>JAJQWJ010000010.1:5155932-6427599 GCA_023637945.1 Phaethornis superciliosus | reverse complement strand
ACTGCACATGTCATGAAATACCCATCATCTCTCATCTCCTCTCCTTTTGTTGAAGTTATTTATATGCAGTTGTAAAGACTGAGTAAATTGCAAAATGATTATAAATAATTATGTAAGTAAGTTTCTTCCGCAATAGTAATAAAGTGCTGTCAGCCCAGTGGGTTGACAGCTATTGATCCTGACTTCTTGATGTAACATAATTCACCTCTTATGTTGAGGACTTGAAATTGTACCTGAAATTATTTGCTTAGCTAAGAAAACAGTAATTTTTTTCCCAGGTTTTATTTTAACCCTGCTGAAATTGATAGATTCTTTTTCTGTTGACTTCTGTAAGTGTTGTATTGCCCCCATAATTTACATTTCCAAATAATTGTGGGCATAAAATTATAACTGCAGAAATGGAGGCAAACCTCAAGACCAGACTAGTTTCTGTTTGTGAGATTTTTTGGAAGGGCATTCAGCAATTGGCCGTATTTCTTCCTGTATCCTCTGGGGCTATCAAAGACAGTAATTTTTAGACATTGTCAGATCACAATGACATGAGGTATAGTTGCCTTCTTCAAAGGAAGGCTTTCTCTACATTTAGGAGGAGTTCTGCTCCGTTGCTTTTGCTGGGATGAGTCACAGGGACCTTCACCAGAGAGAAACTTCTGCTTTTGGGCAGGCCCAGGTGCTGCTTATGATTCTTGTTAAAATATCTACATGTACACAAAGCATTTGGTTCTCTGTAGCAAAGAGCAGTATGATTAGCTCAGGTATGATAAAAGGTGTAGGGCTAACTTGCCTGCTGCTTCTCACAGAAACAAGGCAGGTTATGGGCTTCCAACCCTCTCTCCACAGATTCAGTCGTGAAGCAGTAAGGATGTCAGCAGCAGGTTCAGCTGGCAGACACCAAATATTGACAAAAACAGAAGCAAAGGTTCAATGTGCTGGTTTAAAAGTTTGCAATACTAAAATCCGTTCTTTTTCCAATAGATTGTTTACCTCAGCTGAATTGGAAACTGACCGACAACTTGAAGTCATACTCCAGAAATACTTGAAGTACTTCTTAATTCTCAAGTAGAACTTTATTTAGAAATACATTATTTAGAAACATGTACTTGTTTAGAAACTACAAAATTTATAGATGACCTTTAAAGAAATAATACAGTATCAACATAAGGGATGAAAAAATTTTTTTTCATCTAGATAGAATTATAGTTAGACAAGATCTGCTTCCTCTGTACAACACCAGCAGGCCTGAGGCAGGAAGGCAGAATTATGACATGTCCCAGGACAGGTGCTTTTCAGTGTACTGAATCCTTCCTTGTGACCTTCATAGAATCATAGAATTGTTTTGATTAGAAAAGACCTCTAAGATCAAGTCCAACCATTAACCTAACACTCAAAGTCCACCATTAAACCATGTCCCTCTGCACCACATCTACCTGAATTCCAAATGCCTCCAAGGATGGTGACTCCACCACTGCCTGGGCCAGGGCCTGAAAACCTTTTTGGGCAGGACATTGTTTCTAGTATCTAATCTAAACCTCCCCTGGTGCAACTTGAAGCCATTTCCTCTTGTCCTGTTGCTTGCTACTTAAGAGACTGACCCCCACCTCATTCCAGCCTCCTCTCAGTTAGTTAGGAGGTCTCTTCTCACCACCCCTTTCTCCAAGCTAAACACCCTCAGTTCCTTCAGCCTCTCCTCCCAGGAGTTGTTCTCCATACCTTTCACCATCTTCACTGACCTTCTCTGAACACACTCCAGCACCTCAGTGTCCTTCTTGTAGTGAGGGGCCCAAAACTGAACGCAGGATTTGAGGTGTGGCTGCACCAGTGCCAAATACAGGGAGACAATAATGTTCCTAGTCCTGATGGCCCTCCTATTGCTGGTACAAGCCAGGATGCTGTTGGCCTTCTTGGCCACCTGGGCACACTGCTGACTCAGTCAGTACATGTCAGTCAACCCCTCCAGGTCTTTTTCTTGTGGGAATCTTTCCAGACATTCTTCCCCAAGCCTGTAGCATTGCAATGTATAGTTCAGGAGGAATTAATAATTAAATGTTTATCCTATAGAATGGACTATGGATGTGTTATTAAAAAAAATAAAATTCTATTGCAAGTAATGGAAAGGAACTTAAAAGATTCTAAAAAGCATAAACATGTGAAGCTTTCTTTGTCCTGTTGTTTGCCTGCATTAATTCCAATCATGTATGAAAAAGCAGTGCTGCCTAAGCAGCAGAGAATGCAGAGAATAAATAACTCTGTCAGTGTTGTGACTTCCTGAAGATTTATTTTATTTACAAATATTCAATGTTCATGAGCATGTAGCTGGAATGACTTACATCATACTTGGTGTCTATATGCTTATTTGTAATTATTAATGTCAAGCCTGAAGATAACATTCCTTTTGTACCTTGGTTGATGCAAATCAAATTCTGCTTTTCTGTGTGGGTTTTTTTGTCTATTTTCATATTACACTTTGCCTGTTTTACAGCTTTGAAGGATATAACCTTGGAAATAGTTCAGTGATTGTTTGCATAATGATCTGGTGTGGTTTTCACTCAGAACACAAAAGAAGTTAATACTTATAATGTGTTTGGTCTATGGCTTCTGCTGTCTCAGTTTCCCAAGAATCAATTAAAATTTGAGCCACCTTTAGTTGTGGTAATTAGGGTGATAAATGTATGATCTTTAATTATTCCTTATTTGTCTGGAAATGTGACTCTTGAAAATAAACTAGGTAGCAATACCAGTCTATTGAAATTTTCTCAACAGGGGAGGCATCAATTAAAGATGGCTTCTTCCCTACCTAAAGTGCAAGAGAAGGAAACCAGTACAGACTTGTTAGATTGAAAAGGCTGTCAGAGAATTTAACTGAGTTTGACAGACCAAAAATGATTTAAATCTTGCACTTTTTAGAGTTAAATGTGATTCAGAAGCTATATTTTGAGTCAAAGTGCTGTGCCAATTTCATCTTCAAATATGGCATAGCAAGATAGTGACTGCCTGTTTGAATGTCTTTAGTGTACTCACTGGTATCTCCCACCCAGCTTGGAAAAAGACACCCAAGAGAGAGGAAAATCCTGTGAGGCTACTTAATAGCTCAAGAAAACTAAACAGTGAAGTTTTGGATTGTCTCCTGTTCTACATGCCACTGCTAGGAAAAGTTTTGGTGTTCCCTTTGTGGATGAAATCAGGATGTATTCAGATTCCTGAAAAATTTAAACATTACATTGTTGTATTTTACAGTGATGGAGAAGTTGACCCTTGGCTGTCTTTGGAATGGAGCAAAAAGTTTTAGGGAAGAGACAGAGTGCAACTGTGTTGGGATGCTCTGATGCCTGACGAGGGAGAATAAATCCTTGAAGGTGTGTGCCAATGGGGAGCACTACACTCTGAGGAGTCAAACTCTGCTCAGGTAAGAGTAGTTGCTCTTCCTGCCTGCATAGGTGCTCACTCTCAGCTCTCTGCTTATCCTGAGGTGCTGGGGAAGAGCCCCAGTGTGTTCAATGCTGCAGGATGGGACCAAATTCCCATGCTTTGTTGGGTCAGGATCAGGGGCAGCACAGTATTGCAGGAGCAAATGATCTCTTAGCTCTGCCTTGCATCCTTTGTGACATCTGGTGTTTGCAGTTTCCAGATTCTCTGTTCTAGATTTTGACTCCCAAATCCCATGGGCCTGCAGATGCAGTGGCAAAATCCCTCACATCACATAACTTGATGCTTACTGGACTCCCCTTCTCTGGAGGCACAGGCTCTAGGGATACAGAGCTTGCTTCCCTTTTGGTTTTTTCTTTTTGTGTGCTTTTTTTGTTTGTTTTTTATGGGTTTTTTTGGTGGGTTTTGTTTGTTTGTTGTTTTTTTTGTTTTTTTGTTTTTTGATTGTTTGCTTTTTGTTTCCCTCACAATTTTGTGTATGTTCAGGCTGGGCAGGAAGGGATACAGTCAGGAGTGGTATTACCAAGTTCAGGTTTTCCACATACAAGAAACCAGGAATAGAAATTCAGGTGATTACTCAAAATTCTTTGGAGACTTTGGTTCCCAAGTTGTTTTTTTTATATTTGTCTCCAAAAATGTAAAAAGCCTGGTTAAGCAGCCCCAGTTACACTACAGGTCAGAGCAAGAATTCAATGATTTGGCTTTGGGTGGATCTTTATTAGGGTTTTTTGGTTTTTGGTTGGTTGGGGTTTTTGCTTTCTGTTTGTTGTTGTTGTGTTTTGATTTTTGGGGGTGGGAGAGTTGTTTGCCACAGACTGGCTTAATGAAGTTTTGAAAAAGTGATCAGTTGTATGTGGGACAGTTTGGTTAAAAATACACACAAAATAGATGAACCATTTCAGCTGTCACTTTGAACTCTCTGCAAGCTGTCCTTACAGTTTGTGCTTTTAACTGTTTCAGAGAAGTGTGATGTCAAGTGCAAACTGTGCTGTAGTTTGTGAAAGGAACCTGCTTTAGGCATTTGAACATGGTTTTATTCTCCCCCTTTTGTTTCTAATGAGAAGTTGATTCAGCACAACTTTTTCTATTTCTTACTGCACACAGTTAAAGTGGTCTGTAGAGGGTATGTATACCAGGCTGGTTTCCTGGGGCAGAACTAATCCAATAATTTATGACTTCAGCAGATGTTTTTGCTTTCCAGGCCAGATGTAATCTCCTGCACTGTTGTTTTGTTGTTTGTTTTTTTTTTTACTTCTTCCCTGTAGTAAATGCTAACTGGGCTGAAGGCCAAAAATTTAATTACCTTTTTTTGTGTATTGATTTACTTATGTATTTATTTTATTGTTTCCATCTAGATGTCCATAGTGTCACCTTATATCAGGCTTACCCTCTTTTAGGAAGAGTGGGATGATGCATATGGTCATACTTCCAGCAGAAAATGAACTCTAGTTGCTTTACCTTTACAATATCATTTACCAGGTTGTATGAATGTGTTTGGCCAAATAGGAACAGCTGGGCTGGTTGTGTTTTGGTCATAGAGAACGATTTGTGTATCATAATGAAAAAGCTTTTGTTGTAGTTCTGTTATTTTCTGCTTCATCAGCCAAGAAATTCTTAATTTCTTTACCCTGGTTTAACTCTGAAGTCCATGTAAACTCTGGTCAGAACGGGGCTAGGAAACACCAGGACTACAGACACTGAAGAAATACTTAGGGGATGTATCTGGTTGCACTCTTTGGGGGTCTGCAGTCCTCTAAGGGCCACTTGGTAATCTCTGGCAGGGTGATGTGACTGTATTGCTGCTGATGGACTGTACCACTAATTTGACCAGAAAAATAAAAGAGTAATGATAGCAAGGAAACAGGGAACTGCAGAGAGGATACCTGCAGGATCACTGTTAGATCTGGACTGATAAACTATTTCACGACTTACCTGGAAGGAGGAACTGGCATTCTGGTAAATCTTATAGAAGACATTAAGCTGGGAATAACTATGCACCAGCATCAAGCCATACAGAGGTTAGCACACTATGGAGAAATGAAAACAAAGGCCTAAAACCCACATAAAACATGAAAATGTTGCCTATGGGGGCTAGAAATCCTCTTTTCCTCTCTCTCCTCACCTATGCCTAAGGTAATGCTAAAAACGAAACAATAAATAGTTTCTGCTTTGCTAGCAGAAACAAACTGCTACTCAAAGAAAGAGCAATTTGGGTTTTGTGGATACCATATTTTGTGGATATGCTTTCTGCAACAGGACTCATTCTTGCAGAGCTGTGGTGATCGAGGGAGGGACACTTCAACCCTGATGATCTTGTCTGCATGCAGAATCATTGGATGTAACAGTAGATACAATAGCCAAACTCTGTCTTTTGCCTAAACAGCTTATTTTGCCAGAGAGAGGAAGCATATGCACTTTGCTGGCTACTGTGTTGCCGATAAAAATAGATAAAAGTCTCATGGATGACACTAAGCTGGGGGGATGTGGATCAGCTGGAAGGCAGGAGGGCTCTGCAGAGGGACCTGGACAGACTGGAGAGTTGGGCTGATTCCAATGGGATGAGGTTCAACACGGCCAAGTGCCGGGTCCTGCACTTTGGCCACAACAACCCCATGGGGAGCTCCAGGCTGGGCACAGAGTGGCTGAGAGCAGCCAGGCAGAGAGGGACCTGGGAGTCTGGATTGACAGGAAGCTGAACAGGAGCCAGCAGTGTGCCCAGGTGGCCAAGAAGGCCAATGGCATCCTGGCCTGGATCAGGAACAGCGTGGCCAGCAGGTCCAGGGAAGGGATTCTGCCCCTGTACTCAGCCCTGGTGAGGCCACAGCTCGAGTCCTGTGTCCAGTTCTGGGCCCCTCAGTTCAGGAAGGAGATTGAGGTCCTGGAGCAGGTCCAAAGGAGGGCAACCAGGCTGGTGAAGGGATCCAGCACAAGTCCTGTGAGGAGAGGCTGAGGGAGCTGGGGGTGTTCAGCCTGGAGAAGAGGAGGCTCAGGGGAGACCTCATCGCTCTCTACAACTCCCTGAAAGGAGGCTGGAGCCAGGGGGGGTTGGGCTCTTTTCCCAGGCAACTTTCAACAAGACAAGAGGGCATGGACTTAAGTTGTGCCAGGGGAGGTTTCGGTTGGATATTAGAAAGAATTTCTTCACGGAGAGGGTGATCAGACATTGGAATGGGCTACGCAAGGAAGTAGTGGATTCTCCATCCCTGGAGATATTTAAAAAGAGCCTGGATGTGGCACTGAGTGCCATGGGCTGGGAACCACAGCGATAGTTGATCAAGGGTTGGATTTGATGATCTCTGAGGTCCCTTCCAACCCAGCCCATTCTATGATTCTATTATTGTCATACTGGTGAAATTATTCTGCACAGAGCTGGCTTTGGTTTAGGAAACCATTGAATCATTACTATTTTTAACTAAATTTACATAAGGGACTGTGATCCCTTAGTTTTGCTGGGCTCTAAGGAGAGAGATCCTTTCAGCAGCTGGTTCAGCATTTTGGTATTTCTGGATTGTTCTGTAAGCATCTCTCCTTCTAACTGATGTTCATCCACTTTAGCTGGGAGCTTTGAAGCTAGGTAGTGTGAAAGTTTATGTCTGTATTTTAAGCCAAAGCTGTGTGTATGGTTGGTTTTAGTGAGCAGGTGAGCTCACATCTGAAGGGCTAAGCTGCTACAGTGTCTGTGTGCGTGGTGTCAGCCAGGGGACAGTGGCAGCTGCTGGCTCGGGACGGTAGAGGAGGACGGGGTGACACTGTAGAGCTATGGGGCAATACACTAGCACACTGTTCAGCTTATTCTTACCAAAGCTAGGGCCCATATTTCTAACACTTTAAACCATAGGGAATCCTAGCAAATACGTTTTCTAAATGAGAATGAACAATTTTATGAGGTTGTTGTTCTACTCTGTTGTCAGAGCAGGGCAGCAGGTGCAAGAAAATTCATTGCCTGATCTAATGTAAATTTGCAGGACATGTGACATTTTAAGATGTCAGTAAGTTAAGTGGGGTGTGTAAACATTCCTAGGTTTTGATTCCTTGGCTAAGTATATACTTACTGTTTGAATGGAAATATCCATGCGCTTTTATTACATCATGACTTGATTAATTACAGCCAGTTGAGCACTAAATTGCAGTACCAAGGTACCTAAACACTGGAGAGCTTTTAGGAGAGAGAATTCTGAATACTGACAGAATTAAGTGTTGCTTTTTCTGATTAAGATAACTGTGGTGCAGATGCTAACGCTGCTGCTACTGATTAAAACAAATTATAAATAATGCTTGTAGAAAATTCTCTGAAAGCCACAATTGCCTTAGTGGTTGTTTTCATGGCCATGGGTACCCGTTTTAAGGGATGCTTAAGATCTCTCTAGCTGATGGAAAAAAAAAAAAAAAAGTGCCTTAATTTCTTCAAAAACAAAAACCGTTCTTGAAGATGTAAATGCTGGTCGTTACAAAGCATTTATTTGTTTAAACTTGAATTTTACATGAAGCTTTAAAATACTAAGTTGTGTTGTGGAGAGTCCAAGATCTTTTTACTTGTAATTTTAAATAGAGTCTGATTTCTTGGCAGTAAATGGTCTGTTTTGCTCACAATATACAGAGGACCTGCTTGTCATGAGGCCTGACACATGGCTTTTAGAGCTGAGAACACCCCAGCTATGTGAGCCTGAACAGCAACAAGGGAGCCTGGGGGTCTCAAAATTTTTGTCACACTCTGTGTCAGTAAGCTCTGGACCCTACACCAGATGCTGCTTTCATGAAAAGTAAAGATGCAAATGTGGGTTTTGTCTCACTGATAGCTGTCAAGTGTTACAGAAAACACATTGCTGAAAAGTAATAACTTTAAGTTGACATTTGTTTGAAAGAGAATGAAGATTATATGGGTGTGCAGTCCAGAAAATGCTGCCTTGATTTCACAGCAACAGATGAAGGAGGAGGCTAAAGTATGTCAGATGTGGTGGTTTCCATTAAATCTCTATGTTCTGCATTATCAGCTAATTAATGATGCTGTGAGACTCCCCACACCAAATATAATTTTCTAACAGGTAAGGAGTTAAATTGTTCAGTTTTGCTGGCAGCACTATTAAATGAGGTTATTATAAGTTTAATGTGAGAAAATAGTAAATTGTCAGGTGTTAAACAGCATGACTGACTTCTTGGAGGGATATATAAAATAGTGTCCAACTTGGTGTACATATACCAACTGCAGTATAGTTTCAGCAGCTCTGGCCTTGGGAAAGGCAGGAGTTAAAGATCAGTGATGTTATCCCCTGTGACATCTCCAGTGCAGAGTTCAAGGCATGACACATTAATGTTGAAATTCAATGATTTGATCATGCCAGTTGTGAAATACTGGGTTGCTAAGAAGCTTGCTTGCTAATGTGTCATGCTTATGTAGTGGGACAAGGTTCTCAATCAGAAACAAACTTGCTCATTTTCTGGAGTTATAGTAGTAACTTATTTAAAATCAGTGCTTTAATAGCAAGATGTTTTAAATTGTGCATATATATGGTTTTGCTTTTCTGTCTGCTTTGATTCAGCTGTTTCTAACTGAACAAGCAGTTTTAAAACTATTAGTGATAACAGCTAATGGCTTAAGTGCTTGCCCTCCCTGAATAGCAACATGACAACTGTATAAATACATTGCTTTGATGCCTAGATATGGTTGTGTCTTAAAATAAATTCATTTTCTAGTAAGAAAAAAACCAAAGCACTGATAGTGATTTTGACAGTCGTATTTCCTTTAGTTAGTACTTCAAATGAGTATGTTAATTATATTTTAATGTTTTCTCTTTCTTCATTTTTCTATTATATTTTGGGGGGGTTTTTGTTAGGTGTTAGATCTAAAAATTGTCTGCTATGACCAGCTGGCTTTTGCCTACCTACGATGTACTGATTTTAGTTATTTTTGTGGAATTTTGAAATATTCATGTATTGTTCAAAAAAACATATGTGGATGTTTATTTTTTCTGCTATGAATTGTATTAATCACTGTTAGTGAAGCAAATTGCAGTAGGTAAGTTGAGAGATATGCCTCTTCATTTATGATCAAGCTTCAAATTCAAGTTTTAACTTCCATTTTAAGAAGACTTGTTTATGGTGATTTTTGTTTATACAGAGTAGTTACAAGAGCAATGTGTAGGAACTGGGAAATGGTCTCAGTTTGTCATTAAACCCAGTTCTTGAAGTGAAGTTGTTCTGTAAAACTTTGTGTTGAGCTGAAATTCCTTATAGAAATGATTGCTGTAAGCTTATCAGAGCCTAGTATTTTAACTCAATTCCTTTTGCTTTTGTTTTGTTTTTTGTTTTTTTTTACAGTGACCAAAAAAACCCCCAAAATTACTTGACTAGGGTCAGTTAATGAAGTTCATTGGTGGAGAAAAGGTTCTGGTTGCTGTAGTAGTTCCTGAAACTTTCCTTCATTCTTTTCACCCTATAGAGCTGCTTTACTAAGTACTTTTTGTCTTGACTGGAAGTTTCATTTAGCTATTTCAAGTGAACTTTTTTTACTAAATCAGAGACAAGAAAAAAATATTTTCATTCTGAGAAAGTAGCTGCTTGAAAAGAAATCAATATCAGTGTCTATGAATGAGCTGTTGGCCAATGGCCAATGTAATAGCTGAGTTCTAGAGAAAGCAGGAAAAATACAAAATAGAAAAAAGTTATATTGAAGAAGAGGAGTTAGGTTTAGGAGAAACAAAATTGTTTTAAAAGCTGAGCTACTAGCCTGATGGTTTTTCCTACAATAAACTGTCATTTAAAAAATGTAGTGTTAACTAAATCAGTGGCTTGTCATTTAGAATTTTAATCTGTATGAATTCTCAAAATCTTGTTTGTAGTTAACCTCTCTTTTCTATGTGCTTGACTTGTTGGAAACACCACCAAGTTAGCCAAAGCTTGTTAGTCATAGGCTTTTAGTATTAATCTTAGGAAATAGTATTATACTAATTGTTCTATGTCAAATTCTCTATCACTTTTTCAGGCAAAATACCAGTTTGAAAATGAACAAACAGGGTTGTAACATAGCATGATAAAGCAAGGAAAAATCATTTTGGGGGTGTGTGTTTTCCTTTTCTTTACCATTGACTCCAGGAAATTGAAGCTGATGTAGGCTTTTCTGTGTGTATGATTGACATAATGTTTTATTCCCCCTGTCCCCCTGGGCCCATGCTGAATTCTGAGACTGCATCAGTTGGCTTGGGGAAAACCAAGGGTGATCAGAGCCTTTGGGTGTGCTTTAATTTACTGAGTAGTATTAAAAATATATATGCAGCCAGCACATATCTTGTATAAGTTATAGTTTGACAATGACAAATGTCTGCTACTTTGTTTTATCTGTGTAGTAATTATATTATTTTCAATCAAGTGCAAGTTAAAAATGTGCATCATATATACTGTGCATCAGTATAGCTTTATGCTGCTAACCCCACAAGAGAAGTTCATTAAATCTCAGAGCTCAGCCATGGGGGACCTGTTTGAAGGGTTCCATGACTACAGACCTGTATATTGTCATGCAGGATAAAATTTGCTTTCTTCTTTCTCCTGTAAGTTTAAAGGAGATCTTATATATATTTTTTTTCTTTTTCTCTTTCTTTCTGTAAATCTAGAAGATGCATTTAATAACAACAAAGTTTAAAATGAATCTCAGGTAGTCAATAGATTAATTCCTAGAAGTCTTGTTGCATTTTTTTACAGAACTTGGAATTGGAGAGTGGTTATTTATTAGTCCTCTTCAGTGAAGAGGAGACAGATTAATACTGAAGAGAAATTCAACCTAAAATGTTTCTTGCTTGTTTGTTTTAATTAAACTTGACGCATTAGCAATTGATTTACCTTGAAAAGTAAAAGCAGTTCTCAGTGTAATCTTTGAAAAGTTTGGGGAATAAAAGGGTTTCATTTGGGTCCACAGTATGTGTATGTGTAATGCTATTGTTCCCTGAGAAATTATTATTTGTTTTAAAGAGAAGGAACTAGTGCATGATAAACAAAAGTGAAGATGTCTCACAGCTGAAGGATGCAGCACTGGAAAAATGAGACTTTGAGCTCAATTTTTGTGAAAAAAATCTTGTAGCACTGGCTGTTTGCTTTATCTGAAGCCAACTGGATCCGTATCCACGTTTCAGCAATTAAATCTCTCTGTTTAGGCCTTTAAATCCAATTTGGGCTGGTTTTCAAAGAACATGGCTCCTTTGTCTGACATCAGGCTATTTATTTTATCTGAGCACTAAGTTGGTGATATAAATTGACTGTCTCTGGTTTGGATCTGCTTTTTGATGGACAAGTACACCCTTGAAAATGAAGAGCAGATCCATGGCTTGAGTGCTGCACCAGGTTTATTTGCTTGGTGGTGTTGGTTGTTTTCATAGTGAGTTTTGCCTTTTGTGGTGGTAAGGAGAAAAAAAAGGGGGAAATGTGTGGAGGGCAAACAGCTAAAGAAGTGGTACTGGGGTGTGGAATGTGTATCCTAAGGTGTTAACAGCTATGATGTGGATCTGCAGCATGCAAGTCAGTAAATGCATTTCTGATACCTACACAGAGTAATGTCACTACTCCTTATGCTCGTTGAGTTTCTGCCAGTGTTTCCATTATTAGCTTCTGGTTTGGGGGATTTATAATACAGGCTGAGTCTGTATTTGGGTAATTCTATTAAAGCAGTTTTCAACAATCTCTTTGGCTGTGCAAGCATGGAAAGAATATTAAATAAACTCTGAAACTGATGTTCTGGTATGCGATGTTAAACTATCTCATCACCGATACATTGTATTTCTGTTTTTCCACTTATTACTGCTAAAGTCAATGATTTTTCAGCATCAGTAGCTGCAAATCCAAGCATTTTACCTATTGCAAGATCAGCCTGAAAATCACAAATAATGAGTTTTGACATTATTTAAAAAACAGCACTACACCATTCACTTAGCTCACAGTTTATTTTTATTTCTTTTAATTGTACCTATTGGCTGGTAGGAGAACGTAGCATAAAGCATAGGCAGCATTACCTGCTTGTTACTGGCACTTCAGACCACAAATTGGCTCCATCTAGGTACTGAAAAGGAATGGACAGGGAAATGCTTGCACTGGCACGAGCCATAGAGTGTTACTGTAAACTCTGGTACCCCAACAGCACTTCATCATCAACACTGTCCTGCCAAGATATTTATCCACACAGAATCACAGAATAGTTTGGATTAGAAGGGACCTTGAAGAAGATCTAGTTCCAGCCCCCTACCATAGTTATGGACACTTCCCACTAGACCAGGTTGCTCCAAGCCCCATCCAACCTGGCCTTGAACCCTTCTGGGGAGGGCAGCCCCAGCTTCTCTGGGCAACCTGTGCCAGTGTCTCTCCTCTCTTCTCCCCTCCTCACACTGTCAGTAAAGAGCATCCTTCAGCTCCACAGCTTTGCAGTTTCAACGATTTGTCAGAAACTTGACTGAATTTAGGAGCTGAGCTGACTTATGGCTCTCCAGCTCCATTCCTTCCAGCTGAAAGGGGGGTTTGAGAACTGAAAGTGGCTGAACAGACCCAGTGCTGCAGAATTTTTGTCTCTTATAGCAGGAGCATTGGAGGGCTGGCTCAGCCACAGCTGTGAGCATTGTGTTCCTCAAAATCTTCAAATACAGCTCCTATGCAACTGTGAAAATGTTGGTACTGCTGTCACAGTGTTTAAAAATGTTATTGGGGATATGAGGCATAAAAGTAAACTAACCAGACAATTGATTTAAGGAATGAATAGGTTTTCCATGATAATAGCTGGATAATGTTTTTGTGCCTGAGCTGGAGGGGAGGCAGGGTGACCTTGGAAAATCCTAGCAAGATCAGTGGAGAGGTTTTTTTTTTTACACCTTCAACTGTATCTCCAAAATGGCTCTGAATTATTTCATAATCCTCATCAGCACAGTATCTCTGAACAGCTTATAATGTTTCTTCAAGTTTTGTTTTGTTTTTTATTGTTCCCTAAGTAAGCATAACATCTGGGAATTTGGCTTAGATTTCAGTATAATGAAGTTGAATGAAGTTGCCTGATACAAACAAGAAGATTATTACAATTGTGTATGCAGTGCTGCTTGCCTTTTTCATTGTATGGATGCCTGAGGAGATGGAATGGGTGAGTTCCAGACTTCTGGCTTTATGTAGCAGCTCTTGATAAAGGATGATCTTGAAGTTCCTTTCTGACCATGATGATTCTATTATTCTGTGCTTTAAATTTTTGAGATTTTTTTGATTGCTTAATATTTTTTCTTCTCTTTCAAATAATTCTTTTACAAAGAGAAATCCCTAGTGATCTCTGATTTTACTAGCATACAGTTTAGTACTATTTTTCTGTTTTCAGGTTCAGATTTTAACAAATTAAACATTCCTGCTTCCTAAACAAATTAAACTTAAACTTTCTAAATTTTTTTTTCTTTTTAATCTCATGACTTCCTAGTTAATAAACATAAACATAGGCCCTGGTATGCCTGAATTTCTCTGCCTCCCCCCCACCTCTCACCCCAATGTATGGATTTTCTTTCAAGTTAAATAATTTAACTGGTAAGGAAGATGCAGATTTATCTTGAGCATTTTACACTCTTCAGCAGTATTTATTGTATTTTTTGACAGTTATTACAGCTGACATGAACTTATATTATTTATTTGTCATGCTATACTTGACAGACATTTTTTGACCTATTTTTAAAATATAAATGCACTATTTGTATTTTATATTCCTAAATAAAATTCAAATATATTTGTAGCTATAAACATAGATTCTAGCAATCAAATGCAGCATTTTGATAGGTTCTGCAATGTATTGTAATTTGTCCCAGCAACTTCAGGTGATTAATTTTTAAAAAATCCTCTTAATTTATATAAATGGAAAATATAATTAAAAGTTTTATTTTGTATTGGAAAGTAAACAGGTGAGTACTGTACCGGTTTGGTTTTTTAAGTATGCTGAATGTTGTATACAGGCTTCTTCTAGAAATTGTCAGAGAAAGGTAAAAGTATTTTGTCAGAAGAATAGAATTCAGAGTGGATCTGTTGTCACGTGGAAAACATCTGCAACTCTGGAATTCAGTTAATTGAATGATTTTGTTTACACTACATAGTTCTAAAATGCCATAACATTCAAACAATTGTCATTTGAGCTTCAAAAATCAACGTTTAGATTTAAATAAATGGGTTTTGTATGGATCTTTTAGTTTCAAGTTGTCTCTGCTTGTGTTCCTCAGAGTCAGAAGGGTGGTGAGAGAGGGCTTGAATTTTGCAGTTCCCAACTTGTAGGCTGCTTGCTGCACCTATGGAAGGACTTAGGAAAGCTGGTGGGAGAAAACTTGGACTGCACAGAAAGCAGAAATCATAAAATGTTACATAAATAGAGGTAGAGCTTTAATTTTGTGGAAAGATGAGGGAGAGATGGAATTCCAACACAAATTTCCTTAAGAGTTTCACGAACACAATATAAAACTACAAAAAGGAGTCTGCTTATTAAACTTAAACTTTGGGAGAAGTTTATTGCTCCTGGAACTCCAACCTGAATGTCACAGCTGTTATTAGTTACAACCAGGAGTAATTACACCATCAAAGATTAATGGAATCATACATTTCCGTGCGTACAGGATACTGGAAGTATAGTGGATGCATACAGGATGATGAAAGTTTAATGCAATGCACACATTCTTAGCTGGTTAATAATAATTTTATGCCGTTACATATTTTACATGCCCATACCATTGTACACCTTTCTAATGCATAAGTCTTCAAAACACTTTACAAAAATAAATTGGTTTAGTATCCCCAATGTGGCACTACCTTTGAATGTTGTCAATGTGTGTTAGTAAATATTATTTTATTGACAACTCCTTTGTTATTTCATTCTGTGTCTCACTCTGGTCTAGTTTTTTGTTTTTTTATGAAGTTGTCCAAAACAGGGGCTCCTAGCAGACATTAACTGTTTTAACTAAAAGGGATTTAAGGTTTTGATGCAAGGTTTTTTTGCCATGTGGCTTTTTGAAATTACTTAAGGAATTCTTTTCATCAGTGATTCCATCCTGTGTCTAGACTCAGAGTTACAAAACTCTGGTCTGCAGACTTGGTACCTGCAAGGCTGTGGTAAATGGTCTGTGAAGGCACAATCTGTAGTGCCTTTTGGTTAATGTTTGGTGATAAAAGGGCACGGTCATTTGGAAAGAACCAGAGCTGACAGAAGAAAACATGGGACAACACTTCTCGCATTATATTGAAGCTAATGTATTTTTATTTTATGTTTCCTTTGAGCAGCATAATGAATGTTTTTTGAATGATTGTGCAGTCAATCCTCAGATCTGGCAGTGCTTGATAACTTGCTAAGGTAAATGGGTCACCTGCTTACCTTTAAAGTGCTTTTTAATGTGTTTTCTGATATCTGCCTCTGCTGTGTGCCCACCAAATCCCTTTCAGAGACTTTTCCAGTAATCTGGGCATGAAAGTAACATCCCACTTTCTTTGATGCTCAGATTTGGCAGTTTCTTGAAGTTGTTTCAAGAACTCCTTTCCTCTCTCTTGCACTTAGCCATGAGGCAGCTGTTTCAGTGGGAACTTTATGCAGATGAATTTTGTTACTCACTGAACATTCCTACACTGGACTTTCCTCCTTGCAAAGGATGTTGGTGCCCAGCAGGGTCAGGCAGTGGGGCTGGAGCCTGGAGATCAGCACACAGATCCTGGGGGCAGAGGGAAAAAGAGAAAGAGAAAAGAAGGTGGTGAGTGCCTGCTGAGGTCCTGCACTGATGCTGCTGGAGAAGATGGGGAAAGTTCCAGCAGCCCACACTGGCAAAGGGGTTTTGCTCTCCTCTCTTGCATGGCAGTTCCAGGTGCACCTTTTAATCTGTTTTTACCATTACAAACCAAACCAAAACCCATAGGATCCATATTTCAAATGCAATGGTTTTGTCTGATTCTGGAGGCATATTAACATATATAAGAGGTCTTTATTTTTCCTCTCAGTTGACAGGAATTTAATATAAAGTCCTCTCTTTCTCTAGCTATCTCTGTTAGCTATCTAAAAAAAAAAAAAAAAAAAAAAAGCTCTGTGATGTGCTGTGAACCTCTCACACCTTGTAGGAAAAGACTTTGGGGAACTTTTCCTGTCATGAGGAAAACAGTATACCCCAGCTGTGCTTCCCAGGCTTGTTAATAGATCTCTTTTATTGTCTTCTGTCCCAGTGCCAGAGAATTTTGTCAGGCCAATCCATAGTGATTGATTCTAGGGAAACTAAACACCATTTTCTCCTGTTTTTAGTCTAGAGTCACGTTGTAGCTCCCTCACCCAGAGGCACAAAGCAGCCAGCCAGTTTTTTTCCCTGCAATTCCAGAATTCCTGCACTTGTCTACAAACAGCTGTACAAAATCAACTGAAAATAACTTTCTGTTCTGCTCTTCATGCCTAAAAAAGATGGTTCAGGGGCTAATAGCAATAGCCTGTTATCCCTCTGGATTTCATATGGAACAAAAATTCCACGCCCCAGTCAATGGAGTTACTGTAACATCTTGAGTTTTGTATTGTTTTTCTTGATGTAAGGTCCTCTGGTGTTATGTGGAATTATTTCTTGTGATTACAACTGTTGGTTGCCAGTAACAGAACTTGTGGTTGAGTATTTGGTGCATCATTTGGAGTCTGCTATCAGAAAATCTTGGAGAAAATTAATGTTGTCATCCTCTCTGTCTGTAAACTCAGAGAAAGCCCCAGTGTTTTGGTACATAGTAGGAGCTCATACAGAAACAATTTTCAATGGCAAAAACACTGCTTAATCATAGAGGCCAAGTGCATTCTGTTCAGTAACAAAATTAAAGTGATGGCTGCAGAAGCTAGCATGATGTCTGCTAGGCAGCTTTTCCCTTAGTAATCTTTGCTGTTGAATTAGTTATAATTAATGGTGAAGTGCCACCCTGGGAATGTCAGAATGCAGAAAATGGCACAGTTGGTAGAACATAGTCTTAAAATAAATAAAATCTCATTCCATAGATCTTTTGAAAATATGGTGTTCCAGATTTTCATACCTTCATGATGTGTTGTAAATGCTCAGAGGCTATAGCCAAAGAATAGAGATTTTGAAAACTGGTGTTCAGGCAGATTGACACCATCATTACCTTGTCTCAGTCTCTGTCTAGGGGTTCAGCTTTACTTTTCCAGGGGAAAGATGGTTCTGCTTTACTCCTGGTTCATTGTGTATGTGCTTCAGGTAATATTTCCTTGCAATAAAAAACCCTCTAATATCTTTCTGTTGAATTATTTGCATTAGGTCATTAAAAATCACACCACAGACAAAATCCAAAGTGTAGTTGATGCACTGTAAGGAAATCTACATAGCTATAGCAAGGGCTTATCTGGAAAATATCACATATTTATTGAACAAGAGGAGTACTGGAGAATGGGTCAATTTTATCTTAAGTAGCTGGAAACATACTGCTGACTTAGACTCTCTGTGAAGTTCACTTCCCCTTAACAACAACCAAAAAATCTACAAAGAAACAGCAATAGTAGCACTATACAGTATTTCTAGAGCAGTTTTATATCTATGGAAAATCAGTTGTATTATTTGCCATTATTTGCCTTCAATATTTCTCTCCATTTTGATTAGATTCCTGGTGATTCTTTCCCCAGTTCTCTGTGAATGAAAGGATAAAAATGTCCTAGATGAAAATGTTTTTCTTTTGGTAACCTTGCTATCATAATGTAATACAAAACTAATACTGCAAAATTAATTCCTTCATGAAATGCTGGAATATTTTGATGTTCTCAGAAATTTTGTCATTTGGTTTCTGTACCTGACAATTTTTTTTCCAAAACTGGTGCGTTTTTCCCAAAGTGCTCTGACCATTGTAGGTCAGCATCTTTTCACAGATTATGGTTCCATTGAAGATTTACTGGCTCTTCAGCTTTGGCTGGGTGCAGATAGCTGACCTTTGGGTGAACTTCTTGTAATTTGCTTTTCCTATTTGTTAATGATTTGAGATTTGGTAGGGGATTTGTATGGCAGCAGAACAGGAGATGAACAACAACATATGTCCTCATTAAATCTTCAGTATTTCTTTTTCATTGGACTTTTCTTTGAGTAGAAAGAACTAAGCCCTAGTTCAACTGTTACTGGAATCAGAATTGTCCTTCTTAAGTAATCAAGTGCCTACTGTACTACATAATTTGCTTCTAGTGAAAAGATTACACAATGGCATTATTTTGGAGTTTAACAGAGTAGCTAGCAAGCATATGTTTGATGGTATTTGTTTTGTTTTGTTTTCCCTGACTTGACATTTTCCTCTTCCAGACTGATGGAGAGTTAGTTAATTAGGTGCTGTCCAAACAGCCCAGGGGTAGCCAGAAGTCTTTTTTATCAGTTTTCAGTCCATTACACTCCCACACCTCTTTTTCCAATTGCTTGCCCACTGTTTTATCTCTACCTTAGAAGTTTGTTATGAAAATTAGTATCCAAGTTTTTTAGAGTATTGTATGAAATTTTGGTTGCTTCTACTGTCTTCCATTTCTGAAGACTTCATGGGTTTTGCTGACATCTGCAGTTGTTTTTAATTTTCGTTGTTCTCTTCCCTTTATCCTTACTTTCCTGCCCTCTGTTTTTATCATATAGCATGGAGTGTTTTTATTTTTGAGGTGGTAGTGATGGGTACCAGCCTCTGTTGATCTTGCTTTTTAAAATAAGCATGAATAAATTTATGTATATCACTTAGGTGTGGAGTCATTTGCTGAAAAATCATTGTTCAGATCTTATGAAATTACTGAGACTGATACTGTCTTTTCCTGTCATCCCACACTTTTTAAAGTGAAATTGCAGACACTGGGGAGGCTGGAATTCAATTTTGAAGTGACATGTACCTATACATTTAACAAATGGCAGCAGCTTTGCTTTTTCTGGCTGTGATCCAAACACTGGAGTCTCCTTGCCTGTTTCTTTGCTCACTGAAACTTGCAGTCACCGTGGGTGGATTTAAAGAAAGGCTATTAGGAAACAAATGGCAAAATAATGGTTAATGTAATGAAAAATAGATGAAATGTGGTCCAAACTGGGTAGGTAACTGTTGTCTGGAGGTCTTTGTTCCTGGATCACCAACATTGTTCTAACAGAGTTTTTTGGGTCGGGTTTTTTGTGGTTTTTGTTTATTTTTTTGTTCTTTATTTTTTTCCCTTTTTTTCTGTTTTCCCTTTCTTTCTTTTCTATTTTTTTTCTTTTTTCCCTTTCCTTTCTTTCTTTTCTATTATTTTCCTTTTTTCCCCCCTTTTTTCTTTTTTCTTTTTTTTTCCCCTTTTGAAAATATAAGGAGACTTTGCTTTGGGTTTGGATTGTCTTTTTTCCATTGCAAATGAAACATACTTATTTTTAAAGTCTTTGTCATTGGTATCTTAAGGAATTAATGAAATGTTCCTATGAATACCTTGTGCTTAATTGCTATGTTACATCCCTTTGTAATAAGTAAAATAATCTAATAGTTTGTTACATTTAGGTGACTTCTAGGATTATGAGTATCTCTAATTTGTATCTAACGAGTATCTCTATTTGCTTATGAATTTTTACATGATCAAAACAGCATGACAGATCATTAAAAGAAATGTTATCTTTATGAAACTCTTTCTCTGTAGAAAAAAAAGTACTGTACAAAACAGACTTATTTTTGCCATTCAGATACTGCATTCCCTGTTACTGGCAAAGCACTCTTAAGATAGACATTGTGCCTTTCTCCAAAGTTTCTTCCCAAGTCTTTCTGGAGATATTTTGCATTTGTCTTTCAGTTTGTTAGGGACAACATTCCAACTGCCTGATGCAGACACTCACCTTTATCTCAGTGGTTGCAAAAAAGATCCATTGACAGACTGAAAAGAAACAAGCATCGATCAGCTTGCTAAAATGAGGGTTAAAAAGCCTGGAAATGTTTGCATTTAAATTAGAAAATGTTGATCTCCTGCCAGCCCTCTATTATCTCTTCTCAGTTCTTGTGAACTGGTAGGATATCAAATTAGGGAAGTTAACCTCAGGAAGCTATGAGGAGGATGCTGTCTTCTCTTCTTCAGTTCCCTGCTGACTCAGGAGAAAGAAGCTGGCAGGTTGGGCTGTCAACTGCCTATTTTGGCACTGCGTGATCAGATTTATTTTTCTTCCAGCTCTTCTGTGAAGTGAAGAGTAAGTTTTGAGTATTGATTTTGTAGTAGTACTGAAGTAATTCTTCATGTTATACATATTCTACTGTTTAAAGGATCTGAGGTATCTACAGCGTTACAGGCAGGGTGTGCAGAGGAAGGCGATGGGCACTCTTGGAAGCTGCTAAACTTGACATGGTCAATACTGAAATCACCAGGTATCCAGAGAATGTGAGGCTCACTTTCAAATCATAAGATAAGAAACTGTTATTTTTAGTTGCCCTCTATTTTCTGAGCCATTATGACTTTTAAACCCTATCTTGAGCTATGAGAGCTAGAGGCTCTACTTCCAAAGCTGGGGTTGTCATGTAAATGGTTGCCTTTGCACTTTACACTTCAAGAAGGGCATCAAACCTGGGAGACCCCGTGGTTATTGGGAGCTGGTGACATTTTGGTTTCTAACCAGGTGAGGAGGAAAGGTGTATCTGTGCTGAGCTAAACTTTCTGTCTGTGCCAATGCAGTTTGGTGCCTGCTTTTTAGGTACCTACTTAGAAACAGGTGAAGAAAGTAATGTCAATGTTGTACTCCTAATTTTAAAGACTACGCCCCAAGCTAAAGAATAATTTCCTCATCTGCACTGTGCTGGGATCTAACTCTTTAATGGTTGGGAAAGAAGTACCTGTGTCTTCTACATAACCCAAACCAGGGTTGGTGAGCAGGCACATGGGCAGAGTGGCCAAAGCACTGTGATGTATCCCTGTTAAGACTAGTGGTAGGAGGAGAGGTACTGCAAATTCACAATGATGCCATGGGAAGCAGTCTGAGAAAAAAATCATACTGTTTTGGAAGTAAGCTCCCTCCTTCCTCCAACAGAGAGAAGAACTCAAGATTATGAGCTTGATAGTTTTATCCCCAAATTCACATTACTTGTGTGATATTAAGGAACTGTGGGACAAATTTTTATGATTATTTTCCTGTTTATTTCTCAATTAAATTCACTGCTTTGTCTTACAGGGTTCTTTCAGCTTAAGGGACCACTGCAGTGGTGGCAAAGTCAAACAAAAGTGTTTATTTTAGTTGTAATTACTTCTGTTTGGCTTCAATTAGGAAACCAGAGAGTCTAAAACAGTTTGTAAGTAGCAGTAAGGCTACATTTATTTAGAGTTTTGATTTGTCATACACTTTGAAATCAGTTCTTCAAAAGAAATTTACCAGGGATAAGTCTTTAAGAAGAAAGATAACTAAACTCTGAGTGAAATCCAGTTAAATGACCAAGGTGAACTTTTGGCTTTTTAAAACAAAACAACCTACCATCTTTTGTTTAATGGTAAAACCCTGCAGCATTTTAGTTTACAGTATTATTTCAGTAATCTCTCTAAAAATCATTAAGAGGAAAAAATGTAAGAAGTATTGTATGATGATGTAGTTGATCTTAGTTTGGTTTAAGAGCATAAATGAGATGGGTGGCTCTGTTTTATGGGTCCTTAGTTGAACTACAGCAGGTTGCTGCTCAGCAAGCTGAAAGGGCAAAGATGCCATTTCTTGGTGCTGTGTCACAGCTCGTTTTGTTCTGTTCTCTTTCTTTGACACCTAATTACTGTTTGTCTGCTGAAGGGAACTGAATGATCTGTGATGAGTGCTGTGCCTTTAGCAGATGGGCATTGCTGTCATATTCTTGGGCTTTCATTTGTATGTTTCTTACATCTTCTTGCTGAGGAAGATTCTTGGAATACATGGAATACATTTCAATTATTCTTTTCATAGCTGATAATTTTAAAGACATTCCTATTATTTTTACCATTTGGTCAACATTTAGCTGGTTTTTGAATGAGGTTTGTTACTGCAGTGCATAATGAAATTGTCCTCAGACTCTCTTTTAACAGACACAACAACCCAGGAACTCGTGCTTCGCAGCTGCAGATGCCTTAACCTCCTCATTGGAAAGAGGATGGAGCATTCCCATCTGTGTGAAAATATTCCCAGTGCAGACTCATGCTGGAAGGTGTGAATTTTTCTCTGTTAAGACCAGCATGTACCTTGTTAGAGTGTGTGTAACTCCGGAGCCACCCACCTACTTGTCCTGCAGGCTCTCAGGGTGTTCCTGCTGTCGATGGTTTGTGCTCTGTGGGGCTGCTCTGAGGAATTCTGATGTCAGCTTCATGCTATCCTGCACACTATCCAAACTTGCACTTCCCTGTCTATAATTTTTTTCAACATAAAAAGCTTACTGCATGCAGCATAGAGTAACATTGCAGCCAATGTTGCTACAGAAATCCACTGTATCTTGAATGAAGAAAGATAAATCTGCCATGGAAGTGTGTTAAGCCTTAGTGTTAGATTTGATAAAAATTGCTGATGTGGCTGTAGAAGGTTAGTTGAGGAAAGACTGGGATTACTGCACAATTGGTAAATGATACTTAGATGACACACATACATCTTAGACCTCTTAAGTTACTTATGAAAAATAACCCAAATGTTTATTCATGGCTATTAATAATTTCCCTAATGAGAAGTTCTGAAAAGGATTTCATCAAAGGAGATACAAGGCTGTTAGTTAGCATTGCTTCCCAAGGCAGCAAAAGCCAGACCACATTTAAGTGACTTGATGAACAAGGGTGCACTTAAGCACATTCATAAATGGCTTAAGAAAGAAATAAACAAGTGTAAATCATCTGTGATGTAAATTATCTTTGAAATAAATAGAAAAATCTCCAAGTTTGGAGTGAAATAAAAGTGGAACCTATCCTTGAATTGTTTGAGTATGCACTCATGGATTATCAAAAGGTGAAGAAGACCAGCTTGAAAACTTTGATTGAGTGTGGAATATTCTGACAGGTGAGCAGAGAAAGGGAAGGGGACAGGCAGTCAGGACACTCAAAGGCAGTCCAAAATGAAGTTCTGTGTGGCAGGTTTTCTACCCAGAGTCTCCCAACGTTCCCAGTGCAATGAGCATTTTTTTTCTCTACCCCACAACTGTTACAATAAGGCTGAACATTTCACAAGAAAAAATGTCTCTGAACTGAAGCTATATATGCTACTTGTTTTTAGAATGGAAATGGTCTGCAACAGGAGGGGGGTAGAGAATGAAATGAACCCTGAATTTAGTGTTCAATGTTAGAACTAAATTTAAAGGAAAAAAACCATCTTACAGTGTTGGTGTAGTTACGGACTTAGAAGAAGTTTATTTTAGGAGTGGTTTTATTTTTATCTTTAATCCAGGGGTAAGAAGTTAAAGGTTATTTGTTTCCATTTCCCTTTGTTTCCCTTTGTGCCCTTTGTTTCTGTTAAGCCTTGTAAGTCCATAATATGTTGTGGTTTTACATCTGTCTAAACATAAATGGTGTTTCTGGTTTTTTTTAATACCCTGAAAGAATCTATAAACTCTGATCCCCTGGTTGATATCAGTGTTTCTGATCAGCAGTGATTTGTTTACGCCTGCCTGTCCTTTGAGTGGCTGGTTACAGGAGCACTGGTGTAGGGGGCTAAGACACTGATTTCATTGCAGGATTTAAGAAATAATCAGTTTAAAGATAAATTTGCTTTGAAGTTAGCAATGAAATGGGCTGGCAAGCAGAATGCTTCTATGCCTGTGCCTATGAACAGCACAAATCTGCTTTTTAAACTTTGATAGAGCCTTGAACCAGTTGAAATGCTTTCTCATGTTCCAGCCACTAGCAGTGAAATGGCTTTAATATTTAGGTTTTTTTATTCGAATCTGTTAGGCTTTAATAGGTGTTCCTGGAGTGCTATTGACTTGTGTTTTATTGGTTAGCTGAGAGAAAAAAAGCTTTTATTATTTTCCAGTGAAACCCCCAGGGTATAATTCAAAACCCTGGGGCAAGGTGCTGAGTCAAGTTTAGCAATAGGAGGCAACAATAAATCTGGATTTGAGAGAAATATATCAGGTTAGATCTCAACTGCACTCTCAGTTTGTTAAGTTCTGCTTTTTATATATCCTAAACCTAATCATCAAGTGCTGTTTCCTACTGATTACCTTCAGAATTTTTTTATTCACACAAAGTAATTTCTGTCGGTGCTTTGAGCTGGAATAACTTTTGTGTGCAAGGTGATTCTGATAAATTGTCTTCTTGGCCATAAAAGACAAATTTGTCACTTCCTTGTTATGCTGGAAAAACAAAACAAATGTCACTAGTGTAATGTTGAGCCCTTTGCAGTCTTCAGTGGCACCCTTCTCTATTTGTTTGTAGGGCAGGGAAAGAATAAGAAACTTATGGCTTGTTCAAAAACAACAACAGAAATAATTTTTGCTAGTTGGAGTGTTGAATCTTCTATTTTTTATTTGGCCTGATCATTTGAATTTAGGAAGGAATACAGATCTAGACTCTTTCCTGAGCTGTAGAATCCCTGTTTGCTAGATAAATATTGAATTCTAGTAAGGAATGTTGAGGCATCATTTGTTCCCAATAGACTTTAGAACTCTGAAGAAGTGTGCTGTGCACTTGGGTCTCAGGATAAAGTTAGGTTAGTGAATGTTTGCAGAAAATAGACTTTGCAGAAGTACAGGTATCAAATGAGTTGTTTGTACCATAGAGACACAATAATGTGAAGCTAGGAAAAGAATGTTTCACCTAAGATCTGGGAACAGAAATACTATTTGAATTTTTGTTGTTGTTGGATTGGGGTTTTTTTATAGAAAGATTTAGACACAGACATCTAGGTTATAATAAAGTAACTACAGTATTAACTGTCAAATTCAGATTCTAAGCTATTAAACATTCAGAACTGAAATCTGCATGAGTGTTTTTCAAAGTTTTCTTTTTTTTTTCTGTTACTACTTTCAGCAACAACTGTTGTCAGCTGGGCACTCATGATATTTTTCCTTCTGCAAGTGTTGATGGACTGTGAACACTGCTTTAGGATTCATTTGCTGAAGAGACGTTTTGAAGTATAGTTATTTTTGTAAGTCACTACTCAAAGGCAAAGTAACAAAATGTGAAATATTAGGGCTGCTGGGAATAGATTGAAGTCTAAATATAAGTAATTGAACCAATAGGATGAATGATGTCAAGCTCAAAATAGAACATGTAATTTACAGTCCAACTTGAGGTACTCAGTCTTTCTTACTCTAGCAGGTCTAGGACATTGAGCAATGTACATATAGTGTCTACTAAACTATTATTTCTAATAACATTTAAAATACTAACAGAATTTGTTGTTTAATGTAAAGGATACGATTTGATATCAAGTGAATGCTAAGTAATGTGAAGATCTACTTTCTAAACACACACACACACAAAAAAAGAATATATATATTTTTTTATATATTTTTATATATATATAGACTCAAAGAACACAGGTGGAAATATTTATTTTTATTTATTTTATTTATTTTCGGCTGGGTTGGAAGGGACCTCAGAGATCATCAAGTCCAACCCTTCATCCACTACCGCTGCAGTTCCCAGCCCATGGCACTGAGTGCCACATCCAGGCTCTTTTAAATATCTCCAGGGTTGAAGAATCCACTACTTCCCTGGGCAGCCCATTCCAATGTCTGATCAAATAGATTGTTCCTTTCAGTCAAAATGTCTTTATGATGAGATTGGAGAAGCAGAATCCTGATTTCGGATTGTGGTTTTCCCCTAAACACTTCCTAATGCCCAAATCATAAATCCTAGTGGCATGGTGGGACTTGATCTTCTAAGGCAAAGCACCTTTGTATGACTCCCGATGGTCAGATTCTGGCTGCCTCCCCTCCATTTATTCTCAGCTGTTTTCTCTGCAGTGGCTGCCTGCCTCTAGCTACAGGATCTCAGTAGAGAAGACAGTAGAGAACACGGTGTCTGGATCCAGCTGCTCTCTACCAGTCAAATATATGAGAAGAGGTTTGCTCATTCACACATGAGGTCAGCTCTTATCCTTCAGTCCCAGTTCTGCCATCCTCACAGAGGTGCATTCTTGTGTCCTGGATGGGGCATTTTACTGATAGACAGCCACAAAAATCAAGCTACTGTAAGGCAGCTTCATGTGAGCTGCACACCCTCCACGACTCAATTGGAGAGAAAAGTCTTCAGTAGTGCCTAAGCTGCTACTCCTAAGAAAACCTTAATGTTTTTTTCTCTCAGAAGCCAACTGACTTTCATTTCACTCTTGTATATGTATTAGAATGCATCGTGTGCTGCTGTAAGCACAATTTGTAATGCACATGGGACATTTTGTAATGGCTCCTTTTGCTTCACTTTCCTTCCAGGTACATGCTGACTCTTTTAATACTGGAACAAGGCAAAATTTGAAAGCAAAAAGCAATTTCTTCTGCCCTGAGTCTGAGGTAGGATGGTGACCATTGTTGAGATGTATCAGTGCTGCAGTGTAAATCAGGGATGAGCACAGCAGCCCTGGAATGGCTCCCCAGGTCCTGGATGGATCCTGATTGCATCTCTATGGGGATATGGGGATTTACTTTTCCTTCTCTAACAGGATGTGGGTGCAGTGCAGTGTGGCTGCATATCCCTGGGTTGAAAGGATGTTTGCTGTGCCAGCTTCAGCTTCTTGAAACACCATTTCTGTCTGGTCTCTTCCCCCTCTTGTTTGTTCCTTTTCTAGCTGGGAGGGCAGCCCAGAAGCCTGCTGAGCCTCTTAGACTGACTCCTGCAAATAGGTATTTACCACACTGGACTGACACTTGCATAGCTTTAGGAGGATTTCAGTATCATCTTTAATAATGCAAAATACATTAACCTATGACAATTAAAGGTGACCAGTATAGATTATCTATAGATAAGCACGTTACACTTTGACAGTTCTGGCCATGATTGCAAATAGTGAGAAATCTCAGTTTTTATATGTATATAAAGTAACATATGATAATTGTATTTTATGGATATTTGCACACATACATTTTTCATTTTTCTTCTTTGTTATTGTAGAATTGCTGGAAAATTAGTTTTATTAGCTCTCTGAAAAAATAAAATGAATGAATTTTTTAAATTTAGAAAGATTTGCTGGGTTTTCAGCTACAATAAACATATCAAGTTAAACATCCTGATGTAGGCAATTTAGTTCAGTTGTGACACTGTTGCCTTAGGCAGTGATTGGAAAATTGTGGTTCATGTCACAACCAATCAGCTAAGGTGCCTCATTTTGATCATGCAATTTCCATGATCAACATATTCTGCTTTGTTTTGTCCCCCAAACTGAAACCTCTTTACTCTGTCTGGTTTTTAGCTAATGAATATTTTCCATTCTTCCAAAATGTTTATACTCACTATGAAGTAATGAGGAATTGGCCCTTCTCTAAGGCAAATGTAGTTCACAGTGAACTCTTTGAGGTATTTTTACAAATGCTGTAGGCTTTATTCTGCATTCTTCAGTGAAAAGATGAGACAACAGACCTACATTGAGACAAAACAGACTCAAATTGGATAAAAAGGGTTTTTTGTTTGGGTTTTTTGTTTTTTTGGTTGGGGTTTTTTTATAAATATAGGATCCCAGTGGAATGTGTTGCTGGGAGACATTATGCAGTCTCCATCCTTTGAAGGTTTCAGAACTGTGTAAACCTTGAGCAACCTCACTTCATAGTTGACTCTTCTTTGATAGGAGTTTGGACTAGAGAACTCTAAGGTCCCTCAGGTCTTTTCCAGGGTGATTATTTTGACAAGTCACCCAATAGCTCTGACAAACATGGAAGCCCAGCCTTTCTTGATATGCAAGGAATAGGCATGAAACATTTGATCTAGTAATTAAAGTCTGAAAACAAAGCTGTGTCTCAAACACTTCAATAGAATGAGCAGTGCCTAATTTAAAAATACATCTAGTGGGCACTTGGTTCCTTCTACTGCTGTCCAATCTCGGGAGCTTTTCTTCTTTTTCTGGCCCTAAAGACCAGTTGTCTTCATCCTTTCTTGCTTCCTTAGTGAGATGTGGAAGCACCTGTCTCAGAACTGGTTGCTATTTGACAAAGCTTTATGACTAGAGGCTTCTTTTTCATTGTAATGAAATTTCCATTGTATCTGAAATAGTTAAAATTTAAATGCTGAGACATGCCTGAGAAATTACATTTATGCAATGAAGATGTTTCTTTTTTTTTTCCCCATGAATGTCTGTAAAGGCCTGTTCAAGAGAAAAGGATACAGACTTTTGATAGAAGGGAGATTTGACAGTTGTTTGTAGAATGCACAGCAGCATTTATTTATACAGGAGCTACTGAAACATGCATTTATATGTCCTTTAGTCCCATTTATGGTTAAAAGTGCTGTGTGAGGCTGGATTTAGCTGTGTTCAGCCCACTTCTCTTGCCATACAATGGCCATACTGTACAAACAACCACTTGACACTTTGGGGCTTCTTGTTAGTGTAAATTTGTGGGAGGCAATAGCAAAAGTACAGCCAAGAGTAACCTCATGTGTTGAGTGGCATCCTGCAGGGTAGAACTGCTGCTGTTTTCTCCTTTTCCTTTCTTACTTCTCTTCTTCACCAGGTCTTTGGCACAAATCTGCTAATCTGCTGCTTCTGACAAGAGAGGGTCTTGGGCACAAGGGAGACAGCTGGGTCATGCTGCAGGCACACATGGTGCAGACACCAGCACGTGGGAGTGTGAAGTGGGGACCAAGAAAGTGAGTCTCAATGTGTGAAAGCTAACAAAATGCATACATTAGTGGGGCTCTGAGCAGACACCAATATGTTAAAAGGGGAGCAGAGGGGAACTGTTCCTAGTAAGATGTCATATTACTTTCATTGCTGCACATAATCCCTTAGCTTCATAAATCCAGACTAAGACAGTGTTTTTAGCTTTTATACATTTTACTTTCTACTCAGGCCAGTTGATAACAAACCAGTAACTTGTTTGCCTCCCTTAGTGAGCTGTGCAATCAGTAAGGAAAGAATTACCAGTCTCAAAGAGAATGATGAAAGATGACTGATTGAATGGTAGGATGGTTACAGAACAGGGAAGTAAACAAAATGAAACTAAAGAAAGAGCTTCTCTTTACTAGGAAGGATATGAAGTTGCTAGTGTGTAAAGGTATATTTCTAACTCTCAAAGCTTAGCACTTATTGGCTTGCCTGGAAAAGAATCCTGCTCTGTTCATACAGACTTTTTCTCCCCACTTAACTCTGTTCATTCCCTTGCCTGATGACTTTCTCTTCTCCAAATTATTTTGCTTTGTAATGTAATTGCTGTATTACTTCTTTATGAAGTCTGGCTTGTGACGTAAATTGCACAAAGGAAGTTCAGAGAGATTTCATTGATCTTTAAACTTCAACCACATGACACAGAGTTTTAAATATATTTATTCTTACCTTATTTTTAACATTTAAATAAAAAAAAAAAAAACAACCAACAATATCTGTTCTCCATTTTGCTCTGGGACCGCTTGGAAAAGTGCAAAAGTTATGTTAAAACAGACTAAACTTAACCTGTAGTTTTCTCAGCTCCCAGTCTTGGTTGCAGGGATACAGAGTCTTTAGTTAATAAAACCATACAGTTATTTATAGAGTTTTTAAAAAAATATTTTTTGAAAAGGATAGCATCAAAATTAAGTTCATGTTGTGAGCAGATTTTTCTTCACCTAGCTTCCTGTTGTTGTTTTTATTTACTGAAGTAAAGAACTAAAATAAATTGCAGTTTAATTATTGGTAGCATTGATAGGACTTCAGCTAACATGTTATTTTAGGCATTATGTGTCTCTGATTATTATTTAACATCAAGTTACTACTAACTCTTTGTGTAGTTTTCCCAATTCTGCTGCTGCTGGCCAGAGATTTAAACTAAGGAGAAATCCTGTTTAAACCTTTCTTATCATGCATTTGGTAGTAGGAAAACATGTGGGGGTATAACAGAACAGACAGAGTGGTTTCTACAGCCCGAGTTTCCCTGTTTGCAGTACACGCTTGACAACCTATTAGTCCACTACAAACAAAATCTGTAAACAATTGGTTCTCTCATCAGAGAACACAAAACCAAGTATCAAAATAAAAAATGGCCCATTGAAAGCAAACACACATTTCTTGGTGCTGGTTTGTAGCTGCTGTGGGAAGAGGAAGGCTCCGAGGAGCCTTGGCCTCTGGCACACAGATACTGCACTGCCCAGGGAGTAGTGCTGGAGGAATCCTGTCTTCCCTTTCCTCTAGGAAATCTCCTGTTTAATTTATACTAGAGTTACTTATTTAGATACATATAATCTCAAACTCAGTTCATCCCAAAAAAACAAATCTAGTTTCATATTGCTTCACAAAGACTCCCAAACAGTGTTGAGATTCCCACGTAAAGTCCCTTTTGCAAGCTATATATTATTATTTAGTCTTATGTGAAATAAATAAACCTTTGATTAATATTGATTCAGGAAAGTCTTGCCCCTCCTCTCCTGTGCATGTATAAGGATATTTTGAGTTCTCCATAATGGCTCAGCAGACTCAGACCCACATAGCTCAGGGTCAGTCCCTGTTGCTCAAATCCAGCATAGACATTTCAGTCCAGAAAATCCTTCTGAGACAGCAAAAGGAAATCTGAAACCAGCCACACAACAGTTTGTCTCCCTCAGGATTAAAAACCCCACAAAACAAAACCAAAAACCAAACTGGCACAACTGTTTTGACACAAATTGTTTTGGCCCATTTCCATGCTGACCTTTATTCTGGACTCACAGCAGAGCAACTATTTCCAAATGAAAATTTACCTCTGTTTTCCCAGACCAAAGTGCCTTTCCCAGAACCAAGTGCTCACAGGAATAGTTGGGGGAGGGAACCTGTCCCCAGATCACCTATTCCAATCCAGTTCAAAAATCTTCAGCATATTTAGGTCCTTCCTATTGGCTGGATCTGTAGCATCCCCCAAGTCCAGGCATCTAGAGATTACTAACACTGCACATGAGCGTGAGCTCCAACCTGTGAGTTTAAGGAACCAACTTGGAAGAAATCAGGCATTCAAAAGAATTAGACCTCTATTGAAACATGTACCATAACACACCACAATTTAATTTTGAATGATTTAATATAAATAGTATGAAAAGAGAATGTAAACCTTGGACAAAACTGAGTTCAGATCCCTGTATCTGTAACAAATTCCCAAGCTATTATTCATATATAGCCATATTTGACATCTTTGAGCTGGGGTGGATGTTATTCTTGCATTGCAAAGATGTGAAGGTTTTACTAGTGAAGATGTGAAGGCTTTACACAACTCAGATGTGTCTAATTTCTCTCCTTGTGTCTGGGAAGAATAGATTCTGTTCTTCAAACTAAAGTTATTGCCCATGTTTACCTGAGCATGTTAGATCCTGTGCCTTGTGCTTAATTGTAGCTTTCAGGGATGAGAACCATGCTTGCCTTCTTGTTTCTCAGTTGTGAGTCCTTCTCTTGATTCTTTTCTTTCTTGATGCTTCTTTTTTGCCTTTCTTATGATAAAAGGTTTATACTTTTTAAAAAGTCTTTAACTTAAAATAACATACTTCATAGACACTAAATTACCTTAAGGCCAGCTGTAAAGATCTACAGGGGTCATATGGCTGCTACATCACTTCTGCCTTACTTTACATGTGATTCCTGTTTGGCCTCTAGGGAAAGATCAGCTCTTGTAATCTGCACTAGAAAAGCACCTGGGGGGTCTTAATATGTGGCTGGGACTCCTAAATAATATGAAGTTTGGGCTGCTTATACCAAGGTTTTGGGTCTAGAGGGGGGACTGATGGACCTTGTTTGTACTTTGGCTCCTGGTGGGAGAATGTTCTTTCTGCTCACCTTTAACTTGCCAGCAGTGATCATGTATCTTGTGGGATCTGATTCACACCTTCTCTATTCCTGTCACTACTATGAATGTAGCTATAGAGAAGTGTTAAAAAAAAAATCTTGCAGTGTTTGAGTTGAGGATGATCTGATGAGTACTGATGAAAACACAGCTGATGCTTGGCTTTTGTTGTAAACCTCTGTGAAGAGCCCACAGTGGTATTTAGAAAACAGAATGCAACACTGAGGGTGCCTGCACAACAAAAACAAACAACCAACCAACAAAACAAAAAAAAAAACCCAAACCAAACACAAAAAGGAAAAAAGCTGTTAGTCCTAGAAAACAGAGAGAAAAGGACACAAAAGAGACACTTTTTTCCATGCTGCTTCTTCAGAGTGATTCTTCTTTATGTCATCTGATGTAATTCTCGCACTGACTGAGGTGATGTTTCTAGCAAACCACTTCACTCTGTGTTTTGTTTTCTTCTTTCTCATCTCTGATTGACAGTCCCACCAAGAAATAATAATGAAAAATTCATGAGGTCAGTTCCCAAATGATTCAGAAAGGACTTTCATGGGATTAGATAGATGTAGTTAAATTTCCTGGGGCACAAGTGTGTTTTAAGGAAAGGGATAAAAGTGTATTATTCTCTGGATAATCCTGGCTGAAATATAAAGGACCACTTTGGTGAATAGTTAGAGAAAATATCTCAAAACTGTCTTACACTAGTATAGCATAAAACCCAGTATTAACAGAGATAAGAAAAATATTTTTCCAGAAAAGTGAAAACCACATCATCTTTCACTTGCATTGGATTGTAACTTATATTATTGGTTCTCCTTAGTGGGAATGGTGACCCAGCAGCTAGGACTGAATGAGTCACAAGAGTACAGAACTATTAACTAAGGGTTAAGGTTAATTTTTATTTTGTGGTATTGCTGTTAATTCTTGTCTTTTCCTTTGTTTTCTTTCTCTATAGGGAAGAAGGTTTTGGTTTGTTTCATTTGTTTAACTGCTGACAAGGAAATATCAGAATTATATGTATGACTGACTTTGATTTGTATTTGTGATCTGAATTGCTAGGAGATAAAAAGCTCTTTGTTCCTATCTGTTGGAAAGCATGCAGAAGTAGAGCTGCAGAGAGGGGAAGCAGAATTCACTTCCTTCAGACAGCCACTGCAGTGTGCTGGGAATCAGCCACAGGACTTGAACCAAGATAAGGTAAATACCCTTCAGGAAACCAAATCTTTTTTGTGATATCTACTGGTACTTTTAAAGGGACTTTCTGAGGTGGGTGGAGGTAAAGCTAGTTCAAATCTTGTGGTGACATATACCCAGAGAAAAACTAGTCTGTGAGCTCTGGAAGTTATTTCACTCAGTATTTCTCATGATGCAGGGGAGAACCAATCTGTTTCCAGCCCCTTTGGAGATTGGGCAAACCCCAGCACTATAACAGAAGTGCCCAAGGGTCTTGCCAGGAACCTTGTCAACAAGCCCACAGGACAAGCATGCTGGCTGTTGAATTCTCACTACATCTTTTCTGTTTCACTTGCACTGATGAGCTGAGTTTTGGACAGGTGTTCTATGTCCTTCAGGTGTCAGCATCTATGACATGAGACTTCCCTCAATCTTGCTTACTTTACCCTTACTTTATGTATCTCAAGTTGCCCATTTTCTTTGTTTCTCTGGTCTGTGGTAACTTCATGGCTGCTCTATGATCTTCTGTTGGGGTAGGAAGAGAAATAAAAGTCTGCCTGATCTTGATGGAAACAACATACTGCTGTGCTTACTGATTTGATTGTGTCAGTCAGGTCATCAGCCCATGTCACTGTTCTGATTCCTGTTGTTTCTTCTGGAGCTTCTACACACAGGTGTTTCCATTCATGTTTCATCCAGACCTAATATCTCTGTTGTAAATCTTTACATTACTGTTTGTTGGTCCTTGGTGCATGGTCTGCTTTCTGTGATAAAATTACCATTTTTCTTCAGACACAGTCACTGGAAGCAGGTAAATTTACTGATTTAAGAGTGATTTAGTTAGAGTGTTAGCCTAAGGAGGAATTTAACTCTTGGGCATGTTCCACATTGTTAGTACCTGTTAGCAAAATTTTATTCATTATTAGTGTTGGTAGTTTTGGAGAAATATTTTTCAAACTCAGCTGTAATTATTTGTGCAACCTGCTCCCCATAGTCCCAGGGTCTCTTTGACCTGTTAGCAGTCAGCTTCCAGTGGTAGAAATGTTAGAAGAATGCAGGAGCTGATAAGTTCTTTTTCATCTTCCTGCCTTCATTTATCTCGATGTTGTATTTCAATTTTTACAGCATGGATGAGGTCTTTTTAAATGGAAGATTGAATTTTTCTTCAGTCACTGTTCTTGGATAGTTTGTTACCATGATAGCAGTAAACACTTCACAAACTGTTTTGCTCAAGGAAAACATAGCTTTTATATGGAGAACTGGTATGGGAAATTGGTTTGTTTGGGTTTTTAAAAATCTCTGGTTTTCATGACAGATGTTGAAAGTAATTTTGGGCTGTCTAGACGTGTTGTGGCAAAGTAATTACCTGTAGGTTGCTGCTTTCTTTGTGATGTAGTTATGTGTATGTGGATATGGCTGAAATATGTTTTGTGCCTTTAATGTTTTAGTTTTATTAAAGAAACAGTTTGTCCCTCTGAAAAAATACAAATATGCTTCCTTCTCCTCATACCTTGGCAGTGCACATCCTCTATGCATCTCCCACTGAAAATTGTCCCTGCTTTTCAATGTGGCTATTTTGGTTCTGCTGACATTGCCTTATTTGAATGAATGATTTATAAATAATACAGAGCAAGTTTGCAGTTTCACTTTGCTTCCACTGTGCCTTAGTTTAATTAGGTCTACAGATAACATATACAAAAGTTAATCTTTTTCTGCACATCTCATGATTCATTAGTGCTCACAGAATGTTTGTATTGGCTGTTGCTCATTTACTGCCTTTCAGCTCCTGCTTCATCTCATTCATGACAGGGAAGAGCCAAACACATTTACTGTTCTCTAAAACTAAAGAAGCTGGAGCACTTTGAGCATTAACTCAGGTATTTCACAGAAAGAAAACCTCTGGAGAGGTGTTGGAAGGACTTGAGTCTGCAAGGTTCCACAGTTGGGTGGTCTGCAAAACAGCCCACGTAGAGCCCGGGTGAGGTAGGAAAGGAAAGAATGCAATTACAGCCTAATTAGAAATCCAGATTCTCTTCTGCAAAATGTGAAATTTCCTTTTCTGCCACGGACGTGAAACAGACCTTTCAAGCACTTAAAAACAAACTTGCCAGCAAAGAAATTACATGGTCCAAAATAACCAGTAACCACTGGTCAGATTTTCTGCTCAATTCACATCTGCAATCACCAACCACTTGCCTGTTGGCTACTCTGGTGGGAAAATAGAGCCCAGTCATGGCAAATCTCTCCACAAAACCTCTTTGAGATGGGTATTCTTCAAGCAAAAGGTTCTTTTTTTCTCCTTCTTCCCTCCCCCACCCCTCAAATGAGCATTTTCTAACATAAAGACACTCTTTGGAATATCCCTAACACTTATAACTAACACCTGCTGAGTACTTTTTTTGCTTTTTTTGCTGCACTACTGAGGAGTGAAATAGTATGCCCTGAGCAGGATGGGAATGAACCTTTCTAGAGAAAAGGAAGTCACTTGCAAATATGATTAATGACAATTCCCTGCTGTGATTCTGACTTGGTACTTGCTTTGGGTGGTGTCTAAGGAATTTATTAGTGGGTAAAAAGAAGTTTGTAGGAAGATCAGTTTACTAAATGGTTCTAGCAGAGGTTTCTCTTCAAATTTATTGCATGTTTTAGGATTGTAGGAAAGCATCCCTCTTTAAATGTGTCATTAGATTCCTAGTGGAAATATTTATCAGATGTTCGGCCAGTTTTCATACTCCACTTAATGTCTACATAAATATTAACTAAATGTTCTTGATTATCTATGTTAATTATACAATCAATAACCTTTTTAAGATGTCAATTCCCTAGCTGCATGGTTCTCAGATCACTTAGGAGCAATATTGTTGTCCCATTAATTTGATCACTTTTCCCTTGACTTAGTCTTCTCCCTTGAATCTAACCAAGGAAAGCAGAAAGCAGCAGTGTCACATGCAGCTGTCTGAATCATAAACACCAACCAGTATTTCACCTTGGGGAAGCTTTCCTTCCCTTGCAATGTCTTTTTCAATGTCAAGAGATGAATAATCTATGAGTCCTCTTAGAAGTAAGTTGAGGATAATGAATCTCCAGAGCTGAGAACTACTCAATACTTCCCAATGGCTGATATGGGAAAGAGCAAAATAAATGAGAAAGAGCTGCTGTAAGACTCAGTCTCTAAAATTTGAGCCAGGGGTTCAACCTATCTGTATTTCCCTACAGGAAGATTTTGCAAGAGATAGCGTGGATGAAACTAAGATAAAACTTTTTTTTTTTTTTTAAATAAACATGGGTATTTTGTCACCATGTTGATGATGAGTGTACTCCATACTGGTAGTTAATGGTTTTGGGGAAAAAAAAAAAAAATTGAACTGCTTAAAATATTTAAAGGTGGCTAACACACCAAAGTGAGGATGTAACCTGAATGTCACGGGGAAAGTTGGGAACGGAGCAGGCAGCAATCCTGAGCAATAGCAGAGTCCAGGGAAACAGGGCTGTACAGGATTTGCAAGTTCATCTTATCCCTTCCTTGGACAGGAGTAGTTTAACCTTGTAGAATGTCAGACAAAATGGTGTACAAAGTGTTCCTTTATACTGCCAGGCAGAATTTCAGCTTGCCTGAATTACTGAAGGAGTTGATGAAGATTGCATGAAGGAATGAGTGAGTGGAACCTCTGCTCAGAGGGCCAGTCTGAGACTTGAGAGCTGTAAACCTAATTCTGTGATCTGTTAAATACTTTCAGTCATTTTTTATCGTACTGCATGCAGTATTGTAAAAAGGACTGAGCTAACTACAAACACCTTTTGGATCCATCCAGATCAATGGGACCACATGAAAATAAAGTTTTCATTCTTTGGAAGACCACATAGCCTCAGTGGCAATGCATGTGACTTACTCAGCTTTGCTGGTGTGATGGAGCTACTTTGTTTTACATGTTACTTGTAGCTCAAGTACAGTTTTTACTGTTCTTTAGTACATGGTGCAGGTCTGTTCTGTGTGATGTTGGGAAAATCAGTAGAACAAGGTTTATAAAGAGTCTTTGCTCAGTTCATACATACAAGTACCTACATGCACAACTACTTGTAGGTACCTCCAGCCCACAGATACCTACATATTATAGAGGTCTCTGCCTACCTGAAGGTGCCCATTTACCAGAACATTTGTCCCTGTTCTGCTGGGGGTTTGATGTTTTATCCCAATAGATGTCCCAGCAGTGAAATAAAAATGGTGTAAAATGCCCACAGTTTGGAAAATTTCTGCCAGTATAAGCAGTACCTTGGATCACTTTTCCCTTTGCCTCTATGAAGTTACTCTCAATTTCTATCAGTGGGATAGAGTGATGCCCAACAAGGGCTGCCCTGTTTCAGAGTAATCAAGTCTCAAATGAAAAGAATGGGTGAGTCTAACATGGCTGAACAGGGTAGCTTGATAATTAAAGTTGTCTGAGCACAGACTCTGGGACAGTTGAATCACCAGCACAGCAATACAAATTATGCACAATGGCAGTGCCCTGTTTCACTGGGGTAGTTGTTTCTTCAAAACCACATCACTGGCTTAACATTTTAAAATCTCATTCTCAGCTTTGAGGAGCATTTTATCTTTTTCTTTTTTTTTTTTCTTTCACTGTGTGACCCTTTCCCTAGGCCTATCACCAGAAATACATAAAGGCATCTGCTCATCCCTAACAGGAGTCAGCATGGTGCCTTGCTAGTTAGCACCTGTTAACAGGGATAATGCTCATTAGCATTTCTAAGGATAAATGTGATGAGTTTTGGGTGGTTTGGTTTGAATTCTCTGCACATACTGGCCTGGTTTAACTTCTTTATGTTGCCTTTTCAGCCAGGAAACTAAAACAATATTGAAATATCAAGCAGAGCACTTAAACTACTAAGCATCTTGACTCCTTTTATTGATGTCTGCTCAGTTTGACCTGAATTGAAGGCTCTTCTGTGTTAATTCATATTACTTTTAATGATTATGTTATATTTATCCTGCATTTGGTTGTTCTAGTTTCTTTCTGTTAAAAAGTATTTTTTATATGTGCTATGTCAGACAAAAATCCCTCCCTTTAGAGAGGGAGAGTACAATATGAAACTGTTACCTCCAGTATGGTTTAATCCCATTTTTCATTTTTTTTCTTCTTCAGCTGTTCTGAGCTTTGCCAAACAGTCAGCTTAGTGTCACCAGTCATATAGAAATCTGCCAGTGGTGTTCTTTATCCTCTCTTCCTAAACCAGAGCACCCTAATGGAAGAGCTCCTCTTGTAATTCATGTTTGTGTCAGCATTTAGAGGGCTTTCATTCTCCACCATTGGTGGCTGTTTTAAAAACAAACAGGAAAAAAACCCCACCTGTGTTGGTGGTGGCCCATTAGCAATATGGACCCCAGTAATGAGCATATGCCAGGAATTTGCTGCAGTTATTCCTCCTCCCCATTATATCCAAGTCATTGGTCAGTCAGTGCATTACAGAAACTCCTCCAGTTGCTCACTAGCACACAGTCTTTGCTCTAAAGCTGGATTTAGCTGAGTCCTTGTGTCTCCTCTCCTTTCATCCTTTTTAAACAGGCATCATAAGGTACATTAGTCCAGGGTTCACTTTACCACTTCCAGAGTTAATGAGTACAGGGCAGATCTATGGGCCCCTTGAAAAGCCCCATGGTGAATAGATTTATTTCAATCCCTTTCAAAAGCCAGCCCTTTAGTTCCTGTGCTGAGGCATCTCTTTCTGATGACTTAATGTAAGCATAGTGCTATTCATAAGCAATGCAGTTATATTTGTAGATATATTTCAAGTGACAGATTCTGATCCTGTATACAACTCCCTGTGAAAGAACAGATTTTGCAGTGGGCAGACCAGGATTATGTGTTGCAGCAGCAACTATTGTGATCCTCTGGGTTTCAGGAAACTATCCATGGATGATGGGTATTGATTTTTATTTTTTTGTATATTTTTTTCAGAAGTCATTACATTTAGATATTCTTTAGTATAATTTCAGTCCCCCCCAAAAAACTGCAAACTCAACCCACAACAAAAAAGCACCACGGAAGTACAACAACCAAACTAAGACAGAATTTCAAGGTATTTTGTAAGCTTACAAAAGGTGGGGAAGGTGGACGGTGGAGAGTTTTTATTGTCTTTTTCCTTTTGTTTTGTTTTGGATTTTTTATAATCTGTTTAAAACCTGAGATGATAGTAGCACTTTAATTTTTTAACTCTACACCAAAAGTAAACCTTGAAAATTGAAATCAGACAGAATTCCCACTGAATTAGCTAACTGCCATGGCATTCTAGGAGTTAAGCTAACCAGAATAACTGTTTAAATCCTATCTCTCGGTTTATCTGAGTGATACATAAAATATTAAATCTGATTTTTTCTTTGAGTGACACTTCAAGATTAGTTTATAAAAGAGAAAGGATGAGTTGGGGTTTTTTCTATGCTTATAATATTTTTATTTCATATATTGGCACAATCTTGACAGTTCCTTCACTTCATTTATTTCCCTGTAACTCTGTGTTGGCAATTCATATCTCATTTGTTTGCTTGCAGTCCTCAAGAATTTAGGTACTTCTTTGGAAAACAAAAAAAGCTCCAGGCTAATAAGAGTTTGTGGACCTTAGCATTAATTAAAAAACATATAATAGAAAGTAAAAGTAAAGGCTGTTTCTCTGTAAGACTTCATTGGTTTTCTGGCCTGACTCATCATCTTTGAATGCTCTGATTTGGTCGTACTTCATCATCCGAAATTTATCAGTGACTCAAAAGATTGCAGTGAAGAAAAACACCAAATCCCATAAATTTGAAACCATGCAAAGAAATAAAACAGGTTAAAAAAGTTACTAAGTGTTTTTTTCATGTGCTGGGTTTTTTTTTTTTTTTCATGTATAATCTTTCCTGTACAATTTTGGATGTATTTACATATTTTCACTCTTTTTTTTTTTTTTTAAGGAGAGCAAACGTAGAGCTTTACACCTTCCAGATTTCTACCCTTAAACATTTTGATGTGCAGTTCATAAGTTAAAACACATTGGCTACTTTTTGTGTGAACTTTCAGTGGACTGAGATACAACCAAGAGTAACAAATTTGTGTATACTACAGATTAATTCCTCTTGATTGCTCTAGTTTGAGAGTCTCTAAGGAGCTGAGAGCAGTCTTACAGTCCTGTATCTGTGTCTAGCTTCACCTTCTCTGAGAAGTCATGTTGTGCTGTGGCTGGAAGTGCCAAAGATGCTCCTCACCACACCTGTGGCCCTGGCCCCTGTGGCTTCATTTTCTCTGGATATTTGGCAAAATGGAGGTTCTGCTTTCTGAGCTGGCCAAGGAAGGAGGTAGGAATGAGTTAAGCAGTGAGATTTAACAGGGCCACACACAAGCTGCAGGCACTGGTACCTCCCTGTTAGGCTGCTCCAATGAGTGGAGAAACAGGGAGAGGTGTCAGCCTCCTGCCCGGGTTAGACCACAAAACCCTCCCACCCTCTTCTTGACAGGCTTCAAGGGTGGCCCAGGTGCCCAAGCCAAGAAAACACAGAGGAGGGACAACCTACTGACCTAAACTGGGCAAGCTGGAGGGAATTTAAGCAGCAGCTTAGGCTAGACACACTTAGGTGTGGTTTCTTGTGCTGAATAGGGTGTTATGGTTTTGCTGAGGCAGAGCTGGTTGGTTAGTATTTCTTTGTGTTCTTTCTGTGGTTCTAATATTGTAAGGTAATAGAGTAGCAAAAATGTAACCACCGGAATTTAAGCAAATAGTCTTAATTTGTTGTTGCTTTTGCAGCATCATACACCTGCAGAGTGCAGCAAGTGATGGGTGCACTGTGATGAGTGTGTGAGTTGGCTCCCCCTGTGCCACTGTGTGTGGCTGCATGCTGGGCACCAAAGAAATGCTACCATGGACTGCTCATGTGTCAGGGGAAAATACTGATGATTTCAGAGCTGAAGGTTTTCAGGGTTAAAGAATTTTAATAAATAAATTTAATCCTAATAATATGTAAGGAGATTCTAATTCACTGTGAGAGTGGTGAGATGCTGGCACAGGTTGACCAGGGAACTTACAGATTCTCCATCCCTGGAAATGTTCAGCAGAAGTGAGATGCTCAAGCTGCCAGTAAGAATGAAGCACAATGCAGCCTTGCATCTGAAATCTTACTGGGCAGGTGAAAAGTGAGCTGTAAGTAGCTGGGTATGTTCCGATGCTTTTCCTGGAGTGGCCAGGTGGGTGGTTTGGTGGTTATTAACACCAGCCTAGTGATCAGATAGGACATACCACATGGCTTGTTGCTTATTTAGAATTCTTTTCTCCATCAAACAAAGCAGTGTCTGTAGTGGCGAATAATGACTTCAAATCAATCTCACTGGCCAATTTGTCCAGATGTTTATCTGAAAAAAGAGCCAACACTTCAGTAAATTCTCTGTTACTAAAGCAGAATGTGGACTGGTTCCAGCTGCACCCCCTGATTTACTCAGCATTGAGCTGCTTGCAGAATTTTCCACACAGAAGGGACTGAAAGGAAGCAATCCTTTTTTTTTTTTTTTTTTTTATTTTCTTTTCTTTTTCTAACACCTGTCTTAGTAGACTTCTGTGCTTATGAACCACATTGATTGGAAATAATTGCAAGGGACAAATCTAAGTTTATGATTATTTTCAATAATACTTCAGCAGACATCTAGAATAAATGTAATTTTTTTCTCTAAGAGTTTTAAATCTTCATGTTAAATTACTTGTGAAACCTAATTTCTGTGAATGCATAATTGCAGCTGGCAGTGCAGTCTGCAACTGACTGACAGTGCATTTAAAGGGACTCTAAAACCACATCCTGTCTTTATACATGTAAAAGAGGTATATAATTATGAACAGTTAGTGTGAACACAGCATTTCTTGCTTTCTGGGTGGAGATGGGCATGAATTTTATGGTAAACATATGATGTTACCATGAATTTTTTCAGTATCTATTAACAGGATATACCACAAAATTAAAAAATATTTGAAATATTGAAACTACTAATGTGTGTGTCCTTCAATACAATTTTTTAGATTTCGAGTGTTTTTACTTTGGTGGTACATGTGTTCTCAGTTTCCTTCTAAATTCCTTAATCTTCATGGGCTGATTGAGTATGTGTTGGATGCCAAGTTATGCCACAGGAAAATAATTCTTACGCAAGCTTCATTCAGAGAAGTCCTACAAAAATTGGCTTTCTGTTGGATGAAATCATTATAATGGGGTTGACATCTAGTAAGGAATACCTTTTGAATTTAGAAGTGTTCTAGAAGTTTTGAACTTTTCTGAAGAAAATGCATTCATGCTACAGAGTCTTCTTAGATTCTATAATTTTGAAATAATGTGTAAAAACTATTGTTATTACATAAAAGTTTTGATAGCATACAACCTTTTGGGGTTTTCTGCTGCAAAATTAAGAAAACACAAAATTAACCAGGTATATAATTGGTGGCCTGCTTGTCTCTTGAATTAAAATCAGTATCTAATGTCTTTCTTGTAATCTTTTAGTGAAAGCAGCAGGACAGAGCATGTTGCTTCAGCATTAACTTTAACTAATATTAGTTAACTAATTAACTAATAAAAGATAATATTTGTTTAATAATATGTATTTTAAAATATATATTTTACAGGAATCTTGCAAATCTTTGTTTTATGCTGTGGAGATTTTAATTTGCTTGTACAAATGTTGAAAGTTTAAGCTCAGTTCAACTGAGTTCAGCTGAAGGTGATGGAAGCTGTGAGTCTTTTGTAAAGTACTTCCTTAATGGCTTCTTTTTTTATATGAAGTAGATACCTTTAAATTATTTAAGAATTCAGTTTAAAATGTTTTCTTAAAAAATTGTGAATGATATACTGTGGCACCAATTGTCTAATCTGGGATGCTATTGATTGTACCATGATGCTGACAGAACTGTTTTTCTTCCCCCTGTGGTTTTTTCCCACCTTCAGGACTTGCACAAGGTGATTGACATCCACAGCCACATACAGTGATATATAAAATGGATTAATTAGAAATCTCCAAGCAGAATCTTCAGTTATAACTGAAAAGAAATGTTTTTTCACCCAAAATTTGTAGCTATTCATAGGTAGCCAAACATCAAGTTATCTGAGGTTTGCCATCCAAAATTCTGTCTGTGCTGTGGTTCAGCGTCTACAAAGTAGGAGCTCTTCTTTTACTATTAAGATATAAAACAAGTATTTAAAAATGCCATCAGATTTTGCTTAGTCTTAGTTGAATGCAATTTTCCCTTAGCTCCCTCTTCTTCTTTTGTCCAGGATAACTACCTTAAACTGTCTCCTGATTTTATAGTAGGACCTTGCAGTTACCACCGTTTTGATTTGACTAATCCTATGAGTTGTCTTGTGCTTAAAGAGCAGGCAAGAAACAAGCAAGGAAGTAAGCAAATGTTCAAACTTTTTCTTAGGCTGGGAGCAGTCAGAAATACTGTTCATGGACTCATAGAATTATTTCAGTTGGAAGAGTCCTTCAAGATCATCTAGTAATAACCCCCCTGCATGGGCAGGGACAACTCCCATTAGACCAGGTTGCTCCAAGCATCATCCAACCTTCCCTTGAACACTTCCAGGGAGGGGTCATCCATAACTTCTCTAGGCAACCTGTGCCAGTGTCTCACCACCCTTAAAGTGAAGAATTTCTTCTTCATACCTCATCTAAATCTACTCTCCTTCAGTTTAAAACCACTTGGATTTCCTAATATGTCAAAAGCGAGGAGTTATTTTTAGAATTCTTATGGAGCTGCATGTTCTCTGTTTGTATCATTGGTGCACTGTTACAGATACTATTTCAGCAGGAGTTTTACCCATCAAAATGGTTCTCTCTGCTAGGACATTTCTGTGCTATCAACATGGTGTCAGCAGCATCTCCTGACTCTTGCTTAGAGTGGGCTCTCCAAAGGGGGGGAAGCAGGAGGAGCTCCTGGGCTCCCTGAATATCATTTCCATCCCTGGAGGAGCAGGGTGCAGAGGTTTTATTTTTCTGTCTGTCTTACATTTTACAGGAACATGCAGTTCAAAGAAATGGCAGGTATGGTGTAATATTGAGTATATAACTTCTTTTTATAAGAAATGTTCTTATAATGTTATAAGAAATACCTTTGGAGTAAAAGTAATACTTTCTCTAAGTCTGTCTTAATATTATGTAAATTAGCTTACTTGAGGGTTTGTTTTGTTTTTTAAAAACCCCAAACTTTTAATCCTCTAGAAATGCCCATTATTTGCATATACTATTGGTCTAAAATCTCTCAGTGGAGAGATTACATGAACAGATTCTTGAGGAAACACAAATACCAGCATGGAGCAAGTTTACAGAATCACAATGGTGATGGTGAAACACTTGTCAATGGCATCTGGAAATGCTTCCCTCAGCTGCAGGCTGTGTTAACATCACCAAGTGTGGCCAAATGCCCTCAACTTTTTTTTCTCTTCATGTGGTGTCACTATCAGTTGCAGGAGTGAAGAGTCTCTGTCAGCAGTAAGTGTGGCACACAGGGGCCTCATTTACTTCTCAAGTAAATTAGATTGCCAGAACTAACCCACGTTTATTTGATGTGTCAGTTGTACATGTTATATTCTAAAAAAACTCTTGTGTGATTCTGTGTTCTGGGGTGAAGGGTTAGATGAAGATTAGTGAGAACATCAAAGCTGCAGTTAAAAGTAAGAAAGATGAGTTAAAGCCAAGTCATTAGAGATCCCTTTGAAGTGTTTACAGATTAAGTCCTGTCTCATTTAAGTGGAATACTTATCTGCCTTTCAGTATTTAAATAATAAGACATGACAAGCAGTGCTTTTCTGAAGGATCATTTTATGTCTATGCTGTTTTGTAAGACACAAGGCTAAAGGCAAGTGACTTTAGTTACGGAAGAACTGTAGTAATGCTTCAACTTCACTGCTGGAATATCTTTCTGCCACTGTTTAGCAGACAGTTTAAAGGTGAGAAGACCACACAGAAGTGAGAAGAGTGAACTTTCAGATGAGTTTATTATAGATGATAAATTGACACTAGGATTAGCTAGAATTGGCCATGGCTGAGAATGTGGTGTGTGTGTTTTAGGATAGATAATAATCTTCCTCTAAAGTGTTTTAATGACATTTTACAAGAAGCAAATCTGTTACCCCTTGATCAAATTGAAATGCTGCCTACTCCTGCTACCTGTGCCAATTTTGGCCTGCCAAGCTTAACACAAACATAAGAACAAGTACAGGAGATCTGGGGGACTGTAACCATGTATATGTTAATGCAAATGAGGGCAAACAGAGTGCTTTTTTGCATAGAAAGTGACATCTGCCTTTTTTTATGTCCGTCTACATTTTCAAAACATCATTAACATTTCCACTAATAATTCTACATATTCAGAACTGTACCCAGAATTATTATTTTTATCATGTGAAATCAAAAAGAGCTTTTGGTTTGATTTCCATACAAAGTGCTTTTTCCTCAGAGAAGCAGCAGTACAAAAGTTCAGGGAACTGTAGAATAATTTATGTTGGAAATAACCTCTGCAGGTCATCTGGTCTAGCTTCCCAAGGTGAAATATAACAAGAGGGACACATGGGAGGCAGGGATAGAATAATCAATCTAAAATAAAAAACTAGTTTTCATCCAGGTCAAAGTAGATTCCCAGTCACAGCCTATGGGCTAGTGGATGTATTAACAAGTAGTGGTGAGTTTTGACAAGTCCTCTGAAGGTCAGCTTGATCAGGAGTACACTGATGAATGGATGGCACTGATGGAGAAGGGGGAAGGTAAAAGGTATGCCTGATTCTGCTTTCCACAGTCAAAAAACTCTCGTGCCATTTTATAAAATTAAATTCACATTCTCTTGAAAGGTTTATGTGCTTGGTTTTAAAAGCAAGATACTACCTGTATGTACTGCAATGAGATATATAACTCTTGTAAAATAATGACATGTATTGGGGAAAACAAAACGAAACCTAATGGCTTTGCATAATTGAACTGCTTCTCATATAAATGTAATACCCTAGACAAATATCTTCTGTGCAGTCTTATTACTGAGTGTACAGTCATCCTTTATCTTGAGAGCTGTTGCTTATGACTTCTGTTGAGTTCCCTCAGAAAGTGTTTTAGATGGGAGTAGCTGGTCTGTCAGTAGGAGTCTGGTAAGAGATTATAGGTTGTCTTAGTCTGGGGATGTGGGAAACATCTCAAAAAATAGTAATTGTAAAGTAAAGTTTCCTATGTCTGAAGGAATCATGAATAGGTACATACACCTATGGGAGGTACAAATACATCCTGGCTGCTTGTCAGCAGAAACATGAGAGCCTTCTCTGCCTAATGTTCAGAAGGTTTTTCCTGATGATGTGTTTCAGAAGAAGATTAATGCTACAGAATCATTGCCTGTAGGCCTTCAGGACTCATAGTTTTGCCCAAGGTCTGGTGATGTGAGCTTTTGGGTTCCATGTATCTTGTTTTTGCAGATCACTTCCCATAAAAAAACCAGCATTACATACACTGATTTTTCTGTCTCACTTTTTTAGTGCCTTTTAGAGTACAAAAAAGAATTTATTTTGTGGTTTTGTTTTTTTTTTTTAATGGAAGGAAAATATTTCTATTTCACATGGTGCCGTTCAGTCAACATCTGCTGCCTTTTTAGTTTTTCCATTAGAGAACAACCTTTATTGAGGTGGTCACGGTGGTACCTGGAGGTGTCTAACTGTAGTGCTTTTTGTATGATGAAGCCTGGCTGCCCCCCTCCATGTGGTACCATTGCTGTTTCCTACAAAGGTACCTGTGGAGTCATTGTCAGGGCTTGTCAAGCAGCCTGCTAAATTCTGACAAGATGAATATTTTCCTTGCTCAGCATTTTGTTCCAATCTAAAGAAAAAACCTAACAAAGAGAGTTACAAAGCAGCAGGACTTGCAAATTCCTATTAAATTTAGAATGTACCATGCTGGACATATTGGATCATGCTGGAACTTTCTAGAAAAAAGTGGTTTTGATATCCCAGACTTCACAGTTCAGTCAGAGGAAAAGCCCCAGTGACCTCGAGCAGCATCAGAATGTGCAGGCAGGGCCTGCAGCACATGCACTGGCTCATGGTGAAGCAGACTGGTACCACTCTCATCCTGGCAATCTCTCCATAGGGATTCATCCGTCTCCCTGTGCCTGTGGAAGCTGTTATCCAGCATGTGTGTGCATTTCCACTTGTGCTGGAGCTCTAAACCTGAGGTGGGCTTAGCCATGGCAGTGTGGGTTTTTTCCTTTTTTGGAGATATTTCACTTCGGTGAAATATTTTCAGTTTAGCAAATACCCTTTGCTGACAGATACAAGTTAAATTCTAAACAAAATTGCTGTGTCATAATGAAATCCTCTGTGGCTTATCCTGACAAAACAGTAGCTCTGCAAGTGGCAAATTCTTTGCTCTGTGCAGAAGGTCATTTTTAGTAATGTGCAAATGACACAGTTTTCAAGTTAATGCAGGGTTTTTTAATTGCAACAATTAAATGCAAAATGTTTGACAACATTCCTATGAAGAAATACAGCCTTAGCAGATTGCTTCTTCATTTTTTGTCTAAAACTGAAGATGTATTTGGATCAAAAGTTAAAACAAAATTATAACTCTTTAGCATACCTTTGGGAAACTATGCCTACACACAAACTTCTAACTTCTCTCTTTCCAACACAAAGTTGCCATACAAGAGCTTCTGTTACGTGGTAGAAATTTATACAAGGAATTATCGCAGATTTTTAAAGTGGAATTAAATTCTTTGCTGTTTCAAAGCCTCCTGGGTATCAGATGTTGTACTGTATCGTGTGTAAAATGTTTTCTCCCAATGTAGAGAGAACCATCAGTACCACATTATATGGAAGTTTATTAATCATTCATGATTCTTGTATTGACTGTTTCTAAATGTACATTAATATATTATCAACAAGACACATGCAAAATAATTCTGAAGGAAGGTAGTAATTTATGATGAGAATTCCTATTTTTGTGTGCTGCAGGTTTTAAGATTTCTGTAAGCTCTGCTTGAGTAGGGGACAGCTGAAGGTCTCTCAAGCACCTTCCTGAGGAATAGCATTTTCACTTTCTATTCTATTTGCCACTTCTTTCTCCAAAGTGTCAATATGACAGTTTACTTATTTATTTCTCAGTGGAAAGCAAGGGAATTCTTGTGTTTCATTGCTAGATTAGGTGGATTGGTAATGAGTTGTTTATTAAATTTCTGATGGGAAAAATCTACACACTATCTACCTGGGTGACAAACTTGGAGGAGCTTCCTGCTCTCAAACTGGGGGACAGGAGAAGCTCAGGACAATCAGAGAAGGAAAGAATTGCTTGATCACATCAGCTTTACTGCAGAGTGGACAAGAGGAGCTTCCAAGTTGTTCTATCCAAGCTGTTTGGGTGGGAGACCACTTGGAACAGTTATTAAAAGCTGGAACTGTTGAGTTGGATTTAACACAAAGTTTCTATTTTAACTTGCTCTGTTTTACTGTTCAGCTGTGTAACAGGATGTAAGTGAGGAATGCTGTCTGTCTGTATTCCAGGTCATACTCTGGGATTTAGGTGTTTGGGGAACATACAGTAGATGATGTTATCTAAATATAAATTTTTCCTCTTCGGGTGCCTTGTGTTACTCTCATTTTGGAGCTGATGGAGGACACCACTTACCCATCTAGAGCTTTCTCTTCCAATTATATTTTTAAAAATTAGTTTCACAAACATGTCAGGATAACCTACACAGTAAAACTGTTGCCTCAAATAATAACTCATATTATGAAAAATACGTGGCTCCCTCAGATATACTTTGTCTGCTTGCCCTTTTTTTTTTCACTTGGCAGATAGAAGGTTGTAAGAAAAGTCTTTGGGATAAACCTTGAGATTGGAGTTGTCAGAGCAGCCTAAGGGAATTCAGGGGTCCAAAACTCTGCCCCGGCCAGAGGTTTTAAAGCAGTATTTTACTCCCACCTACCAGCTCATCAGCAGTGGGAGCCAGATTAAGGCTTTCCATTCAATCATCTTTTGTGGGCTAATGTTTACTAAGTGTTTGATGCTGAGCCACTGGCTTTTTCCTACAGCACCTGCTGTAACACCCCAGGGATTCCTCTTTCAGCCCAAACTGAAACTCAGGCTCATGTTGGCTTTGTATCTTTGCATAAAGCTGGGTACATGCAGTCCAGCATGAGACTGTGTGTCTGGGAAATATAATTTGCCAAAAATAAACTTTTTTTTTTTTTTTTTAAGATTCCATTTTTCACTGTAGTTTTTTTATTGTAATGAGGGATTATAGTACCTAAACAAAAAAAATGGTAGTGGTTAAAATAAACTGATTTTCATCTTGTTTATATTGCTGAAGATTGTGCCTATAAAGATTTTTATTGACTACAGCATTGTGGATGTCTCATTAAAAACATTCATCATTGCACACTGGCATATTTTATTATGTTGTAAAACTGCAGTGTTAGATTATATCTGATTTTGCACCCTACTTTAGTATTAGACTAAATCCTGCTTTCATTTCAAAGGCAGAAAGGTATCTTTATACTAGCAAGATTAGTGCTAAATACTATCAACCCTCATCCATGTTCCTCAAGGGAAGCTGAAACAAAATTCAGTGAGATGGCTTTGAGGTAGAATTCTTTTTAATCATAGTCTCTGCCATCCAATAGGCAGTGTAAGGCAGGAAGTCTGTTAACTGACTTAGAGAAAAAGAACTGCCTTATTTAAATTTAAATTGTATTGTTCAACAATGTTGTGTAATTAGATGGGAAAGCAGGAAAGTCCTTTTATTAGAGATGTCTTTGTAGACAGTAGCCATGAAAGCCACAGTGGTTGATGCTAATTACCATATTTTGTTTAAACTTCCATCTAAATGAAAGGACCATTCAATTCAGAAGCTGCAGCCATACAAAAACCACAAGTGCAGTTGAATTGCTGCTGCCAAGCAGATGGGGCTTTGATCAGAATAAGTTATTTGCAGCTTTATTGTCTGGCTGGCAGGGTGGGGCTTGTATGAACCACCTCGCTCAGAAGAAGGGGAAGGGGAGAGATGGGTCTTGCTGAGCTGAGCTACTTTTGTGGGAGAATTCCCTCATTCCTAGATTATTTTTGCAGATGAAAACCCGGACTTTGGAAGAACAGCAGTAAGGTTCTTGATAGTAGCTTCCTCTGACATGTAAGATGGTTTTACCAGGAATATCTTGGTATGTTTATTTTAGTTTTAGCGTAAGAAGGGGGAAAAAAGAGAATGTTGAGCCATATATGCCTGCATATTTTTCCAATGTCAGTTCTGCCTAGAGCATATGGGTTAAAACTTGCACTACTACACTTTTTCACTTTTTTTTTGCTAATATTTTTTATTTTATATGGGATTCACAAAGACATTAGCAGGTTCACACATCTGAGATGCTACCTTCAAAGGTAATGCTGGAAAATGGTCAATTTACAAAGCCATCAGGAGTAGGGTTGGGGTGAGAAAGAATGCAGAAGAAGGGAGAAAAACATTCTACAAGTTTAGTGGGTTTTGAGGGGGTTAGTTTTTTCCCAGTGATGTAGCACTCCTGGGATTTATAGGGGCATCTTTGATTACAGCAGTTTACTGACATGAAACCCAGTTTCTAACAATGAGAGGAGAAGATAGGAAACATTACTTGGTATGATATGAATATGAGGTGGGACATCATTATAGATGGAATATACCAAAGTATAAAATTAAAAATGACCACTGTGAAACAGGACTAGCCTGAGCAATACATGGCAAGCTTATTTTCTATTTTTAAATTATACTGATTGTTCTCAGTCTTGTCTTCTACTGAAAGTGAAATCCTAAAAGTGAGAATTAATAATAACTTCTGTGATCTTGTTAGTAAAAAAAAGGATAGCTATGAACATGGTCTTATTTTAACCTGTACCAGAACTACCTACATTCAGGCACTGGAGCTTTCTCAAGCGTAAGGAAGTCTTTCACATGCAAAGAAAAAGGAGAAGGGGGTGGGGGTGTGGCAGAAAAGTCAAACTCAGACCTTATAGCTCTGAATTTCTTTAGTGTTGCACTACAAATACTGTGGCAGAACAATGTTATTTCCTGGCGATCATTTGGTGACCGCTTCAGAACTGTGGTATTTTTTCCTCTTTTCTGTGATGATAATGTTGTTTTTATCCATGTTAGTACATGGTGGTGCACAAAGTGTTTGGGATTTGGCCTTCAGCATGTTGTATGATGGTAGTGGTTTACCCCCTAACAACAGCACATGGTCTTAAATTGCTCTCGATGTTCAGATCTGTGTGATTAGTGCAGTTGAAATGGATTTGAGATAAAACCATAAACTTGATGACACTGACTTCCATTTTTACTTAGTTGATACAAAATCAAGCAAAAAAAAAAACCAAAAAAAACCCAAAACCAAAAAAACCCCAAACCCTCAAGCCTTCAAACCCAATAATTTTGATGTATTTTGCTTTTTTTTTCTTGGACCCCTTTCTCTTTCTTTTACAATTTCACTTCTTTTCATCTCTGAAAAAAAGATCTCCACGGTGCTTTACACATAAGAGGGCTTCAAAAGAACAACCTACTCATATTATAACAATCTATTCTTTGTGTCAGACTACCTAAAAAAAAATAAAAAAAAACCAAAAACATGAGAAGTTTTAAAGTCAAATGGTAGTCTTTAGCCCTTAAATTTTTTAATCACGTTATAAGCCAAGCTTTGTTTCAGAAGCACAGTAACACAGCTGTCTTTGTTCTAGGTAAATTGTATGCTCCTCCTAAAATAAATAAAGATGAAAACTATTTTTGTAGTAAAAAAGAAACCCAGATTTGAGATGCTGTGTTAAATCAAGCATGTCTGGGATGCCTAACCTTGTTCCAGAATTTTTACCCCCAGCTTATCTCCGAAATGAAACCATAGTAGAGAGTGTACTTCAGTAGCTTTTGTGGTAGTTTTATCATTAATTTATCAATCTGCTTTCCTAGTTATGTAGTGTACATGAAGTTAAAGGCATTTAAAAGGATGTCTGTCCCACTGTGATAAAAGATGTGTTAACACATGCCCACTGAATCTCCAGCTTTTCTGCAGAAGTGACGTGCCATAACTATATACTTATGAGGAAGGCATTCAAATACATGTTTTAAGATTGTGTTAATCTGATTTTATAAAGGATCTTAGAGGAATTTGAAACCTCACAGGGCATAATTATTGGAAAGTTTGTTAAACTGTAGGAAAGGTTTATTTATTTATTTTTCTTTAACCTTTCATAAGTGCTAGTGAGTATGTAAAATATTTGGGTCATATTTTTGGCAGCAATATAGTGTGTGTTGGGTTTTTAAAAATAAAAATAAACAAAAATTGAGAGGAAGAGGGAAAGGCTTTAAAACCTACTTTCGGTAAGTTTTGACTTTTTTTTTCTAAGTACCAAAGACATCTCAGAGAGAGAAATGCACCAGAGGGAGGCAGAAAGCAGAGATTTTGGAGGTTTTGTTTTTTTTTTTTTCATTGTGATGGGGGAGGTTTGATTTCACTCAGCTGCAGAATTTGGTCTGAGAAGGTATGGCCTCATGGTTTGATCATACACAGGTGGAATTCAGTGTGCTGCCAACAAATTGGAAGAGTTTTGTTGTCTTGCTCTTGAGAAACATATGGTACAGTATGTGGATAAGCAGAGTCCAGCATCTGCTAAGCACTCATTGTGAGGGTTGGATACTAGGACACATTTGAATTGCTTTAAGGGACAAACATGCTGCTTCTTTCTCTGCTACTGCCCCATACCAGTGAAATAATTGATGTAGATGGGAGTTTATTTATGCAATCACGTCTGTTAGCTCTGGAGGGTTTCACCACAATATCAGAGAACATTTTCAGTAAAAACTTTTTGTCAGTAAAATATTCCTATCAGTCCTCAAACTGAATTTGCAAGTTCCGTGTTACTGAATAACTGAAATACTTCATGCTATTGAAATAATCCTTGACACACAGTAAGATGCAGTTTGGAGCTCTGCAAAAATGAGATAAAAAATTTGCAATGTTGAACTTGTTGTGGCAAAGAATAATTTATCTCAATGTACTTTGTTTAAAGACCTGTGCAGATGGCTAGTCCTTCCACTGATCTTGTGTGAAGCTAAGGGCAGATGTTGCAATTTGTTACATTGACAGTGCAATGAGTGTTGCATCTAATTTGCAGTTTGAAGAATTAATGCTGAAGCGATAAGAGGTGATAAAAATCAGTGCATGTCAAGCAGCAGGGGCCAGGACAGAATTGTGTAACTTTGATGCAAATAAGGTATTTGTTTGGCATTGCTCCAGTAGTTCAAATGAGGTGAAACAAATGCAGTAAGTCTGGGAAACCATGTTTATAAACAAGACTGTTTACCATAGATGTACATTCATCACCAAGTTCTGCTAGAGACCAGTTTACATCTCTTGGCTGGTTTGTATCTTTAGATATTTTTACAAGAATAAAAAAAAAATAGGAGCCAAAGAGCACTATATTTATGTAGCTTGTATACTTCTTGCTTTCTTTTTTGAAACTTCAAGATATTTCATGAACCATTTTCATAATGACCTTTTGATTCACAGGCTTCTGTCCTTAGTAGTGGTGAAATACAGGTGACAAGGTAACAGGATTGTGGCTGCTGTACTGATGGTTTGAAAGTAGGAAATGCTGCTCTTTTTTTTTTTTTTAACCAAGAAGTAAAAAGCAAGCCAAATTCCTGATCATGTGTAAATAATCTAAAACTGGCAGCAATTCATACAAGAACTTCCCGATTTGTTAAGCATGGATTACAGCCATTTGGTATGTTTTTCTCAGTTGTGAAATGTCATGTAATACAGTAGCTGGATGATTTTAACATATTTTGGGACACTATGGAAGTACTTCAAAGCTTTCATGTAGTGACTTCAGTCTTTTCAGGCTCTGAGGAAGTAGTTCTATTTTTGAGTATAGGAGTTTAATAGGTGTCTATGGAAAGCATTAAGGATTACCAAAACCTAGAACTCTCTGGGCTATGGATTTTTGTTTCTTAGTATCTGCAACACTGGTGGTGAATTTTGGGACATTTTCTGATTAGTTTGGAGAAATAAATCAGAAATGATTGTTCCATGTGTAGAAGGTGAAATTACAGTGTATTCATGCTGTTTTAACCAGCTTCTATCATTAGACTCCTAATTGAGGCTCAGAGGATTCCTGCATAGCTAAAAGTAAGAGGTAGGTAACCCCAGTGAGTGATTTCTAACATAACTATAATTATAACATAACTGTAATTATAACATAACTATAATTATAACATAACTATAATTATAACATAACTCTAATTGCTCTTCAGAGGAGTGTGCCCATATCCATAGGGGACACCCTACTCGTGTCTCAGTATTGGGCTTGTGAGGAGAGGAGACTCCTGACTTAGGTATGTAAGGTCAGACATCTGAAGTATATACAATGTCCCCCTTTGTGTCTGGTGGGTATAGCAACACCTGGGCACACACAACAAGTCCCAGAAAATCCATTGCCTGTTATGAGCTGTCTTGCATGGATAGCAATGCTATCTGTCCTGGCCTTGAGCTCACTCAGTTGTTGTGGGCTCAGGATGTCCACCACACCTTGGCAGTCATGCTGCTTCTGGCTCTTGAGGCTTTTGATGATCTCATTTTATAAATATAGTTGTTCACTCCTCTGAATCACAACAACCTGAGAACCTGTTGATGTGCAGAGGTTGTTCCATACATAATTTAAATCTCAGTGATGTCCTTTAGTGTAGATTTTGTTTATTCAGTGGCTGTAGGTTGCCCCGTGTGTGGTGAGTTAGGATAAACATCTCTTTTCTGCAGAGTAGAATTTTTATTGCATAATATTTAAAGCACAGTACTTGTGCAAGTAAGTGTTCCTCATATACATGGCAAATCTGGCACTCATTTCAAAGTGAGCCAAGTTGCAAAACAAGTCTAGGTGTAATCAAGAAAATTGTTTTAAAAACACCTGTCCCAACAGCTTGTAATAGCTTTGTAAACTTTCACCAAAACTTGGAAATTTTACTGGAAAAACTTTAGTAGGGCATGAGTAGAGCATTCAGTCCAGATGTTTGGTTGTGTATTAGATGTGTGAAAATGCATGTTAAACTGATTGTTTAAAAAAGAAGTAAGTCCTCATAGATTCTAATAAGATTTTCCTGCCTATTAATGAAGTTAATCTATTTCAGAGGAGGTTCACTAGAACACTGAGAAGTTTTAGGAAATTGGTACTTTTTGTTCTGCTGTAACAAGAGCTACCTAGTGAGTTGCTTAAAGAATTGTAGTTAACTAAGTATTTGAGAATTACTTTCGTCTAGAGAGAATGTAATTGTGCATTTAACCAATTTCAGGACAATTCCCTCATTTAGAGCAGAACTTTACTTTTGCAGAAGAGGCCTGGAGGGACAGACTGCAAAGGAAATGGGGAGAGCTTCCTCCGGGTTGTTTTGTTAAGATGGTCTTTCCCTTACAAGAATTTCTCCTCTTTGTTGTCTCAAAGTCAACAGTGACTTTCCTGGCTGGCTTGAAGCACAGCAGTAATGAGAACACACTTCTGGAAATGTCTTTGTCTGTTGCCTGTGGAGCTATTCCTTTAAAAAGGGTTTTTTTCCTTAAAAGTGTGGAGGAGCAAGGTTCAGCCTTAGCTGAATTACGCTCCGTTAGATTCATAGTTGGTAGGGTGGCAGACAGCAAACATTGCTTATGTTCCCTGAGGACTTTTTCCTCCCCTGCCACTCCAGAGCTGACCTTGTGGAGGGTTTTGATCAGCACCTGGCAGTGGAAGGGGAGGAGGCACCAGCCTGAGCTGCACAACTTCAAGCTGCTCCTCAATACTTATAATTCCACTGGAGATTTACATTAATTAAGCCTTTGGTACATTGTCTTGAGGATCAGTTAATCCTGTCATTGTTTTAGTGCTGCTTGCTAATACAGTTACAGGTGTTAATCCCTATGTTTTTTTCAAAATGAACAACAATAATAGAATTTCCATACCAGCTCACTTTTTCCAAGCATCTCTCCTGAGCTATATCTTTATGGCAAGATAATACTAAATATCTCTGTCTGCGGTTCTGCTGGGTTTAAAAAGTCCACCATTTAATTTGAAATGGCTTAAGGGGCCCTAAAAGTAAATTTGAAGTATAGTCAGCTTCATAACATATTTAAGGTACTTGTACCAAATCTTGCTTTTTAATTTTTTAAAAATCTTTTGTTTTCCATATTCACCAAGTAATACTGCTTCAAATTATAAGTTCAGTTATCAGTAGCATGAATTAATGGTATCAGTCTGTCTTCCATCCTCCTCTTCTATATTAATGTTTATAATCATAAAGAAATTCTCTTTTACTGAGAAAGCAAGAATATTTCTGTTATTTTGTTGGTAAAATTCTATAGATTTGAATTTAAGCTTTTACTTAGCTGGAATTTTTAGGGCTGTAACATTTTGTTCTTGGGACTTTTTTTTTTTTTTTAAGGAGAAATATAAACCCTTTCTGTGTAATCAGCAAACTTATTTTGTGAAAGGAGAATTTATAAATATATATAGTTGAACGAATATTTTTAAATATTTGTTGAATTGTATGTAATTTTTTCAGCTATCTGTATCCACTTTCAGGAAAAAAAATTGAGAATGTTCTCATAAGTTCCTATTTAAAGTCAAGTTGGAACTATCTAGTTGTCCAGAGAAAGCAGCACATTCACATGGAGCCATGTTTCTATAGTGATTTCAAATGTTTCAGAAGCAAACAAGCAATTATTTAAATAATAAAACAAACACCTGCTTCTTAAAAGCCAAAAGCAAAGAAAATCCAGCCCCCCTGCAACAAAACCCCAGATCCAGAAGCATACTCCTTGGAACAAAATGAGCTACTTAAGAGTTTTCTGACTTGAAAGATGATTCCAAGCTCACCAATAGAACACTAAAGTCACTTTCATAGAGTTCACTTTAAATAAATGTTCTTTAGTCAGTGCCTCTTTTACTGAACATGCTTTTTGTTGTTTTTAGGTTTTCTATAGCATCCTCCTCCTTTTATCTTCTAGATTTTTAATACATTTTTGACAAAGTGTGATTTATTTAAGGAAAAAAAAAAACAAGGTTTATGCATGTGGGCCTTTTTTTTTTTTAACCTTAGAAAATTGTAAAGGATCTTGTCAAAATTGATTTCTTTGTGTTTGATCTAAAGAACTTGAGTAAAAGCTTTTTTGAAGTTTGCAACAACTGCAGCAGCAATTTATTTGGACTGAAGATTACAGCTATATAACAAATAGCTAGATGCATATATATAACTTCTAAAAGCCTGATATCTCATCCATTAAATAACTTTTTTTTTTTTTTTTAATTAAAAAGCCCTCTAATTAACCATGTAGTAATATTCTATGATTAAGGGAAGGTTCATTTGAACTAGAATTCATTTATTTGCCAATGTGAACATAGTTTGGAACATATTATTTAACTCCCTCCGAATTGAGCTTTCTGCATCATGGTGATATTATTACAATTTAATGATGGAGTTGCTGACTTGCAATTTAACTGGCATGCAATGACAAAGGCTCTGCAGCAGCCTGTGCCATCCCCTGCTTTGGGTTACAGCCCTGGGTGACTGTCCTGGGGACAGATGACACAAAGTGGCTGTGACTGCCTTCAGCATCCCACAGCAAAATGTTTGGAGGAGAGAGGCCAGCGTTCCTGAATTATTTCTGGGGAGAAGGATTGAATATCTCCCCCCTGTTCTGGTGGATAAAGTTTAGTCAGGGAAGACGAATGCTCTGACACCGACAGGCAACAGGGAATGTTTCTCCATGCCCTCTGCAGTTGCCTCATGTGACTTTGTGCTGGAGCTTTGCTTTCCTCCTGCCTTGCTTAGGGAAAAGGTGTCCAGGGAAGGGCATTCCCCATCTTGGAGCAGGTGGATGGTGAATGCAGTTTTCAGGCTCCTCTGACCTGCCTCAGGGGACTGTCTTGGGTACCAACTCAATGAGGTGCTCCTACTGAGGATGACAGGGTTGGTTTTCCTTCCTGCTGTGCTTTCTCTGGGATGGTGGAATGGAGGAGTTGCACTCGTGCTAAAGCCCATTGGAGGTTAATGTCTCATCACTGGAGGTTAATGTCTCATCAGCACCAGTTCTGCCTCCTCCTGCTGGACCTACCTGGATGTTCTAGGGAGCTCATATCCAGTCAGGACCAAAAATATTGAAGCCGTGCTGCTAGAACCATCCTTCATATAGTCTCTGTCTAATGTTATGCTGCTGAATGTGATTGTATCAAGTCATACTGAAACATGAGCTGATTTTGTGATAAAATACCAGTAGACCTCTGAAATTTGTAAATCACAGGAATTGTGTAATCATGTGTTTTTGGACTGGACTGATTGCTGCGGGATATGATAGGGAATAAAATTTGAACCCTCCTTCCAGTGGATTTAATGCTAAGATTTAGTTTCTAAACTCAGGGTTGAAATAGTTGTCTTCAAAGCTTTCTTCATGTGAAAAACCTGGGGCAAAAGTAGTTAAGCTTATGCTCTTCAGTAATATATGGGATGTATAGATTTGACAGGGCTCGTGTTGATGTTCTGTCTTCTCTGTGAAACAAGGAGAGGTAACAAGATAACAATCCTTCCCTTTTTCTGAACAAAAGATACTTTTTCTGTATGTTTCATACTACATGTTTTCAGTCCCATGTCTTTTCTCATCAAATATTAAAACCTTTTTTGTATACCTGAAATAGACTGTGTCAGTTGTTTGTAAGGAATGAAACTGACTGTACAGAAGGGGTAAGAAAATGCCTTTATGTCAAATTTGTCTTAAAAATATGGCTTCAAATAAGAAAGTGCAATTTTAGATGTCTGTATATATATGCTTGGGTATCATCAGTGGTGCTGGTTTGTTCTTCCATTGTATGCTATGGTGGGCAATTAATGTAAGAGATGAACATGGCCTCACTGGCTGAACTCCTCACTGGCTGAGAGGAGTTTGGAGGCTGGCAGGACAAGGCAGAGCCAGGTAAGTCAGTATTTTTGTGGTACTGAATAGTATGTTTTGAACAAAACTCAGCAAAGAAATGCTTGGGATCCCCTAAGCCTTTTTGGTGCTGAGGGTTTTTTTCTAAATGGTACATCATAAGCTTATAATAAAACAGAAGGGGATCCTGCAAGTAGTATCAATTATCCCCAAATATGTTGCTGAGTGAGTGAGTTTGCTTTTTTGGAAGGTGATTCTGATGAATTGTAGTATTCTGCATGTCTTTGAGACTGGTTTTATTGCTCTGGCAAACTACTGGCATGTCTGGCTACTTGTATGTGCTATTATAAGTTACCTTTCTGAACACAGGTAGTGATCATCCTAAGATTGCTGTTACATTTTCTCCTTCTTTCTTGGCCAAATTGTTCATCTGTCATATGACAGAATTGGGATGAAGTTGCTCTTCAAACATATCCATTTTTCTTGACAGAACAATCTAAAACATAGATGTTAAATGTTCCAACTCTTAACACATACAGAATGCATAAGACTTTTTTTTTTTTTTTTTTTTAAATGTTATTATACCCTGAGGATATAGTATTGATCCAGTTAAGGGGGGGGGGGGGGGGGGAAGTAAATTAGGGTTTATTAAGTCCTTGTTTAACTTCAGCTCTCAGAAATACATTACTTTTTCCTCTCTTGCTCTCCACAGTTTCCATTTTAAGTCCTTTCCTCCCAGTGAATTTAAGAAAACTCAGGCTGTTAACTAAGTTGTAGGATGCTATAGCATGTTGGAGTTTGTCTTAAGACAAATGCAGCCTAAATCTGAGAAGAAGACTCACCATAGAGAGGAAATATACAGTAATGTTCACTCCTACAATAAACAGGTTGATACAATGGAAATTCTGCCCGGCTCTTAGCTACCTCAACATGAGCAATGCCATTTCATTTATGACTTCATGTATAGTATAACTCCTAAAGTGGAAAACCAAAGCACTGCACATACTCATTCTTGAGGGCTGGAGCTCTGCTGTGACAGAGTTAAAAAAGAAATCCTGGATCTCAGGGTTTAGGGACTTTTACACAGAAACTGCAGATAACAGACAGGGTTCTATGTTAGTCCCGAATAGCGTTTCCTTCTTTCCCTAAATAAATTAACTTTATCTTGTTTGATTTTTTAAAAAAATATTTTTAAATTTGCATTGTGTCTTTTTTCTGACATGGCAGTGACATATTTCTGTATTTGCTCATCTCAATCTCATTCAAAATTCATACACTTCCTGAATATCGGGTGTCCTCACTTTACTCCTTTACCCTTACTAGGTGACCTACTAGACTTGTTGGAGCAGCTGTTCCTTCAATGCTACCTTCTCCCCCATCTGGAAGCCAGATGGGCTAATCCACAAAGAGCCACTATTTCTTCATGGATCAGTTTTCAGAGTCTAACAGAACAACTGACAACCTTCCCAAAGATGCTGAACATGCCCATTCCTGGGCAATATTCCACAAAACAAGAGAAGTCTTGCAAGACTTTTTAATATTCCTTTCTCTATATATAAGAATATACGATAGACAGGCCATGGTAATTTTTTTTTTTTAATTATGAGATTGCTTTGCACACCCTTTTGTGATTTTTTAAAATTCATTCCATATTACAAAAGGAAAAAGGTAGGACTTCTTCTGTCCTAGACAACAGCAACTACAATAGTTCTATTTACAATCTCAGCAAGGATTGTGTCATATCAGAAGACCAATGCTTGTTTGTGTTGAACTATTAACTCTTAGATCTTTCAGTTTTCCTGCTGGCATCCTTCTCTTTATCTAAATATTTGGGCTTTGTTGCCTGCAAAGTCACTATATCCTTGCTGTTTAAGTATGATGTAAAACTATTTACCCTCTGTTTTTTTTTTAATTTTGGAGAAGTACAAGGTAGGCTGGAAGTACACCCAGTCTGTCAGAGTTCAGTTAGCAGTGAGGTGTATGCCAGAGGGTATTATGTCCCATCACATAAGCTGCATATATGTTATCATAAGAAAAAGCTTTGTTGCAGGGCAACTTGTTAGTTTGTGAATCCTATTTTTAAATCAATCATAACAGATTGAAAATAAGTGAATAGTGGTTTTCAAGTGTATTTGGCTTAAGTGATGACATTGTTTTATTTGTCTCCTCAGACCTTGAGTTTATATTCTAAAAGAGAGTGAGATGGGTTCCCCTTGGCAAGCAATTATGCCAAGCTGGTATCTCTATTGCAGTCAGCATTCTTTTCCTTCCCAGAGATGGTATCTCTCTTGTGAACCCTCTTGTACATTATCCTTGAGCATTATCCTCTCCTGTGCATTTTCCCAGGTAGGATAGGTGATGCTTCAGAGAAAATATTAATGGATATACTGCAAGTTGTTGGAAAGTGGCTATACAGGTGTGATGGTCCCATAAAGAAAATGTTACATTTTCACTTCACACCACAGGATGTCACATGAGTTGTAAAAGGTTTTAATTGAGGAGTGGAACTGCTTTCTCATATAAGCTGACCCACACCCATTGTCTGCTTTTCACCTTTATTAACCATCTGTCCTTGCTGGAGCTGACGTCTGCCATCTGAGGGCTGCTTCCCTGGTGCTTAATTCTCTGATTAGATGCTCATGGCACCCTCAAAAAAAAAAAAACAAACCCAGAAAACCAAAGACAACTGGGTGTCTTTGTGTGGTACACACTTCTATAACCCCATGGTGCTTTTCTGTGTATACCCTTACCCACAGCCTTTTGTGTTTGTGGACCCCAGATGGCTGCCTGCAGTCACAGCCTTTAGTATAAGAATCATATTCAAATCATCTAATGGATAATAAACTGTACTGACTTTGCTTTTGTTGTGAATGGGTGTTTTCAAGTTGAAGAAACAAAAGATCTCCTGGGGAAAATTTCCGAAGATATGTATCATTGTAAATCTTGGAGAGGGGGGAGCAGGCTGAATAAGTGACAGCTACTGACTGGGCTTGCTGAAGAGAAAAGCACTGCAGAAGCTGAAGATTTTAACCCAGAAAAAAAATGGTAGAATTAATAGAATATCTCTGAAAGCCCATTGTCAAGATTATTCCAGCTAAGCAACTAACACAGACTTTTTTGTATGCTCTGAATTTGCTTTGATTTCATTCCAGGTATTTGGTACCTGGAATATTTAGAAGTTTAATTTTAATAAAACAAAATGCTTTCAGGAAGACGACTTTACAGTGGATAGTATATTCCCACAAATTTGCATTTGCAGTAACTGAAAACCTTTGAAACTCTTCCCCTCTGCCCTTCAAATCAAGGAACAGAAAAATGTGACACATCCTAAGAGTTTCAGATCGAGTTTCCTGGAGTTTCAGATGTTGTTAATCAGTCTGAGCAAAAAAGAATCCACACAGATATTAATCAGAGTTAAATGGTATCTTTGATTATGTATTCCAGGGCTGGGAAAACAAAGCTTGTTTCCTTGTGTCATTGTATTATTGTATTTTTAACATGATAAGAAATGCACTATGTAATTTTTTTATTTTTTTTTTTCCTCTCTGAGGCATGTTGCTAAAACATGTTTTCTAATAACGAAATAACTTTTTAAAATCTTTTTGGAAGTTGTAATTAACACCAGATATTTTTAACATACCAGGTAAGATTATGAAAACACAAAACTCTTAGCTGTAGCTAATATTCCTGGAATATTTAATATTATATATATATACACACACATATATATATAACCCTCTAAAACAAACGTGAATGTCTGTAATATGTTGAGGAGCTTCAGTAATTTATTTTTATAGGGAGGATGTGAATAAATCCATATTTGATACAGGTTCCACATGTGGAAAATGGAGGATTTTTCTTCTAAAACCAAGCCAGAATGCAGGGAAAATTCTGACTTTTCAAAAGAAATTATCTTTTTTTGACCAATCTCTTAGTCTGTCTGATAGCTATATTTTAAAATCTTGTGGAAGTTACCTACTCAGTAGTCCAGGAAAGCAGTTTTCAAGCAAATAACGAGGCTGGTTCAGTTAAAAGATTCCCAAGTACTGTGTATGAGAGATACATAATAACTTATTTTTCCAGAAATACATAATGGGAAAATCTGGGTGAAAGATCTACCAATAATAGCTCCTCATGACAGGATCTGAAAGAACAGCTGATGTGCTATGGGTCTGCATGCTTAAGTTGCCTGTGATCCAAAGCATGGTGGCTTTCCACAACAACACTTTGGAATGTTGTATTCACATTAAAAGAAAAAGACAGGAGAAAAAGATCATTGGAGTCACTTCTTGCTAACTATATAGTAAAAACTTCTCCCATGGGAGGCCATGAAGACCTATCATCTTACTTGACTGACTCAGTGGACGAGTACCAATATTATCAAAAGCATCAGTAAGATCTGATCTGAGTTTCCTTCACGTGTGTAGGAGCTGCTGTAACAGAAGCAATACACGGCGACCTAATGGGCTGGGTGGTTGGATCAGTCATGGTTCAGTCTAACAGCTATGATGATGTTGATGCATTGAGGAGGCTTAAATGAGCTACTGAGGATCCCCTTGCACCCTGAAATCATCGGGATCACTATCCTTTTGCAAAAAGAGCACATGATGTACTGTAGAGTCAGCAGTCTTCTATGCTGCTGCCTTGGTTTGAGGTCTTCTTGTGACAGCCATTGTCCCAGACTCTATGTTTATCTCTTCAGGATGTTTGATTTCTCTCCTGAAATGGACCTTCCCATAGTTGCATTCGATTGCTATAATGTACTTCAGGAAGTGCTAGCTAGTAATACCACTTGAAAATTAAAGCTAGTGTAAAATCTGATTACGTGCATTATTAGATTTCAAAGCAGAGACCACAATGCCAGAGTCTTGTGATGTGGACGAGCTGCCAGTTGGGTTCTGATGGGGTTTGTGGCATTGTAATGACTTGAAAGGGTTTAATGTAATTTCAAAGCAAATTCTGAGAAAATGCCTCTTTGTACTGGACTGCAGCAGCCGGTGGAAGTACAGGCTCTCTGGGCTTTCTGAAGGGGAACTACCTCCTTAGTGACTGTTCTCAGACAGAGGCTTCTGTGTTGGAATTTAACCACTTGAATTTGCCCTATAAGTTGTGCAGAATCAAAAAAAAAAAAAAAAAAAAAAAAAAAAAAAAAAAAAAAGTTAGTAGAATGAGTTTTGGATTGTTTTCAGTCCTGGTAGAACTCTTGCCATTGTTTATCAACATATTCTGTTGTGTCCTCTGGGATATCCCCACCTTTTTTACTGCTGGTGCAGGCCATGTCATTTTTAGTGTTTAAGAAAAAAATCTTCCCTGAAAACCTTGGACTGTCTTGTTTCTGTGTTGGTGCATTTTTGTGTATATGTCACAAACTAAATTTGTGACATATACAAATGAATACCAGCTCCACAAACCAATCAGTTACTTGGCAGCTCATGAGACCCTGAGCTTTGACAAACATTGTGTCTAGTCTGAGTGTTTTTTCTTATTTGATGTGTTTTGGGAAGAGACTTTACTATGTTACAGGATATGAGGTACATAGTAACCTTTGGAAATACATACCAGAGTGTGGGTAGCTCTGATTTTGGATAGGTGGATTTTGACATTTAAAAAAAAAAAAATTACTTTTGAAATGTTGAAGTATTTCTGAATGTCATCCTTATTTCTCAAATGAGGCATGCAGAAGCTCCATCCTCTGGTTATAATCTTTGAAGTAATGAGACATTTATGCAAGTGCTGATTTCCTAATCTCTGTGGGTTTTCCTCATTCTGGTTGCAGGAGATGTCCTCTAACAAGGTAAATTCTAACTTTTGCCCAATGGCCTATGGGAGCAGGTCTCAGTCGCAGTAGCAATTAGTCAGTTCATTAAGAGATGTACATATCCTAGCTCCCTGGTTAGTTTTGGTAGACTCCAAGTAGCAGTGGTGAAGTCTGAGTTCACTGTTACAAGTACATGGCCAAGTCAGAATAAAAACACCCGTGCAGAGCAGCTCTTGCACCAGATAATGCTGTGCATGGTTAGAGGAAAGTGTACAGTGCTCTGGTTCTCTGGAGCTTCCCATACCAATGTCCAGCATTCATAGAAGTGGAGTTTCCTGACTGGAGTACTCTCAAGTTTTAAACATCTTGGGTTGGGATTTTGTCAACTTTAGACAACTGGAACTAAATTCATCTGTTTTCATGTGAATATCTAAAATGCATGAAAACAACGATCTTCATCATCATTCACAGCTTTGGTTCCTCTGTAAGAATGATGACTGTAGTATTGCTGTACCTTAGAGGGCTTTTAGAAATAAGACACATTGCTTAAGCACCTTAAATACGACATAAATATGATGCTATGAAACATAGTTCTTTAAAATCCATAAACTTCAGTTGTGTATTTGTGCTGTCTTGTGAAATTCCAGGTGGGCTTTGTCCATACTGTCCATTCCGCTGATAACCTTTTTTTTGTGTGTGTGGCCTCGCTCAACTTGCCCTTCTGCCCTTAGAGCCTGCCCAAAACTTGGACCTGCCTTCATGCCTCCATCCAAACAGGAAGAATTCCAGGGATGTAGATACCTGGGATATAGAAGCAGTGCCTAAAGGGGTCTTTTGTTGTAAGCTCCTCCTGCCCACACTGTGAGGCAGCTCTGCCCGGGGCTCTGGACTGTCAGCAGGGTGGCTCAGCTGGGTACTAAAACCCAGAGTAGACATTGATACCCTGAGTATAGCAATACCCAGAAACCAACTGGATAAAATTATAGTAATTAATTTATTTAGATGGACTGTAGGATCAGGGCTCATTACTTCTTGCATGTGTGTAAGAATATTTTCCTAATTACTTTTGAGGAGAGTTGAGGGTGGGTGAAGGTTCATCATGTGGTAAATGTAGAACTTACCTTGAGCATGTGTATGGAAAGAACAAATTTAAGCAGTTAATTGTCTTGAGTCTATTTGGCAAGTTCAGGTGCCAAGATGCAACTCCAAACTATGATTGTCGTGTGTAGAAAGAAGATTATTGCCCTTTCTCTTGATGTAAATCAACTTACTTTTTTCCTCATATGTTTTTCTTAACTGCACTTACTCTTTCATGGGCTGCAGTTTTTACTCACAGCTGAGTGCCCAGTAATTCCAAGAAGATAAGAGAGGCAGATTCTCACCTATTTCTTACCACCTAACCAGTGATGTTTCCCAGTCACATAAAGAAATTTATATTATCCTTAAGATTTTCTTTCTGGCTGTGATTTTTATTTCATGAGATAAATCGGACCAGTGAAAGACTTGAGGAATCTGAGTAATCCACAGTGCTTATGATGCAGGCTGGGTTCTCCCTTTCATGTTGTGCAGCTCCAGGAACTGTACCAAAAAGCTCATTTTGTTGATTTCATGGCACAGAGTTTGTTCTGAAAGATTGGTAATGTCATACAAAGGTGTGCCTCTTCCTTACCTCCCCAGGTATTTTATGAGAGATCAGGTCAAAAGAACTGGCTATATCTATACCATGCTTGAAGTCTATTTTAAAATCATGTTAATAATTTAAAATGGGGTTCTTTCCTCTTTTAATGAGCCATATGGAGGTGTGTATATACATTCTTGTCTGTATACAAATGGCATGTTCTAGCCCTCATTAATCAAAATGACACTTATTGTACCCTCAAGTGTTTTCATATTTGCGCATAAAATGGGTTCCCAAAACTCTGTGCTGCCTGACTGATCTCTGCATTGTTCAATTTCCAGACATATGTGTCTAAAGCTGGGTGAAGACACATAAGTTGACTTTTAATGTGATTTCTTTAATTTTTTTTCCGAGTTAGTACTACAAACTATGTAGAAAATCTTTCCAAGTTCATTTTTTGCACCAAGCTTGTCATAGGCATGAAGTACCACATCCCATTTTACTCTGGAAAATATACTGCTTACTGCCAAAGAAAGTTCTAGGGGACACTGCTGCTGTGGGAAAGTGTGCAAGAGAAATAAGTCTGTGAAAAACTGCAGAAGAAAAAAGCAAAACATCCTTCAAGGCACAGGCTTGACTTACTCTTTTCAATCACTGCCTATTCTAGAGTTCCTCTTTCAAATGAGTGCCATGGAACAGATATTAGCCAGTGCTTATGTCCAAGAGGATTAAATTTCAGTAACTTTTCTGCTAGTATAGAGCATGGATGACTACTCACATCTAGGTTCCATAAGTGTATATATAAACCAAAGATCACCTGAGGGAATGAGAAGCAGTAGCAAGCCTTTTCTAGTTTTAAAGAACTGGAGCATACAGAAAACTCCCATTCATCCCTTGTATTCTGTTTGCTTTTACCAGTTAGCCCAAAGCCTAAGGACATAAGTATGTATGCAGGGTCTGGAGAGGAACTTGAGTTTAGTGCTCATTTCTAAAATATTTTGTTAGGGTTCTTGTGTGCCGGATGCCTGGAAGTACCTCGAGGCCTCCATAGAAGGGGTGCTGTCATTATTCAACACTTTTTCTGCCCACGTGGCATGTGGGAAACACACAGTTTTACTGTAACTTGTACTGAAGAGTTCTTGACTGAAGACTCTCAAAGAATTTATAGAATTTCCTCTGCGTTTTTTTATGGTGTAAGCATGGGTACTTCTCTTGTCTGGCTGTTCTCTGCTAAAAGCCTGTCTGAAGATTTTAGTAAGAGAAATAAAAATAATGTAGAAATATCACTGTGTTAGAGCAGGAATGAAATATCTTGCCTTCTCTGTACCCAGAAGTATAAAGCATAGTCTGAAGAGCAGAATTTGAGGAAAAATACTTCCTTGTGTAAACTCTTCCCCTTTATCATATTTCAATGTCTTGCCCCCAAAGACACATTTTTGTCCCTTTTACAGACTTCTCTAAAGTCTCTGAGAGAGGTTAATTTAGTTGTGGGGTGGGACGTGCAGAGATGACAGGAGGAGATGCAGCATCTGACACGTCTGGAGCAGTGTGCATGTGTGAGAGGGAAGACCTAACATCTGTATAAACCTGTGTTGGTGTTTCTAGTGGGTGGAAGGGTACGATTTAGAGCCAGAGATGATTAGACTTAGAATGCACTGGTTTTCAGGTTGGTATTTACTGGTATTAATGAGCAGTGGTGGAAGTGCTCACCTTTAGACTGCTTTGTAACCTGCACTGGTTTGACAGGACTTGCCTCGCCTCTAGCCTTGAAAGCTCTACGCTTACCTAGAAGTATTTGTTTGGTTTTGGCATCTAAAAGTGTAATTAGACCTTCATGCATATGGCCTGGAAAGATCGAATAATGCAAGAAACCCGAAGAACACACACGCTTTGTTTATCCGAAGCCCCCGTGTGCTCTCTGCACTGTGCCCCGCTCCAGCTCTCCTTGCCCATGAGATGTACAAGCGGGATTTTGGGACGTTTCCCTGTTTGTTCCCTGCTCGGGGAGGCGAGCTGCCTGCCTTCCTGCCTACTTCCCTGCCTTCCTGCCTACTTCCCTGCTTTCCTCCCTGCTTTCCTGCCTACCTTCCTGCCTCCTTCCCTGCCTTCCCGCCTTCCCGCTCCGCTCCCTTCCCGCCCTCAGCCGCCTCCCGGCCGCGCAGCCCGCGCGCTGCCTCACGCCTGGAGGGCTCAAGCGGCGGCGGCGGCGGCGGGAGGAGGGCGAGGGCGCTGGCGCCGCGCTTTGCCTTTGACGAAAAGTTTTGTAGTGTGCCCGAGGGGGAGTTTCACGCGTGGACCGGTGGAAGCTGTCGGAGCGCGGAAGGAGCTGCTGGGGTTCTGCGCTGCTGCTCCAGCGCCGCGCTGCGACCGCGGGTCCGGGGTGGGGCGGGGGTGAGGGAGGGGGGGGGGGGGGGGAAGGGGCGTCGCCATCTGCTGTTAATTCCCCGGTCATTGGATTAGTAACCCGCGGTGATGAGATCAGCGGGATCGGCTTTCGCTCGGGGGCCCGGCGCTCACTGCGCTCCCCAGCTGTGCCGGCTCTCGCATGAGGCGGCTGCGGGCGGCCCAGGGGGAGGCAGCGCGCACAAAGCCCGGTAGCCGCCACAGGCTGCCTCCCGCCTCGCCACCGCCCCCGGCACCGGGCGGGGCTCCCAGGCGGCCCGGCCCGGCCCAGCTGAGCAGAACAGAACAGAACAGAGCGGGGCTGCGCCGCCCCGAGCCCCGAAGCCGCCCGCAGTCCCTCCGGGCCGGGCCGCGGCGTCCCCGGCTCCCTCCGGCTCTCCCCGGGGCAGCGTCTGGGAGCGGGCGGCCGGAGATCGGCGGTGTCCCATCGGTGTCCCATCGGTGTCCCATCGGTGTCCCATCGGTGTCCTCCTGGGGAGATCTCGGTGTGAAGGGGACATTCCTGCAAGTCACAGCGGCTGGGTTTGACTTTGTTTACTTGTGAGTCCGTCTCGCCCCCCGCATTCTCCTCCTGGTGGCGTAGCGGATCGATAAGAGGTTCTTCCATGGGTTTTGGTGGTAAGTTGGCGATGGGAGGGTTCTCCTGGTCCTGGGAATTCTGTGGTTTGTTGCAGTGTGTAGAGATGAGCGTTTTTTTGTTAAAACAGTGCTGGTTTCCGAGCTGATGTTCAAGAAAACCCCCTTCTTGAATATTTTCTGTTGCCTAATATAATGTTTTACGTTACAGTAGAAATTAATTTTCTGAGCTAAAGAAAAGAGTTATTTGTAGATGTTAGCTAAAATTATTTTGTTCTTATAAACTGAGGATTTTTTTGACTTTGCATTGGTGAAAGCAAAGCTTCTTGCTTAATGATGGCCACAAGCTAATACTTTACAGTTTTTTTCAGGCACTAAAAGCCAGACCATAATTCAACTGTTCAAGCAGATCTGAAATACTAAACTATCTTCTCAGAAAGGGTAAGAGGCAAGCTGAAGCTTTGTCAAGTCAAGCTCGAGTTTGTTTGCAAGCCTTGGGTTTCAACAAAGAAAGGTATTGACTGAATTTGCCCTCACGTCACTTCTGAGAACTCCCAGCCGGGCAGTGGGGTTTTCTGCTTTTGATAGAAGCTGGGCAGCCCCACACTGCTCTCCCACTCACTCCTCTCCATCCCTGAGGAGAGGGCTTCACAGACAGAGGAGTTCGTGTCGCAGCATCCGTGCTTGGAAGCAAATGGATTTTATTTCTTTGTGTTTAAGGCTTGGAGTGTAGGCTCCTATGGGGGGGAAGCGTTCTCTACAGTGGTGGCCAGCTGCTGCTTCAGTTGTTGGCTGCAGCCCAAGGATGCTTAAGCCATAACTGATATTTTAGCAGTGCTCTGTTTGCTTTTGGTGACAGAAGCAACCCCTGATAAGGTATCTCCATGTTGTGAACGAGGTTATCCGAGGAAAAACGAGCCCCAGAGAGTTCCTCTTCGTGCTTGTGGCTGAAACTGGCGTGGTGAGACACGGTGTATGGCAAAGGATGCTACATTTTTAATGGTGTTTCTGTAACTAAAGCAGACGCTCAGGGAAGTGAATATCAAATTGCTGTTAGATTACTCTGTGCTGCTGACAGAGTAATGCCAGATGCACTACATTCTCTTAACAACAAGAGGAAGTTTTATAACTGGCTTGATAATGGAAGTCTAGTTTTCTTGGTAGCTAATACGCCTCAGTGTCTTGTTGCTGACTCTGAATGTCCTTGGATGACCGTCCTGTGCCTCAGTGTCCCTGCCAGGGCTAAGGGGTGGCCCGGCACTTCCCTGCGTCACAAGGATGATAAAACTTCCGTGCCTTTTGGGGCCCTCCTCTGGGTGTTGCTCTGGAAGTACATACCCGTGCTGTTAGGTTTGGATCCCTGTGCTCACACCGATACCATCCCACTGGGGTGCTCTCTGCACTTCTTTGCAAATGTCAGTTCAGGCAGCTTTGAAACACCAGGCTTCCTGTTCGACAGGCTCTGGGACTTGGGAGTAATAAAGCAATGCCACCTTTTTGCAAGGAGCTTTTCAGAGTTGTGGGATTTTTCTTGGATTTTGTTTGTTTGTTTGTGTTTTTTGATAGAAACACAAAACCTCCTAGTGAAGAATTAATTGAATATCTTGCTTCTTGAAAGAGCCAGAACTTCTGATTTTTTGTTTGAGCAAATTACAGTACTTTCTGACTCACATTTATGCAGGATAGGAATTTCTGAATGATGAGCCATCTCCTGCGACCCCACAAGCAGCAGCTCATTGACTTGTCAGGCTTCATTGTTGCTGTGTAAACTTCTGTAATGGATATTTCATGTACCAAGAATAATTGAGCAAGCTATTTTTGCCTCATTTTCCTTTGCAGTGACTGCCCCTCTACTGTGTATGGGTCACTGTCCTCTTTTTGTGGGGAAGGAAAATAATTTTCACAGTGGATGTCAGTCTCATATCTCAGAACATAAAGCAATGGTTATTTTGAGTTGCCTTTTGAAATTCAGACTTTTCCTTTAAGGAGCTGTTTTTCTTATACATTTGAGGCATAGTGACAGCAATTGAGGAGTAAAGCAGAGCATGTTTTTCTGAGGTGTTAGCTGTTAAAAAGATTTCTTTAAAGTGATTAGCAACATCATGTTAGAAACCCAGCTGTCCTATCCCTGTAATTCTTCTTGGTCAAGAAGAGGAAGTTGGAGAAGGGATGCCTGTATAAAATTCAAGTTCTCCAAGTCATAATGTTTTGGCTGTCTTCTCTCTCTAGCTTGTGTGTCTGCTCACTACTGTTACACTGGCATCCTTTACTCCATTCTCCTTCTTCTGGGCACCATCACTTCAGTGCCGATTTGAGGTTTTCAGAGTGCTCCCACGCATGGTAAATCCCAGCCTGAAAAATGGTAACAGAGAATGACCTTGATACTCAGTTCCATTTCCTCCCTTGGTTAGTGAGGATAAATGCACTCTTCTCCTTAATAGAATATCCATGTAAAGGAAATGTAGATGTATTTTCATTTTAGCAGGCTTCCGCAAACAGGGGTTTGACGCAAATGTTGCTGGACTTCATAAATTGTGTCTTAAGGCCAAGGCAAGACTGCTGGTGGGGCAGAGCAGAGGCAGGGGTTCTTGCCTTCCTGATGCCTTCCAGGAGCTATTTTGGGCTTGTGGCTCAAGCTGTGTAGGGCTCCATGCTGGCAAAACTCTGTTTAGATGGACACAGCTAATTTACTCTTTAACAAGCTTTGTGGATGCAGTACTCAGCTTGGGGACTAGTGGAGATATAGGCCACTCATATGGCCCTGGGGTCTTAAATTATTTATTAAGCCATTTTCTTTGAGGAGGGCATGCTTAAGGCTGCCCATTGAACAGGTAACTGAGGTTCCCCTTCAGAACTCAACGTGAGGTTGCTATGTGTATCTAAATATTTGCTAATAATTCTGGAAGTTATTTGTGTTGGACTTGACTATTGCAAATAAACATATGCTGTGGATTGAAACTTGCCAGACCAGATAGCTACCTCACCCACATGTATCTTTGGTGGGATTGTGTACATGCTAGTGAATTTGTGTCACTCCCTGCAGCACATGCATCATTCAGTGATGTCTTGAACCTTTGCAACGAGCAGTTCAGGCAATCAGGAACTGTTAGCTGATGTGCAGTTGTGCTATAGGGTGAGATTTCCATGTCCCATATGCTTCCTGGAATAGTAATTTATGTCTTCAGACTTCTTTAACTATACCCAAGCTACACTCAGGTTGTTTGTGGGAGTTGGTTGTTTGGTCAGGGAACTTTGCTTATTTCCTTTTTTGCTTTCAACAGGTGTGTTTGGGTCACTAATGCTGTTGGTAGACCAAATCCTGTGGCTTGACTAGGGCACACCACTCCAGATGGGCTGGATCCAGAGTTTACTAATAAGGAACAATCAATTGCTCTCCTGTGCTTTGAGAAAGTTATTTTGTTCAAGCTACTCTTGCTTAAAGACAGCTGTGTAGTTGCTCTGTGCTCTCTGTAGGGCTGCAGTATTTGGAATGATGTTATCTGACTCCTGCTTTAAGATGATGTTGGTATGATGTCAGGAAATGCCTTTGCCTCATCTCAGCTGCTTGGTCTGCTTTACAGTTCACAGTCCTTCAGGATATATAGTGGTAAAATTAGGGTTTACTATTTTGTGTGTGGAAAGCTGACAGTAAAATGGACAGCATCCATGATTTAGCAAGGAAAAATCCTTGCCTTGAAGACATATAATTTTAAAGCAAAGCTTGAAAGAAACAGTTCACCCAAGTAGCCTTGGTGGCAGCATGGAAAAATTCATCAAAGAGAGAAGCAAGAAAAACGTGGCTTATACTGTGGGAACAGTGCTGTGCAATAGAGCAGTGCTTGTGGGGTGCCATGGCTTTGAGCTAAGAACTGCACTTGCAATTTGACTGGCAATATTTGATTAAAACTTAAAGGCTTTATATTGGCTGCCTCTCTCTACTGAAGACTGAGCTTGTCCATCAGGAGTGTTGGGTAGAGCTGACTTCCTTCCTACTTTTGGTTCCTTTTGAACCAAAAATGGAGTAGGTGGCAAGTACTAGCTTATTTAGATATCTGTATGTGCATATATTTGGTTTGTGTGTGTGTGTTCTTCTAAAGGAACATCATCTTAGCCTCAGACACCCAGTGCAGTGCAGCTTCAAATGTGTGCAGTGACTGAAGTGCAGAAATTTAACAAAATTTGCTGTGTTTTCTCCATAGCAAAAAACCCAAAACAAAATAAAAACAACACCCAAACAGATGAGGGAGTTTATATCTGTTTTACCCCCTTTGTAACAAGTGAAGTACTTCATCTAAACATAGCTTTGGCCTAAATCTGTTTGTACTGAAGTCACTTGAACTTAAACCAATGCTGAACAATATTCTGTTTTCATTTTTCGCTTCACTCTGTTTATTCTGTGAATCTTTGGGTTGAACATCCCTGACTAATCCTGCTCATGAGTGGTGTCAGATGACAGGTTTTATAGTGTTGCACTGCAGAGCACGGGTGACTTAGCAACTTTATCTCGGAGGATTTGTCAGAGGCTGAAGTGACAGGTTTGCTTTGGTGTGCAGCACAAAGCCCGGCAATGTATAAAATCCATCTTTGAGCTGATTGCAAACTAATTCATTCAGAGCTGTACAGCAGGCTGTTTAGTTGAGTGTGCTTTCTTGATTGAAATATGTGCATTTCCAAAAGCTCATTCTAATACTGCCTTTTTCATCTTAAATCATTGCTAAAATCTGGCATGCACTTGTCTCCTGATAGACTGGGTCATCCCTTTCTATGCTAACAGTTCCCAAAGAAGGTTTCTTAAAGGGTTTGTTGGAAGAAAGAAGAAAGATTGCCAGTGTTTATGCTGCCTTGTCAGAAGGAGGAGGATTTCCTTCCTGCAGAAACAGGTCAGTGCCCTGGAATCAGATCAAGGTCTGCACTGCCTTGCTGCCCTTGGTGGGGCAGCTGCTGGGCTACATGCAGGTGGGCTGGGTAGCCTTGGGCCACCTTGTCCAGAAGGGTCTATTAAAAGGACCCGTGACTTGCACTTTGCTATTGTAGTTTTTGAAGTAGTTTTTCTGCTTGGTACCTGGAAACAGCAAAGCTCTTGTGACCAAAGGAGAGGCTGATACCTACGGAGCATCCAAGCTCCTCCTACATCAAACAGCAGCAGCTACCTCATGTGACTTCCAGTTTTTTTTGTTATTAGACTACAATATCGAGTAGTTTGAGCAATGTGCTTTCCATTTCTTTTAAAATTCAGTAGTCTTTGTTAAAAGTGATGTTTCATGAATATTTTAGAAGTGGCTTATTTAGAATTACTCTTTCAAGAGGGTGTTAATCACGTGAGAGGACTCACATAGCTTTAGGCATGGAAAAGGGTGGGATTTTTCAAAACTGCCCAAAGGTTTAAGTACTGAATTTTCCTTTAATTTTTACTGTTTCTCCTCTATCTCTTCTTCAATTAATGCAGAAATAAATTCTCTCCAGTGGAGGACTACATTTTTCATTAGTTATTGGAGGTCATAATTTTAAAAGAAAACCTTGTTGCACGAAGTATTTACTTTGTCGTGTGCCACATGTCAGTGGCACATTCCATACAGAGAGGGTGCTGTCCACAGAAATTCTGAAGAGGTGATTGTAGGTGTGGTCAAGCAGTATGAGTTTGGTTTTTGTTTTGTTTAAAAAAACATTCTGAAAAAGTGTTTTACTAGGGGAGGTTCAGAAATGGCTTGGAAGAAAGTTGATTGTTGCTATATTTGAAGAATCTATTCCCCAAAATCTTATTTCATAATTAAACTTTAGATAGAAACCACACAATCAACAGTTTTGTCAGTGATGTATTACTTCACAGTTGGGAAAATGCTGTGGCAATCAAACCTATGTGTAATCAAGGAAAGAGTTGGGTTAAGTGTTAGATAAATGGAAATTTTAAAACAGAATTTTAATGATTTTGTAACTTACTAGCTAAATTATAAAAGGTTCCTTGTTTTGAGAATTACTTTAAGGGTAGCTTGGACCATGGAATTTTAAGGGTAGCTGTGGAACAATCTAGCAGCCAATACTGATACTTTGGAAATTTTGTTTTCCAAGCTTAATAACTTAGAGTCCGATTCCAGAATAAGCTCTGCTGTGTTCCTCACCAGGGACTGTCCTGTGCTTTTTGCAGCAGAATCATTGTAGTATTTTGAACTGAATTTAAAATAAAATTCAAATATTAAATAGTTTGTATGACTGTTCTTTGCTCAGTGATATTATTACATATAATTTTATAGTGTGCCCTGCATTTGATTTCATTTATGTGAATTGCTGCCTCAAGTTAAGAATGATCCCAAAATTCATTGCAGCTAATCTGGAGATTTAAAAGCTAAAATTGAAATCTGGTCTTTATGTCATTGTTCATGATGTATTATTTGCTTCTCTGGACATCAACACCTAGTTGAGGTTTAAAAAATCTATTCAAATTAAAATTTAACTACTCAATTTGTTTGGTTATTTCAAAGCTTATCCTTAGGTAACCTGTATAGAGATAGACTTGTAGATATTTTTTCAGATTTGTGTGACATATTTGCAAGGGGAATTGATCATCTGTTCCTTATGGTTTATCACTGGTCCACCTCGACTTCAGTTGAGGACCTCAGTGTGTGTGATGCTAGCATGTATTGAACTTCCTAATTATTTTTGGGCCCCAAGCCCAGTTCAATTGAGCAGGGTCATTATTTTATCCTTTGCATGGGAAAGCAGCATCGGTGTGCCCTTGGGCAGGCGTTGGGCAGGCTGATAAATTCTGAGCTTCGATGATTTCATCCCATGTTTTGGCAAAGTCCCAGTCTGTGGAGCAGAGCAGGTAGGTGGTAATTTTGGTGGTGTGACCTCACAAGGAGGTTTAGGTGCATTGTGTCATCTTGCTTTCATGAGTTCTGATGCAGCATAAAGAAGCAACTGTAATATTTCCCACGTTTTTGTTGCACACATTGTCAAGCATGTCAGAGAGGACAAGTTGTTTGAACTAAAGAGGATGGCACATCAAAGTGTATAAAAGACAGCAAAAATTGCTACCTGACCTCATTTTGGCTGTGTTGCTGCATATTAGCATCACACCTGCTTTGTGCCAGCTGTTGACTGTGTCTCTGCATTTTGATATTGTCAGTTTCTGCTGTTAACATCTGGGTAATACTTGCTGTGGTAGTCTCACTTCTATCAGTAGACTGGTCATTCACTGAGTATTTATACAGCCCTTGGTTTTGATGTTGCAAGATAAGGGTGTGTTTTTTATCATCTACGGTATTCAAAGGCAAATAATGCGTTGAGCTTGCTGATTGTTCAAAATGATTAAAGGCTAAAATAAAGAAATTCCTTTGTTCTTTGGAAGTGAGGACATAACTGTTTCCAGTAGTCTAGAAAATCTTAAGCTTTGTTCATTGATGGCTTGTTTAGACTAAGCTACTGTGTTGTAAATGCAGTGATCATCTACCAAAGATGTGAGAATGTGCTCAGGAAGGATTTGTTGCAACTTGTATCCTATCTTATCCTTTGTGGTTTAAATAGAACAAGATCTATTAAACAAGCATGAACATGAGACCTGGAATATGTACTGGCTGTTCTTAAGTTTCTTAACGTTCTTATTAATGGTATGTGAAGCATAATGTGTGGGTGGAGAGAAGGGAGGGAAGGGAGGTTTGCCTGAACAATAACTCGCCTGGGAGCCCTGTACTGAAGCATGGATGTAGTGGGAGGAGGGAAGGAAAGCACAGGCTCTTGGAGGTGCACCTGGATTAAAGGCGACTGATTTGTTCAAAGGACAGGATTTAAAAAAGAAATGGGAAGTGAAAATAGGCAGGGTGCACAAATTAAATTGTCAGAGTTGCTGCAGGGTACTTCTCTGATGCTCAGTGTCTTGTGGGGAGTCAGCACTGATGTCTTGACATACCTTGCCTTGCCTCAGTCAGCTTCAGTGGCATGGCAGAAAGCACATGAGGCTGCTGCCTAGGATGCATATACAGGTTTTTTTGTTGTTGCTGTTGGTTTTGGTTGTGGGTTTTTTTTGTTTTGTTTTGTTTTTTTTTTTTTTTTGTAATTGGCTTGTATTTCCTACTCTTAGAACCTATAACAAGAATCAGCCATTTATTGTTACTCATGCACCTCTTTCTAGCAATGCTGGATGTCTGTCTGTGCCAGGCCATCTCAGTTTGACTGCTGGAAGAAGACACCAAAGGGAAACACAAGCTCAAGTGCATCAACACCCCAGGCACAGGGGTCTGACTGAGGAGCTAGATTTTATTCCTGTACTCATCCACATCCTGCTAATAGAGGATGTTGGAGCAGGAAATCTTGATGAATACAGAAGCCAACCCTCTCCCTCTACTCTCCCCCTTCCCCCCCACCCCTTTTTTTTTTTTTTTCTTTAATATATTACATTTTTCCTGTGGTAAAATAGTTTAGAAACTGGGGTAGCTAAGACTGATGTTAAGCAGAAATGTGACTTAGTAGTAAACACTGCCTGATGTGCAATTATCCAGGAGATGTGTGAGGACACTGTTTCTCTTTACCTGTAGCTAGAGGTTGCTGGGGTAGATAAATGGATTGTTGGCGTAACATAATTCCAGTGTCTGGAGACCTGACATCCCATTTGCTTCTGCCAGTGGGTGAAGATAGTGAATTAACACAGAAGTGTTTTCCTTTTCATTTTGGGTGTTGTAAAGAGTGGGAAAACCACTGTCTAAATCTGGTATCTAAATTTAGCTGTCTGAATTAGCACTTCAGGAAGCATAGTAGTGAGTGTAGCAAGCAGCTCAGTTCCTCTGGAGCACAGGGAGCTCAGGCACTTAACTCCTTCAGGAGTCCAAACTGTGCAGAGCAGGCATCTCTTGAAATCCCTTGTGACAAATGTGTGTGGAGTGCTTTCTCTGGGTGTCCTTACACCAGGGCATACCTGGCATTTGAATGCAGATTTCATCACAGTGTTTACACTGAAGTGGTCATCACAATGGATTTTCTGCTTGTACTTTTTTGTTACAAATATTTTGTATACAGTGGATTTGCTTCCCCAGCTGTTCTGTATTTGGTTTCCTAAGTGGTAAGATACGTGGTATGCTGAAATCACAGCTCAGCCTGATAGTTTATTGTATTAAAATAGTTGTAAGGGAAAATTCAAGGAGTGACTGTATTACAGCAAAGATGTGTGGGTTGATGGTCTTGGTAGAATTCACTTCTTGCATTTAGTCTCATGGTGCAAGAAGAAATGTTTATTACATTTAATAATTAGCTTTTGAAATAAAGGGATTATCTTTCATTTTAATCACTCTGCCTTAATAGCAGAGAAGAAAAATCATCATTTGGTAAGAGTCCCAGCTGTGTTTTCAGTGTTTTCTGGAATGACATTTTAATTGAATTTTATATTTATGGGACTGATGCTTAAAACTTGTTATTGTCATGAGTCCTTATCTCTGTTCCCCCACTGTATAGTAATCAGCTGTATTTTTAAGAGTGTAAGCATCTGTCCTGCTCATTTTGCCAAAGAAAAATTCAGTAAATGATTTTTTTGTGAGGAGAATTATCACTTCTATTGGTCATTTTTAATTTGTATCTCTAATATTCAGCTACACTTCTCTCATTAACACAAACCATTATATAGTTGTTTTATATCCAGTACGTGAATAGCTTGTAAATAAATAACAAAAGTAGGTTTAAATTTCATGCCTATAGCAAAACTAATGGATGATAATCAGTATAATGGCTGATGATAGATTGTACCCTGCCAGCAGGGGAACTTGTGCCCAGAAAAAGTAACACAAGATCAGGAATGGCTGTAGACTGGTTGGTGACTGTGTTCTCCAGATGCTTTCTTAATTCCTTCAATTAACTTGATTAAGCAGCTTAGCTTAAATACGCAGAATTTGTGACTTGGAAGTTCTCCCATGTGGTATTTTCCCCTTGCCTTAGGAATTAATTCCTTTAATATTTTGTCTGTGTAAAGCAGGCAGCCTTGCTTGCATAGATGTGAGATGCTGTATGCTCAGTATGAGAGGCACACACAGGGGTGCTTTTTTCCCTCTGTGCTATTTGATTTAGGCAGAAGTCATAAATTAGTAATTTCTGCACAGTGCAATTGAATGGAGGCTACGTACCTTATTTTTTATTAGTATTGAAATTTACCCCCTGCTTAGTTAACTCCGAATCCTTTCAGCAGAGGAAAACATTCCCTTTTCTCCCCTTCACCTTTTCCTTTAGCTCAGAGCTGTGTTTCCTAGTGCCAGGTTAGCCCTGAGTGTCATCCTCTGCTGCCAGAGCCTGGCCAAAGCAGTGACTGAGAAGATTTTATACATTGGATTTCTTGCTGAAGAGTACCGTGTGTTGTGCTCCAGTTACAGCATTTGAAGGTGTCTTTTCTCACTCCTTTTGGTGTCCATGTTGGCTGCAGCTGTAGCACAGTTCACCAATTTTTTTTTCTTCTTCTTTTCTACACTCCTAGGTCAAGTGGGTGCTCTTGTATTCCACTTTTTTAAGGCAGTGGTTCCCAAGCAAGGGAATTGCTCTTAGAGAACACTTTGGAATATAATTCAACTTTGTAGTTGTACTTCCAGTGTACTTACTGGGTGACTTGTTACATCCTGTTTCCTACCCAAAAGCTTTGTCTTTATAGTGTTTGATAGGGAATGGGAATAGGGCTGTTAGGTAGGGAAGCAAGATGATAGGAAGGATTTCTGTCAATCTCTTCTTGAGCTTTCCTCAAGGTTGTTTTCTCCCTTTCCAGTAAGAATGGTTATGTTATAGTATCCTCTATTTTTCAGAAGACAGAAAGTGGCTTGAGATGACACCTGATAGTACCAGAGAACTGACCCATTAGTAACTACTGCAGAGCCAGCCTAGATTGACTTCTTGGTATTGTGGTAGCCTAAAGCTCTGTGTGGCTCATCTTCTGTGTTTTCAGTTGCTGACCCAACAAAATTTTAATTTCCAAATTACATGTCTCCCCACTGGGTTCTGACTTGCCCTCCCAATTCCACTGGTACATAGCCACATGTAATTTTGAGGTTTTCTGTATAAATACATCTGCTTCAGTATTAGAAGTAGCAGTTTCTCACATAGGTTGTCTTCAAATCCATGCAGTACCCTTGGAAATGGGCATCTGTGTTTATAACTGTGTTGGTTTGTGGTGTTTGGTTTTGTTTTTTTTTTTTCTGGCAGAGAAGACCCTTACACAACTTAGTAACCTATTCTCCTCCCCTTGATTATGCTGTGCTAATCAAAGTCATTATATAAACGTTTTGATAATAACTGGTGAGTGTGTAGCTTGGGGCTGAGCCAAGGATCTGCTATCTAACAAAGGGTGGTGGTTGAGTATGCTTGTGTGATTCCTCTCTTTCCAGCAGTGCCAGGTGGGCTGGACTAGTCTTAAGGACCTTTACTGTGGACTTAGAAGTGAATGGGAGCTGTGTTGATGAAACCTCTGGAGGATGGTCAGGATGACTCACATGGAAAACAGTTCTGAAGGTGGAGGGGACTCAAAGCCTCAATTCTTAAGAAGAGAAAACCTGTCAGGGACATGCAAATAAAGTCTTACCTTCTGTTCTGAAGTGAAAGGAGTTTGGTGTGGAATCTTGGGTCTTGATGACTAATGGAACCTAGTTAGCTTTTACAGACTAGTCTTGCTTAATTAAATTATTTTGGGATGTTTCAGCTTTTTTTTGAGTAGTGGAGTTTTACTATGAGAGCAGATTAAAGTCCAAGAAGGCTGTATGATTAAGCAAGCCACATGTGGCTTCCAGCTATTAAAACAGCTGATGATGGGATGTGTAGGGAAAGGGTTAGGGGTGGAGAAGAAATAAGGGTGGAAAGGAGTGGGAGACTGGAAAGACTGGGATTGTAACAGAAGGCCCTTTGCTGTAAATCTGTGATGCAGATGATATGCAGGGGAATTGAAAATACCTGCTCTTCATTCCTTCCCTCATTGTGGGAGGAGATCCCTGTTCATGAGAGAGATTCTTCAGGTAGTTAGAAACATTCATAAACTTGGGGATTTTAGAACTCATTTAACTTCCATACTGCATAACTATTACTATATTTAAACTTGGCTCAGTTTTTGATCTGCCTTTACTGTAAACTGTAACAGAGTTAGTGGTAAATATGCAAGTGCACAAGTAGTGTGCTTTTATTATTCTGATTACAATTAGTAATTTCCATCCCTGCACAATGCTTCTGGGAAAAGTAAATGTCAGTTTGTCTCCCGTTTGAAACTTAAAGCCCCTCAGATTTTTACTGTCTTTAGATAGGCTTTTTTCTTAACCTCTTGGCTGAAGACTTTGCTTTCCTCTGCTGAAGTGATTTGTAGCATTTGTGGAGTTTCCAACATGGTTGTACACTCACCAGCTAGGTGGTTTGTATGTGACTTCCAAGTCTTTTGCAATAGTTAGCCATAGTTTCCTTGATAAATTAAAATTTGCATTTATGCTGATGCAAATACTTTGGTTAGACATCATATGATCCTGGAAGAATGTTTGTGTTAACCAACTCAATTCTATCTTGCCTGTGCTGATCTTGATGCTGTGTTGAACAAAACCAGTCTGGCTTTGGCAAAGTTGAGAAAAGAATAATTTTCCCAGTATTTGTTTGTGGGCCACATTGAGTGTTGTATGGTCTTACAACTGAATGAGAAAGTTTTTTTTTTTTTTTCCTAAAGGTACTCTCTTTTAAACATTTTAATATTTCTAAATGTTACTTTTATTCTTCATTATGCTTGAAATTCCATCAAGATGGTCTGTATAGCTCAATGCAGTCTAGGGTTTCTCTTGTTTTCCCAGAATTAAAACTTCAGAATTATGTTGTTGTTTACATTATACCTGTTGATAGAATTCAACTTTATTTACTGATGTGCTTTTTCTTTGTGTATAGTGCTACTGATCCACATTTGGACTTTTTTGAAACAGGGCAAAGCCTGAGTTATTGGAAAACTGGTGTCTGGTAAATTCTGAGTGTGTCTTGAAGAGTCTTTGCAATAATATCAAATATGGGGGGTTGTGCAAAGATGTATTGGAGCATTCTCAGTTTTATATAGCTTTCACAAGACTTCTGGAATGTGTTGCCAGTTATATTATTTTGGTGACAGTACACCTAGAGATTGAATAATACAATCTTTTTATTCATATGAAAACTTGCATCTTGTTAGTTTTCTTCCCACTAAGAAGTCCTTTTGTTGTTGTTGTTGTTTTCCTTTTTTTCTCCAATACATTGATGAATGAAATATCATTAGTAATTTATTGTTACAGATTTAATGCCTCTTAAAAGAAGATTCTTTATGGAAGAGTGCTTAGCAGCAGAAACTTCAGTGTGAAGGTATTTTGGTTAATACAAATCTTGTGTTTGAGCTTACAGATCATAGTCTGTGTTGAGACTCCTGTAGGTAAGCATAAAGCTGATTTATTTTTATCCATACCTCTATTAGGAAGTCCAGTGTGAGTTTTTTAAAGTACTTTCCTGTGTTCAAAAATACTTGGAATTGTTGGCACTTGTGACATCAAATCCTCCTAGTGTGTACACTGTTAGGTCAGTTGGAAAGCAGTGTAAATGCTACTCAGAGTAGCAAATTCTTTTGCTATGGTTTTCCTTAGTTGGAAGATTGAGATTGCTGATTTTAATACTGGAAACACATGGAGATACTTCTTCTCTGTAGCATAGTATTTGAAAAAGCAGGCTTTCTGATTAATCTGGCTCTAGAACAATGGAAGATCCAGAAAGGAAATAACATTCCATGCAGCCTTCATCCTCAGCCCATCCTGGGTTCTCACTGAGGCACCCCTGGTGTCTTCAGGAGCTGCCTTCTCTTGAGGTGGAGACATAGCTGGCTGTAAATCTTTTAACTCCTTAAATCACTGTGGCCTTTCTCAGCCTCTCCTGCATTACTAAGTGCCCTATTTCCTAAATTAATAGCAAACACAAATGAAAATACTGCTCTGTAAAATGGGAAAGCTTTTATGTGCATAAGGAAAATCAATTTTGTTGCTTGCAGCTCAGGCAGTTTGTTTTTGTGATATTACTTTCTCCATCATCCTCATTTGTCTGTGCAATTGTTCTCTAGTGACAGATGGGTTTCAGCAAAGGCATGTGTTTAAGACAGATGAAATTTATTGTTGCTTAAAAAAAAAAGTGTCAAGTTTTTTTTTTGAGAACTCCTATTTAACATGAATTTGAATTGACTTTTTGTTATCTCTCAAAAGCTGTATGTGACTTCATTTGTCACCTAACCTGGGAAATACAAAATCATCCACATAATCTGAATTTGTGATGATGCTTCCTTAAGATTATATGAAGTCTGTTTATTTGATTTCAGTTCTTTGAAAGAAGTCACTTGAGAAACGGCAGGTCTAATGAAGCGTTGCTTCCTGGATCTGTGACTGACTTGAAGTCTTTAGGACATTTTGCCTGCAGTTACAGCTTTGAAATGAGCTCATTGTCTTCTGGGCTCCTTGGCAAGATAGGGACTCACAGCCCTGCCTGATCTTCTGTGGGGTTACTTCCACAATGTCTGTCATCTCCCCAGCTGCCCCTCCTGTAGGAGCAGAATTATCTGTGAGCCTGCTGCTGTAGTGTCAGATTTGGCTGATGGTGGCTATTGACTGAAATAGTGTGGGGGGAAGGGTTAGGAGGGATGCAGATGGTGTGATTGTGTAAGCCTATTTTCCCATTAAACAAAAGAATACCCTTTTGTTCAGGATCGAACTTGTTCTCCTGCATTCATCTTCTACATGTTTGTGCTAGTACAATGGCTGGGTTCCCTCCAGCCCTGCCCTCCCTTCTCCCAATGCAATCCCAAGCAGAGGGAATGGGCCTGAGCCCTGCAAGAGTTTGTGGCTCCCCTACAAGGGCTCACCCATAGTTTGTCTGAGGCAGCCTTTTTGGGCACCGTCTCCCACTCAGTCTGATGCTGGGGGTAGAACATCTTCAAGTCTCCTCTGTTGCGTTTGGCCAGAGACACAATCTAGTTTTGACACTGGAGTTTGGCAACACTGTTGGAGGTTTTAAAGCCATTCAGGTCAGATCAGGAGCTCTGCCTCTAATGTGCTGCTTCAGCTGGAGCATCTGATGGGTTTGCTTCTGGCCCACCAAAGGTGAGAGCATCTGACAGGTATTGTTTGTAGGCTGCCATTTCAATTCAACTGAAAATGAAACAAAGTAATGCTTAATAGCAAAAGATGAGGACAGATGTATCTCTGCTATCCCAAGAGCACTCAAATTTTAAGCTGTCAGTGAATATCTTTTTGTAAATAAAAACTGAGGTGAAGCATTTGATTGATCCTCTGACTGCAAACCATACCAACAGTCACTGTGAGAGGGGAGCCATCTCTTGTAGAGTGTGGTAAGTCTACAGCAGTCTTGTGATAAAAAAAAAAAAAAAAAAAAAAGCTGTTATTAGTAAGTGTTCCTCCTTAAACCCATCCTCACTGTGATACTGCCCCTAAAAAGCCAGTTTTAGACCTTCATGATTTACAAGGCTCACCAGGCTTGGAATACATTCACACACATAATACAACTGAATCTTGAGTGAAGAGGCTCTATTTTTCCAGAGCATGTTACTAGTTTCTGCAGTTGCAGTAAAGTTCTGGTGAATTGTTGTGTTAATCTGGAGAAGCTCTTGTCTCTCAGGTTATCACTTTCTACCATCTTTGGACATTGCCTCTGTTTGCTCAGGTGTCATCTCTGGTGTGTCCCCTGAGGTTTGCTACTGGCAAGAATAAAGAATGATGCTTTCCAGGAGTCTTTTTCTCATCTCTGACTTCTTATTTTTTTAAATATCTTTTTTTTATATTGAAGGCAAACTGGCCCCGCTCTGCATTGCAGCCAAAGAAAGGTAGCAGGCAGGTATTTTGCAATCACTGTCATTTAATGAGTGTTCTCTTTCTGGAATTAAAGCTCTAGGGGTATTGATCCTCTATAGAGCTGTAGAGGTAAGAGAAAAATAAATTGTCTGTAATGTGTTAGACTGGTGAAAAGTAGTAATGACTGGAGAGAAACTGCAATATTAGAACATAATTATTCTTTGGGCTTTAAATCTCATGTGGTCTGACACGTATCAGTATTATTTATTTGGTGAAGCATGGCTGAACAGAAATGTAAAATGGCAAGTGATCCTGTAAAATGCAAACCATAATTCCCTGTGTAGCATCAAGCTTCATCCATGTGTTAATTTGTTCTTTTAATATAACCCTGACACCTGAATATTCAAAATGGCTAAGTCAGGCATTCAGGAATGACAGGAAGGTGTTTACTGTAGCAGAGGAGTGGCTGAAGGATGAAAGATGAATCATTTTGTGCCAGCAGGGTGAGGAAAATTTAGGCAGAAGATTGTGGATGTGCTCCTTACAGCAGCTTGTGTGACTGTGGAAACTCACTCCACAGTTTAGGCTGTTGCTTAAATAGGTGGTTCTGCCTTTCAGCATGTTAATTTTTTTTTCTCTTTTTCCTTATGCCAAAGCAAGTGTTTACATGACTGCCCGATAGGCAAGATCTGAGGGCTTGTCCACTTATAAATAACCTGGCAAAATAAAATATTAGATTTTACCTTTTTAATTTTCTGAGGTAGACCCATCTCAAGCCCTTTTGAGCGCAGGTGGCTGGAAGACAAAAGAGAAGAATGAATAGGAAGGGGTGGTAGAAAGGATGTAGCAGCTTGAGCATCTGTAAGCTTATGGTAATCGTGGAATCACATGGGTATTCCTGTTAAGTACCCTGAAAAGAAAGTGAATGTTTCCTTTCAGTAACTTCAGAACTGGAATGTCGCTGTTTTTAAAAAGTACTTGTGCAGTAAACCAAGTAATTTTCATTGTATTATGTTACTATATTTGTTTTTCAAATAACATTGCTGTATTCTCAGAAGTCATTATGCAAAAAACCTGCTTACAGAATAGGAGTGGGTTTTTGTAATCTTTCATGTGTCTTCAGGATATAAATGTTTGCATTTAAAAGCAGCTTTCTGTACCAGAGAGGCAAATTCCAGAAACACTTGTGGAGACACAGAAGGCATAGAAACAATCCAAAACCTCACATCAGCTCAGTTCCAAAGTACAGTAGATGAAAGTATTTAAAAATATACATTCCACTGTATTTGTAGCTGCTCAAGATTCTTCCTGAATTCTTCATCATATGATTTAACTACTTCTAACTATGGTGGCATAGACGGTATTTCAGATTATTCTGATTCCAAGCAGTTAAATGTATGATCTATTTCAGTAAAAAGCTTATCGTGAATTTTGAAGCAATTACATTTTTGTAACATTACAAAACAAGTTACCCTTTATGGAGGAATGTCCTTGGGATTTTCAGGATTTGCATTCCTTTCAAGAACTGAAGAAGGCATGACTTACTGCTGCATTGTTCATCCCACATGTTAAATGTCATTTGCTAAGTCTGCATGCAGCATAAAATTTTATCTGTAGCTCAGGACAGTTTAGAGTATCCAAGCATTTTTGGCTGGTTGCATTGTTTTAGTATATTCCCAGGTTGACAAAGAAAGCCAACATTGTTCCAAATGGGCAATAAATCAACAATTCTGGATGCCAGGATCTATAGTTAAATCCAAGCTAGCCAGTCTTTTTAGGGTGCCAAAGATATACTTAATACATTGTCACCCTCAAAACAGTGTTATCATGGTTATGTAGCTGTTTGCACAGACAGAGTTGATAAGATGCTGGGCCTCATGACTTTGCATTGTCTGGGTAAAGGTAAAAGCTGCTGTTCTTGAACTTATAAACCCTTCATGAACTAATCCAGCACTGCAGAGCTGATGCTTTTTCTTCTTCCTCCTGCAGAGATATTTGGACCAGGGTTAGATTCTGAGTACTCACTTGGAATATTGGTTCTATTCAGGCATCTGGAGAAAAAAAATTGTGCCCATGGAGAAGTCAGGAGTCCTTGCTTGCTGCTGCTAAAGCCCAGCTTGGCAGGGGAATTGGCAATGAGGTCTGGCTGCAGGGTGGAAAAAACCCAATGAGAGTCAAGAGCAGAAAGAGTGGCAGCTGCTGTCTAGAAGTTTGAAATGCTGGCAGATAGAGGGATCACCTTCCCTGTCATTTCGCTGACCAGTTGGTAAGGGTCAATGTAGCAGAATTAACTTAAGACAGCACATTCTTATTGCAGTTTGGAATTGTGTTTATGTGGTGTCATCTTTCATGCCTGTTGTTCAAGCTTTCTGCTTGTCTGGTTTGTGATAATCTAGAGGGAAATATTACTGTGAATGCTGAAAGCTGACTTTGCAGAAAGCATGTTTCTATTATCAACAGTTACGTTCTGCTGATGCCAATATACTGAACTGTTAAAAAATGCACCCTATTTAATTACAGTAAAGTGATGTCCCAGCAAGCCTTTCTCTGGTAAGTATAATTTGTGTTTGTGTTTTGAATAATTTCCCTAAATATTTTGGCAGGCTGCATGAAGACACTGCTAAGCAACGCTGACACACTTTTCCTGTTTGGAGTTGGCTTGTTCTTGTACAGTACTGTTAATCTGATCATCAGATCCTGACAAAGTGTGGCATGAATCTAAAACTGAGAGAGAAATAATTTAGGTTATAAAATGGCTTTCTCAACCAGAGATTTCCAGTTACTACAAGAGTATACTAATGTGTTTTGTCTTCTCATTAAAACTCTTTCTTTTCCATAAAATACTTTTTGTCACAGGGATAACTGATGAAATTCACTGTTTCAGTTGTAGTCAGACCAGCTATATGGAGAGGTCATATATAGTAAACCAGATTGAAATATTTTCTAATTTCCTAGCTTCTATAGTGGTTTGAAGTTACTAGAAGAGCAAAGTTTGGGAAAAAAACCAAAACTCTGCAGTGAAAATACTGTAATCTTTTAATTTCAGAATACTTGTGTCTAGTAAGACAATATGGACTAGGAAATCTGAGGTTCTCTACGTAGTATTAGATGACAGTCACAGGAGTTGACTGACAGTCCTGAGCTTTGGCAAGTTTTTATTAATTAACGAAATAGTGAGAAGGTTTTACAACAAAATATTTCTGTAAATGGATTGAACGGGATAGAATCTGAAAGGAATGATCTTCCATCCTTTCAGGGCAGCCCACGGCTTGTACTGACACTGTGCATTGTGGCCATCCAGTACTGCAGGCAGGAGGCCAGTTTGGGCTACCTTTGCAAGGTGAATTGATGGTCACTCCTCCTCTATGTGTGAGCACAGTGCTCAGCTTCCCAGCAGCTGCTGCTGGGTGGTGGTTGTTGAGCTTGGGAGGGAGAAGCTACCTGGAGATCCTGAGAGCCTTTCTGAGGCTTCTGCATTGGAAGGGTGGTGATACCTGTGGAGTGAATGGTTGTAACTGGGGACAGGCTGGGTTCCTCCAGCAGCAGCTTCAGGCAGGGTGAAGGACAAGGTGATGCCTCTGCTTCTGTTCCTCACCTCTGTGTGGGTCTCTGCCATCTCCTTGGATGCAGACAAAGGGAATATAGATGGGCTTGGATTTGAGACAGGGTGCCCTGGCACCAGGAACCAGCAGGACCGTTCTGAGCTGCCAGGAGCACGTTATACATGATCCCTGTGGAGCTTTCAATAATGTTGTGAGCACGAGGCATGCATTGCAACCCCCTTTTGCTGCCTCCTCAGGTAGAAGTTTTTGTGTCTGCTACCACTGAACACCAAGAATCTGAGCTTTTAGATCACAACCAGCGTGGGGCTACACCGTTATTGCTATGCTGGTACAAATGTCAACTTTTTTTTGGCATTTACTTGTTCAAGTCCAAAGATACTTAATGAGGTTATGGCTATAGCTGACTTTCCAACTGAAGCTGGGAATGGTTACCAGATGCACAGAACCAGGATGCAAGGGTGTTGATACGTTTCAGTATATGGGAAAAAGTATTTGAAAGGTTTGAGCTGCTGCATCTTGACTGTAAGGTTTTTACTCTGTTGTTCAGTCTTATGTCCCCCCAAAGCTATTTAGCAAAATGTTACATTTTTAAATGAAATTAGGAGGCAATGTCTGTAATATGAAGAAGGGCCTAATATTGTCAGATTCAGTTGCAAACTGAAGTACTTACTAAGCACATCCCAGAGTAAAGCAGAGTTGTGTGTGTGTCAAGGTACTTCTCATGATGCATTTTACTCCTCTGAATTACTTATCTATCTATTAGAAGCCTATTTATGTTACAGTTGGGGATGCATTAGGAAAAAATGTTTGTCTGTGGCTTGCTAAGTGAGCCACATGGGTGTCTATAATCTCTTGGTGATTTGCCAGGTAAACCTCTGTGCCAAATTTAGTTTCCCAAGTGGTCAGGAAGTGATGCAGGAGTATGCACCGAGGACTTCCCCACTGTCTCCCCTCAACACCCTGACAGGAACATGGCAGTTGCCTTGTGCTTTAATGAGGAAATTCTCAAAGGTGTTCAGAGCTAAATCTCCTACAGAGAGCATTGAGGTTCCCTTTGAACATCTGACATTTTTCCTTTTCATGTTATTTTTTCAAGCTCAAATAGTAGATCACCTGTTTTAAAGGATCTACCTTAAGCATGTGTCCTCCTAGAGAACTTTACTTACCTGATGACATTTACACCCTGTTTCTTCCCTAAGTGTACAATGGTGTCAGTATTACATTCCTCCTGGGATTATTTGTATGGAATCAAGTATTGAGCTTGCAAAATAAAAAGAAAAACATAATAATTTCACTTCTAAAACATGGGTGATGGTAAATTTTACATGTGGTGTTTCCTGGACTTCTCTTTTCATTTCCTTTAATTGTGAGTGCATATTTCCTACTTGTCTTTCAGAAATGGTCTTTGCAATGGGACTGTATGTCTGGAGTAGAAGTTATTGAAGATGAAGAACATGAACTTGTGACTTATCAAAGTCTTGCAAGATGTTTTTTGCAATACATCTATGCACCCTGTTTGGTGCTTTCTAAAAGCCATCTGTCACCTTGGCTTTTCAGGCTTTTGAGGGTCTGGTGATTGTTGCTGCTTCTTGAAACACTTCATCGCTCTGTCAGTAAATAAGAGTGGGTCTCATCAGCTATATTTGAGCATTCCTGGACTTGGCACTTATTTTTCTGTTGGACAGAAGTATGGCTGCTGGACTGGATACTTTATTTGATTCCACATCAATCATCTACTTGAGTTTATAGAACTTTGTCTTAATTTTTATCCCTTAGTATTTTTAGAGGTTTTTGGTTTCCCTTTGTACTCTACCTGAGCTTTAACAGGTGAATGACTAACTTAGGTAGGCTGCTGAGTGTTTTTGACCACTTCCAGCCATGTTACTGTGTTTTGTTGTGGTACCACAGAAAGAATAAATTGCAAAATCATGTATTCCCCTTAATGTGTTTCACTCTTCCATGTCAGCCTAATACTGCAATACAGCTAATGTAGTAGCTGCTGCTATAAATGAGTACCGAAAGACTGAAATTACCATTCTTCATTTCTCCTTCCATGCCTGTTCCTCCCTCATTACCTCTTTTGTTTTTTTTAAAGTTGTTTATGAAGAAACTAAAGCTTGATTAGTTTTTTTCCTTTTATTTAAGGAGCAGCTACATTAAAAATAAACATTTAAAATTTGCAGCCATTTCCAGTTGGCTGCATTCATTTCAATAATAAGAGCTGAAGCCTGGTGTCTCCAGGGCCCTGGGAAGGGAACAGCCACAAAGCAAAGGAGATTCTGTAGTGTGTGTTTCTAAGACTGTGAAAGCAAGGTGCAAGTGAAAGTGAAGCTACTGCTGAACCTGAAGTTTATCAGTGTTGCTGGGGAATAGCAATCACCTTCTCCAGGACTGCTGTGAACTTGGCCAGACAAAATGGGTGGAAGGGCAGAAGGTGGAGAATGTCTGCATCTTATTATGAATTGGAGGAAATGACTGTCTGCTCTCTGTGTGCTGGTGGGCTTGGAGTATCCTGTGACAGGCTGGTTAGTGCTGTAGGAGACTGAGCAAAAAGTGATGAATTGTCAGCTTTGGTGCTTAAAATAACTCCTAGGGATGAGAAGAAATTCTTTAAAAATATGCTGTGGGTTTGCTGCTGGCTTTTTTAGACTAACTGGAAACTTTCTGCTTTCTTTCAGGAGTGTTTTTTCCTCTGAAAACATTGCTGCTAAAAAGCTCCAAACAGGAGAAGTAAATCCCGTCAGCTTGTCAGGTCACTGGCTCACTGTAAAAGTGCTTTCATGAGGTAACGTTGGGCCAAAGTCAACTTTTCTTTCTCCTTTGGAAATCTGCAGCTGAGCAATGGGCCAGAAAATCTCAGGGAGCATAAAATCTGTGGATGTGAGGGAGCCCCCATACAGACCTGTCAAGCGAGAGCTGAGAGGCCCAGATTTTTGCAAGCCAGCACGACTGGACATGCTGCTGGATATGCCCCCTGCCAAACTGGAGGTCCAGTATAAACACGCTTGGAACAATGAAGATCGGTCCTTAAATATATTTGTAAAAGAAGATGACAAACTGACTTTTCACAGGCACCCTGTGGCCCAGAGCACAGATTGTATCCGGGGAAAAGTTGGCTACACCAGGGGCCTGCACGTCTGGCAGATCCACTGGCCCAGCAGGCAGCGGGGAACTCACGCCGTGGTGGGTGTCTCCACAGCTGAAGCTCCTCTGCACTCTGTGGGATACACATCACTGGTTGGGAGCAATAGTGAATCCTGGGGCTGGGATCTGGGACGCAACAAACTCTACCACAACTGTAAAAACCAGCCTGGGGTCACCTACCCTGTCTTTTTGGAACCGGACGAGTCGTTTGTACTCCCGGACTCCTTACTGGTGGTTTTGGATATGGATGAAGGGACGCTTAGCTTCATGGTGGATGGACAGTATCTTGGAGTGGCCTTCAGGGGACTAAAAGGGAAAAAACTTTACCCCATAGTCAGTGCAGTTTGGGGGCACTGTGAAATTACAATGAGATACATCAATGGACTTGACCGTAAGTGCTACTGTGTTTCTTCATCATACTATCTTTCAACTTATCTAGTTTGTTTTTTTTTTTTAATCCTTTTGTTGTGAGCAGTGTGCTGGTGGGGAGCACTACTACTACTCTGAGTAGACTGCATCCTGTAGTTGCTGCCCATGACTAGTATCTATTACTTGTGTTTTGTAATGATGATTTGGATTGCATCAAAATATTTTCCCTCTTGGCAAGCAGAGTGGCAAGAAATCTGTGTTCAACAGTGGTGAGCAGACTGAGAAAAAAGATCTTGAGAAACTTCTTTGGTATATTTAACAGTAAAATTGTTTACTGGAGGATATGTTTTAAATCTGTGGTTTTACAAATAGGATTTGGGAAACCTGTAAAAATTTCCTGTAGTAGTGGGAACTCTTACGTGGTCTGTATAAACATACTTGAATTCAGGCCCGTAGGTTTTCTTTCCATAATTCTCTTTCCAGGACCCTAACAAGCAGCTGTGGATCCCCAAGAAATCTGGGAGCTCAGGGCAAATACTGCTTTCAGTGTTTTTTCTGAAAGAGAGCTCTGTTCCTTAGCTCATTTCAGAAGGTGCTCTCTCAGGGCATTTTCTTTTCCAGAAATATGAGGGTTTGGCTAAGCATTAGCTATTTTTGATCCTTTAGGGGCAATATCAAATTAAATCACTACCTAGTGGAGCAGCATGTTTCTGCTGTGACCTTGAAGCAGTAGCCCACCAGCAGATGAGCTGCAGAACTGGATCTTGTCCAGTTCTCCTTGCTGCTCCAGCAGCTGTGAGCTCTGCCAGGTCTACACACAGCCCTGGATGTGTGGTTGTACCCAGTTACTCACAGTTAGCTTCTTGGCTGCTGTGTATAGGGGAGTGGAAGACTGAAAAAGGTAGCACGTGGAACTTTGTTCTTTTTAACAACTATCTTATCTGAGCCACTGGAGAAACCATGAATATAAATCTATTGATTTAACAAAAATAAGTGACTGAAAAAAATTTTTCATGGTTTTTGGATTTTATAACTGGAACGTGGTCTTGTAAAAACAGAAGAATAGCAGAAGAATACACCTGCCATCCAATTAGTAATTGCTAAAGGAAAGTACTATTCTTTTCAATTAGGATGGGGTGGCCTATTTTTTTTTACTGTCAAAAATTAATTCTCTGCTCATTATCCTTGTATCTGACATACAAAGTAGAAACATAAATAATTTGACCCTGTTTAAGATTATATTTTCATAAACATTTGTAATATGCACTGGGGGAAAGAATCCTCATCCCACAGAAATCCTGCAGGTTCTTGCAGCCAGATGCTCAATGACAGCTCCCCAAGTGTTTCCATGCAGGGGAGTACTGCCTGCTTTCAAGTATTTTGCAGTCACTCAGACCTTGCAAGGAGTGGTGTGCTGACAGCTTGCTGCAGATTCCTTTTTGTTATTATTTTTTTTTTGAGAGTGGTGGAGGAGAGATACTTTTACAAACTGAATATTTGTGTCTGAAAGCAATTTTTATAATGTTGGGAATATCTGCCAAGCTAAGCAAAGGACAACTCAGCTTGATCCACCATGTCCACACAAGGAATAGTTCTGTGTTCTTTTTCCTTTTGTAGCCTTCACAGAGCTGCTCAAGGGAGCTCTAGAAACAGGCAAACACCCGAGGAGGATGTGAGTTTGGAAGAAATTATAAAATAAAAGGAGCTAAGAAGAGAAGGATAGCTGTGGTTTGTGTGATGGCAGAGAGAAAAATTCTCATCTGGTTTCTCGGGGGATAATTTTGCTGGAGGAGGTAGCATAGCTTCCTAAAGTATCCCTGAGAAAGTCAAAGTAGTTTGTGGGGGTTTTTTTGTTTGGTTGGGTTTTTTGGGTTTTTTGTTTGGTGGTTTGTTTTGGTTTTTTTTTTTTGTGGTGTGTGTGTATGTGAACCTATGGTTAACAGTAACCCTGCAAACTGAACTTTTATGTAGGTCTTTAGTGATCACATCTGATCATGTGAAGAGGAAGTTTAAAGCCACTTTGCCATGGGGCAGTTTGACATCCTGGAATCACGTCATTTGTTATCATATGTTCACTGAGCCATCACTGCCCTGCAACAAAAACAGCATTCAAGAAACAAAAGTATCTTGTTTGGCTGGTGCTCTAAAGCAAACACCTTTTCTTTTCTGCTAAAAGCATTTCTATCCAGCCATATGTTGTGTAGCAGCACAAGTTTGGATGTAGCACTCTTCATGTTTATTCTCATAACACTTGATTTCAGAGGTTTTGATAATTGTTGTGAAAACTGGAGTAGATCTGCAAAAAAAGTGGCTGGTGTTTCATTCATAAATTTAAATACAGTTGAACATTCTTAAATGTGTTGGGTTTGCATGTTTGTGTAGTTTTTGTAATTTTGCTTTTAACCTTAGGAATTCTTTTTTTTTCTCTCCTGGAAGTATCTCACACTGCTGATTGCAGCTTTTCAGGCAGTAGTGGCTTAGCTGTTCTTGAATCCATGCTGTCAGACTGTGACTTGTAACTCGCTATTTAGTGATTGTTACTGTTCAGAATGGGTACCACAGCTTGCAGTGGTTGTTTGTGTGGTGTCTTACAGGGCAAATGGAGACCTGGGCTGCAGGGATTTCTTGTGTTTTCAACACTTGGCTGTTTAAATAGGAGACCTCTGAATGCTTTCAAGGCCTGTGTATTTCAGTTGCCTGGCAAAGGCTGAAAGGCTTGCAGGAGTGAAAGGGCCAAATGATGGGCTTGTGCAGCTGCAGTGGACTTAAACATATGTCGTGGTGGTATAGAAATGATGCAGACTTTGAAGTCTGTTAATTACTGCCTAGATGGCAGAATCATAGAAGAATAAGGCTGCAGGTCAAAGATCAAGGACCCGTGTGCCCTCTGCGCTCTGGATATTGCTCTTAGAATAATGCTGTGGTTAAAATCAATTGTAGTTCTTCCAGATGCATGTGATACACTATTCTGCTTCAGAAGCTGCTTTGACCGTCACATGATGATGTGCTGTGACTTTCAAAGGCTGGTTTTTCACTTTGATTTGAGAGACTCAAAATTGCAAATATTTGTCAGGGTTTGGGAGGGAAGGCAGGGGTGGCAGGTGTTTATTATAAGCACACTGAGTTCTTCCCAGAACAAACATCTTTGATCAAATGCTATCAGTATTTACCACACTGATGTTTGCCGGTGCCCAAGTTTTGTGGAATTTTACATCAGATTTCTGACTCGTTGCCTATTGCAGTAATTAAAACAACCAAATAACATATATGTGGTGTATGTTAATTTTCAGATGTCAAAATACTTTTTTTATAAGAGTGAATTGCAGGTCCAGCTCTGCCCTGTTCTGAATTGATGTTGGAAGAGAAAAACAGACAGTGTGCATTCTGTATGTAATATAATTCTGTATATAATATAATTCTGTGTATAATACAATTCTGTATATAATATAATTCTGTATATAATAATAGTAACAAGAGGTGATCCATAGAGGATTTGGTAAGGTAACTCGTAGGTACAACATTTAGAATTTCATATCTTCCCAGGCAAAAGGAGGCTGCAGAAAGATTTTCCATCTGTCCTTGTGTGATAGGGTGGAGTTGATTGAAATGAAATACTGAATGGTGGCAGGAGGGTTTCTGGCTCTGCAGGTCCTTGGAACCACCCCATGAGCACACATCAGCACAGTGCACTTTCAGTAGTGACTTTAAGAAACATCTGGATGTGGGCATCAGCACTGGCCTGGCTGTCTCTAGAAATGCTTGCTAGTAGAGTTTTCAAATCTTTTTAACCTGTACCATGCACTCTTGCTGAAAGTTCAGTGCTGGCTGCTACAGCTGCTGCCTTGGAGTGAAGCAACTCTGGGTTACATTATGGGATGTGTAGAGACACTGTCTCCTTGTGTCAATTTTAAAGAAAGCTGCAGCTTGCCAAACTTGCCTCTTAGCTGTTGTGCATTTGCATGAAGGATGGTTAAGTCAATGTTTAGATGAGTACTAAAAGCCTTAACATTGCATGTGAAAGGTGGGAACATGCAATAAAATGCTGAGTAGACAAGAACTGAAGATGAGAAAAGTGCTCCCCTCCCCACTCCTGCCAAGTTATATGTTCCTGGTTATAAATTCTGAATCGATTTCTTAGAGATGAGTTGAACTGGCAAGACTTTGGGATAATGCTGCCCAACAAACTTCTTGGTAATAGTGTCTGATGTCCAGCCCAGCCATGTTTTGCTCTTAGAATTTTTAAGTTTCAACAAGAATAACTCCTGTTTTGTTTGCAAAAAGACTGTAACACTTTAAATATAAACAATAATATCCTGTTAGCTTCCCTATTCTCCTCTGTTCAGAGTTTAGCTGAACTTGAACAGACAGAGTTTAGTCTTGCCTTGAACTGATGTTTACTTACACCCAAGTTTTACATTTATGAGAAATTTGGGAAATGACTGAATGATGATACTGTTTGGTAGTCTGTTTATTTCCTTTTGTGGGGGATTTATGGTTCTTTTTACTGTATAGGTGTGAAAGAATGCTTCTGGAGCTTGGTAGCACTGTGCTTCTTGTGCTAGACCTTGCATAACCCTTTACACAGTTTTGAAAAAGCGTAATGTGCAAGTTTGTGGACCTGGAAGAATTTGTCTCGAAAGAGAAGAGTTCTAAATGTAATTTATGGGAAACATTTGTGTGTACCAATCAGTATTTACCCTACAGATCCTTCTTGTAGCATTTTGTACTGAGCAGCATGGGTCCCTGGGCTCTCTGTCAGCTGCTACTGACCACTGCCCTGCAGCAGATAGCCCCATGTTTTTAAACATCTGTAACTATTCACAGAAGTAATATTCTAAGTATGTGCATTATGCTTCTTCCAGTGAGTAAACAGGTGGGTTAAAGCAGAAAAACTGCAGAAAAACTGAGGTCCTGTTTGCTGGTGCAACCAGAAACCTGAGATGTATGCATTCAGGGAGCTGGGTCTGTTCTGCATTGAGGTCCAGGAACAGAACTTCGTGTCTGTGGATCTGCACTACCTCTCCTCCCCTGGAAGGGACATTGGAGGGACTTTGGCTCCTGCTGCTGAGAAGAAGCAGCCTTGGGGTCTGTCCTGCATTACAGGTGGAGGGAAGAAGGGAGGAGGGGGCTCAGGACACATCTCAGTTTGCTACTACAGCTACAGAAGGTTTGGAATGTGGGCTCTATTTGAACATTTTGCTCTTAGCCTTGCAGAAGGCCACAACCCTTGGGTCGCTGTCAGAGCTTAGATTGCATGTACCCAAAGTTGATGCCTCTGAGCTAAAATAACAAATTTGGAGCTGTGAAGCTAAGCACAACTACTTTTCTCTCTCCCAATGTTCTTGGTTTATTTTAACATTCATTGTTGCATCCCCAATGTGCCACAAATACTAATTAGAAATGCAGACTTTTCCCCTTGGAGGCCTTTTTTGTATAAAGTCAAAATTACAGATTTGTTAACTGCAAGGAGGAACATAATCTCTTATCCCACTTTCTGGGGTTTCCCCCAAATAGTATTCAATTAAAAATTTGTAATTGATTTTGTGTTTGTTTGTTTATCTAAAACTATTTGTTTGAAATTATATATATAAAATACATTACTCTGGAGGTTACAATGGAAATACTGTATTCTGAAAATCCAGTTTTGCTAAAGCTGAGGAAGACTTTTCCCTACAGATAGGCAACCAGAGTGTGAAGCAGTACTAATGAAGCAGCTAATGATGTGAAGAAGCAGTTTTTGGCTTTCAAGATAGTTTAAAAGGAACCATCATTTTCAGTTCCTACTTCAGGAATCATTGTTGGGTTTTCTTTTTTTGTAATCTTCCACATGCACCCCCCTCTCTGAGTTATGTGTATTTCTTGTCCTTTAATCCTAATTTACTGATGCTTCTAATTAATTCTCATCCTTTTCTCAGCAGGTTGAGAAAAGGACTCCATTGTCACTAGAATTTGCCACTTGGTTAATTTGCTTTTTTCCCATCCATTCCCTGTCCCTTCTTGGTGGTCTCTGCATTACATCTCCAAAATGCTTTTCTGTTTTTCAGAAAAGTCCTCCTGCTTCTTTCCTCTCTTCCTTAGCTAAGTTTCTCTTCTTTTATCTTAATAATAGATTCCTACCTATCTTTTTTTTTTTTTTTTTTTTTCATCCGTGACTTCAGGTAGGGCAGTTTCTGCTATTGATAACAGTAAAATATGAAATCCAGTGTCACTCTTCCAGAGGAAGCACAGTTCAGATTTAAGGCTGTGACTTCAGCTGTAATACTGAATGTTCTTTGTAATGGTCTTTTGGGTGAATGTTAAATAATTATATTTTTCATTAGCATAAATTAATTGTAATAATTCAGGGAATAATCCAGTTACCTCGGGTTAGCAAATAGTTGCTTTGAAAATATGTAGTTGTAAAGACCTTCTTAAGCTTCTGTGCTTGTCGGATTAGCCTTGTCTTGTTTTATACAACTTTGATCTTTTAAGATCTCAAGCTTTAGAGATAAGTGTTTCCCCCTCCCCCCTCTTGCAGCCTAGTCTACTTTGTTTATTTAGCAGGGAATCCAGTTATCATTGGCCTAAAATACAAGAAGGTGCTGGCAAACTTGTCTCCTAAGGCTAAGAACAAGCATCTGTATTATGTGTTATGGCTTGTTTGCATCCTGACATACCTGTACTTTTTCTTCCCACTCAGGTTCATAAAGGTGCCATGGCAACTGCCAGATCTGAGGGTCTTAAGGAAAAAATGCATATTAGTGTATTCTGATCATGTTTTCACTGATTTTTCACGTATCTGCTTTTTAAGGAAATAACCTTGAAGAGCAATGATGACAGCTCTGTTCCCAAAACTGAAGTGAATATTGTAATCTAAAATTATGCTTTGAATGTCTTATTTATTACTATAGAACAGAATTTGGACATTTTATGTCCTTGCTTAATCTTTTAATGAATTTGTTCAAGCTACAATGCTGGAATTTCTCAGCAACATGGACTAATTCTCACAGCTTTGTATTAGAAGTGGAAATTTGTAAAGGTTATTTATCCTTGGATTTCCTCTGTATTGCTGTTAGGCATTATGTAGTGTATATCCAAGCTTCAGTGGAAATAGTGGTGCTTCTGCTATACATTATCCACTGATATATTTCCTTTATTGCCAAAAAAGTGCGTGCTTTGTCCATTTTGACTATGATCTCATATAAGTTTCCTCATAATTTGTATTTCTCCTTAAGATATGACTTTGTTTTTCTAGCCATACAACTTTCTTCCCTTCTCTAATCACAAGCTCTTTCTGCAGATGACTTCTTTTTTTTCCTCTTAAGACAGTGTCACTTCTCTATTAGGAGAGGGAGAGAGCAACCTAATTTCTACAGTTTAGATGCAGAGCAAGTTCCAAGTAAAAAAGGTAAGCATGAGAAGACCCTCAGCTTCCTGGAGCACATCATGCTGAGTGGCACTTTATATACCAGTCTTCAGCTTATAACAAAACCCATATTTTTATGGGAAATCTACAGGCAACATGCCTGAAAAATAGCACATCCAGAAGTGCTGCCACATTCTGTGGATGGTTCCTCTGAAAGTAGTGACATTGCTGTCTGCTTCCTTGTATAAATGAGGAAAGCAGCAGCAGTGTTAAAATGATTCTGAGGCTGTAAAGTTGAACACTGGAGTCGGGAAGTAGCCAAATGGAATTTGCTTTTTGCAGCCCTAATTCTGAGCTCAGCAGCCTTCAACTATGCTGTGTCCCACTTTCTTCCAGCTAGTGTTTCACTTTAGTAAAAGGTGGCAAGCTCAGCTGCAAATCATTCTTTTGTGTTCCTTTTCTGCCAGCATTTTCCCCTTGAATCTTTTCTCCCCCGTTCTCTGTGTCTGTGTTTTGTAGTTTACCCAGGGCAGCCAGCAGAGAAACCTGACAGGGCATGTCAGTCCCTGTGGTCTCAGGTTCAGTTTTGGGTTGTCCTTTGAAGATAACACATGAAGAGTCATGCTGTCGAGGACAGGACTGGATCAAAGCTACCCCTCCTTTGGTTTGATTCTTGTGTGTACAGAGAAGTGAAATAGTGTCAGCCTTTCACTTTAAGCTGTTTTGGGGTGGGACTGTTGAGCAGATCTCTCTTCAGGCTTATTATCAAGACTGTTTTTTGCTGAAAATCCTCTGACACTGAAGTGTGAGATGGGGCATTTCAGTCTTCAGCTCTGAAATTCATGGTTGAGGCAGAGGAGGTGCTAGAAGTCACTGACACAACTTCACGTGCAAGAATTATGAGGATTCTTTTGGTTGTTTAAAATTAATTTTCAGTGTAAATTGATAGTGAAATACAGAATATGAAACTATGACAATCCCAAGAGGATTTCTGTTGGTATTTTTTTTTAAAAAATGAGTATTTTGTATTGATGCCTGCACATTGGTCAGGATTCAGCATGATTTATTTGGAGGTGCATTGGTGCTGACATTGTCTGTTGCAATGGGAAGATTTTTCACTATGAGCATAGGAAAAAATAGTTTTGTTAATGCTTGTTCAGAGTGGACTTGGCAGGCAGCAACTGAGTGAGGCAGGTGTCCAGTGTTACCTCAGATACAGTTATCACTATACCTCTACTTCCTAATTTTATTTTTTTTATATAAAAGTGAATGTTGCTTATTAGCTATGTCTCTGCCAAGTTCTTATCACTGGTTGGCTAAGCAAATTATCTTATTATATAAAATTGTTTTGTATGAAACCAAAATGTATTTTGATGAAGGAAGTATGTAACACTAGAAAAAGGATAATTTTTACTTGAGAGTCCTGGCTGCAATTTCTCCCAACAGGCATATTTTTTTTCCACAGCATGACACTTCCCCATTGTAAATGGAGGTGGCATTATTTTGACATGAAATTAGAAGATGTGCTTTTTGCTTTTCAATAAAAAGTAACTATAAATGTTTAATAATATTTTTCTTGCGTATACCACATATCTATAAGTCTACTCATATGCCACTGAACAGGTCACAAACCCTTGATCCAGCATCTTGAAACAAAAAAGAATTCCTTCCTCACTTCTGTGATTCCAGCAAGTGTGACAAAGTATATTTAACTAAGACAACGAAATTAGTTTCTTCTAGATCCTGATGCTTTTCATAATTTCCTCTAGTGTTTTCCTTTTATTTTTTTACATTCTCTTAAGCAGAGATGTTGTAATGGCTCAAAAAGGATTTTCCTGGTCCATCAGAACAAATCAGAGTGTGGGCTTACATTAGTAGCCCATTCACACATTCAAAATTGAAACACTTTATGCTTCTGAAAATGCCTTGTTTCCAAATAATTTGTATTATGTAAAATACGCTGTTTTGAGAGGCTTTTTATAAGATCTTTAAAGGTTAAAATAATTTTTAAAGGCTTAGGAATTAGTTTTCTTAAGCACATAATGATTTTTTTAAATAGCAAATTTTAGTTTTAAAGGTAGCAATAAGTATTAGGAAAACAAGGAATTATCACTGAACAAAGAACTTCTCCCCAGTAAGTTCCCTCTGGTGAAACACTATCCCAGTCTGGTGTTCAAACAAAGGCAACCCAGCAGTGTGTTTGGGGTGGATGTAACTTCAGGGACAGCTGCTCTTCCAGCCTAGCTTTGTAAATTTTGTAGTCTTTGCAGTATTCACTCCCACAGTGCTGAAGTTGTATTTGCACTTAAAAATATGCCACCAATGGTATTTGATACTTCAGGTTTTCTGTGTAACAAGGACTGTTAGAGCAAGTGACTTGGGTTAGACTGGACTGGAACCTGCATGTAAGCTTCTCAAGAAATGCCAATTAATTTCTTAGCTCACGCTGAGTTTCATTGCCCTGGAAGGTCTCCTCATCACGTATGTGGACTCACTGTACTTTTGTTATTTTAACTAAAGTAATTGCTTTAATGTGGTATGTATGGTTGTAGCCATGACTACATTTCTGCTCCGTTGGTACTTACCATATGTGTAAACAGTTTGCTGAGTTTAGTAGTGTGACCTGCTGGCCTCTGCCTGTATAAACAAATGAAGGCCAAAGTTCAGAGAGATCAGAGGGGAAACTTAAACATCATGCAAAATCTGCAATCCATTAGCTGTATGTTAGTATGTGGGTGCCACCAGTCCTTTTGTCCTTCTGAGTAATTTGTTCATGACACAACTGGGAATGGATGATGGCTTCACCTGGTTCATGGAGACTTCAGGGAACGTAATTGCATTGGTGTTCTGTTAAGAAACCAACATCACTGGTATTTTCTTGTGTCAGGAAGGGAAGTAATGCTAACACATTCTTTTCTTCTCATTTAGATTGAGATTTAAAGTTGTGTGGACAGGCCATTGGAAAAAGGGCTGTAGGGTACAAAGAGTAAACAGTGCCATGAGAGACAGATGACCCACAGGCAACAGAACAAAGCATATGTTAGGGGAGGAGTGAACAGTAAGAGGTGAAGTGAGAAGTGCTGGCAAAAACTAGGAAGATGTATTTGAAAGAGCAAATGTGAAGAAGCTACAAGGAAGCCAGAGAAGTATGCTAAGATGGTTAAAAAAGGAAAGATGATGAGATTTTGACAGAAAGAAATAAGCCTTGATGTAGTAAGCCAAGTAGCACACAGGGAGGAGAGGTCAGGGCTATCCAAGCTGCTGAATGACCAGAAATCCTTTACTTTTACTTTCATCGGTACTTTTTTTTCTTGTGTGAGCAGAGAAGCTCAGATTCCAACCCAGCCACAAGACGGAGTGAAAATTCACCTGGCTCCAGCTGGTGTTTAGCACAGCCATGCAAAGGGCTTTCCTGACCCTTGGTAACCACTTGTTTTTGTAAATCAAGCTGAGAGCCTGTATAAGTCAAAGATCTTAACAAATGTTTGCTGTGTTTTCAGTATGAACTTCACAGGAATCCCTGTGATGCTGTAGGCATCTCACGGGGTCTTTTGTTGTTTGTGACTTTACAAATCAGCTTTTTGGTTTGAGTAGGAAAGAGTGAACTGTTAATATTTTGTATCTGGGAGACTGAATTAACCTTGCAGACATTTCTGACTGAAATATTCTTAATTAGTTTCTGATTAAAGGTTCCTGTATTCTCTAAAGGAATTTATTGATTTCCATGTATAGCAGATCACCGGTTAGAAGTTCAAGTCATTTTGTAATTACATTGGCCAGGAATAAAGCAGAAACTAAATCATCTATAATGCAAACATTTTCAAAATTCAGCATGTAACTTGATGACATACTGGGGTTACAGCCTTTTATCATCATCCTTGGCAACATTTCTGAAATGAAACTGATAAATTGGCAGCATGACCAATGTTAGCATCTCTATGCAAAAAACACCTTCCTGAGAATGCAGTAATTTTTCCTTAATCAGTTATTCAGGGGAACTTCCAGGCTTCCTCTGGCCCATTTTTCCCAAACACCTTTGATACATAATGCATACGTATACTATAATCTTAAATTATTAATGAAATAAGTTTGTCTTTAAAGCAGAACAGGAATGGAACAAAATGCAGCGATGGTACGGAAGTTGTACCTAAGGGGGCTGTGCCCTCACAGCTTCTCTGACTGTGCAGCATCAGCAGTTTATACTTCTACTTCTTCCTTGCTTACTGTTTCTCTGGTTTTCTAGTCCAGAGTCTGGTGTGGTGTTCAGATACTAGAGGCTTAGTATCTTCAAACATGTCTAAAAAGTGTGCCTTTTGGGGGATGTGTCTGTACACTTAGGCCTCCCCCACCAAGTTTTGCTGTTCTCAGGTTAGAGATTTCCTATTGGGGAGCAGCATATTGTGGAAGCAGCCTGTCAGTCTATCTGCAGTGCTAATTTCAGAGCAAGAAAAACTCTCAGGCTGTTGTAGTGGATGGGTTTCTCAGCAACCCAGCTGAACATTTCATGATTTTGAAATGGGACATCAAATCCCAGAGCTCCAAGTAACTTCTCATCAGACAAGTCGGCTGGAACCACCATCTGCTTTCTGTTCCCCAGACTTCTGTGTTGGAAGAAACTTCCTTAAAATTCAAGTGTCAAGAAATATTTTTGTGTATGAAATTCACTTTGAATGTATCTGTTTAATTTATAAGATATCCATGTAAGATGTTGCAGTTAGCATGTTACATTAAATAGGAAAAAAGTTTGCTTTCCTAGGTAAAAACTAACAAAATACTGCATCTGGTAACCATGTCAGTTTTCCTCATATACTCTGAAGAGAACTTACAAGTGTAAATATTCAGAACTCAGTATGACCTCTACCATTAGGGTGCTATTTACATGTGTGCATATTATATTTACAGATCCTAACTGAGCCACAAATAGCATTCTGATTTTAAGGATTTTTGGTACTGTCATGAAGATGAAGTCCCTTTCAGGTGCAGAGAGTCTAATATATGACAACAGAAAAAGAATGCTAATGATGGTTAGGCAGAAGGGAGCTGAATTATTTATTATTTACATATTTTTCCATTCTTGACAATTACCTGCAATAGCAAATGTAATTATTTCCTATTTTTCCCCATGTTGTGAGTTTACTGACCCTTATTAAACAGATAAGCTGTAGATACAAACCCCATTAATTTTAATGTCTTCTAGGTACCTTCTCTCCCCAGTGCAGAACTGCCTATGCAGAGTTAATTTGAAAAAAAGAGGGAAGGCTTTTAAATTAGAGCTTTTGACTAACTTGACATGATTAGTGTTTAAAGTAATACATAGGAGTGGGATTTTAATAGCAACTGACCTGCTCTTAGAGTGGGTGAAAAGGGTAATGAAATGTTCTATCTACTTAGGGAGTTGCTCAGTACTAGCCCATGCAGCTGCTGCTGAGGAAAACCATATTTATAAAAACAATAGTAGAACACACATTCAGTGTAAAAAATCATGTTTTTCAAGCTTTTAGGATTAAGACTGTGAGCCAAAAAAGGCAGATGGTAAAGCCATTCCCCAATGCTAATCTGACAATAATGTCCTGATCCTCTGTGGAGCTTAGTAATGCTGTGAGCTTGTCAGAAATCCACAGGCTGATGGTAAATGGTATCTCCTCATCCAAAAAGTCTTCTCTGTTTATTTTGCTGGTGGTGGAGGAGAGGTTCCTGATAGTGATCTGGTACTGGCAATGCTGTTTCTCTAGTTTTTCTGCAGGGAATATTATAAACCAGCATGTTTTCAGGAGACGGGGAAGAAGAGTGCTATGTTGTTCTTTGGGAGGATGGCCTTTAGCTATCTTTTACTCATCCTTTTTTTTCTTTCTTTAATCTGCAAATGATACTGCCTCTATTCCTATGATTTGTAAAATTGGCTCTGTAGAGCTGATTCTGACAGCTGTTTTGCAGAAACAGTATTTTAAAATAGGCTTTTCAGCTAAAGACTGAGAATCTACCTTTAAAGCAATTGGGATTAGCTAAATGAGTCAGTCATAAAATTTCAGTTGTGCAAAGCTGTCTAGATATGTCTTGAACTTACCTAAATTTGAATTTGTCCCCCGAATAAGAGATTTTTTTTAAAGAACAACTTCTTTTCTACTATCAAGAAATCATTAGTTTTGTTTATTGTCAAAAATCGCAACAAAACTAATTCAGTTCTATGGCACTCCTTTAACTTTGGACAGTAAAAACATGCCAGAGATGGATTTTTAGCTTGTAGGTGAAGGAGGTAAGGACCCTTGTGGACTTTCTTTCTGGTGGTGCTAGGAAGGTCCAAGTTTACTTCTGGTTTTGTGTCAAAGTTGGTCTCACTCAGAGTTTTGTATGGGCTCTGTCACTTGGTTTGGCAGGGCCTATGTACCTGCAAATGGAACCTTTTTCACATGTGGGCTTATGTTTGATGTTACACTTCAGTTTCAAAGTATGAAATGGTCTGAACCACTAGGCCAGATATTAGACCTGTAGCTTTTCTGTTCCTTTTTTTTTTTTTTTTTTAAGATCATGACTTCCCTGTTATAATTTTACAAATAAATCTCTGCAGACTTTGCCAAAGTATCTTTGCCCCATGAGGGCCATCTGCAATGAATGAACACATAAATTTCCTTCTAACCTTTTTTAAGGCACATCTTGAAATTCTCATAAAACACATTGGGCTGTTTATGAAAAAAATGAAACCAACTGCTTCATTATGCACATAATTGTATGGTACATAGAGCAGTGTCTGAAGATGTTACTGCCCTTTTTGCTAGGTAATTGTAGCAGGGAATTTGATCCCCTCTGGGTACTTCTCCTGCCATCAGTCTCCCGTTGTTTCCTGCCTCACAGGAAAACCAGTGAGCAGTAAATGATTTCTGGTTTTAATTAGGCTGGAAAAGATGTGTGCCCTGAAGTACCTTAGAAGGTGTAGTCATTAAGTGTAGTGTCCCTGCAGGAGTTACTCCAGTCCCCTTAGAGTCCCCCTGTGTGTCCAGGGATTTGCTGTTCAGCAGGTTGGGGCTGTGCCTACATCTCTCTTGGTGTCTTTCTCCACTCTTGGTCTCTGCTCAAATCTGTCAAAGTGAGGTGCTCTGGTGAAATACCAGGTTTAGCTATATGTTTATTAAAATGACAAAAGGTAAGAGAAGTGAATTTGTGACTTTGCATATAATGAACTATGGTAAGAGACACAGCATAACTTCCATATTGTAAAATGTCAAGTAATTTTGAAGAGCACTGAACCTGCTTATACGAGTAGAAGCAAGGACTGTAGGACTGGTTTATCTGGTCATATAAGGTGACTTTAATTTCCACTTCAGCTCTATGAATAAGATTAAAATAAAGTTTGGAAATACTACTCTCTAAATTAATTGATATTCTGTTTCTCACATGTGTTTTCCATTACCAACTAAATGCTTAAAATAGTTCCAGGAGACTAAAACCAAATTTTTGTCAGACACATTTTATAAAATAGTTTCAACAGCTTAAAATGGATTATTGTATGTAAGCCTAAAAACTGTCCTCTGTAAAGATTAGACCATGGCAGAATGCTTGCTGTTGCTCGATGGTGGAATTAATTCTCCCTTTTTCTTTAAGCTGAATATGAGCATCTGTTCATATTGAGGTAACCTTTAGGAAGCTGTACATTTTAGTATCCTTACAGCTATAGATCCTATACTGATCTTTCATTCAGAACTGGTCATGACAATTGTTAATCCTTCCCTGCTGAGGAAAAGCAGCAATTATTTTGCCTTTTGTCTCTCTATATAGAGACAGACCAACAGAAGAAATCAAACCTATCAAAAGTGTTTCAGGATAGCAAGGGAAGCAAATGCCTCTTCCTGAGTAATTTTAATATCTGCTTGATTAAACACAAATTCATGTGAGTTACATTAACAGCTTGGCACTGATCAAGTTACTGATGTGGTCTCTGAAATAGGAGTGTTATCCTGAAAATGGGTAAAAACTGGTACTGCTAAAATTGCTCATTTACCTTTGCAGTGGTTCACATCCAGTGAGTTTTGTCATGGCAAAATTACCCTCCCTGGTTTGCTGCTTCTCTCTATATATTATATATATGCATGTCTATCTATATCATGTATTTCTATCCTAAACTTTTGGCAACTTGACACCAGCCTGCTCTGTCTTGTTTCTGCACAGATTTGGAGTCTGATGCTTTATGGAATCACCGAATCATTTTGGTTGGAAAAGACCTTTAAGATCACTGCATCCAACTGTTAACCCAACGCTATCAAAGCCACCACCAAACCGTGTCCCTAAGCCCCCTGTCTTGTGTCGAGGGCTATTTTATCATTGGAGGACTATTTTATCATTGAGACCTACTGATTGTTTAACAAAAAACCCCAAAATAATTCAAACTTTGACATTATGCAGACCTGTACACCAGGACAAATTTTGCTTCATGTTATGGATTTGGAACACTTTGTGTTCTTGAGGTCCCCTTACAGTGCCAAAATACCAAGGAAAGAAATTGGTAACATATTCACATCACACAAAGAAGTTGATCCTGAAAAATATTGCTGTCCTTGGTATTGTTGCTTTGGGTTTATTGAGGGTTTTTTTAGAAATCATTTCTTTAGTAGTGTGGGCTGATAAGGACCCGGGAAAAAAGGGAGGTGAATTAGAAGAAAATGAGCTCAGTGTACCCTAGTGTAGCAGAGATAATGTATTAGAATCTTCCTTGGGCTCTTCTCCCCCCCTCTCCTCACCCCTCTCCCTTTCCTCCCCACTCCCACCCCTACTTGAAGCTGTGGTAAATCCTGGACTGAAAAGGGAATAGAGTAACTTAATAGTATCATCACTTTTGGGTATAGGATGGTTTCAGGGAGAGTCTTATTTCATGAAGAGACTTATTATTTGAGCTTCATAGTTTAATTGACTCACTTTCAAATGGACATCAGCATATTTTTTTTTTAAAACCTGTAAGAAGCATGGACAATGGACAAGAAAGTTTTTTGTATGAGAATATTTTATCAGATGCTTATTTTTGTTGGTGGGCATTCTTGTACTTTTTAAAAGAAATTTTCAAAGCATTTGTTGCATAAGCTCTTAGTGCAAATTTTTACTTGCTATTAATTTTTATTACAAAAATCCTTTGCCCAGAGTGCTACTGTATTAGAAACAAAGGCTTCATTATTTCACTCCTTTCTTGACATTGCCTAATTATAAAGAAACATTTTGTGGAGGAAATGGGTTCTCTCTGTCTTGCTTTAGGTGCTACAATTAGCTGTAGAGTTAACCATGGCCAAGTGCTCAGAGAAAGTTCATAAGGCAAGGGAAAAACCTTGGCACTTTAGTCAGAGAACTTGTGTTGGGCTGAGGCCAAACTAAACAGCAGTACCTCTCCAGGTGCAAGACTTGCATCTCTCCAGCTCTTGGGGTTCCTTGGGATTTATATCCTTGCCTGGGGTCTGCCTGCAGGCACTATGGCTCCCATTATGGGATGGAGCAAATATATATGGAGAGGAGAAAAAAAAAATGTCTATGGTTTGACTTTTTTTAAGAGACATTTAACTGTGCTTCCATTGACAAACAGTTCCTGTAGCTGAGTGATTAGAGAGGAGAAATGTTGAAAAATGTGTGAGTGAATCCATATGTTTCCATCACAGTTTAAAAGTGTAAGATTTTAAAGTATGTGTAAACAAACTGGTAAGCCAAATATCCTCTTTAAATCATACTAAATTATTGGAATGCTTATTTTTCTAAAAAACACTCTTGAGCCTTGCTTATTTGTTTGTTTTTATTTAGAAAAGCTTAGGAACATTTTATTTGGAAAACTCTGGCGTCAACTCCTAAATGAGATTTCTTCCACTCTCTCTGTACATCTGCATATCAACGAAGGTGTAAATAAATGAAAGCAACATTCTCAAGCTTGGAAGAGCCATTCTCTATCTTTGTCAGAGATGAGGTTGCCCTCTGTATGTAGCTGGCATGTGTCTTGCATCCATTCCTGCATGGTTTGCTTCTTGCTGAATGCTCCATCAGCCCAAAACTGCATCCTGGTTTAGAAGTCTGTGTTCTGGGAGAAAAAATATGAGAAAGCTCGCTCAGTTAACATCCTTAGGGGCCAGGAAGAACTGCTGGTTAGAAGGATAGTATCAACGGGCAGTAAGTTGTAAGTTTTAATAATGAGGTTAAGTTATTATCCTTTATCAGGGGGTATGCAGTGATTTCCCCTACTTGCAAGTTGTTGGTTTTTTTGTTGTTTTTTTTTTCAGTTCAGTGACCTTGATTACAATATATCCCACGTATTGGATATGATAAGGAGATTGGAGGGTGAGACTGTGGCTGTCACGAGGGTTAGAATTAGTTGATTTTTATTCTTCTGGTTGAAGAGGAGCTGCTGAGACTCATTCAGTCTCAAGAGAAGTAAATGCTGATTTGGGTTTGTGCTGCACAGCCAGGGCACCTGCTCTGCTCCTGCTTTTTCAGTGGTAGCACAAATGAGTCCCTATGAAAATGCACCCCTGGAATCACTTGTGTAGTCTGTAGCTATAGCAGCCAAGGTCACTCGCCCCTTGCTGCTCAGAGCAGGTTTAGAATTATGAAAAGTAACATAATGTGGCAACTGTGTTCTCCATTGTAGAAATGGAAAACCAGGGTGGGATGGGTTCCTTCAGCCTGGGGGCAGCAAGGCAGCCACTGGCCTTTCCCTCCTATGAGACCTGGAAGTTAAATGTTTTCAGGAACATATGTTGCAGAGTAACCTTTAATACTAGGTGATTTACATTGGCTGGATGAGGCACGAAAAATGTGACAATTTTTGGTATTTAAAGCCTCTGAGGCTCTGGAATAGTTCTTGGCTGGGTGAGTGGCAGCTGCTGGGCTCAAGGTGGGCTGGTGTCATCAGCCTCACTCCCCCAGTCCCACCACAGTATTCTTGTTTCCCTGGCATTAAATACCCCATTCCTTTTAGAGAGCAGCTAATGGGATTATGGATATTTAATGTCATCTCTGCATCAATAATGCAATATGGGCCACATAAAGGATTGACTATTTATTTTTTTTTTTTTGTTTGCTTGGGTTGTAAATTGAGAAGATAATTTAACTCTTGGCAGTTTGTAGTGTTTCCAGTTTGATGTAGAGTCTAGTTGTGAACTTGAAGTCACATTCAGAAGCAAGGAAGCAAATCAACAGAAATTATAATTACTCTGGATGACTCCCTAAATTATAGCTGTATAGTAAAATCAATATCCCCTGGAGCAAAGCAAGTTGAACAGCAAAGACAGGTTAGTGTTTAGGGTATACTGCTTGTGCTGCTATGATAAACAGGTTGCAAAGTCAGTATTTTATTGTGTCTAGGAACAAAGATTTTGGCTGGGCTTTTATTTTGTTTTGTTTTTTTCTCTTCTGCATGAGGTAGCCTGTAAGAAGAACTGTTAATTTTCCCCTGTGCTATTTCCATGCCTGTTCTCCTTCAGTCAGAGAAAATCAGTGCTGTTGTTTGCTGGTGCCAAGTTTGCTGTGTCCTTTGGGAGGATCAGTGGAGTTTCCGAAGCTGCCTTTAGAAAGGAGGAATAACTTGAGCTTGCCTCTGCCCTTGCAGATGGGAAGGAAATGCTGTGACTTAGCACAAACCATCCAAGTCAGGAGCATGTTCTAAAGTAGCTGGTGATCCCACAGTGCTGCAGCCAGCCTCGGGGATGTTTGCTGCTTGGAGATAAGCAATCAGGAGACTTTATAAGCTGTAGTTTTGGTTGATGAAACTTCCCCCTGAAGGCTGATAGTCAACTTGTAATTCAGTATTCAAAATTTCAGAAATCTGGATTTTGTATGCATGAGCCAAAGTATACCTGCTTAGTTGTGTTTTGTTTTTTTTTTTTACAGTGGGTATTAGTATTGAAAAAAATAGTACTGGTGTGTTTATTTCTGAGATTTCTTTTGCACATTTTAAGGGTATGTTTGAATATTTGTAGCAAACGTATTTGAGGAAATGATGTGCAAGAACTGAAGTTTTTCCCATGTAATTAGATTATTTTCTTTAAATTAGAAAAATGTTTTGGATGATACTCTTTCTTGTCTCCAAACCACTGGTACTAGAAGCTTTCTGGTTGAGATACAATATCCTGTGTACCAAATACTCAAACATGTTACTGTCATTTTTAACCTATACCTTTAATAGAAATCCATCTGGTTGTTGATATTCCTAACATAAATTGTATCACCATAAAGGATAAGAATTTATAGATGTGATCTTTACCTGAAATGGCTAATGAGAAGCCCTTTGGATACTTGTTAACTTCAATTTATTAGCTTTGATAAATCTTTTTCTTAGACTCAACCCTTGTTTACTAAACCCTTGTTAACTTGCCACTTCAGTTCCTTACACTAAGGAAAATGTCTTTATGAAATATTTTCTTTTATACTTCTAGGCTGACTGGGGCAATGTTCATGTAACAAATCTGCAGCTGTCACTGTCATAGTAAGATTCCTACAGCTGATGAAAACTGAATATAGCTTTGCCCAGCAAAACACGGGGCCAAGAAGATAAATAGTTGAGAAAAAAATAATTATGTTGTTTCCACCCAGCAGGTCATTATGGAATGTTTGAGATAAACACTAAGTATGTCTTTAAAATCTCATTTTGTTGATGGAAGGTGTGCTTCATGTGGCATTTCCAGATTAAATACCTTACTTCTGTCTCTATTTTATATGGCAAGTTGATAAAGATGAGATGTCTGATCCGTGTTATTTTCTAGTATTTGCTAAGTAGTTCCTCAAACTGGCAAATGGGGAACTAAGAAATGAGCCATTTTTGGTGCTAAAAGCCTGCCCGCGTTTGTCATTTATTTTGAGAGAAGTTGGGCTTGGTCAGCTAAATCTTGATGGGGTAGCTAAGCAGCTCTATTTTGACTTCAGACCTTAAACCATAAACAAGAAAACTTGATAACTGAAGAACCATTCAGTCAGTATGGATGTGTTGGATGTCTTTTACATAGCATGCAATATTGTGGTGTTGGTTTTTTTTTTAAGATGTTATTTCCATGTGATACTGCAGACAACTCCCAAGTCTCCAAGCTGAAGGCACTCATGCCATGGCTGTGTACTGAACACCAATCTCAGTTCAGGACATCATCTCTTTTTAGAAAATTCTTCAAATTTGTGCTTAAATTGAAGTCACTGGCATGAAGGCACATGCTTACCTCTACTTGAGAACTTCCACATGCCTGACCTAAATCCACAGAAAGAGACCAACAGTGGCAGGAGCTGGCAAGGTGCAGGTCTTACTGAGCCACCTGATCCATTGGTGCTGATGGGGCTTAGGAAAGACTCTCTTTTGTTGGTGCACCATATGTTAGGATAATCAGCTGTAGTTAGAAACTGATTTAAAACCAACACACAACCCCACTGGCTGATGCTGACAGAAATGAGAGGCCAGCATGCTATGACTACACTTGACCTCTTTTACATTAGTCTGTGCTAATGAGAACTTGCATCACTGACACAAAGAGGAGAGATGCTTTTTGCCTTCAGAGTTGCTTAGTTGCTATTAGCCCACCATTTGCTCATATCTTTATTCTGTTGGCAAATCTGCACAATCTAGGTAGTTGATGTAAAAACTCCAGTTTTAGTTTCTACTAACACTCCATCCTCCTGTGACGTATTTATGTGTATGATCACTGAGTTTTAATTTTGTTTTCTGGTCAATGTGCATGACAAGGGGCTAGGCACCCTGGGACATTAGCCCTTGGTGAGCACACAGGTTCTGTGCCTCAAAATAAAAGCCTGTTCATTGGTAGGTTTACATATATTATAGAATCATAGAATCATAGAAATATATTAAAATCTTCAAAATTCTAAATTTTCTAGGACTTTTGGGGGGGTCATTGCAGACATGGATAAAGGCTTCTATTGTGGTGTATTTTAAATACAGAGCAAGATCTTTGTAGCTCAGCTCCCCTGTGGCAGGAGATGGAAGGGACCCTTGTTTCCCACCAGCTGTCACTGCCTTCATCTTCCTTTTAGTGATTTCAGCTGAAGGGGAAAAAAGAATGAGTCATCCATCAGCTTATTGTAAGGCAGCATAGACAGCTGTAAATATATCCTGTCTGGAGAGCTGATTTCAGTAATCAGCACAAAATAACCACTGACATCAGACAGGGTAGTGCTGAGCCCATCTCACTGGAAAAAACCTGGGGGGAGGGAAGGGATTAAAGGTGCTGAAATAGCTCCAGGTAATAGCTCTTCTTGTTTAGACCTCGTGTTCCTGTGGTGTCTGTTGCCTTCACAAACTAAATGGAAATTATTTACTTGTAGACTGTTGCTCTGGGCTCCTATCTTAATACAGTTTTCTTTCTAAAAAATAATAATAATAGAAATCTGAACATGAGAGTACAGAGATTTCTGTGCCTGGGGCTAAACTTGTGGCGTGGGGAATGCATTTCTCAGAGTGCATTTCTTAATTGTAGACAGCTTGGGTTTGAAGTCTTGAATTTAGCTTTAGAAACACTGTAGAAGGCTGTGACTGAAAAAGGATGTGGACTAAATTTTTCTGAGCATGGCCTTTTGTATTTCTGTGGTTAAAGGCTCATGAACTACATGTTGCCGTTCGAGCCTGGAAATCAGTTGAAGTGTGTGAAGTGAACAAGTTTCCCCTGCATACCTGAGGTTTGTTTATTTCTACTGCTTAATTCTACCAAGGTGTTAAAGCACTATAGTTGCTTCCAAAGGCAAATTAGAAACATGGCTAAAAGCGGGGAACAGCATGAAGGCTTGACTTTATTATTATTATTTTCTGTTTGGCTGCAAAATAACCATATAGACAAAATAAATATCCAAGAGATTGTACTCTCTCAGGTAACCTATGTGCAGCTGTAGCTTTTCTTCAGGAATAGTATGTTAGCAGTATGAGTGTTAATTAAAGCCCTTTTTTCTTTCTGAAACTGATAGTGTGGTTAGGATCACTCCAGGATAACTCTGTCCAAAACAGCAATTACAATTGATATATTTTCTTAATTTCCTAATCTGTTAAATATGTGCACAGGGTAAATTAGGGGGTTTGCATTCATTTGAAAAAAGCTAATTTGTAATGCCTGATGCAAAGCATCTCTTTAGCAAAAAGCCCCAGGGAGAACATGTATACTTTTTTGTTTGGTTGGTTGAGGTTTTTTGGTTGGTTTGTTTTGGTTTTTTTTTCCCCCAATGCCTTTATCAAATGGATCTGTAGATTGGAAGCTTTCACAGTACAGAACAGAAGAAGCAGGTTACCTCTCTGCTTTGCATATGGAAATTGTATTTAAGAAATCATTCGAACCCTGATGTCTGGATTTGCTGCTTTGAAATGGAAAGTGGTTGCAAAACAAAGATGTTGCTTTACACAGGTCTCTGATAGTCTTACTTGTGCTGCCACAGTAGAAAGAAGTGTAAGATACTAAAACAACAAAACCACCAAATCCTCTTTTTTCCTTTCAGCCCATGTTCAAAGAGCTGCTGCTTCTTTCAAAGACTTCTCAGATTAACATAGAAGTCTGTAATTCTGCTAAACAAATGTTTAAAATGTTTACATCAAATGTACTCACAGCAGGATCCACACAGGTAGATCTGGGAGAGGGTAGCTTGATAATCCTGCCTGGCTTGTGGTTCCCAGGGCTCCCCCTGACTTCCCAAACTCCTGAGTCTTGGGCCCCACATACTGTGTTGGGTTCCAGACAAGCAGGAGACCAAGGTCCTAGGCTGAAGGTTTAAATGCTTAATATCCTGGAAATAATTAGTGTCTGCTGCTTGGGAGCCTATATATGTTAAGCAATACTACTATTTTTTTTTTTCCTCCCCTTGTTTTCCTCCAAGGTTTTGGAACCTAGTTTTATAAAATGTAATTTTTTTTGGATTTTGACATGTGCATTCTTCCCTGAAACAGGAGCAGGAATGAAGTGCCCTGATATACATGCTGTTGCTGGGGACAAAATACAGGTGGCTGGGGACAAAATACAGGTGTCTGCAGCCAACAAGTTGCTGGCAATTAAAGACCAAGTCTTGAACCCACCAGTGGACCAATCCTTTCTCATACATAAAGGAAATAATAAAAAATAAATAATGGAAACTTCTCTCTTCCGACTTCTGGCTGAGTATTTTTCATGCATTAAGAATTCAAAAATAAGACAATTATTGTGTGTCTTCTGAGGAGAGAGATTCACCAGTTTAATATTGGAGGAAGTATTTTAACTGCTGAATCATCCTCTTGGGAATCCTTTGAACTTTAATGTAGCTGTAAGGAAGTGAACATGCTGGTTTTGTGCAGTACAGCACAAATATGATATCTTTAAGGGTTTAGAATTTAACATGAATTTTGTTATTTAGTTTGAAAAATTATTTAGATGTTTATAAATAAGCAGCACCAACAAGACAGTTGTTGGAATTAGCATGTGAAAAATGCATGTCCTTTCCCAGAAGGAATTCTGGACAAGCATGTTGAAGTTTAGCCTTTGTGCAGTTACCTAATTTTTTTTGAATGCTATGAAAGGCTGCCAACTTCTCTGCTGGTTCAGAAGCAGCTCATTGTGTTGGCACTCTCTGCTGCAGAGGTATCTGTGTCCTGGGTGAGTGGCTTGGAATGAATTACTGCAGTGTTTATGGGGCAGAGTCTGTGAAGCCACTGCAGAATACTTTTTAGGGTGCAATGGTCTCTCTTTTTATGTAAAATCACACAAAATAGAAATATGTTTCTTATACCTGTAATTAACAAATTTCAGTGGGCTGTGTGGAGAGTGTTACTTGTAAGAAAGGTCGTAACCAGGTGGAGATTACAAGTGTATTATTGCTCTGTGTTGCCCTGTAATTCACCCCTCTGCTTGAGTTGTTGGTACAAGTGGTGGGGGCTTTGCAAGGCAGTTGATGGAATTGGTGTTCTTGTATCAGAGTCTGGTTTTATTTTGAAAAAGCTTTGATTTGAATGCTATTAAGTTTATTGAAGATAATGGAAAATATGCAAAACGTTAGTGTAAATAGTAGTATGCAGTCTGAAACGTTCCATTCTTCTTTATTCTTTTTGGGGGGTCAGAGAGGACTGTTTTACTGTATTATGGTCTATTTATTGTTTTGAAAACCTGTGAAGCACAGCAGAACATGTGCATGTTTGAGTCCTAGAGGTGTCATGTGGGAGGGAATCCTGCTCTCATGGTATCAGCAGGGTTTGCAGCAAATGCTGTGAACTTCTCTGAAGGTATTTCCATTTTTTATTTCTCTGGCCCTGGGCCTGACATGTCCTCTTCCTTGAGGGCATGCTGCCCTTGTTTGTAATGTTTCTAACCTTTTAATTTCAGCTGGTTTAGCTCTACATATTTGGAGTAGTGGGTGTCTCCTAACTCTCCAGGTGTGTTGTCATAACTGTGGGTAACTTTCATCCTTCTGATAACCAAGGAAACAAGCTCAGAAACTTAAAATTGTATCACTCTGCAACTGAAAAAAAAGAGAAAATATCAGATTAAGAGGTTTTTAAACATGTCTCTTTTAGCTTCATTTCTCCTTTATTAAAAACCAATTTATCAGCATAAGATTTTCATTGCTAAATTTGCATTTAATCATTGTAGGTTTTGAAATTTATGACTAGACAGTGTGCATTAAAATGTCTATTGTTTAATTTGATATCAATGTGCAATCCTGTGTGTGCAATATATGTATTTAGTAATGGATTTGGATTTTTATAGTACTGCAAAATAGTATTTGCTTCAGCAGTAGAGCTATGCCCAACAAAATGCTTTCCTATAGGTACATGATACAGAGGGATAGACGTTTTACATAATTTGTATTCTGTTTTCTATTAAAACGCAGCCCTTAACATGGTATCAACAAAGCTTGGTAGTGAATCAGGATGTTTTTGCAGCAGGTTTGAGGAGAGGAGTAAAGATAGTGAAATGCAACAGATGAAGAAGCAGGTGGGGGTTGAGCAGATGAGGCGTGCTGGTTCTGGGGAGAGGGCAGTTCTTGTGGACTGGGTCTGTCCCTGGCTAGCTGTGATCCAAGATGGTAAAAACCTGTTGGCATATGTCTGCAGACTACCAAGGGTTTTTTCTTAAAATCCTGGGAATGAGGGGATGAGGAGAAGGAATCCAGTCCAAACTGCATGTGAACCTGTGGATAATGGCCCTCAGGCAGATAATCTCAGAGAATAAATTTGTTTTTTATGAACAAGCACCTGTTGCTTTTTATGGATGTGATAATCCTGGAGCAGCTGCTGGTCAGGACTAGAAGTATCAGCAGCTCTCTAGCCCCCATGTTAGCACAATGTGTTTGAGACCCCATGTGTGGACTCACTCATCTGCTTTATGATACGCACAGGAGACACTTGTGCAAGGAGGAATGACAAATGCAAAGTTACAGAGGGCTCCTTGTTGCAGCTCAGCAGAAGTTTCTTTGCCCACTTAGAGAAGCATCATTAGTTGTCTGCAGCTGTTAAATGCTATGGGTCCCTCCTTCCCTTGCTGTGATGCTTCAGCATCTCCCATGCTGCCCCAGGCATTACCTACTTCTGTCTTTCCCTTCTAGCCTCTCAAAAGCACAGAAAAATCCCACAGTTTTTTAAAGTGACTAAACATGTGTATTTCAATTTTTTAATATGGTATTTAAAATGTCACAGCATAGGAAATTGCCAAGCTGGGAAGAGCCTCCTATTGTTGTAGGTTGTGCTGCTGCTTTTATGCACTAGCAGAAAGACAATCATGGCTTCAGGAGGTCGTGATTTAACAGGGGGCTTGGAATCCTGGTGGCACTGATGAGTTCTTCAAAACCTATTTTTAGACTAGAAATACTATGGAAAGACTGACATTGTGGTCTTCTGGGGGTCAGCCTTTTTCTATCTTTCTTTTTATGCAAAGCCAGTGGTTGTTTTGTTTGCAGAATGATTGCATAAAAAGAGGAAAAATTCAAATCTACAACATTTTAAGCTTTTATAAATTCTAATAAAAGCAAGGAATTATTTCTGCCTAGGCATGGGTAGCATGCTTCTGAAACAAGTCATATTTTTTCCTGATTCTTTTTTCCTCCTCATTGTAAAGTGCCTTAAGATGATGTTCTGAAGGTGAAATTACCCTTACAAGGGTTGGCAACTGACTGTTAATGTAACTTGTAAAAATGTACATGGCTGTTCTCTTTTGATCATTTTGTTTGAAAAAATTGGACTGATGAGATCCATCAGCTGAGATCAGCTTCTCTTGTTCACTGCCCCTCAGCTGGTGGTAACATCTCTGCTGCTGTAGTTTGCCTGCTTTTCCTGGGAGATGATCCTTGGCCACCTGAGGGAAGCTGTATTTAGGGGATGCTGGTCATACAGCCACAGCACCATGGTCTGTCTCTTCCATTTCTCTGCCTGAGCAGAGGTCTAAAATTGTGCACATGGCATATGTAAGAAGGCAAATGTATTTTTTTGTCAGTGGAAGATCAAGGGCTCCCATATTATGACAGACCACTGCCTTTTTAATGTGCCTTTTGAAGAAAATTTCATATATATGTATATATCCAAGATCTATTTAAAAATTTTTGAAGTGTAGGAGATTTTAGGTTTTTTAATCAGTCAGGATATTTGTTTAATGCATTAGAAATCAGCTTTTAAAATCTACATTTGTTGCTGAGTTTCTTAGAAGCTGTGAGGAAGAAAAGACAAGGGGGGTCAGGAGGTGCCTGTCAGAAGGTAACAGCCTGTAGCACACACAACTGGCTCTTGAAGTGACCAAACACTTTCTCATGCTTCAGGTTAAGGCAAATTTTAAATTTTGGCTTTTGTTGTTCTTAAGGCAACATTTGTCAAGGTCAGACAAGCCAGTGGTAAACCCACTGGCAGGGGCTTGTTCTGGATGCTGTGCAGAGCCTTTACACAGTGCCAGCCCAGGGAAGCTGATAAATCCTGGGAACTCAGTGAGCAGCAGGTCAGCTTTCTGTACTTATCAAGGAATTAAAGATGTTTATGGCAAAGGATGTAATTGCAGTATTTTCAGGGATGTAAAGCCATGCCATCAGTTGTATTGATGTTTTTGTCATCTGGTGTTTGCTCATTTGGGGATTTGTTTGGAAACAGCCTAAAGAACTCATACTAGGTTAGACAGCAGTGTATAGTGGGCTTTCAGGGTGTGAGTTGAAATTGATGGTGTGTCTAAATTACCTATATTGCTTTGAAAATGGGGTGATCCACAATCTGTTTGTTGATTTGGTTAGCAAGTGTCAATTGTCATAAATAAAACTGTAAATCTATTTAAATAGCTAAGGAATACACAGCAGCTCCAGAAATAAGTACATTTCACTCATATTTTCAAACAACAGCTCTCTTTTGGTTGTGTTTCATGCAAGGACTTGCTGACATGCAGATGCTGTAGGGCTCAGAGGAGGATCATTTATTGAACCTCAGTGTTTAATCAGAATTGTGAATGTTCCACTTGGAAGAATGAGGATCAGCATTCAGAAAAATCAGAGCAGTGTATGGCATTGCTATGGAACCCTATGAAAAGCCACAGGGTTTCCTTCCATGCTGGAGCATGTCAGTGACACTCACTCCAGAGGCCCCTTGCTTGAGAAAGCATGAGCTGGAAGCTGTTCCCTGTCCAGGTTGATCCCAGAGGATGGGTTGTACCCTCACAGAGCTCTGTAGTATAGACTCTGGAGTAAGTAGTCTCTGCTGCTGGTGAAGAGTGTTTTTCATGGGAGTTTTCTGCTGTCCAAGGTCAGTTATTACTCTGAAGCATAAGCAGAAGGTGCTTAAGTACTGTTAGAAATAAAAAGTATGGTTTCTTCAGTCGAAGTTAGATGGAAATCTTTGATGTGCAAGTTTTCCATTATTACTCTTGTCTGAAGTTCTGGCGAACTGCAGCATTTTTGTAACTCGGAATAGAATGTATTTTTTAGTTTTTCAAGGTAAATCTTTTCTCATGGTACCAGAGTGATTGAAATAATAGTTTGGAATGTGCATAGATGGGTAATTGTAAGCAATGCTTGGATCATATCAGCAGAAGATAAAGTAAGATGCATAGATCAGAACATTACATGGTATACAGTCTTTCAGGCCTGATCTTTATGTCACGTACTGCCCAGTACAAGAACACCTGGCCTGGACAGAGAGGACATCTCTTGTTGGACAGAGCAAGGTAAACATGTGGATGTGTCTCCTGAGCCTGAGAAGTGACAGAAAGGTGAGGCCACTTATCAAACAGCTTTCTAGAGCATTCTGGATGTTTGCCTGCAGAAGATAAGCCTTTGTCAGAAAGCATCTAATGTGATGAAAAGCAATGGAGTTCTTTTGCTGACTCCAGTAGCAGCAGATCAAGCCCCACTGTGTTTGTAGCAGCTGAAGCACCATTCTCTGCCTCTCTTCCCAGTCTGGCAGCATCTGGTGAGCATCTGTGTGCTTTGGGTTGGGGCCACAACAATGAGGCTTTTGTTGCATCAAGTATTTTGGGAGAGTAAAAGGCTGTGTGAAAGTTAGTTTTCAGCAGTAGCTCACCATTGTTAGCATGTTTCTGTGATGGTGCCTGTTTTCAAGGGTTTGGTTGTTTTGGTTTTGTGTTTGCTTTTTTGTTTCTTTGGTTTTTTGGTTGGTTGGTCGGTTTTAATTGTTATTTTTTCCAGAACTTGTGGTGGAAGTGTCATATGACTGAGAGTGGGAACTCTTCTCACTGCATTGCCAGAGAATATTCTGCTGGTCCCTAGCTGTTCTAGGATAACTTTCCAAGGGTTTTGCCCATTTACTTGTGAATTTAATGTTCCTAGTGGAGGGGATACTTGTGGGTTCTATCTAAAAAGTGCCTTGGGTCAAGTCTTCATACTTTTAATACTCTTAGTTATCTTGGGAATATAATTTGTCCTCTTTGTTTTGTTTTTTTAATAAGATTCCTTTTTGTCTCTTTTACACTCTGCGTATTTTACTGCATTCTCACACAATCCAGTACTTCTGTAGTGCAGGTGCCTTTTCCTGAGATAAACTGGATAAACTCCAAGTCTTAAGGAACAAATTTTTTAAGCTAGAAAGCAATTGGAAAAATAATGTTTTTGTAAGTACCAACTGTAGCATCTTGTTTCATATTTAAACTCTATTACTTCCATAAATAGACTAAAAAGCCAAAGATAAAGGATTTATTGCAGATATTTGAGTTCTGCAGGTCTGGTGTGTGTATGTGATGGAGCAATTGGCTTCAGTTGGTTTATGGTGATTATTACAGAAGATATTGCAAGTAAGTTATTTGAGAGAGGTCACACTTCCTAATGAGTTCAAATCAGAGCTTTGTCATGGGATTTCATGTTCATAGAGGAGGGTGGGGATTTATGTAAGGAAAGCAAAGAGAAGGTCTGTGGTGGTGCTGTAATGCCGTAGTAATTCATCAACCTGGTGGCCAGTAAAGGAGGGGGTGTGTGGGCAGACTCTTGGCTACGTTTGACAGATGATAACTGGAGCTTTTCCATGCTTTTAGAAAAAACTAGAAGATTTTTATTGAAAACTAGCGTTTTACTTTTATGGTTGTAATTAGACTTTCATTCTGGCAGATCTGTCTGGAACAGCCAAGGGCATTTCTCTGTCCCCTGTCTCTGGGCTGTGCAGAACTAAAGGGACTTCTCACTTGTCCTGACCTCAGAGAAGCTTTCAGCAGTAGAGGAAAGGAATCAGCAGGGAAGAGTGCAGCTAAATCACTTTTGGAAACTATGAAGCTGCAAATACCTCTGTCTTTGTCATGAGGTTCCGGAGGTGAAAGCCATTCCCCTGGCCTGGGGAGCAGCAGCTGGGGCTGCTGTGTGGCTGTGTCCTTCCTCTGTGTGCCTGTGTGGTGCAGGCTGGCATGGGGCTGGCACAGGGAACATTATAGACCTTTGTGGGAAGGGATTGGGCTCATAGGTTTTGCTTTTTAAGGAATCCCTTGGAGTTCAGAGCACAGCAAATACCACTGTTGATTTACAAAGCAAGCAAGGACCAGGATGAAATATTCTGCTGCAGCTGGGCTTTCTCCGGGGCATCTGGGTTGTGCCAACCACCTCAGAAAGCAGGGAGGATCCTCCTGTGTTAAGTTGTGTGGAAGGGGTGAGGACAGAGTGAGCAGAAGTCGGTCTCCCACCTTGCTTCACCAGCAACATGATCCCCAGGGTGGTGTGGTGGTTTTCAGGCCTCATGGAGAGCAGGAGGTGACAAGTACCTACTGCAGCAGCTCTAACAGTAGGACAGTGGACGCTGGGGTGGAGAACCAGCTCCTTTGCAATGCTCTTGCATTGCTGAGGGACCTGGACAGACTGGAGAGTTGGGCTGATTCCAACGGGATGAGGTTCAACACGGCCAAGTGCCGGGTCCTGCACTTTGGCCACAACAACCCCATGGGGAGCTCCAGGCTGGGCACAGAGTGGCTGAGAGCAGCCAGGCAGAGAGGGACCTGGGAGTCTGGATTGACAGGAAGCTGAACAGGAGCCAGCAGTGTGCCCAGGTGGCCAAGAAGGCCAATGGCATCCTGGCCTGGCTCAGGAACAGCGTGGCCAGCAGGTCCAGGGAAGGGATTCTGCCCCTGTACTCAGCCCTGGTGAGGCCACAGCTCGAGTCTTGTGTCCAGTTCTGGGCCCCTCAGTTCAGGAAGGAGATTGAGGTCCTGGAGCAGGTCCAAAGGAGGGCAACCAGGCTGGTGAAGGGATCCAGCACAAGTCCTGTGAGGAGAGGCTGAGGGAGCTGGGGGTGTTCAGCCTGGAGAAGAGGAGGCTCAGGGGAGACCTCATCGCTCTCTACAACTCCCTGAAAGGAGGCTGGAGCCAGGGGGGGGTTGGGCTCTTTTCCCAGGCAGCTGTCAGTAAGACAAGAGGGCATGGACTCAAGTTGTGCCAGGGGAGGTTTTGGTTGTATATTAGAAAGAATTTCTTCACAGAGAGGGTGATCAGACGTTGGAATGGGCTGCCCAGGGAAGTAGTGGATTCTCCATCCCTGGAGATATTTAAAAAGAGCCTGGATGTGGCACTCAGTGCCATGGGCTGGGAACCACAGGGGTAGTGGATCAAGGGTTGGACTTGATGATCTCTGAGGTCCCTTCCAACCCAGCCCATTCTATGATTCTATGAGCACAGCTTGACATCCAGTCCTGTATATCTGACTTGAGAGGTTTGCTGTCCAACACCCCGGGGCAGACCAGCAGCTATTCAGATAGAGAAAGTCGTGGCCAAGATGGAGAATGATGAGCTTTAGTGCCCTGCCTAAAGCCATACGGAAAAGGAGATCTAGACAGTGGAGGAGAGGGATGCACAGCCAAAGCAGATAATGTGGAGGAGAGAGGAAACGATCAATAGTTCATTAGATTTGTAGAGCAGAAGGAGAAAAGGATCAATAGTTGGTCACATCTGGAGACTCTGCTTGAGATGTGGTTTGTTAACACATGACACTTCTAGTGGATTCATTGTTTCACATTTCATTTTTAAACTAGTGCACATCATGTAACAACCTCATATCAGTATATGTAAAAGAATAAAGGAGAAGTTGAAATTAAGGGTAGTCAGCTTGTAAAGGTTGGTTTAGGGGAAAGGCACCACCTTAAAGTGAGCTTGTTGACAAACACAAAATAGTTCTTCGAGGTTTTTCAGCCCTCCTTCACAAACACTATCTTTACCACGAATAGCATTACTCAGAATTCTTCAGTTTTCAATTAGGATTTCAGTGAATGTGAGTTTTGTCTGCAAGAATCGGTGTTGTGGTTTTAATAGTTTGCAGCCCAGGTGAAAAGTAAATACTGTATTATAACAGACAGATTTCAGACATGGGTGTGAAATTTTCTACAAAATGAGCTCACTTATTTAACACATGTGGGCTAGAAGAAATGCAGTCATGCAATTTCCATCATTATACTGTAGAGAAATAATAGCTACTGTAAATGTGTATTTTTAGAAAAAAAGATTGCAAACAAGCAGTATTAGTTTGGACTGGCACTTCACAGTGGATGTAAATAAATGAAAAAGGCTACTTTTAATCCAAAGTAGCTATTTTCTGTGGTTTTGTTAATTTAGAAGATTGTGTATTGAGCAGTGTCAAATGCTGATGGTCTCATTAGGGCCTATGAAAGCAAGCTGTATAATAGCCACATGCTCTGACAGCTTCTAGTTACACAAGAATTCTTTGTTGCACTCAGAAATATCAGTTGGTTTAAATATTCCTCCATTTTTCCTTTCTGCATCTGGGGGAGATCAGTCAAGTTCTCCTGTTAGTTCTGCAAGAGGAGCTCCAGCAGTGTTTGTCAGAACTAGACACAGTCCCTTTGCCTTGGCCTGGCTCTGTCAGAAATGCAGCACTTAACCAGCATTTGTTTGAAGCTAAGGCAGCTTGCCTTGCTAATGGCTTCAAATTAGGAGAGCTCCAGATTCAGAGTTCCCTGTAGCCCTCTAAGCTGATGAGTGCACTCCTGTCCTCCATGCATGAATAATGTATGACCTTGGAGCTGTAGGAAGATACAGTTAATTCTCTTGGTCTTTAATGGTTTTTCCTCCCCCTGTTATTACTTATCTGCCATCCTATTTGAAGGGAACAAATTAACCCCAAGTCTACAAACGCTGGTGAATTTAGGAAACAATTACATTATTTAAAGCAGCCCCAGTGTTTAAATTCTTCAGCAGAACTCTGTCACTCGAGGCTTACTTAACATCTCTCTTGAGCCATGGACACAGTTGATACACCAGTGTTCAGATAATTTTGTCTGTAGAGCTTTGCTAGATCTCAGTGACCCCACCAGGCATTGCTGCAGGAGGGCAGGAAGCAGCAGGTAGGGCAGAAGCTGCATGCTGCAGGCTTTGGGGCAGGCAAGACCTCAGGAAACATCTGCAGCTGGGTCCCTGTGTGCTCCCACCCAGCCTGACCCTGCCAGGTACTGCAGCACAGGGGCTGCCCTTTGCTGATCTTCTTCTCTTTGCACTTTCTATGTTTGATACCATTTCTGAAGGTCAGAAGACTGTTGAAACACTGATGCTCCCTTTCTAGGAAGGCAAGGGGCTGGGGATGGCTGGGGAATAGGGACTAGGATGGCTGGGGAAAAAGAACTTGCCTTTCTGTCTCTGGATGGATGGAGTATCCTTATGGATGTCTCAATTAAAGCTTAAATCTATTCTTCTCCACTTTACCCAGAGCAGCTGCGGAGAAATTTTTGGCATGCTCAGTTAATTATAGCAACATGTTTTCTCCATGTTGAGTAGGTAAGGCAAAACTTGAGAATGGCAGGGATTGACAGTGCACCTGCTGAAACAGACTGCTTTTTATAATCTGTAATTTAAATGTTTACTTTAAAAGGAAATGCTTTGGTGGGCTATGAAGAGTGTGGTGATAGCTGAGTAAGCCTAAACTTATCCAGATAGCAGGAGGTAGAACCAGGCTGTGACACATTGTCCAGTTTTGCAAGGTGCTATATTCAACAATTTTTCAGCTAGTTAACTTGAGTTGCTGACCCTCATAAAGAATAACTGAACCCTAACAAAAATATTTTTTATTCATCACAGTCTGTAGCTGGACAGGAAGATTAAAACTCTTTTGTAGTGTCTATTGATATTTACATACAGTCCTAAAATAGCTGGGAATTGGTGAGATTTATGGGTGTAACATGCTAACAGCTCAATACCTGTTCTTAGCTTTTATTCACTGTATTGCATCAACTGGTCATTAATACTGTTGGCAGGCTGGAGTCTCAGCTGGTGACAAGCAGCCCAGCTTTGGCCTGATCACATTTTTAGAAGGAAAGCTTAGGATACCTAAGCTAACCAAGGAATTGATGCCAGGTAGTCAGAGCCTCTCTGTTGCATCCAACCTCTTTGAATAGTTTTCTTGGTAAGCAATGGCTCTACCTGTATGCTGCTGCCCTCTCTTCCACTGTTGCATTTCCATTACCTCCAAAATCAAATCACCCATTTCCACTGTTTGCTCTCAAGTTGGGAAGCATCTATAAATACTCACTGAGGAAGACCAGGTAACATCAGAAGTACATGCAGTTTCTTATTAAGAGCACTGGGGGGGAAGTGTTGGCATCGAGGGTGCTGTGCTGCCTCAACTGTGCAGGGGTCTGTGTGGGCAAAAAGCTGATACAGAAAGCAGCTGAAATGGGACAGACTGCTGTGATGGATTCTCTGATTCACTTTTTAGGTTGGAATCAGTCATGCTTCTTCCAAACCTGTTTCATGTTGAGTTTCAAAAATATTTATTATCTGGCATTTGTATGGTTTTCTGTATATCCTTATACATTCATGCATATGTGTATATATATGAATTATAATAATCGGAGGAATTTTCTAGATCTGATAAATAATTCAGCCACTTCATCACTGTCATCCTAAAAGCATATAAATGGTAAGAAATTATGACACCAGCTAGAATTCAGTAACTCATAGCTGGTTTATTCTTGGATGTCTAACTCGATAAATCTAGTGATTTATTAATCACTGCTGTAGATAAAATGAGAAAGGGAGGCCTTTTACATTATTTCACACCACAGGAGAATCATTGGAGAAAGGCATTTGGTGGTAGTAATGGTAATTTAAACTGGCAAAATTGTGTGTTCTTTGCTATGCTTAATTGATATTTTCATATAAAAGAAAAGAGGTATTGTTAAATAAGATTATAAATCACAGGTTCCATGTGTTATATGCTGTATTTCTCTGCTTCAAAGTTTTCTAAGTTCTAAAAATTGTTTAATTGTGATGCATAAATTACTTAGATTTTGTATGCTTCCTGATGATGTTGCACCGAATTTTTTAAAGACTAATTACTGTGATCCCTGTTAGAGTTTCTCTTTATGTCAGTAATCATTCACAACTTGCTAGATGCCTGCAGCTACAAATCAGTCATTTAAGCAACCCTAGGAAGCATTTTGTAATTTATTTTTCACATTATACAGCCCATCTGCTAATGGAATATGCATTATAAGTTATAATAAGTTATAAGGATATTATCAACTTGAAATCAAGCCATTTCTGGAACAGTGTAATTACCTGTTACATCAGCTGCTGACTGAGCATGCAGGGGTGTGCTGCTATCTGTGTGCTGGGCCCTGGGTTTTTCCTCTCTTTTTCCACTGCTAAAAGTCTTCCAGGAGGACAAGGAGTCTCCTGATAGTGGCTGCTGTCACCTGGCACAACCCAGTGCTCCTGCAGCCTGGCACTGCAGGGGAAAGAAATGGTAGTTAGGGAATTGATCTGAAAACAGGCAGTGTGGACAAGATTTAAACCAAAGGCCATGGCTTTGTTTAACCAACCAGGCACTTTCTGAAGGGCTCTGAAGGCTCCCAGGAACACCTTCATGCCCTGAGACACCTTGAACAGCCTTTGAACAGCCCTTCTCTCTGGAACAGGTTAGTGACAAGCTTTAATTTGGGAGGCACTCACTCACCTATAAGCTTAAGATCCAGGGGAAGGGGGCATGGAGCCAAATTCCAGGGGTGGGAGTTGAATCTGGGCAGGAAGCAGAACTGCCTCCCCAGCAGCCCAGCATCACCTGCCCTGCCCTCACTGCACTGGGTCAGAGGCACATTTTGCAATGGTCCATGGTAATAGTGGTATAGTTTACAGCAAGAGTAAATTTAAAAGAAAAAAATAAAATGATGAAACAAACATGTTTTGTTAGGTTGCACTGTCCATTATTGAAATGGACTTGGAACAGAAGCCACCAGAAGTTACTGCAGACATGCAGAGTAACTTTTCTGTGGGTCAGACAATATTTGTCTTTTGCTTATAGCTATATATTCATTGCTTCATTTTCTGGTGCCTGTTTGAGTGATAAAAGAGGACAGAAAAAAACCTTGTCTTACCTCTTTTCCAGTCTATGACTGGATAAACTAATTACAAATGTTAAGGCTGACCCTTTTCTACTCTTCCTCATACATCTTACAAGGGAAACTTAAACTGCTCTAAGGTAAGACTCAATCAGATGAGATCTTCTATATCTGCTATTTACAGTAGCAGAATATTAAACTTTATGACCTAGGTTTTTGTTTGGGGGGGGTGGGGGGTGGTGTTTGTTTTGGTGTGTGTTTTTTGTTTGTTTTTTTGTTTTGTTTTGTTTTTCAATAACTTCTGTTCATCTGCCTGAACCCTTGGTTGTTCTGGGCTGAATGGCTTTAGCATCTTTCCCCATACACTCTATTTTACAAGTATCTAATGCTGAAACTTCCATACTCTGGTTTGAGAGGTTATCCCACCTCTCATTTCCAAAGTTGGGTGATTTCCTAAGCAGTTGCTCTTCATGCTGAGAGTTACAGAACTTTAGATTTCTGCCTGTTCCATCTTCTCCTCATTACTGCTTTTATTGTAGCAAGTTCTGTTGTGTGAGTTCTTCTAACATCTCCTTCCAAGCTAAATTCAATCTTAAATCCGGCTTAAATATTGAATTACTGCCTATGGATGTTAGAAACAATATAAGTTAATTAATGTAATCCATTCATTTACCATATATTACAATTTAATGGTTCAGCACTAGGAAACTGGATTAGGGATTTCATTTTACACCAGATCTGAAAAACCTGAAGGCTTTTTTTTTTTCTTCTTGTTACAAACTGGAAGGAGCCAAGGGTATAGCTGAGCTTTTGCCTTTGACTCACACTCTGTAATTCACTGCTGAAAGAAACTTTCTATGTCCATCCCCTTGACATGTTTTGCTGCCTGTTTTCAGAACAAGCCATCTGTTATGCTCTCAGTATATTTCACAGTCAGTTTTATTCAAGTATGTTGAAAGCTGCTGAAGGAAGAGATTTTTTTTTCCAGGCACTTAAGTCTGACTAAGTGGAAGGAGTGACGTCTGGCTTTGCTCCTCAAGACTGAATGGTTTCATAATGGAATTAAGCTGTGCACATCTGAACTGGAGCCTGAAGAGACGCTGTGATTCTTTCCAGCTAGTCATGATAAAGCAAAATAAGAACAGTATTCATCATGTGAATAATTACTCTGACAAGCATTTTTGCTAATAAGTTAGCACTAAAAACGTTGCCAGCAATACTCAGGCTACCTCTTGGTGTTGGCAAGTGAGTAACCTTGTCTCTAGGCTTATTTGCAGGAGCTCCTTTCTTTTATCTACTTGAGAAGAATGCTACAAAGGCAGCCTTTTTTTGGTTGCTGTTGTTGGCTTTTTATTGGTTGATTTTGTATTTTTAATTTTAGTGATTGTGCTTCCAAGACAGGCATGCTGACAGAGCAGTAGAGCCCTCTTGGTGCATAATTCAGGCCGTGGTTGCCACTGGCTTGTAAAACGCTGCCTTCATATTTTACCTTTCAGAGCAGTGACTGAACATAAATAAAGGTGAAGCTTTATTTTAGCTTAGAGATCCTTGCAGTGAGTCAAGCTGTCGTGGTTTGTGGCTGCTGTTCCCTGCTGTCCCTGCCTGCTCTGCAGTGGGACTCGTGTTGCTGGAGGAGGGGAGGAATCATAGAATGGGCTGGGTTGGAAGGGACCTCAGAGATCATCAGGTCCAACCCCTGACCACTACCGCTGTGGTTCCCAGCCCATGGCACTGAGTGCCACATCCAGGCTCTTTTTAAATATCTCCAGGGATGGAGAATCCACTACTTCCCTGGGCAGCCCATTCCAATGTCTGATCACCCTCTCGGTGAAGAAATTCTTTCTAATATTCAACCTAAACTTCCCCTGGCACAATTTAAAACCATGTCCTCTTGTCTTGTTGAAAGTTGCTTGGGAAAAGAGCCCAACCCCCACCTGGCTACAACCTCCCTTCAGGGAGTTGTAGAGAGCGATGAGGTCTCCCCTGAGCCTCCTCTTCTCCAGGCTGAACACCCCCAGCTCCCTCAGCCTCTCCTCACAGGACTTGTGCTGGATCCCTTCACCAGCCTGGTTGCCCTCCTTTGGACCTGCTCCAGGACCTCAATCTCCTTCCTGAACTGAGGGGCCCAGAACTGGACACAGGACTCGAGCTGTGGCCTCACCAGGGCTGAGTACAGGGGCAGAATCCCTTCCCTGGACCTGCTGGCCACGCTGTTCCTGATCCAGGCCAGGATGCCATTGGCCTTCTTGGCCACCTGGGCACACTGCTGGCTCCTGTTCAGCTTCCTGTCAATCCAGACTCCCAGGTCCCTCTCTGCCTGGCTGCTCTCAGCCACTCTGTGCCCAGCCTGGAGCTCCCCATGGGGTTGTTGTGGCCAAAGTGCAGGACCCGGCACTTGGCCGTGTTGAACCTCATCCCATTGGAATCAGCCCAACTCTCCAGTCTGTCCAGGTCCCTCTGCAGAGCCCTCCTGCCTAAGGAGGAGTGGGATGTTCCCAGGATTCCCAGCCCAGCGTGTTCCTGCAGCCCTCGCTCCCTCCCTCTGTGCAGAACAAGGTGATTCCACAGTGTGGTCACCGCGGTTGTGTCACTTCTGTCCCAGTAATGTGTGTTGTCTGTAACCCCCGTGAACAGCCTGCAGGATAAGCATAGTAAACGCTGCGGGAAAGGGCAATCAGATATTGTAATTATGTATCCAGTTTAGATACTGTAGCATCTCTCTTCCATATTCTTGATAAATCAGAAGTATTTGAGCCTCAACCACTCATTTTTATCAGTGAAAATGAAGAAACAAACATGTGACTTAATGCATTAAGTGGCTTCTGAGGGGCACAGCTGGTTTCTGTTCAGAACCTCTTTCTTTGCTGTTGTTTTTAACTGAACAAACTTCATTTCATGGAGGAGGCAGGAGAAAGTACTCCTAGTGTTAATCTCTTCAGAGATCTTTCTCACTGTGTGAAAACTGCTGTAATGGAAGCCAGTCTGGTGGAAAGGTCACCTCTGTTTAATGACTTGCATTTTACTTTCCCTCCCTAATAGAAATAGGAGAACCTAAAAGCCTTCAGACATTGGTCCTTTTAAACGTATATCCTTTGGAAAGGACATGTTTGTGGTTTATTAGTATTGGTTTTGTTTTGGTTTTTTTTCCAGTGAGGAAGGCAGGTGATGTAGATGCATTTTCCAGTGTTGCTAAGAGGACAGAGGTCCAGTCCAAGCTGTGCTTGTCTCCTGCCAGAATCTACTGCACCACATTGCTGTACCAAGGTCTGAATTTTCAGCCAAAAAAGCCATCTAAAATTGAAAGTACAAGATCTCACTCATTAAGATGTGGCTTTGAAGTAAAAATTGTGTCAAAGCAAAAACAAAATGAAGAGTATCAAGCTAGCTTCAGCTCTTACGTTGTCATCTTTCCATCTCTCTGTCTCTTTGCTGTTAAATCCACCAGGAGAAGGAGGCACATGGAGCCCCTGGGATGCAGAGCAGGTTTCCCTCTTGGTTCATGGCTCTTAGCTTGCCAATCCCAAACAGGTTCAGGCTAAATTCCTGTCTCCCTCTGGACTGGAGTGGCCTCCCAGGTTTGTGTGATGGGGAAAGATTGCCAAACTCTTCACATGGTTCTGGGATGTTTCTGGCTTTTAGGATGAGACTCTGGACCTGCTTCACCTCAGTGGAGTTTATTGTGGTAATGCCTCCCTGTGGCCTGTCACTCGTGTAGGGGATTCCAAAGCTGCTCAGACCCATATTGCATACCTGCAGTATTTGGCAGGGCTGTCTGCCAATTTATACCACACCTTATGTCCAGCATGTTCCCAACACAAGCCATGGCAAGACATACCTTGCTCCTAGCTCAGCTTCTTGAACTGTATTTTTGCTCCTCCATCAGTTGAAACAGAGGGTATAGACAGCAGCTTACATGGAAATATTCTCTTACAACACACATTTTAGGCACTGCAAAGTGATGTAGCATGCCCCTAAATTCCAAAGCAGATGTGTGTGTGTCCCTGGGACATGTCAGATCTAAGTGTAACACAAATAGTCAGTTCAGCCATGTCTGGATGTTGCTCTGTTCCTCTGTATGTATGGGTAGTGAAGTCAGCTCCCTTACACTAAGTGATGTGGCCAAGGTTGTGTAGGGAATGTATCAGAGCTAGGAATGCAACCTCCGTGACTACATGTTTCCACAAGTGTCATGGTTTGGTATTCACAAACCTTCCAGTTTCTCAGTTTTACTCATTATATATCTAATATTTAAAATTAGATACCTAAAAATTTGCTGATGTGCAAATAAAGCAGTCCCTGGACCTGGGTGAACATGGCTCCCTCTGTCCTGAACCTTTCGTGTTATTTTCCTAATCTCTGTTAGTGCCTGAGGAAGACTGAAATGCCCCTTGGATATGGAAATCACCCCTTGGTGGTAAAGAAAGCCAACCTGTCACTGAGGTGAAATTGAGGTGAAAGCATTTACCACTGGCTGGTACTTCTGTTGGTGTCTCTGTTGGTTTAGGAACTCAGCTCCCAGGCTGCTGTCCTGTCAAACTGCTCAACTTCTCTGGAAACTTCTGTCAGTGATGCACCCTCTCAGTTCTACTTAAACTATTCCTTCCTTTCTGCAACATCTGTCTGTTAATAATTGAAAAGTATTTTAATGCATTATTCTTAATCTGCAGTGACCTTCCTTGAACAAAAGATTTGATTAGGAGATTCTTAATATTAGGAACCCTCGAGGGCCAGAATTGCAGAGTGCATGGGCAGAAGGAGAGAAAGTTTGCCTGCTCTTGTACCACAGCTCCAGAGTTTTCAAAGGTGCTGCCTGGTGTCTGACTAGAGGTCAGCTGTTCTTATGTTTGAGATTTTTTAAGAATCGACTTTTGCTCTTTGGAAGCAAGTGAACTGATCTTTGGATAGCATTTTGATGCATTTCCCAAAGCTTTGTGCAACTCTTGTGATAGTTCTGTGTCAGACAGAGCAGTTGTTTTCCATAATAAGGGCTTGTTTAACTTCTTGTTACCATAGCCCTTAATCTACATAGCATATCATTAATACAGAAAAAACAACACATAATTTGCTTCTGCAGATAGACCATACTATTTTATTTTTAAAAGGCTGGTAAAACTTGATGGTTAACCACTTAGGAACATAACTGAAACATTCAGAGTCCATGGTATTTTCCCAGAGTGATTAATAACACAGTAAGAAATGGAAAGCTTCATAAAAGGGAGAATGGTTTGGATGAGAACATTTAAAATTTCTTGGCAGATGCTTAGTGCTAGGAAAGCTTAGTTTTCTGGGTTTGTTTTTTTTTTTTCTCTTTCCTTCTGGGAAGGAGAGGTTTCAAGGAGGAAATGGCTGATCTGGTTCCTGAGAGTGCTTTCTGAACACAAGCTTAGGGAGCAACCTGATTTGCATCACAGACCACGTCCCAGTGAAAAATGTTGCACTGGCTCTTCCCTTGCTGAGCTTGGCTGCTGCCTTTGGGAAAGGAGCCTCAGACCTCTGCCAAAGGCAGCTGTACTGCTGCCCCACTGGGGCTCCCTGTGCAGCAGAAATCAGGAAGCTGAGGAGTAATAAATGGCCTTTTTCCGCTGCCCAGAAGGGATTACATAGTAGGCACAACTAGAAACTTATGTTCCCTATTCTGAAAGCCAAGGGTAAAGATTTTTGTAAGATTTAAAGTGTTCTGATGCTGCATGAGCAGTGCTATTTTTCTCTTACCAGGTGAGCTTCAGGTTTGTGAAATGAGATTTTAAATTGTTGCGATGGTAGATGCAGATGGAACGTCATAGTTGTTATATTTTTAAAGAACAATGAATTTCCAGCATCATGAATTGTTTATGGCACTTAGGTGGGTCATTCCTATTTGAATTTATGATAATAGTTCTTAGTTTACCTACTTTTGAGCAGAGCCTCCCAAAGACCTGGTTTAATGCTGTGGCAGGCAGAACTTTCCTGGTGCTCTGCAGGCTTAAGATCATGCACTGCCTTATGTCTGCAGAGTACAACTGGCACCAAGCAAGAGGCAGCTGTGAGAGATCCTTAAAAAAGCCAGAGGCATCCAAGAGAGCTGCTGGTATACTTAGTTTTTGTATGTTGTGTCATTCCTTCAACTTCCCTGCTTTGTGGGCTCTAGATTACTTTGTGCATTTGAAAATAGCTACTTTGGACATCAATACTAAGGATCTAGTGATAGATTGGAAATTTATTATGGATGTCTTTCATATATGTGGCAGAGGGCTTAGCTTTAGAGTAGCAGTGTACTTGTTATAATTACTGTATTTCTAACATTCAGTGTTGCCCAGGAGGTGTACTTTTTGAAAAACAATAAAGTCAAAGCATGGCTGCCTTTCAACCTCAAATAAATTTGGCATTGCCCTCTAAAGAGGTGGTGATGTTTGCCCTCCTTTCCTCTGAAGCTCAGCTTTGGACAGGGTAGGCTATGGAAAACAAATGTAGGAAACCAGAACTTTGACTCTGAAAAGGGATTTTCAGGAGTGAGAAAGGCAGTAGCTGTTTGCAATAACAGCACTGAAAAGCCCAAATCTGTTGCAAGCCATCAGCACCTGAGGGGTAACTAGGTGTTGGGAATTTATGGAAGACAGAAATGCACAGAGGTTTGCTCTAAATCTGAGGTCTTTTCCAACTGTGATGATTCTGTGATACTGAGAAATCCTCCACTATCCCTCTTTCCTCCTCTGGTCTGTTTGTCCTAAGGAATTGCAAGTCCTAGGCTTGGTCTGGATTGTGATGGGAAGAGATGTGGTTTGATTGCAGCATCTGGGGGAAGAGATGTGTTGCTGGGGCCAAGAGCACTGCCAAACCTGGAAAGAGGAAAATATCCACACATGTTAGAGCCTTAAGTGGAAATACTTTGCTCTATTATTATTTGTGAACATGTTCTCCTTTCAGCAATCCCTGAAAATAGTTTTCTATTAACAAAATTCTGTAACCAGGGTGTCTGCATAAAGTGCTTCCCAAAAGTAAGAGAGATTTCATTCAGATATTCTGAGTAGTCTCAGTGGAAATCAGTTTTTGTGTGACATCTGTGTTTGAACGGGCCATGCTGAATCTTTCATTAAAATTGGCAATGCACATGGGGAATACATACAGGAAAATGCACACAAAATTAATTGAGCATTAATTGTACAAATACAAACATGTATTTGTAAGCAAAGATTCAGTCCTGCAGTAACTACTAAGCAGAGATTATGAACAAAGAATTTTGGAACAGGCAAAATTTTTTTACTTTTTCTGTCAATGGTAATTGCTAAATTCATGTGGATAACCCCAAGCATGACTGTGATGAAATGAGAATTATTAGACAAAACTGACTTCTAAAAAATAAAAGTGATGCATCTAAGAAATAAGTAGATGAAATGTTTCCATTGGAAATGCCTTCTCATTGTGCTGCAAGGTTACAAAGGCAATGTGCCCAGCCCTGGTCCGTACTGGAAATCCAGATAGAAGGGCTGTGGTCTGCTTTGTTGCAGGGTGATTTTTGTTCTTCTGTGATCTTCAGGCAGTGATACAAATTGCTTTCTTTGCAGTTTGCTTTTACTCAGGCATAGAAGTTCTTGCTCAAAGCTGAGAGACAGTTCCAGAAGTTTTGAGCAATTGTCATCTGGCTTTGATGTTTTAAAGGGAAGAACATCCTAGAAGGTCAGTTTGAACTGATGTTACCTAACAAGGGAAGAGCAGTGATGAATAATATATAGTCTGGCTTTTGTCTTTGGAAAGTTTATCAATAAAGGGGATCACATGAAAACATAGCCCTTTTTTACTAAGCTGGAAAGTCATCTTAGAGACAGTGAAAGTCATATTTCATTGGGTACCAGGATTGTGTACCTGAATATAGAAGTCCCAGAATTCTGATTTTGTGCCAGTAAATAAAGCTAAATTATATATTATATAAAGATTTCAGTCAGAATACAAATAGCTTTGCATCAACATACAAGTGAGTCATTAATAGCTGAGATGATGTCAAGTATAAGGTTTCTGTTCAAAACCATGCACTAAACCCTAACACAGACAAAGGAAAGACTCCTTTATTTTTCTTTGTCCTTTGTTCAGTGATGTTTTTCCGTTGCTCTTGGTATAGTGCTTACCACTCCCAAGTTCTGGGGGTTTTTTTGCCAGTAACATTTCCCTTAATCCCCTGATCTCCCAGTCTTCCCAGGAGGACAGAGGGTGTGTCAGGAAGGGGCTGCATGGCCTCCCTCCCTGCCTGCAGCCCTGGGAATGTCTGCAGAGGAAACCAGGAGGGGCAGGTGATGGAGGCCTCCCCGGCTCCACTCCATCCCTAGCAGTCTGTTTGTAGCAGTTTAGAAGCACAGACATGAGCTGCACATGTGAGTTCTTGGTGAGGTACTCTGGATGGTCACTGCCCCTCTCTCCTCCTTGTCTCTTCAGCTGGGATATGCTTGGAACCATGAAGTTGGGTAGTTTCTCACTGTTGTGATGTACTGGGTCTTTGTGGCTCTGCTTTGGTATTGCTTGACTTCTTCTATCTCAGCTCTGAAGGAAAGCATCTTCCTTAATCCATCAAACCTGATTTTTGAATATTTTGTCTTGTTTTTGAAAGGTTAAGAAAGAGATACAAGACAAGTATCACCAGTTAGGGAAAATGGGACACACGAGTGGGTCAGGTTACCCTCAACTCTTCAGTTTTCATGCCCCTCCTGCTTGAACACAACTAGATGATCTTTCGAGGTCCCTTCCAACCCCTAGGATTCTATGATTCTTTAGGGTTGTAGTTTTGATTCTATGTATGGTTGAATAAGATTTAAAGCAAGCACGGAGTTTTGATCTCTCCTCTTGGTCAGGGGAACAAAAGCATAACCCAAGTACACATCTAGCTAACGTGATGGGTTTAGGAGATGGGTTAAGTTGAATGCTCCCTGGGAAGTCTGGTCTTGGGTGGCTGTTCCCACCCCTATGAAGGATGTTTTTGGAAAGCTGTGATTAACTTAATTAGTTAAGAAACAGCCAAGATACCAAAATGACATCGGCATATTGTGCCTGAGAGGGCAGTGTTTGTCTCAAAACTATGGGTACTTGGAAAAAAAAATCCAGTTCATCTTACAGATAGATTGACATCAGAAATAACTTGGCAACAGGGAAAAGGGGAAATATTTATGGATGGGGACCCCATTTAAGCAGTATTTACCCTGGCAAAGTTCCTTTTGGCTTTCTTGACATTGCTTGTGGAGTGAAAAAGGCTGAGTTGACAGGGAGCAGAAGGAATTCAGTGGGAAGCATTCTTTTGTGCTGTGTGTAATGCTGAATGTGCTTTTAATATTTTAAGTGTTTGTACTTTGGATTAAGTACTGAGTCAAAGAATTTGTTTTGATAATTTAGCATTTCGTCTGCGCTACCAACATCACCTAGATTTTAGATTGAAGAAAAGCAAAATATACTGTGCCTGATGCTTACAGACCCACAGGTTGAAGGACTTCATTTTTGAACACCAGTTCACTGTGCAACACTTTGCTTTGAGAATAGGAGCACAGATGAAAGAGAAGAGGTGGCTGATTAGAGGAGACAATAAGAGTTAAATGGTATAATAGGTCAAAAGACTTGGTTGAAAAGAGAACAGTCATGGTGGAGTTTTAAATATATATTAAAAATTATATATATGCTTATACGTGCCACACAAGCAAAAAATGGGATTGGTATTTGTCTCTCACCTTCTTTTTCTTCTTGCATTCACATTAGTAAAAAATACAAAAATAGTAGTCTATCCAGAACCTATTGAACAAAATGGGCATTTAGTATTGCATTGATATTCCACTAATTAAAATATAAAACAAAAAAACAACCCACAGTTTAATATGTAGTTTTGTAACTGCTATATTCAAACTGTAAATAAAATATCAAACAAAAAATGCCATCCCTTTTTGGGACTGGAAATGGCTTTATTTTCTTCAGTAAGCTCTGATATCTTCTTGACATGGTAATGAATCAAGTCATGTGTTGTGGTATCTAAGTATGGGCTTAAATAAACTCACTAATTCTTGAAAATCTTCATCTGCATATTTACTAATGCCTGGATAAGGAAATGTATCCTCTTGTTGCTAAAACCATGTTGAAATTAGTTTATGTTTTATACTAAGAAATTACTGTAAATCTGCCCAAATCCTAGAAATGTTTTTCTTCTCTGATATTAACCACAGCACTGTCCTTAATAAAAATAGAATAATAATAACAGCTCATTGCTTCATCTTTTTTTGTCTTTTCCCTTCTTCTTTAAATATAAAATCAAATAGCAATACTTGTCACTAAACTTTGTGGTGTGTAACTGCCATTAAGATAAATAAGTATGTGTATAGAAAAGAGAAGGGAGATCATGTTTCCCTCATGTTCATACCTTAGTCATTCTTGTGCACATGTGTATGTATGTGTCTTATATGCATACATGTTTATAAACATACACACAGAGAGTAGTGATGTAGATCAGTAGAGCTGATTGCAGCAAACTACTACCTGAATCTCTTCAGGAATCTGAAAACACGAGCATATAGAAATTGTTATAAGGATTTAAGTACACTTTCATTGTCTTTCATTCTAGTTTTTTATTTGAAATCAGCTGTATGAATGAGCAGATGAGATTTCCTTTCTTACAGAAATAAATCATGCAAGTGCATTAAAGCTGTGAGCAAATTGCTTAGTTTTGCTTTGTTGCTTTGTACTGTGCAGAGGATGGTCATAAAACCACAAGTAGAGAACACAAAGCATGAAGACAGAAGGACCAAGTTTGAAGCTGGGAGGTGTGTGCAGAGGACAGGCCTGGGCTAAGAGACCCCTGGTCTCTTCTTGCTTTCCTCCCCTTAGTATCTGAATTATTGTGACAGCAATAAATTGAAGCTGTTGAGGAAATGTCATGTAACATTGATATGAGGAATGTATTAGTCGTCAAATATTCACTGTCTAAAACAGCTCAGCACAAGTTGTATTAAGCAGAAGAGCCATCAGTTGCCCTGTCAATATGATGGAACTTTGAAGAAAGGTAGTGTGATACAGAAGATGCTTTGGATTTGTTTAATTGTTAAGTAGAGTAAATAACTTATTTATTGAGCGTAACTTATTTATTGAGTGTCAATAAGACAAGAGGGCATGGACTTAAGTTGTGCCAGGGGAAGTTTAGGTTGGATATTAGAAAGAATTTCTTTACGGAGAGGGTGATCAGACATTGGAATGGGCTGCCCAGGGAAGTAGTGGATTCTCCATCCCTGGAGATATTTAAAAAGAGACTGGATGTGGCACTCAGTGCCATGGGCTGGGAACCACAGGGGGAGTCGGTCAAGGGTTGGACTTGATGATCTCTGAGGCCCCTTCCAACCCAGCCAATTCTGTGATTCTATGAATATTAAATATAGATACAGAAAACTACTGTGATAGGTTTCCGCTGAGAATAAATAAGTTGTGAGCAATGGAAATCTTGAATATTGAAAAAATCTTTAATATTTTAACTATGGTAGTAGTTGGTAGTATTTAGCATTTCTTAAGAGGCTCCAGTGTTCTGAGTAGAATACAAGAAAAGATAACGGTGTGTACTTCATCGTCCTGCACAATGAACATGTCATACAAAATGCAACAGGTAGATTAAAATAGACTATTGGGAAAAGGGCAGATGGGGCAGTCAGGTACTCACCTGGTTCAGCACATACTTCCAACATTTTGTCTTTTTGCCATGTGTGTCTTTTTCATTCACTCTCTCTGTTTCTCTCCCTCTCGCTCGACGACTTGATTAGCATAATGCAAAATAAAATGTGTGCCTAGGAACAGCTATGACGCTTACGGTTTTGAATTCTAGAATATTTTAATCTGTATTATTATATTTTGCACCAATCATCTGCTGCAGTATTAGTAAGGTAGAAATGTGACAATGAATCGAGGGACAGGAAAAGATTTACCTAAAATCTCTTTCCTTCTCCACCACCAGGGTACTCAAGACTTGTTCACAGACATAAGGGTTGCTGTAGGTGTGTACTCATGCATGGGTGTTTTATTTGCCCATTCTGAAGCACATTTCATGAAGAGATAAAATGCAAGAAATTGTGTTGTATTTCAGTCATAATGCTGCATATTGTTTGCAGTGTGTGAGCTCCTGATGCAGTGGCTGTCTGCAGTGGTTCATCCCTGAAACCTGAACTTCCCTTCAACTTTCTCAGTTATTGCTTTGCCTATAAATCCTGAACATAACCCCTGAACAACATTGCATCTACTCAGGGAAATTCTCATCCAAGCTTTAATCTTTTTTCACCTTGATGTATTTTTACCTTCCCTCTTTTCCTCTTTATGGCCTGGCACACAAGGTGAGTTTCATTGTGATAAATGTATTTCTAAGAGTAAAAGCTATAAAATACACATTAGAGATTAATCTTAGCCAAATCCTCATTCCCAGCTTGTTCAACCTGGGGAAGTTTGGGCTGGAAGCAGTGAAGGAGGCAGTGGTTGTAGCTTAGGCTCATCTTTAACATCAAACCCTTCATTTTTTTGTTGGTGTGAATTTTAAAAGACTATGAGTTAGCTGTCTTTTGTACCACAGAACATTTAAATCATCACTGGAATAACTGTCTCAGCTTACCTTCACACCATGCTGAAGAGCAAAGAGAAGAACTGTTTTGTGGAAGTATTTGAGGGCAGGAGGAGAACAAACAAATGAAGAGCAGAAAGCAAGTCTTTCCAGCTCAGCCTTCCTATTTGCATTGTCCCAGTGTGGACAGGGAATGAAATCATATGTACCCTTCCTCTTTCAGAAGGGAAGTGGCCACCATTCTTGCTCATGCTCTCTGGCAGCATACAAATCTGTCAAGCTGTAACAAAATCAGCTTCTTGCAGGGTTTTGCTGCTTTAAAACAACCACGTGTTTGCTGGTAACATTAGTTATTGTCTGGCTCTGTTTTGCAGCTTCTCAGTAATATAGAGCTGTATAATTTAGTAATCTGTAAGATGAAGGTATAGTGTGCTAAAATGTTTTCAAATATCACACCCTTGATTTTTTGCTTTGTCACTGGGAATTGGTTTCTTACAAAGTACGTGTGCATTTGAAATGAGCAGACTTTGGAAAATGAAGGTTTTGAGGAAATTTGCCACAGTGAAGTTTGCTTGTAGATTAGGCCTGGGCCAGATTTCATATTACTCCTCTTCTACATATTGAGTGTGCTTGATCTAGAGCCCTTTTTAGGTGGAAGCTCAACCCACCTACACGGTGCTCTGTAGAGCATGTTAAGCCTCTCAGAATGTATTCTATATATATGTGTGTGTGTGTATATATATGTATATAACTCAGTATATACAGCCTTGCTACAAATGTGCATTGATTGATTACTTTTCTAGGAGAAACACTCTTACAACCAATATGATTCAAAAAGTGTGTTTAGGGATATGCTTAAGTCTACTAATTTGACATATTTAAGAATAAATTCTAAGCCTGTGCTGAATTAATGTGCTGATTTAGGCATCTGCTCTGGTGCTTAGGAGTCAGGACCAGTTGTGTAAGTCTTACATCTTCACAGGTCATGAACACTGAAATGCAAAAAAACCCCAGAAACTGCAAGGAGTTATGTACCTATGCTCAAATGACAGATTCTTCATCAAAACCCTAACAGGAGGCCACTAGCTTGTGGAATTGGTTTCAGTTTGTTTTCATTCTGTTCTGCTTTTCAACTCTTTTCCTCTCAAGAAAGCACAGCTGGAGAGCATTAACTGAGAACAAACGATGCCACAGAATACCTGTTTGTTCATTGATGTTTTTTCAGCTTAATTCTGCTAAATGATGCCTGATGGAAGTTTTAGGCTGTGCTTAACTGCATTGAACACTTAAAAGCCAAAGGTATCTGTAAAACCATCCCCCCTGCCCAGGACAAAACATACAGGGGAGGAGGAGGAAGGTTTACCCCGAGTTTTTCCCAAGGCAACTTCCTTGCCTTCTTTTCTCCCTTCAACATTTAATTTCAAGTACAAAATTTTTGTGGGGTGTGTCCTAGTTCAGATACACAGGGGGTGTTTGTGGTGTTTTGTGTTTTTATTTCCTCACTCTGCTAAAAGCAAGGTGCTGAAGCTATGCCAAATAAAGGTTTATTTGTCCTGAGTAGACAGCTGCTGGAGAGAGGGCCTGGTTATCAGCCTTGAGTGATAACAAAAAGATCTCACCATCTGCCACCAGTTATTGTCTGGAGGAGTGAGTGGGGTTGCTGCCAGCTGGATCTGAGTGAGGAGCATGGGTGGGAGGGCACGGTGTGCTCCATAGCATGGAGCTTCTGCCAGGCCAGGGTTGGCTTAGTGGGGAATCTGCTGGATCCCCAGTTCACTTGGGTGGGGAAATGTATGAGGAAGAGAAAAATGGCAATGCTCTTTTGAGAAAACACCATGTTCTCTTTCAAATTTAGTGAAAATGGTGAGGCTTCTGGTTGGCCTGAGCCATAATTAAAATGTGATGTTCTGAGGTGCTTCATTTCTTAGGGTTTGCAGGGTTAGGCTGCAGAACATTGATATCTGTGGGAAAAAACAGTTATTTCTCTTATCCTGTTATCCTTTGACTGAATTTTCATTGCCGTTAGGAGATTTATTAGCATTTTTTATGACTGGTCATAGCCTATGTTCTTTAATACATTATTTGCAATTTCCTTTCTCTAGATTGTGCCATTTAAGGAACATGACTCAAATTTTCCATCAGTTGCATCAGGGAAGCCATAAATATGTCATGGGGTGTATTTATGTAGTGTATTATCTGGGGGAAAGAATTTGGCCTGTAGTGCATAAAATTAAAACAATAATTAAGCTTTGGTAGAAATGTTGGAAAGAAAACTCCTGGTTTATGTATATTTGTATGGTTATTGTATACGGTAATTAAATGGTAGTTACAAATTTCAGTGTGCACTACTAAATCACCCTAATGGAAACATTTACCATGTTACCCTTTAGCAGGTGTTTTAATATTTGGAGGAAGGGGGAAATTTAAAAAATCAGAGTGCTGCAGTCTGGAGGATGGCAGGCACTCAGGTGCCCTGATGGAGGTGGAACAATGTCCATCGGACCAGGTAGACATCAGGTAGCAGAGTGGTGACAAGCCATGGAATGAGCTTTCTCTCCCTGCCTGTATTCTGGGAGGCCCACCAGAACAGGAGCAGCCTAAGGATGTCATTCCATGTCTGCATTTTGTCCCTGTCCATACAAAAAGGTTAAATCTTTTGGGGTCATCATCCAAAGGCGCTGGTGGGTCACTGGTCTTGGCAAAGTATGAGATCGGAATTGAGCAGTGAAACAAAGTGTGGGGCAGGAACTTGGGTGGCAAAGAGGGCAATGGGCAGGAAGGGGAACTGGACAAAAGCCACCAGATACATAAGATGTATAGAAAACATCATGCCCAATTAGGATAGGAACAGAAGCATCATGTCTTCTGGTTTCTAAGACTCCACCCTGTGCACCAGGCTTGTATTACTCTTTCCTGTTCTTGAGGTGGTGCTGGTGCATCTCACTCCTCAGGCAGGTGATGGACATTCTGGTCCATTCTTGCCTCATCACTGAGCTGGCTCTGCCCTCCTGACACTGCCCAGTTGCAGCTGGACAGATGGCATCCTCCTGTGTAAAGAGGTGCAATTGTGTCTTGGTCTTGTAACACTGTGTTTTTCTTTTTGAATCTGATTTTAAAGTTCTCTAACAGCAGTTTGGAACAGCAACATGAATCACTGGATACAAGTGCGTTTTAGTAAGTTTAGGAGAAAAAATATCAAAATACAAGGTAATTTTGTATCTTTGGTAGACCTCAAAAGTAACAACAAATTCTTAATTTTTATTGACTATGTTCCTCACAAAAACTTCCTTTGTTTTTCAACCAGCTTTCATTTTGCTTTTATTGTGGGTTTTTTTTTCCCTCAGACAATTCTCATTTTATAAAATGGGATAAAAATATGTTCTTCATAGATTAATGAAGGCCTTCAATGTTTTGTGCTGCTAGAGGTTTAAAATTTTCTTTAAAAAAAAATCAATATTGTCATTTGGCAAATAACTGTTGTGTGCTAAAAGCTGTTCTTTTGTATAAGCCTTATGTAACATTGCAGTTAATATTTAGTGTTTCTGGATGCTAAATGACTTTAGTATCTCAACTATAAAATGCTGTTTACAAAGATGAGGCTGCCTTGTTGAAGTGCCAGATTGTTAACTACAGGTTGCCAAAACTAAATGAAATTTTCAGCTGGTAATGATGTGCAAATTGCTATTACAAATGCATATTTATTGGAGAAACAGCCACGGGCACAGAGTTGTTTCTTTGCCTTTGTCCTGAAGCCATCAGTGCTACCATTGGAAGGAATACATCTAGAAATCCAAACAGAGCCACTTTGTGTTATTAATAGCTAAGTAGCTATTTTAACTAATTTATTGCATAGCTTTTTAAGCTATTAGCTATTACTCTAAATTGTGTCCAAGGTATTTTGCACACCCATTGATGAAAAGCAGCTCTGTGTGAGATGAGTGGCTGCTGCTGTCTGTACCTTCCCCAAGAAATGAGGAGGAATGTAACCCAGGGTCTGTTGGTTTCTTTGCCTTGGTTTTTTTGTTTGGTTTTATTATAGTTTTCTTAGTATGGACCTCCATATAAACTTCTGGTACAAAGTTGGGAGGCACAAAAATGAAACTCTGACATAGAAATTAAGCAGTATTATTTTTCGGCTGTTGTTTTTTTTTTCTCTTGGAAAATAGTTGTCTGTAGTATGACAGTTATTCTGAGCTATCCTTGGGTGAAAAGGTTTCATAGGAAACTTTAAATGAAAAGAAAATTCTTTCCAGTCTATCCTGGAAGGTATTGGGAGCCAGCCTGAGGCTCAGGGTGCTGCCCTTCTCTCTCTGAGTTCTGGAGCCTGAGAGGAAACCCTGGGTTTCCTGTGCTGGGCTTGCTCCCTTGCCCTGGAGTGTCTCACTTTGAATTTCGTAGCCTGGTCGGGAATTTAGTACAAAGAGTCATTCTTGTGACTCATGTTTTCTTTACAGTTTTGCATTCCAGCTCAGAGATTCATTCCTCCTTTTCCTAATGGCAAGAAAAGTTACTGGATTTCACATAACTCTGGCAAAATGGTTGATTCATGTGCTTATGCAGGGCTTAAATGCTCCAGTTTCTTTCAGTTGAGGGTTAGTGTAAAAATACAACACTTACAAGGCATATTAGGTATGCTAAGTAGCAGGATGTTCTGACAATCAATTTAATCCCTGAATTTAAAAATATTTCAAAGGTAAATGTTTAATGTTGTGAACGATTTTTCCAGCAGCTAAGCTTACAGCTGAGCATGTGGCTTCAGAATATTAATCTTTCCATCCTGGATTATTAGAATATTTTCTTCTCTTCTTTGATCTCAAATAGAAATAACATTTTGGAAATACTGTTTTCAATATTTGAATGTGACCTTGAGTGTTTTGGACACATCAAGTCCCTATGTATGTTTTCTGCAGGGTGCACAGCAATATGTACTGAGGATGGCCAAACATTTCCTTTCTTTTCCAAAAGGTACAGGTTACTTGTGATACTCATATTTCTGGCTGAATTTTCCTGAAAACCTGAAGAACTTTTGGTGTTTGCTTGTATGAAAGATTCACAACTGGTTAATCAGAGCAGCTCTGGGGGCACAGCAGAGCCTGGGCTTGGCACCCAACCTCAACACCAGATTTGGCAGCCAGGCTGAATGCCAGATGTAGGCACCTGAGGGATGCTAAAGCATCTCTGAAACCACCACTTGCTGATGTCTAGACTGCAGGGCAGTGACACTCTGGAATGCTTTTGCTCTGCTGGTCTCTGAGGCAGGGTGCTGCTGTGGCACTCACCTAGCCCTGGGCTGGGGTGCCTCCTTCTGCCTTTTCCCCTTGTGAATACAAATGCCTCCCCCTCGCACTAGCCCAGTTTTCAGAACCTAACCTGTGCCTCTTAAAACCCACATTTTTTTCCCAAATGACCCTCTTCTTTAACATCTGTAGCAAAACGTGAGATGTGATGATGGGAGAGTGCTTGCATTAAGGTACCTGGCAAATGTTTAATAGTAGCTCTGTTGAGCTAGGCTGTCCAAAAATTGTTGGTCTTTAATTTTAAATGGTTTTGTATTTATCCAATAAGTTATTTTGAAACCTGAACAGAATTATGTTCCTGAATTTAATTTCTTACCATTCAAAAGTTTTTACTTAAAAGGCAGCTATTACAATTTTTCCACAAGTACTTTCAGCCAGCACCCCAGAAAGCATAATTTTCATTTAGTATTGTATGACAAACCTGTTCAAGTTTTGTTGTAGGTTTGAACTCCTGTTGGATGGAAAGGAGAATAAAAAATATACAGTAAATTTTCAATTTGCAAAAACACTTCCAGTATGTGTAATTTAGCAGATGTTGTAAACACCTGAGGCATTTTCTTTAGCATTTGAAAATTCCCTGTAGAAGCAAGACAGGAGACATTCACTTAGCATTTGGAGCTTGAAAAATATTTAACCTTTCCTTAAATTATGTTTTGAAGTTCATGATTAACTCTGTGCATGGCTGCTCAGATGGTTGCATTTTACATATTTCATTGTCTAGGGAAAAAAGAGACCACACTCTTAGTCTTAACATCTTCTTAATGGGACCTCAGAGATTCTGGGAAGATACTCAGAAAATTACTGTTTATGGTGAAAGACTTCTAAGATGTGTTGAATTCTGTGTCCTGGAACTCATGAGCTATTTTTGCTTCTACTAATTAATTCTTGCTGATGAATTTTACAGCTTCATCCTTTAAGATTTAATGTTCATAATTCTGGTTTGTAAAATTAAAAACCAAATCACTGATGCATAGAAAGTGTTATTTTACTACTGGAATATGGTGGCTCTTATTTTTAATCTTTTAATAGGCAAAATTGCACATGAAGTGGATTTTTAAGAGTAAGTACATATCAGAGTCACTGAAGTGATTATAAAGTTCAATAAGATTTTAGCCTTACTGTGTAGAACCAAATGCTTTCTAAGTTTTTTCTATACTACACAAATCAAATGTGATGCTGGAATAAATGATGGAAAATCCATTAAGTTAGTGGTGTGTCCCTGGAGCAGAGAATTCTAGCATATAAAACCAATTCTTTAGTCAGCTAATTTGGGCTTTGTAATGATTTATTTTTTTTTAATCAAGTAGGTTTTAAAATCAGCTGAAGAATAGGTAGATTAAAGTAGTTTGTGTAAATCTACATGTGACACGTGAAAGAACTCTTCATAAACCATCTGAGTGTTGTACAGTACTGAGTACTTGTAAGTACTGATAACAGGTTGTCACTATAATATGTGCACATGCCATTATTTTTTTTTCTCTGTTTGAAAGTACTAGTGAGATTTTAAAGGATGCTTCTCTTATATCATGTAAAAATGAAGACTTTCCTATAGTCTTTTAAGCTCTTACCCTTTTAAACCATTATGTGCAATCAAGTTCTTCTGGTTACAGTTGTTCTTGAAAGTAGCTGTAGCCCACTAAATACTTTACAGCTTTATGTTTCTTTTTCAAAAAGATTTCCATTGCAAACTGCAGTCACAGAGGTCATTCATGCTACTCTCAGATGGAAATTCTATGACATGGCTGCAATGCTATGTGAGTCTCTGAGGCCAGGATGGGTTACAGGGGTGAGCTGGTGAGATGCTGCAGATCACTGTGTTTAGCTCTCCAGTCTTAGGTTCTATCAGGCAGGCATTTATGACAGATACTTAATTCACTTCTGTTAAATTAAACTAAGAGCATCTACAGATGTTGTTTATAAATTTTGGGGGTGTTTGTGTATAAACATATGAGAACACACACCATGCCCTCCAGTCAACTGAATCTTCCTCTCCTAATTTACTCATGGAGGAAAAGGTTAAATTTCCTCTAGATTTTCAAGGGTGTTTTGTTTAGTTTTTTTACTTCCAATGAACTTTGTAGAAAGAAAGGCTAAGAGAGTATTACAGGAAAAGCAGCGTTTGCTGAGAACTTTGATTACCCATAAGTACCATTTCCAGTTCTAAGATGCAGAAGGAACTGGTATTTAAAGGTCAGAAGTTGCCAGTGTGGTTCATCCTAACATGACATGACAAATGTTGTGTTACAGAGCAGAAACTTTTTCTCTTGTTAGAAATCTGGAAATGCATTAATTAACTTCTTAGGCTGCAAATTGGCAAACCTGCAGAGTGGTTTTGGATTATTATTTTAAACCTCACATCTAAGGAAGAGTAGTCTGAAGCTGCTCAGCCACTTACTGTGGGTGAAATGCAGAATTCTGTCTTTGCATCTGCTTATTACCTTAACTGCCTCATGTTTTTCAGGTTTTTCACAATACCATTACTATCTTTATGACAGAATCTAAATTAACAAAATGTTGCCTGTACATGGAAATGCTGAAAAATTAACTCTTTATTTTCTTCTGTTTTTTTTTTTTTTCAGCTGAACCCCTGCCTTTAATGGACTTGTGCCGAAGATCGATTCGTTTTGCTCTTGGCAGAGACCGCCTGCATGATATAGAAATTCTACCTTTGCCTCTGTCTCTGAAAAATTATTTACAGTACCAATAAGACACCTAGAACCCTCTGGCCTCACATTGGACTACATCAATGCAAATGGCAGAAAATTGTTTACAGCAGAATATAAATCTTCGTGATGGACACTTAAGTGTTATTTAATTTTTAATATATATTTTTTCTGAAACAGTGAAAGCAGATCACTGGGGGGGAGGGGGGACTACTAAAGAATGTGAAAACATTGATTTGATCGAGATTTGTGTATTATCTGTTGCCTGTTGTGTTTACAGTCCTGAAGGCCATTATTCTCATCACTGATACTGGTTTATCTTTGTTGCCTCTGGTAAATGCCAATAGAAAATCTGACCTGCAAAATCCACAGTTATGCAGGACAAGAGTGTTCTTTGACAGTAGGATTTTTATTTTTTTTTAAATTCTTTCTGGTTTTCTATCCCTCACCCCAACAGATAAAAGTAAAATAACCAAGGGCACATTTTGGCACTAACTTTTGAAGAATATTTAAACCTTGCATTTAGTATCTAGACTTGTTTAGAACTTTGAGTATTCAGCACTCTACATGATCAGGCCTATACATTTCTAAAAGTTCTAATTTTAAAAAAAAGATTATTGATTAGAAGAAGAGTATGTGATTTTAAAACACAAGAAGAAAAAAATGGTACATGCTTCCGTTCATTTTTTTAGATGTGGTAACAGTAAGATACAGTTCATTGTTTTCAAGACCAAATCTAGTCCCTCCAAAGTTCTGCAGTTTATGACAAAGTGTTCACTATCCCAATTTAGGATATTCATATTTTAGAAAGCTTGTCACTTTTTTATTTGAACAAATTTATAATTTTTATGTGGTATGAACACTAAGTACTTGGTTCTCTTTTTAATGTATGTGTGGTTATAATGTTTATTTATCTGTTTAGAGTCTGTGGAGTTTTCATTTAACTGTTTCCCATCTTGGGGTGACTGATTTTGTTTTTTCCCCAGCTCCACCTGAAATGTATTAATTTTTCAGGCTCATCCCATTTTTTAAGATGCTGCTTTCTATTTGCATTTCTTACATGTTTAAAGTTATCTGCCTGATCAGTTATCTAGTTTTTAAACTGGAAGTTGTTGTTATGGCAGGATGTCAAATGTTTAGACTGAGCTGCCTTCAGCATATTTTAATGTGAATTTACTGATGAACGAGGAGAAAATTTCTAATAAAGTCTACTGTCCAAAACAAAGCTCATGTCTTCTTTGATGAAGTGTTAAATAACATAGCACTGCATACAGAGTTGAAGTTCAGTTTCCCCTGCAGCTTTGCAAATGTTCCTCTTCAGCACTTCTTTGGAATGGCTGCTTTGGGTTCACGTGCCAGAGACATCACAGGCCATGACATGTCCTGTGCCTGATTCCTTGCTCTCTCTCTGGATATAGCTTTAGTCTTGCTTTTAGTGCAGTTCTGGCTAGATTCCTCTAAAAACAAGCTCAGTTTTCTGTGAAGCTGCACTTTGGGACTCTGTGCTTTTGAGGTAGGTTGAAGTTTGACCGCTGTGCACTGATGATACAGAAAGAACCCCTGAACTGCAGATGGCTGCAGTTGCCCTTCTTTCAGTCACACCAAAGAACAGAATTACAGTTTCACCTGGAAAGGAGAAACATGAGGTAAAAAAGATAAAACAACAAGAGCAAGAGTAGGAGCAACAAGTCAAGCGTTTCTGAAATTAACAAGTATTTGCTTCTTTGGACTGAACTGAATTATGCTGATGCTTATTTCAGCATCAACTTATTTTCAGACTTGCTTTCACTTAAGGTGGGAGTTACATACGGTATTATTTACATTAGCCTTACAAACAGGTAGAAATTACAGCTGTCATCTCTGTATCTTACTTTTTCTACTTCCTTTGTTTAATTTATAGCTTTTGTCTCAATAGGGACAAAGGAAGAAGGAGATATAAAGGTATAATAACTAAAGGAAAGATACAGCTTTGTCAAATGATAAGCAAGGGTAAGTAGTTGTTCGGGAATTGTGTGATAATGGTAGACCTTATTTTTCCACACTAAGGTCCATTTTAGCGAAGCATTTTCCTAAAATTAGTGGTTTACTGTGTAGAACTAGACTTCATTGTCCTTTGAGTAGAGATTGTGAAGTGTTTTCTTCTCTGTTCTTTTGCTTGACTGGTGCTGCCAGCATTTTAATGTGACAGTAAAGTGGGAACTGATATGAGTCAAATTAATTGTGCCTCTGTATATCAATTAAAGTTATTATTTTATAGTTGGATTGCACTGTCCACTGGTGCTTATGTGATGGTTTAGAGACCAAACATCCTTACTTTAGCTTTCAAACATTTTTTCCAACACTTAGCTACTTTTCAGGAGCGCTAGTTGTACAGGAATGATACTTTTATTGTTTTGCTTTTCTCTGATTGTGTGTTGTGATGCTGTGAATGGATGGTAGATGCACCCTGTCATGTGGGATTAGGGCCCTGTTTTGGAGGGTGAAAAATCTTTTTGATTACAATGCAGGCTTGATTTATCTTCTTGGAGGTGCTGCATGATCATAAGTTGAAAGAACTATAGCTGCAGCAACACTCTTAGCTTAGTTAATAAAGCTTGACTTAACTAAAGCTGTAATTTTATAAAACCTAAATTTATAATAAAATTTGAGAAGCTATTGTCCTGTGGTATAGCATCTGTTATACACAAGTCGCCACTACTAGGCTGACAAAGTCAGTGCTGTGAAGGCTTTATTTTTCTGCTTCATATTGGACCGAGGGAAATGTATCAAATTGTCTGCATTCTCATCCAGAGGTAACACAAAATCTGTACAAAAATTGTGAAGTGTTCTTTTAGACTTCATGTGCAGTCTTTCTGGGGTTCAAGTTTTTATCTCAACAGATTGACTCAAACTGTTCCTGTCAAGGTAGGATCTAACTTTGCAAGTTTCTTAGTGTTCGCTTGAAGCTCGGAAAAGCTGTCAGAGAAGCTGATACGAACAGATCATTCAAATGTTTCTGTTAGTTATAAAATAGCAGCAAGCCAGAAATGCTATAAAATTCCATTCTTATCTCTGTTACAGTTGGTATGGTTAAACTATAACCATATGTTCTCACGTCAGTTTGTGGAAATCAATGCAGAGCAGACTTTGTATCAGATCCAGCAGTACTCACTCAGGTACAATTCTCACTGACAGCAGGGAGAGATCTGCCTGAGTCAGCAGTGCTGCTCCTGGTTCCCATGTAAAGATCTCCAAACATTTCCAATACATCGTATTGAGTGATACTTTATTATATGTAAGCAATGTCAAGCAGATGGTTTCTGCAGCAGTTTTTCTCATTTGGCAAAACATGCTGGCAAGTGTAGCTAGGTAAATGTTGTGAGAAAGTTGAACAAAAAAATGCATCTAGTTGAGGTTGAGAGTGATATTCAAAGGGGAAGCTAGACTTTTTGGGTCCTTGATGATTTTCAAAAGCTTTTTAGTTTATAAACCTTTTAAATCTTGCTGTGGTTTTTATTCTGTATATTTAAAGGAATGTAGGATCTTTATCCATTCCTGTTTATCTCACAAAAGAATGTCTAGTGAGCATGAAGTGGAAATCCTTTGTTTGCTTGATTCAAAGACTCCAGAAAACCTCCTTCCTCCTTGGGAAATGTTCTCTGTAGACATAAAGCCATGAGAAATATACAACACACAAGAGCCTGAATCCTTCTCTCCTTTTTTTTTTTTTTTCTTTTTCTTGAGACTTTAAATCTTCCTTCAGAGAAGAACTTGGTGTGTTCTGCAGACAGTGTCTAAAGGTTCTGAAGCATCTGCTACCAAGCTGATCACCCTGCTGGAGGTATGTTGAAGCAAATTGCAATGTAGTAAGGTGGCTGTAGAGAACAAATGTCTGGAACTTTAAACCACAGTATTTCCCAAGGGTTTTACCTTAGTTTTTTTTAAGCCCTGCTGTGGAGCACAAGTAAATTCAGAAGGGAAGAAAAAAGAAAAGCTGTTCATGCTTCCATTGCAGCCTTAAGTGTTGGTGTTCAAACTTGAGGCAATAGCATTTTTCCCACTAAACTCTTGTTGCACAGCCTTAATATCCCAAAGCTCTATCACGGTCTGCATGTGCTTCAGATGCTTTCAAAGGCCTCTGGGTCTGCAGTTGTATGGAGTAGCACCTTGTTCCACCTATTATCCTGTCTTAACTTAATTAGTCAACTTCTAGGTAAAGAGCTCAGCTCCTCTGTTGTTATTGCCATGCCCGCAGTAAGAAATGGGGCTACCCAGAGTACCTGAGATGCCAGCCAAATAGAAGCCCAGTACCTGGCAGATCACAGTGTGAGGTAGTTCACTGTGCCAAGCAGCAGTGGGACAGCAGTGTCAGTGTATCTGAAGCAATTAATAAATGACTGAGCTTAAAAGGGCCTACCTTTCAATTTGGAGGTGTTTTTGCAAATCCTGTTTAAAATGGGTGTGAGGATCAGACACTTGTAGTTTCATTTGTGCAGTTGTGAAAATTTGTAAGTTATAAAGCTTCTAATCTCTCCAGGTGACAGTAGATCTTCATCCATTGTAAGTAGAGCTCATGTTTTTAATAATTCTAGCATATCAGGGGGTACTTAGAGTTGACAGCTCCATTTTTGGATTTTTAAGATATTGCTTCTCTGGGTTTTGAAAGCTGCAGCACAAAATACAGGTGTCTTCAGACTTGTAAGAAAAACAAACAAACCCTTTAGGTAGAAAAGTTGTCTTGCTTTTATAGAGAGATGGAATTTAAGCCACCAGCTGCCTTCAGGTCTGTAATAAAGACTGCTGTAAGCCCTGAAACATTGCTTTGTAATTGTTCTATTATTTCTTTGTCCACAGGTTTTTCAAGATAAAAATAAAACCTTCTAATTCATTTATTAATTGTTTTCAATCTTACTGCATTTTTTACTTTGCTGGTGTTTGGGAATCAGACTGTATTTCCCAAGCTAAGCTTCATGAAAATACAATTTATTTTTAAACATCAGAAGTTATTCAGGACTGTATGTGCATGCCATGTCTGAAGGAGAATGCTTCTTTTTGTTTAATTTTTCTATGCTGTAATTTCATTCCTTTCCTCACCATCCACATTGGGGAGAGCATCTTTACTCTTGAACTTAACTGTTCTTGACCCCAGGACCCTACTCAGAAGCACATTGAGACACAGGTCACATTGGTGGTTTTCTGTTGAAGTGACCTCATTTGTTTTTTATTTAATAACTGTCCAGTTATTGAGTCCAGTGCCCCAAAATTGCTTCATTCTGCACATGTACACAAATACGTACACTGCTAGTTTGCAGTTAGCCTTTTGTTTTCTGCATCTTTTTTGCCTGTGCCAAGCAACTTATCTTGTCTCTTCTACTGGGACCTCACTCTGGGAAAACTACTGTGGGTGCTTTGACTTTCAGTGAACTTACTTTAATTTGTGTTTTCAGAGTGATCAGCAGTATTTCAAGTAAGAATTTGTTTTAGATCAAAGTTCTTCGAACTGTCACAAGAGCACTGCAAAAGGTTGGAATAAATATCAATTTTAATAATAGAGCTTCTTTGTAGAGCTGCTTACTGTTGAGGTTTAAAACTCTACACTTAAATCCTCTCACATCTTTAACTGTCCCCTACTGAGGAATGTTACACAGAGCTTTACTATCAGTGATCACCCTGATATAAAAATGAAATTATTACATCTGTACCTTCTGCTCTCTGAGATCCATGACCTCCAGCTTCCTACTGAATCCGAGGTGGAAAATAGAGATCTGGTGTGCCTGGTTTCTTACATTAGTTGGGATTCCTACCCAACCCCTCCCAGAAGTGGGAACAAATGTTTTTCATTGTCACATGTAATAAATAGACAGCAATGATAGAAAGCTCTCCTAGGATGTTGTGTCTTTTTCACTGAAAGCTGAAATGATTTTTTTTTTTTTCCCAAAAAAATATCTCTCCAGAAGATGATCTAAACATTTGTCTTCTAAACATGACCATGTCATTGAGCATAAGGAAATGCTCCTAATAATTCTGAAATACTAGCCTTTTGGGTCAGGGGTCTTTTTCTCTTGGAAAAAGGAAGGACACATTAGGTTATGATCTGGTTTTGTTTCTTTGATTTTTAATTAAGGCTCTTAAGTTTTGTTCACATTCAAGGTTTTGGAAGTTACTTATAGAAATATAAATATACTCTTTTCTTTTTTCTCCTTAATTAAACATATGTTTTTGTGGTCTTGCAATCAGTAAGGAATCCAGAGGGACAAGTGTTGTCTTTAAGACCAACTGTTTAAAATTCAACAGAAAATACATTTTTCAGTCACAGAAATTAATCTTCTCAACTGAAATACAAATGCAAATTTTCAAAGTTAATTTCAGATAAAGAACTTTTTAAACTTGATTCTGATGCACAGAAATGCTAGTAAATAAGTACATTGGGTCTCTGTGCCCTATTATAATTTTTCAGATTCCTGAACCATCACCTCTGTTTTCTGATGAACCCCCATTTCCCCTCCATGAAGGAAACTAATCACTTGTAATCACAGTTGTTTCTTCTTACTATTCTTCTCCCTCCATACTTGCAGGTATTAACTTCTTTGATGATATTACTGATTAAAAAGCATAAGTTAAACTTGTATCACTAGTTTCGTGTTCAATTTTGCTTTGAGGATCAAAGTTTCAGCCTGTATGTCCTCAAAGCTGGTCTGGTTTTTGGGGTATAGCATTATTCTCATTAAAGATATTACCTTTGTAAATTCACTCCTGTTTATATCCTTCAGTAATCTTGCCTATGTTCCCACCATCACTGCTACATAGAAGATAACTAAAAAGAGCAGATATCATATATTTAATCAAGATCTTTGCCTTTCATGATTTTCCTCTTGAAAGAAAACAAAGATAAATGAGGGCTGAGAATTTAAATTATCTGCTGTTTGCACAGAGCTCCCTTTTGTGTCTTTTCCTAGGCCTACACATATTCTGCTTTCACAGATAAAATGGTAGGAGCTTGTTATGAATTTCTATAATGGAGTAAAAAGAGCAAAAAGACTTCCAAAGTTGTTTGGTTTTTTAATACAGTAAAGAGATGGAAAAAGCAGACATAGCAAAATTGTTCCTTTTCTACTTTTACCAATTAGAAGGCTAATAGTGAACTTCCAATTTCAGTTCAATAATTTTATTTCCTCTTCTGCCAGCTGTCACATCCAAACACAACTTTTTTTGTCACAGAGCTCTTCACTTTTCCCATAGATTTAAAACCAGTCCAGTAAAGTCTTGACTTTTTTTTGTCTTGAGTCTTTTCTTTTTTGACTCTGAACCATCAGTCTTCTCCTGCTAAAGAACAGTCTGAAGTCTTGGCTTCCCTTGGCCTTTGTAGGCCAACACCATCAGCCTGTAGCTGTGTTTTTTGGCTGAAAGCTCTTTCTGTTGGTCTATGATGGAAATGGGAGCCCTCTGTCCACAGGTCCTTGTGACTTGAGGTAATTTCTAACTCTGTGAAGTTCCCAGAGTCTCTGTCAGAAGTGCATCTGGGACATGCTTCTAGATTTATGGTTTTTCATTAGAATGTGCAATACTGAAAGCAGCCTTTCCAGGAGTTTAGCAAGGGTTTCTAAGAAGTTATTCCTCACATTGAGTTGCACAAAAATAGCATAGAGGCAGAGAAAACAAATGAAAATTTAGGTGTATTTCCAGACCTTACCTTTCCGTCATCAGCTGTGAGTAGACTTTTTAAAATTAATTTAGGCTACAGTGTTTAGGGTGCCCTGATATTTGCATATCAGAGCTTTTATCTCAAATTGCACATTTTCTTTCATTTTTCTTTATCTAACACCTTAGCTTTTATTCAGAAACTTCTTTCACAGAAGTATGTTCTTTATGTTCCTCTCTTTTGCTGCCAGTTCTTAGAATGTAGAAGTTATTTCACCATGATTTGTTTTTCTTTCATGTGGAAAAACTTTGCTTTAATCTTTTTCTGCAAGAAGCCTCTTCCCTTCAGGCTTACCTGGAAGTGCTACCCCCTCTATTAGTAGAAGAGGTGTGAAGTGGTAAGGAGAATGCAAATAAACCTGAATACATAAATTACAGAAATGGATTCTTCAAATAAAAAATGCTACATGTCTTGGCAGGCTAAGTTGGATCAAAACTCAAATTTCACTCTTAATAGGAATAGCTAAGCAATGCATGGGAAATATAGCTCCAGCACATGTCTCTGAGTTCCTCTGTCAAACTCAAAGCAGATTTTCAGCTGTCAGTAGTTCCTAACTCAAGAAATTCTAGGCAAGCAAAACTGCTTTTGGCCACCTGTAGCTCTCCCAGGGTCCCTGTGCCAGATGTTTGTTCCATCTCTGCAGCATAAGCAGAGGAAGGAGGCCGCGTAACACTGTTATCTGCAATACACATTAAGGAACACAAACAAAATGTGTTTCTTCGGCAATCTGTGCTGCTTGCCCTTGCTGGTGAAAGGAGGGAAAAGGATGAAGGAAGATTTTCTCAAGAGCAGTTTTTTTCCATAGCATCCACATAAGAATAGAAGGGAAGAAAGAAATCAGATGTTTTCACACATTTTTAAGTCTAGAAGTAACCATTAACCCATTTAATAGTTGTTTGAGGCGGGTAATAATTTCTTACTTTAGCAGGTCAAAACCTTTCTATTGGACTAGGATGCTTAGCAAGACAATAAATATATTTCTCATTCACCATTTCTAATTGTGCATAACAAAAATTGTCACTGAGAAATTTTTTCACCACCTAAAATTATCTGCCTTGAGCTTCTAACCACTGGTGGTTCTTTTTGTAGGCAATTAAAGAAATATCTAGCACTCTGTATTGTCTTACCAGGCTGATACGTATGCATTGTAAAGGAGCCACAGCTTGAGCATCTTTTGATGATCTAACCATACAGTTAAATCTTAAGCTGTAAGGAAACATATCTAACTTGTGTCAGAGGACATCTCTGTCTATGTGCCAGATTCTACAATCTCTTAAAACTGATTTTGTCAGTCAGTAATCTACAGCCAGGTAAAAAATTCTATGTCTGCCCTGTCCCCCATTTCATTATTGATGTGTGAAGCAGATTATCTTCTCTTTCCTTCACTTTGATTCACCATGGCACTGGTCTGAAATCTCCTACTTTAACTGCACATCTATTCCAACCCTCATGTCTTTTAGCTGCTACTTCCTGAAATAGTCTCTCCTCTTATAATTAAAACCTGATGTTTTGTTCTTTGATACCTAACTTTGGCTCTTTCATCAGCATTGTGTTTGAATGTCCCTAATTCTTTAAGTGATCCAGATTTTTCTGTACAACTAGACTGTTCTCTCTCCATCATTATCTATCACCCAATCAGTAGTTTTGCAATCTGTAAATGTGATAAACCATGATTTGATAGTTGCAATCAAATCACCAAGGAAACTTCAAACAAGCACTGAACTCAACTAGAAATACTTTCCAGTAATGATCACCTTTGGATAACCTTTGGGAGTTGTCAGCAGCCAGTGCTTATCCAAATATGCACTTTGCTGAGGGTGGTTATCTTCTAAAATAATGCATAGGTACTAGGCCAAGTTATTCACCAAAGTAAAATTAGTGTTTTCTCTTTTGCAGCTTAAAACAGGTTTCAAAAGAAGTTATGTGTGAGAGAGGTGAAGAGTGGCAAACAAATGTGCATAACTGAGAAAGTGAACCAAGTGAGAGAAGGTAATGGGGGGGAGGAAGAGCAGAGGATCTTTGTTACTAAGTAGAAGTAAAGTCTCCTGATGCCCCAGTGATTTAATGCACACATTATGACAGTCTCTGGAAAATATTGAGGAAGGTTTTCAAGGCTGAAAGGCAAAGTTAGAATTTTGGTTTCCTAGATCTTAAAAAAAAAAAAAAAAAAAAAAATTTCAATCATAATCTTGCTGTTACTGTGCACTCTCCAGTTGCTGATTGCATTGATTTGTTTCTATTTGTGTGTATGTTTTCTGACTAAAACATTGAGGCATTGTCAATTCACTTCCATTTGACCCTATTTCATGGGTATATTTACAAGCACTACACCAGAAAGCTAATATTGATACTCTAATTTTGTTCTATTTTTCTCAGGTCTTATATTATCAAGTACATCTTTTGAGGCAACCACTTGTAAAACATTAACTCTTTCCACTCATCCTTCCAATCTGCAACACCCTCTACAGAGTGTTGAACTGAAAAGTAATTCCTGCAATGTATTTCATATAGAAAACATAATTGCTTGCTAAAAACACAATTAATCAAGTTTGCTTTCTAGCTTTGCTACAAGCTTTTTTGTACTTGGCTCAGGCTTGTACCTTGGCCACTCCTGCATTTAGAGGCGTTTAAACAAAGTCCAAGGAAATAATTGGTGAAAAGTGTTTTTCTAAAGGTGTATATACCCTTGGTGGCCAAGAAGTGTTTTGAAAGATGAAAGGATGGCTGATGGACATGATGATGAGGTACTGGAGTTTACAAAGCATTGCTGGGATAGCTCCCATTAAGCATCAGTTTCTTGTTCCTACAGATGCTTATCCTACCATGCTAATGGATTTACAGTAATGTCTGTGTATCAAGATAGTATATGAGCTTACTGGTAGGATTCTAGGACTGACTTCTGTGCACACAGGTTCTTGGAAGATGCCTGGTTCTTTAAAGTTGGCAGCTGCACTTGTATCTGTTCAGGAAGGAAGGCTATGTTTTAGCACCTTGGCAGGTTTACCCAAGGCTTTGTTAGCAGCATAAATTGAGAATGTGCTTGGCCAGATGAAGTTTGGCTCAGCACAGGCAATGAGGAAGGGCTTGGGGAGCAATGGTTGGTGAATCACTTGCATTCCAGCTGGCTGCAGGCTCCCTGCTTGAGCCCTCATTCCTGCCTGCCACAGTGGGAAGCAGGAGGAGGCCGTGGGGGGCTTGGGATCGTGAGCCTCTCCACAAGAGCTACAAGAGAAGTTTGCCTCTGAAAGATCCCAGTTGCTCCCTGCCCTTCCGTATGAGCACTCTCATGTTATGATTTCTTACCAGTCAGATATAACCATCATCTAAAAATAGATCAGGAAATGCAAAGCTAAACAAAAACCTTCATTCTTTTAGAATTGACTTTTGGGCAAACATTTAGAAAGTACATCTTTCTTTTCTGCCTAAAATTTTCTGCTTAGTGTTCTGCCTTTTATATTTTGTTTCTTTCAAAATATATTCTTGATGATACAACAAAAATTATTGACATGTGGCAGGTCACCAGGTAACACTTTCAGCTATCTTAGCACCACTCCATAAATCTACAGACCTCCATCCCTGGTGAATTTTTGGTTTCTGCCTCCATGTCATATAGCAAAATGCCATTCCATAAAAAATACAACCTGCTTGTTTGAAAGCTTACAAAGTGCATTTGTATTCAGTATGCTCTCTCTGTGCCTAGGCAAAAGAGTGACTGTATTTTTGTGTTACTTTCCCATGGTGTGGTTACAGACAGCAGCTGTTTTCCCTCGTCCATCCACTGTCTTGCTCACAGGTGATGTTGTTGGTGTTCAGTCCTCCCTCAGCGAGGAGCACTGTTCCCCTCACAGCCCTTTGTCAGGCATGGGCGGCCACGGCTGTTGATGAGGCTCTGGACTAAGTGTCCCAAGGGACTTGATACAACCATATTTCTAGGTTTGTTTTTAGATTGTACATGTTTTATTCACAGGTCTGTTATATTGGCAACTCATGATCACAAACTGAGTGAGTTTCTTACTCTCTTTTTCACTTGAGTATCTTTCTAGACTGTGAAATATGGAGTCAAGGACTATTCTCTCATGCTAAAGTGGAAGGACCCAGAGTGGCCAAGGTCAAACTGGGAAGCAGATGTGTCTTTGTGGGTATTTCAGTTGACAATGTCTGAAAAATTGAGAAGTCCTAGCTTGAAATCAGGGCCTGTGAAGGCGGCAGAGGCACAAAGCCACTGGGGCGGTGTGAGGAAAATCAAGCGTGAAAACTTCCTCACAAGTAACTCCTCATCTTCAGAGGTGTTATCGGGGGGACAGCCTGTGGTAGTGACCAAATTATAATGGAGTTTAATATTGTGGCAAGGAGAAGGCAGACTATATAGATTTAGTGAGTAGGTACTCAAGGAAAGGGAGTTAAACAGATTCCCCCCCCTCCAGTGCCTGGGGTAAAGGTGTGTGTGGGCCCCTGGCCTGAGGGGTGGGGGGCCTGAGGGGGCAGCAGAGCTGCAGCCTGGGGCTCGGGGGTGCTTCGTCCTTGCTTGAGGGGATGTTTCTATTTTCTCCAAAGGAGGAGAGCTGGGGAAGGTGAGAGGCAGGGATGAAGGATGAACAGGATTTAATTCAGGTGTGTCTGTGTTTTGGAACGGGTAGAAGCAGCCCAAATGGTGCTGGAACAAAGCTGGGTTTGAATATTGCAAAACACAAACCCCCAGTCAGGGAGGAGCCTCATGAGGTTCCTAAGGGGCACCAGAGAGTAATCCTTCCCTGTACCAGGGAGGGAAATGCAGCTTTTAAGGCAGAGAAGAGGAAGAAATGTTTTTCATTCAGAGGAATTCGGTGAAGAATAACACAGCAGATATTCCTGAGGTAGGAACTGGATGGGAGTTACCTCAGGGGCTGCAGTGGTGGTGCCTGTGAGGTGATAGACCGTCCCCTCACACCTGAGGGGTTGCAGCTGCCCCTGTGATGTGCCTGGTGATGTTTGGCCTAACCAGGGAACTACATGGTGGGCTAGACTATCCTGAACCATGGGAAGGATTTGGCTGAACAGTGACATAAAATGCTTTTAACTGTTGGATGTAATTCATCCTTTCAGTCTGGTCACCTTTGTCGGACGTAAGTCAAAACTTAGCTCAGCTCCAGACAGGCACAGTTTTCATCTGTACCTTTCCACAGCTGTATTTAACTTTCTGCTCAGCTTCTTCTGGCCTCAACTGCACTGCAGGGAAGTGGGAAACTGGGCAATTATTTTGGTGTATACTTAATCTTATTGCTGTATTTTTCTGGCATGTTGATAAGTATGGATATAAAGTCAGGAATTGAACTTTGTGGCCAATGGCAGTATATTCAGACTTTCCTGAGTGAAATAATGACTTGCTGGTAAATAATTCAAAGCTTATTCAAATTGATCCATTTTAGTGTGTAAGACCAGAAGAGGTTGTATAATATGGGAAGAAGCCACAAACTCATTGGTTACTCTAGGGGGTTCTACCCAGTGTTGATACATCATCTCCCTTGTCAGCATTTCTAATAACATACCACAGAGCACTCAGGTAGACTCACAAATACTTCAATTTTTTTTTTTTTCCTTTTTTCCCTTGCATTTTCCTTTTCCAGTTTCACTTAAGAGGGTACTCTATGACAATTATGTGTTATTCTCTTTTGCCTAATTGCATCAATATCCTATATTTGGCTTTGTGTTTTACAACATGCTATAACATCACAATTCACGTCCTGTTATGTCTGTTGCTTAGTTAATTCCAAAGACTGAAATTCAGCATATATGCAGCATAGAAATGTTGTGAATGCACTGAGCTGGCTGTCTTGGAAGGATGCCTCATAATACTTGATGTGTTCTCATGTACTTCATTGTACCTCTTCTAGCTGGGTGTTTCAAGATTCTAATTTGGAGTAATAGGAAAGACTAGAAAAATGTACTTATTCTGTGATCTAACTTTCCTGGGTTTACTGTCATAAATCAAAATAAGAACTGTCTTCATGGCTTTGTGAATGAATATAAAGTGCTTACTAGCTGCTGAAAAGTGCAATCCAATCTTTTCCTTTCATCCTCAGAAATGATTGTGCACTGCCTTCTCTGTGTTGGTGCTAACAATTCTGTGGCCATGCAGGCAGCAGGAGAGGAAGAAAACAAATCAACTTTCAGCCATATCAGTGAGTTGATCTGACTTGCCACGTGGTGACAGAAATGGGCAGGAGCATACAGACATGACTGTGGGTTCAAATGGGCTGAAGTAGAAACCACATCCTAAGAAGAAGCATAAAGTGAGGAAGAACTCATCTTTTGTGCAGTTTATGCTGAGAGAGTTCTGTGTTGCTTTCATGTTTCTAGTCCATGGACTTTTACACCCAGCACCATTTGTTACCACATTTCTGCACGCAGTGCAATGCAATACAGTGTTTCTTACATTTCCATTTTACTAATTTTTCAAATGAGCTATTTGCCAAGAAACATTTTCTCAGTTCCCCTGCACAATTTTTAAAGGTTCCTGTTGTGCTGCTTACCCCATATTCCTCAAAACAATGGAGTATTTATTGAGCAGAAGAAAGTGCTGGAAAGTTGAGGAATCAGGAGGTTTTATGTACCATCCTTTTGGTAACCCTAGTATTTCATCCTAGTGTGTTTTTATTTTCTTTCCAACTCCTGATGATCTTAGGAGGTAGGTAGAAAGCTGTTAATAGATTATGTATGGTAGCCCATTATGAGGTTTTTTTGTGCTCTCATAAATCAATCTTGGTGAAAGTACTTACTTATCTATTAATGCATGGTTGAAGTTTTCTTTTGCCTTTTTTTTTTTACTTGAAGTTTACACTGTGTTACATGTAATTATAGAGTTTTCTGCTTGAAAAAGCTTAGGGTTTTTGTTTGTGTGCTTTTTGTGTGTTTGTTTTTGTGGGTTGTTTTTTTTTTCCCCACCCTGTTATTGGAAAGCAACTCAATATTACTGTTTTAGGCACCTATTCTTATTAGAGCTGTGTAAGTCACCATACATTTTGTAGGTTTCACTCAATTCCAGACCCTTCCTCAGGAAGGTTTATTTTCAGAAAGGTTTGGGAATATTCACTTGATATTATGAATGCAGTGGGGATTTTTTTGTTTTAATGCTTTAACAATATACATCTAACTGTCTTCTGCTTTTAGGGCAAAGTCAAAGTAATCTAACAGAAGATCACAACATTTCTCTTAATTTCCTTAAAGAAACCTAAGGATCTTTGAATCCTCTTTTAAACATATAAGCATATATGTATTTGTTTTTATGTATGTGTACATAAAAAATATTTTAACGATTTATAGATATATGTATTAATACTGTAAAATGCTGACATGGCCAGGATGCAATATGGTACATCCAGGGCTGTTCTCTGATACAATGTCTCTCTCCTAATGAGCATGTTTTGTTTGAATGTTCAGGTAGTTCCTGTCATGATACATATTCAGTGAAAGACCACATGGATTTTCACTGTTTACTTTTGGCTTTGTTTTTCTTACACTGCCACTCAGCGGTCAGGGATGTGTCTGTGTCTGGAGATTCTGGCTTCTGATAGCTGAAAAACTGCTATCTCAAATGTAAGCTCCTTGTTTTGGGAGTTCTGGTTTCACATTAGAGCTGAGTCTCAGTGTTCAGAGTAAGCATTGCTACACTGCCAGATGAAATCTTGTTTAACCACAAAGTTTCCAAGCAGTTCAATTGAATCTTGTGCCAAAAACTTGCTGTTCTGTCATAAATGGTGTTGCATTCCCATTTAAAGAAATGAGAATCATATAAGAGCAAAAAGTTTTGCTTCTTTTTTTCTTTTTTTTGTTTATTATCCTTCTATTGGTGTTCTATATGCATCTTGAGAGCTTCTAGAACTCTAGATGATTCATATCTCCAAAGGCCAGTAAAAAGTGAGCACATCTAGAGGACAGCTCACCCAAGCCTGAAGTCATTCCAGTAAAATGAAACAGAAAGGTATTTGGGAAGGAAAATGAAACCTTTTTTATTTCCAACAATTTAGTAATTTAGAATGGTGTTATTTTACAATTTATTAGTATTCTAGTTACATCTAGAGAACTGACAAAATTTGAATGCAAAGTATTATTTTACCAGGTAACACAGGTACTTAAATTTTAATGCTTTCTTAATTGTTTTTCAGTTTCATTGTTGTTGTTTTGCTTATTAAACACATTACAAAATGGTGAATTGTTTTGATCAAGTAACCAGCTGGAAAATTTTGCTACACTTTGTTTTTCAGAACATTTCATCTTCCATATGCATTTAGTTTCTAGTAAACTTATCACGGGATGCTGCAGAACAGATGTAGCAATTCAGTTTTAAAAGAAAAAATCAAAAAAGAGGCACTGTTTATACTTTTCTGGGAATAAGTGAGGAGATTAGTGGGACCTATCCATGATCAGTTTTTGACTTCACCATACCTGTGTGTTCTTCACTACTTTTCTATTATTATTTTTTAACCTCTAAACTTATGAGACAATTGCATTTTGTCCCATGAATTTTGTCCCATATAAATTATTAGGAAGAGTCACAGGAATAAGTAAATTCTTCATAAATGGAACAGCACCTTTCACAGAACAGGTGTAGGCTTTGCAATATCTGCTGTTTAGGTATCTTGTACCCAGCAGAACTCTGCTGAGAGCAGTGGTTATATATCCTGCTACCTGCAGGCCTGAGGAAGGACTGTAAAAGTAGCCAGGAGGAGATATACATGTATATTCTCCCCAAGTTTTCATCAGGTTTGACAATAAGGAAATCAAAGGAGGTTTTATCCGTTCACTTTTTAAAATAAAACATTGACCATGATTATTTGCTAGATAAGTATAATTAGTCTTCAATTACCATGAAATTTTCATACATTCTCTTTCCAAATCTCTTGCACTATCAGCTCCTCCAGTCACTGATGTGCTGATTAAACAATGACAGAAGGTGAGAAAACAGTCCTCAAAATAACAATTATTCTTATTTTTTGAGCACCAAGTTTTATACCTGAAATCAGACTAATGATACAGCTGCCTGGAAATTGCTTTATGGGGTGATGAGGTGATGATTATATGCTTTTCTGTAGCTCCATCCCGCCCTCTGCGAAAGCTTTAGTTGCAGGGTTTTGATCTGATAAATTATAGTTAGGTTTGCTGAAAACCTGAAGATGTTTACACTGAAATACTGGAATCTGCAAAACGTCCTCAGCTTTCCAGTTGCAGTTCCATCTAACAAGAGAAGGAAACTGAAATAATGGAAATTTTATTTTTTTCTATCATCTATGAAAATAATTACAAGTGGATCTGAGTGGAACTTTTAATATAAAAGTTGTATGGACTTGCCAGAGATAAATTTGTTATCAAACATATGTTGCTATAAAGTGTTCCCACAATTAAGGATATTTGTAAAAATAAGCACTTGTAAGAGCAGAAGACTCATCAGACTGGCACAAGAGTAGAATATTCAACATCCATACTCACTAGTGCCAGGGCCTAAAATTTTCTGGAATTTTTCGACTAGGAATATTTATAGATGATTGGGGATGTGAAGATTTAATCTCTTTATGATAAAAGGTGAAGGAATGGCAGGCTGAATGCTTGAACGCTGCTTGAAGGAGCAGGTTGAATGCTTCCTTCTCTCTATACATCCTTTAGCAGCTCCATGTCTCTGATGGAATTTGCAGGGGTGTGAAAGTGTCAATAAACAGATATTTGGGGTGAAATCAGAAGGTGACTTTCTGCCTGTGTCCTGAAAGCTAGAAGCATCTGAGGCAAGAAAAGCAGCAGAAAATTAAGGTAAATTCACTCTTTCCTAAAAGGTGAAAATATAGTACAAGTGAGGGACGTGAAAAACATTAATTACTGACTATGACCTGGAACAAAATATGGTTTGGTATGGAAAAAAGTTGATGTTATTAGTCTATTTACAGGGCCATGAGTAGGAAGGAGGATAAAAGCAAGAAGAAAGGAGGGTGCATTGAGTTACACTGGCAGAGATGCTGAGTATGGCTGAGAGGGCAGCACTTGGCAGTGGTGTGCACTTGTCAGAGCTGCTTTGGGCTGCTGCCATGCACTGCTGGCTGCTTCACATCTGGAAAGATGGTATCAGGGATAGGCTGTGTTGTTCAGCAGTTAGGATGAAACCCAGTCCCAAAACATCAAGGAATGTTTAAAATAAATGCTTTTTTTTTAAATTCCCCAATAATATTCTTCAGGTATAAACTGGAGGTTTATATTTTGGAAGGAAGGGATGAAGCAGATGGTTTATGGTGGTTACCAATAGAAATGTGAGAGCTGGAATTACATAAAAAGCTTGGACTACATATTTCTGTGCTGAAATAAACTGAATAACACTGCAGTTCAGCAAAAGCTTTCCAAAGCCATCCCCAAACCCAGCCTCATTCAGCAATAGCATAATTTTTTTCAAAAATGCCAACCTGCAAGTGAACAGCACTTAGTCTGCTAAATTACTTGAGTGTTCTTGAAAATGTCACAGCATAGCATGGGAGTTCTGATTCAGGAAGACATCCCAAGTGATGAAACAGTTTAAACAAGCATTTATGTCCATTTCTGAACTAAGACTGTTGATATTGCTTCCATGACAAATCGATTTTCACGGAGTTTAAGAATGTGTTCAAATTTAATGACAGTTAAATGGTCTCTTGATTTAGGGTCTAGCTTAGCAGGAGGAAACACCCAGAGCAACTACAATAAATTAATTATAAACATTTAGAAAAAGTTCTGGGAGGGACATAACTGAAAATCAGGAAGATAAGCTTAAACTAAACTGAAAGGATTGAATTAAAATCAAGAAAATAGGTGTTCAAGTTTTGTTTTTTTTTTTAATTTATTTTCTCTCCTCTGTCATGAAGTTTTAAAAAAAGACAAAATTTGCACCTATGAGATAGGAAATGCACAGGTCCTGAGGACAATGAGTAATATGGAGTAGTCCTTGGAAAACAAGCTTCTTGAGACAGAAGGAACTAACAGAGATGAGTAATAGAGTGGTGGTATCTTATAATGCTGGTGGTGATCTCAATTTAAAACTTTCTTGACTATTAGTCATTCAAATCAGTGGAAGCTATCTTCTCTCAAAGCTTAAGCTTTCACAATTCATGAAATTGTGAAGTAAGTCAAGCAAAATAATTCTGTCATCACTCTGTAACAAATCTTTAAGGTTTATTAAACACATTTGAAAATAGTCCAGGAGAGCAGCTGCATAAGATTAATCATTCTCAGGGCAAAAGCTGAGTTTTCCAGACTTTTGCATACAATTCAGCCACTCTTTCTCAAATGAAAACCCTGTTCTTATTAAAAAGCTTAAACAAATCAAAGATTAATTATAGCAAATTTGTCTTCCTGACAAAGCAATAGGCTAACAAAAAAATATAACAAAAAAAATAGTTGCCATCTAACAAAAATATTGTTAGATAGCAACTAAAAGAGGACCTTTTTGAGCATGGGCTGTGTTCCATCCTTGTGCCTTCTTCTGGCTGCTCAGTCCTCACATACAATTAGGTCTTTGCACAGCAGTTGGCATCTCAGAGAATACACAGCTGGTTCTTCTTGTTCTACCTGGTGGTGACTTCAGGCCTGAAGTGAGGGCTCAGAGGGCTTGGAGAGGTTTCATGGGGCTGTGTAAGAAGCATACATTGTCACTGCTTACCTTATAGCATCTGCATGAATTTAACAGATGTCTGCTGTCTGTCTCCTGGGTTACCAATTGAATGTTTCTAAGTTCACAGACATGCCAAAAATAACAGAACCTGCAATTTATTTTTAGTTCATCTGTTTTGATTTGCTTTAAACAAAGGGAAGCAAAGGAAAGTTTATTTATGACAGAAGGAAATTCGCTGTTTGCAAAAGTTCTATGGTCCCAGTTACCTGCTGGCTTTATCATATCCACTTCAGAAGCAGAGTTTTCCATTTGCTCTTCCCAAGGTGTAGCTGTACTGTTATTAGTCAACAGGATCACTGAAGACTGTGGGGTAAGAACTGCCATGTGGAGAAAGGTGTCTTTAATGAAACAACAACCTTCACTTTGTGGAAGAATTTTTGCCAGTCAGCAATTTCTCCCTATGTATTAACAACTGTTACAGTTTCCATTTAAAATCTGGAAAATTCACTACTCTTTCTCCAAGAATGGCTCTCCCAATTCTTATCTTGCGTGTGCCACTGATTTTCTGGGAATTACTCCAGAACTAAGCATGTGATCAGTCTGAGAACCCCGGGTGATCTTGTATTGGAGTTAACTTGGTCTGGAGCAATTTATACTCTTGCAAGTAGATGATCTCTGAAGATGCACTTGGCAAGCTACTGATGTACTTTTACATCAGTAAAGATGAGCAGCTTTTTTTTTTTTTTTTTTTTTTTTGCCTGGGAAACTGATGATGAGTGTGGTGCATCCATAAGAAGAGATGGCAGAGGCATATCAAACTTTTATTTGAGCTTTCTCACTGCATGAATTCTGATGTTTATTTCATGGAAGCATATTCTTCCTAGAATATATTCATAAAGGCTATCTACTGAGGTACACTGCATTTTCAACAGGGATGAACTACCAGCTTAATCACGAATAGAATGACCAGTGGGACATATTTCACTCACAGTTTCTCTTTAGAAACCTGAATTCTAAAGTATATGATGAGCCCAAAAGCAGAGTTACTTGAATTAAGAACTGGCTGGCTCTTTCTAGACACTTTTTGAAGTTTGCTATAAAGAGATACTGTGGTGCCAGTGAGATAAAAAGAACAAAACACTCCAATCACCTGCTGGTGATGTGGTCTATTATTCTACTATTCTGTAATTTAATTATGGATTTTCAAACTAGAAATATATATTTTTAAATTATTATTTTTAAATATAGGCCATTATATTCTTAATTTTAATAACATGAAGTGTTAGATTTTTTTCAGCTTCTTTCAAAGACCAGGAAAAAGACTTTCAAGTAAGTAATGTCTGAGTAATGTTTCAGTGTAGGAGCATTACTCAAACAAGCCTGCTAGATTTTTCCAACCAGAGCCCAAGAATAGCAAGAGATCCCATTAAAATAACTGAACTGCATCCTGCATGCCATCTCAGTGGTTCTGGGATTCAGTAACCACAGTGCACCTGGCGCCAGACAGTGTCTGCATTTTCAGAGTGTTTCTCTGGACAAGAGTGATCCAGCTGTCAAACGCTGAGTCTGGAGGAGTAAAAGATGAGCATGATACAGATACACAAAACTCTCTTGTCAGATTGTGTTTCTGGAAGAGCAAAGTTTAAAATCAATGAAAAAAAAAAAAAACCCAAAAAAACCAACCAACAAAACAAACCACTAGTTTTTCAGGACAAAATAAATAATTTTTTTTGATAAGTCAAATACTAAACAGCAGACAACTGCCTATTTTTAGGAGAGAGGAACTGACATAAACAGGGTTGCATGGAGACACATGTCAGTACATAAATTATTAAAATGTGTTGCTGCTATTACTCAGATTCTCTGTAGGATGAATTAAAACTTGCCTGCAAGGAGCTAGGCAGGAATCCTTTAGCCCTGCTGCTGCTGTTTATAGGCTATGCTCACTGCTTATGTGAAATTTGCTTTGATGGGAAGTTGCTTAAACCAATGAAAACAAGGTATACCAGTGTAATTATTGTTCTTTTAAAATCATTTACTCCAATGCTTTATGAAGAGAAACTTCCCAGCATCAAGTCCTTTATAGCTGGAATCTTCAGTAGTAGCATCCCATTATGGTATCCACTGCTGCCCCCCACCAAAATGGTACCTATAAAGAGTAAGGACCTTTCACACAGGTCAGTTCATGAAAAGGAGTGACAAATAGTAATGTTCATTCTGATGTGGTAACCTTTTGTCTGTGCAACTCAATACTTTCCAAGGTAGTCACATTTATATTATGTGGTTCAGGATATTGAAGCTAGTTGGCTTCCTCTGCATCACAGAGGATGTGATGGCCCAGCAGCAGGGCCAACACAAAAATAAAAATCTCTTGATACCTGGCTGTTTCTTTGCTGTAGTTAGAGCTGCACAGGGCACAGAACTTTGTGCCTGAAAGGGATCTTTCACAAGCAACTGTAAGTAAGATCAAGAGCTCCAACATAATCTAGTTGATAGAGAGGTTTGAGTTGATTTCCATCCCTCACTTATCATTTATTCAAATAATATCTTTGCATTTAGAATAAGTGAGATGTGGAAGCACCTTGTTCAGAAGTAAAGTGAATTTCATATACAAGAGCACAGAACAAAATATTTTACAGGCTATGTAGGTAGGCAAACTTTGTGATAAAGTTTTAATACGTACCAATAATTTTTTAAAGTTTGCATCTCAGAGAGTTTGCTTTAAATAATTTAAACTAATGTTTGCTAATGGCTGTGCCAAACTAGAATAGAAATGCATACAAAATTCGATGTAGTAGCCTTCTTGTCTTACTGTAAATATAGTTACTTTAAAATAATTTATGAGTTGTGTTCATAGCACATCTATAGAATAAATATTCAATATAAGGAGAGAAAATAGCAGTATCAGTATCAAATAGCAGATTTCTCTGTATAATGGAGTCTTTATTAATATATTTATCTTATTTGTTTCATTCACAAGCCAACCCTGCCTTTTTTTTTTTTTTTTTTTGTCGAAATGTATTGAAGCTCTTTGTCTTGTCATTTTGAGAGTGCTGCTTCTTTGTGAATACCTGAAATCTCAAATCCCCACCAGTGTGATCAACAGCCTCACTTTTGCTCTTCAAAGTATTCACCTACACAGTTTCAGTCCTCTGGATTCCTCTTTAATCAATGGAAATAGAAAGTCCAAACAATGATCTCTTTCACATAACCTAGATGCCCAGAATACCTAGGTTAGATTGAGGTCCCTTCCAACTCCTGACTTTCTGTGATTCTGTGATTCCTTTCTAAGATGTCAATGTTAGTTTATTTTGCATTTTCTGGTCCATATTAATGAACTCTGCAGCAAAATAATCATTGTAGTTAACTAGTTTGTATTTAAGTGAGTAATAAGATTAAAATACGTTGCAGGGTAGTTCAATATTTAGGTCTAGATCCTGTTCCTGGTTGTACCCTCTGCCCTCACCCCTGAGTTATGGGATTAAATATTTATCTGCAATCTAAGATTGGCAATTTTAAGGATTCCTATTGTGTGATTCAAGTTAATGGGACTTTCTTGCTATCTTTCATGACACCTAGACTGGATCTGTAATGGCCTAGGTCTGAAGTTAAGGTGCTTTTGCAAGTAGCCTGCATCCATGTCTGACACTGGGGCTATATTTAAATAAGGCATTATATTTGATGGGTTTAAAGGTAGGGTTTTTGACACTCTTTGTGCTAAAGCTAAATATATTTACTTTGCCTGTCACAGTAAAGGCTCTGATATGGCAAAGTTTTCTAATTCAGATTTCAACAGGCATGCAGTCTGTATAAGTTGTCCCAGGTAGACTTATGAACACAACATGATTTAAGAGGTTGCAGTAGAAAGCCCATGTGATCCCATGTTTCTGTAGAAATTTATTGTTGCAACTTTTCCTTTTTTTTTTTTTTTTTTTGTCTCTTTGCACCTGGCCTCTTTTTAATTAAACCTGGACTAACAGTTATACATCCATTCAGTTTATGGTAGATTTTATTTTCAGAGGAATGAGTGACTGCAAGCAGGCAAAGTTGGATTCATGATATCCAGCTTCAATTTCTTGCTTTACCAAAGGCTTTCAATGCAACCTTGGCTGAAGTACATCATCTCAGATGTCCAAAAGTACTTCTGAACACAAGAGCAAATTAAGATCAGTCATGTTCTACTTCACTTCTCAGCTTTCTCATTTATTCCAGAGAGTTTCTGAAGATAAATTAAGTAAAGGCTTTGTGGTGCTCAGATATTACTATAAGGGGAATTACAAGAGCACTTGAAACAGTGAAATTATAGGTCCTTTCTAGTCAGTCCTTGATACACGGTCCTCAGTAATACCTCTTACAATGTCACTGTGTGTGGTTTATGAGCCACTGTAACACTGCTTCTTTATTTAAAATTCAAGGGCATTCTTCAGCTGCAATAGCATCACAAGCCAGGTGACTTGTTAGCAACACTGCAAAATGCCACTCTCCTCAGATCTGAAAAAGGTGAATTGTCTATTGACAACCATCTGCCCACCTGCCAATGGATTTAGTGTGGAATCTGCCCAAGTTACTCACTTCCTACATTTCAGCGTGGTGACACATGGGGGCAGAGATGAGAATAGGTGAGAAGAGACACAAGAGAATGTGGCATCCTTTGCCAAGCACTTAGGTAGAGCTTGGGTATTTGTTGCTGAGTGAGAGAGGATGTGCTGATTTTTGTACCACATTTCTAAGTAAATTCTATCAATGAATTTGAGTAATGTTACCACAAGCAAACAGTCTCTTATGTGTCAATGAATGTAATAAATCAAACTAGACATAAAAATCCAAGTGCTCCTGAAAGCACTGTGCAACTAGTTTAGCCACTACAAACTAGAGTAGCAATAAGTAGGCACTCATCACTACAAATTTTTTCTGCTAACAGAAAATAAATGTTTACTTTGAAGTGAATACTGTAGTGAACTAACACAACTTGTTTTATTAAAATTAGAGTTAACAACTGTGATTGTGGGGTTCTATTTTATCTACTGACAAACATAAGTGAAACAGTTACTAGACCCACTCGTAAGGTTGAGAGTAGAACCACTTACTAAACACACAAAAAAATGAACTTCTACAGACATGGTAATTATAATTCAAAGGAATGGAATCGAGTATTGTAGGAAAAAAGGGGCAAAACAACAGGAGTTGAAGGAAATAGAAAATGCTGATTTTATGTTATTTTCTTCTGGTTTTCAAGTTTATCTTTTCTTCACTTCATTACTTCCCTTTTCCTATCATCACTATTTTCATCTAATGTGGTAAAAATTATCTGAGGGTATTTGAGAGTCATACTCTTGAGTTTTTGGTAATATGTTAATTTCCATAGGAATTTGCTTCATTTTTCTTGTAATATTACAGAATCAGGTTTGGCAGTCTCTAGAGGAACTTCAGAAATGGAAGCTGGAAATGAATCACCACTTCATCAGTCACGTTTCACACTCTTGCTATGGGAGTAAAGCAATTGTGAACTGGGCTCCAGGTTCCAGTGCTACAGGTACTTATCTTGGCACTTGTAGCTGAATCATGTCAGTGTAATATGGTAGCATGAGAATGTAAAGTCAAGCACGTTAACCTAAGTGCCTGAAATCTCTGCTGTATTTTCAGGAAATGGCAAAAACATTAGCTGCATGAAGAGTAGCTAAAACATTATTTCTTTGCCTTACCTTAGCTGCTTTATATATTTTCTATCAAATACGAACAGTCGAAAAGACTGAAAAGTGTTGACTGCTGAGCTCTGCTTGTTGGTGGTGACAGGTAATCAGCTCTGTCACCAGTATTGTTTCTTTCCTCATGCAAGTCTTTGCTGCTGTCAGACTAATATGCTTCACATTTGAATATTTCTGGATCATACAGACGCTGTGTAGTCTCAACTCTTTATGAAAGACAGGGGAGAGTTTCCTGTTTATTATGAGTTCCTGTGCAGCCAAAATTTCCTGATTTTATTTGTAAATTACTACGACTGTTGTCTGTGGGAGTGAGCTGCTTGCTGTCTGGTTTGCTATTTTACACTTTCATGACACAGATGAGTTCACAGCCGTGTGATTTACCTGTGATTTTCCAAAGAGCAAACATACCACTTCATTTTGTAATAAGTCATAATGGGCATGAAATATGGTGAAAACAGACACAATAGCAGCTGCTGTTTGGTACTAACATTTAGTTTCGAAGTATTACACAGATTTTCAACCACTAGTGATGTGTTTAAATGTACAGTGGAGACGTCACGGGAATAACTAAAGGGAGCTCAGTACAAACCTCATCTGCAGTGGCACTGGGGAAAAGAAATTGTTGTGCAGCATGATGAAAGGAAAGGAGAATAAAAATAAATATTCTAACGCCATTACACAAATTATTTCTGAGATACGGTGTTTAGAGTTTTGTGATGGTTTGTATCATATTTTTCTTTCAGCTAATTTGTCCTGGTTTGGGCCAGGATAAAGGTGATTTTCTGGTCTGTACTTTTGCTTTCAGCTAAGTCTCTTGTAAGTAGCTGCACTTGCTGAAATTAACAGCAAGTTTCTCAGACAGTGTCTGCTTCTAGGACTGATAACACTCCATGGTTATAGTTACTGCCAGAGACTGGTGTGCAGAGCCAAGGGCACTGCTCAGCTCTGAGGAACATTTTACCTTCCAGAAGGAGTAAGGAGATCCCACCTGAACCCCTGCTTTCGGGAGGACCAGACAAGATAGATGTCAGAATTGACCAAACAGAGTATTCCATCCCATACACCTCATACTCAGTATAAATGTGAGGGATCACAAGGGTCAAACCCCTTCCTGCCCTTCCTGCTTCCCTTCCTCGCCTGTTCCCTGTTTCATTCGGCATCCTGAGAGGATTCCATCCATTCCTCTGCCTGTGGTCCTGATCCCTGCCAGCCTGAATCTGTGTGTTCCTGCCTCCAGCTCCCGACTGCTGCTGACTCCAGGATTCCAGCCTGGACTTTCCCAGGGCTGCCCTGCAGCCTCGGTGGTGACGTGAGACTTATTGGGGGGAAGGGTGGAGGGAACGTGGCATCAATTTTCCTGTATATTTGTATATATTTAGTAATTTTTCCTATTTATCATTACTGTTTTGTTAAAGTTGTGTAGTTTAGTTTCCAACTCATAAGTCTCTCTCCCTTATTCTCTCTCCTTCCTTTATCAGGGAGGAAAGGGGGATTAATAAAGAGCATCTGTCATTCAGTTTAGTTGCCAGGCCAGTGTTAAACCATGACATACTTGAAGGTTGTGCTTTGGAATTTTTTTTCCAAAATATATATATATTCCATGAGACTATATTCCATGACAGTCCTGAAAAACAGCTAAAAAGAAGACTCATAGTAGCAGTAGTGAATAGTATATACTTTTCTATGTACTTGTAGGTTCCTGGCTTCTTTCTTCCTGTAATACATACATGCAACAAGTTGCTTTTGTCCTCACAAAACTGTTCTTTTTCTCCTGCGTCATTAGTGTGTAATAACTTTTTAAAACCCCAAGGAACAGCTTTGACTCATAAAGATGTGGGGACCTTGGAAGAAACAAAAGCAATACACTAGAAAATTATTTTATTGAGAAATTTATTGTCCAAAATAATTGGTTTGTCCAATTGTGTAGTCTGACAGCAAAATCTATGTCTGTGTAAAGGGGGAAGTGGTAATGAACATCTTGTGTCAGTGAACAGATGCAATATAACTGTTGTTTCAGCTGAGCAGTAAAGAAAAAAAGAATTACTAATTCAAACCCTAATTTTAATTTTTCTAGGATGGACAGAGTAGACTACCTTAATGCATAGCATTGTATTAGTACATTAATACATTGTATTAATACATAGATGGTGTTAGTTTTCAGGTCTCAGAAGCTGGGGATGTATGAATAGTGGAAGGTATGGCTCAAAGCCAAAGGAAGGAATGATCCTCCTCCACAGGAGGCCTAAAGTTGGTGTGTGTGTTTTCAATACCTTTACAGTTGCAAATTCTTAACATAAAACCAAAATGGACATAGTTAAGAGTGGGAATATTCTTTGATAGATATTAGGTCATATTCTTGAACATCTTTTTGGTGTTAAGGTAGGGGCAGGTGACTGCTGAAGACCCTTGTTTATGACAACTGGTAGGGAAGTTTGTGATTTACCCTGCATTGTTCCCATCAGCATTCCTCATCACTTCTGTGTTTGGTGTTATCTTGTATGTATGATTTCTTGGAAGGGACAACTTAGTTCTGTTTCAAATTTGTTTTGCCAGAAAAACCTCTCCACATGGATTTTTATTGGATTCTAAAAAGCTCGAATTGAAAAAGAAAGGAAAAAAAAAGTGCAGGTCTTTAATTCAGCTTTTTCTATGACTGCATTTATAATCTGCTAATTATCCCTGCCAAAGAGAATTTGTTCTTTGTTTGTAAAAGTATCTAAGTACATCTCATTGTCTTCTGAGGTAGCAAGGTGCTGGCTTTAAAAAAGCCATCTGTCTGATATCATAGAGGTCTTGTATGCTGTAGAGAAAAAATTTTATTTGTGTACCTCTGACAGGAGATGATTGGAAGTGTCAGGCACAGGTTGGCCATGGTGATAGAAGAAATGTCATAGCTAATGTAGCCTGTACAAGCAGGTCATGAAGCCCTCTCCTCTCCTGGTCATATTAGGTTGTTGAGGGGACCTCGAGTGCACTGTCCCCACCCCCGGGATTTGCATTACTGCCTGCAAGAGAGAAACTATACTGGACACAGTTTGGCTTTCTCCATTTCAGAGCTGAATTGAGAGTTTTGAGGTAATCATTTGGATGAGCCCTTTTGGATACATGCCCTGGGGAGCTGTGGGAGGCAGCATTCCTGCTTGAGGTGAGACTTGGTGGTGTCTTGCTGTAACAAAAGAGACAGACCTCTGATAGAATAGTGTTTCTTGTACTATTGTCCCCTCTGGGATAGCCATTCAGCTATCCCATTTGGGAATTCTTTCTGTGTATGCTGACATTTTTTTTTAACTCTTGCTAATTCCAGAATGAGTATTTCATAAAATTTTCTACCTGCTGCTGCCTTCTGTCCTCTACCACAGCACATAAAGGATTTTTTAGTCATCACTAGGTCTCTGTGGCCACAGCATGCAGTGTGGTGCTGATTCAGGGACTGGCAGCCCAGCAATGAGTAAAACGCAGTCTTTTAATGATTCCTTTATTTTAGGGATAAATTTATAACGTGGGCTATGTCTCTCTCAATCTTAAATCATGTTCCCCTTGATCAGAGATTTGGAATGGGCTATTGGTAATACAGGAGCACACAGAAGTGAGAGAGAGACATAAGAGAGAGCTAGACATTCATTGTTAAAAATAAATGATGTTTGACATTCTCTGTAAAGATTTGCTGCTTAAGCTATGCTTTCTCTTGTTCTATGAGGCCCCATCTGTACAGATCATTGCATTTTACAATGTTAAACTTAATTCACACCATGCTAAAAGTGCCCCTGAAAAGGGTTGTCCCTGATGACTCCTTGCCCCAAGTAACCTCTACATCTATCATCAAACTGAGTTTTCTCTTTAGTAATTTTAATCTATGGTATCTAAAGTGAAACAGAAATGAATGCTTCAGAGCATGCAAGATCAAAAGCTATTAGATCAAGTGGAATAGTCCCTCACCCTCATATTAGTATACAAAGCAGATAAGTATGGTGTGGATTTATCAGATCTCTCTTCACTTGATTTTGAGTCACAGAGGTGGGGTGTTTTTTTGTTGGTTTTTTTTTTGTTTGATTTTGGTTTTGGGTTTTTCTGAGTTTGATGAGAATAGCACTGTCCTCTACTTACCTCAAGTGCAGCTCATGGTCTACCTGTTACAGCAGCATCCAAACAGATGGCTGATTTTCTTCTGTGCTTGAATGCAATTTCTTTTCATTTTTTACCCATGTTGTAGCATAAGGGAGATCTCTAGTGACAGCTGATAAAATTCTTCTTGGCTTCTATAATTTTAATAACCTCGGGGGTCACTTTATGATTTCCAGTGTTATTCCCTTGGGCTTTTTATTATCTTAGTCAAACTGTCCTTCAAAAAGCTTTCTTGCAGCTATGCTATTAACTGAAATACACTGCTTTGGAATACATTGCTTTGAATTAGCTTGTTTTAAAATATAGAGTCATTATAATGACTCAGTGGCTGCTGTGTCTTATTACTCTTAGGTAATGTATATTGCCATTGATTTCATCTTCTTTCAGAATCAGAGAATTCTGATTCCAAGATAAAAAATATCATTTTAAGAAGATAAAAACACAGTCAAATTTTACAAAAGAGATTTGAAAAACAGTGAGTAAAATACTCCTGTTAAATGTTACCTTGATCTAACAGTCTAAGAATAACAGGTCTCTGGATGGTTTAATTTCCTCTTATTAATTAAGAGGAAACAAAGACTATAAAGAATGAAAGAATAAATCTCACGTTGATCTTGAACTCAGGTGATCTGTAGCAAAGCTCCTTTTGAGAAGGAAGAGAGAAGTGTGAACTGCAGATTTGGGTGTTCATTATTAAAAATTATGTTTGGAGATGTAATGAAATAGGGAGAAATGGAAAAAATTGTCCACCTCCTTTGACATTATATTATAAAGATTTCCACCACAATTCCCATTGCCAGGCAGCTGGGCTAAGCATGCAGCTGGGAAACAGAAGGGATGAAAGGAGTGTGTCCTGGAATCTCATGTGGACTTCACAAAACCTTTCAATCCCATAAGTTGTTGAAAAAGGATTTACCAAATAAATCTATGTTTTTCCCCCCCTGCCAACCAACAGTCTCCATTTAGAATGTCTCCAAAGTAGCTTTGCAGGTTTATAGAGGGGTAGAAGCAATTGTTCTATAAAACCACTGATTTCCCTTTCTCTGCTCAGAGGTAATTCCACCTCTCCTAGAGGGGCACTCAGTCTTAGAAATAATTTCTTTAATGCTTCTACTTCCACACAGATTTTTAACAGATGTCTAAAGCTGCAACTACTCTGAAAGGTAAATGAGACCATGACTCTGTTGGCTGGTTGGACTTTTTATGTATTCCATATGGAATTGAGGAAAACATTTAAACTCCAGTAATTTAATGCTGACAACCATGTCAAGAAAAGCTTATCTAAAAAGAAGAGCAGGAATGTATGTATGAACTCCTTGGAGGCCCAAAGTTCTGTCCTCATGAAAAACAAAGCAGACAACAAAAAAAACCTGTTGAAAAATAATAACTTTGCCACATTATTTTTGCTTTGTCAGTTCTCTTGTGCCCAAACTGTAAAAGGGGAGCAAGTGAGGATATGATGGGTTGAAACAGGCTTGTGAGGTAAGTGGTGAAGAGTTGACTATAGCCTTACTTTAATCCCACCATAAATGCCATAGTCACAGAGAACATCATTGCCCTGCACCTTGTACCTCTCTTACCTTAGGCAAGCAGCCTGCCAGCCAAGCTGGGAAAGGTAGGGAACAGCAGGAGGAATGAGGTTTTTGTATCACACATGAGATTGGGAAAATGAGAAAAACAGAGAACAGGGTTATTTCAGGTATTTTTCCCAGCCCTAAACTTTATTATAGTCTTTAGACTCAGCCACAGTTAAATTTTTATTTCTGAATCTACTCTGTTTTTTCACTTAATATTGCTCTTATAGGGTACATGTTCATGTGGGTATTTGGTAAAGTGAAGTGACCTGTTGCATTCAGTGGTGCTTAATGGAATTATTACTTACCAAGATTGATATTTATTTATAATTCTGGATTATCATAAGTCCACGATGTTTCTCTGTCATGTTTGATTTACATGACCTAAGATGGAAGGAGAGAAGCTGCTGTACGCTATAGCTTTTACACTTTGTTATCAAACACAGTTCTGATGTATACAAATATAAATCAAATAAAATCATGTGTCTGTCCACAGCTCTTATTTTTCCTTCACAGATGTTGCTACTGGGAAAGTCCCACTTTTTCTAAAGTTCTCAAATATTCTCTATCCAATTAGTGTACCTTAATGGATAGATAAAATTCTCTTTAATTTTTCCATGCTCAGTGTTAAAGCTAGCTGAGAATCATCAAAACATCAGAGAATGTCAGAAACGTTTTGTTCAGTAGTTCTGTGTCTGGAATATTGCCATGATTTTGTCTTCTGTCTCTACAGATGAAAAAAGTTCAAATCAGATTGAAAAGAGTTGCAAGTTCTGTGTTACTTCAATACTTTCTTTTTGTTATATTACTTTTTAGTGGTCTAAAAGCAGGATTTTGATGTCACCGGGTATTTCAAGATCAATCTTCAATCAGTTTATGATTAGAATAATCTGTAGTTTGCTAAAATCAACGTATTTTAAAAAATATTTATGAATAATGAGATACTGTGAGGATTCTCAGCATCACAGAAACATTTTGTAACAGATGTGTTATCAACTCTGTCAATAAGGGCTTACTAGAGTGGTATTTTTGAAGCTTCATATTCAATTGGACTTGTGTGGGTAGGCTCACAGAATGGCACAGGAAGGATGATGTCTGGAGCTCACCTGGACAATGAAGTCTGTGATGAGTAGTCGAGTCAGGAAGCTCTAGTTCTGGGCATAGTGGAAGCCAGATGTATTCTGGCACCTTTGGTAAATTTTGACTATTGTTTAAATGGCCCAAAGAGAACTTCAGATCAGAAAATTTTTGTTACATTCAGGAGAGGTTCATGTGACCTGAAAAGAATCCCTGTGTTCTTATCAAGGAAAAAACCAAATTAAACAAAACTGCTAACAAAGTTAACTTCATTTTAAAACTAAAAAAAAATCTTTTAAATGTCAATTTAGTAGAAATTTCAGTTGAAACTTGGTAGTATTGTACTCCAGAAAGACTCCTTTTCTGCAGCAGTTTTCTACCGTTTTCTTCCAGAAAACTCCTCAAATTTACAGTGCCTAATCCTTGAGCTCAGTGATTAAAAACTGATCTTGTTTCCCTGTCATTTTTGAGAAGTGGGGAATTCTCATATGGGGAATGGGAGGCAGAGTCCATGGGGTCTCTGGAGAGGGGTCATACAGGGATATAATATTCCATCTTCCAAAGCAGCAAGTGTTTCAGCTCCAAGGTTCCCTGGAAGTGTTTTTCCCTCATGAGCATTAGTCATATGATTAATCAAATCATTAGCACATGATTTTTAACCCAAGGTGTAACATAAGAATATAATGAATTAATATGGTATATTTCATCACCAAATATGGTGAATATAATGAAATAATATGGTATATTTCGTCACCAAAATGCCTGTTTGAGTCATTTCCTTGCCATGCTGGCACTCCTGGGAAGGAGTAGGGCTGAAAGAGTAGTGCTCTGCCTCAGCAAGGGTGACAGAATCAGGTCTACAGTCACAACTCTGTTAATCCCTGTTAAATAAATTTGTAATTCTGGAGGTAATGTGGAATTCTGTGGGAATCAAAACTTTCAGCAGTTCCTCAGTTTCTGCAGAGAGCAGAGTTTAATGCTTTTGATGGGAAGGTCACCCACTGCATGTCACCACGTGCATACATCAGCTGGTTGTGAGGATAACACATCTTTCATTTTTAGTGACTGTCCTTGCAGGATTAGCTATTTTACAGAACTCAGTTTGTTCTTCAGTTTGATGTAGTTAGTTCATGTTCATTCTATGTCTCACTCCTCAGTATGGTAGCCTGCAATACTGATTATTTGAATTCCCAATTGGTTGTTATAGTTATTATTTTCCATACAGAGTGAATATATTTAACCTATACTTAACACTATTGGGATAATTTGTTTAAAATGACACACATATGAGCCTTAAAGATGTATTAGAAATGCATTAACAGGTTAAAAAGTAAGGTCTTTTAAAGAAAAAATTCAGAAATGTATATGTCCACAGACAGAGGCCACTGGTCCATGCAAACTACAACTAACTTTGTTTCAACATAGATGAGAAAGAAAAAATTAATGCTTTTATATAAACATTTCCTGGCTGCTTACCCCTGGTTTTAGTTTATATGAATAGTATTTTCCCCTCTAATTTCTTATGGAGTATCACAATTTACTGTCATTTGCCATAAGAAAGATTATTTTTATTTTATGATATTTAGTACTTTATATATAAACAGAATATCTGTAAATAGTTAATCAAAAGCCTTAGATATCTATATCTGTCATGACATTTTAATATAGTCTAAAGGAGATCACACTGTAGGAAAGGCACTCTGGTCAAGGTTAAAAACACAATGCATTCAGACACTTAATATTCTGAAGTTTACACTTCAATGATTCTGTAACAAGTCTGTTTTCTTCATAATTAAAGCAACTGTTAGGAATCTGATGACATTGTTCTTCAAAGCTTGCTATAATTGCAGTGCTCATTTTATTTTGTTCCTGTACTTCAGCAGGAGAGGATTTTAAAGAGGGGCCTAGAGTTTTCTCATCAAAAAGTACCATCTAGTGTTAGTTTTTAAAACTTCAGCAAAAAATATGAACAATGTAAAAAACCAAACAAAACAAAACCCAAAAATAACTGTGAAAACTCAGGCTTTCACTGTAAAAAAAATGAAAAGTCTTGAGAAGATAAATGACACTGGATGCACAAGTCACAGTTTTAGTTCATGAGATTAGTACAGTAAAAAGTTTTCCTTGTCATGCTGAATAACTGCTTCACTCCAGGGTCCTTCCAAAATATTTTCAATCATCTCTCACCATCAAGTATTTTTGATCTCTTGCATTCCAACCTGACATATAAGGCAGAATTCTTTCTTGGTGGCCTAGATGCTTGTAAAATGGATGTGTTTCATACAGAAAGTAAGAGAGAAATGACATTATTCAGTGGGCAAGATGCTGTACTGAAATTTGTGATTTTTTTTCTTGTATGCTTCGTCTTTTCTTTTTTATGCTTGCATCTAAATCCCCTCTTGTGTAACACTCAGCAAAGTGACTACATTTACACCAAGCCTCTAGGGTAGCCTGTTGGCTGTTTTGCCAATAGCCAACCTCACAGATTCCCCCAAAATTTTTGTAATGGAGAAGTTTTGGTGGGATGAAAATGAACAGGACTAACTGTAGAAAGAGGATGCTTCTTTTCTTAGATCATGTGCTAGTGGCTGGGACTACACAAAGGGGATACCTGGGCACTCTCAACTGAAATGAAAATTTAAATATAGGTTACAAAAAAGCATTTCACAAAGAGTGTGAGAGTTTCAGCAGATACTGCTGAGGAAGTCTTGCCATTGCATTTCCTTTAGCCCAGAGATCAGAACAGCCTCACCGATGTGGACAAAAGCTGTTTATCACCTTAACATTTTTTTTATCTAGTGAGGAAAGCAGAAAAACTTTCTGCTGACAGTGGATGGTGTGAATGATTATTGAAGTTGCAGGGTACTCAGTCCACTTATCTGAATATAAGAGGTAAGAGATGATTGTAAAAATTGTAAGGGATAATTGTAAAATCTCTCCATCCATTGCTAATATCTAAAGTATGTGCTGATTACTGCTGTAAGGAAAATATCTTAGACATGGCATAGCAAATGTGATGAGCAGTTATTGTCTTTGGGAAAAAGACAGACTTAAATTTGAGGTTTAGCTGGAAGAAGAATGTGTTAGTATTTAGCTCACCTGATGTCTTTTGAATCTCTAATGTTTAATATGTAGCAGAATTTTAAATTTCAGTCCCTGGACGCCAAGCATATGCATAGCAATAATAATCAGAAATTAGAACTAAAACCTGCTGGAGTCTAAGAAACATTTTCAGTAGCAACTCTGAGAATTTTGGGTCTGCCTAAAAGTAATATGTCTGATCAATAAAGTAAATCAAAGTAAAGCATGTTCTGAAGAAATCAGAGGCTAAGAGCTACAGCAGCCTTAGCAGAATTTATTGGTGAATTAATAGCTTTTGAATTTGAAATAAACTCTAAAGTTTTAGAGAATTTAATGAAAAAATTGAAATTCAAATATGCTAGTGACATTAGTGGTACATCAGTTGCTATTGTTACCTTTACTGTGATAGCTATTGCTTTAAAATAATGTAGTTTTTACTCTAAAAAAAATGGGGGAAAACTACAGAGGCATTAACCATATAAAAAAAAAGGCTGAAATAAACATGTGAAAGCAACTCCTATCATTTTAGACCAAACAAAAACTGAACCATAGTATTAAAATGTAATGTTTCAGAATATCTGGGGGTTTTCATGTGAAATGTTATTGGAAGAGGTGAAGATGGAGAAGTGTTCTTTTTCAGGAAAGTCTTGTTATTTATCAAATAAGGACACTGAAAGTAAGTGGAAAGCATATTGGAACACTAAGAGGAAATGCTTAATAAAGACAGACAGTTTGGATGCCACGAAGGACAGAAGTTGGTTAAATTATTTTCCAATCAGGCTGCATTTGCAGACACTCACATACCAAGGGGAAGTTGATAGAGAGACCATTTTCTGCATGGGAAGAATCTTAGTGGGTGGTAGTTGATAGAGATGTGATTGTTCCTTCCATTCCAGCTAAGATAGTGACAAGGAAAAAGGTCAAAGTAAATTATAATGCAATAAAATACTCTGATCCTTATTCTATCATGCTTCCTAAGGACAGGTGAAGCATGGATTGAATGCAAGAGGGAAGCCTGATTGAAATTTGGGATTCAACCTAATTATAAGAGCATAAAATTTATTGAACACAATCTGTACTAATCCATCCCTAAAATACTTAGGAAATACAATATGACTGTCTAAAAATTTCTGAGTTGTTCTCAGCTCTCCCAATGCAAACCACCTTTCTTAATTCTTCAGCTTCAAAAATCAACATTTTATACTAGAGTTATAGATGTCTTTTTGAATTTCATGTTAAGTATTCCAGAGAGAAGAAAGATCTTTAAAAAAAATGGACTTCTAGAACTCAGAAGATGTCTGGAACACATGACATCATATGTCATCAAATATGTCATGGAATATATGTCATCATATTTAAGACAATTTAATGATTTTTTTTTTATAGCTAGATAAATGTGATTGGAATGTGGAGGGAGGGTATGATTTGTGCAGAGCAAAGTAGAAGAAATATTGCCACACCTTGTTTCTGCTTCTACAGAAGCATCATCTTTTTTTCATCTCAAGTCTGCAGGTGAATTTGAGAGAGTGAGGAAGAGATTTACTACACATATACACATACTACATCTTTGTTTATATGTCACTGTATATGTGTCTGCATGGGTACGTATATGGTCATTATCAGCCTTCTTTAACGTTTTGGCCTGCAAAACTTTCCCAGAGGAATGGACACCTGAACTGAAAATGTAAGTCAGCTGGAAACGAATGTAGTTTATTCTAGAAATAGTCCATGGACCTAAGGTCACTTGGGAGCCTGGATTGAGAAGCACAGATTTAAATACAAACACCCGCCCTTACACCGTGTGAGCACCAGATGGCACTAGGAGGACGTTAGAAACATTTCTGTGCTGGTGGCTTTGAATTCAGCGGAAAAGGAAATGAAACACAGTAAAACTTTTTTGACTGTCATCTGAAAACGCTGAAAAGTAGGAATAGCTATTTTTCCCAATAAAGCGGGATTTGTTGTTAAGGAAAGCCTAGGATTTCATGGATATTAGGTTTTGAGAGGAAATGAAGAAGAAATTGCTTCCCGTGTCAGTTTGTTTAAATTTGAAGATGCAAAAATAAACTTAGTAATGGAAACTGCTATGCAAAGGCTCTTGCAATGCAAGGACCAGGGGTGTAACTGTCTCTGGCATCAGCCAGGTTGTGATCCTAACCTAGAGAAGCTTGTTGTCTCAAAAGAGTATTAAGGGTGAGCTGGCTAATGAGAACAGAATTTAAAATCACAGCTGGTAAATAGCATTAAAAGCAGGTATGTTTGTAACCTTTAATTTTAATACATATATTTACTGAAAAAGTAGTCAAGCATTGGAACTGGCTGCCCAGGGAAGTTGGAGTCACCATCCCTGGGGGTGTTCAGAAAAGGTGTAGACATGGCACTTCAGGACATGGTTTAGTTGGCATGGTAGTGTTGGACTGACTTGATGATCTTGGAGGCCTTTCTCTTATTCTATGATTTCATGAACTGAGATTTGGTTTAAATCTGTAGTTTTGATGTGATCTACTGTGTGGAGCCTTACTGGATTTTATATCCCAAGTGGCCTAAAGATGAGAGGTGCTCTCTCCATCAATGGGCACATAGTTCTAGTAGTGGGACTCCAAGTACAACTGGCTTTATCCCTTCTTGAAGCCTGTCCCTAGGAGAGTTAGTTTTCAATAGGCCATCTTTTTGTGGCCATTTTATCAAAGTGACAACTACTGTTTTGTTCTGAACCTGTCAAAAGGAACTTAAATTCTATGTTCACTTTTAAATGAGATTTCTCTGTGTGTGTGCTTATACTATGGGAGCTTCATGACTCTAGAAGCCATCTGAAAAAATTACACTAATTTCAATCAGCAAGATGTTTTCTGCCTGTGGAAGTCTGAAAAAGCTAAAGTGACCCTTGTTAAATTATTCTCAACATCCAGTTGAAAACCATTTTCTTATTCAAAGCTGTTCTTCCCCCCCCTTTTTTTTTAAGGGATACTTCTCTCTTGTATTATCTAAAGAAATGCAAAAGATGTTGACAACCTCATTTGATTTTTGTCTCACCTAAAATGGTTTTTCACCCACAGAGACCTGTGGGGGAATCTTAAACTAAGAGTGAAGAAACGTGAAGATTTTCTGGTTTTCTGTTCAAAATATGTTGTAGCTGCAAGTTATAATCACAGCTCAGTTAAAGATCAGCCTGTTATTGTGCTGACTATTGAAAAAGTAACCACATAGCTGCCAGGCACACGAGCTGAAAGAGCATAATGGAACTTTCCAATCATGCCAAATTTTGGTGAATCAGTACAGTGTTTTTCACCATGTAATCATACATTGACTAAATTGTGTGTTTGTATGCCTAGAAATAAACACACACACATCTTGGTGTGGACAGTAATGATGTATTAGAGACTAACGTGAAAATATCTGAAGACTGCAAGTTGTTAAAAATATAACATCTTTTCAAAGGAGACATCTGAGTGCAGTAGAAAGTTACCTTGAATGTACAGCAGCACTTAAGATCTCTGGTTTGGTTAGCAGATGGCAGATAGAAAGCTGTAAAAGTGCAGGACTGCATTACAATGCCTGTAACCCCTTTTGTTTCCTTCAATAATCTGGAAGACCTTGGTAGAGGTCTGAAAGCTCATTTGATTGCAGTAAGACTGGGTGATTTATTCTCTAAGGTACCATAGGGAAGACATTTTTCAGTACGCTGCAAAAATAATGTTAAGCAGTAAATAAAAAGGCAAACTCTGAATTTAGCTTCTGGTATACATTTTATGTGTGACCCTCTCCCTTTTTCACAAAACTCTTTTCTGGCCTAACCTCAAACTGCAGGGAATTGAATCTCTGTTTTGCTAGCTGTACTGCTTCTATACTGCACAGAGACACAGGAAGAAAGTGAAAGCCTCTTCCTTCCTTTCCATTATACTGACCATGTGTTTACCAGAGGATGGAAGGACCTGACTTCTGCTCTTCAGTGAGCAATTCCTTTTCACTCATTTAGTCTTCATGTTAAACAGACAGTTTTAGTGCCTAAGGAAAAAGAAAAACAGAGAGGAAAGAATCCCTTAGATTTTTTTAGAAATCATGTGTTCCTTGTGAGTCTTGCATGGAAACTGATAGCTGGTTATCACTTGATAGCTTGCATGGAAACTGATCATCTTCTTTGCTCTTAATTTTCTTCCTGAGAATTTTTCTAGATTGTTCTGGCAGGTGAGTTACATCAGCATGCAAACCAGGCTTCTGGAGAGCACACAGAAAGATTTTCATCCATAATGCCATAAGAAACTTGTGCCAAAAGGTGGACTGGGTGACAGCAGCAGTGTTTCTAAGTGAAAAACTGGTATGTGATCAGCTCTTGTCCATTTAAATATCTATTGAAAATCTACTTGGCCACAATGGATTTGACATTGAGTCACATGAAGGCAGAATGGACAGAAAGGAGAAAGGTCATATTTGCTGCTCAGTTACCTATATTTACATTTTGATTTGTCACATCATTTTCACCCTTTTCGTCCCTCCATTGAAAAAGGATATTGTTTAATCCTGACTGGGTTATGTGGATCCATTATTTGAACTTCTATTGGATCCATATCTATTTTCCCAATCTCTCCCTCTTTATACCATACTGAGGGATTAATTATTTCTTCATCCATTTTTGTCAGAGTACATAAATTAATTTGTAATTTTTCCCCATCACTTCGGATATTTATATTTAATTTCAAGATCAAATCTCTGCCTAATAAATTATATTCGGCTTCTGGAGGTAATTTCTTCACTTTGTTCAGCCCCCATTATGCCTACTCGAGATATTACAGCTGTAGGGGCCTTTTCTAGGTTACCAGACTATTTAAATTTCAACACCTTACTTAGCCTATTCCACCGTACTAAAGTATTTCTTATTTTATTCCAACAACTCACACCAGTCTCTTCATCCATCTCTGGCCGGCCACATACACCTCACCATTACACTGTGTCTCATTCACACCCTGTCACTCACACAGACACACGTTCAATCAGAATTTTACAGAATTTACACAGCTATTTTAAGTTACCACACAAGGTCACAAGATGTCACTACAGACTGCAGGTACGAGCTTTCTGTCGGTAATCTAAAATAAATCTCTTAGAAATAGTAAAACAAAGTAGCACAATATACACTCACATACACAAAAGCACTTTCTTGCAGTTTTTCCCTAGTTTTTTGTTTCTTTTTTCTGCAATTGGCTGATTATCTTCCACCGATGGAAGTGGTGGAAGTAGGGCTGGTAATGGTGGAGCAGGCAAAGATTGATTGTTTGGATATGGAGGAGGGTAAATGATCTAAAGGTTCCCAACGTATATCACACTGCCTTGTCTGTATTTATTCTGCATTTCATATTCTTAGTTCTGCATCAATATATCTAGAACTCTGGGCAATATCATGGATGAAAGGAGACAGTTCAGCATAAAGCCTCATAAACAGAAATGGACAAAATAATTGTTTTGTGTAACAGGATTACATACTGTTATTACATACTGTATGTGATACATACACATACATTGTGTTACTTCAGCTCAACCTTCTGTCTGGTTTGTTTGACTCTAGGTTGCATCTGTACAGTAAGATCAATGCATGACAGCCCCTCAAGCACAAGCTATCCAGAGCACTCTATAGTGCAGCAGACTCTAGTTTTTACTTTGTTAAATGTAGTTGAGTTTACTTGCAATCTGAATGTGCAGGGTCCTTTTATTTAGAAAATGACCTTGGCTTCTGAAATATTTACTGGTCAGGTGTTAAAACTTACAAATTTAAGGTATACTGCTTTCTTAGACTCAGCAAGTGAAAACAGAGCCAGGTGGACTTGTCTCTTTTATTGGGACCTGAGGTCTTTTATCCCTCTGCCAAGTTGGGAATAGTAAAACCTGGAGCAAAGCTTTATAGGGCAATTCCTCCTTATCAGCATAGGCCAGTGTCTCTTATGCAAGGACAGAATGTCTTAGATGTTATTTTTGATCCTCAGCAATTCCTACAGTATTACTGTGAAATGCAGCCTGAGGTTAGGTCTGCACTTGAGATTCATTTAGAATTTTCTGATAGAGCAGAAAGTCATGCAGGTCTTCCTTGTAAAACTGTGTATTCCTCTTTCTAGAGAGTTTTTATGTCTCAGCATGGTAAGGGGCTTCACTTGTGTAATGTTTTAAATATCAGCTGTTAGAGATTTACCCTTATGTATTATTTTTTTCTTATGTCAGTCACAAAAAATTTGTTTTCCTGATACTAACTCAGTCTTAGATACTAGATACATTTCTGACAAGCTCAGTTAGAAACAGAGTGCAGTTAGACCCTTGGACAGGGAACCAGGTGTTGCTACCAAATGGAATGGATCAAAAATGGCTTGAAAGGTTTGCATTAAATTCTGGAGGCAATTATGCATCACCTCCACCATAGAAATACACAGAGCATGCACGTATATTTTTACTGTGTTTAGGAGAGTAACATAATAAAATGTTTTTTTAATGACTGAAGGTAAAAGGACTATTATTGTGAATCATATTTTTTGAAATTTGAGCCTTTACAACTGGGGAAACTATCCTGGGTGTTCTAAGTGTCTCTGCTATTCTTAATTGTTTGTAGATAAATGATGGAAACATTGACAAGTTGTTTTGAGCATTTGATTTTTAGTTTTTGTTAGATAGTGCTCACCCCAGAGCCCTCCTGGTCTATTATCTACTGTTTCTTAGGAACTCTGAGGTGTTTAGAAAGAAAATAAATTATGCAATTTCTGAGTCAAACATTTTTACAGAGAATGTTAAATGTATGTCAAACTGAGCAACATTTTCAGTTTTTGTTAGTATGATGATCATTCTCATTACATTACACAAATGAATGACATCACACCCCCATAAAAATAAAATCACTTTGTATTTTTCAATGATGAGATATTTGCTACTCAAGATTTTTCTTTGACCAGGACTATTGTGGGAAAGAGGCAAAATATAATAAACTCTGTATTTGGTAGCCATTGACTTTTATATGTACCACAGTATTAATTGTACAGTTAGATGAAAATCTAGTTGAAAAATAACTGAGAAGTATATCTAAGAAACAGAAAATCAGGATAATATATCCTAGAGCTAAATTTACAGTGTAAAACCAACACTGTATATTGATAGCACCTGAGAGTAATGCATGTGCTAGAGAAAATTATTTTGCAATATGCCTTGATTACCATCTGCTTGATTTTAATTAATTTCCGTAAGTGGAGAACAATGCATTTTCTAATTACACATGAAAACACCCTTAACTATCACAGAGTCTTTATCTACTGCACAGACTGTCCTGGTAGACACACTGCCTGTCAAATTTATAAAGCTTCATCTCAGTGAACATGGGCTGTTTGGCAGACTCTTGACAATTACTCAAATTAATCACATGTGAAGCAACATTCCAAACTTGTAATTTAGGTGCAATAAAATTCAAAGTGTGAATAAATCAGCTCATAGAGATACAAGGGTGAAACCTCCACTAGAAATGTAATTAGAAAATAATACATTTGAAGCTAGAAACAAATTTAAATTGAAATGTACCAGCTGAATAAATGCTTTGGAGATGCTTTGACCACAAGAATGGAAATCAGTCTTCATACTTTAGACCAAAAAGGCAGTGCAATAGAAAATTAACTTATCAGGTAAATAATAAAATATTTAAGTCACACAATCAAAACATCAATCTCAGAGGGCACATTTATTCTGCTTGTAGCTCTATTGAGATCTGACTTAGTTACAGCCAAAATAAAACTGGCTCAGTGATTTAAGCTAGAATTTCTCCACATTAATGTCCCTCTTTTCAGAAGACTAATGGAATAAATCCATCAAAGTATACCTATCTTGCAGCTTAATCTTCTTTTGGATATAGTCCATCACGGTTCAGCAAGGTACCCTTTCAGAGATTTCCATTTCTCTGGGTGAAACTTGAGAGTATCCTAAATAAGACCAAGGAGGCTTGGCTCTTATGAGAGTTATCACCTGCCTCATTTATGGAAGATTAATTCTGCTCCAGCTATTTGAGTTTTTATGAAATGGAATCACATTTAGCTTTATTACCTGATCCTGTCTTCAAGGGCAAGCTGTCCAAACTGGACAGTGTCTGGGTTGGGAAGAGAAAACAGTAGTTCAAAAATAAAGAACTGCAAGGGTTTCCTGTTCACCTTGGAGGAAAGTAGTTAGCATCACTGCAGCAAAATACTGCCCTTAGGTATGTATGCTCTCAAGTTATACATTATGAAACATCCTCTGCATATTCTCTGAGATCAAATTTGTTAAGTGACACATTTCTGGATGTTTGAAATTCACAAACAAAAAAAAAACCATAAGTATATGTTCTTAGTTTGCTGAGCAGAATATCTGTTGATATGTATGTGATGAAGGAGGTCAGTCTGGCACAGGATCCAACACAATACATAAGCTTTGTTTTATGTGAACTTTTTTTAGTGTTAGTTATTGACCAGAAACTCATTACATACTTCTAGAATTCTCTGGCAGTTGTTACCAACCCTCCTTATTCTCCTTCCATTCCCATAAATGTTCTATTTTAGCACTATTTTTCACATAAATAATTGTGACATGGTTTTTCAAAGCGAGAGACTTCACTACCTATTAAAATATTATAATTATAAAAAATAGTAATAAAACCTCTTTTATATTCTTCTTCTGTATCTGAAGTACAGACAACAGCCCAAGAGAATTTTATTACCCTGCTTTTAATCATATGCCTCATACACCACCAAGAAAGAACTAGAAAGATATTCAGTCTGTTTCTTCCTATATAATGACTATGAAGATTGCAGTTCAAATGTGTTACCTACAGATTTCAGGAAGGCTTTGCAGGGAATCTTACCTGATTTAAATGTTTCAGTAGCAGAAAATATCACAATTCATTTAACTACTACTGATAATGTAACTTCCAATAATCAGATAACATTTAAACAAACATTTATATATTTCAGAAATAGATCATTCCTCAAGTTTACTCTCAAACAGTTCACCTCCTTCATGTAGATCAGAGCTTCCTGGGATGTTGCCTGTGATTCTTTGAGCATGTGCTCTTGCAGATTCACAGCTTCTGATCCAGCACATCACAGCTGCTGGCTGTAGGTGTGAGTCCTGCCTCCCACACTCTCTGGGTTTTGCCAGTCTATGGGCACAGGAACAGGGAGGTCCCCCAGGTCTGTTATCAAAGAGAGTGTCAAAACTCCATCACTCAGCTCCCTTACTTGTTCTATGCCTCCTGAGCCTACACAGTGCAGCTGAGTGAGTGCTTGCTGGCATCTCATCTCACCCATACTCCACATTCTCCCACATTGCTGTGATATCCAATATGTATAGGAACAGAAGGACAGTTTTTAACCTACTTAGTTAGACTATGTTAGCAGAAACCTTTTCCACCTACTACTAAGGCAATTCTGCACTATCAAGAAATGACAAGCCTGAATATCCACATCAGGAAAAGAGTTTTCTCTAAGACAGGGAAGTTGCAGTGGATATTTTATTCATTCTGTGATCTCGTTTCTCTTCCGAGGCATTCTTGCACATATTTCATCACTGTGTTGCAAAGGGTTATTTCAAGCATTCTATAAAAAAATATAAATAGTATGGGCAGAAAGGCTCTTTATGTGGGATTGCACTTTTTATAGCTGTAGCAGTATTCATCAGAAAAATGAGAATAATTGAATTAAAGGGAGTAGAAATTTCTTCAAGGTGGATTATATATGTGTATAAGCTGATATTATCTCTGCTTCCAGTCTACACTTTTTTTTAATTTAGAAATGCAGCCAATGAGCATGCTGTCTCTGAAAAAACAGTTAAGCCCTTGCTTTTGTTATGAACAAAAACTTAGATTGATACTGGACAACTTTCTGGAGCTAAAGAAGGAGGAAAAAACCAGAATCCAATCATGGTGATGTGTATCATGCAGGAAACTGCTTTGATTACTTCTTAGGAAAGTTATATAGAGATACTCAGCATGCTGAGTAGCATTAACTTTTTAAAATAAGATTAAATTTCTGTAAGAATATTTGATTCTGTGATATTTGAAGACTGCCCTTTTCCATAGGACATTTTTGGCAGTGTTTTATGGACTATACCAGTTTTTTTTACCTTCGGGTGACAATTGTCTTGACACATGTTTGACAGAATCCTGCTACTCTTTTGCCCAATGACTGGTGGGACACCAGATAGGTTTCCTACAGCAGGAGGTTAGAGCTGGCCCATTTGCTGGGTGGTGCTGAAGCAACAATCTGTAAATCAGAGCCCTGCTGTTTAGAGCCATTGTCATTTCAGTGATTTGTGAACTGTGGTGAGTGAATTTCATGTCGGATGGGCTTGCACAGTTACCAAAGCCATGTTAGCTTTGACACCAAAATTATAAATGAATGTCTCTACACTCTTTTTTTGATATGTGTATATGAAGCCTGCCAGCACTAAGAATGCAGTAGTGCAGGCTTACTAGTGCATCTTCAGAACTGATCCTATGAGATTTAAACTGATGATTACAGATGGCATAATTTTAAATTATCTTCCAACAGTTTTTTCAAGACTGGTTTTGCAAAAATCAGAATATTGTCTATTTGGTTTTTTTCTCTGATAGTGCCTTTGGTTTTGTTTCTAAAGTTATTGCCTTTCAAAGATTTGCTGCCAAATGAACTTTCTGATTCATTTTTCTGTGAAGGAACAAAAGATAAAATTCAAGGTAGACTGTAGAAGGGCTACATTTATGGCGAGCAAAAAGTAATGATGAATTGTGTACATCATGCACTGGTACTCCTACTCCCTTACCTCACCAATTTCATGCAGCTATCTGGATATTACTTCAGCTGTCTGAAACTATCCCAGTGTCAAAAATGAGGAAACCTTTCCAGCCTGGAGGTATATGATATTTCATCTCAACAACAGAAGGAAATGGATTGCCATGATTAGCTACATTTTGTATCCAGCAATAGTTTGCTAGGAAGATAAAGAATGTTATTGATGTCCAACTAATCTTTTCTTTTTGAAAGCCTGGGATGGGAGAAGTCTCTTTAGAGTTGATTTGCAGGAACAAATAGGTACTAGATCTTCTTTTAGATGCCAGTATTTAGATGTCACTAGCATTCACAGGTATCTCTACACAGTTCTTGACTGACCATGGAAGCAGCTGTGTCTCAGCAGTGAAGTTTTTGCTGGTGGAGCCCCTGTAAATTTTTTTCCACTGGGTACATGTGTAATTACTTGATGACACTGCCATAGTCCATGCCTGAGATGTGGCAGGATTCACCAGCAACCTCTTATTCATATTCAGAGGCTTTTTATAATGGTTTTGCAACTCCTGCCACATATACAGTAGTGCATCCAGAAAACAGATGAGAACAGTCATGACTTTGACTAATTTGGAGTGGGGGTTCAAGTGTGTGTCTTCCACTTCTAACAGCTTCTAATATCTGATGCAGAGTATGTTCTCAAAATGATCCCAAACCTCAGTCCTTCTACTGGTTCCAGTTTATGTATAAAATCAAATACTTGGAGTGTGTTTCCAGCTGAAATAATAAACTATAGGTCATTCTCAATTTGCCATTGACCCAAAACATGATAAGAAAGGGCAGATAAAAATCTAGTTTCAAAAATGCAGACTGGATGGCATCAACCAGTCACATCTCCGCTTTTCACAAGACAAAAATTATTATTTGGCAAAGGAATAATTTGATGTCTGTCTTCTGTAGAACTAATTTAGCTGGACTTGCATTTAAGTGTTTATTGTGTCTTATAAGGGAGGGACAGATTTTTTCCTCAAAGCTAAGCTGTGTGAAAACCAGAAAGAAATGTAGTTATAAGAGGTAAAATCCTGAAACTGATTCCAAATAAGGTAATTTTCAACAACATTTTACATGGAATTTTAATATACTTTTACAGTCCTATGAAAATAATTCATTAACTCAAGTGTAAATACTGGACGTCTTCTAAATACTTTTTAAAAAGTTGTATAGTATGGTGTTAGTAGTATGCATTTCCATGGGTTATGGTGGAGCAAATTTGTGCTTCCAGATTATTGTGGGAATTCATGAACTATTCAAGATTAAATTGAAGCTAGGATATGAACACTGTGTCTGAACCCATGATACAAGGAAAGGGTCCTACAACTTGTATCTGGTACTAGTGCTGTCACTGAGGAAGAGGTCCTGTGGTAGCTCATACAGATACTGTCATTTTCCTGGCTAGGGTCCTCTGGCCAATAATTTAAAGTATATTTACCTGGAACCTCCTGCCAAAATCACTTGCAAATCAGATACTTGAACTGATGGTGGTTTGGAGTTTTTTGTTTGGTAATTTGTATGGCATAACAGAACATAGTCTGTTCAGCAGTATGTGGACTTCTTACAATTGTAAACTCAGACTTTTCACATAGTCAGTCTATAGCACAAAGCCTCTTTCTCTGTAAAAAAATCACACATGCATTTAAGAAGTTATGGTTGAGTTACAGATGCAGTGGAAATGATAATTTTTTAGTAACTTGATTTGTTCTGTGTATTTGTGAACAATAATTTTATGAAAAAAAGTTCTGTAATTAAAAAAAGATAGTAAAGATGTTAGTCTTATATTATTCAATTCTAGTTCTTTTCAGTCTACCCAATTACACTTAGAGGCTCCTGCAAGAGTGTTTTTGAAGTAAATAGTTTCATTATCTAATATAATTTTTGCTTTAAATGATCATACTTACAGAAAGACAGAAATGTGCAGAAGTTAATAGTACTGCAAAGGAGCAGGTAAGAATCTCCACTCTGAAAGTTAGTGCTTTTGGTAAAATATTATGGTCTTCTATTCCCTGATACCTATTTAAGCAAAAGATTAGGCTTTACTTATCTCTCACTAACATTTCACATTTTACTGTGAAAAAAATGTGTTTCCTTTGTAAGAAGTGCAGGTGGCAGCGTTGAATAAATTACTGGAGCTGTATCTTCACAGGGAGAGTGACCATTTACCTTGCTTGAAGTATAATCTAAAGCTCAGTGACTGTCTCATTATTCAGCTAGGTCAGCTACCATTTCATTGTATTTCTTTAAATAATTAAGAGGGCAAAGCTTCTGCTAATACCTGAGAACAGAAAGGATTTTGTACCCTGTATAAATTGACCATGAGTGACGTGCTTGCCAGGTAGTTAACCAAATTAAAGGGATGCATTTTAAATCTAGCTTTTTAGTTAATTTAAAATGGTGTAGTTCTTTTGGATACATTGAAATTATGCATATTACATCAGCTGTGAATTCTTATTTTGAATTTCTTCGTAGAATGAAAATTTCTTTTAAGCTGACTTGTTTCATAGTTAGATGATACTTGAGTTTAGAACCTCTGAAGGCACTTGCTACCTTCTCAGGCAGGAGAAAAGGAGGGGCTGACACTGCAGTCCTGGGTGTTGTGGGCCTGAACAATGCCATGGAGTGGACTGCATGTGAGAGAAACAATCCAGCTCTGATGGTCACAGCTCAAGTTTCAATAACTGTGCCCAGTGAGTGCCCTGCAAAATGAGGAGTCCTACTGAAAGTTCTGCTCCATGTTCAAAAGCTGTTATCATTGCTGCAGAAGATTGAAATTATTTTTTTGAAATATAACTGAGAGAGCCTGGTTTCTTCTGGATTTGTGCATTGTAGCTGATTGCCTGTCATGTTAAAGAAGCCCTGACTGAAGTCTATGCCAGGAAAAAGAGATAGATGAAGAACTTTATTTTGTGTGGGTTCTCTGGCGTCTAGCGGTGGAATATTTTTAAGTCTTCCATCATGTGGCTGAGTTTCAGGGAAAGTGGCCAATGAATTTATAAGCCACAGGCTGACAATTTTTCATACATACAGTAGAGGAGACCCAGTTTCCAAAGGAGGGAACTGAAGGTATGTGGGTGAAGAGGAATGCTGAGAACTGGAACAGTTCTGGTGCAGTGACTTGCCTTCTGCTATGGGGGTAACAGTCAGAGGCATAAGAAATCTAGAGGGGGGCTAGACAAGCTTTAAAACAAACATCTGCACAGGGAAAGGAAAGGGGAGGCTTACCTTCACATGGCTGAGGATTACCACCTTCGTCATCACCTGGTACATTATCTGCTCTGCAGAATTGTTCTGTGGAAATTCTTCCTTGAGTAAAATACTCCACATGGATTATCTCTCCATGACACATACTGACAGACATATAAACAAGAGGTTGTGCAATCTAGCCAATGGACAGTATTACATATGTATTACCATAACCTCTCTTCTTAATTCCTATGTACTTTGTTCAGTATGACTGAGATGCCTGCACTTTATTAAAGTTTTGCAGCTAAATCTCCTTATGTTCATCTTTTTGCTGTTATTCAGGTAATGTACTTTCTGTTTTTTCATGGTAGGATTGAAATGGTTATTAAAGCTCTTTTGGGATCATAATAATGCAAAACATCAACTAGTCATAATCTCTAAGAAAGCTTGTTATTTTATAAAAAGCCATTACCCCAGCTGAGTGCAAAATATTTTCCCCAGTAAGGCTGCCAAAGGCTAATGGCATTTTCTGGTTCCCAGCTGTTTCTGGTCTGTTTACATTTTGCTTCTAGACCTTTTTTGACTGAATATTCTTCATACAGTAACAAAGTCCATTTGAACTAGAGGTACAGCCCTTCTGCAGTAGCTGAAAATACACAGTATCTTTGGGTTTTTTAAAGAAGGAATTTTCTCAACATATGATGTGAAAGCCCTAATAATAATTTTTCATGGCCCTCTTTACCTTAGCATTTGCATTGGACTGTAGGATCTTCCTATAAGCAGATTCCATTATTGTCTCAGTCATACAAAAAGGAAATAAAATAGCTGAAAACATCAAGATCAAAAGTGTGTATTATTTTTAATATCCATAAAACAAACACCTAAGTGAAAATATCTCCTTCTTACCATGGTAGGGAACAGATTCCCTTAGCTTCAGTTGCAGTGCTGAGTGCTCAGTTCTTCTGCATCAAAGTCACATATTATGAATACTAACATTGCATCTTGTGGCTACCAATCTACTCCTAGGTGCTGTCTTTCCCTGGCTCCTCCTATCTTCTCCAGGGAGGCACGGTGTCCAGGAGCAGGCTCCAAGTCTCTTCTACTAGATAAGAGAACAGGAAAAGTAAATAATGTTAATCTCTTTTTATTTAAAAAGAAAGATTATTTCCTTTAAAAAAGAAAACCCATATTAGTTAAAGGAAACTATACTTAAAATAGTCAAATCCTGAACAGCCATGGATGAAGGGCTTTACCCTGTGAAACCCACTGTCAGACTAGAAGTGTGTTAATTTTTGCAGAATTATAACTTTCTGCCTTCTGTTCTCCACTTATGTCCTTCTTTCACTTCTCAGCCTACTTTTATCTGAAGAGTCTGGTGACTTGTGCTAAAGTGTCTCAGCCACAGGTGAAGTCAAGGCAAAGCACACAAACCCATCTCTTTGTCAGGTTCAGGTGGACTGCAGTCACTGCGTTTCCAAGGGAAAGAGCAGGAAAGTGAGCAAAGAAATAGTTATGAAAAAAGTGTTCAGCATTCTCCTAGCAGTTGAAATGTGAGCAGGCAGGACAAAGGGTTGATATTTTCTCTTTACATGAGGCACTACAGGTAAAACATAAGCCTTTAGAGTACTTGTCTGTGTCCTGTGGAGGACTTGATGGCTGGGGAGACGTGCACAGAAGATCAAAGTGGTCTGATTTTTGCATGCATGATTTTACTTGGTGAAGTACTTGTTTTCCTTTATAACTGAATATGTTGGAAAACACAGTCATGTGTGGGCTGCTCACCTGCAAACACAATGAGTATCACTATCGCACTTATAGAAAAAGCAAAGAGCTTTATTCATATCTACATCAAAGCTTCCTTACTCTGCTCCAGTGTTTTAAAGTGGCAATACATGTTCCTCAAGTCTCTTCACACTTCCAGAGTGGATAAAAAGACCCTATTACATATGAGACTCTGATTGATCCCCTCAAATACTTAGACCCAGGCACAAGTCATGCAGATCAAGAACATATAGTCTAATAAGGACAGTATTTTGTTAATCTATATACTGATGATTTTTACATTCATTTTTATATCTAAATGCCACCTTTTTATCTCAGCTTCTTAGAGTTTTAGTGTTCTGGTTTGTTTTTCTCTTACAGGTCATTATAACAGAAAGAAACCTGTAGCCTGGGTGGTGAAAAAGCAGTGAGTTCAGCAGTCATTCTCTGTGCAAGTGGCAGCTTTGCTGAAGGGAAGGCAGGCATGCATGACAAGCTGAAAAATGGGCAGATGCAACTGGGAGTCATGGCCTTAAAGGTATGCTTGAGAAGATACACATAATCAAAGAGGTGCTCTGGGAACAGAGAGTGTGTACTGCTTCATTTATTCCTGGAAATTAAAATGGAGAAGGTGCTATGATTCCAACCTTTGCCTTGCTGTGCTTCTATGATTTATAATATGCTTAAAGTAGGATTTAAAATCACTTGTGACTCTGGCCTCTACTGCTAATGAGTAAATTCTTCCCTTGCTTAACACCTGTGCTGCTCCTTTGAATCCATGGATAAGTTATGGCAAACTAGGAGTGAAACTGGAATAAAGTGCTTCAAATTCACTGCTGTAAGTGAAATTCTGATTGCCACAGTAAGAGTTTTTGGATAAGAAATCCTAAGAAACAAAACTATGTTTTGTTTGTATTACTCTTTTACAGTCTACTTTTCTTTCTCCTGTGAATAAACTGTACAACTATCAAACATAGTCTGGATCTTAAAAAGATTTGTGAACTAAACATAATTAATTTTCATCTTCTCTCAAAAGATTCAAGCAGGAAGGTGCAAGCCCCGCTCTACTATATATGCATAAAGTTATGTACACACATAGGAGGTCTGTGTACTCTGAACCACACTGTGATCAGTGATGAGATATTTGACTCAGGAGCTCATGTTATGGCATTAGAAATACTCAAAGCTGAGGCTGTGGCAGTTTCCTCCATTGAAATGGCTTTATGAGTTACAGGTGTACAAAGTCCTGTTTAATCTTCACTTCTTTCAAGAAGCCCTTGATAAATTCTTGCTAGCTCTGACAATAAGAAACACATCTTTTTAATAAAACCTTTCTGCTTACATCATTTATTAACAAGCTTTATGACTGACATTGTCTGTTTTTTCTATCTTATACATACCTTCTGTGTGTTTTGTTTCACTTAAGAGCCATTGTCCTCACCTGAGGTCAGGGACATTTGCAAACCTTTTGCTTGCAACCACTTCATTGAATTCTCAAAGATTAAGCACTGAAGTAACTTAGTTATGTAACAGATGAACTATCAGCTCTTTCAGAGGAATAATACTTGAGACTGGGACTGCTAAATTAAGGCAGACATTTAAGAAGGATCTTTTGTAATTCTGGTGTTATAATAATTCACAAGATTACCTGCAACCAATGGTTTGTACACACATGTGGAGAATGGTTATCTGGAGATAGTGATAATATTCCATATAGATTACCCAGATGAATTTCCCCCAGTTTAGAAATAGCTGAAGTTGGTTGATATCTGCTGCTTGGTCTCTGCAGTGTGAATAAGATGGTTTCCAGTGCTGAATACTCAAAAATCTTGATCATTAGTGAAAACCACTGTGATAGCAGTGAGGTTTTTATAACAAGTTAATAAGAAATAAGATGATAATTAAACTGTCATATGTAATTAGCTATGAACCATTAGTTCCAGAGCTGGACTGAAGTACCACAATACACAGGAGATGCTGTTGCTCTTTCCTGTTCTGATGATAAAAGAGGGACTTTGATCCCAGTATCTCCAGTATGGCACTTTTCACAAGAATGAACAGAACAAACCTGGCACAAAGTAGGCACAACTCCTATTAAAAGGAGTTTGGTGTATAATGCATTTTACACAGTTGATGTAGTGGTTGGTAAGAGAGTTACTTGTTGAGATATTGCACACTGAGCCTATCCTGGACTACTGCTAAATACATTTGATCTGTTATATCCCCCTAATTCCCCAGTGAATCAAGTATATATTCTGTCGAATACCAGCTTTAAGATAATGATGAGAAGCTGATTACAGTTAAATGCATTCTGATTAGATCAAATGGTTTGATGGGAAATGAAATTTTATGATATAAGTTTTATTTACAAAGTAAAACACTCCTGGTTGCAACACCGTGGCTTTTTCCATCTGGTATCACAAAGCTGAGCTGCCTCAGGTTATGGACTGTCATCTACTTCAGGCATCATTACCAAATTTACATTGCTGTGCTACTCTTTGGTTAATGCTGCAGGAACTGAACACCTTTCTGAGAAAAGTGTCTGGGAATAGAAGTTATTCTAGAACAGCATTGTTGAAGCTTTTGTGTCCAAATTTTGATAAAAAAGCAGTGCTATATTTCCTGACCCTAGACGATTCACCACATTTTCTTCTCCAGCTCACTCAGTCTTAGCGTAGGAACATTTTAATCACAGATGTCTCTGTGACAGATTGTTGCAATCAAAATGCCTCACGATTTATGTCAATGAAGTTTTGCAGCAGTAGAAGCTTCAAGTAAGCAGTAAGCATCTTGCATAAGGCGGAGTGTAAAGAGCATTCCTGAGTTCTGCAAGCAGCAGTGTTGTCCCTAATATAGATTCCTTCTGAGGATCAGGGTGCAGAAATCTTCCAAGGAACATTGTTAAAGGAACTCATTCAAAGGGAGTCCAACTTTTAAAAATCTTCTATGTTTAAATGGTTATTTAAAAAGTACATTTAGCAGGCAGGAGTCTCAAAGCTGCTCTAACTTAGTGCTTAGTTGTCATTAACAAAGACCAGGCTTCCATCTGCAGTCTTCTCTTTGTAAGAAAATTTTCACAGCTAGAGTTTGAAAAATTGTTATGCATAATCTTCTTTATAAATCTAAGACTCTTTAACTCTCAAAATTGTTTGATTAAAGATTATAATTACTGATCAAAGATGTTAGATGCTAAGGCATTACCACCACTATAAATGAGATTTTTGAATATGACAAAGTTTTTATAACAATATTTGCTGACTGACATGGTTTGTCAGGAAAGGTGAAAAACCCTCTCGTCAGTGGTTGCATTTGACTTTTACTTCTGTATCACTGTATGTTTGAAATTTAATTTCAGAGTTTCTCTTTCTGTGTTTCCCTACTGTAAGAATGCTCTTTTGCTGTTGATTATTATATAAGCTTACAAAGGTGAATTACTAGGTTGACATTGCCTTGAAATGCTCAGATATTTTCTTTACAAAGTTCTTGTTGGGTAGAAGATTATTACTTCTGAATTGATTTAATTTCATTTTATATCTAGAACACCTTAAATGCATGTTAAATGGGGTAGATCAAATGAGCCATGGATTTCTGTGGGTGTGTTAAAATAAAGGAAGCAAAAAGCTCTGTGTCCCTCTCCCTCTGTCATAAGTCCTGCAATTCCCTAATATTTTATCATCGCTTTAGCAAAAATTTCCAAATTACTATAGATAATGCTGGTGATAAAAGGCAGCTTCTTTCAGTACCTTTTTCCAAATGTTTGGGATGGTAATTCATTTGAACTTAAATTACACAGTTTGAGCATGTGAAAGAGAGGTAAATTGCTTTTCTGTATTCCCATCACTTATATATTTTCCTGATTAGAAATTAAATTAATCTGATGATCAATGACTAGTTTAATTCAATTGCTTCTGGTATTTGTACTAAAATATTAAACTGATCTCACCTGGAAAACACAGCAGACATAAATTTGAAATTATCACCAGCTCATTGAAGAGATTGGAGTAGATGAGCTTCTCTTGAAGAAGAGAGATTGTGTAAAGCTACTAGAACCAGCCTACAAAATATAATGAAAGCATTGTCATGTTCCCTGTCATCTCATTGATGTAGAATATTTCATTTTCCTTTTCTAGCTTGTTTGTTGTAACTGGAATGAGAAGAAAAGCATGATCCTTGGCTCCTAATGGATACCTTGAGGACACTTGAGGCAAGGACAGAACACAGGCTAGAATCAAGAGCAACTTGGTCAGTGGTACTTTTATGATGTTTTTAAACCTACATCTTTCTGGTTGTTTTAACCCCCCCAAGGTTATATGTACACAGAATAAAGAACCAGCTGAGCTCCCTTTAAACAAGGAGATTTCAGTAAAGGGAATGGTATAAGATCATGTCATTAAAAGACTTTTAAAAGGTATTCTGAAATGTAAGCAACTGCAAGTAGATTGTTGCTAGAAATGCCATGTATAATACCAGTTCTTTAATACAATTATTAATGTATGCATGCACACACATAGATTTTTTTTCCACATTAATAATGCCAGAGTCCTCAATACAGTATCAGTCTTTAAATCTTCTTTCTATGTACATATATCTTTTTGAGTTCCCTTCTTCTTTTCAAGTTCTATTTTTGCTTATGTTTCTCTTTTCTTTAACTAGCAGGTATATTTCTGAGCACCAATGTTACCCATATTCTAGGAGTTTATCAACAGTTTCAGGTTTAATTTGAAATAGATAATATGTGGGAAATGAATAAGAACTTAATATTGGACAGAAGTCAGTAATCACTATTTAGAATATGTATTAAATAATTTTTTTAAATTACAAAACTGCAAGAAAAAATTACATGCTATTGTACATTTTGTATATCATAATTTTGGTATTAATTCCATTATTTCCATGACATTAATTCTTTACATTAATGTTGATGAGATGATAGCAAGAGTACTGCTTATCATCCACACTTTTTTCATTATTTACTAAGAGCCCTCCTCTTTCATTGGATAGGCACTGTTTGGTTCATTATATACATAATTATTCTTTCAAAAATGAGTATATGTGTGGATCTCAACAGCAGAGTAGGTAGGAGGTAACATCATTCAAACTCAGATTAATGTATTATTATTTACTTACCTGAAGTATGAAATTATTATCTGCCTGACTACATGAGCAGAAGTACTATCAGTGAAACGTTTATGTATTAACAGGTCCATTCCTTGGGCAAATTCTGCTTACCTGTGCTTTGATGAGACTCTAGTGTTTAACTGAAATTGAGATTTTAACATGACAAAACCTATATTTTATTTTTGTTTTTATAGTAAAAATAGGTTTTCCATCAATACAGAGCACACCACATAACACAATCATTCATTACTTTCACAATATCATTTTTGCTATTGAACTACTGGAGAGTAAGAAAAGAAAAAAAATATGACTATGGGGCATTTATTTTGTCTGTACGCCAGACACCCACGCAGCACCAATCTCATTCTCCACCCTGAGCAGAACAGAGAGAAAATAATGTGGGAAAATCATGTTGTTCAAGATAAAGACAGGGAGATCTCTTACCAATCACCACGATAGAAAAAACAGGTTGGACTAGATGATCTTCCTTGGAGAAATTTAAAGTAACTTTTATTTCAAATTAAAACAGAATGAGAAAAAAAAAAGATGATTTAAAACACCTTTGCTGTTAACTTTTCCCGGGCTTAACATTCCAAATTCCTCTATGTTCTCCCCCTGCAACCCTGCCCCAGGTAGCAAAGGGAGATGGTGAATAGGGGACTCTGGTCAGTTCATAAAACTAAATCTCTGCTAGTTCTTCCTCCTCATGCCTTACTCCTGCTCAAGCATGGAACCTTTCTACAGGCTGTGGTTCCTTCCGGATGAACCTGCTCCAATAGGACAATTCCCCAGGCTATAGCTCCTTCAGGGAGTATCCTCTGACCTGGTGTGGACTCTCTGTAGGCTGTGGGGGAATCTCTGCTCTGAAGCACCCCTGTTCATCCTCCATCTCTCAGACTTCCTCGTGTTTCTCACACCTTTTTCCTCACTCCTTTCTGGCATTTTTGTCCTTTTCCAATACTTTTTCCCAGAGATGCTACTAGATCCTTTGAGGGGCTCACCTGTGCATGAGGCAGAGGATACAGCATCTGATACTCTTGGATATTGCTGTCATTGGCCTCCCAGGAGCCTTGTTGAAACCATCCACCAATGTGTCACACTGCAGTTTGGAGGTGCAGTGCCTTGCACAGCTTTGTCTTGTCCAGATTTCTGGAAATGAATTGCTCTTACCACCTATGGCAGGTTAGTTATGTGGGATGTCCTCCTGCACCTGTGGTGGTTTTCTGATTCCTTCCAGTCCTTGTCCCCTAAGAAGATAACTCTAAGGCCAGTCAGGTTCTTAAAACAGGTTCTGCAGTAACAGGAATAGCAGCATTTCCTTGTGGAATAGGAACATCCCTTGTTTGATGGAAAAGCCTTTGATGTGTTGGAGTGCAGGGGAAGAGCTCAGGTTCTTAAGTGTCAGCTGTCATGTTTTAAGATTAATTGGGACACATTTTCTAGGACAAATAATGTATTTTAAATCATGGCTCTATATCCTATCTGAGAGGAGGGTGCAATGCACATGAAAACCCTCTAATGCAGCATATAAAATATTCTTTAATCTTGAGTTTTCTTTTTCAATTCACATATTTGCAGAAGATCCCAGAGTATAAGAAAAATAATTTCTCTAAAACTTCAGCAAAACATAATTCGGTGTAGTTCTGATTAATTATCCTTGTCTTCTGCAGTACACTATAAATTAGCTTTTGAGACAGTATTGTTAGGACTATTAGTGCTTAGATACTGAAAGGGAAATCAACAAGTTCCTGCAGTTTAAATATTATAACTTTATTTAGGATCAGTAAAATATGCAAAGAGGATTCCTGCACATGGTTTAGTTTTATACTATTTTAGCATGCAATGGCCCTTTTTGGATATTAATTATCTTTGTCTTTAATACAATTAGTTGCAGTCCTGGTTTGTTAAAAGATATAGGAGATTGCATATGACCACAATCATTTTCATAGGTTGCATATTACCACCTTTTTCTAATGAAAACATAGAGCTAACTGTTCAATATGACCAAAAATTCCAAACAGACAGATTTCAGGAGGTGAATGGGTGCATTGACTGCATTTGTAATGCTTGGAAGGACAGAGGAAAATATAGCTGTTATTTAAATTTCTGATGGAAAGCTGAATGGAGTAACAGCCTATTTAGAAACATAATTGCTTTTTGTGGCAACATGACCATAGGAATACATGAGGGGTTCTGTGGAATAAGGAGTGAAAGCACTAAGACAAACTACTGTACTCTTTTTCAAGCAGTCTTCACATCTAATATTTCATCTTTGGCATTTTTCTGATGGTGACAGGATGGAATGAGTATTTTATACCAAGTAGATTACTGATTAGGACTGTGGAAAAGAAAACTATGTTTAGCCAGGGTATTAACAGCTCAAGGTCCCTTGTCAGAAATATTTATGATGATGAGACAAATACAGAGCAATTACCATTTGCTGAGTAATAATTTGGCAACATTTAGAAAGTGGTAAATAGAAGTGACTGCAGTAATCTATGACTTGGAGCATTATTCCAAAAACCTATCAACAGTAATTACAGATTTGGTGCACCAAGCAAAACATCAGCATCAGCAAACAGTTGTGGGTTTTATTTGTTTCCATGAGATGCATTCCCTGCCAGGCCCCCATAATGTGCTTTCACTTCTTCCTTTTGATCATAGATTTGTCATGGAAAGCCAGTTGCACCCCATCAGCTATCTTCCAAGGATTAAAATGGTTCTGTTAATAACCGCTACAAATGTTTGTGTTTCTAATACAGACTATAAGGAATTGTACACAGGACAACTGAGATCTGCTCTCAGCTCTGCCAGACTTTCTGTGTCAGTATAGGTTACATCTCCCACTTTTAAAGAGGAAGAATACTACTGTGTGAGGGTAGTTCTTGAAGGAGATCAATTACTGCTCTGGCATGTTTCATTTCAAGTCTTGAGTAAAACCAGCCTAATGGTCTGAGCTCTGTCTAATGAAAGTCAGTGTGACACTTCCTTTCCCTCTAATGCCACAGACACTTGTTTCTGGCTTGTCCCCCTCATCTGTGGCTTTTCTATGCCATTGTAACAGTCTCTGTGAAAAACATGGTCTACCTGACCTCATCGGATGTGGCTTGCACAGTGTCATTAACTTTCTTTTCAAGCCCAGTCCTGAACAGTCAAATCTTTGGCACTTGTCTGCACAGTTTACCAAGGAAGATGAAGCTGTGTAGAAACTTAATAGCATCAAGTACCAGTATATGGCTTACTAGTAAGTCTGCTAGGAGAGCTGGTATCATTCTTGCTGACGTTGAAAAAAATCCCATAACTAGTAAAATACTTGCATATGTCCATATATATATATTTTTCAGTGTATGTTAAACAGTTTAAGAAGCCTTTCCTTGAAGCTGAATTAAAGGCCAGAATAGTAGCCCAGACAGCTGCCTCTCAGACGAGTTGGGGATACTAAAGCATTTGATCTTCACATTGCAAACTGCTAGTGTTGCCTTTCCATGGTTTTTGCAGGCAGCCTGTATTTACAGCTCCTTCTGGGAGTAACTAACTAACCCAATGATTGCAATATCAAATTTATTTTGGGTTTATTTTAATGATGTCAAACAAGTTCCAGTCTAAGCAGTTGAAAATTGGCCAGCTGTTTAAAAAAACAAATTGCTAAGTATTGCAATTAGTGGTGCAGTAATTTTTTGTGAATTCTGAAGACTTTTCTATCTTGGACTTTGACTTAGGGTAGCCCACAAAGTGGATGAAAGACTTACTGAATAAAAAAAGATTTTCCCAGTTGGTCAGAGTTCTTGCAACTAATTTAACACTTGTTTAAATCATTGGGGTTTTTTTATGTGTTTAAAAAAATTACAGTCTTGTAAGTGCCTGAATTCTTTGGTAATGAGCAGTACAAAGCATATTATTGCCTGGGAAAACTAGAGGTAACCATGCATTCCCAGAATTTGCCCTGAATGTGCACCTAAGAGCATGAGGACAACAGTGGCAGAGAGATCCACAGCCACATCTGTGGCCAAAGACCACTTCAGAATAATCACCTCTTGTAGTTTTTTGAGGTTAATACAGGAATTTTGAAGGCTGGGATAAGAGTTCAGACCATCCTACAAGCATGAGTGGCCTGGAGGACAGCAAAGAGGGTGAAAGTTTGTTTTCTAAAGAAAGAAGTGAGAATGTGAAGAGAGAAGAAGATATATGTTCTTCTATATTCAGAAGAATATAGGAGTCTTTTAGGGCTCCTTTACAAAGCAGTTCAGAAGCTTTCCTTTGATACACCTTGCTGATTTTGTTATATTTGCATTGTAATTCTGTCATCCCACACATAGCCTGATGTTTCTGTGTTAATTGAAATTTTATCTCTCTGGCAGATTAGCCCTGTGTACTCCTAAAAAATTGCATGTCATGTCCTTAAACTGGAGTAAATGCTGGACAGTTTTTGCAGAAAGTTAATTGTTGTGGCCTTTTCCAGGTCACTGGGGACCCATGAGGCAAAATATGTCTCTTTATCTGTTTTTCAGCCTGTATTCTGCATTTTGCTTTTCTGGTGCTGTTGAATGTGCATTTAGTTCTCATATTGTTACCTGTTTGTTTCTGATACTCGGTGACCCTCACAAAATAAACAGCATCAAAATCCATTATGAACCAAAGTTGTCAGATTCAGCAAGAGCCCTGTATTGTATTAGCAAAAATTTGCTATTAACATTTCATGAGCAGAGATTAATAAAACATTACAAATTTAAATATTTCCTATTATCAATTGCAGATGATTAGCAAGCGTATGAATAGTGTGGAAAAAATATGACAGGTTTAACAAGAATTGTATGTGATAACCAAAAGGCAAACGTATTACTTTAGTAATTCATAGCTGATTTGGTGCAAGTCACAGATTCGTTTACCAAAGTTATCTTTTAACCAAACCATTCATAAATAATTGTAATACCACTACTTGTCACTTTTGCTTTAATTAATTTAGTTTAGACTTTTAGCAATGTGAAGAAAGTTAATTTTTAAGTAGGTTTATTTGGATAATTTTCATCAAATAATTCTCAAATTGACCTAGAGGGAATATGTCTGAAGGCAGACTATTTATTACAAGTGGAAAGATGTTATTCATATAATCTGACTCCAGAAGACCTGCTGCAGAAGAAGCCTATCTTTATAAAGTTTTTATGTTGCAATTACATAGTATTTATTTATGTTCTTATGCATCAAAGCTGAACAGTTTGTAAAAGTCTTGCTCAGGCTGCTGAAGAGCACTTTGCAGAACTGCATTTGGCAAAATCAATCTGACATCACTAACATCACTTCTAAAACCCATCTCAAGTGATGGAGATGATTTCTCCCTTCAATATGTTTTTCCTCTTATCTCTATTTTGAAAGGCTGTATTCTGGCATTGGGAGAACTCTAGGAATAAAGAGTTATACTAATTAAAGCACAAATTCCTCTGAGCACATTTCCCTTCCATCTTTACCACTGAATTAATCAAGAAATCTCACTTCTTCACTATTCTTTCTTCCCTACCTGCTTTGAGTTTTACTGTGCAAAAAATAGGTATTTTAGTGGGTCATGTATTAAGAATTTAAAAGCTCTTGGTCTTCTCTGGAGTCTTCCCTGTAGGAAAAAAAAATCTAGGTCCTCTTGCAGCTTGGCTGACTTGGTAATTCAGCCACATTTCTGGTTTTTTTTTTATGATCCCAAGTGGTATTAGGTTATCATTCTTTCAGTAGCAATACATACTGTTTCCTCTTCTTTCCCCTGGAGCTAGTCTGTGTTCCTAAAATTCTATTCCATCCTCTTTGTTGGGGAAATTTTCATCTGTTCTAGGAAAGGGACTGGTAAAAAACATCTCTCTAGGATTCTGCAGACAGTCCCAATCAGTAAGTAGTCCGGGAATCAGTGTGATTCTGTGACCTTCAATGCATTTAAAGGTAGCTCAGATCCTGTCCTTCCTGCTACTACAGTGTTCCTGTAGTGATGCTGTTTGCACTCAGTGCCCTCAAAGTCAGTCATGTGAAATACTTGAAACAAGGCTAAAAAGGGAAAGGTGAAACTGAGTTACTTTTCCTCTACTTTTTTATTTTATATATATATATAAACTAATTGAAACCTTGGTAGTTGTAGAGCAATTTAGAATAATCTCAACTATAACCAGAATCCAAATGTAAAACTTTTAATTCCTTCTGCTTACTTAAAACTGTGAAAATTTAAGTTGATGGAACTGTAAGGAGGAAAACACCTGAAGGTAGTTCTTTGAAAAGCAGTCACCTGGGGATTCTTTAAAAGGGAGGATGAGCAAAAATTTACAATATCATATGTAAATTTCATACACAGTAAGAGTGCCCACAGTAAGAGGTCTCATCTGCTTTTAGGAGATTACAAGAAAGAGAAGTCATCATAGATGAACTACAGTAAGTGCAAACAAAGAAGGACAGAATTCACTGAACTCAGAGAACAGGAAAGGAGAGAGAAAAAACTAATTTTTTTGAGTCAGCTTACCACAGTTACTTGTTTTGGGGGTGCTGATTTTTCCCCATATTCATGGCTACTTAAGTTTATGCTAATTCTAGACTCAAAGTTTGTTGATCTCCAGAAAGATTCTGGCAGATCTAATGTAATTCATCATGACAGCAAGATAAATATCCATTTTTATGACCATATTCTGCCTGTATTGGATCAAGAATAGTGAGTACTATAAAAGATGTGATCCTACATGCAATCTCCATTCAATTAAATGGTTAACTGAGTTTTTTCTTATTCTGCAGCTTCTTTTCTTCTCTATCTAATAATAAATATTGATTTAGAGTTTATCCTTATTGTTGTCTAATGAGGAAAAGGATCAGATTCTAAATCAAATTCCACCAAAGGAAGTTTAAGAATTTAACATTTTTTAATATATATTGTAGTCATTTTAGATTTTGGCCCTGTTCCCACCTCTTGCACATTCTTTCTGATCTTGTTTTTTGACAAATCTCTCCCATCTTTCTAATAAAATGTGTAATAACTTCCTTTTTTTTGCAACTGAAAACCATTTAAAACTTATTCTTAATTGCTCGGGGATTGCTCCTGTGTCTTTTATATCGAGATTTATAGTTGCATAGTATAGTTTTATTACTTCTGTATTTGAGGAATGCACTTTTCTCCTATCTGATCTGCCAGACACATCAGTGAAAATATTTCTATTAATGGCAAATGCCACTCCTGTAGTTATTACTTGCCTGGAAAGTATGCTTGTGCTGTTCTGAAACCTCTTATAACAACTTCTGACTTGAGCTTTTTTGTTTTTAAAACTTTTCACTTGATTTACAATAGACACCTTGTTGGTAGTGACATATTTCATGATTTCTCCATACCTTTTCACCCTCAGTCATGTTTTGTTCTCAGCTTTGATTCCCTGTGTCCTGCTGATGGATGAACAGTTCTGACTTGATGTGATGGGCTCAGTCTAAAACCTGCACTTAGATTATGCTTCCAGCCTTAGAACTATCTTTAATGCAAAGCAGGCTCTATTGTTACCTCAATTACAGCGGGGCCAATGCAGTGTAATTTCACTAGTTTTTATGTTGCTAAGAAAGGTTTTTCATTGGTTATATATCAAGATGAGTATCTAGAATGTTTGTCATTTTTATTGCTATTGCATTTGTATATTGATTTCCTCCTCTGAAGTGATGTGTTTGTCACACAATGTGCAATATGCCCCATACTGTGGAAGGTCATCAACATTTGTAAACTGCTTAGACCAAATGTAGCTAATCTTGGGAGTATATCATAGTTCTTTATCTCAATACAAAACCAATTTGATTTCTTTTTGCATAGCAGCTTTGTGAAGGCCATGAAATGTTGGCTGTGCACAGGTACCTATGGCATCTTCTTTGATCTGTGGATGGCTGGCTAATATATGGCTGGTTGTTTTCAGGAGCCTGCTCTATGGTCATGAAGTGGCTACAAGTTTATGGAACATTTTCCTGAAATTGTTTTGCCATAGGAATATTTGCTTGACCTCAGTGATGGAGGTAAATTCTTGAGACTGCAAAAGCTCATGAAAATTAGCATTGATTGTTCTTAACTTGATGGTGATGCTTTTTAGCATGAATTGAAAGGCTCAAAACAGAAAATTGATTTCATATAACATGAAAAAACCCCAAAACTACAATACATTTGCATTCTCTGGCTTTCTGAAAAGTTAACTTGTTTATTTTTCTTAAAAAAAAAAAATCCATTTTTTTCTTAAACATTCAAGTGTTTGTTCTCATATATGGAAATCATGAATTTTACAGGTCACTAGAGACAAAATAAAATGCCCATCAATCAGGTATAAGAGTTTAAATGACTCTCCTGGCTTACCAGTACCCAGGGGAAGCATGGATTTAATGAGAGGAAGGGGCTAAAAGGTCTGCTGCCCTTCCTCTTCAAGGTACTGCCTGGTGTGTTCCTCCAGAATACATTCAACTGAAGTAATTGTGTGTCCAGTGCAGCCAGAGCAGAGCTGAATTTGACCCCTAGAACTCTAACCTGCCTTTAATGATATCCATCACTGACAGCGCAGTGCATCATTGTTATAAATGATAATATGGAACAAGCACAGGACAAAACTTGGAAAAGATACAGCAGTGTCTTGAAAGTTGTTTTTACCATCTTTAGTCTGATATTCACAGTACTGAAATGTGACTTCCAAAAACCTTCGTTAGAAGTAATTCTGTATTTATCTTGGGCTTTGCTTAATAAAGAAGTGGCATTATATAATACATATTAGTAAAGGAATACCAAATTCTTTCTTCTTATTTGTATCACATTCACTGAATTAGGGGGAAATGCTGTTCTCTATAAATAGAATAGTTTTCCTATATTTCTTAATATTTTGGACAGAGCTACAGAAAAAACTTAAATGGAATATTGGCTGCTTTCATAATCTCAAGGGATCACTCAAATTTGATTTCCCGAGTTGTTCCAGCATAAGAAGGAGCATGGATATATATCATTTCAACATAAAAAACTTCTAAAGAAACTGTGCCATATAGTCAAGCCAAAACAGATATTCATACTTAACTCTTGCAAATACTTCAGTGAGCGCTCATGCACTGAAAAGAGAATTACATCTGGGAAACTACACAGTGACAGGATTTTTAAAAAACTTTCTGCAATATTTCTATCACTATTTATCTTAACACTAAGAATCTGGGCCAAAATGTTAAGAGATCAATTTAAGAGATCACTTGGTCCAGCCCCTCCCAGAACAATGTTAATTTTGAAGTTTATTAAGTTATAGGAGACACAGAAAAGTCAATCTAAAATGCTTGTATAATAACAAGAGTTCTCTTTGTAGAATGTTTGGTGTGGATAATCATGACATTGGCTTTCCTGTATGACTGAAGGTCATGAGAATTATACACAAGATAAACTTTTCTACCGATTATAATATGATAGACTTCTGTAAATTGTTGTGTAAACGAAACAAAAAGGATATTTTTTGTTTCTTTATTTTGTTGTCCAAGATTGTTGGAAGATGTGGGAAATGATATACAAATGAGCTTTGAAAACGTTAGTAATCTCTTTTGCTACTTGTCAAATACAAGAGAGTAAACTCATGGTATTCTAAAGCATTTTTATTTTTATAAGCTTTGAAAACAGAAAGGGCTGATTTATATAGGCAAAGTTTACTGTATTTCCTATAGTTTTCCTCCAGTTGTGAATTAATGTCCACTACACCTTAGTCCAGTCCACTTTCTCCATTTAGTGGTTTTTATACATTTAAGACAGCAGATTTCTTAGTGCTGCTCATTACAGATCTACTTTTCTGTTAATGTTTCTTCTTTAAAAACAGTAGCTTAAAAATTGTTGAATACATCAAGATGATAAAAATGTAAGTTAAACATGTGAAAGAGAGAAAACTATTCTGAATTATTACAATAGAAAATGAAAGAGCCAGATGGCAGCAGTCGAACAGTCTCTTACTTCAGGGTTTCAGAAAACAAAGAATCCTTATTCTGCTTCTCAATTTTTAAATTCCTTTTCTGATGCCAGTCTACATTTCAAGAAGGGACTAAAGAAAAAAGATTTCAATCTTTGAAAGTAACCCTGTTAAAAATATAAATCAGCATACACTTCAGTTATCTTTGTTTGAAGATGAAATTCAGATGGCTTTCAGCTGAATTAAATCATCCTAGTTTCTTTCAATAAGTTTATCTCACTTTGATCTCTACTAGCTCCTTGCTTCTCAAATTAACATGAGGGTAATCATAGCTGCTTGTAACACAAGGATCTATGTTATCAACCAGATATTTGAAATGCAGTTTACAGATTGTCTATGGAGAAGGATGTGTATCACAGAAGTGCTGGGAAGACCTTCTCTTAAGGTATCAGATAGATGGAGATAACAAAGGATTGCACCATGGTCACATGCCCAGAGTTTGGCTCCAGAGGCTTCAATTGTCAAATGCAATATATGTTCTTTCTTGATTTATGTGTTTTTAATGGCTTCATCTTGTGGCTTCACAGTGTTAAATCATATCAAATTCCAAACACAATGTAATGCAATTCACTTTTTTCCCCCCACTGTCTCTGACTACATTAACAATGAGGAAGAAGTATGGAAAATGTTGTACATAATACCTTATCTGCCCTCACCTTAGGGTTTTTTTAAAGTTTTGCAAGATTACTTTTGGTTTTCCTTCTAACTGAACATCTTTCTCCCTTGAGCCATTTTCTCAGGGAGTTTTCTGTCATTTTCCCATGCCATTTATCATTATTACTTTCTTCCTTTGCAGTTTCTTTTGCAATTACTTTTTTTCTGTTCCATTTATTTTGTATCTCTTTGGTTTAGGGTGTTTCTTTTCATTTTCAATTTATTCTTTAAAGTAACACTTTGTAGCTTCAATTATCTTTGCCAGGCATAGCAATGTTTTATGATAATCACTCTCTCTTTTTCTTCGTGAAGATTATTCACTTTAATGCCCATAGCTCCAATCTCAGCTGAATAATGTTTTGATCACTTATTCATTGTTTTGATTTTATATTTTGCTGTATAACTCTGTTTTGATTATTTTCTCTGTATATCTTTGTTTTGTCTTACCTCATTCTGTGGCAATATGGTTTACCTTCCCTCACCATTCTCCCCCTTGCATGATCAGTCATCTCTTAAAAATTCATAAAGTAAAATGAGTGACCTGTAGCTTTTAAAAAAACATCCCAGATGGTAACTGATTATAAATCTGAAGTTGGCAGATGTTATTAGGACCTCAATGCCTTCAGCCTTGTCTGGATTTTGACACCTCTAAGTGCAGACTGATTTCTTCGAAACAGTTCAGACAGCTACATATTGAAGCAAAGACACACTTAGTGGAAATAATGCTGGAAGATTTTTCTGTCTCCCAAATTTGCTTCATAAAAATTTACTGGAACGCATTTTGAAGAGGTCAATAATACAAGTTTTTCTTAAATAAATTTACTGATGCTATCATATTAGTAAATTCATACCAACAAGAACCACCAGATACATAAAAAGTAGCCAAATGCTTTCCAAGACTTGCTGAAATTTGTAGCCTTTTCTCAAACTAGTCCTGCAGTAGCTGTAGCATTACTGGTAGCTGCACTTGTTAGACTGCCCAGGGAGGTGATAGAGTTGCTATCCCTGGAGTTATTAAAAAAATGAGTAGATGTGGTGCTCTGGGAGATGGTTTAGTGGTTATAGTGGCTGATGGTTAGACTTGATAATCTTGAAAGTTTTTTCCAACCTTGCTGATTCTATGATTCTGTTTAAATGCTGTTTAATTTATTTACTCTATTATAGTCAATTAAAATGTTTCGTTCCTCATTATAGTACCATTTTCTTTCTCCCTCATTTGTACCTTTTTGGGGTTTTAGAGGAATAATTCAGAAGATTTTGTGTCAAATCACTGAATAATCCGTTCTAAAAGAATCCAAAACTAATGGTCAGTTGTGCTGGAGTAATTGGAGGTACAACCAACCCTCTGGGTACTTTCGCTCCCTCTCTTATACACTGAACAGTGAGGATGGGATTCTGGTTGCTTACTCAGCCATAATACCTGCAAAACAAAGTTCCTAAAAATTTAAGAAATTCTTAGGAAAAAATTCTTAAAGAAACTCCTAATTCTTCTTTAATTAGGGAGAAATGCTTTATTTACAGGTGGTGAGACATTGGAACAGGTTGTCCAAGGAAGTTGTGGAAGAAGTGTCCAAAGCCAAGTTGGATGTGGCCTGAGCAACCTGTTCTGGTGGAAGGTGTCCCTGCCCATGCAGGAGAGTTGGAACCAGGTGTTCTTTAAGGCCCCTTCCAACCCAGAGCATTCTGTGATTCTATGATTTAAGACTGCAACAGTGATATCTCAGGTTAGGGATAACTTTCTCTTTAAAATTGCTTTTTAAAACCCAGATGTATTCTTCAGCCAGAAGAATGTTAAAGTCACTTTGAAAAAGTAATCTGTTGTTCATGACTGCTTATTTTCTCTTAGAAATAACAGATTAGTGACTACTTTTAGATTACTCTTGAGTTATGTACTCCTAGAAATACAACAGATAGAACTAGTGCCTCTACTTTTAATTTAATGCAACCTTTAGAGAAAGATTGGTGGTCCTTGAACTGGTTTGTGTTGCTCAGCTCTGGCACAATTCCCAGTCTATAAGCTGTACTGTCATTGAGTAGATAAGATTTTTCAAGCCATATTTAAGGAATTAAATGCTTTCTTTCTACTTCTGTTGAATCACAGTGGGTGTTCGGTGCCTTATGCTTCTTTGAAAATAAATTTATGTTAATACTAATTTCAGTAACATCATTTTTCATTCTTGAGAGAAATGTGACTGTGAAGTTCGCACCAGAACCTAGGGTTTAATTTTAACCCCAGCTAGAATTTAATTGTCAAAATACTTGTCTGAGTTTATCTTCCCTGAACCTAGATTTTAAAAGTCAGCGCTTCCTAGCTCAGGTTTGTCATCCTTTTTCTGACAGCAGTCACAACATTGCATCTGACTGCATCCTGCAGTGCATCCTTTTTCAGAATACTCTGGATGAGGACTGATCTACTTCAAGCACCCCCATTCTCTTGGACTTGACAAGGAAACTTTTTTGGCCTTGCTTAGATTTAGTGTCTTGACAAAGAGTAAGCAACTAATAGAAAGTAAATGTTCCCAGACAGACATTATTTTGAACAAGTGAAATCATGACTCTCTAAAGAAAATAGTTTCTTCATTAATCTGTTTGCTTTGTAGTGCACCTTTGTTCCCCTGGGCACCTAGTTTCCAACTAGGAACTGGCATGACAAATGCATGTGGAATTTTTTCCAAAGTCTATGCTGTCCACAGCTTATTCTAAATCGAGTGTCTAGATCATAAATATAATCTGAACAATAATTTTAAATCATCTTATGTTTTAAAAGAAGATTCTGTGTATCATAAACCTTTCAAGTTTGTTTCTTCTTTCAACTTTTCTTTTAATCAAGCATCACTTCTATAGTTTTGTCATGAATATTTAAATATCTTTGGAGGCTTTGCTAATGTGTAGATAGAAGTCAAGTACCTCTGGAAAAGGTGCTTAAGCATATAAATCTCTCTATTTTAAAAATGTGAGTGCAACTAGGCAACCTTCATATTGCTGACCTGTTTCACTTTGTTCTTGACACAGATACTGTTTAATTCACAATGTCTAGCCTTGCAGATAATTGGTTTATATCTTTCTGGGCAAGTAATGAATTCTTCAAGATGACAAAAAGGTTTAGATCTTAAAAAAGAGGAGCTTCAGGAACATTTCCCAGAATGCCTTTATGTGTTTGATAGTAGCAGTATAAAATTCAAATAACTTGAGGCAATTTTATAGTGGCTTGATACGGTCAGAAAACTATAACAATAAAACCAGGGGTGAAAAGAATCAGGACAGTAAAAGGATAAAATTACTGGGAAAGATTAAAAACCGTGTTTCAAACCCTGTTTCCTTCTTGGAGGTAAAAACAGAAAGAAATTAACTACGATCAGAACAGAAGAAAAAAATAAGACTCATATCCCAATCTTGAATAATTATTTGCAATCAAGCACACTGTGTACTCTTCTATCTCAATACTACACAGAAGCTGTAAGAAACTGTAGAAAACTCACGCTCTGGCTGCAACTTTTTTGCAGAATGGCAGCACCTTTCATGCATCTGGTTGTTTGCATTAGTATTTTTGCCTGTTGTAAACTAGTTGCATTATGTCCATCCAAGCTAACATGGCACAAATTTTAGCCTCAGGATTTGGTGTGAGCTCACAACACAATTACTAATGACCAGCTAGACAGAAATCAAAGCCAAATCACTGCCTGCAGCAAGCACTATGATGTGCTATTGTTATTTCCCTTATAAATATAGTGCTAATGAGCAGCCTTACCCTTCATCTGTCTCCTCCAGAAGCCAGAAGCAGAGGGATAGCTGAAGTACTTTGGGTTTTGTTTTTGTTTTTTGTTTTTTCTTTCCCCAGTTAGCAAAAATGTAGGGCTTCACTGAAACTTTGAATTAATATTAATCAGCTTTGTCTTGCAGCTCTCATTTATCTCTACGTGTTGAAAGGCCAACACCATTGGTTCCAACAAAGTCAGAAATTTTTGTTTCTGCATGCTTTTTAAATTTTTCATTTTTTTAATCAAGAGTATTTTTGTGATTGTTGAGAGTAACTGCTGCAAGATTGCAGCAACATTTCCTGATGCTCTCCCTGAGGTAGAGCTGCCTTTGTCAAGGTTCCCTTCCCCAGCTGAGGTAGGATGTGGCACAGCAACCATGGACGTCTGTGGCTTTTGGACACAGCAAACAGTGTTGCCCTTGGGTGATACCTGTGGTGTGGCTGGGAGTGGGAATTAGATGCTGAAAAGAAAGCCAGATGGAAGGTGCTCTTAGCTGGGAAACGCAGCTGGTAGGGAATAATTCAGCAAAATACAAGAAATAATCTATTTCTGGGAATGTTACGGACAAGTGCTTTGTTGAGATTGAAAGGGTTTAGAAGATAAATATCTTCAGAAAAATGGTGACCGTGATAAGTGCAAGAAAACTGATAGCAGCTTTGATGATCTAGGAGTACCTGAGGGGGGAAGATTTTTGTTTTCTTTGTGGTAAGGTAGTACTGATAATTTTACAATTGATTGCAGTGTTTTGTGCTCATTTTCAGGTTTCAATATTGCTATAATATGTGAGAGAAAGCAGTAGTCTCTCACTCAGCTGGAAAAAATGTCAGAAATAAAATAAGGCATAATGGTAAGATAGGAATTGTTCTAACTTGCTTTCTAGAATCTTCTGTTACTGATTCAATTTTTTATTTTGTAAATTATTTAACTTATAATCTTATCTATAATCAGTGGTATTAGGACACTGTTTCGAAATACATATTTAGTGCAAGTTCTTGCCTAGCCAATAAATTAATGCCATGATTTAAGCTCAGTGGTATATTACAAAAATAAAAAAAACTTAAGTTTTGTAGGTGCTTAAAATTTATTATTTATACATCAGAGCATGACATTTTGAGGCACTTAAAAACTGGAATTCATTGCATAGATGTCACTCTTTCTTCATTCAATACTGTGCTGTAGAAGTTAAAGGCAATGGTTAATTCAATAAAAAAGGCATGCTGAATATTCAGCATAGATCAAAAACTATTTTTGGCTTCTATAGGCCAGCTGGTGGTATATATTTTAATGTTCAGCCAGCTTGTTGAAACAGACATCGCCTATTGTAATTAATTTTTATTTTTTTTCCTTCTTTCCAATCTTTTGCTCAAATTTTTCATAAGTCTTAGGATATGCCTCTTTTCTTTATCTGAGGTTTATTTCTTGCAGCATTTTATGCATACCATAATGCTTCCTTTTCTTCTTGTTCCTTGAGTTGTTCCGTGCTGCTCTTCACTAAAAAGTAGAGGAAAACCATTCCCAGGCCGTAGATTCCTTATTATCTTCCCTTATTAGCAATTTTTGTTCAAGTGCTCTTAGAGCCAAAGGCTCTGGTGGTAGCACGTGGCTTCCTGAGTTGCTGACACGTGGTGCATGCTCAACTCCATTATTTTTTATAGTCCCAAGGGAACAGCTTCAAATGACACTGTGCAAAGTGTAACTGGCATAAGGAAATTTGGAAACATTATGATTAGTGCTGTGATGACGTGGCATACTACTAGTAAGAAATACACTTAGAGAAAGGATCAAAATATCTTTCCATTCAGGACACAAATAGCTTTTCCTGGTTTGTTTGTAAAAAACACTTGAACTCTACCTGGCTTTGGGTGTGCAGTGTCAGGTGTAGGTGAGAGTAACTGTTGTTATTCTTGTCTAAAATACTGTGAGGCATTCACTGAACTAAGGTAACTGTTGTTGGTACTACTTATGAAAGAACAGGTACAAGTTTAAGAAGCTTTAACAAACTTTACATTAATCCTAGAGAAGTTTTCGATCCAAATGAATGCATTTGACAACTGCATGCATAATACAATTTACTGAAAATTATAGAAGCAGAAGAATTTCTTGATTGTTACCAATGTCATCTGTTACACATAGCCTTATATTAAACCCACAATTTTTTGAGAATTAGCCAGTTTTTTAAACTTGTGGTGAGGGAGATTGTGTTGGTATATGACTTTTAGACTGGTTATCCTCCAGAAGTGGATATCTACTCAGTGCAGAGGAAGGAAGATGAACATTTGAGTAGATCTTTATTTTTAGACAGTTGATGTGGGAATCCCATTCCAGAGGAACAGGCATTGCTGGTATGTTTGAAAATGCCAGTTGTAAATAGTATTTTTCTTCTTGAATGTCTTTTCCAGCTTATTCATCTGCAGTAACTCAAATGCGTGGAAAAGCCTCTCAAAAGATCAAGGTCCTGAAGGAAGTCCACAGTTCCTGTATAAGCACAGAAGGACAAACAGCTCTGGAATGACAGGTAAAGAAAGAAGTTAAACTAAATTATTTACATCCAGAAGAATATAAATTAAGTCATGATTCAATGCGTTTCTCCCTCCTGTATTAATTAAATGGAAATTTTATCAGGACTTTTACAAGGTAACTGAATTCTGAAGATCGTTTGAAATAGTTGTGCCTTGTGAACTGCATAACAAAGTGTAATTTAGCACTTTGAGTTTGAGTGGGTAGGTGAATACAGGTCAGTACTTACAGTCAATGCAGGACTCTAAAAGAAAGGAATATTGCATAGAAATAAAATAACTTCTATTCCTCTAAAATAATGATAATAAAATGGGTATCAACAAGTGAGCAACGTGTCAAAGTGTTGTGTCATGCTGAAATGAACCGTTCGTTCTGGAATAAAGCTTGAGAGGAGCTGCAGTGAACTTTTGTGTAAGTTAAACTTTGTAATGACAAATTATTACATGCTCTGCTGGTGTAGAAAATAGCATTTTTCTTTGAGCTGTGTTACTTTTTTAATTATTTGAATAATGGTACACTGATACACCCAAATCAATTTCTTATTAGAGTACACCCCTGCTTTTGAAAGAGAGTTGACTTGTATAAACATGTTTAGTCATAATTGAATTTTATTCTCCTATTTATTGATCACTGTTCAGTTGGAATGTTCAATCACTAAATTAATTAACATGTCTATAGCTCTAATTATGTACTTGTCAATCAAAATCAAAGGAAAAATATGAAAGCATCTGCCTGGCAAACAAAATAGGCTTATTATGTGAAGTGAAAGTGAATTAAAAAATGAAAGTGAAATTATCTACAGAAAACAGAAGTTCTGGTTTTTCCAGTCTCTCAGTTTTTTCAAAGAAATAATGTTTATACTGTTCCCTAATTATTACAGGAACTCTTTTATGCCTATTTTGACTGCCTATCAGCCTATGTCTGACACTGTGTGTATCATTCAAAATGATCTCCTCATCACTGTTATAGTAGAAATGCAGTACTCTGTATTAGATGGTGAATACTAATTTTCAAGGGGAGAGATTTCCAAATGCAGTTGATTATCATCTTAGTGAGACATTACTCTAAAAAATACTCCAAAATAAATATTCCAAATTAAGAAGACTGAAGAACCAAAGAATATGCAGTTCACTTGCTGTTCAAGTCTTTAACAGAGAGATTGCATGTGCTTTACTTGCTCCAGAGGAGTAAAGCTTACAGCATGAGTATAAAATCACACATTTGACTTAACTGCAGTATGTGGTGAAACTTTGCTTATGAAATCCCCTTATTTGGGGCTGATGTCCCATCTACAAGCTCCACTACAGTCCTGCCACTTCAGCTCTGTTCCAGTGTGACAGATCTTTGAGATCTCCCTTTATCATGCATGGGCTGCACAGGCAGTCCTGTCGTGCCACTGTCTTCTTAATTTGGAATATTTATTTTGGAGTATTTTTTAATGCCAACTCCCTGGGCAGCTCTCTTTTCTGGGCTTTCCACAGGTGTTCTATTTTAAGGATAATTTCTGCTCAGAAGCAGTCTTAGCTTTGGGAAATATGACCCAGAGCTTAGAATCATTCATGGTATGGACAATTGGAGCCTAATGAAGGATCAACAAAAGGAAAAAAGAAAAACTACTATTTCTGAATGTTAGAAACTTAATTTAAACAATATTTTGCTCATGGACATAGTAATTGTAAGCTGGCTGTTCAAGGCAACCAAATGGAATGAATGTAACTTCTGATGGGAACTACCCATGAAATACACACAGGTGACCAACTAAGGTTAGGATCATCTGAGAATGATGTTGGAAATGTTCCTTGTTCTATTCAGAGAAAATTTTTCCTTTATGTACCACAAAGCCATTTTCTAGTGAGGTCATTTAAAAAATTGGCAAACTTGGTGCTTCTGATACATTCTGTAGCAATCTAGTGCCCAACAGTCCTTTTTCCATGGAATATGTGTGACCAGGCAAAATGCACTACCTCATTTCAAACTGTACCTTTCCTTGTAATCCTAGCGAGGGTATAAGTTTCCTGAAGAAGGTGAGAACTGAGAAGTATGCAAAGAATTGTACTTTCAAGATAAAATTAGACTATAGGTATATATGAGGGAAAAGGTAAGTCTGTCTGAAGTCAGAAGTCTGGAAATGCATGCAATTGAAGGTACTTTAATCAGATGAAAAGCTAAGAATTTAGCAGACTAATGTGAGGACAACTGGTCTTTTATTAGTGATCTAGCTGACCTTGTGAATTGTAATTGTGGTTTTGAAAATTAATAATCACAAGTGTCTTAGGACAAAATATATAAAATTTGAGTGTGTTGTACAGAGATAATACTTTCACAACAAAGGGATTTCACTTGAGTGTGAGTTGAGTGGAAATACACTGAACTGAGGGTGTTTTTTCCTAATTAATAGAAAAATATACCTTATCTACAAATTCCTGGGTTTTCCAGGAACCAAAAAAGTAACAATCACACCATTTCCTTTAAATGAATGAGAACTAGAATGTTTCGTAATCATGAAACAGTATGCATATTATTAATGAAATTCTGTATTCACAAAAATGTCTCCAGCATGTCTATTATTCTCAATTTAAATTCAGTTTCAGCAGTTCTGCCACTCAAACAAGTAACACCAAGTTTGGAGCAGAAACCAAACAAAAAGTTGCCTCTCTATGTTGTTAGGCTTAGTTCAAAGCTTCCTGGATCACCACCTCATAATGGCAAGAATGAGAATACGGGCAAACAGAACATGACTTGCTCTGCCTGCATTTTTATTCCATCAGTGTCAATGCATTCTTTTTCTCCATTAAGAGCTCATGGCTAATGCCACTGGACATGGCTTTCAGAATGAAATTTCAAATATACCTAATTACCTTGCTTTTTTTTTTTTTTTTTTTTTTTTTGGCACAAAACTTTTAGGGTGTTACACCAAGATAATCAATTGAGTAGATTACAGAGGTCACAATTAAAGGGAGCAAGACTAGGAAATGTGCTTACAGAATTTCAAAAAAAAATAAGATTGAGTAAGTGCTTAGAAACTGATAAACAATTATCTCTCAATTATTAAGGGGAAATGACATCCTATTGGCATAAGAGATATTGTATTTGTGATTAGCAAGGTTACTGCTCTATTACTTAGCTTCCAGTACAGCCTAGAACTTAAGTTCATTCAATTACAAACTTCTATTTGGTGTCATGAATACATGAGATCTTCAATGAGTATTTGGGAGTACATTAGGATTCCCTGCAATTCCCAGTTTAAAACAATATGATTCTAGTCATATTATAGCATGTACACACAATATTTTTATGACAGAGAAAAAAAGCAATCATGTTTCTTTTAACAAAGATTGAACCAAACTCAAATCAAATTGGGCCCAAAATTTGAATTTTACAAATTCCTGGTGCAGTTCTATATTAGGAGCATTTCAGTTTGTGCAGCATTGGTCACATGCTTTGGAAAAGTGATGGCCTAGGTAATGAAAGCAAAATGACTCCATCAGCAAGGTATTTCACTGGGGATTATCTCTATTTTTCTGCACTGTGCCTGGTTTCATATGCAGTGCTGGAACTGTTTTTAAGAAATGATTGCTGAGATGACCTTTGTTCTATGTCTATTACTCTTATCAGAACAAATACAGATGTTGACTGATTTGAATTTATGAAGTCTACTACTATTTATTCTCCCTAATGACAAAACAGATATTTGCAATAAATAAAAGATGACATCCAGAGAATAAGAATAACTTTTCATAATATTTTAACACTTTCCAAATGTCAGTATGAAGAATCTGTATTATATAAAATCTGGAGCATAGGTCTTTTTTATATAAAATGTTATTCACTGTAGTTTCTTATTAGGCCACATGCTCCTGCAACCAGGTCTGCCAATTTATGAAGTATCAGACCTGGATATGCTGAACATATGTTCATAACATAGGAAATGAAGATTGAGTCTGTATAAAACCTTTACATTATTTCATTGATATTTTATCAGCAATTAACATTTATTTTTATATAATTTTGAACAGAAGTGGTATCTACACATCATGGTTTTGTAAATAATATGATCATCTTTTATCACCCAACAACTTTGTCAGACCTACAAAAATAGCACTGGCATATTTACATTCCTTTTAACATTTAACATATTTACATTCCTTCCATTTACATTCCTCCTAAGAGGCAGGTTATATTCAGTTGTGACAATTAATGCAGTCTGGAAAGTATTTTATAACTTTGTAATTTTAAAAATAATTAATTTACTGTTTATTCAAGGTGTCTGATATACTGAAACATGAATTAAATCTGTCATTATGTATTTGGGGGATTTCTTCATTCTTCTCTATTCCCCAACACCTGAATGTTCTCTCTGTGCCACCATTATCAGTTCTTGTCCTGTGGCAGTAAGATCAAAATGAAAGTAGAATAGAAGGTAATAACACAAAGAATACAAAGGAAATATTGACTGGTAGAAGAATGGACAAAATTCTTAAAAAAGGGGAAAACAAAAGAGATTACAGATTTGAAGCTGATCTTTAACAAGGTTAGGAATATAAGAACTTTATGGAGGCAACCAAAAGAGTTTGTTTCAACTTAAAATTCTGTATCCAGGAAGTATTTTGTATCAGAAATTGTGTGTCTTGCAGGACTAGGGAATTAATCCTGCCCCTGTAGTTGGCACTGGTGAGGCCCCACATCGAGTACTGTGTTCAGTTTTGGGCACGTCAATACAAACAGGACATTGAGGTGTTGGAGCAAGCCCAAAGAAGGGCAACAAAGGTGGTGAAGGGTTTAGAAAACATCCCCTGTGAGGAGTGACTGAGGGTGTTGAGGTTCTTTAGTTTGGGGAAAAGAAGGCTGAGGGGAGAACCTATCAGTCTTTACAAATACCTGAAAGGAGGTTGTAGTAAGAGTGGGGATGGTCTCCTCACTGGTGACGGATGTCAGGACAAGGGGGAATGGCCTCAAGCAGATATAAAATATGAAGTATCATTTAGTATAATTTAAAGATATCTTACAGAAGTCCTAATATGGCATTTAGACTGCTCTTAGAAGATATATTGAGAGCTACAGAAAGTATTTGGGTCACAGAAGAAACATGCTGAAATCCTAGGTAAAAAAAGATCACAGCATTTTCCTGAGTGCATCTGGAGATAAAAAGGCTTTAGTCTATGGATACCTTACTGGTATTCTGCCTCCATTGCAGTTGGTAGCAATTTTTTTGTTGACTCCTGATGGAGATCACAGCTCTGCATTAGGTTGTAGAAATGGATTTGAATACAGAGACATTGTCCTGTTATCAGTATTAACCAGGAAGGGCTGACACTAGTGCTTTCACCAGCAAATTCAACAAACTAGAGCTAAAACTGGTTTTAGTCATTTGGTGCCTCAGATAACAATTGACAGATGATGTGAAAGGAGTCCAGTCAGGTTCCCCACTCACCAGCAGAGCTGTCTGTGGGCACATCAAAGCCTAATGGGCACCAGTTCTTCAGCTGTTCCTTCTCTAAGCTTATTTCTACTTTTGTATTGCATGGCTCACTCTTTCTGTTGCTTTGTTATGCGTGCTCTCGTGAATTTTTTTTTTATTTATTTTTTTTTTATTAGGCAATTATATCTTGAGATGGAATAGTTTCAAACAAAAAAGAGCACATTAGATTAAATTTCAGGAAAAAATTCTTTCCTGTGAGGATGCTGAGACACTGGCACAGGCTACCCAGAGAAGCTACGGATGCCATATCCCCGGAGCAGAGGTGTTCAAGGCCAGTTTGGGGTTTTGAGTAAACTGATCTACTGTTAGGTACCCTCTCATGCAGAGGGGTTGGAAGTAGATTATCTTTAAGGTCCCACCCAACACTTTACTTTCATTCTTTTCTCTTCTCATGCCTACAGATGCTTTTTTGGATGCTTTTTTTGTTTTTATTAATTTATTTATTCCATTCTTCCTCTTTGTTTTCCTCACAGACATTCTATAACGGGTTTCATTTTTTCCCACCTTCATCAATGTTTTTCTCTCTCTTTCCCCAGTATAAAAAAATGTTATTATTAATCTTATTTCTGTCAGACCTTCCCTTTTTTCTTTGGTCCTTGTGGCTTCTTGCTCTGCTTACTGTATACACAGATGTGCAGTTATTTAAAATTGTGTTAAAAATACATTTACGTTTTTCATGTTCATCTGCAGCTTTCTCACTTGCTTCTTTCGTATGAAAAATGAAAGCATTAGTTGTGTTCATTATACCCTTGATAATACAGAAGCAGATTTTTCTACAGGAAGGGGAATTTTTTCACTAACAAGTGATCTTTTTCTTTTCCATAAAATGCATATACAGCTCTGTGTTTGCATTTCAACATGCAAAGTCATGAAGCAAGTTCACCCCTCATCACTTTTCTTTATGTTCAGAATCAGGCTGTTTTAGCAGACACATGATTCAGATTAATTTCTTGAATGAAAAAAATTTATGATGTTTCAGCTAATACCAAGTATTGCTTTGAATTATTAATTAAATGCGGTTAATATATTTTTTCACGGATTGTACTATGTGGTGTCAGTATGATTATATAAAACTCTTGCTTTCCAACTTTTTAAATTAAAAAAAAAAAAAATACATCCTTCCTCAGTAGAATGAATATTCCTTCCATCTGTGCTGTGGGCAACCATTTAATCTGCCTGTGGAATAGCCTGCATTAGCAGAGAAAAATGGAAATCATGCAGGGATCAAAACCTATGTCATGCTTTCAGAAATATTCTATAGACATTGCATGTTCTGAAAAGTTTCAGACAAAAGTTTAAAAAAACTGAACAAACCCAACACCCACAAAAGCACAAACACGAGAAGCAGTTTGTCAAACATAAAACTTTCCTCTCGCCTTATTTATTTACCACAATTTCATTAAGAGTTTTAATCTCAAGACTCCAGGAACACTTTTTCTCTAGGTCAAGTTTACACAAATTTGCAACTTGTTCCAAGAATTCTCATAGTAACTGTAGCATAAAGAAACAATTTTACACAACAGCAAAGTTAACAAAAAATAACTATATGTGTGGCAGGCATACTTTAACTATCTGTGGACACCTTGTTGTATTAAGTAGCCCAGGAGAATCACTATAAGCTCAGTACTTGTCAGAAGATCAAATGCTCATTAGGAAGTAAACCCCAATTTTCCTCTTTCTCTCTTTCTGAAGTAATGAAAATGATATGACTATGGGAAATTGTGCTAGTTTTGCAAAAGTGTCAAAGGGGATGAATAAAAATATTTTCAAAATATCACTTTGAAAATTATCTGTCCTCTGGTTACAAATAAATATCCCAGCTGTAAAAGTTCAAGGAGTGTCCCTCTCCTCCTGTCTCTGACTCTGTTTATTGCTCCCTTCTGACTTCCATTTAAAGGCCAATGACTTCTTGCCATCTTCTGCAGTGTCTTGGAAACACTTATCTACTTTATGCTATGCTAGGGTATGCAGATGGTACATTTAGAGTAAGAATTAGGACTGTAAAGTCATACCAGATGTAAATAATGCAAGACAATGAAAATGAAGTGTATGATGCACTTGAAGTATGTTCCATAGAAAGAGTGAAAATTGTTTAGTAAATAAGTTTTCCAGTGATTTGAAGCTTATACCCTTCTTTATTTCCTAGACAAGTGATGTACTGAGCCGTGCTCTAACAGAGACATTGAACTGCTTTTGTTCATGGTAATATTTCTAAATGCTAATATACTGAATCAAGCTGATGGTGTCTAAAAGACAGGCTGTCTTACAATACATTTTAGGACTTTAACCTTACATAGAACAGGGTTTGTGGTTTGTTTTTTGTTTTTTGTTTTTTTTTAATAATAATTGAGAAATTGCTGTGATTTGTATAATGAACAAACACGCATTTAGCAATATTAGAAATTGTGTGCGTCTTTTAAACATCTAGATTAATGTTATAAACTTTGCAGAAAACACCAAAGATCAACGATATACTTAATATTGTACTTAGAGGTGAAAAGGTAAAATGATTTATCCAATGGATACAAACACAAAGGATATATTCAGGGAAGATAAAATATGGTGGTTTTAAGAAAGGATCTGATTATAAAATAACATTTTTTATAAGAGCAGTTCACAAAGAAAGGATCTATGCTTATGTATCTTCAAGTTCTTTAATTTTCATTAAAAGATATATTTAGGCAGTAGTGGTAACTTTTGGTTAGTTTTTCTCTTATGTCAAGGTATCTCTCCTATCCTGATAATGTAAACTTCACTTCTCAGTCAATAGTGAGGAAAGATTCCATGGTGAATAGTTCAAAATAGGGCCCAGAACCAGACAAAAGTTTTGACTCTTTCCAATGCCATTTTATTATTTCTCAAGTGTATGATAGTGTTTTGGGGTTGTAGCTGAAATGGTTTAGTTGTATTTCCATATCATTGTCATTAAAGTTTTGCTAGCTGAATGGTTTCACCCAGTACTAGTCACTGTGTCATCATCAGCTTCAGTGCCTTAAGAAGTATCAAACTTTTCAGCAGAGGATCAGTGTTATGAACTATAGTGATCTTTTATTATACTTTGAAATTTAATTTTAAACTTTTTTTTTTTTTATTTGACCAGTTGGACATTCTTGTCTGTTAGCTGCAGTTTACAAAGCCTGAGACAGAAGAGAACATAAATAGCTATGGCAGCAAATGAAATTAAAGCATAGTGAAAAGGCCAAAGCACAGCTCACAATCATGATCTACAAAATACATGAGGCAGGCATTCAATTTCAAATACATCATTTTTCTGACAAAGTCTGCAAAGAGCACAGCTAATGACAATGAATGAATCCTTAACTATTGGAATAAAAGTGGGGAACAGCTCAGACTTAACATTTTCCAGATAAAAAAATAACCATTTGAGTAGTCTCAACAGCTGCAGTAGAATTACTGAAGAGTTGGTTCCCCACAGTAGACCTGTATATTTGTCTTCTCTTCAGTACTAACAGCTTTTCTCTTGTTTTGTAGTGAAATATTCAGGTAATCACTGAATGTGTGTTCAAGTATATTTTAGAAAGTGGAAGTTTTTCCAGAAACAGATAACTTTCACAGTAGAACTTGTGTAATCCAGAGGTGAAAGTGGTAAACACATGTAATTACAAAAAGAGAAAAAAATTAAGCTTTAATACCAGGACTGAGGGACAGATGTATATCTCACAGGCCATGCTGTAATGTTGACTGATCCTGTCATTTCAGTGGGCTACCTTTGCCATGTCATATTTTTCCTTTTGCAGCTCATATTTCTGTGACTGGTGCAAACATATGAGGTGTAAAATGTCATTTCCTTTTGGGGATACTTGGCTGCTACAAGCTGGAACCGATCAACTCAAGGAAATACCATGAGCCAAGTTGTTAGAGATGAGAAGCAATGCAGAGTGACTGTCATGAGCCATTATGCTTTTATAATATGTAACATCTCCAGAGATGGTGAAGTGAAAGATGTTGGCCTGTAGGGATTACTAACTTCTAAAATACATAGTGAGAACGATGTTCAAGCAGCACTCTAATGTAGAAGGACAGAGTGCTTCAGTCAGTAGTAATCTGTAAATCCCTGGTGTCCTGGTGCTTAAAATGAAATGGTGCCTTTGAAGCAAAGTACAGCAAAGCACAGCTTTGTATTGCTTTCTCCTTATCAGTCTTGACTGCGATTGGTGAACTTTTACTGTCAATGGGGATATGATTCTCATTATAGTCACTAGTGATGAAAAGGAGGCAACGATAGGTGATAGTTTGTCGACCTTGTGTCATTTGGTAAGCAGTTCCTTCCCTGGGGTGGCATGAGCAGGAAGGGCCTGTGTCCTAATATTGCTTATTATTACAAATATTGCTTATTCTTAGTGCATTCCTCCCCAGAGAAGTGGTCACAGCACCGATCTGCCTGAGTTCCAGAAGAGTTTGGATAATGCTTCCAGGCACATAGTGTGATTTTGGAAGTGCACTACACAGAGACAGCAGTTGGACTTGATGATCCTGATGGATCCCTTCCATATCAGCATATTCTATGGTACTGTGTTGGTGCTCTGCTGGACATGCTCAGCACTCACAGAACTGAGTCATATTCAGGCCCCTGTAGACTGATAGGTAGCAGTCAGGCCAGTCTGTCTTCTTGAGGGAAACATTTCCAGGCTGTTTTTTCCTAAAAAAACTTAATGTGGATCTGCTTCAACCCTACTAGTAAGACAAACTGTTTCTGCTAAAGAATTTCTATATTAATTCCTGCCCTTGCAGCAGATGCACGTGTTTGTCAAGTTATGGGATAGCTTTTGTGTGTGAATGATTTATGTCCAGGTCCTTTCTGTGTTTTACTATTTGAGTTCTTGGAGTTACAGCTAAATGGCATAGCTTCTAATGGTACCTGCTGTATTTTTTTTGTTGTTTTTCAGTGTTAAAAGTAGTTTACAGAGATGTAATTTTAGATATAGGTTACTTAATTGAACTTGAATTGCTTTTGCTTCTGTAAAGAGTCTCCATGGCCACTCAATTGCTCAACCACAGAGGATGAACTGACACTATATTATTGTATTAGACAAGAAAAAACCACAACAATCTGTAGAGACTAAAATCCACATTATGTCTCTTGCTCTCACTCTACGGTTAAGACCTATTAGAAGTTATGGCAATGTGTATATAACACTATCATCATCACTGTTCACTTTGAAAAATATACAAGACAGTCTTCACAGCTGGGGCATCAAAATTTAAGAAAGTAATTGAAATGCTTATGTTAGTTAGAAATAACTTCAGCTGATTACTTTAAAGAATAAAAAGTATTAAATTTACCCAATTAAGAGCTGGAGGTTAAGTATCCTTTATTAGCATTTAAAATAACTTTTCCTAACCTAAAATCAGGACAGTATGCAACGCTGTTGCAGGCTTTTCTAAAGGAGATGAGAAGTCTAAGGAGCTGTGATCTCTGGGTCCTTAAAAACAAAGGTAATTCTTCTGTCTGGAATATGCAGAAAAGTCAATGGGGTTTTCCATTACCATCCCTAAAGAGAAGTATCTTGCAAGAGAAATAGTCAGCCCTCGTCCTCTAGAAAAAAGATATTGATCCCTGAGATATTTCCATTAGCTCTTCGTTGTAATGAAAAATTAATAGTCCTGTATGGCCAGTGTCTGCTTCAGCTTGCCATTTATATAAACACCACCCTCAGTAGTGGGTGGAACAGTAGAATTTACCATAGCAGAAATGGTGTTGAGTAACCTCAGGAACTTATCTGCCTCTGCCTGCAGGAAGCATAACTGGTACCCAGTATAGCCTCCCAGCTGTTTGTCTAACTTTTTTACAAATTTCTCTAGCAATGCAGATGTAGCAATCAAGTACAGTCCTTAAGCTGGAATGTTTTTCTGGTGTCAGAGTTTTCAAGATAGTAGAAAAATCTGGTGATCCTCACACACCTGAGGACTGCCTCTAATAGCACATTGAACAGGGCCATGGCATGGGCTTACCTGTTGGTATACAAGTATCCTTACTGCTACTCCCCAGAGTCTCAGGACCAACTATAATTTTCCTTCCCATCTCCCAGTCTAACAGGGAGGATGGACTGAACCCTGGAGTGGATCAGTTTTCCTAAAGCATAAGAGACATCAGCCATAGGGATGCCAGCTTTGTCATGCTGCCTGCCTGGCCTCAGAGCCAGGGAAATATCTAGTGATAAAGGTGTGGGAAATGTCTAGTGATACAGGTGTTAGAAGAAGAGAATTGGGTTGTGGGTTAGAAAATGTTGGAATATTCTCACTAACAGGTGACTTCTGTCACTGCTGGACAGAAGGTTATTGTCAGTGGCCCCTCTGTCAGCTGCTTTCCAATTACCCTCCTACATTCTTAGTTCCTGTTCATCGAAGCCCTTTTCCAAGGTCAGTCAAAATTGGTATGTTCCTGGGAATATGTTGTCAGATTTGCAGCTCTAGGCTGAAATCTGACTTCACTGCTCTCCTTCTGGATGTTTCTAAAGGTTGATCATTATCTGCTTCTGTCTTGGAAGCAGAAAGCATGTCAGGCAGATGAAGTGAAGGAGTTAACTGTGTCTGACACATTTTCCCTAACAAGGTGATGTCTCTTTTTGTTCAGTAGTGAACACAAATGTTCTGTGGTGAATGTGAGCTAATTTTAAATCACAGGAGGTGTTTGAAAACAATTACAGTTATTTTCTACATTTATTTATTTGCCCCACTTTACTTTTTGGGTAAAAATCCCTAAGTCCTTTTTAAAGCAAATTATGCTGTTGCCTGCACTGTTATTTCTTATCTCCACTGCCTCCACTGTAGTCTTGACTTCATTTTATGTCACCCTCACAGGCTCATTTGTCATTGGTTCTCTGTGCTACCTCTTCAGAGTGTCAGAGCATTTCTTATATTTCAACCATCTTTGCTTTCTTTCTCAAAATCCACTCATATTGCTGGTGCTGATATATTCACATCATCTCTTTTTCACTGTCAAATTCCCTATTGGGAAATGGTGGAACTGCTTTTCCATGTATTTATTAAGTTATGGAAGAAGTCACATGGAAATGACTTCTTTTAACAAGTAACTTTTTTTATTTCCTTTTTTTATATAAAAATACATGTGTATTATTAATGCTTGTCCATTTTTTCCACAATTTTTGAGATCATTATTAATAATTAAAAAAATAAAACTGTTCAATTCAGTGAAGGTAAATTAATTTTATTAAATTGGTGTTTTCCTATTTGGCACAACATTACATAACGGCCAATATGTGGCATATTGCTAAGAAAAGGGGAGACATTCTAACTCAGAAGCTTATAAGAGGCAGATATATTTCTACTTGAAGCTCCTTTGTTGACATGGGAGAGTATTGTACAACACAATTCTCCATCCTGGCAGCCTGAGAACTAAAGAAGAACTCTTAAAGGTAAGATATCAATATGTATAAACTTTCTGAGAATATACTGACACTGGAAATCAGAGCATTATTTTTGCTTACAAGACAAATGAGGTTATGAAACAGCCTTAAGAAGAAAAAGCCTAACTAGTTTTCAGGAAGTGCTTTATTGGTTTATGGAAGAGATTATCATCACAAACTACTACATTGTGTAGAAACACCTCACAGTCAATGCAGTCTCTTCCAAATCTTCTGTTGCTTTATCTTTGTTGTTTAAAAATGTACTTACCCAGATTATCCCTTGGAAACACCTGTTTTATCATGGTATCTAAAATTTAAACCTAAAGATTTCACAATGAAAAATTTTGTAGTTATTTCCCAGTTGATCAAAGCTTTACTCGCATCAAAGGGAGCTGTGCTGAGTGAGATTATCTGGATGTGTTTCCACATAGTAAGTTCATGCCCCATTGTGACTGAATTTTCACCGTACATGAAAATAAATTAGAATCTGGTTTTGGATAGATGAAAAGAATGCCAGATGCAGGTGGCTTCTTAAATTAAGTGGCAGTTATGTTCCCAAAGTGCAATGAGCTGGGGAATTTACTTCAGTGAAATGGATTTGCTGTTTTATTGGGAGGCCAAAATTTTCCATAGCCACACAGATTTAAGGTGAGAGAACAAGTTCCTCTCTTTTGCGAAAGAAATGTGTAAGGCTTAGAAAAGCTGCTGGATGTGAGGCTGTGGTGTTGCATTGGGAAAGTAGAAAGCAGACAACTGTATTTTCAAAGTACTGGACAAAACAGCTCACTTGACTTGCTGGTGTTTTTTAGTGGCTGAAAGATAGAATGGGGTAGAATAGACTACTTGATTTGGAAGGGCCTATGATGATCATCTCATCTGACATCCTGACCAGACCAGTTCAGGGCATTGTCCAAAACACTGACAGGCCTGGACAATCAACCTCCTCTACAGGAAGCCTGTTGCAGTGTTTGACCACCCTTTTGGTAAAGAAATGCTACCTAATGTCCAGTCTAAACATCCCCTGGTGCAGCTTTGAACCACTCCCACATAGCCAGTCAGTAGATTACAGGGAGAAGAGATCAAAACCTCCCTCCCCACTTCTCCTCCACAGGAAACTGTAGAGGGCAATAAGGTAGCTCTTTTCTTCTTCCTTTTCTCCAAATCCACAAGGTGATTCATCAATTTTCCACATAGATGAAATTATCCCTTCTTAAAAGAATTCAGCCAGATGCTCAATAATGCCCTGTGTGTATGCTTGATATATTATTTCTGATTTAAAATAGAAAGCACAAAAATGGTGTCTTGCAAAGTTACATTCCACAGACTGTCAGTCAGATAATATAACATGGTGTTATATGGTGCAGTTTCTAAAAAGACAGTTTATTTTAAGAATGCTTTGAAATATGCAAAGGAGAAATTTAGTTGACAAGTCAGAACAGACAGGTTATTACATTGGAGCCAAGTTGTGAAGCTATTACTTTAATTTTTGTTGCCTTTTCATTTTTTTCTCAAACTGACTGAGAGCAGTGTGAAGAACCACTAAGTTTAGTGTTTGTCAAAAAGAATTAATTTTCCTGAATATGATCTTAGTTTTCAGTTAATAAAATCTGAAATAGCCATCAAGGAAACAAGCAAGTTTAGCAATGACCTACTGAGATGCAGGGGCAGCCTGTGGACATTATCCTTTCCAAAAGTTTAGCACGTTATACAAATGCACAAAGATTACAAAGCAAGGAGAAAGAAATTTGTTAAGCAAACAAAAATTTAAATAGTTGTTGTCCCATGCATTTTGCTTTAAATTTCTTGTTTGAACTTGAAAACAAAGCGAATCTTTCTGGTTTGATCAGAATGCTTAAAGGGTCATTTGAAAGTAAGTTTGCTCTTAAGTCTGAAAAAGTTTTCACAGGTAATTTTGGAAATTCAAAATTGTCCTGCTAAAATACTCAGATCCAAATCTACTCCAAGTTCCTTTCTGTGCATTTTTTTTTTAAATGATATGACGTAAAGGAGGCAGATACAAGCATTGCAATCTGAGCCTATCTATAGGATAAAAATAAAGTTGTTCTTCTTCTGTAAAGATTTGAGTTACATTGGCAGCAACTTCTAAGCATTCATTTGTTTGCACAACAGAATTTCTTCTAAATCTGTTTATGGGACCTGTATTCAAAAATTTGTCCCAATGTGCTGCTATAATGTAGCAGATGATGGACTCTTAAGTACTTTATATTGCAATAAATTTACATTAAGCAGACATCATATGTTATGTGTGTAATGGCTCAAGAATATCATTCTGGAAAAAAGGCAGAAAGGAGTGCAGTGAGATACTACAAATATTTTCGTATTAAATTCAACTAGCTCTTGGAGGAAACACCAACTTAGATGATCAGTCTTATCACAATAAATTTGTCTTTCTGCTGTACTTTAGGAAAAGTGTTCATGTGATTGGATTAAACTGCCTTCTCCTGTTCATTATTTATGTATATAACCTATGTTCATTTTTGAGAGAAAACTTCAGATGTGTGTATGCAGTTGATTCTGTAAGACTGAAGACTACTTTTTTCTCTTTCAGTTGCCTACCAGTAGGGCTTCACAGGGAGCTGTCATACTTCTTGAATTTAAGAGTAACTTCTTGCAAACTTCTGGAAGTTCCATTCTTCTTACTTAGTTCACTCCCACCTTCAGAACTTGTCAGTTTAGATATTTCTGAAAGGAAACAAAAAATCCACCAAGGTTAATTGTTTGAATAGTGTTAAGATTGTTAGTTATTTATCTTACTGTCTGGTAAGCTATTACATCTTCTATAGAACTCAGGCACATAAAAGCAAGGAAAGGGAAAAACATCATATCTTGCTCCTTGCCTGTAGAAATCAATGTTATGGGAATCCATTTGTAATACCAAAATAATTAAATGACCTCAGGATAGACTAGGTACAGGGGGTGTGTGTCAAGAACCAGTAAGAATCCATGCAAAGAAAAGTGATTAAAAGTTATTCTGTTAATCAAATAATATACCTGAAGATTTTTATTTAAAGGTGATAAGCACATGTAACTGAAACTGCCACATCTATATATATAGATATATATATACTGCCACATCTATCATTTTAGCAGCTAATTTGTGCCTACATTTTAAGACTATTTAAAGAAGTTTCATTAGTGCAAATTAAAAGCACTGGTGAGATAAAATGCCCCTTTATTGATATTTACTTACAGCTAATGCTTTGTTTTGTTATTAACACATTTGGTATTTTTAATGGTCTTACTCCAACTTCAGATGCGTGTGTTCACTTCAGAAGTAGCATAATGGACAGGAATGTCAATCAACCACTATTGATTTTTCTCCTGCTTGATAAAAAGGAGACCAGATTTATTTAAATGGGTTCATTGGAGAAAGACTCCCTGTGAGTCATTCTGTTCTGTTCACTCAGTATTCCCAGCTCTCCATTACAGAGGCCAGCTTGCCTTGTAAACCCATCCAAGCCAGCAGCTCTTTTGCTTAGGGAAGAATACGGTGCAGAAGCAATTAATAAGCTAAAGGAGCTTACATTGCGGCCTTCAAGGAGGAGAGGGAGCTGAGACTGCAACTTCATCAAATAAAAAAAAGGAAATTTCCTATTTGTTTTGCAGTCAGGGGAGCAGCTCTCCTTTTGCAACCTTCCTCTTTACGTTACTGACTCTGGATCAATGTGGGGTTTTTTCTCAGTATTTCTACTGTATAGAAACAGATTTTGGGGCCCTGTTTGTGAAGTCATGTCAATCCAGAACTGACACATAAAGAATAGAGAATTGGTATCTCACGTTTGTTTTGCTTTTCTTATCTATCCGAGTTTGAGAATGCCATTGGGAAAGAACAGCTTTTTAAAAACTTATTTAACTTTTATTTTTAATTTTGAAGAACTATAAAAAGATATTTCAGGACTGCTGATTGAGATCAGACCAATCTGATCAGCCTGCCCTTACTTAAGGTGAATTTATGTAGGCAATAAATTGCTATACACAGTGCATGTTTTAAGCTAAAGGTATTTCATTGCCCAAGAAGGGTTGCAAAATGTCGTTTCATAACTGAGGTACACACTATTCCAAGATAATACATATTTTTCCCTCTGAGGCAATATTAAGCTTCATCTTTTAGCCATGGTACAATGAAAGGTGTAACTCTTTGTTTAACCCCCCCTGATATGGTAAGTCCAAGTATTTCAGTGATGAGGAGGCAAGGGCAGTATCTTTTGGAGCAAATGCAGCATCAGAAGATTGCTCTGGGGATACTGTAATGTTGGGGTACTTCAAACACCATGAGGGCCACTGCAGTTTTCAGATGTCTAACATGCATTTTAACATGTACATGCCCTTCGTACATTTACTCAACTGATTTTTTCATTAACTATCGGGTAATTAACTATTTCTTTGAGAAATTGTAATGCTGCTTCTAATGGAGCAAATAGGTGACATGGAAAAGTTTGGAAATGCACGCTAGAGATTTTATATATAAATATATATATGTCCCTGATATACTTACATATAAGGAGTTAAGGAAGAAGGATACTTGGATGCAGAATGCTCTAGGAAACGTCTATAGTGATTAACTCTGACTTGTGACCCAGTAAATGAACTTCAATGCAGAAGTGTTGCTAGCACTGAGTGCTCAAGCCCCTGGAGATGGCTGGTGGCTGCTGATCTGTGGTCAGGACTGAGACAAGATGGTGCTTCTTGTGCCTGGCTCATTCCCACTTCTGTTCTGCTCTTTGGACACATCTGTCTCCTGTGGGTCAGTTCCCTCCCTGTCTTTTATCAGTGTCACTTTGCAGCACTTTTATAAGTTGCTGGAAGGACTGGCTGATGCTGACGAGTTCCTGAACAATTTGTCTTTAAGCAGTAAACAGGACACAGATACTTTTTTCCTACTGTTTGGGTACAGAAACAAATGTTTATATTAACAAATACATACTGGCTTTTGAAGTGGCAAATTATTTCAGTATGCTTTGAATAAAATATTTCACTGTACCTTAGAAAAGTCCTTGCTTAATTTTTTCTAGCTTGCTTTGCAGAAATAGTTTCCTTAATATTCAGTGGAAAGTCAATTATTTCAGCAGGGAGTTCTGTTTTTCTTCTTTTCAAAGGGTTGGATTGTGCTTTGAAAAGTACTTGAATATCATTCTTGTGAGTATATTACTGCATAGGAAGCTACACAGAAAAAAATCTGAAGCATTCATAAACTAGAGCATGACCAAATTGCTATGACTAATAAAGCAACTTCTTTTAGAACTTTTTTTTAACATCTTTAGGAAGTTTACCATATGGGATTAATGTAGACAGTATCAACTGCTGTAATGACACAAAGTTGAATTTTAGTTAATAGAAGCTATTGCCTGTTTACCCTTCAGTCAGCTAAATGGCCAGAGTGAAAGCTGAAGCAGCTGAAAAAGATGTTTTGGTTTGGGGTTTTTTTGTAACTTCAGTCTGCATCAGTCTTTTCAGGAGCAATGGTTTATCTAAACTGTGAGGGCATAAAGAGGAAATGAAATTAACACAGTCATATGAGGAAAAAGACAAGGATTTAAAAAATAACTCTGTTAGCAACACCAGTCATACAAAGCCAGGTTTTTCTTTAACTTGCTAATGAAGCTCTGAAGCAGCAGCAAAGCAGGAGAGCAGCTGTGGCACTGCATTGTTGAAACTACTTTTAGAGAGTAACGTTCCTTTCATCTTCCTTCCTGGGTGAATGGTGTCAGATGTTAACTCAAAGCACTTCTTGTTTCTAATAATTATGACAAGGCACTGCCCAGTTTAATTTCTGTGGTTTATTTCCAGCTACTGGTGCTCTATCATCAAGGTCCAGTATGTTCTTAGGCACAGATGGCCTAGTCTGGGCTATTGCCAGGGAGTTGTTTTGACAGTTTCCTTTTAGCAGTCCAGCATTGTGATTTTTATGAATTTTCTGTTGTCATATAAATTTTTAAGTACTTTAAGCTGTCTCCAAAAAAAAAAATATATGGTGTGTTTGGACTAGCGTTTATAGAATAATAATTGTTGCAGTGTTGTCTGCAACATTTGTCTCAAGGAAAGGCTTGCTCTCCACTCCAGAGTCCCCTGGGCTCCAGACATTGCTTGGGTATTTTCCCTGGTCCTTCCCCACACTGCTACTTCATGTCTTTGCCAAACTGCTGTCCCACATCCTTTTCTCAGTTTTACCTTTTATGAGCCCTGTGGCCTCGATCAGGTTCTGCAGTGCTTTCATAAACTATGGTAAGGTTTTCTGAAATTCCTATTCCTATTTAATTCAGTTTTTTTGGGTTTTTTTTTGTTTTTTTTTTTTTTTAAAGGGGAGGCAAGGGAATGTGCTGCTAATTCTATTTCTTTTTTCAATATTATTATTTGTGCTGTCAGTGGCACAGGTTAATTGAGGCTTGAAATTGTTGGATATAATCAATCAATAGGTTACACTGAACTGCACTAACAAGCTGTGTAAATCCTACTTCTCTGCTGTCTTTAGATTGCTCTGTTAGAGCTGGTCTACAAATGAGTCCTACTTGGTGGTGTAAATCTGCTTACATTCTTACCGATGTTGGAGGTTCTAGGAAGAAAATTAAGCCTCTGTGTGTCCCATTTTTTCTCTCCTCCATCACCCACATATAGGAGCACACAGTATCTGCTTAGATAATTCAGTTGGCAAACATTTTTGTGGATCCAAAAATCCTGGACTGATTTTGTGCTTTAGTTAATAAGATCGTGGTGCATTTGTAGCCTGTGTGCTAATGTGGTGTCGTATTCCATTTTAAAAAGAACGTTCATTACTGAAATGTCAAAGTTCTAAAAGAACCTGAAAAAAAAAAAAAGCAATATGCTTTTATAGTGACACTCAACCGAAAAAAGTTTTAAAAGTCAAATAAACCAGCTTCTGGAAGAATATGGACACAGTAATTCTTAGACAACACAAAATTACATTATTAATTTTTCTGCTAAAACTCATCACTCCCACTTTGTATGAGAGTCAGAGCAAAGAATTTTATTCTTTCTTCACACTTCTGCCTGTTCTTTGCAGCCTACAGGTCAACAAAACATCATCTGTGCAAAGCTAAGGTAAAAGATACACAGGTTCATCTGTTCTACTGAGTAACTGTCGTTCATTTTCCTCCCTAAAATCTCTTGCTCTGAACCATTAGTTTTGGGTCCTTGCCACAGAGCTGCTGACAGAATGTGTTATTGCCAAAGACAATTCCAAAAATAAAATTAGACATATGGTACTCGGTAATAATGAATGAGCATCCAAGATTTCTATTTGGATTTGATAAGTGCTCAGAAATCTGGGTGTTTATCCAAAATAGAATTAGGCAGATGACAAATGGGCTGAAGTTTTCCCCAGTTCAACTGTATCTGAGATTTTTAATCTTTTCTGGGCTTGTTACAAAAAATAATCTTTTATTTTGGGATCTTAAATCTTAACCAGTGTTCTGGTTTTCACTTCCATTTATTGAACTTTGAGCAAGTTTTACTATTCTTTTAATTGCACCTCATCTGTTTTTAGATATATAATACATTCTTTGCTTCATGGAAATCTAAAATTTCTGAGCACCAGAGTACTACGGTTATGTGGAAGCTATGGACATTGAGCTCAGATTTGATCTGGATTCCCATGAGGATGTTAATAGCCCTGGTTTTCAAATTCTAACTTTTTGAAGAATCTCAATTTATAGAGTGAAAAAATTAAATGAAAATAAATGTAACAGCTTCTGTTTCAACTTTTGATATCCTCTAGTTTATTCATGACTAGCCCTTATTTAATCTGAACTAGCTCTTTTATTCCATATCTTTAGTGAATACTAATCTAATGATCTAAAAATCTATTTTGCTAGCTGTACTTGATGTGGAATTTTTTTTCTAGCTTGTTAACGTGCACTAGCATGCTTGCAAAAACAGAATTTAATTCCAGATCAGAGATTCTCCCTTTATAATAATAAAAATTATACAAAATGCTATTTGGGAGTACAAGAGAAAGCAAATATCAGGTCAACATAATTTTGTTTTTTTTCAGTGTGACAGGAATTGATAATAGAGAATAAAACCAAAGCATTTTTAAATAGTTTTATCTAAAGTGAGCACAAAAAAGAAAAACTGAGTTGTAAAAAAGTATAAGCAACAAACTAAAGTTAGCAGCTCATTCACTAAATATAGGAAAATGTAGGTAATGGATGAGCTGATGAAGGCAGACAAATTTGTTTCTTATTACTCACTATAATTTGTCTTTAGAAAATTAAATAGTAATACCAGTAATAACGACTGCTGTCTGCTTTTGACTTTGAAAGGTTTAGTTGTCCTGACAGTACCAACTGACTTGCAGTTTATCAGAGGGTTAAAAATCTGATGATTACTGAAACTAGAATCACATCCTTACAGAGCTGTGTAATGGATGAGTATTTCACAGTAAAAAAAAGGTATCGGTTTCAGAACAGGAATTTTAGAGAGCAATTAAATTCTTATGTAAAGTAAATGCTGTTTAGAGCCCATAAGGGTTTTTTTCTTTCTGCTACAACTGATTTTCAATGTACAGCTTGGTTGAGGTATTTTAGTTTCAAATATGTTTTATTGTGGTTTTTTGTTTTGATTTGTTTTTAACTGAAGTGTTAAAACTTTTAATTCTATTTCAGTACAATCCCTAGACTCATGTGGAGGATAGATCCTGCTCGCTTCTAATGTCACAAGGCCACCTAATCATAAACATAGTATCTCATAAAAGATAAAGTTACTATCTATTTCTATTCCTACTTACATTTTGGTTTTAATTTTTAAAAAATATCTATTAAAGGTATTTCACTGTAATATAACTCAAAGAAATTTCAGATGAGATTAATATTTTTCACACAATCTTACCGTATAAGAAATGAAGAATTAACATGTGAGAAGAGCCAAACTCCTTGCTTTGCTACCACACTGCCAGAATCTCAGGGCTGGTGGATGAACAGTTGTGAAGAAAACCTATTTCCATACAGCTTCTTCAGGGTGAATTTTAGAAATTTGAACTAATAAATTCTGCATGCCAGGGTGTTACTAAAGAGAGGGGAATCCTAACTTAAATTCATCTTTGGTAGTAGTCCAAATGCATTTGGAAAATGCATGCATTTTCTGAAGCCAAAATATGATGTCACATCCATCTTCCAGTCCAGTTCAACTGGCTTCTAAACTGCAATTTTTTAAAACGTTGACTTACACAGTGTAATCTGAAGTAGTTTAGAAGGTAATAATAGAAAGCTGCTTTCTATTTATCATCCATCATGCCAAATTGCAAACACTGATAAAACAGTCAAGGCTTCTCTGGGCAGGTCAAACACTCTTACATCCCATTAGATGCTGGGTTTTTTTCTTTGGTTTTTTTGGTGGTTTGTTTTTTTTTTTTTCCCCTCTCTCAGCACTAATGTAAACATGCTCTGGAAAGATTCCAAAATGCTTCAAGACTAACATTTTTGTCTGTGAGATAAATGAAATATATGAAATGTCTGACACTTCCTAATGTGTCTCTATAAATAAATTGCATTGATATTAACCTTCATAAATTGCTCTTTACATTAGCTATCCTGGAAAAATCTGTCAGTTTACAGAGATTTATTTTTTTTCAAGTTGAGATACATGGAAAAGACTATGCTTTATACAAGATTAACATGTCAATGTGTTCAGAAGAGTAATTATTGTACTCAGTTATTGACAGCCTGAAAACTAGTAATTAAGTCGCAAGCTTATAAAATATTTTCATTGCAATTTTTATACTGACTGAAATATTTATATTGCATTTTGTCTGACCTAGATCAGTAATTTCATTTTGAGAAATCTACAAATAATATAGATATTTTTTTAAAAAAGTTTTCTTATGTGTATGGCCTTTTGTGAATGAAGAAGCACTTTAAAAATAGTTTTGAGAGAAACTGTGTTTATATTCTATCCTTTTAATAGGACAAATAGCCTATTATCAATAAAACACCAAAGAGCTGTAAGAGAAGGCAGCTTTTAAGACAACCATGTTAAGATAAAATGCCAAGGCACTTCTTGCCATAGTTGAGGCAGACATTTTTAGAAGTGCAATCATAAGAAATTCCTGCAAAGTGACAAAGCAATTATTAATCTGGGCAGTGACCAATGAGTGCGACATACAGTATGTAAAGATAAATCGGTTATAAATGAAATCACATCTCATTTCTCAGCAATGTGCCAAAACTTGTTAGCTTGTATAGCAACATAAATTAAAACTTTGTGTTATTTGAAGTACAGATTTGCTGTTTTAAAGTGAAATTAGCTACATGTGACAAGAATGTAGGAATCCAAACAGATGAAATCTGTGGGCACCTCATAATTTCTCTGAATGTGGCCAAAACTTCACTCTCCTCCTCTGGATGATCTGCTCTGGTCAGACAAGCATGTGCTGGAAAACAGCACTTCTGTTTATCAGAACAGAAGGTACCAGAGGCCTGCCACACAAGTGCAATTCATACAGAAGAAATAACCTCAGATTAGTCAGACTGACTAAACTGGTGGTTTGCCCATTAAAACAGGGTCATTCTCTTAATACTCAAATGGAATGGAGCAGATATTTTACTCTGGGGGACTCACAGGACATAACATAAAAATCACACATATGTCTTCTGGTGAAATGCTTTGCGTTGAGATAATATTTCTAACTTTCTTGGACATACCGAAAAACAGGCAGAAATGGCAGAGTTGTGTGATTTTTGTGTTTTGCTAATCAATATATTTAAGAATAAGGAAAGAATTTTAGCCTATGTCTCATTTGTTAAAGATCACAGGATCTGTTTTTTTTAACCTTCCTATGCATCATTAGATTCAGGTCACTTCGCAAGTTTACTGTGGCTTTTTTTACTCAAAAGTTTCTTTGCAGTTATACTAAGTCTAAGTCATTTGTTATCCTATTGTTTCTTCTCCTAATTTCTTGTTGTATATTAAACTTAGAGTGCAGGCACAGAGCACTGTCAAAAACTTTGAGGTTTGTACAGGTGTCTTATGTGTAGATGATACTTCACCATTTCTGATATTTGATTTTTTTTTAAAAAAAAACCCAAACAGATGAGCAAAAAAATCTGTGGTGAGGATGTGTTACATTGGTAAATTTGAATGGGAGACAGTGAAATCAGGGAAAAAAGAAAAAAAAATGCATACTGCTAGGGCATAATGTGTATTTCAAGCAGTAGTGGCCTTATTCCAACTACATTTTACTTACACTCCAGTTATGCTCCATCACTTAAAGGTTTAGCTTTTAAAATTTTGTTGTCAGTATCCATTAAGCTAAGATTTCTGGGTTGCACAAGCATGCTACCATGGAAGAAGTTACTTTATTGAAACTGCCAATAGATGATTTGAATGATTCCTTTAAAAACAAGACGCACTTGCAGGCTCTGTGTAGAAGCAGACTTCTGATGTCAGCCCTTGGATAACAAGCTTTATCACTTTTTCAAGATTAGACTGATCCAAGAGCTTGTTCAGAAACCGGTTTGTGGAAGAGAGCAAAAGCTGTCTGTAAAGTCAGATAGTGAGAAGCATTGCAGCAAAAGTCAGTGTGTCAGGCACTGGGTATCACAAAAAGATATACCCACTGGATCAGTTTTTGAACGAAACAAGATTATGGCATGAAATGGTTTACTAAAGTTCATTTGAAATCTAATTTGCAGCTCATCCATTAAGATCCACACAGAGTTAATTGCTTTTTTGGTGTAGTGGAAATCAGATATTTTAGAAGTAATTCTATGACTATAGAAAATATAATCGCTGGGTAGATTGCTAAAAAATTCTTGGGATACCTTCCAGTGCTCATGATCATCAGCAGTATTTTTCTTCATGAGAATCTGTATCCTAGCAAACAAATGGCTGCTGTTCATGATTGTAAATAGAGATTCCATCTTTTAAGCAAATGATCAACTAGGAGAAATTAAAAATATATGTAGCTGGTTAATTCAGACATTTTTCTATTCAATTGTCTGCTGTTAGCAGAGGTTTCTCATTTGCTGAGATGTTAAAAAGTACAGAAGAAACTATAGATGAAGTATGTTCTTGGGTATATAACAGAATCTCTACTGTTGAAGGAGGAGTGAGAGTGGTAAGGATCAGTGGCATAGTTTAAAGGTTACAAAATCCACATTTTGGAAAATCTTTTGCTTGTTCCTGCTCAGGCCATCTCACTGCTTAATGATGTGGCTTCAGCTCCCATTGGACCACTACAAAAACTGATGCAACGACTTTTCTAAAATTAAAAAAAGTAATTATGTGTAATATGAACCACAGCATGCTATAATATAAAAAACACAGAAGCCATAAGTTACCAAGAAGCACAAGCAAAATTTCAAAAAGTGAAATGATTCAGCTATTTCTCAAAAATCCCACTTTTTCCTATCTAACATCAGACTAACGTCACTTCCATTTCTAATTTTCCAAATGCTTCCTCTATCTTCTGTATGCTATTGAGGATCTGCTGCAACTTATGTTACATATAGCTGGAAAAAAATGTACTGACCAGGTAGTTACTGAGGGGATTCAGTTAGTGGAGTATTTTAGTTAATTACTGGTGGGGGTTAGTTAAGTGTATAAGCTTCACTGGTCATTATTGCTAGCAATCCTATTTCTCTCACAGAGAAAAATTTATGTCTTGTCCTCCCTGATTTATGTCTTGTTTCTCACTCTAAATGTATGACCAGGCTGGAAGGCAGTGTTTGCTGCTGTCCCACAGTTAGTCAGCCATTTTCGGCTTATCATCTCTTCCCCTTAGTTGCCAAGAAGGCTTTTGTTTATCCTCATGGTTGCCACGCTTCTGCCATTATTTCTTGTCACGTAGGGTTTTTTTTTAACAGCTTGAGCATTAAAAACCCCAGGAAGAAAATTAGATGCCACTATAAGGATTTGTGATTTTCTTCTCTGCAAGCAGATAACTGCACTCTGATTCTCTTGTTGAGAGGAGGGGAAAGTCAAGATTGAGGGCTGTTTGAATTCATAGGCAGCTTAAAATTGAATTCAGTTCTCCTGCCTTTAGGCCAGCACACATATACAGCACAACTATTGTCTTCCCCAGTGCCCAGCTTCCCTCCTTTCCCCCAGCTGGGGCAGCGTTCGCCGCCCATCTCCACCCCCCTTCCCCGAGGAGCCGCGGCTCTGCCGAGCTGGGCCCCGCTGAGGGGTTGGAAGCGGTTGAAGCGGTTGGAAGCGGTTGGAAGCGGTTGAAGCGGTTGGAAGCGGTTGAAGCGGTTGAAGCGGTTGGAAGCGGTTGAAGCGGTTGAAGCGGTTGGAAGCGGTTGAAGCGGTTGGAAGCGGTTGAAGCGGTTGGAAGCGGTTGAAGCGGTTGAAGCGGTTGGAAGCGGTTGAAGCGGTTCCCCCGCCTGGGCGGTGCTGGGCGGGCTTCTCCTCACAGCGGCCGCAGGCTCCTCTGCGTCTGCGCTCGGTGCGCAGTCGAAGGTGGAGGTTACTTGACAAGATTTTTGGTATTTCAGTACCTGAAAGGGGGTCCTGGCACGTCAGTTAATCTTCTAGTGCCAAGAGCTGCATAGGTAATAAATGTAAAGGAGCTTACAGTGTGTTGAGAGGTTGATGACAACTCCAAATGGCTGAAGAGTTTCTCTGAGACCCGAGTACTCGCTGCTTCAGGATTCCCAGGGCCACAGTCTGTCCTACCTGTTGAAAATCAAGTTAAAAACAACCAAGTAGAATATTTGGTGCTTCGGTACGTAGTGAAGGTCAGTGTGTCTTTTGTTTGCTATATCTGGTAGTTCATAGCATCATTTTAAGTATGAGGAAAAGTGAGAACACAGAATGCAGCACGTAGAAACCAGCACAGAGCTTTTAGCACATCTTTGTAGCCACAGGGTGCCACCCTCACTTCAGCAGATTGAAATTGTTACAGCAACAGAAAATGTGTCACCTGGAGATTAATATGACTATGAACTATTTCAGTCTGGTTTTCAAGCTAATATGTATGCATTATGTTATAATCACACAATAATAATTTGCTACCTTTGAGAAGCTCGAGAAGATGTGTAATTTAAATTAGGGAAAGGAGTCTCTAGAGAATTGAAAAATTACAAGAAACCAATCTTCATACTTTCTAACATACATTGTTGGCTTAAGTTTGCTACTGCATCGTGCCCATGTCAGCCATAGGAGCGACTAGATATGTCACCCAATTAAATAGGCAATTAGATACATATGTTCTCTTAAGTGTGGTGAAGAAATAGCTGTCCCCATTTAATAACAGTCTCTATAGGCAGTACTATCTTCTAGAGCTTGAGAAGCCAGTTTGGATGTTGTGTGGGAGCTCATCAATGTGATAAGCTGGAAAAACAGAAGCTGAAATGCTGCTTTAATAAAAGCAGAACTAAAGTTCACTGTTTTAAGTTCATGAGAGTCTATGTTCCTGTTTCTGTTAGTTTTTGTAGGCAATGTAAGATAAGGTAGCACCAGTTGCACCCAAAATGACATCAATAGAGTACTTTTATGTAGCTTTTAAGAAAAAGTAACGTCATCATAGAAAGCTTAAAAAAAGTTTCTAATTATACAGCATCATAGCAATTACAAGTCTGGGCTTTAGACTTCTTTTTGGTTGGCAGTGGTTTGTGAAATTAAATGATGTGCAAAGGCACAAGACTGTCAAAATTGACCAATGAAGCACAAAGGTGTGACAGAATGCTGATAAATTACTAGTGGAGAGAAAACCTAGGTGACTCAAACCAGAAATACTCTTCTGCTGCCAAGCAAATTACTCCATACAGCCTTTAAATGTGCACTTCAGTCTTTAGCATTTGGGTAGAACCAGCCCTTAATATCCTTCACATTACATGTATCTTTCAAGAGGAATGCTTAGTTTATTTTACTGAAACTAAACCAGTTCTCTGCAAGAGGCAGGAACCATCTTGCAGACAACCTAAAAACTCTACACTTTCATAGCATTCCCTTTTTTTTTTTTTTTTTCCTTCTCAAGAGAAGTCACCTTTCTCTCAAGAGAAATGGTGACTGTCTGTGGCAGACTGCAGAGTGTTGTGTTCCACCCTGCTAACATCTGTTTATAGGCAGGTTTAGGATTATGCAAGTCTTTATACATTTGAAAGTATGTAAAATTCAGGTATTCCAGTTTTAAGATTGGTAGATTTGTTTTATACTCACTGAAATCTATAAAGCTTTTTCAAAATCTTGCATTTTCAAAGGTATGATTGGGAGAATCAATGTGTTTGTCCCTTGGGCATGGTGTTTTCCCAATCTAGAGTTTTGTTCACATAATTCTGTGTGGAAATTGCAGATAATCTGGGAGTAAGTCTGGAAGAGTGACACACTGAGAATTTAATTGTTTGCCTACTTGCTGCAACTGATTTCTTTACAGACTTTCATCTGAGAAAAATATAATTTCAGTAATTTCTACCATTCATCTTAATGTTTGTGCCAGATCTTTGACTTTCAGAGAGAACCTGAGTTTAAACTAAATCTCCATAGTAAAAAATCAGCCTGAAGGAGGCTTTCTGGCCAAATTATAAACTGCTGGATAATAAACTTTAAGTTGAAAATGTGGATTCAACCTTCAGTGCCACAGTAGTTTTAGTCTTCCCTTTAATAACGTAGTGACCTATATGTGCAAAGTTTCTTAAACTAGTTCTTGAGGCAAGTTTTTTCTGCCTTGGGTATGATGGGATTTACTATTTTATATAACTCACTTGGCTCCAGGTAACTTTTTGATTAGAGACTTCTGTTGCAGTAGCAGATGCTAAAAAACTGAGTCGATAAAACCCAGAAGTTCTAGAATTCCGTGGAGTTTAGGTATGGACACAATTTTGATTGATGCACCAATACAAGCTTAAATCATCCTCTATGTATTTTTTCATAATGGCTCTGAAGAGAGTAAGATTTTTTCTTATGTAGGAAAAATATTGTCTCCAAATCTACGTAAAATGTGAAGTTTTTGTTAAGGCTTGTGGTGAGGGTACAAATCACTCTGTGAAGAGATACATCCTATGGGAACAGGTCATGACAGAATAACAGAATAACTTATCACACAAGATATTGTATGAAAACAGAAGTTGAAGTAATCATTGTCTTCCTCAAGTTGATAGGAACTATGAGAAAATACACAAATCTAGGTAGCCCAGCATACTCTCAGTTGTGTGTTAGGTAGCACGCAGTGTATTGAAATGAATGGGAATCTTCAATGAATCAGCCTACTTTGTATAAAATGAATATGTTTATTTTTTTTGTTAAAGACAAATATGAAAGAGTAGGATGCATGCTCTAAATAGAGGATGATAAAATACAGTGTCCTTGGAACTAGAGGTTTTGGTTAGTTCACCCACAAAATGATAAATCATGTCAAGATGGAGACATCCTTTCATTGCTTACAAATGACAAGAAAATCTGATTTTAAAATGTCGGGTTTGGGAGCAGGATTTCCATAATCAGTTATTCAGAATAAAGTGTATTATTTAGTGTCTATTTGCAGGCAGACAAGCTGAAAATATTTTTGTTTACCAAGTAAGTTTACGCTGTCTCTCACATCTAAATTACTTTGCCAGCCTTCACAGGTAGAAGCACGCACACGCAGACTAACGCAGTGTTAGTGCTGGGTTCCCTTATGAATTAGTTATAAATTATTACAACAGTGTGAAGACCAGAAGGGGATGGTGTTTGTGGGTTTTGCTGTAGAATAACAGTGGTTGCAATCCACTCATAATGGGAACAATAAAATCTATTCTAGAAGTGTCCTAAGGGACACTTCCCAGTGGTAATACTTAGCTATTGGGAATATGCCCTAACAAATCAACTTATTTTGAGTTTTAATCTTCCAATTATTTAGGAATATGGGCGTTTTTTACAATGACTACTGTAAGAGTAAAACTGAACTGGGTGGATGTATTTGTTCAGCTATTCTAAGGTAATGTTTGATGTTTGAGGAAGGGATTTTCCTTAATTTTGTCCCTTGCATACTGCAGTCAGTTGTGGCCTGGGGATTGCTGTGTGCTACTGTAGTATGGGTATAGCAACTGAAGTGTGTACAATGAAGTACATATGTAAATAACTATAATAGCCACAAACTGAAAATAACATACTTGATGCTTTGTTGGGTCGTAGAGACCTAAGCTGCTAGAATGTATGTAACTATATACTTTCAGACCATTCCTTTAATTTATTTTTCTTTTTTTATTATTTCTTCTGACTTTCTGGCATGGGAATCTTTCCTGAAGAGCATACCCAGCTCTCTGCAGTCAGTGATCCAAACACCAAGGTTTCTGCACTTTGGGAGGACAGAAATGAGTATGAGCCAAATCGGTGCATGAAATGGGATGACAACTCCACTTGTCCATGTCAGAAATCTGTTTTAAAAACTTTTTTACCAGCTTGCACATCTCATCATAACAGATGATGCAGAGATTTAAGGACAAGCATCATCCTGTACATATCCTCTGTGTTATGTGATTGTTGTAGTGGCACAGGGCTGAAGTTGGTCTGGAGCAGGAAGGCTGTGATGGGATTGTGGTTTCAGAGAAAATGTGTGGAGACACTTTGATGAATTGCTGGCTTGCATAAGCAGACACTATATACAAGTTTCACGTTTTATGAAAGAAACCCTGGAAAGAGTGCATGAGAATTGGATCTTGACATAAAAGGTGAGAAAGCAAGGAGGACAAGGGCTAGCTAGATTTGGCAACACCATGTTAAAGTTTAGTTATTGAATGTAAGAAATTCATCCAAAGGATTCTGTAATACCCTGGTACTGTGGTCTGTAGCCTCCTGTCTTGTGTTAACAGTTACGTGTCTTCTGACTTGTGTTTCATCACTCTCATTTCTCAGTCTGTATTTGATTCCTCCTATTTCACTGAGGGGGTCTCTTACCTTCTGAAGTACTTGTAGCTTTTTCTGAGCTCAAGGAGACTAAAGATTGTTGTGAGACTGTCTCTGAAGTCTCAAAAAACCACAACCAACCAAAAAAAAAAAATCCAAACCAAAACTGAAATGAGATCCTGCATAGAAGAAAGGATAAGTTACATGGCAGTGGGAAATCTGTTTATTTCTCTCCTAATCACACTTAGTGCTGCTCTTTCTCACTCTGCATGTACTCTATTTCTACAGCTCCATCATGTGAGAGTGGACTGTAGATCAGATTACTCTTTTGGCACATTCAGTTGCTCCCTTTCTTCCTGCTTCTTCTCTGTAAGGACAAAGCCCAGTTTGCTCTCCTTGCAATAAATGAGGGAGCCTTCCTTTCAAAGAAAAATCAGGCACTGCTAAACTTTTGGCACAGAGACACATCTCATGGTCAAAATGAGTATATTGTTTCCAGAAGTATGCTTCTGATTTTGTGAACTGTAAATTTACTATACATATATAAATTTAGCATACAGCTGTGGGCCTGAATACATGCCCAAGTTAATTTAGAGTGACCATACTGAAGGGTCTTTAGTACAACTGCCTATTTTAAAGCTGCTTTTCACTTATGATACTACCTTCTAGAGTTAAAGTGTTTTTTGAGAGATCCTCAGTCTGCTACATTCATTTTGTACCATTATCCTTTTCAATTTATCAACATCTTATATTGGATCCACGCTTCTACATGGTTCTACAGGGAGCTACCAATATTACAACATTCAGAGTGTTCAATAAAATTTGGGTAATGGTTGAAGCCAAGAGACTGTAACCATTTAAACTACATAGTATGGGAAGTTTTAGGGCATCCTATGTTTGTTACCAAGACAGCATTTCTAGAAAACACAGCTGCCAACTCAGATGCTGTTTATTTAGTAGTCTGGAACTATGAGCCTATGACAGCAGCATGCTGTAGAAGCTCGGTTTGAGTTCATTTGTACTAAGGGGCAAAACAGGGAATAGCAGCACATTGATAGAGCTTCAGCTCTCTATAGGAAAGAGACAGCAATCAAAAATGGAATGAGGAGGGGGAAGGCACTGATGGATTTTGAAAGCCTTTTAACCTCTGACTTTGGAAAAGAATGTGTGTCAAATCTAATGAAACAAGGAGACAGATCTGGAAGAATCTAATGGTGACACTTTTTAAAACAGAGGACAAAGAAGCTGTCTTTGCTGAATGGAGTCTGACAATAATTTCTCTTTTCACCAAAAATGGCAACTTTCTGCAGAAGAAAATATGGTAATGTGTAGTTATATATACATCAAATTCCCCAGGCACCTTACATCAGAACACTAGAAAATGGTAATGCTGGTGGCATTCTATCATCTACTGTCTATCCACACCCATCATCTAGCTTTTTACATTTTTTCCCAGCTTAGGGATCCCTCTTGCAGCAGCACTAAATTTTCTTCTCAGTTGGTGTTATATAGATCGTGGGTTGTTTTTTTCTGGATTACCAAATTTACTTGATACTGAACACAAATTTGTCTATAGTCAAACTGTTAATGTCAGTATCTATGTTGGAGTGAAAGATTTCCTATATAGTTGACTTTTCAGTGTTCTCCTAATTATTACACAAAGACCATATGAGATTCTTTAAAAATTTTGCTAAAATAATGGCTTTTAAAGGCGTAATGCCTAATAAGTGACATTTTAAGTGGACTTGAAAAAGAGAGATTACAATCTAATGGCACAAATGTGGAGAATATTGAGCTGGCAGATTCTTTTATATTTTAGTCATACAGTAGATAGGGAATTTGTTTAGAAAAAGTGTTCTCAGTTGGAACTGGTTGCAAATTTCTCAGTAAAAAAATTCAACAGAAAATGCTGTTCTGTAAAACCTGGAAAATTTCAGTTGAGGCATTTCTCAAGGACACACTGCCCATGAGTCTAAGGCAAGGCTTTAGGAGAATTGTAACACTGATTTGCCTTAAAATTATCTGCAGACTTGTGAAACATCAGTTTCTCTGAATAGATTCAAGATTATCTTTGAATAGACTAACAGTTTCTCTGAACTGATTGTGAAAATCTATTTACCTCAGTTTTATTTTTAGTATTAAGCTGCATAGTATCAAAAAAAATGTAAGAAACTCTTGAGGATCAGTTGGTTTTACCTTCTCTGCTCTAGAGAGAGGAGTTAATACAAACCCTTTGAGAAATTAAGAGGAAATAGTGTTTGAATAATTTTAATTCTGGCTTTTGATTTTCAGTGAGTATTTTGAAGACCTTTTTTGTATATAAAATAAAGGGGAAAGAAGAAGTGAACAAGGGACCTGGTCTTTCATGATACAATCAAAATACTGCAAAAGTAGAAATTATTTATCCAAATTTAATTCAAGAAGGGGCAACTATCTGGTTATTAAAAGATAACCACATAAAGGATATAAATCCACATTCTCTGGGAATTATTTCTCTTAACTGAGATATTAATGTATTGCAAGACATTGGTGCTGGATAAAAAGGCTATGCTAAACCAATCTGGGCTTTAAGGGAGGACTTCACAGAAAATTGGAATAATGTTTCCAGCTACCATATCATAATAATACAGATGTCTTCAAGTTTGAAGGTTGGTGTCCTCTGTGTTTGCTGCTGCTGGATAAGTGTAGGGACATCAAAGGATCTTTATGTTTGTCCTCCTAAAAGTGTGTGAAACAAGTGGAGAGGCTGTTTTTACTAGGATTTATAAGGACTTAATATTAATTTGGATACTGTGTCTTGTCTTACCTCCTTGATTAAAGTTTCTGGGTTGCACAACAGGAAGCTTAACCAAAGTCAAACAAGAAGAGGCAAGTTTTATTGATACAGGAGCACTATCAGATCAGGAGGACTGAGCTGAGGTATCCACATTCTCACAACCAGAAATTGGAAAGGGACCACAAGGCAATAAAGTGTGGCTCACATACAAGTCTTATGGTAGTAACCTGGATTATTATAAGAGTGAGCTGCAATATTTGTTGGATCCATCAGGTGCTGCTCCTGTTGAGATATATATATATATATATATATATATTTTCCTGAATGGATATTTTACATCTTGGGCAAATATTTCATTGTTGCTTATGATATACCTTTACATACTTCTGTCTTGAAACCTCCAAGGAGGGAGATTCCACAGTCTGTTCCAGCATTAGGCTGTCCTCATAATCACAGAATCATGTGGGATGGAAAGGACCTCAGAGATCATCAAGTCCAACCCTTGATCCACTACCACTGTGGTTCCCAGCCCATGGCACTGAGTGCCACATCCAGGCTCTTTTTAAAAACCTCCAGGGATGGAGAATCCATCACCTCCCTGGGGCAGCCCATTCCAATGCCTGATCACCTTCTCTGTGAAGAATTTTTTCCTAATATCTAACCTAAACCTCCCCTGGCAGAGCTTAAGACCATGCCCTCTTTTTAACATGGTTAAAAAAAGAATCTAATTTTAAATAACATATAACTGGAATTTTTTCGTAGGAATTTCTGACTTGTGTCCATTGCCTCTCATGCTATTGCTGTACACATCTCAGAAGAATCTGGTGCTCTTTTCTCTGTACATGCCATGTATGCAACCCCTTTCAGCCAGGTCCTTATAAACACAGGCACTCTTAAGTTGCTAAGGGAGCTCCAGCTAGCACAATTAACAATTCACCTTGGTTACTTAAAAATTAGGTGCTTGTGGTGTTGTTTTCATCTCGTTTTTTATTTCCTAACTTTCGTCCTGGCTCTAGCTGCTTTTCTTGATCCTCAGCTTCTGTTTTGACACCTGTTACTGAACTGTTGCCCCAGTACCTCTAGTCTATGGGCTTCCAGGTCATGATGTTGCTGCTCTGGCCCCTTGTGTGTGAGACAAGCAGAAATAATACTAAAACAAAATAAATGGGAAAAAAATTAGAAAAAAGAAACCCCCTAAAATAAACCAAAACCAAGTGAAATGAAGCAAAAAAGTGTGCCTCCATCAATGTCTGATGGATGAAAACACTCTAGTTTCACGTTAATATTAATTAAAACTGTTAACATTGCTTCTATAACAAGAAGTTTTCAAGCTAAATATGTGGTATTCTCACCGTAAGTTTCTTGGTCTTAAAACCACAGTCTAAGAAAAGAGTTCTGGAGAGGGATTAAAGACACACTACAGAATTCTGAGAATTTGATAGTACATAGAAAGAAAACACAGTGGTGTTTTTTTTTTTTAAATTGCTGGAAAAAGGTGTTAAGAGAATTAAGAGGACAAATTGTCCTCAATTTGGTGTACACCCTGTAATCAACTCTCAATAGACCTTTCTCTGTCTCCAAGTGCTTAAAAGAATACAGCCTTTAACTACAAGCACAGTAAAAAGTATCAGATATTCTGACAGACAGCAGATTGTTTAAAATCCTGCATCTTTTGATTCTTCTCCAAATAAGCTTTATATTATTCTTTTGCTACATCTTGGTTTTCTGTAAGAAAAATGGCATTGCATGTGGCAAAATTATCTGATGATAGCATGGTAAAGGTGAAATTTTTTAATACTTGATAGAGGCATGATTTTACCTTCTTACAGTGGCACAGTTCAGTGAGCGAGGTCTGTCAGGAAATACTCAGGATTTGAAGAACTACAAACTGTACATTGAGTATGTGGAGCAACAGATTTTAAACAGAATCTATATCTTCATGCATCTCCTATGGGCTATTTTTGTATTTCCATAATTATTTGATTTCTTGTGGACTAGAATTGGATCGTGTTGAGATACAAACTAACCAAGAAAGATGGCAAAGGAAGTAATGGAGTGCTAGGTATTGAATTATCTCAATGGACATTCTGTCTGTATAAATATTTGCTGCCACTTCTGGTTGTAAAGGTCAGGAAATCTCCCTCAGTGATGTTATGCCGTCTCTTGAGACCTAGTTGATCATGTGGTATTTGTTCCCCCACTATTTGCTTGTTCATCTACAGCTGATGCTGTAGATGGCTGATAGTCTTGAAGAGAGTGAAAAAAAAATCTGGAATTTTTGTTTGTTTTGCTTTTTTTGTTTGTTTTTTTTTCTTTCTTCCGAGGTGTTATGAGAACAGGGATATTTTATTTTTACAGCTGTGCTATAGTAGGGAAAAAAGTGACAAATTTTGTCTCTTTCCTACCATCTTAGTAGTGATGCCACTTTATCATTAAAAAGAATAATTTTCCTGCAAGTTCATGAACAATAGTTTAAGGAAAGGGCAGTCACGACTCACTGGTGTTTCTTCATTACTGTATTGCTAGTGACACAGGGAAAGCTTGGCATGTTTTTTGCAGTCTCCTATTGATGATTGTTGTACTGACACTAATGTAGTGGAAAGTATTATTTAAGAAAAATAGAAATGTTTCCAAGTCTAAAAAAAATCTTCTCTGAATACTTTGTGAAGATAACTTCCTACCAGCCTGAAACAATTTGCCTCAATACAGTCCTTAATTCTGTCTCTTAACAAAGAGGTCAATATTCACTTCTAATTTACCTCTGTTCTATATTTCTTGTATTCAGTACCACAAGAAAGTTTCTTTCCAAAAGACCCTATGATTACTAGGAAACCAGCTTCTAGCAAAACAGAGCTGTGAAATAGTGACAAACTTAGAAATGGGAACTGTAGCAATACTGTTATTCTTTTGGGCTGTACAGATCATTCTCCTTCAATTAGGCACTGGTCCAGTAATGATCCTGTCTTGGAGGATCTCATCCTACTCTGTCTTCGAAGATCCAGTATCAGGTAGTTTTGATTGATAATTGGAAAACATCCCATGCTGTTTTATTGATACTGGAGCTCAGTGAAAATATTACCTCATTCCTTCACATTGTGCTTTGGGGATGAAACAACTCCAGGCTCCAAGTCAACTCTGGGAATTACATGGGGGAAAGTAACATACAGACTTTTTTTGCTGGTATCTTCTTCTCTGGATCTTGACATTGACAACTGCCAAAGGGGAAGGTATTAGGAAGATGGACCTGATTCAGTTCAGCCAGCTTTGTGTTTCTGTTTTTTTATGACCCAGACAAGAAATAGCAGTTTATTTGTCAAATATCAGAAGCATAGTCAACATTCAAACATGTTTAATCTTTGACAATACTGTTACAGGTTTTTTAGTTAATAATTAATTTTTTTAGTTAATAATTTTATACCAGTTAGGTGCCTCAAATGCTTCTCTTTAATTGATGTTTCTGTTGCCTACAGTGGCCCTAACTACAGTGGTGTCTGAAAAAATATTTTATCAAAATTCTACCAGAACTTCCTAATGAGGCAGCCTGTCAGGAATCCTTTTGTGGAGAACATGGAATAGTATTGAATTTCAATTTTAAATGGGGGCAAAACAATTTTCAAAATTCTCTTTGAAACCTGCCTGCTTTTCAGTATGTTACCTGGAATTTTGCTTTCTGTGAATACGTGTGCGTTGTTCACAAAAAGCAAAGTGATGGAGTACAAATGTCAGACTGCCAGAGTTTATGATTTTGGGAAAACAGTCATTAAAAATAAAAGATGTTTGTGTTGTGTTCAAGGTTCACTAAGGTATTCCAAACAGTCTGTCTAAAATCTCAACAGAACAAAACAAACATTTGAGAGAATCAAGAATAATTAATTTTTTTTCAAGAAGTCATAGTATGAAAATTGCATATATTCAAGATGAAGTTATACATGTTAATGATTTTGTATTTTGAAAATCATAAATTTGTTTAACAATGACTATATATAGAGGGTTTTGTTACCTCGCTTTTCTGGATTGCATGAGTTCAGTCCCATAAGGTCTCTTGGGATGGCATCTGGGAGCCTTCACTTAGCTAAAGGATCAGATACCACCTTTACACCCCATTCTTCTAGACTTTCTCCCTTGTAATATAACTAATTCATCTTTTCTGGTATGATTAAGAAAAACTGCAGTAGAATGCATCATCTTTACTTCTTGACCTCTAACCCAAGTTACCATCCAGCTTCATGTTTATATCTCTGAAAGTTGGGAGCATCTAAAAGAAGATGAGATCAATCCCAGATATCCTGCTGTTTGCAACTGAAGAGATGGCTGCAATTTAAAAAAAAAAAATGTTTATACCCATAGATATTTCTATGTAACCAGAAAGGACTTAGTTTAGCTCATCCTTACTTTATCTCATCCTGCAGTACTTATCTTTGGGGGAAAGAAAAAAAAAAAAAGAAACTAACCTACTTCCAATACCTATGAATTCCATTTTACATAATCTGTGATATGTATAGAGCCACTCTGCCATTTCTTCTGTTGAAAAGATCATATCTCTGCATCTTAGTTTAAATTGTAAAAAGAGAGCAAAAAATCTACACACATAAAATGGTTTTTATCTTCTCGTGGCTTTATTTTTTATTTTTATTTGTTTTTTATCTTTTCCTTATGTTTCCATATATCAGCAGCAGTATTGAATAATGATGATAGAAAATGTCTACTCAGTCAGCACTCTACATTAGTAATGTAGGCACTAAACTCCTGATGAGTATTCTCTGTGTGTGGATGCCTGTGCACAGGAGGCCAGTGTGCTTTTTCCTGATTATTTTCTGGTGTGTTCTTCCCTCTGGCTATAAAAGTGTAGTCAATTGTTTTTCATTCTTGGTTGACTCTGCTTCTTGGCTAAAAATAAAGGTGTAGGATTAAAATTGTATGATAGTGGATATTCTGTGTCAACTTATATTTCTCTAAAGAATAGCTCTGGTCTGATAACAATTCATGTGTATCTTACTGATAGAAGCACAGATAACTTAAGGACCATCCCTTTACTGAATTAATTATTTCATAAACCAAAAGATTTTATTGTTTTACTTTCTGCTATTATCTTTTCTCCCTCTTTGTAGATGGTACCTGTGAATCACAAATGGATGACTTCTCACCAATTAATTTTTTTCTTTTGAGAAAACTGTAATTTCAGCACATGAGAGAAAGAAGAAACCTTTCAGTCTTATCCACACTGCTAATATTTGCACTTTGTTTGTTTTGGGGGAAGGAATTCTCTCTACTTTTGCAAGGCACAATTAAGTCACAATTGTGGGAATTATTTTAAAAACAGAATTGAACAAGTGTATGTATCCTTCGTTTTTCCATATTGAACTTCTGATTGTATTAATTAGGCTCTGATTCAATAACACAGTTCCTTAGGGCATGATTATATTTCATTGTATCAACCTCCCAGTTTTTTGGTGTACATAGGAATAAGATACAAAACCGTTGTGCTGTGTAAAGGGTGTGTGAATTCAACATCACATTGCAATGAAATGCTGGTATACTTTGAAGTTACACATCCCCAAACAATAGGAAGGCCTCTCAAAGAAGAAAGAAGTAGTTGAGAAGATAGAAAAGCTTGGTGCCAAGTACACTTCAGAAAGCAGCCATGAACCTCTCTTGGCTTAGAAAACACTTTTCATGAGCTACGGTTGTGAAATAAAGAAGGAAATCTAAAGCAAAGTGAACTCAGTTTTGTGATAAAAAAAAATCTGAACTAAATTGCATATACGTTTCTGAGGAATATTCTCTGGAGTGTGTGTTACTTTATAGTCATACTTGCAGCAGCAAAGAGGACACAGCATTTTCAAACAGGCTATAGTGAAATTAGAGATAAAATATAAGAAAAAGCAGAACAGGTCTGGAGAGTTAGTGAAGAATCATAGCATAAAGCATAAGGACATTGAAGAAAAGGGTGAGGAGAAGGCAGAGGGCTGCATGCATTCATCACATCACCCCTTTGGGTGGAAAATGAGAACTCTCAAATTCAGATGCTTGTTTATGGTGATGCTTTTCTTTGAGGCTGAAATTGGGGCTGGGAGGTATACATGAACCTGCTTTTAATTGGGATCAGGATTCATGGTTTTGAAGAGACTATATTCTCTGATGCTTTTTTTTCAGAGTATGCCAGCTGATTTGCTCTCAGATAAGACTAAATGTGATGAGCTCAAAGAGCTCACCTGATGTATCCCACTTCTAGGGAGCATTCAGCCCATAGACCCAGGTTATATATATTCCAAAGCAAAATCCCTGGAACACATATAGTCCGGGATCTGCATTCTCAGCACCAGCAATTTACCTCTGCCATCTTTCTACAGTGACCTGCACTAACTGGAGACCTGGCAATGAATTTTAAATTTATGATCGTGCCATTGTGTGAGAATGTGACATGAAGAAAGTGGATCTTTTCTTCTTTTTTTCTTTAACTAGAGTATTTCCTTACAGAGAAAGGATTTCCTTCAGTCTTTTTCAGACATGAAAAATGTATTCATGGCCACAAATGAGAAGATTGTGTTTTTATTTGAAAAGTACAAACAACTTTATTTCTTGCCTTTTGATCTCAGTTAATAGTTGTCTAAACTATGCAGCATAGCTTCTCTGTATTTTTTAATTATGGAAGCTTTTATATTTCTGTGGATTCTCACTCAATTATTTCTCTTCTAGGAATAAATGCAAAAGGTCAAGGTGTTTGAGAATTTATCTATTTCCTGCTCCATGCTTTAAAATATCCCCTTTGAAAAATTCTTGGTGCTTCTAAAGTCAACTGCTCTTCACCTTAGTTACAAATTATAGCCTTGGGGTCATGTCTTAATAAGCCTGGAACTGAACTTCAGGCAGTTCTGAGAATCCATACCTAACTAGGGTGCAAAGTGTTTTGAAATAGTTTTTAAGCATATCCATACTTACTCAGACTAACAATGGGCTAGTAGTAAGAATGGAAAAGGAAGTTAGTTTTGTTACAAGATTTGCTTGTGAGATTTGACAAGACAGGTTTACTACTTTTAGTCATGGGAATATTTCTACTAAATAAAGATGTATCACAAAGAACAAGAAAAGCTGGTGTTTTTTTATTTGTTTTAGTTTTCTAAATCTCAGAGACAAGGCTCAAAGTGAGGACTAATGTGGGGTTTTTTTAGCAAGAATTATTGTAGGATATGAAATGTCATCAAAACTAAAATGATTGGTATGTTTCCTGCATACTTGAGTTCCTGTGGGTTATATATTTATACATGTTTTGCCTTTGAGTGTTTTCTGAAGGGATTTGGTGGTCCAATGGAAATTTTGTTTTGTAGATTCACATTGAATATTGGAGATGTCAGCCTTATCTTGTTTGATTTTAGTGTTGCTTTCTTGAAATTCTGGTTATTTTCTAAATGAAGTTTATTAAAATATTTTCTGGAAGATTCTGAAAACCCATTTTTCCATAGTGGAATCATCTGCTGGATATTATGCACAGCCTGTGGATTCCCTTGTCTCATACTTTTTAAACCCTAAAGTTAGAACTGTCTGCCCCAGTCCCTTCCATATGCTTAGCTAAGCCAAAAACAGAAGTAAGAGAGAAGTATGGACAGCTCCTAAAACCAAACATATACTTCACATGAATGAATACCAGAATTGTCAAGAAGTGAGGCCCTGTGATAGCATTTCAGTAATCAAACTTGTGGTGATGAACTGATTTTTATTGATCTCAGTAAAAAAAAATCACCAGTATTATAATAGGTACTTCCAAGAATAGAAATGATATCTCGCTTTGAACCATTTGCCATTGTAGCAAAATTTTATTGGTCTGAAGTTTATCTTCCAAAAGGAGGTAGCATTTAGCTACTGTGTTTCCTCTAAGAATTTCTTTTTTACCATGTGCCCTTTTGAAGTGTATTTTATGGTGTATATATAGGTATCATAAAAATGGTTTTCCCTCTTTGGCAAACAATACTGTTTTCCAAGATCAAAGGCAAATATGCTAGTCAAATATTTCCCAAATTTCTCAGGAAAACTGAAAGTACAATAAAGTTATAAACTAGTCAATTAAAAAGTAATTTTTATTTAAAAAAGAGGGGGGGATAGGTAACTCTTTTTTTGCTACTTCCCACAGGTGTCTTTCAGATTAAACCTTTTTAACAAAATACTGATCACAAGTTCTCAAAATTGCTCAGTGGTTATTAAGTGAGCTAATGCCACCAAATGGAGTAAGAAGTGAATCACAGTATATTGCACTAACTATGCTTTGAACTTTTTTGGCCTAACAGCACTGAGAGAGCTGCAAACAAGTGTATCAAACCTCTCTTTCTCAGGCTTAGCTGTTATTTCTTCCATTTCCCACATCCCACATCTGCAAGAGTTTCTTGCAGAGCCTGTTGGTCTGCACATCCTAAGTTGGTGGCTACTGTGCAGTGCCCTGGGATATGTTTCCATGATGGCAGTATTATTGCCATTTTACAGACTGGAAAAAGCCAGAATTTGCAGGGTGAGCTCTTTAGAGATTTATGTTGCGTTGCTAATGGTAATTTCCAACTGCCCACGAAGCAAATCTGTGAGCAACTACAAGCAAGCTTCTGTGAAAACAGGTCTAAGACATTCCAATACTTAGCTTACAAATATTCACTGATGTACAGAAAGGTAGTGCCTGTTATTTTTTATGCATACCATCAAGAGATTATATCATCAGAACAATAATCTGAAGAGGGAAAGCTCCAACAACCAGTCTATGCAGCTTTTTACCACTACCACCAAAATAATGGCCCGATTATAATTTCTTGTGAACAAATTCTCTCATTGATCAGTAAGAAAATCTCTCTGTTCCTTAAAGATTTACATTACCATATCTCCAGACTAATTTTATGAATTATTACAGAGCTATATTGATGTAAATATTGCATACCAGAGACAAATGAATCACCCGGGTAGTTTGTGATCTAAAAATTGTAGTGAAGGTCATAACAAAACAAATCAGCCTTTTGTTTTTATTTCTTAATCTCTTCATCTTCAAAATTAATCTAGCTAAGAAAGAATGAACATGTAGGGAAATGAAAGTGCCTTCTTTTAACAGTCTGCCACATCTCTGGGTAAATCAGACAAATCCATTGTTTATATTCCACTCAACTGAAAATATCATGAGACCTACAAAGAAATCACTTCATGTTAGTAACAGGGAGATTTTTGAGGTACTTGAAAACTGTAGTAATAACTGGAAAGGTTAAATGATTACATTTACCTTGGAGATTGCAGCAAACAGACTCAAGAAACACAAACTACAGTTCAGGCCCCTTACCTGTATGATGTAGTGATAATGTCATTAGAAATACCCAACTCCAGACCTTTCTCTGTTTTGGGCCATCATAGATCTCTGTCTTGTACAGGGCTGTACAGCAGACCCTGGCTGTCTAGGCAGTTCTGGGACCCAGAGACTCTGAGGAATGGCAGTACCTTCAGACTCTGTGTGGTAAACTTCTGTGGAAATGAAATTTGGCAGAATTCTTTTCATTTGCAGACTGTAATTAGGCTGCCTGTGCAACTACTAAAGCCTAAATCGGAGATTACCCACTGTTGTCCAAGGGCACATGATTTTTGTAAAATGTTGACATCTTGCACTTTTCAGATGAGCTGTTTTGTGCCTGTCCTCTGCATTTGTGTAACCCCAGATACTTTTGACAGGATGCATTCTCTAGAATTGACAGGATAAAATATATGCAATTGTTGAATAGCTTAAACAGTCATTAAAACTACAAGCGCTGGCAGAAAAATCTCAAGAGGACAGAACCTTAAAACCCAAGGCAGCCATCCAAGAAGGTAGTTTACCCATGCACTTTTGCTTTTCTTATTCTTAATAGCTTTTGCCCCATTGCCTTCTAATGCAAATACTGAAATCCTTCTTTTCCAGCATTTATTGCTTTTGTCACTTGAAGAAAAATTGTGAACCCGGTATTGAGACAAGTGAATAAATCCCTGAAAGGGATGGTAGTCAGGTTGCAGCTGCTTTTTCTTTATTTCTTAGTATTCAGTTGCTAGGACTGGAGCACTGTGGCACCCACCTTGTTGTTGGCTAAATTTCTTGCTATTTTCTTGCAAGATATTTAATCATAGTGTTTTCAGATCTCAGTACTGTATGGATAGTTCTGCAAAATAAGAGCATAATCCCAAACTGAACTCGAAAAAAAGGCTTTGCATCCCTACATTATTCAGTGTGACCAAATGTGCTAAAGACTAAAAGAGAGTGATCAGTCATCTGGATGTACAGGAGACAATAAGTAGTAAATTATTTTACTGTGCTTCTCAGCTCACATTAGCTTGCTATAGTTGAGCAAAGTCCTCAACCATTTGCATGAAAGTTCTAAACTTTAGAATGCTGTACAAAGAATGAGTGATCTGCCATAAATCTGTCAAAGAGAGAGTAGGCAATGCTTCTCGATGGGTGTCTAATCAATTACTCTGGAATGGCTTCCGTTATAGTGTAAATAGGATTATTTTCCTCTTATCTGAATAATGCTATGAGGGTACACTCTGTCAAGGACACAAAATATATACTAAGTGTATAGCATATAAGGAAGAACTTTCAATCATTTCTGGCTTGGAAGTCTGCATTAGTAAAAACTTTTCATCAAGGACGTCTCAAAAGCTAAAGAATGTTACTGTAACTGCTGTCTACAAGGGAAAGAATTTAGCAGGGTTTTTCACCCTGGTACTCCTGAACTGATTGGCTATTCAGATGGTGTCCTGCTCCCAGCTTCTGCCCGGGATCATTTGCCTACTTTCTCACTCTGAGTATTTTATATGTATTCCTCTTTTCCAATGGCATCCATTCAACAGTGCTGACAAGAAAAATGCTCCACCACGGTGGACATCAGTGTGTCAGGAAATATCCTTTCAATTAACATATGTCATATGGGTGGTGTTTATTCTAGGGATAGGTAATTTACTACTGGAAAAGGCTTTTAAAGTATAATTCACAATAAGAAATGAGTGGGCATGTTCTGCCTTTAAGGCACGGTCATATCAATAAAAAAGGAAATGCCTGTAGTAAAATAGTAAGACGTGCTCTGGGGAAGACTTAATTATTTCATTCTTTCTGCATTGGTTTGTTGAAGGCTTTGAGCAATCACACAGCCAAAGAAAGGAGAGTTTATTCAGCATGACTTTCCTCCAATACCATTTCCAGTAAGCACTAGACCTCTTTTTCTGGAATATGTTTGGTCCTGAGAATGGAAACACCTGAATTACTGAGAAGGATCCTCCCCTAGGTTACAATGGTTTCTGGAGCTTAGAAAATGTGGATGGAGGTCAGCTGCTGGTACCCAAGAGCCTTCTGAAAGTTGTGTGGAAATTACAATGAGAGCAGCATTGGATGAATGTTATATTGTCATGGCGGGTGAACAACACCAAGGAAAAGTTGTAACAGATTCATTCCTTAGTGTTTATAATGCTCTGGGACTGCCTGTGGTTTTGGAGTGGGAGAGGTTAGTCTCCTAAGTTTTGAAAATTTTTTTAAATAGATTTCGAAATTTTTGGGATCCATAAATTCTAGTGAGGCTTTCTGAGTTTTTAATGAGAAACATTAGAGATCTCAGTTTCTTTTGCTGTACAGAATATGTGCTCAGTATCCCCTTAAAATACAGCCTGTGTTGGTATTGCCTAACATTTGCATTAGTATGATAGCCCTGATGTGTTTTTTTAAGTTTATTACCCAAAATTGTTTTATATAACTAATTTAAGTGGAGGAAACCTGCCAGAAATGTTGCCTGTCTATGAAATTCCTGTAATAACTATTCTTGGTAGAATATTTTTTTACTGTGAAGACTTATTATCAGTTTTGTCCAACCCATCTACAATGACATTTTGCTTTCTGCAGGTTGCATAGTACACTAGAAACATAGTTGCACAATCAGAACAGTTGTTCTGAACAGCATCTTGCCTGGTTTTCTGTGAGGAAGTGGAAGTAATCATTAATATTTTTTTGTGGATTAATAATTTTGACAAGCATAATGTGCTTCCTTTATGACTGGGAAAGTGCTGCCTTTGATATTTGAATTTACAGAGCTCCAGTCACCAGACCATAATATTATTCAGGCATTGTGCAAAAGTAAGTACAACCATTTCAGGAAGTTCAGAGAGGGGGGGGGAAAAAAAAAATAAATTGTATCTATACAAATACAAAAAAATTTTTTAAAACTCTACTTTACTCTTTCTCTTAAACACCCATATAATGCCCAGAACTTTAAGTTAAGAGGTTATTTATGCAGTTTACAAAAAAACACTCTCTGTTTCAGATTCCTTAGATTCCACAATAATTTGTTTTATTTACAGGATTAAAATGTAATTAAGATGTTACAGTTTAATTTAATAGCAAATCTCAAACATCTTGAGAACTGTGGTAGAATGATAGGACTGGAATGATAGAACCTGGCACCTACTATGTTATCCTTATCCTCCTGTAAGTTTACTGACAACACGAAATTACTTGCTGACAACTTTGTCTGATTGGTCCTGCACAGTATGGAAAATAAATGTGTTTTATATTTTGCATGTGGATTTTATGACCCTTAAAGAAAGAAAGAGGTTGCACACAAGATTTTCTCATTGGCAAAATAACGTGACTTTGCAGGGAGGAATTTTTCTGCCAAATAAGAAACATTTCTCAACAGTCTCTATATAAGATACACATTTTGTGATCTGCTTCATTTTTAGCCTGGGTAAAGCAACACAGGTGAAGAGGCTGAGTTCTTTTGTTTAGCAAATTTGTCACTATCTGATAGCACTAAAAGGAAAAACTTTTTAAAATTATGATCATGATGACAAACACAAAACAAGACAATACAAAGGGAGCTGAATGCATGGTCTATGAATTATTGTTACCTGGGTTAGTTTTAAAACTCAGCGCATGGTTTGACATAACCAATTTTCTGGTGAATTCTGATAGTCATTTCCATTTGAGAACTGTCTCATTTTGATCCTTAGAAAAAATCCTTACAAAAAATTTAAAAAAAAAAAAAAAAAAAAAAAAGGAAGGGAAGTTGAAGTTGCCTAATTAAGCACAAAGCACGTTAGAATTCAGAGACAAATATTTTACATTCTACAAAAGGTGGGTGCATTTTCACCCAGTTGTATACATGTATTACTTCTGCAGACCCTGATGGGTAATACATGCCTCCTGAAGGGTGTTTTATCCAAACTTACTCCGGTTGCCTAAAGCAGCTGTGAGCAAGCCTAGATTTCTCTTTCCATTCACTTGCAAAGAGGGTCTGATTGTTACAACTGGCTTTTTCATGGTGCCATTTACATTTTCACCCTCCAAAAGCCTATTCTAAACAAGTCGGTGTCAACTGTGACAATCTGATTTAAGGCTAATCTGTTCCAGGGCTAAATACTGTTAGGTAATTATGCACTAAGAAGTTGGTAGTCTCAAGTTTGCTTCCCTGGGCCAGGGATCATCAGAAGGATGACAGAAGCTGTATCTACTTTAGAATGAATGTGGCATAGTAGGAGCAGTTCTGTGCAGTGAGTCTGTATGTTCTGAAGATCAGTGATCATAGCATGTGACTTTTTTAAGGTACATCTTGACTGCTGGGGTGAACCTCTAGCACAGGTGGTGAAAACCATGCTAAAACCAACCTGACAAGAGGAAGTGATGCTGTCATTTCCTTGGTTATAGTTATGATCAGCCAGGAACTTTCAAAGAGTGCTAGAAGGTTTAAATGTCTGAATGTTGTAAAAGTCTTCTAATGCAGTAAGGCACTGTTTACTTTTGAAGATGAAAAAGTTATTGGAACCTCCTTTTTTGAGTAATTCACTCTTTGATAAGGTCAGTTTTTCTCAGAACAGGGTTCCTTTTTACCTGTTCTTGTGTTCAGTGCTGCACTTCTCAGTCTGGATAGCAGGCGTTGCCTTCGTTTTGTTTTGTCTTCCTGTTTCTGATGCTCTTTAGAAGGGTGGGTTTTGAAAAATACAAACTACACTGCCTGTCATACATGTGATTTCACACTTAGAAATAAAGATAAAAGCCAGCAGTTTTGTGTGACCAGCTGGAAAGAGATTTTCATAGACAATACTTAGGGAACTACTAGCATATAGAAACAATATTTTTTTTCTGTGGGCTAAATTTTAATGTCAGTTATTCTTATCACAACTTTATATTCCTGAAACAAACTAACTACAAGAAATGTGTTTTTAGTATTAAATATTTAATAACTTTTCCAGTCCCCTCTTTTAAGTGGCTCCTTCAGCAAATTTCCAGAGAGATACTCTCTATGTCAAGATGATGGAAGGAGAATGTAGTTAGAGCCAAATAACAGCAGGACTCCACCTCAGGTGCCATTGTAATGTCTGCCCAGGTGCCCATTTTAAAAGACCAATTAGTTTTTGGCATTTAGTTCTTCTCTGTGAATGATCTGTGTGAGCATTCATGATAAATGAGGTTGCAGTTTAACAAATGTTCGCTGCAAGGGACAACACAATCTTGTGATTCAGAGCCCAGCAGCAAGTGAAGGTCAAGGAGGAGATGTGCAGTATTCTGAGGTCTTTTCACGTGAGGACTCAAAAGCTCCATGGGCTGGATTAGTGGTTCATCTTTATGATGTCTTATGCATCTTCCCTACTTTGTCATCTTTTTTTGATTGAGGGTACTCTAATTCACTGTTATTTTCTAGAGGAAAGTATACAGCTAAAAAAATCATTGCTGCACAGAGGAAAAAAAAAAAAAAAGCCAAAGAAATGGTGTGGAAGTGTAATTTCTATTGTCAACAACTGGCTTCTTGTAAGTCACAAAGAAGTGCAAGCTGAGGAGGGCAGTACTAAAGAGAAGTACTGTCAAAGTGCTGCTGCAGTGGTGGCAACACCTGCTCCAACCACTTGGCCCCTTATTTATATCTTTACAAATCCTGTACACAAGGGGCTATGAGCAGCTGTATTCCTGCTTTCAATTTGGCTGTTTTTTAGATAAAAACAGCTACCACAATCTCCTAAAGCCAGGTTTCTGTGTAAGGTGTATGACTGTCTCAAAGATCTCCTACAAAAATGTAGTCTTCTTTTTCATCATACCGATATTGCATCTCCTTATGGTAACTATTTGATACTATGTTTTTCATGTCTTTAAGTTGCTGTTAAAATCACTAGGAAGACTAGGTTTTTTTTGGCTTTGTTAGAAAGACTAACTTTTTTTTGATAATTAAATTGTATCTTGTCAATTTATTAATATGGGAAATACATAAATTTGTCTTTCTAGTTGTAAAAAAAAAGTAAATGGCTGAAAATATAAAATATGGGATAGCAGTAGGAAAGCAGACCAACAGATTAAGCCAATATTAGTGTTACTGTGCTCTCTGTACATGTGAGTGTTGATTTGGAGGTTTGGCAGCAACTTTAATGATCCAGCTATATGTCATTAATCATATCAAGTTTAGCTGGGAAAAAACTATTGCTTTTAATCAAATTTGTGCCTTTCAGTTCCAAATCAGTCTGTCAAAACTGATAAAACTTATTGAAATACTTGAGATTCAATAAACAGATGTATTTCAATAACGAAAAAATTGTTTTTCAAAAATAACCATCTATTGAGGCAGCAGACACAGGCCTTTGTTGTCATTTATATTTACAATCTGCATTTTTTCACATTTTCAAATACTGTTTACTGATCATTAAGAAGCTGGAGAGGACTGAGCTGATTTTTTTTCCTATGCAGTTTTTTATTTTAGCAGTCAAGGGTTTTACTGATTTAGATAAATAGAAGGCCCTGTTGTCCTTCATGAATTTTTTTTCTTTTTGAGTTACTTGTGATTGATTCCTGAAGTCATTAGTAATAGGTTGCACTGGCCTTTTTCTTCTTCCTTCTGCTGCATTTGTTGAAGTATTTCAACCAATGAAGATACAACTGGAATTTTCTGAGGGAAGACATAGATTCTGGCATTTTAATGTAATTTTTATATTTTTCAGTATTTCAACTGCTAATCAACCGTTGTATGCCTGTATGTCCTGAACTGAACATGAATCCACCCTAATATAAGTTGCTTGACCATTTCAAGAATACATTCTAGTTACCATTAGTGTTTCAGTTTCTATATTACTTTCCAACAAGGTTTGCTTGAAAGTATTGCACTCAGCTTGTGCAAGATTAAAAATGTAAATTCTGTTTTCAGTCTTCTGCCTATACAGTAAGAATGTGAGTTACTTACTGCTTTTATCTTATATATTCAGAGAGCTTTGTTTGTAAATAAATGGTGTTGTTTAAAGTGTCACTGGCCAGGGTTGCAGAGCACCATCAATTTTGTCACCTTTTTATTTGTGTTTATTTAAATGGCTCATTGTACTCTTTACAGATTTAGTGTTTGCTTTTTGGCTTCTTATTAATTTTTAGCTGCTGGGTTTAAAAGGCACTATAATTTATTCACTCAAGCACTGACATTTATAGAAATAATGTAATAATAGATAAGGAATGGTGCAAGACACTCAATAAATAAGTTGACTATATTTAATTTGTAATCAAAAGAATATTTTTCCTACGAGACATCTAAAAACTTGGGAAGTTTTTTTTTTAATTTTTTATGTACATTGTTCAAGCATAAGTTAAACAGTCTTGGTGATGATACAGACTTAGTTAATTCTTTGAAAATTATGAAATATATGACCTCTGACATCCTTCTTAGATACCACATATAGTTGCTAGTATGGGTAAGATGTTACATTAGTGCTTTAGTGTCTCTAAAGGTACTAATTATTTCTGAAACATAAAATTGATGATCCTTTTCTTTTAAGAAATATGGTGCTCTCCAGCATACTCAGAATGAATTTTAAAAGAACCTACTGAGGGAATTAATCTCTTCTATTCCTGCCACAAATTCTCACTGTTGAGTTCAATGGCCACTTCCATTTTTCACTGGATTAGGCTGATGCCTACATCTCCTGACGAAATATGTTATATCAGATACTACTTCCCTGTATATCTTTAGTCTTCTAAATGGTTTTGTCATTTCTAGGTATTCCATTAAAAATACCAGACATCAACTGACTAGGTAGAAGGCACTAGCAGATTAAATATAAGATGGACACTCACATTTCCTGTTCGTGGTTCCCCCAAACAAGACGAGCACCAGAACAAAGGGGAAAGATAAAACAGAAAGAAAAATCACTGTTCTCAGATTTATTTCTGCAATTGCAAACCAGTGAAGAGGAAATAAGACTTTGCACAGCTCTAAACATTTGAATTGGATTTACCCAGAATTCACATATTCTGGAGACAGTACTTTGCCATGTACATTCAGAGTTTTTTTGACACAGAGAATAGAATTACCATGATTTAATTGTGTCCTTCAATATGGTTGTCGCTCACAATGCCAAATATGTCGTAGGTTATTGTAATGTATTTATCCAAGAAGGGCACTGAGGTTAGTAGTTAATTGCGTATCTTAGAGAAACCTTATCCCTAATCTTTGAAGATGTTTTCCAGACACCCTGGTTTTGCTGCCTTTTAGCTGCTTTGTCTGTCTGAGCCACAAGAGAATTAGGAAATGAAATACTAGTTTGCTGAGGCCTAATGAGGGTATTTTGTTGAAGTTCGAAAAGAGTCAAAATACAGCAAGGAAACAGGTTACATAGCTCAAATCACAAATGAACATATCCATTTTATTACAAAAATTTCAGTTTTACTTCACACTTTGATATGCTTCTTTTTTCATGTTTAATTAGTGTTTGCTATTCTCTGTTTTCTCAGCTATGCCTAACCTTGTCTGAAATCTTTTATGTGGTAGTTCTCGCCTTTTGCAGGAATTGCACCACTTCAGTTGTTAACTGTTAATTCACACAAAGTGCTGGAATCTATCTCTGGTCTCACCTCAGTTGTGGGAATTTTTCTGCCATTTTAAGTCAGGAACACTTAACACTGCAATCTGTCTAAAATTGCAGATTTACCAGCATGGTGTTAGACTGAATACAGAAATCTGTGATAAAATGGTGGCTGTTTATCTCCTGTCACCTTTGATGGTTCATCTCTGACAAAAGCTACATTCCTTGCCAATACCTTACAGATTAGTAGAGAATTATTTATGTATTTTGTGTGTGTCTATTTTTAGAGCTAAAATAAGCACGATGTTCTACTGTACTTAGCTAGGAGAACAAGTAACTGCTAAGCAAAATTCTAGTTAGAATGGTCTGAAAACATTTCTTCATCTCTGGTTTCTTACAAATCTTGATAACTTTTGTCATTTCTTAGCAAGGGGACAAGTTTTGTGTATCTATCTGAAAATATACTTCTGCCTCATTTCTTTGCATACCAATCTCATATAAATCACAGAATATCCTTTATAAGGAAAACTAACAAGCCTATGAACAACCAATTTATACGTCCCTGAATGAGGCAGGAAAAGACCATGATTTACACTTGTGGACTGTTAAGAAATAAACAATTTATTGTGCAGTGTGCTGGGGGTCTTATATATAGTTCCAGTTATACTAGATATAAGTGTGTTCAACAAAACACTCATACAGATCTGTGATAAAGGCTTCACATGTATTTTCCCTAAAAACCCCAACAGAAGTTCAGCTGTATGTTAGTAGAGTTCACTGAAGTACTGAACTGCCATCACAAATGGAATCTCTTTTAAAGCATTCAGTCAGCATTCCCTCAGCAAGTTACAACTTTCTGTTTAGATCCTGAAGCTCTTGAAGAAAGCATATATTTAGACAGTGACAGAACAGAAATTTCAGATAGGCAACCATCCTGGTTACTTCCCTAAAGGCAAAAGAATGGCCAATTTGTTAATACCCTTTGCCTGTAACAATTTCAGGCTTGGCTTGTCAAACACATTTGTTACGGATGTTCAAGCAAGGACTGTAATAACAGAAAGTACTTTATGCTGCAAGTTCTTCCCTCATTTCAATTCCAAACTTAAAGCTGGAGCTTTTGCATACCAGTAGTAATTGATATGTAGCTTTGTGTTTTTCATCTAAAGACGTGGCAGACTTAGAGGAAAGCCGTGTTACTCAAGAGAAGGGAATGTGTCTAAGGTGACACATTGTGACAAAAGTCACAGGAAAAGCAGTGTTAGAGGGAAAAATACAAAACTAGAAGAGTAAAAGCAAAGAGGAATTTGTTCTCAAACTGCAATAAAGGTTGCAGAGGAACTGTGTCCTGATAGGTTAATGAGTGGTGTATGTAATCATACAGATATCTCATGGTTTTATATATAAATAAAAATTAATTCAGATTGCAATAGCAAGAATTAAAAGTTTGGAAAACACCAATTACCAGGTGCCCAAAATGACCTTTCTTACCTAGAGTTTCATCCCTTAATTTGGATAAATGCAGTTTATCAGAGTGCTAGAGCAGTCCATTACTGTGAAAAGAGAGCATGAGTTGGTGAACTAATTCAAATTAGACATATGCAATTTCAAAACATATTATGAATATAATGCTGAATGGGAGAAAGATAAGTTATCCTGGAGAAGGAGGTATTTTAAACTAATGGCAGTTTTTTGTGGCTTTTAGTGCTACAAATAAGTTTTTTAATGATTTCTGGAATATTGGTAAATTAATATTGGTATGGTGTGGCTTTATTAGGTGTCTTAACTGTAGTGATTAATCTTATTTTAAATTCTCTGATAACACTCCTGGTGGTTCTTCTCTCTAAAGCAACTACAAAGACCCTTTTTTAATTATAAGAAGTTTCAAATTAAATGCAAAGCATATAAAACTAAACAGATACACAAATAAACCTTTCGGGAATACATTACAATTATTGATGTAAACTGGTAAAACCAGGGGTATAAAACTCAGTGCTTTTGAATACCACCACTGAATGTACTTATCACAAGGGAGGCTTACTACATAATATCTGTTGATCTGACTGAAAGGCACGGTGACTATCTTTCTATGAAATGCTCAGCTAACACTGAATTAGATCCAGTAAGATATGAAATATTTCTCTTTTGTTCTAAGTGTTCTGCCTTGTACTAGCTTGTCTTAGGTCTAATGGTATTTCTACAATAATTTAACAGCTATTCCTATGTAAATATTGTTAGGCCTGTAACAGTCTTAAAACAGCTTTCGTTACCACTGAAGAATATCACAAAACTGAAAATTTTAAAAATATGTATTTAGATAACCATTCTATTCTATTTTAAGATCTGTGTGAATTCCAGCATAAGTTTCACATATGACTTCTATAGTCCTCTTGCCATTTCAGTATATGTGGGATGTAAAACATAAGGAAATACTTGAGGATATTGCATATTTTACCTGTATTCTTTGAGTATGTTATGGCTTTTGGTAACCATGCATGGGACAAAAAAAGGAAAGGCTATATCCATAAGATTGTTTTATTTACCTTGGTTTTGTTTTAATTTCTATTTTACAGTAATGCCTTCCAGATAATATGGCATATGGAGATGCTGGATCTCAAAATCATCTTTTGAGGCAGTTCTTTTGGCTGCAGATCCATTCAAAATCTTTTGGAAATACAGTCACCTGTTCAAGCCCAATGACTTTCTCCCATTTACTAGATTTTGCTCACATTGCAATTTGACTCTCTGAAAACTGTCTTTTCCAATATTCATTCCCATAGCTGTCTATAGTTTCCTCTCTTAACTAGGTAGTGATACAGCTGTTAAGTTCCCCAGGAGGAGACTAAATGGGGAATTAATTTAGAGAGAATCTACAACTTGGAATCTTTGGTTTCCCTCTTCTGAAGAGCAGGTTTTTATCCTAGGTTTTGATCACAGGCACTTGACAGGAAAAGCTGAGAAAACAGAGGAGCAAGAAAAGTTGGTCTAGTAAGTAATGCTGTTTGAGTAATAATATGAGAGAGATGACCAATATAAGAAACTATATGAACAACAGGTATTTTATAAGAGCTTTTTGCTTTCATAATGAAAAAGCCAAATAGAAAATCTGTTTATAGACAGAAAAAATAACTCCCAGGTGTGTAAATGTCATTTATAGCTCCTGCATTTCCTGAGTGATGAGGGCTCTACTGGTCAGAAGAAATCATTTCATATGTAGTTGTAGCATTTAAAGGTACTAATATATACCTAATAATACACATGTAAAAGGTTATAAAGAATTGGAAATGCCAAGGTGTTAGGGATAATTTAGGACAGATGAGTCCAGCAACACCTCTGAGATGCTAGGTGATAACAAGGAGTTCCTGCCTGAGTTGTTTGAAGGAGGTAGGGAATGAACCCCTATTTTCAGAGAGATGGTTGTGCTGGTTTGGGCCAGGATAAAGGTGATTTTCTGTCTTGTACTTCAGCTTTCAGCTAAGTCTCTTGTAAGTAGTTGCACTTGCTGAAATTAACAGCAAGTTTCTCAGTGTCTGCTTCTAGGACACTCGATGTTTATAGTTAAATCTAGATGTTCTTCATAAACCAATCCTTTTTCAGTCCTATATCCAAAGACCTTTGAACCTTCCCAACTCATCCTTATGTCTAGTTTAGTCATAAAATTTTCTGCTACTACTGAACAGTCATGGTGGATCAGAGGAAACCACTATATTTATTCCACTGATGGGTGTGAATTCAGCCTTGTGACATTTGGCTGCAAGCAGTACAGTGGCAGCAGTGTCTGGGCAATTGTGGAAAAGCTGAGGACTGATAGTAAGGGCTGGCAAATGCTGTGTAAGGACTGAGTAGCCAGTCAGTAGCCTTTTTCAGGAAGAATCATCAGCACTAGCAGTAGTACATCCTTCGTGGAAGGAATAAGTAGAAGTACTTTTGGTTCCTAGCAAGCCCTGAAGCATCATGGTAGAAAGGGAACATTAATTGCAAATAGTAGTACATCTACTGGGAGCCAAAATTACTGAAACATTTAACATGAAGAAAAGGCAACCCACTATAGTGAATATAGCATTTAATGTATGGATTGCATAGTGCACTCAGCTCTCCTTTTTATATGAAGAAAATGGTAGAGAACTAGGCAGTTTAGAAAGAAAAATGGCATGACTGTACTGACCAGGAAGCCAGAAGGACTATATGTAAATAGCAAGTACTAATTTTCATATATAAAGAGAAATAATTTAAATTACTGTCATATATCTATAAGAGAGTTACCAGCAATGTAATGCTTCAGAAAGATCAGTGTAATTTCTACATGAGAGATTCAAGGTTTAATAAATATAGATACTGTTTTAAGCTATTAGAAATGGTTAAAAAAATATATTTGCAATAATGAAAAAGCATTTTTCGTTTAGATTACAGTGAAATGAAAATATGACCAGTCACTTAGTTCAGAAAATTACTGTAGGAGTAGAATTCTGAAAATATTAGTATTTCAGAATAAAGTATTTCTCTGAAGATTCAAAGTGACAGTAACTTCAGTTTTGAATCGTTTATTATCCCTGTCAGTGTAAGTTGGTTCATCTGCAGATTTAGTATTAACAGGAACATTTCAAGCAAAGATAAATACTGGAAGAAGCAGCCTGTTTCTTAACATGAGAATTACTGTGTATTACATTTAGTTTGTGAAGGAAATTATGACAAATTATTCTTAGCTCAGAGAACTGTTATTAAGTGAGCTGAGCAACTAGTGGCATTATGCATCCTAATTACCTTCCCTTTGGTTGTGTAGTGTGTTCTAAAGGTATAGCAGAGCTCATAGAAAAACATAAATCCCATTATTTACAGTTCCAAGGTAGGAGAGCAGACAGCCATGCAGATGGCCTAGATCTTAAAGGCTGCAGTACAGTTTTTGTGCATGCCTATATGTTCTTACAGAATGTGGTAAGAAAATACATCTTTCATTCTGTCCTTAGAGCAGTCAAGTTCCCAGGGGGAATGATTTTAGAGGAGAGTCTATAGTCACAGGCAGTCACTGAAAAAACACTGTTTTCTGTTCCCCTCTAGCAGAACAACAGCAGAAAGGGGCAGCAACTCAATCAGCATCTTCAGATTTGAAACTATTTGCCAAACCAAAAAATAGAGATAGAAGATTTGATCTTTTTATATAAAAACTGAATACTATGGAGGTGGAAGATACTTATGATGAATGATATAACAAAACATGAATGGTATAACAAAAAATGAGTATTCAGTGCCCCTGAATAAATTTCTGGTTGAAATTAAAGAGAACTATGAATGGAATGAGGTTCTGTAGCAGCCATCCACAGTAACAAAGGGGACAGGAGCACATTTGATGTGAGGATGGATTTTATTATGCTCAGAGTTATTTGATGTTCTTGTCTGCAATAACTGATTGGATGACTCTCTTATGTCTGTTCTGCCTTAGCCCATCCTTTCCGAGTTTCATTATACCCCAAAAAAGCAGCTGCCTTGGGAGACTTAAACCAGGAGACAGTGGCAATTTTTTTAGCTAGTTTGAACATAATAATCAGGGCTGTGATGAGGCTTTGAGTTTAATTTAGTACATGATAGGTAATGGGTGACATGATTTAGGCATCAAAGCCATGCGTGGCTTTCGTGACAACTGTTTGTTGATGGTATTAGAATATCAGTCCTGAGAAAGATGATGACTTTCATCCTCCTAGCCTAGATAAAAAAATATCTCCAGATTTTGCAGCTAAGCATCAAAACCTTATGAAGTTTGCTGTCAGTAGTATATCTAATTAAATGTCACAGATATTTGAGTTATTCATGCTTTAGATTTTGTGAATATCGGTCTCAGTACTAAAACAGATGTCTCATCTTCTTCCTATTTCTAGAATTTTATCTAATATTCTGACAGTTATATTCCAATTTTGAGAAATTTGTAAGTTTCATTATTTTTCCTGAAGAAATTTATTGCTTTTTTTTTTCTTTTTTTACAAAATGCAATGAAAATATTTCAATATTTATAACCATTTTATTTTTACCATCCTTATTCATGATACAGCTTCATAATTTTATGTGAAATAATAGTGGGTTCCCTGGAGCAGATTAATTGGCTTTATGGACATACGGTTTACTTGAACATTTTTAGAGCTATATCGTCTTTTTGGTACAGAGGTATTGTGTGCAGTCTGTTGGCATTATAAAAAAGAGAAAAAGTTTAGAGGCATATATTCATTTCAAAATTGCAAAATGGGATGAAATTAAAAAATTGTGATATTTGGAAAGACAGGATACTGTGGTCTTCTGTGATATTTTTTTATAAAGCCAATATTGAAGAAAATATTAGGGGATAATCTAGGTTCTACATGCTGATTGTCTTTAATGAGAGCAGTACCTTCCCTGCAGAGAGATATGTAACTGCATTTATGTACTCATAGTGTAGTAATCCAGATTACCTCTGTACAACCATAAATGTTGTTTGAACTGTGATGACATATTTATTAGTATCACATATTGGACTGTAATAAACTGATGCATTTGTCTGAATTTATAGAGTTTCATAAATGTCGGAGCTTAGTAGTTTAGACAAACAAGAATTTCAAATGATTTCATATATGATCCTTGCGGGTATTCAGTGAGGGACTTTTTTTGTGTTCTGGTAAATGGATCCATTGATTTTTTATTCAGTGCTATAAACTGCTGCCAACACTTGGCCTATAGTAAGTGCTGGCACTATTTTGTATAATTTTTCCTACTATTTTTTATGGAAGAGTGCTTACTAAGCACACGCTTGCAACAAATGATTAAGTGCTTTTTGTTGCCTAGATTATGTTATAGTTCTTCCCATGACATATTCTGCATTTTTCTGGAGAAAATTGTGTAGATTTTAAGATCCTCCACTCTGACATCCTGTGATAGTTTCACCATGGTAGTCAAACATTCATTCTTGCATGGTCGTGGAAGTATTCTTGGCTTTCAGTTTAGGAATAAGAGCCCTTTTTTCTTTTGCAAGAATTACATGTGCTTCTGCTAAAATACATAACTGAGGTGATTGAAACAAGGAGATCAGGTCAGAAGGTGTGAAGGAACTGTAATGTAAGTAAGTTTGCAAAGTCATTAATTTGCAGGCTAAGGCTAATGCTCTGAAAGAAGATACAACTGTGTTATGAGAACACCTGGGAATATTTTTTTTCTATTTTATTTGAGGATTTTTACCTATTGACAACCAGCTTTTGGTGATCAGATATTGCTAGATCTCTAGAAGTAACTTAAATATTGCTCAGCCACTTGCAAACCTTGGAATATCTTGGGAATGCATTTTGTTGGCAGGAGTATCAATCGAAATGTGATGTAGCTTACTGACGTTAATAATCTATCAAATTTCATACCCAGAGACTGTAGTTCATGATGCCTGTAAAACATCAACAACTCTTTCCTTGTTCCTATGTGCTGCTGAAACTGTCATGCAGGAAGACAGATCTTTTGCTCAGGGTATGCCATACCTAATTGAATAGCAACATTTTAAATGTCATTTTTGCTGCTAATACAGTTAACTTCTAGTGTAAAGAAGAGCAGATATTGTATCTCCAGCTAATCTGTAGGAGGATTTTGCTACAGGGAGCTGAGTTACTCATTGATCTGGTCATTGATATTCAGGAGCATATTCCTTTCATGCCTTTTACTTTATATATGCAAGTCCTGTCACCTTCTGCTCTGTTGACTGCTATTCAGTAGCTTTCCTACACAGCTCTCTGTGCTTTTGATCCATGGAATCAATGTCATCTGATAATTGATGGCCTTGCAGTTCAAATACCTGTTTCAATGCCTACAACTTCAACTTTAATTGCTGTCGAGTATTGCTCAGTGAGGTGCACACTACTGAGCAGCAAGCAGAGCTGAAACTGGTTGGGTAGTTATTGAATAGCTTGAACTGCACAAGCTCTTCATTAAATTGAACTTTCCTCTATAGAGAGGACTATAGTGATATGTATGATACCTAAACTTTTGGGAGACTTTTTCTCAAGAAGACTTTTGTTTTCTCTAAAACCAATCTATATAATTAGTTAATTTAACTAATTTTAAAAGTTTTACTGAGATTTTTATTCCTGTGTAATGAGGTCCAGTGGACAGGGCTTGAATTCGAGGTGGATGCTAACTTTGCAGCTTTGTATTTTTTCAATAAAAAACATTGCATTTGTGAAGTATACAGGCAACCTTAAGCTTGAACCACAAAAATATTCAGCCATTGTAACTGTGAGCTCTGCACTTCCCTACCAACAGCAGAATGAGGAGCTCTAAAAAAAATTCTAAAAAATTCTAAAAAAAATTTCTTGTTTTACAGAAATATCATGAGAGCAGGAAATACCTAATTTAATCAGGAGTTATTGACAAGGGGGTGGATGCCTCTGCTTTAGCCATGAAATGAATAAAATCTCTGACTACTGATTAGATGATTGCTGGTTTGAATAATTGTTACCTTGATGCAATTTGGCACCTTCACTGGATGAAAAAGTTTCTTCAGAGATGTATCTCTGACAAAATATCTCTTTCTCATTAAACACTAAAAGATGAATGCAATTACATTAATTTTACTGGTTTTCAAATACTTGTTGTGACTGATTTGAACAGGAATTCCAAACTCAGTATTATGGCATTTTGGACCTAAGAGCAAGGTCTGCCTCACACAAAGTATGTTGTTGCTGTGTCTAATTTGACATCATACAAGAATCCCTTTTATGTGGCTGTACAGTTATGCATGGTAACTTGTATTTTCACATAGCAACTTAGTTTCAACATCCAACAATCCCTTCACTTGAGTTTTTACTATCTCTTTCAGAACAAAATAAAGGTTTTCTCATATTAGTACTTAGTTTACACGAAGGAATTAAGAACAGGTAAAGTGTTAACAGGGTCTTGTTTCTTTTCTGTACTGGATATGACTCCTTTTTGAGAGGTGCATAAAAGACTACCTCTCTGAAGAGAAAAAGGGAGTTATTGATTGAAGCATCATTAAAACTAGCTACTGGCTAAAGTGAGGATTTAAAAAAATCTATTAGGCTGAGAGTAAAGGTTTGTATGTGTAGAGCCACAGGGAACATATGGGTACCCCAAATTAAGATCCTTTTTCCATAGAGGAAAAGTTCCAGGATGCAGGATTTTGAACTGTGGTCTCTAGGATCTAGGTGTCCTAATACTTTAATACCTTGTAACAGAAAGACATAATAGAGATGAACTTTAAGAAAATATAGACTAAATAAACATATGATATTCCTTTTATTTTCCATGTACCTCTCTCTTGTATTGCTTGGATACCAGGTTTATCAGCTTAAGTCCTATTTTTATGTCCCCGGTGTACTATGGGATCTGGATGGTTAAATGGAAAAAGCAAATTCATATCAGTGTGAAGTGCTATTATTGACCTTTTACACTTTCTTTTTTTCCTTCTGAAGAAAAGTTTTCATAATGTAGTTCCTACACAGCACTTAGCACAGAGGGTTTGTGTGCTCAGTTATTGACCGAGTGATATTCCTGTAATGAAATCATCATGATTGCAAGCCAGTGCAGAATTAATTAGTATCTCTGAAGGGAGGAAATATAGAGGTATGAAAAAAATAATTGTTAAAGCTTTTAGTGAAGCTGTTTTCTAGAAGCTGGAAAGAAAAAATCTACCAGAAAACATAAAAGTGTAATTTCAAAGAATGAGATGTTACAAAATAGGATTTGAAGTAACTAAGTCAATGCCTGCAACATCATTATCTAGTAAGAAGCCCACACCATAATGGTTTTGCAAGTCACTTTCACACTTTATTACAAGAGGTACTAAAAACTTGGAACAGCATCTGCTCTAACTCAAGTATGCTAGCAATAACAATTTTTTTGTGAAATTTTTAATGGACATGCAAATTCTGATTGAGATGAGAGGTTTTTTGATTCCACAGTGAAAGGAGCATTTGGATGAAAGCATTTAACACCCAAATATTTTTATATGTATATAAAAATATATAAAATGACTCTGTGATTTTTACCTTAAGGGGAAAAAATATAAGAACTGGATCAGTTACTTTATGACCATAAAACATTAAAGTGTAACTCTTACTGCACATCCAATTTATTTACAAAGTAGGAAATTCAGCTTCAAACTCTGTTTGGTTTGAAATAGTGGCTGAAATAAATTTTGTCAATTGTTGCTGCTGCTATCTGTTTATTTTCAGGTAGACATCTTTCAGTTTCCTTTTTCCAAGCTTGGTATTTCCATCCATGCAAAACCTTCTCCATGAAGTTTCTTGCTTTGATTAGTTTGTGGTCAGCAATTCAAAGTTTTTAAACCAAAAAAACCCACCAACCCCTCCCAGCACGTTCCTGTCCCGTACCCATATCCTCCCCTCCTTCATCCCTTATCCATCACATCTCAAATAGTCTTTAGATCTATTGGATTGTGCCATTAACTATGTTGCATCTTTTTCTGAAAAATTAATTCTGAAGCAGGTATCATAATCATATAAACATATCACCTTCAGTGGATACTTATTGTGTTAAGCCTTGGTGTACTAAGATGAAGGAAATTATACATTTTAATATTAATACTGACAGTTCAAAATTTGTACTAAATTATCAACATGTTCTATTGCAATAGTTTCAAATACATCATATTCATCATAACTTTTAGAATTTCTTTTCTTCTTGAAGTTATGGTGATTTGCTTTCTAGAAAGGAATAGCATAATTTGAATTCCAGCATGTGTCACTCTGAAATCCTGTTACAGGGTAGATTACTCCTGTTTGTATTTAACAAAATTGTCACAGATCACACATCCTGGAAAAGAAACTATAATGGGAATTTTGCAGATGGTAGCCTATTAAAACATCTTTAACAAGCCTGCTTAGTCAAGGAAGCTGAGCCAAGCAATGTGTGCTCGGATTTTCTAGCTGAGGTTATTTACCTTCAAAAGCACAAAGTAATGAGGGAAAGTAGGTTATACTTGTCTCTCAAAGAGAAAGCCCCATACAGTTTTTTTAAAAAAACTTGTATCTGCTCTGGGTAACACATACGAATCTCAGGAATAAGTGTATTTGTAATAAATGGAACAGCACCTTTCACAGAACAGGTGTAGGCTTTGCAATATCTGCTGTTTAGGTATCTTGTGCCCAGCAGAACTCTGCTGAGAGCAGTGGTTATATATCCTGCTACCTGCAGGCCTGAGGAAGGACTGTAAAAGTAGCTAGGAGGAGATATACATGTATATTCTCCCCAAGTTTTCATCAGGTTTGGCAATAAGGAAATAAAAGAGGTTTTATTCGTTCACTTTTTTAATGAAACATTGCCCATGTAATAGTGATTATTTGGTAGATAACTATAATTAATCTTCAATTACCATGAAATTGTCATGCATTCCCTTTACAAATCTCTTGCACTGTCAGTTCCCCCAGTCACTGTTGTGCTGACTAAACAAACAATGACAGAAGGTGAGAAAACAGTCCTCAAAATAATAATTATTCTTATTTGTTGAGCACCAAGGTTTATACCTGAAATCAGAATAATGATGCAGCTGCCTGAAAATTGCTTTATGGGGTGATGAGGTGATGATTATATGCTTTTCTGTAGCTCCATCCAGCCTTCTGCGAAAGCTTTAGTTGCAGGGTTTTGATCTGATAAATTATAGTTAGGTTTGCTGAAAACCTGAAGATGTTTTCACTGAAATAGTGGAATCTGCAAAATGTCCTCAGCTTTCCAGTTCCATCTAACAAGAGAAGGAAATTGAAATGATGGAAACTTGGTTATACTGGGCATAAAAGATATTTTCTTCCCTGATCTATTAAAAGAATTTACAAATGGGTGTGAGTGAAACTTTGAATATAAAAGTTGTATGGACTTGTTAGAGGTAATGTAGCTTTTCCAAATTTTAAAGGTTCTGGTCTTTGTGCACAGAGTGACAGGAACTGTTGCACATAAGTTCTCTTTTTGTCCTGTAATTGCTGCCACTGTGAAGTCTAACAATAGTTAACCATCCTCTGTGACATTGAGATGTTGAGTTTTGAGACTTTATGATACGTGTGAAAGAAAGAAGGGTCAATACCCTGGCCCTCCTTCCATGTTACAATGAGAAGGACACTGTAGTGTTGCAGAGATTGCAGGCCCCTGAAGCTACCAGAAAAGTCTGTACCACATTTGAAGAATTTGCGTTTTCCTTGCCTGTATTTTTTCCCCAGTCCAGATCTGCGAAATGCATAATGTTTCCATTGGCTGAGTAGATGAATTCATGTTTTAATGTTATTTCTTGTGCTGATTGTGTCCTCCAACATGTTCCAAGACACTTAAGAGATTTCTGCTTTGAGCAGACACAGAGCTGCCATTTTCCATGTTCATAAAATTGAATTATTATATTAGCATAATAATGAGTTTAGCAAATGCAGTTGAGTAGATTCTTATATTAGGCTGCTCTTAGTGCTATGTTTAAAAAGCATGGCTCTGAGGATAGCAAGAATAAATACACCTCTATCCAATTAATAGATTATGTACATCCTCCTCTTAAATGTTTCCTGTTCATCCTTGAAAAGGTGCTGTGCTTTGCCTCTATTTTTTGGATGTTATAAAACCTGTGGTGCCTGGGACACAGAAGCTCTATAATGTAGCCTTCAAATATTTTCACGAGCTGCAGGAAACATCATGAATTTTTCCTTAATGTTTCCAAATAAAGTTTCTCCTTGTAGGTGTTTAATAAAAGATTTGCCTTGGTTCACTTGGCACTTCTGTTAAAGTCCCTTTGCAGATGTCTGTCTTAGTACCAGATGAGTTATTTTGGGAAAATATTTTTTACATCTGTCAGGAAGACAGGCAATACTAGATGCTTTATCTGATAGAAAGTAATTTTAAACACAAGGCCAGTAGGATGAACTTCTAAACTTTTATTTTCCTCCTGAAACTGTTTGCCATGGAGGTATATAATACAAGGAAAAAGTTGTCAGGGTCTCCAAATAAGAGTGGACAAATTCCAAGAAAAAATACTTATGATTTATGGATAACATCTCTGGGTGACAAAACCCTTAAGCCATACCTTGTGAAGGCTTGGAGCATATCACTGTTCTTACACCTTCCTTTTCCCTGCTGATCACACTTAAGAGACAGCAACTTAGGCAGCAGAGCTTTTCTCTTACCTTACTACTCTTCTGCAGGTCACTGTAAGCTCTAACACATGACAATTCATTCATTGCACCTATTATGTATTGGTCCCAGAGTGTTCAGAATTCATGACCAAATGAATTCTGCTAAGAGAAGTTCTTGGAGCATTGAGTTCTGCATTGTTACTTTGTATTGTCTTATGAGGTTCAAAAATTGCTTTAAAAATTGGTTTCTGGATGGTAAGGTTTTCTTGCGGCCCCCCCATTTTGACTTCTGACCTTTGGATAAACGGTGATGTGAGAACCAGAATAAGTTCACTCAGTGCAAATCAGGTATATATTTTGTAACATGAAGAAAGCCTCTGCAGGCTTTCTGTTGAAAAGCGTAACACTTGAAATGCTGGAATTGCCAGTGTATAGACTGTCATTTCTGCTCAAAGGCTTTTCTGAGGGGTGGGAGGTCACCAATGTGTCTAAATTATTCTGGAATGCAAGCTGTACGGTCTTCTCTAAATAATTGAGACTGTTTCATGTTCACCTTTTGAGTCTTGTAAAATGTTCTTATTGTCTTTGAGTTGCAGTAGAGTTAGTCACTTGATCTTAGATTTACAATGATTTGTTTCCTACCATGACCTACTAAAAGTAAGCACTGCAAAAATTCTTGAATTAACTAGCACATTTAACAGAACAAAGGGATGTCCAGGAGACTTTTATTCACAGTTGGCAATGCCAGAATTCGTAGGTTATGTCTTGGTTACTATTGTGGTGTGGGGGCAAAAAACCAACACGGGGAACTACTAAAAAGATTGGGACATGTCCGGGAGGAACTGAGATTTCTCTGTGAAGGTTTAAGTTACAGATCACAAAAGAAATGCAAGGAAAGGAACCAGATATTCTTAGGAATTTTTGAAGTGTTTTGAATCTAGCAAATTATCAGAAAGATTGAAACACACATTCTGTGAAGCCAAGAAAACAAGACATTCACAGCTTACAAAGCTAGAATTCATGCCAGGAAGCAAAAGTAAAAATATTCTCTAGGTATCTGAGCTATAGGTAGGCTATATGGCTATGATAGCTGGGTCTGATCGTTTCTCATATTGGGTCACTGACTGGGAGGAGACATTTCTGTTTTGAGCCTCCAAGCTGAGAGGCCACATTTCTTGGGCCCCACATTCTGCAGAAAATGTCCATTTGGAGAAAAATCCTCCCTCTGGTCCCTAAGCTGAAGTGTCAATACAGCTGCCAGCTGCAGCTCTCATTCATCTCCTACCTGCCAGATGATTTATGATGTATCCAGGAGGACAGAGGTGCCACCTACCAGAACTCTGTATGTTAGATTGTTGTTGGTGTTGATGTCGTCACTCAACAAAGTGGGTAGCCACCATCACAGAATATTTCCTTTCAAATTGTCATTATCTGCTTCAACCCAGATGTTTGCTTGCCTTTAGAGGAAGGAGTTTGACAGCCATCTTTAGTTTGCAATGTTTTGTTCAGCAAGAGACAAATGGTGGTGTAATGAAATGAAGGTTAATCTAATATTCATTTACATTCATGCCTTTCATTTGTTCACCTTGGCAATCTGCCCATCACAAATAGATACTTTTTTTCCCTAAATAAGTTATGCTGATTCCAAGCTACTCTGCAGTTTACAGGAGTTCTGTGTTTATTTGCTGGCACAAGCTTCTCTAAAGATACTCAACTTTCTGTGTTTTGGCTTCTGTTACATTCATTACCTGGAAAAGTAATTATGCAACTATCACACTGCCTTAAACACAGGCAGGTTTTTCTTATTTATAAACATCCCAAAATCTAAATTTCAGGGCATGCATTTGAAATTTCTGCATAGGGTGAGTGCTTCCTCCCCACCTATTTCTGCAACTGAACAGCAAGCAGTAGATAAGCAAAATTATTCCATTCTTTGCCTTGTCTGCTTATTGAATACAATATTGCTGTAAATTGGGCTGCAGGCATCCAGTCACCCTGGGATTTGGCTATGCTCACAATAGGCAGGCACTGAATGGTACATAAAGAATCTAAAGCATTTTATTTTCTCCCATGAAAATAAAGATGCAACCCTGGAGAAAAAAGCAAAGCGAGCTGAGATAGAGATGTTTGAAAGGTAATTTGTTTGAAAAGAAAGATCCTCCAGCAGACCCCCAATAATTAATAAAAATCTTAAAGCTGGCAACCATGGGCTGATTCTGATGTCTTAGTGCTATTGATAAAATGTTCCCCTATTCAAGTGATCTGAGCCAATGTTTACATGAAATGGGAATTGGAGCTTTGCTTGGCTGTTGCACAGAACTGACTCCTGCAAATTGCATCTCTGAAGAACTGCTGTGCACAGAAGGCTGCTATTATCAACGGGTAGCCAGGGGTGCAAAGGGATTTTATACAGTTCATCCAAATTGCAGATTATGTCCATCTACAGAGAAATACACTAAAAGGAATAAGAGAGAGGTGAGCTGCTGGGGAACTATGGAACTTGAGCAAAACCTCAGAGGTCCGTGAAATAGGTGTAAAATGTTGCTGGCTGGGGAAAGGATGTAAAAATCCATGACTGTTGAAGAAATATTTGGGGTTTACTGTCTGTAGAGCTGAGACCTTTAGATTTCTGCAAATATCTAGCAGAATTTTTAGATTGCAAGTGCTTTTCACATATGATAATTTGGTCCCTTTTAAATGTTTTGAATAAAGCTTCTTGGAATCAGACAGTGCTGTAATTGTCCAGTCGGTTTGAAAATGCAAAGCTTTATTATTTTTAATGGCCTTTACTCATGTCTAGAGACTGTTGAAAGAAAAGGGTGCTGTCAGGGAAAGACTGCACATAGATTCTGGCAAAAACATGCAAGCTAAGCAAAGCATCACTAATAACTCACTACCTATCAGAAGATGCTAACTGGGTCCTCTCAAAATTTAGATTTTTGGTTTGTTTTTTTTTTTTTTTTTTTTCAGCCTAGCCATCCACGACGTAGATAATTTCTACACAGCACCTAAGAGCTTCAGTAATGAAAGGTGTGATGGAAAAACAGTATATAAATTTAAAATATACCTAATTTTTATTGCTTGCCCTGAGGAATGTAGCAGGAGGTCCAAGATTTCATGGACAGTAGTAACAATATATAATTTTACATAACAGTATATATTCAGTGCTGCAGATAAGGCAAACATACAAATGCACAGAAGGGATTTATAAGAACAGGTAGTGGCCCTGATCCCATTCCCATACTCACATAAGTGTCCTTTTTTAATAGATCTGGGACAAAGGTATTGTAAATGTGTTTAAACATATATGAGTGTGAGAGAGAACATCTATGTAGACAGATCTGTATAATTATATATATTGGGAGGGAAGGTAGTTATGGTCTGAGGTAAGATTAACTTTTTTTTTTTTTTTTTTTTTGGATTCACGAAACAAAAAGTCCAACCATAGAAAGGGTTGGGTTCAAGCAGATTTTAGTTGACAATTGACACAGGCAAAACTATAGAGCCAGGCAAAAGAGGAAGAGAGGAAAAGAAGATATAAGAGAGACAGAGAGACGTGGTAAGAAAGAATGAGAGAGAAAAAGGGTAAGAAAGTGGGAAGAATGAGAGAGGGAGTCACTAGCAGGGGTCCAGCTGTCCAGTGAGTTTCTTCAGGATGGCACTGATTCTGGACAGGGTCCGATGCAAAAATGGCTCTGGGTCAAGAGATGACTACAGCCACAGCCTGGACAGTCATATATACCTCTGAGTTCCTTTTGTTCTGAAGAGGCAGCTGTCAGTCATCCAAGTTTGTTGGAAAACAGGCTGCCTGGAGGGGAGCAGAAGGGTCCCCCCCCCAGTCATCAATTCTTATCTTCTTCCAGGTGCCATTCCTCCTCTGTTCCAGCCACTTTAGCCAGGCACATAATCATACATCCAAGGGAATCCCAGCATTGAATGTTGGCCCTCAGGAAAGGGGAGCAGTCTCCACCTAATCATCAGTTCTTATCTTCTTCCTGGCATATTCCCCACTCTGTTCAAGCCCCTTAACCAGATACTTCACAAGTACAATCAGGGTGGCTTAGTCGTGCCTGGAGGGCAGCTATTCATTTTCAAATTGTTCCTTTGAGACAATTGCAAATCAGTGAGGTCAGACTCACAGTGTTACATAGCTAGGTATGTATACCCTGTTGGTATGGATGAAGTGAAAGAAGGGAACCATGCAAGATCATCCCTGCAAACAGAGAAGGACATTAGCTTAGAAAATGCAGTAAAGTATCTTGATGTGGAGCTAGTAACTCCAGTAGATCAGAACTGCTGTGACTTCTGATCCTTCAGTAACTTTTAACAAATTGATGTTCTGCGACAACACCACAGTAAACCTTGCCATTATGGGGTGCATAAGGAAATAAAATGTCTGCCCTCATTTTTCTACTCCTTGTCCTGTTTGCTGCCAGTGTATGCTCATTGTACTTCATCTGTGTGAGGCTGGAACTGAAAGTTTAAATGTACAGAGTAACTTGCTCTACATTTAAAAAGATAGTCATATAGGGTGCTGCAGCTTATGAAGGGATAGTGAATGTCTCATAGGAAATAGTAACTGAAATGTTAATTTACAATACAAACGTTATTTATATTCTTTGAAGCTGCAAAAGCCCCTCAAGATTGTGAATTTTTACTGTATTTTTTATGAACAAAATAGCATTTTCCTTAGGTATCGGTGCTACATGTGTGTGAGGTGTTTATGGGAAAACAGGCATGTACTGAACAAGCCCTGTCCAGAAGGATGTTAATGAACTGACCTTGACACGGAGAAAAAAAGGAAGTTGGCTGTGTAGCAAAAAAGATAACAGAAAGTGACAACAGCAAAATATTTAAGGCAGGAGGACTCAGCATAGGCGTGGACAATAGCCTTTAACCAATTAGCCTATAAGAATGTACTGAAATATAGGAGGGGTACATGCATGTGTTAATTTGGAATAGCATTTAATTATTGTCTTTTTTCAAATGAACTTACTATGTACAGTTATATTTTCAAAGCAATGATACTGTCTTATCTATGTTAAACCTTGGAGTGTCTAAGTATGTGTTTTGGAGGTAAAATGGAAATCGAGTCCTTTTAGAAAACCTTGCACTGAAGGCAAGGAATTGTCAACGTGACAGTGGTTAACAGAGAGGCATTAGGTTTCTGGCTGTGGGTCATTTAGGGAAAGTTTCAGACATGGCCAGTGGATTTGGAACTCCACATCCTATTAAAAACATTTCCATTTAGTTTCTGAGGTTATTTTGAAAAATCTGCTCCCAAAGATTCAATTGACAAGAGTGTGATGAAAAGTTAAGAAGCAACAAGACCATCGGTAGAATTTGAACAGTTTCTGTGGTTGACAATCTGTAGAGCCAAGTTAATGGACACAAAGTCTGTTGTCATTTGTGACAGGCCACTGTGAACAGCTGCAAAATGCTCATAGAGAGGAGGTGGGGCAGTACCTCTCCCAAGAGTGGAAGCAAGGATTGCAGAATTCTTCCGTTTTCCCTTCCTGCTTTTCTAACTTGTGTTATCTGTGCTTCTCATTCATCATCCCATGTCAGGTGCAGCCTAATCCTTTATCTCTAGGGCAATATATTTTTGCCTGCTCTTTTGGAAGTCTCCAGGGAGCACTGAATTTCAATCCTTTGGGGATTACTTGTCACTTGCCTTGTGGCACAGTTTTGCATGGTTTACCAAGGCTGTTTAATACAGCAGTTTGGCTGACAATACAGATTTCCATTTTTGTCATTCCTCCAGGATCTTCCACCACCTTAACGCATACTCAAAAATATCCCCTATATTGTTTATTCCTTTACCCAGGGCAGTGCAGTGTAATTCCTTCAACTGATCATTAAGATCCATTGCCAAAATCACGAATATCTGCTGCCAGTTTAGATGTTAACTAGTATGGTAACCTGCCTTCTTCCTAACTGCTACTCTAGAAATGTGTCTTTCAATTCTGATGTCATCTGTCATCCCTGTGTAGATATGTTACATACCTTTGGGCACTTTCTGAGCTGAGATTCTGCAGCACACCAACAATCATGCCATTGGGGTAAGACTAGAGAAGTTCTGTCTCTCCTCTTTTGCTTATGACTGCCGCACACAGACTTGGGAAATCTTGTAATATTAAATAACACTCTGGTTGAATCATTTGCTTTAGTTCAAAGAATAGAATAGTAGCTGCTGCCTAACAAAACATTATGCTGCCTTTCCTCTCTTCATAGCTGGGTACCTGGTCTCCTGTGACCTGTCACAGACATCACAGTTACTGTCCCCCACAGAGTAAGTGTTACACACGAAGAATTATGTTCCTCTGACTAAATCCCCTACTTAAAAAAAATAAATCATTAGTCCAATGACATACAATCTTTAAAAAAAAGCTTTTCAAAGCTTTTTGTGATAGAATAACAGGTAAAGTAAAATAGTCTGGTGTTATGCAGTAGGAAGTTATTTTTTAAAAGACTTATAAAAGTCTGTTTTATAAGCTGTCTGTTTTTCATTTGATACAGAACTCTACTTCTGTAAAGTACAGCAGATGTTCTATGAGCTTGTGTTTCTCTAGACTATTAATATGACTGTGCTGTGTGCAAAAAGAACAAATTTCAGAAGAAAAAGCAATATAGCTTTCCAATGTTTTGGATAAGCAAACAAAACAACTGTGCTCAGTGTTTTAATTATAGGAAGTGGAGCAGTCCAGGGAAGTGTCAGAAAAACACAGTGTGTGCCACTTTATTATTTCTTCATTAAAAATTATCTCCCCCCCCCAATGGGCTTGATAGTTTTTACTTCATTGCATGGGAAATCCTGAAGCTCAGTTGATTGTAGCTCTAGATTATTTTTGAAAAGTCAATTTGCCAGTATGAACTTAAAATAATAGCAGCAAAAGCAACCTTATAACCCACATTATGACTGAGAGTGCTGGTACGTTCCTCTGATGACCTGTATGTGCAGGTGTGATTAACTCTTCTGACACCAAAAAAATTGAGAACTCTAAAGAAACAAAATCAAAAATACCAAAGACTGTAAATTCCAGTGACATTCAGCTAGCATCCGGAAGTAACCTTACAAAGTCCTGCACAACTATTCTATGCCACCTATTTTCTCAAACTTAACACTATTTCAAAAAGGAAAATATAATGCTTCTTGCTGTTTCTGCTTGAGCATGATTCTCTTTTACCCTTCGGAATATTATTTTCCATGCAACTTAATTATATTGCCAGCATTTTGAGACATTGCATGAGAAGATGAAAAATTAAAGGGATTCATAAAATACTAGGCTGTGATTCTTTAGTTGCTAGAGATCAATTCTTAGTTGAAAGGAGTGATATTACCTCTTGGCATGGGCATAAGCATAAAACTGACTGCAGAGGGACAATTCATAAGTTGCCTGCAGGAGAAGAAGCAGTTGCCCTTCAAGCATATATTTCTGATTTTTAAAATATTCACTGCTTTATTCTGCAGATGTAATTGGTGTTTACTCCATGCTGGGTCTTGCAGGTTGAGATGAAGGTTCCTTCCCTACAAGCAAATTTGTGTTTGTTGTCTCATTTTCTTTTTCTTCCATTTTAGAAGAGGGCTGATTTTCAGGATGTGCTGATCCCTTATCTCTTAAAATCCTAACCTATCTTATAGTCTGTGGATATAATCTTTCAAAAATCACAATAATAATTTTACAATTTCTTACTGAATATTCTCCATAGCATTGACATGGACATAATTATAATTATTTAAGACAAACACCTGGTTTTAAACATCTATGATTTGGCTATTTGCCATGCTTCTCTTTAGCATCTGTGGTGTTACTGCTTTCCTTCCCACTTTCTCTTCCCAAATGCTCAACCATGCTACCTGCTTTTTCTATCTTTCTAAATAGTAAAAAAAACCCAGTAAATTAAAGACAGTAGACTCTTCTGTTGCTGTGAGATTTCTTTTTGGTCTTCAAAGTTTACCTAGGTAGGAATGAAATGTTCCATAGGTCCTGTCAATTCCTCTCAGATTGGTACTATTGTACTCTCTAGTTCTGATAACTTCCTTTCTGCTCTCTTCTCCCTCAAGCCCCACCGCCCCAGACCTCCTTTTTGTTTTCTGTGTGGCATTTCTTGAGCCCTTATAATTACTTGTCTCCCTTTTTAAAGATTCCGTGTATATCCTCCTCCTTGTCCCTATGTAGGTTTTTGCTCTTTGGAAATGCATAAGCATATATTAGGTATTCGTGGATTTTTTTTTCTGGAAACAGGGCGTAATAATTACAAGCACAGTGATGTTCTGGTGTACATCAGAGAAATGAGATTTCAGTAATGCTGGGATAAAGCTTCTTTTGCTGTTTTTCAGAGAATGATATCCTGTGGTTATTCAAAAGTGGCCCTGACAATACATCATATGTTTCTATATGCAGCACATCCATTAAGACATAGGGTATGTTAGAAAAAGAAAGCCTTAAGAAATTTAAGAAGAGAAGTAAAAAAATTACTCCACATGCTCAACAAACAGTTCGTGGTGTCCTGGTACATCAAGAGAGCTTCTGTACCTCTAGCTTTTATAACACTGAGAGGCTGAATTCTCCCCACTGCAGCAGCAGCATTTGCAGACTGTGTCCTTGGAACAATAGCAGCAGCACCAGCAGCAATTTCTGTTCTCTGCACTGGCAAGGTTTGTCTTCATGCAGACATGGGAAACAGCTCCAGTTCTGCTCACTGGAAGCACCAATACAAGCATCAATGGGCTTCATCCTAATTGGAAAGTGATATCATAGTGAGATATTCAGCTAAGGACACAGGCAGCCTTTTGTGCTCAAGTACCTGATACAGAGAGTGCATCATCTATCTGTACAGCACTGAGTTCCTTGAGAGCATTTTCATTCTTCACTAATTGCAAGGGCAGTTTATACACTTGGGCTAGATAGCCAAAGGCCACTATTGTGTGAGGGCCACACACTACAGAGGGGTTTTGTCACTTCAGCTGAGTGCTGTAAGCAAACCACTGCAATCAGGCCCTAGCCAGCAATAGTGAGAGGTTTGTCATCTAGCACATGTGAAAGAACCTTACACTTGAGAATGCATCTTGAGAATGCATATCCTTGTAACTGTTTTCATTATTTTAAGCTCTTGCTTGCCAGTACTTATGTTCTTGAACAATGTAAGGTACTCATTCCCCCAAGACCTGAAGAAAAAAACCCTAGACTTGAATTGTAGGTTTAGTGCTGATATGCTATGGACCTGCCTCTTTTCCCACCAGGATCAAGTACGTTTTATGCCCTTTGTTAAGCTGGCTACTCCTACAAATGCAATATAAAACAGATTTTTTCCATAACCCTTTGGTTCCTTTATATTAAGTACCTTTTAATTTCATTTAGTTGATATGTTCCAAGATTTATATAGCATTTTTAATCTATCTATAAAGATTATAATTTGAAATAGAAGCTAAATTTATATAAACAATTCATCAGTTTCTCAATATTGCATGCTTAGTATAAGGCTTATATATGTGAGTGGACTTGATCTTAAAGGTCTTTTCCAACCTAAATGATCCTATGATTCGAAAAAAGGGAAATCTACCCTGCAAGAGTTATCTGCAACTGACATCTGAAACAGCTTGTTCTCTTACTTGAAACTGTAAAGAACAGTGATATCGATAAGGCATATATTCAAGAGTATTGACTTTTAATGCTGGCTTCTGTACTATAGGTAACTGAATTTTTCTAAAATTCAGCAATTCAACTTCTGTTAATGGCTTACTATATAATTCGGATTTACTAGAATAGGTCTTGACCTGGTTTATTCTAACAGCTCTTTTGAGCCTATTTGCTCAGTCTGTTCTACCTAGAGAAATTTTAATTCACTGATCCAGAGCCCTACAGACCATAAAGTCTGTCATTATTTGTAACCATTTACATGATGGGCTATAATAAGTTCTCTGGAATGGTTATAGCCTATTCTGTCAATTGGATTTTCATGCATAAATGCTAGATGTGTGTGCTGAATGGCTTTCCATAGTGTAACCTGGACCTTTAATGGATGTTATTTATTCCATTTGTCTTTCCAGTTTAATCAATCGTTATGCTTATTGTGGAAATTTAATTTTGTGATGTTTGAATTTGATCATTAGGAAAAAAGTATTTTGTCATGATTGTCTGATTTTCTTTTGCAAAACATTCATGAATAGATATGAGGTTTTTTGAGAAAGAGAAGGTGGTGGAATAAGACAAAAAATAAAAAGTATGTCTTGTCTTCCACTTGCTCACAGCTGGACACACACCGTTTTGACATAATGCAGTGGTTAATAACAATTTGGGCTATATCCTTCCCAGCAACACCTTTCTTTTTATTGGTTTCTCTGTGACAACTTAATTTTCATCCCCGTGTAATTAATTTCCTATCATTAGTGACTATCAGAAATGTCTGGTTTGGGGGGAAGATTTAGAATGAAATATGAGCAGTCTGACATGGTACAAACCAAAAATGATGCAATTGAGAGTTGCTTATGAAAGCATTGTTTCTGTCTAGCTCTGGCTTGCCCACAGCTAGCAAGGCAAGGGAAAAAAACATGCTGTCCCTTCTTCAGAAAAACACTATCTGTTTCTTGCTCTTTTCACCATCACTTTTAAGCAGGTTACTTCCTGTTTTCCAGGGTATTTCCTATCCATGGGAATACCTAAGAAATAGTGGGGTTTACAGTATTAATGTTTTCTCACTTTCATGAGCTTCCTTCATCCCTTTGCCTGCAGCCAAGTGGTCAGCCTTAGGTTTCATTCAGTGGATTTATTTTGATGGTTTCTACTGGAAAGAGGCAAGGCTGATACACAAGTCTCCACAATTGCTCTTCATCTCTCATGAGTAGAGCAGTTTAAATGCCTTTGCAGAAGGAAAACTTAAAATCTCATTTTAGATGAGACACGTTTCCTACAGAACAAGGCCTTTCTAGTGCCTGCATGCCAGAAAAATCCCAGCATTTCATGCCCCTTTGCCACAGGTATGAAAATTATTAAGGGAATTGATACAAAATGCCCTAGGGTATGTATTTGTCATAGTTATTAAGATACTACAACAGCATAATTCTGCTATGGGTGATCTTTCACAACTTATTTCTTACTCTAGTTACATGAAGCCTTGTTGGTTTGGGCATTACTGTCACAATGCACGACCCGTCACTCCTTGGAAGACATGAACCTTTGGGCATTTTACAGCATGATTGGAAATACCAGATATGGATTCTTTGTCTCTGGCTGATTCCACCCTATCCTTCATGTACTTTCCTGCATCCTGGTGGCTGCAGACATTTCCTCCCTCTGATGTGTTTTGCTTGCTTGGCTCACTCAGTTCTGCTTGCACCCTGACTGGTGTAGTTTCCTTGAACTCTGACTTTTGGAACTTGCTTATTACGAGAGAAAGGGTGGTCATTTCCTTAAGGGTATGTGTGTCTGTGCTGCAATTGGGACTACAGAGAAGTAACACAAATGTTTTAACTTGAGCACTTCAGCTAAAGCAGTGTTAGAGCAATTGTAGGAGCAGCAAACCAATGTGTGTGTTAAAAGGGGTGCCAATGCATGTTAAATAGGTCTGTGGTTACAAACCAAGCAAATGTCTTTGAGTTTTTTAAAAATAAAAATCCTCCTCTTCTATTACAAAATTGTAAACAAATATTAGCAAGCTGTTAATCCCAAATCTTTACCCTGGTCTGTAGTGATAGGTGAGTTGGTGACCACATCCTTACCCTCCTTCAGGCTTGTCCATTATTATCTGCTTTCCTGAACACAGTACCAAGATTAAGCCTTGATTTTCAGTCTATTTTTCAGTCTTGTATTGGTTCTCTGCTAAACATCCTCACTCCTCTCCTGCTCTAAGCAGTAAGTATCTTATTAGGAGGTCCAGCTGAGCAGTGAAATATATGTTAATAACGTGGCTCTCTTTAAAAGAAAAAAAAAAAAGAAAAAATATTCACTCTGTCATACTGTCTAGAGAAAGAAGGCAAAATAGAAACGTGAGTGGAGGTGAGAGAAAATTCTTTAAGAATATAGGCACTGGATAGCACACGGAATTAAAGGTGTGGTAAGCAGGAGTTCTGTGCAAACAGGGAAGTAATGAATTTTCTCCTTTACCCCAGAAGTTTCTCTTTCTCACCAGCTGAGAAGGTTTATAGTGTATGTAAAAGAAAAAGAAAGAGCTTTTTAGAAGAACTGGTGAAGAGGAAAAAAAAAAGGGCTCCTGGCAAGGAAAATGAATGTAAACACTTCATATTTAGCTGAAATCTGAAGACAGTGCTTGCTGCTTCTATATCCCTGCAGAGAAGGGGAACGTACCTGCCTACACACACTGCAGAATTCTTGAGCAAGGTGCCTTGCTGTGTGTTTAAGCTTGCACTTGAATTTGTGATGGAATGTTGTGTCAGAGACTTTCAGTTGTATTTTCAGTTTTGCAACTCTGCTTTTTTTACTACTCTTGCTTCCCTTGTGCTGGCTGCATGCCTACCAGGCACCCACCAAGCTGCTCTATCACTCCTCTCTGGAAATTAATTGAATTTATTAGCTATCAAATCAAAGTAGGGTAATGAGAAACAAAGCCAAAATTTTTAAACACCTTCCCCTCACCCCTCCCTTTTTCCTGGTCTCAACTTTATTCTTGAATTCTCCACCTGCTCACCCTGGATGGCACAGAGGGAGAGGGAAGAGGGATTGTGGTCAGTTCATCATACATTATCTCTACCATTTCTGCTCAGGGAGAAGACTCCTCACACTCTTCCCTTGCTCCAGCTTCGGGTCCCTTCCACAGCAGACAGTGTCTGTGTGTCCCCCCCCCCGAACTTCCCCAACATGAGTCCTTCCCATGAGCCTGCAGTTCTTCATGAACTGTTCCATCACGGGTCCTTTCCACGGACTGCAGTCCTTCAGGAACTGTCAGATCCACTGTGAGTCCTTTCCACAGTTTCATAAATGCTGCCAGCAAACCTGTTCCAGCGTGGCTTCTTCTCTTCATAAGTCCATAGGTCCTGTCAGGAGCTTGCTCCAGCGGGAGTTTCCCACAGAGCAACAGACCCCTTCAGACATCCACCTACTCCAGGATGGGGGTCTCCATGGGCTGCAGGGTGGGTATCTGCTTCACTGCTAAGCTCTGGGGGCTGCAGAGGACAGCCTGGCTCACTGGGGGCTGCACCACAGGCTACAGGGCAATCTCTGCTCTGGCTCCTGGGCACCTCCTCTACATCCTTCTGCACTGTCCTTGGTGTCTGCAGAGTTGTTTCTCTCACACAGTCTCACTTCTGTCTTCAGCTACTGTTCCCCTGAAGTTTTTTTCCCCTTTTTTTATATACATTATCCCAGAGGTAGCACCTCTAACACTGATGGGTTTGGTTTTGGCCAGCAGTGAGTCCAATTTGGAGTTGGCTGACATTGGCTCTGTTGGACAGATGTTGTTCTACCAACATCTCAAAGAACCCACCCTGCTAGCCCCCCCCCCAAACAAAATCTTCTGACACAAACCCAATAAATCTCTCTTATTAGACTATAAGGGCAAATTTTGTGTAATTGGATGAGGCTCATTTGTACCATTTTTTCTAATCAGTGGTAATCTTAAGGATGCACAGATTTGATTAATTTTCTACAGGCAATCCCACTTAAAAGAGGGATTTATAGCATGGCAGACTGTTCCTTATGTTGCTTTCTATGTTCCAAATTGAAATTTTGGATCTTGTGTAATGTTTTGGTAATTCACAGTACTCTGTTTACAGATCTTACACATTGTATTACATCAGTTATGATGTAATACAATGTGTAAAATGTGTAAAACAATGTATTACATCATAATTGATGTAATACAATAGGAGAGAAGAAAGTTTTCTCTTGTTAATGTTTTTCATTTAATTAATAACAGAGATTTAGGAAGTGAATATTTCTGTATAAATGCTCAGGTTGCTGTACCAATTGATTAAATTGTTTTTTTTCACTAACACATTTTTGGTATTGCATTACAGTAGGGAACTTAAGTGCGTCAGTAAAAGTGAAAAATAATACAACTTTTACAATTGGGTTTATAGTTAGAAGTGCGATAATAATGGGATTAATTTAATTTTCTATTTCATTGTTGGTTTCAGAAAAGATTGTGCAAATACCAGCTAATGTGCTTCATATCTGCTGCAACCTATGATCCAGAAACATCACGGACCTTTCAGTTTCATAGTGGTTGCTGTTAATTCTTGGTAATTTTAGCCTATATCTCCTTCTGCAAGTAGCAATTCATGCTGCAGCAAGGTAGTTTAGCTTCAATAAATAAAAACATCTACCTTGGTAAATTCTAGGGACTATTTTATATCTATTTAAATAATAGTTTATTTAACTAATAATAATATTTAACGAATAATAAGTATTTTATTTAACTAATTCATAAGTGTGCTGAAATTTTTGCATGGCTTAATATACAGTATCTAGAAGCAGGTCACTTGCAGCAGCCACTACTTGAGAAAATAAATAATGAGTCACTTAAGTCATAGCTTTTTTACTTCTCTGTCTGAATCAGAAAACTTTCCAAGTAGGAAAATGAGGTTGCACTTTTCTAAATAAATGAAAGGGATCAGTAACATACAGGCTGCTTAAGCAAAAATCAATTCTGATTCCTCATATAGCAGGTAAGCCACAAACACTGTACTGCATGATAATAATGGTATGTAAAAGACATTTGCATTTGAACAATTTTCTCATTGAAATAGGAATACTAAAAGTTATGACTTCTTAAATGTGTTTGACTTATTAAGACAGTGGGATGAATTTGAGTTTCATTTCATCTCCATACTGTCAACAACATTTTACTCTAAGAGCAGTCTGCTCCAAAGCATGATTATGGTACTGAGACAGAAAAACTTCTAACAGACTGAAATCCTTTCTAGGTTAAAAATAACTCTATCAAATAGTGAGAGAGATTAAGGTGTTTTAAAATTTCAGGAGTAGAGATAGTGGTGTATAACTGAGGCATTTAAATAAAATATTCTGGAATAATAGCTGGATTATAAAAGAACAAAATATTAAACAGTGGTCGATGTTTCTTCCATCCTTTTATGGTTAGCTGCTCTGTAGTTCAAAGAGAGCAAGGGAAAAACAAACTGCAGTTTGATATAGGGCCCTCAGCAAGTAACCTTTCTGTGCTATAGATTTGATGCATAACTTTCTTTTAGGATATGGGTTGCAAGGCTTAATTTTTAATAGTTTAACCTCTTCAAAATTCACAGGAATTTTGTGAATTATATATATATATATATATATATATAATATATAGTTAACTATATAATATATATATTAACTATATATAGGCCTCAGAAGCCTATATATATGCAAAGGGCTAACTTAGTAAATTAAATTGAATTTTCTTTATGTCTAATCCAATTTTTTTTTTTTTGTCCTACTAAATGATGCAGACTGGAAGCTGTTCCTTTTAATTAAGATGTTAGGCACTGAGCTCACCTCCTGAGGTGCAAATGCTGTTTTCCAGGGGATTCCCATGGGAGGCAGCAGTGTTTTTCATTATACCAAAGCAACCTATAACAGAGTACTTATCCTGAAAGATGAGATACTTTGCTTCAAGTAGCAGATTACAAATAAGTTGTCACAAATCCAGGTTTTTCTGCATTGCCTGTGTGTATATTGGGTATTGCTTGGCTAGCTTAATGTTTTCTTTTTTTTAAATAACAATCAGTCTCATAGAAGGATGCAACTTAATATTTTGTTACTAATAATGGAAATGTGGCTCAATGGTATACTCCACTGTTTTGTAACTTTACATTATGCTCTTGAGCTGTCATGCAAGATTATGTGGCTTCACATTTTTTTCCTGTAATATTTCAAATCTTTTTATGTAAACTCATTAATAAGTAAGAAAACAAAACAAAACAAAAAACCCCCACCTACAAATAAGTGTGGGCCCATGCCAAACCTGTACATGTTAAGGAGCTAAGTTACAACAATATGTATCATATATCTCAGTTTCCTTCTATGACCAATATCTGATCCTTTCCAGCAATAGTAATTCTTTGTTTTTTACTTTTTTTCCTCCAACTGGCTTTTCTGTCAATATATGTTTATCTTGCTGCCCTCCAGTTCCAATGAAGAATTTAGCTGATGAGTAGAATCTCAAAGGACCAGTTCATGAACACTTTTTCAAACAGGAAAAAAAATTGGATGATTTCTCCCTGTTGCTTGTGAAACTGCTTCTGTGTTTTTACATAAAGTAGCTGGTGGTCAACTTTATCCACGTGCACTGGCTGATTTGGAAAAAAAAAAATAAAAAATTGTGAAGATCATGCAGAGGATGAATAGCCCAAGGCTCCCAAATGCTTCAGTTTACAACAGTCAAGGAAAATCTGGTTTTGTGATACATGGTAATGAACAGTGAGTAATTACGACTAATTGAAGAATTCAATCACTTTATATGCAGACCTCATATAAAAATGGATGTTCAGATATTTTGAATGAAATACAAAGAGCAGAGTATGTTGACGGTTGGTTTCATTGCTAGGACATGTAGTCCTACTCAGTATAATGTATTCTTCCTTCTGTAGTTTTGTATGAATTCTTTCTTTTCTGGTCTTTGAGCACAACAGCACCATATATTGGAGATCTTTACTTCTTCAAGACTTAAAAATTACTCTTTTTCTTGTTTGTTTCTGTGGTGTTTTGTTGTTGCATTTTTTTATCCTCCCTTTCCTTCTATCACTTGACTTTTATTAGGTACAATGCTTTTGGGTTTCGGTGAATAAAAATTGTTGTACCAAATGGAAATTTATTCCTTATTAGTTTTAACTAATTTAAAATGTAACTGGGTTCCTGCAAACTCCCCAGGAAGTACAGAGAAGACATTCTTTGCATTCAATGGATTAAGAACACTTTGGGCATTAAAGCTGGTAAAATGGAGCCCCTTTTGTGCAAAGTGTAAGCCTGGATATTATCAGGACAATACTTTTTGTTAAGGGAGTGCTTTATTTTCTATTCATAAGTGATGGTGAGAAAATGGAATGTTGAACAAGGCAAGTTACTGCCCCGGAGTTGCAATTTGTGTGGCACTAGAGCTTGACTAATTAGCAAATGTCAGAGGAGGGTTTCATCTTAATTCTAATTTACTAGGATGTATTTATCCCTAGAAAGAAATTAACATAATTCTTCCTTTGTCCTACGTGTACTTAGTTTTATTAAAATTATCTTAATGAAGTATCTTGAGCTTTGTGAATTAAAAGGTGGCCACTGCACATAAAAATGTAAATACTTTAAGAGTCATCCTTATAGGGAGGACCAGAAGAGTGGAGTATTCTTCTTAATATCAGCAGATGAAAAATCAGACCAATGTCAAGCACATGAACTTTATTTACTTTTAGTAAATCTTTCCTGTTCTTTTATTTTCTACTGTGGTTTCTCTTGAAAATTTGAAAGCACTGGTTTTGATACCACACTCAGAGAATTAATCAGATCTGCCTAAAGAAATAAGTCAGATACCAGTTATTGTTCACAATCATCTTTTTTCTTTGAGTAATCTGTTGGGAGGCTCCAAAAAATGATTATCATCTACTGATTTTACAAATGGTTTAATGTGATGGACTTAGGCTTTTTTAATTTTATTTTGTTTTTTTTTTTAAAAAACATGTCCTGAGTAAAACTGGCAGGCTAACACCATCTTTTTCCCTATTCTGCTTTTTGAGTAACTTTGAACAGAAGTAGTGGTTTTGATGGTATTTGCATATGGCACTTGTTTATACTAGAGTGTTTCCCTTTAAAAAAACCTTAACTGGTATAAATAATCACTCTTTAAAGCAAAGCAGCTTGTCTGCTGTTTCTACAAGCTTGTTATGCTCTACAAGTATATGTAAAAATGTGAGGTAGAAATACATGTATTCTCAGCAAGCACCTGTGAGCCTCTCATGTTTCTTTTGGGGGAGTGGAAGGTTCTGGCCTCAGGATTCCCACTGAATTAAGCTGCAAGTTCAAACAAATCTGAGCTGAAGAGGTTCAGCTGTTCTGCATATGATGTTCCTGCCTATTATCTACTCTGAAACACAACTGTCTTTGTGAAACAAGGGATCAAAATGACTGAGCTGCTTAGACTACATTCCACCGCTTTTTTGGTAAAATGATTGTATAGTTGATTGAAACTTGTGTTACAGTTTGTAGAGAGGCAGTCAGAAGCAGTGCTTTTCCATCGTAGAATTATGTATGGCAATTATATAATATTCTACTCAGTGTATACTTTTATTTGGAAAACAAAAAAACAACAACAAAATCCAACCAACATCAAAAACCCCAACCAAACTCACAAAACACTTTTCAGGATGGATATAATTTCTGAATAGCAAATTCTTTTCAAATTCTGGGACTAGAAAATGCAGCACAGAATGGCATAGGCTGAAATCCACCAAGATAGCTAGGTAGTCTACCCGCTAGCAAAATAATTTCCCATTGTATTGGTGAAATGAAAGAAGCATAAAAAATCCCAGTGCTATTTTGTTGTCTTAAAGTTCTGGTTACTCTGTACTTTTAAGCCTATCTTACTCAGGGAAGACAGACTGAGTTGTTTTCTTTCTCAGTACAGTATATAGATGTTCTCCTGATTTCTCTGGAGTTAACATTCAAGAATATAGACTCAATTTAAGGTCTACTTCAGAAAGCTGTATGCATCACTAATCCATGGCAAGTCTGTTACAAACTCTAACACTTCTTGTTCAGCTTTCTGTTGCAGAGGGAGAAAAAGTAGTGAAATTAGGGGCAGGCTCACTTACTACGTGCAAGAAATAGCATATTGAAACGCTGATATTTTATTAATTGAAAAAAGTTTTTTTTCTAGGCTCCCTACAAAGGAGATACCCTTAAGCTATTGGTATTTTAAAATAGCATTTAAAATAAGTTCTTTAACTCCTGAAAATATTTCTTTCATTGGATCTCTCTTCAAGCTTGCAGAACAAGAAAGCAAAATGAATTTTTAGAGGCTGAAATACGTTTATGAAAACTCATTATGGAATTAAGCAAAATATGCTAATTGATATAGCACTGTAATGTATGTATCAAAACCCGCGGTTAGTATTTTATTTTTGACCCATATTTGCAAACAGATTTCAACCCTTTTTGTTCATTAAATCCATTTTGTCACTAGAATACAAGATTATATGGCAGAAAACTGGAGGGGAATCAAAACAAAGGTCTTTCTTTTGATTCAGATGAGACTAATGGTATGTATAAAAGTTGTCTGCCAGAAGCATCAGTGAGCTGTGGGTTGATGAAAGTGAGCTAGCTTTACAGTAGATAATTTGCACAAAAAAACATTCTCATCAAGTTGTTACAGTCAGGCCTCAACTCAGAATAAAAGTGTGATATTTATAGGACTTTGTATCTCAAATCTTTGACAGGAACATTCACTTTGGTAGTTGTCACAGTTGATGAGACAGTTAAGTTTGTTCCATGTAAAAGTAAACAAAGGAACAGTACTTGTCCTGGTAGGAAACCCTTATTTTTGCAGGTAATTAGAAACCAAGGAAATTACTTTTTAGAAATTGTCTTTATAATTATGTTAACTTCAGACTGGGATCACAGTGGTTTGTTCTCCTTGGTACATGTCTGACAAAAAATATTAACATGTGGAAAAGAAAATGAAGTTAATAACATTTTCTCATCATATTTAATCTCTCATATCAGTACTCTAATCTTATAGAAGATGCTAGTGTGTTAAGTGTTGGATTAAGAACTAGTCTTGTCAGCACATAGAGCAAGACTGTAAATGCACATTGCTTGATTTAGCAAATCACCTTAAAAAAATACTTGTTTTCTACAGGCTTCTGCACAATGGATTCTTTAGTTTGGAGCACTTATTGACGAATCAGCCTAACTGCTCAGGTGTGAGCTGTGCTGACATTACCAACCTTCTGTTGGGTAAAGCATTTTTTCTCTTCCCTCACTTCTTAGCTTATCTTGTCCCTTTACATTGTTAGTTTTCCAGGCTTGCCATTTATTCTGTTTCTCCGTAATACATTGCACTGTAAATCCTCCCTGTGGCTGAGATCATTGTGTATCACTTAATATTTTTTTGGCATAGAGTAAATACTGCTTTTATGCTGAGTAATGCCAGCATGTGTCAGAGGAGTAGAAATAGTTGCAAAGACATGCTCCATTAAGAGTATTATGAGACTTGCCAAGTGCTCTTTTTCAGGCTTAACTATAACATTCAAGTTTTTTGTTTGTTTAGTTTTTGTAGCAAGAGCAAGAGAGAAGTCACACAGCTCTTTTTCTGCTTCCTCACAGCTCTGTTCTCTTAAAAAAACAAAAAAACAACCACAAAACTGCAAAGGAATAGGTTTTGCCCAAAGAAATGTCAAGTTGCTTATCTAAAGTCCTAGTTCCATGAAAAACAGATGAAAGCTACAGATGCAGCTACTGTTTTTAAAAGGAAACACAAAAAATAAATTAGTTTAATGGAAGTTACATGTATGAGTTTTTTGATTCTTTAAATTGCCCTGGGGTACCTAGTTGCTGCTCCCAAAATCATGAAAGGAAAATATCCACATGGACTAAGCACTGTAGGAACGTGAAGCCTGGGCTTGTTCTGAGGAGTTAATAATCTAAAGAAGAAATGAAGGGGAACAATGTTTATTATTCAGTTAAAGTAAGTGGAAAGGCTGTATTTAAGAGCTGCCATAGATTGGAGGCCTTTTACATTGAGGGAATATTGGGTGTAGGCAGTATCATGAAAAAAGCCAATAGTTGTGTGGTTTTACTTCTTATGTCTGTGCCTTCTGGGTCTGATTGCAGTGCTGTGTCTATGCTAAAAATCTCTTTCAAAATGCTAGCATTGACTAAAGGAGAGATTACTTATTCTATATATTCTTATCCTTAAAAAAAAGAAAAAATCCTGGTTTCCTGCCCAGAGTGCAGAAAAGCAAAACCCCGCAAAGTCATCCCCATCAGCAGCTCCAGTTCTGTCAGGATGAAACCTTTCAGACATGACTTTTTGTTGGTGTTGTTTTGGGAAGCTCTATATTGATTTAGACAGTTAAAAATAGGCCCCAGTCACAGTGTTTGAAAAAGCAGACACCTTCCCATACCAAGACTATGTTATAACTGCAGTGAACACTTGGATAAAATTACCATTTTACAGCAGTCATTTGGCAGAGAAATAAAATTTGGTTACAGGTAGGAGCAGCACAGTACAGTGGAGTATTTTGCTTTTCTCCTTTGCTTTTCTAGCAAAGCAACGTGGCATCTAGAGGTCAACTGCTGGTCAGTCTTTCTGTGTGTTTTCTTCTCTCTTACCTGCCTCACTATTCACTTCCCATGTAAAGCAGGCAAATATTTTCAGAGCCAGCTGCAGCTCTGCCATGCATGAATGAAGCTGAGCCTCTGGCAACCTACAGGGGAGTGGTTGTGCAGAGCAAGACAGGAGGCAGTGATTTGTGTACTGCTGGGAGCAGTAGCTATGCTGCTACAGCAGTGGTACTGAGTCAGCTCCCCTGCATGCAGCCACACAGAAAAAGGACATTTTTACTCTACACCAAGCTTAAAGTGAGACCAGGCATACTCGTACACTTAGTCCTCTTCTCAAACAACAAGATTTGTTAATCTGAGGAGAGACAAAAAGGTCCATTTAGAATAATGAACTGGAGCTTTGTGATATGAAAAGAATTATTACAATCCTTATAAATGTCTAACATGGTCGATTGAAGGGAGGAGGTGTTTTTTTAGCAGTGAGAAGCTGCAAGTAGGATTGAAATGAATTTTTTATTTGAGTAAAATCTTATTTTTGAGTGCTAGAACTCCTGCTTCTTTCTTGGCTGTATCACTTGGGAGCATAGTAGCTGCCATAATGCATCAAACCACTCATTTGTCTACTACAGCACGCCCTTGCCAGCAGTGACCGACATCAAGTGCTTCAGAGGAGGGTGAAAGAAAGGTGTAAGGAGGCCAGAGTGAGAAACACTGATCTTGAGGAAGCAGGTTTTTCTCCCTCTTGATTTTGTTCTGGTTTTAAACTGATGAAATGGATTGAAATAAATCCCAAAATACATAATCCATTTGTGATGGCATTTTAAGTTTTCCCTTTTAGAAATGTATAACGTTATCAAAAAGTAAAGGAAATGCCTAAATAAGAAGGTAAGGGGGAGGGGAAAAAAAGTGTCCTTTTGCATTAGAAAGTGCATCTAATGCATGTTTGGAAGAAACTGTTTTTCTTTTTTATTCTAACAACAAAATGTATTTGCTGCTTCATCTACTTACTGCCTTATAGCCTACAGTCTCTTCCAACTGACTTTCCCCACAGTTGGTAAATCTGTCTGGTTTTCATTGTTCTGTAAAGACAGACTTAGATTCTGCTTTCCCTATGTCTCCCAAGAGGAATATCTCCAGAAATGCTTCAAAATTGCCCAAATCTAGGGACAATCTGGGAGCTGTATGTAGCCATAAATATCAAACATATCTCATGATGCAGAGCCAGCAGAGTAGGTCAGATCTTTCCCATCAACAGTGCTGTACTGTGAAGTTCATAATGATACTTAGAGATGGGGAAAAAAACCCCCCACATAATTATCTTACAAAATACTTTTACTTCCCCCCACTCTGCACCTTTCTCATGAGCTCCCAAGTTTTTTAGATGCTAAGCAAGCCACAGTTAGATGTTATTTATGTTGTTAACCATTCATAGAAGATACTTATGTTCTATACATTGAGCCTACATGACAAAACACAAACAAATAACTAGTTTTTTAAGGAGAAAGTCTTGTAAGACTGATTTCTTGATGTGGAAGACAGGAAAAAAAGGTTACTAAATCCCTCTGGAAAGGAATAGGATCTTTGTGGTTTTGATGACCACCATGAGTATTCTTTCAAATTAAATAATAGTAGTAACTACAAGGGAATATATTGGTTCCGGTCCTAATGCATATTCAGCATTGGATTAAGATATGGCAATAGTTCTAGCTGATATGGTGATAACTAACCAATCCTCCTCCTTTTCAACTGAGGATCCTTAGAATTCAGGTTAAGAACTATTTCTGCTTTGTATCCTCTACTTGACATCTTGAAAAAGTGTTTGGGATTGGTCACAGAGCTGGAGCTCCAACAGCAATGATGACCTTCACTCACATAGAAAATTCTAAATGAAAGGCAATTATTTAATGTGGTGCCACTCCCTGGGCAGTGACTCCATTTGTTGGTGGTAATGTGGTTGAACACATATTTTACTGTGCTGTAGCTAATATCTGTATTTCACATATTAGTAAATGTCAAAGGGTTTTCTCTTGTAGACCATCCCTAGTGAGTTGTCCTCATTATTGTAGGTTTAAATCACAATGGAACACAGTGGATTTTTAAGGAGGAAATGAGTAGTGAGGAGACTGATTGAAAAGATTGCAGGGTAAACACTGAGAAGAGGGGTACAACTGAAAGAAGAGAACATATGTGCAAGTAGCTGCTGACAAGGACAAAAGCAGAGAATGTAACAGAGAGAAATGCAGTAATGGCAATGCCTTTCATTCCTGTAGCATCTTTAATTCAGAATTGTCTTCAGAAACCACAGAGTTCTCATCATTCATCCCTCCAAGGCAGTCGCATTTCAGATGTGAGAAAAACAGATCAGAAAGTTGTAGAGAAGAAAGACTGACAAAATCTAGGGACAAAAGGCAGAAAAGGCAAACTGAGTTTTCAAGAATGTTCTACGATGCATCCTACTCTCAGACAAGACATGGCCCTGCACTGAGAGCATGGATATTACATGACAATTTCTGTTGTGCCTGGGATATCATCTTGACACAAATGGTGGTCTCAGTTCTGATTATACTGGAAGACCTAATGATTGCTGAACTTTATATATAGTGTCCTGCCATATGCAGGCATCATCTCCTGATCATGTTGTAGTTTCCCTGGTAAATGGCTGTGAGGGAACTGTAATTTCCATCCAGTCCCTGTTCTGGACTGGGGATATAATACACTACAAATGCAATTCACAAGTCACGTCAGAAAAAATATGATTTCAGTTATATTTGAGGGCTTAAAACATTGTGTTACTCTCTTTCAAAACAGGAAAAATATTAGGACAAGACTAATTTTTGCCAACTGTTTTGGGCAAATCTGACAAACTTGTGAGTTGGGAGGATTAAAATTGGTTCTTCACACTGCAGGTCTTTCATCTCCAGTCCACCCACAGGCTGAAATCATTGAAGGTATTGTGGGATTTTCAGTGATGCAGACCTAGGCAGACCAGTTTGAAAATAGAAGTGTGATGATATCATTATCTATTCCTTCACACCCACAATTCCTAAACAAGGCAAGGGCTTATTTTCTTGTATCCTCTGTAAACTTTGCCTTCTCAAAGAACAGGCTTTTATTTTGCAGCCAGAAAGTCAAGACCATCCTGGACTGCAAGAAAGAGAGACCATTAGAGCTCAGGAAACAGCACTTCAATGTGTCACTGAAATCAGTAATTCAGTTTAGAGCACTGGCAGTTCAATACAGATTCAACTGTGTAGTGCTCCATACAGCTGTGCTCTAATACATGGAGGGTTAAGAAGGGACAAACACTTGATCTTTAGCCACACTGATTTTTGTATTCATCATGTGCTGTGTACTGCGTGTGCGTGGGCTGCTGGAGAAAATTCTGTCCAAGTTGCTGCATAGCTGTGTCTGGCTGCTGACTGATTACACCTGCCATATTTCATTTTTAGACAGGCTCATATTAACCTTCTGTGCTACAAAGTGTAGTCCTCTTTCACAAGACTTCTGACTGAATTTCTGAGAAGATACTTCATGTTCCTCTCTTTAAAAAAAAGAGGCAGACAAACATATGCTGTGCAACAAAGTCATGCCAGAGGGTTCCAGTGTTCTCCGTGTCTCCTTGCCCTGTTCCCCTACCACCATTCTTTCATCATCAAGATAGTCTGGTGTGTAATTCAGTTTTAAGTGGAAGAAGCTGCATAGTTTTCATAAATCCCTGCAAACTTGATGCATTAAATACAGAGGCGTAGCACAACCTGGCAGATACATGCACCTGAGAAAAACAAACAAGTTATCAGTGGAATTATTTAAAAATCCCTGATTTGTCTCCCAAATTTCATTTTACTCATCTGATTCAGATTAAAATACTGCCTTTTTTTTTTTTTTTTTTTTTTTTTTTCCTTCTGTCTGTAAAACTTCACATTTGGCTTCACATTTTGGTCCACTACAGGTTTTTTTGTTGTTGTTGTGGAGTTGTTACCACTTTGTCTTCTCATTCTTAGATGTATTCTCTTTGTACTTCTGATTTGATAACTGATACTTTGCATCAACTGAGCTGACAATCTATCACTTTACTTTTAATCCTGTTTTACTGCTAATATTCTCTCACCCATGTGTTTAAGAACTGACAAGTTCTGTGACAAATTAAACTATTTAATTTTCATTTCATTGTGTAGAAAAAACAAAATGTCCAATCCAAAGTGTAGGTTCAAGGCATTTGTTACACAAAGTTGTTATTATCTGGTAAAGAATTACCATCAGATATCACTTTTAAAAATATTTCTAGCTCTTGAAACTCTCTGTGCAATGTTGAGTGATGCCTCTGGCTTCAAGGATGAAAAAGCTTCAACGATTAAAAACATTTCTGCCAGGGTTAGATTTTTACAACCAATCATAGAGGAAAACTGCTCAATTTACAGAGTTATAATAAAACTTAATTAATTTATTAATGGTAATAATTAACCAGCAATCAATGAAATGCACATTCAGGCTCACTGATACAGCATAATAAAGCATAATGCTGGATACCTACACAGAGAGGCAGTTGAGGCCCCATCCCTGGAGATATTCAGAATGAGGCTCAACAAGGCTCTGAGCAGCCTGAGCTAATTGATAATGTCCCTGCTTACTTGCAGGGGAGTTTAACTAGATGACCTTTGGAGGTCTATGTTTATCCGAAACCTCTTTTTCCCCCCACTTTAGTAGATTTTTACTGGCTTTTCTCTGATTTATTTTATGTCAGAGTCAAAATAGAAGATACTTCTTTTTTTCTTTGTGATGTGAGCCTTACAAATTATAGATTCTTTAATTTCCTGTATAGATTTTATTGAAGAGTAACAAAGCTCAAACCCATCACTCATCTGTGAATGTGCTTTGGGATACGCGCATGAATTATGACTCTTTGTTGATGACCCACTGGAGATTTATATTCTTTTCTTATAGATATTTTCTCATTCACTTTTGCAAGTAATTCTGGGCATCTGGTCAAACAGCAATACATCAAAAAGCTTTTCCTTCTAAGTAGTTTTTTTTTAGTTTTTGCCTTGTTGCAGTATTTATCCACTTTTTATCCATCATCTCTTTATCAGTTTCGTGTTTGTAATAAGTCATGGTTTATTACTGTGTATTTCATGACACAGAGGAGTTGGGCTTTTTTTTTTTTTCTACATCGGAGATCATACGTTTCTTGAGCTTAGAGGAAAATCATGATATTCTAAAATAAAGACACAAGCCCAGATTTTCAAACTCCTCTATTTCAGGTGTCCTACTTAAGCATCCATGGAAGGTCTGATCTCTCTAGAGTCCTGAACAGTTATCCTGTAAGGATCAAGTTATTTTCCAGTGACTGTAATATGTAATCTTCCCCCCACCCCCTCTACCTCATGTATTTCATATTGACAAATTAAGAATTTAAACACTGCAGGGGTTTTTTTTCAGTCTTTCTCCTTCCCTTTCCCTTTCCCTCTTTTTCCTTTCTGCCCAGATTCTATTTTTAAACCCAAAATTAACTAGAATTCTCTCTGGCCAATATTAATTTGAAATTAATTACCTTTTTTTATTTTTATCAATGTTTTCACTCTCTGACCTGCAAATATATTATGAAATGTTAAAGAGGTAAGGAAAAATCCTCTTTCCATTACTCTTAAAAAGGACAGGCATTTATCAATATGGTGCACAAACATTTAAAAATTGTAGGTGCAGCTAATGTAACTATATATAAGAAAAATCATTTTCCAGTCACCATATACATATAAATCACTGTCCGTATAGAAAATTACCCAAAATCTGTGCAGGCTTTAAAAAACTATCTAAATACAAGGGTTTATTTCTTGTGTTAATCTATACTGCTGTCTCCATCTTCTTTACCTAGAGTACAGATTTTAAGCAAACTTTTACAGGAAAATGTGTCTGCAATGTTGCTCCAGTTATTCCATGTATACCATCGTGCATCATTCTATGATTCTATGTTTTATTTTAATCTTTCCCACCATTTTTTCTAATGTATAAGTAAAAAACTACTTTTATTTCAGAAAGTATTAGTACCAAATTTTAGTGGTTTTCTTACACGAAGTTTTCCTCTGTTGTTCTTGCCTTCTTTTTATTAGTTGAAGTACCTGGATGAAAATGCTTCCAAATGTTTTATTCTAGCATGATGCTCAAAAGATAACCTTGCAGCATAAAAATCAGATAAGCTTTTTGTAACTGAATTTATATGTGGTTTATGTTTACTACTTTGGTAGTCAAAGGGTGGTGTACAGTTCTAATATACCCAGGGCAGCAAATTCAGAAGACATTGGATATAAAAGCTACAGCTGTAATTGCAGGGATTGCTGTCACCTTTTGTTGGCTTCTATCAGTAGGACAGACTAGAGAGCAAGGTAAAAAACTTCATGTGCTGAATGGTGACAGCTGGATGCAATAAAGTACCCAGATCTTTTATGGCTTCCCTTAACTGCTCTTCAGTGCTGGAAGCACCTGAAATCTGTAGTTCTCTTTCTTCAGTAGAGCTTTTGAAAGAAATAGGACTGAAATCTGACCTTAATTTTATTTGTGTACAGGCTTCCAGTGAAGAATCAGGAAAGGAAATGCTTTTTCCAAGTTGCAAGAGCTGTGGCTGACTTTTTGTCCTTGCACAGTGGTGTGAATTGAAGAAGTTGCTGTCTGTTAGTGCTGGAAATAAAAGTGCAGGCAGAAATACAGGTCCTAAACACACCAATTATTAAAGTAAAACCTCAAAGTAACGGAATCAAAGCTGTTTGTTCTTCCTTTTCCAGAGTACAAAAGACTTCCTGTAAAATGTCTGGTTTTGCCTTACATTTAAGCAGCTGTTTATCAGTGTCTGGCAGGTCATTTTCATTATCAAATTCCAGCAGACTGTAGAGTTGGCTCATCGGTATGTCTCTTGGGTATTACTTGGCCATGTGATCAAACAAGGGATATTTCCCATCTTAGCTCCCTTTTTTTGATCACATGAGGTATTTCATTCTTTAGAGTCATGTTCTAGGTTGGAAGACAAGGAGAGAGGTTTCAGCAGATGTGAAGTAGCAGAGGTACCTTGACTTCCACTTCCTTGACTGGAACCAATAAAAAAATCAGACAGTGCTCTCAACATACCTATTGCTCTGCTTTGTGTGCAATTTCTGAGCAGAATACCTCTTAGCTGAGAGGAAATTCTGGAATGGAAAATTTAGAAAAAAATCGCTATCTACTCAGATGCTAATGTAAATCTACCTTATGGTTATTTTACTCATAAATTCTCTTCCCATTACATTCATTTTCATTTGACAGACCTCATTATCATCCTGATTCATTGCAGTGCATACGCATTCAAAGCACTGGAATTACTCAATATAGAAGAAAAATGGCACACAGTGTTTGACCTGTTTCTGCTTTGCAGCCATGTGCATTCCAGTCCACAACTCAAATCAGATAGAGAAGTGGAAAGGAAAGGTAAAAGGCTTACTATTAAACTAAGTGTTATAAAGCAGTTTTCTATCCAGCAAAGCTGTTGAATATGTTCCACCTTTCATTTTGGCAAAATTTATGTGCTGATGTGATTATGGTGTGTTATTACCCATGATTTTAGGAGAATTTTGTAGTTCAAGCCATGCTAGATGTTGTAGAAACATGAGTTGAACTCACTTGCTCTATTAATCCTGTATAGTGACATTCTAACTAACCAACACAGATTTCCTTGTCTTTGTCATGCAAGACTATCATAAAAGGAATGGCTAATAATCTTAGCAGAGCATTATAGTGAAAAACCTCCTCATAGTGTTTTAATTCTGTGCACAGTACAGGTAGTGTGGGCTCCCCTAAATAATATTTGCTTGACATAGTGATTTCAACAGTTTAACTTCAAAGATACAGGGGGGAAAAGAAGAGACCCAGTTCTTTCTAGAGAGATTAGATATAATTAATCTTAAGAGATTTTCCCATCAATTATATTCTAATCATGTTTTACAGTGAAGAAGTACATTGTTCATTAAGAAGTGCATTATATTCATAGTTTGCAGTTGCTTGTTTTCTAAGAGGTAATTAGTTCATAGCACTTTGTAGGAGATGATTTGTACATTATTGGAAGAAAAAAAAATCTATCAAGATTGCTCTCTGATTAAAAAGTAGCACCAAGAATATTACATGGTTCTCACTTCATAAAGGAAGTGTCACACAACACAAATTATTTCAAGTTTTTCTAGCATTTAGTACAAGCAATTACTGTTTGAATTTTGCAAACTAGTCAGGAAAGGAGGAAATAAGGAAACTGTACTTCACTTCCTAGGAATTTGCTTATATAATCCTAGAACCCACCAAATTAGTAGTTAAGGCTACTTTATTTAGATTATTACTGTCTGAATTATGTTCAGGCAGAAATGAATAAAAGCTACACAGGTTGAAGGAATATAATTTATGTGTTGGTCTTTCTACATGGTGACTCCAAGGGAGTCACAGGTCAATACATGTAACCTTTTAAGTCTGTATCTCTAAATTAGCTGATGGAAGAGCTGAAGCTGGCAATGGTCTGCAGAGGCTTTTTTGGGACTGCTGTGAATGGACACAGGAAATATGTTGTTAGCATGAAAAGGACTGATCATAAGCTACTTCCATAGGTGTGTCTGTGAATGACTTAGATAACAGCTCAGTTACATTCAGAACATTGTTTGTCTCAGGAATTCTAAGGTGAAGACATAGTAAAGCAGTGGTACTGTAACTGGAGAGATGGATAACTTGATCGTGGAGTAAATTTGGGTCAGAAGTGCTTTTCCACCCCTGTTTTTCTACTCAGATCTTTGTGCATGCCTCATGCATTTACCTGGTTTCTCTGCTTACTCACTAGGAGGAGATGAACAAATTTTGTTTTCTGTGACCTATGCTGTTGTTCTTGTTTAGGAGGAGCTAAGTCTGTATTCTTAACCACTCTGATATAAACAGAGGACACCTGTAGATATCTTCCAAATTTAGACCAATGTCAACTTTTTGTGGTTAAAAGAATTTTCAATAAATCCTGCATTGTGTAAGAAACTTCCTGAATATAAACCATAGAAAATACTTGTTCATGCCCATGGGAATCAAACCTGTGACAATTTTTGCAGCTCCAATTAAAATACAACACAAAATAGATTCTCAGACTCAAAAAGCTCAGTTACTTTCACTACTGGTGTAATACAGCACCAGCCCTTCAGTGCTGTCTTCTTCATGAATAATGGATATTTTATTTGGTTTTTAGCTGAACAATTTTCTATCTGCACTGCGATGTTCTGCTGTTGGTTCAGGCTGTGAGAAGGCACATATACTACACATATTAAAATAATAATCCAAATTGCCAAGGTTTTTTGGTACCTGCAAGATTGAATGGAAAAGCTAATGAGGGGAGAACCTCTGAGATATGTCTGCTCAAAAACCATCGGGGCTAGCATCAGTTTTGGTATCCCATAATTGAATTCAACAATTTCTCATCTGAAATCCAAAATTCAAACATAGTAGCAGAAATTGTATTTCCATCTATTTTCTCTTTGGCAGTGAAGAAATGGGTGCCAGTTATATTCAGTCCATCTCCTATTAAGTTTACACATAAACCTTCACACCTTAAAGACAGAGTAGTAGAAGTGTTGAAGAAGATCTTAGAAGTAAGCTTTGTCTCCTTTTATCATTGAGGTGTCCATAAAAATGTTAGTGAAGCTGTGTGCACTCTTTTTAATGATACATAGTGATCTAGCCTACGAATTTGGGAAAACAAAGCAAGATTACTTTTTCAGAAACTGCTTAAACTTCACTGAGTTGTATTATATATGTAATAATTCTAAATCTTCTGCTGCAGAAATAGAGATGAGCTGTTTATTCCTCTATGTTTTCATAGTTCAATTATTTTCATATATCTGGTTTCACAGCTTAGAAAGGAAGCTGTGTGTAATGCTGGCTTCTGAAAACCTGGAGTTTGCAGAAGGGGTGACAAAGAAAAAGGAGGCATGGCTGGATAATGAAAGAGCCAGGATGGGTAGCATCAGTATGTGAGGACCTGATTTACTCTTAGTGTCTTGGCAATTATGTCAAAAGCCCTGTTCTGTGCAGTCTGTGTCTGTCAATTTTAACTCTGTTACTTTACCTTCATTGTTGTCATCATGCATACAAACAGGCAGACCATAAGCAGACATGTTACAATCCATCTTCAGTTTGCTGTGTAGATAGGCTTCCAGATGAAAATTAGGAATCCCTAAATTCAGAAGTGCTTTGTGAGTCTTTATGGCAGGGATTGTTTTAATAGGATTCCAGTGTCAGTGAAAATGTTGAAATGCCACTTGGTTAGATGTAATGAGTAACAATGATATCCTTAATGCAAATACATCTTAAAAACCTCAAAGTTTCTTTTTACTTACTCACGGGGAAGGCATTCACTTCCATGCCTCATCATCTTTTGGGGTTTATTAGCTGTTTTTGTGGCTTTTTGGCAGACAGAATTCATTTTTAGAGGGGCAGATAAAGTTTCTGTTACTATAAATAAAGGACTTCTTTGCAAAAGCTTGGGGTTTTTTCTTTCACTATTTTTTTCTCACTAATACTCTAGTACATTACAAGCATCTTTTTTTTTTTTATTCAGAGCAAAACCAAATTACTTGTGTGTACTTGTACAAACCAAGTGTACTTGTAGTGACAGCAATCTGACTGGAACGTACAAGTTGCTGACGTAGTTAAAAGTAACACCAGGTTGTAAAAAATCAGCATAGTAACTGCAAAGTGTGTTCTGTAAAGAGTAGCATGAAAATCTTCTTGCAAATGGCATCCAAAAAATGAGCCTGTTCTCTTTCTTTAAATATACGTGTGATTTTCAAAACTCATTTTTTATTAAAAAGATAAAAAATAATGGAAGCTATGACATACTTATTAAAAAGTGACTTGTTTTCATAAGAAGCTTGAAATTGATTTTATAGGACATTATTATTGGGTTTGGTTTGATGCAAACAGGATTATTCTAGCTTTATATCTGCTATATATCTGCTATATCTTGCTTCATCTGTTATATGAAGTAGAATGTAACTATAGGAAGCAATCATCTTGTGTTCTAATGGAACTGAAAAAAATATATTCAAGAAACATTTTTTTTATTATGGCTTTTTTTCATCAGTAGTTGTCATGTGCAGACATAACTTTTATTTGCTTTTGTCTCTGCCAATTTGAGTTCCAAGCCTCTGGGGAAATAAGGAATCAGTAAAAAATAATTTTTTTTTTAGAAGATCGAGTCAGGGGGAAGAAGGCAATGCAGGCCTTCTGCTGGCTTACCCAGACAAATCTATTTCTTCCATAAGTTTGTCTGATTCTTTAAATATCTCCGTTGGCCTCCTGTCCCTCTGGCTTTCTAGCATGGACCCCACACAAAAAATACCATTGCAGCATGGAGGAGCACTCCCCTTGTCTCACACTGAAAACAGACAATGAAATGTTCAGAGCAGACAGCATGCAGCTTGTTCTGGAATCCCTGTTCCCTTTTAGCATTACCTCTCCTGTTCCAAGGCCACATGAGCAGTAAGCCAGCCAAAGATAACTGCAGGTCACCCTGTTGACCACAGCACTCCTGGATTTCCCTTTGATCCATGGTCATTTCATCTTTGGCCCATTTCCTATCTCCTGATCTATTTTGTTTCACCTGGCAGCTGCTGAACTATTGATATTATACAGATTCTGCCTGTGTGAGTCCTCACCCTCTTTCTTTAGATCACAGTGACAAAAAACTGGCAGAAAGGACCAGGTCTTTGCTCAAAGGATCATGGAAGTTCACTGACAGGCATCCCTCAAGCTTACCCAGGAAGCTGAATACTGAGAGTCACTGCTCACAATTCTGATAGCTTTGGAACAGGCTTGTGTCCCTGGCCAGGATGCATCCTTTTCTCAGGCCCTGAGCAGACAGAACAAGACTTAAGCTGCTGCTCTGTAGGTGAGGACTTTTCTGTTCCTGTTCTTACCTGGTCCACATACTCTGAAGAGTCTGGTCTTGTTCTACTGCTCTTAGAGATAGGCAATACATAATTTCCTGATTTTTAAGTTGTATTGTGTTCAGCCATCCAACTGCAATATAGCTTTTGCTAAACTTCCTTGCATTCTCACAGTAATCTGTTGGCTGAAAAATACTGTTTCTAATTTAGTTGTGTTATTTTATGTTGTTTATTTTAGCTCTTGAATATACAAAAATTAAGAGCATGATACCTGGAGATGGAGTCACTAGTGAGCTGATTTGCCATGACAGCTTTTAAACATACACTTATGTGGAACTAATTGTAAAGGCATTTCTCATTCTCTGGTAGAAAACAGGCTTGTGTTCATGCATGACAGCACGATGCAAAATGTCAGGAGTACTTGGTTAACCACTAGTGTCAGCCCTTGCTAAAAATCTTCCTTAGATATCCTGGGTCATCCAAAGCAGCAACACAAGAAAACACAAGAGCATGTTGTGACTGAGCTTTAGGGAATAATGTGCTAAAGGCAGCTACAAAGTGTACATGGCCTCTTCAACCATGTATAAGGGGTATATTTTGGTATCCCTGGATCCATTTGCTTTCGTGATTCTGTTGTATACTTGTAGTCATGAGAACTGAAAGTTCTGCCTATCTTTTTTACCATGTATTTTTTATAAGCACTCTCTATGCTAAAACTGTTTTTTAAAGTTGTTTTCTTTAAGAACACACATGGCACTTTTGCTTGGTTGGCTGATTTCTGTGGCAAATCTATGCATGTGCCCAAAGGTTGAACTTTGGGTTCTGTGATAATTCATACAGTGGCATTTCATTCTGCTTGACTTCATTGAAATCCTATTTTTAATACAAAAGCAGAGTGAGAAAAGACCAGGAGAGGACTCCTTTAACAGCCGAGTATTCATAGTGAAGCCCTTAGCCCTTACCCACTTCAGCACCAGGATCATTAGGATTTTACACTTTTACATTGATAAGAGGATAATTGGCAATTCTGTTTCAATAAATACATTTTAAATACTGAGTTCCACTTGCCAATTATGAATTTACAGTTATATGGGTCTACCTGTTGCTATTTTTTTCCTGGCACCAGAGAAAATTGGAATTGAAGGGAAACTAAATATGGGCCAGATCTTTGAACCTGGACTTTTTCCACTGCTGCAGTAACTTAAAGGGAAGATAAAAAGCGCTGAATGCCCTCTTTATATTGTCCTTCATCTTATATTTTTCTTGTCCTTGCAAAGCAGTTTGAAGCCTTAGATGCTGGTTTTGTCTCTGTTGAGATGTCTTTCTAGATAGGGCTCTCTGGAAGAGTTAAGTAACATCCTTGGTTTCTTTGGGCCAAGAGAAGCTCCCATGTAATTCCTCAAACCAGACACCTGACAGGCTATGCTACAGGACAGCAGTGAAGTAAAGGCAATGTATTTAGTATAAACAGTATTTAAACTGTTTGACTCCATCCAATTTAAAGATTGCAGTGGTAAAATAGTTGTTCAGGAATAGTTTGCTATAGAGACAGCAATACAGAATAATCCTGATACTACCCAGAGACTAGAACAAAGGGATGCAATGGAAAAGATTTTCAGTATAAACAACTGAAATCCTAAATAGATTTCTTAAAATATATATATATAATAAATAGGCCGTCATAGTGCATAAACTGTTAATGTTGTAACTATAATCCTAATTGTGCTCTTACACAATTAGTTTGCAAAGGTCCTGATTTTAGGACAGTTAAATAGCTGAAAGTCAAGGAGGTACAAAATTGCTAGGAAGTTTTCCTTCGTCCAGGATGAAATTAAGCAGGTTACTTTGAGGGCTAGTTAAAACATTAATTAATAGCTCAGGGCACAAGACTTTTGATAAAGCAGACTCTTTCTGGAAAAGCAAAAAAAGCACAACACAATAAAAAAAATAATTTTTTTTTCTTTTCCCAAGAAAATTAATCAAGTACTGCTTGCTTTTAATGGATTTTGTCCCTTCTGCCTTGCCCACCCTTACCTGAATTGCTAATTAGACAACATGTCATCAAGAGATGCTCAGGCCTCCTTGTAAAGGGGTCCTTGCAGAGACTGTGTGACTGCCTTGGGCTGCAAGCTTTCAAAGCCAGTTAGGAAGAGTAAAGCAAAATAAAAAGAATGTATCTCAGGAGAAATAAGTAAGTACAAAAGGAAAATGGATCTTCAAGCAGATCAGGTACTAAGATAAGGCTATAATTTTAGTATTTTACTAACCTTCTTACTATATAGTGAGGCTTTTTCCTTCATCCTCTTTATCTAGCAGCCTTTGTTTGTTGAAGCCAATGGACAAGTTTTCAAAGGCTAGATTTGTAAAGCTGTTTTGACAGACAGATCCCTATTGGAATTATGCTCCTAGCTGCTAGTCTCACCAGGTGCTGAACTACAACCCTATCAGCTTTAAAAGTCACCACATAATTACTTTCATTAAGTATGTGATCAGGTCTTCATCATCCTGGCTAAGGAGAAGTTTGGATGATTTGAATAAAGCATAGAACATAAGTAATTTAGACACTAGGAAAACACAGTGGGAGTGAAAGGGAGACAAGAAAAAGCCATAACAATAATACAAACAAGAATTTTTGAACTGGAGGCAGTGTCTTTCTGCATGATGGCTCTTGATGGAGGTTTATCCACTTAGGATTTGTTCTGTTTCTTTTTGAACCCCGAGTATCTTTGTATCTTTGGAAATCTCACCCAATGAATCACCACTGTCAGTAGCTTTTCCTCTGGTGGTAGGAAAGAGAAACATGATGCTACAGCCCTCACAGGATTGACCAGGGCAAACAGGGAGGGGTTACATCATCTTTTTCACTTTGAGCATTCATGTTCTGTGACCCCATAGCAGCACTACCCTCGCCACAGATTGCTCCTGCCCACAGGCTTCTGTCACTTGGTTGCAGTCTGCACAATGCTCTGCCCAGCAGAACAGTCAAATATAGGTCAGGATATCATCTCCAGTGGGTCAATCTTCATGACAGCTACCAAAAAGGGATATTTGATAGAAGTGCTGCTTGATTACCTCCTAGACTAATGAAATTAAAGCATAGAAACTCCCTGGAAGGAAAGATTAAACTTCTCAAAGCAGATATTGTATCAGTGGCTAGAGAAGATAATTATCCTTCAGATAGTGATAAAAAAAATCATAGCAACTGAAAATTTTACCCAAGAGAACAAAACTTTTCCTATTAGAAAATCTTTCATTAGGTGCTTAGAGATTAGAATAATCAAGTTCAAATACAGAATAAAAAGGATTTTATGCTTCTCTGCAGTTTTATTGAAACTTTATACTGTGTGATGCTGTGATACATTAACTTCCTTTTTAATTTTTTTTTTTAAATCATGCATTAAACTAAATGTCAGGACTTGCCAGCAGGTTTGGGGTTTTGTTTGTTTGTTTGTTTTTTTAGTGATACGAATTTATAAACAGTATATAGATTTATTTTTATTATTATTATTTTTGTTTATTTACTCCTCCTGACAATTTGAAATAAATAGTTATCTCAGCATTAGGGTCCAAGTAGGCAATTCAATCACCAAGACTTAAAAAGTTAGCATCTGTCATCTAAGTCATATTAACATATCCAGGTGCATGGTTTTTAGAACTAAGCATTGTGATTATTTTACTCTGCAGATGAGAAAATTTCAGTTTTCTTGTTGTTCTCTTTGGATCATGTGACTTAACCCCAGGAAAGGATCTTCCAACTGGCTTTTAATCATCAAATTTATAAAAGCTTTACAACCCTAAAGAAAGCCAGAGGAATTGGGTACCCGGGGAATTAATCTTTACAGATTGTTCTAGATCTTCACCAACAAGATGTATTATTGACCTATGAAATGTAGCTTCTTACATCTGTCTCTTTCTTGGCATATCTCTATACCAGGACTTAGAAGGAAATAACACAGCTGACATCTGATGTTTTGTTTAGATCCAGAAATTTAAAATCCTTTTAAGCAAGTCCTGTTTTTTTATGGAACTGTGCCAAGCTGCAGGGATGTGGTAACTGTGAGTGTCTGCCATGTGAATTAAACAATGTGGATTAACTGCAGTTTCTTCATCAATCTTAATATTTGGTTGTCATAAGAAAAATGGAGAAAAAATACTTAATTTTCAGACCAGACGTAAGTAGGAGGGGAAAATATTTATCTTAGTAATAAAGTGGAGGTGTCTGCAAGGTGCAATTTTCCCTCTCAAAATAAGTAGTTCCAGGCAATGTGTAACACAGTGTGAGCTGTGGAAGTGACAGGAGCACTGTGGAATTAATAAGGAGACTTTTTACCTCTGAATTGGTTCCTCGCATGATTTCATTTGTTCACTTATAAATCACAGAATGTTTGTTACATACTGTCTTACTTCAAGCACAAGTAGCTTATCAAATACCATGCATAATGTGACTATGAGCTGCTTGTGGTCTTTTTTGCATCTGAGGTTTAAAATAGGAAGTGTCAAAAGAAAACAATGCTTTATGTTACACTTAGGGCTAGAAATAAAACAAACTTTCAGTAATGATGTATGACCAGATTTATGCAAACATGATGAAAAGATCTCAAGTGTAATTTTGATCAAAAATGTTTCCTTTTTGGGAGCATACCATGGAACAGCTCAGAGAAGACTCACATTTTCTCACATTTTTGAAAGCTGAGTAACTGGAAGCAGACTTGGCATGTTTATTGCCTCTTCATAAAACTTTAGGGGGTCTTCCTGTGTGCCATGTTCATCAGTTACAGATAAAAAGCAAGCATTATTGGGAACCTGATGAACCAGAGCTGCTTCCCCACCTGTAAATAGATTCTGTGTCAATTTGTAGCCTTTGCTATGAGCATACATGCTAGAAAATACCTGAGACATCACCAGTGAAAGAACAGGCCAGGCCAGTGTAGAGTCCATTCACTGACCCATGGCTGGGCATTCCCATGGCCAGAGAATGAAGGAGCAGAGCTGCTCACAGGGGTGATGTGCTTGTCATGAAGGCCACAGCACATCCCTCCTCTGGGATGTTTGCCTGACATTGAGTATTGCTGCAGGAGGGCATGGCATATTTTGCAAAGCACAGATGGTTAAAGCAGATCCACTCAAATGCAGGTACCTCACTTGCACCTGCAAGTGCAAAGCAAGTTAGGACTTTCTCTTTTAAATAGCAGGTTTTATGCTGTAACTTTTTTAAAAAAAAATTGAGTCAGAGAACAAATATTTATTGCAGTGCAATGTTCATTGTCCCTTTTTCTAAGCCTGAAACAAGGTATGATTTATTTGAAAGAAAAGAAAATCAATCTGTGAGGGAGCTGTCATTCTAAAAGAGCCACCTGGTTCTCAGGTGGAGGTACAGTGGAAAAAAATGTTCTTCACCATTCTTCTGAATAAAACCAGTTGTTCTGTTTGTCCTTCAGCACTTTATTGAACTGGGGCTTCAGAGCCTGATTCACTTCAAATTCATGCTTAATGAAGCAGAAGTTGTACTAATAGCAGCTATTAAATGTAGATAACATAACAGAAATTTCAGCTTGACACCCAGGGTGTGACAATGGCTAAAGCAGCAGGGGCTGGCAGAGCCCAGTTGTGATGCACTCCAGAGATTTCAATTCCATTCCTAATGGCACTGCCAATGAATCACTGCCCACATAAGCAGAAGCCTGTTTCTGGATAAGAAAACCTGTTTAAAAGAGCCAAAGGGTGTTTCAACAACTTTATCAGATAGGCACAATGCACAAATACTTACAGAGAGGTGTGCTATAGAAAATGGGAGACAAGTGTGACAGCATACTCCAGCAAGTGTTAAAGACCAGCCTGCTGGCTTTGAAAAGATAGGACAATAATTTTAATAGTCATCTCTCAATTTTTGAGGATAATTGAAGGGCTTTGGTATCTTGGATACTCCAAGGGGTTTTAGGACTTGCTGCGGAGAGCCACACAAAAGCATACACAGAGGGGAAAGAAAAAGCACCCCAGTGAGTGGAGCAAATGCTCATTTACTATGGTCAGTACTGAGTCTGAGCTAATAAGCTGTGCAGAACACAAGAGGAGTGTGTGTAGCATTGTGCTGACATACCCAGCCTGGCTTCAGACCTAAACCAGCTCAGGCACAGCAGCCTTGAGCAGCCTGAGTTCTGTGTCCTGCAACACTGCTCTGCTTCTTGGCAGACCAGGGAGTTAGAGCAGTAGCATTTATTTGGCAGTGCACATATGGTGCTACACCATCCCCAATCCAGCTGCCTTTGCAACGAGCCATCTTACAGGCTGCTTCACCTATGATGCTGTTTATTCACAGAGAAATTGCTAACAGGAAATCTGAATCGTGTTTATTCACCAAGTCAGTGAGGCCACTGAGTGACTCACATTCCCATCTCATAAGCTGGACCCCAAAAGATGCAAAATACTTCCTGCAGTTAACTAATCAATGTATAAAGTACATTACACGAGCAACACATGTATTCTTGGTATAAAAAAAAAAATCTCTAATGAATATAATGTATAAATGTCACATAAATGCAAAGTGGTCTCAGTTGTCACAGAGGCTGCTTGAGTCCTGCTGTACCAGTGTGTACCAACCACCTCTCTTCTCTATGGAGAGCTGTGCACTGCAAGTGTATAATTGAACACAGAGCAGTCCCTGTATTTAAGGCCCATCTTTGTGATTCTGCAAGGGCCTGAAAGGAGGAGTTTCCCAGTACAGAGGCCAACTAGTAAAGCTATTCTTTAACCTATTATTGTTTTTAAAATTGGTATTAGTATTCATGCCCAGTGTTCAAATGATGGCCAAGTATTGTTCCTCAGCACTTCAAAGGGTCCTTTCCTCTCTTCCCCCCTCAAGACTCTGACATTTTTTGTTTTAACTTTGGTGGCTCCCAAACACCTGGGGCTGATGTGAAGCCCTGGGGACTGTCTGGGGAACTCAACCATCTTGTGTAAGGGCAGAGGGAGATAAGGAGGGGCCAGGATAAACAACAATACAAATTTCTTTTCCTTACAGGTTCCAGTACAGATGCTTTCCCCAACAACTTCATGTCAGTGGCCAAGACCACCCTGAAGTAGCTCTTCCATCTGTGCCCACATCTGCCCCCAGCACTTGGACTCTGTTATGCATTTGCAGGAGGACCACCTCAACACCTCCTTTGAGCACTTTATCACCTTTGTGCAGGTCAGTTCATGTTATTTCTTACACAGCACATAGAGCTCTCTGCTTTCTCTTTCTCACCCTCTTTTCTCATTCTTACCACTTTCACTCTCTCTGCTTCTTTGCTCTCTCTCTCTCTGCTTTATCTCTCTCCATTCCATGTACCTCTTGATATCTCCCTACTCTCTACTTTCTCCTTTTTTACTCTCTGCTTTCTCTTTTTTTCTGATTTACCTCTCCCTTCTCTCTCTCCTTCCACTCTCTGCATACTCTCCTTCACTCTCTCTCTGCTTTCTCTCTGCCTGCTACGTCCTTCCTGCCTGCCTCCCTGTTCTTTTTCTTCCTTTCTCTTCTCTTTCCCTCTTTTTCTCTCCCTCTAGTTCTTTCTTTCTCTCTCATGATCCCTTTCCCTGTCCCTTTCTCTTTTCTCTTTCTCTTCCTCTCTCTCTGCTTCTTTTTCTCACTTCCTTATATCTTTTCCTTCCTTTTCTTTCACTCTTTTTTCCCTTTTTCTCTCTTTCTCCCTTTTAATTTTCTTTATTTTTTCTTTCAGGAGAAAAAATTATTTTATTGTCTGCAAAACCTTGAGTTTCTCCCAGAGTCACCAGAGTGGCAGCACCCATAACCCAGGTTCTCTCAGAGTTTGTGGCACATGGATACAGTAAGGTCCCAGCAGATGCAGAGTCCTGGACGCAGGTTCCAGATATGAATTGACTTGGTGTTCTGTTTGTCTCTCTCTGCTAATCATTCAGCCCCATGGACAGAAGGCAGCTGCTCCTCTGCAGGATTTTAGCAGCCCTGGCTTTATATGCCAACCACTCCTGTGCTTCACCTCCAGTGACACCCCTGACACCAGCAGCCAAATGTCACTTCCACTCTGCAGCAGCCAGGGGTGGTTGAAAGCTGCCAGATGCCTGCTCCAGAACTGCACCCAGGGGATGGCACATCCCAAACCTGCGCCATTTCCAGTGCTGCACACCTGATTGCTGAGCTCCAGCTTCCCTGGGACTCCTTTCCTGAGTGACTGCTCAGAGCACAGACACCATCAGGGGTTGGCAGTGCAGGTGAAGGTGTGCAGCCCCTCTCTGCTCTTCAGCTCCTCCCTCAGAGCCTGCAACAGACAAAACATCAGCACTGAGAGAGCTGCTTTACTGTCCACAGGCAAGAAAGTAAGTGTGAGAAGAAAGTAAGTAAGTGTGAGAGAGCGAGAGAAAGTGAAAGAAAGTGAAAGAACGGCACAGTGAGCGAGGGGGCCAAAGTAAAGGGGCGGGGAGGGGCAGAAAGGGAAGAGGGGGAGGGCAGAAAGGGGAAGAGCTCCAGTGGTTTGCACTGGGCAGGAAGGGCTGCACTGGTCTGTACTGGGCAGGAAGGGCTGCACTGGTCTGTACTGGGCAGGAAGGGCTGCACTGGTCTGTACTGGGCAGGAAGGGCTGCACTGGTCTGTACTGGGCAGGAAGGGCTGCACTGGTCTGTACTGGGCAGGAAGGGCTCTGCATTCCTCAGCCCCCCGCCCCTGTGCCCGCGGCTGCCCCGCACCCCCCGCACTGCCCTTCCCCTGCCCGCAGCCCCCGGCCCCGCCCCGCGGGTCTCGATGCGGGCAGCGATCAGAGCCCCCCCAGCGCTGCCACCCCCAGAGCTCGGTGCGGGCAGGGGGCAGCGGGGGGAGTGCGGGGCAGCCGCGGGCACACGAGAGGAGGGCTGAACACAGAGCCGGGACACAACACAAACCGCACACACACACACACAGACACACACACACACCGCACACACACACACACAGACACACACACAGACACACACACACACCGCACACACACACACACAGAGTCACTCTCACATCCCCGCACTGCCCTCCCCTCACGCACCATCCCGCGCTGCTCCACCGCCGCTTCTCTCCCGACTCCTCCGGCTCCAGGGGGATCCCGCACACCCCCGCACCCACCTGGGACTCACAAGAGGAAAACAAAGAGCGGAGAAACACCTGAGCGAAACTGAGAGCGAAACTCCGAGCCCCCGCACCCCTCAGCCCTCGGCATGGGACAGACACAGCACGCGGGCGTTTCGGGGAAGGTTTTTGGGGGGGTCAGTGGGAGGGGGGGGGTGGCACTCGGGAGGTTTTTCCCCACCCGAAATGCCCACGGCTCTGCCGGCGGAGGCGCGGGGGATCCTCCCGCGGGACGCGGTCACTCGGGGCTCTCCGCCCGGCTGCCAGGGGAAGCTCCGCCGGGTCCCGGGAGCGGCTGCGGGGGGAGGAAGGGCAGAAAAAAACAGTGAGAAAGAGTGCGGGCAGCGAGGGGAGATGGGGGGGGAAGGACACTGACCGGGAACTCGGGAAGGCCCGCTCCGTGCCCGCACTCACCGCCAGCAGTCAGTAGTCAGCAATTGAATCAGTGAATCAATTAAATCAGGGGTAAATCAGGGGTAAATCAGGGGTAAATCCATCGCAGCAGCAGCATCCAGGGTGGCAGTCGCAGCACTTACCTGCGTCGCAGCGGCGGCAGCATCCAGGGCAGTGGGGACAGAGGTGGGGACAGAGGTGGGGACAGAGGGGGGGGACAGAGGGGGGGAAGCACACGGGGAGCCGGACCCCCCTCCCCAAAACCTTGTTAGGGGGATCCGAAGCCCAGAGCCAAGTGCCTGTGAGCCCCAGAGCCGCAGCCCGGGGCGGGACAAAGCCACACACGGAGGGGACACGGAGTGCCGCGCGCGGAGGTCACGCAGCCAGCAGCCAATCACAGCGAGGGGGCGGGGCCAGAGACACCCCCCCCCTCCCGGCCCCGCCCTCTCCCCGCAGGTGCCGGGGGGAGCCCTGGGGCAGCTCCCGCTCCGGGGGGGACAGAGGGGCTCGGGGTCAAGAAAGCATTTCCATTAAGGGGAAGAAAGAGCCCCCGAGGTGTTAATCGAGCTCTTGGAAAGGCTGAACAATGCAGGAGGTAAACAGAGCATGAGCCACCGCCAGATTTCCAGAAATTAATTTCCTTTTCTCTCCCCTGCTGTGTGGGAGGGTGGGGGTGAGCGATGCCCGGGCTGAGGCAGCTCCGGGGGAAGCTGAGGCCTTTACATTTTCTCCTGAACAGAGGAAGACTCTCAGCTGCTCTTTACTCCTGAGAAAGTAAGCATGCCTCTGAGCTGTATTATTATAAATATAATCTATAATAATATAAATAATCTATAATATACATCTATATAAACGAAAATTATATATTCATTTATTTACTGTGAAAAGAAACCCCAAACCAACAGGGCTGCCATTAAATTGGAGAAGCATATGGACACTGGCCTTGAACTCAAACTTCTAGTGGCTAGACAGCAGCCAGGCAGAGAGGGACCTGGGGGTCTGGATTGACAGGAAGCTGAACAGGAGCCAGCAGTGTGCCCAGGTGGCCAAGAAGGCCAATGGCATCCTGGCCTGGATCAGGAACAGCGTGGCCAGCAGGTCCAGGGAAGGGATTCTGCCCCTGTACTCAGCCCTGGTGAGGCCACAGCTCGAGTCCTGTGTCCAGTTCTGGGCCCCTCAGTTCAGGAAGGAGATTGAGGTCCTGGAGCAGGTCCAAAGGAGGGCAACCAGGCTGGTGAAGGGATCCAGCACAAGTCCTGTGAGGAGAGGCTGAGGGAGCTGGGGGTGTTCAGCCTGGAGAAGAGGAGGCTCAGGGGAGACCTCATCGCTCTCTACAACTCCCTGAAAGGAGGCTGGAGCCAGGGGGGGGTTGGGCTCTTTTCCCAAGCAACTTTCAACAAGACAAGAGGACACAGTCTTAAGTTGTGTCAGGGGAAGTTTAGGTTGGATATTAGAAAGAATTTCTTCACGGAGAGGGTGATCAGACATTGGAATGGGCTGCCCAGGGAAGTAGTGGATTCTCCGTCCCTGGAGATATTTAAAAAGAGACTGGATGTGGCACTCAGTGCCATGGGCTGGGAACTGCAGTGGTAGTGGATCAAGGGTTGGACTTGATGATCTCTGAGGTCCCTTCCAACCCAGCCCATTCTATGATTCTATGATTCTATGATTCTGCTCTTGCTACTTCTAGAAATGTCTACACTACTTTCCCCCTTTCAAGTCTCTCACCAGCTATATGGTTACTGCCTTCTAAACATATGTACAATGGCAATGCAGTGCTGATGGTTTTGTTCTTAGACAGAAGCTCTTGCTCTTACTTGTAACTATCTCTGGGAGTACTATAGGTCTAATTTAAAAAAAAACTAATACAATTGTCACATTGTATTAATCACTGGCACGATGCTTTGTCTGGCAGGAGAACACCCTTGTCAGAGTGAAAGCACTCATCACTGTTTAGATGTTACTTTTAAAAACATAATATGCTAGAAGAAGCAGCTGAAAGAGATTTTGGAACTCCTCTTTCTGCCTGCCTGCACCTCGCTGCTTGTTAGGCTGCTTCATTTTGTCATATCAGAAGATATCTCCCACCACTATTATAATATTTTCAATTTGTGCTTATGTGAAATTGAGACTTCCAGTATATACTTTGGACCATAAAGTTAATTAAATAGAGAATAAGGTAAAAAGTATTGCTAGTTTATTAAATATTTTAGGATGTTTGTGATGCTTCATGAAAGTACATGAAAGAAGACATTTTATTGGCTGAAATGCTTTATTAATACCCAGCTTAATATTCAGCAAGTGTTGAGCAGTTTATTCTGACAAATTTCTACGTATCTCCTAGACCTCTTTATTGTCACCACTGCAGTTACCTGCCTTCCCTCAACATGGACTTCTCTCAGGTAGCTGGATGTTGCAGTCAGATTCAGTCTGTAAATGAGCAGTGGGAGAAGATTTGTCTACAGCAGCAATATTTATGATCTAGAGTAATCAGTATTAGGATACTTGTCTTTTTTTACAGCCTTCTGTGAAGAACTCAGCATGAGCAGGGCTCACACCGTATATGAGAAAAGCTAATTAAAACACGTTTTAGTAGTTCTATTTCATAGGTGGGGAAAGTGAAGTACAGAGGAAAATGAAGAGTCTTATGAAGATGACAGGGAAAAAGAGTAGGAAAATAGAGTCCAGGCTGGCATATTTGAGGCTTGTCTCTCTGTTGTGCCATGTCATGTTCCATGTAGTTTTTGCAGTTACTATTATTGTTGTTGTTATCCATTCTGCATGGTATCATTCATGCTATTAAATCTGAGGGGCCACAGTTTTTAAAGCAGGCAGAAGAAACTAACCCTAAGGCTTTACAAGGTACGTATGAAGCAGACCCCAGTTGGCTGCTAAACACCAGAAATACAATGGACAGCAAAGAGACAAAGCTGAGCAGCCTGGAAAAGGGGCATCCTGAAGCAGCAATTGTCTACCTAACCTGCAAATAGCATGAAACTGTGAACAGGCAGTGTTTCTGTAAAGAAAAGCACATGCTCTGAAATGACTCTGCATCCTGGAACAGTCAGGACAGGAGCATTCTGCAGGGTGGCTCAGACGTTTGGGACAGCAAAATTTTGGTTTTAAAATATATGTAAAAAGGTATTGCAGAGAAAGACACTTCAAAATCTAGGTCACCTGTCATCACTGATTTTTTTTGAGAAGTATTTTTATTTTTCTGTATATTTCCTGGAAGCCTGAAAATCCCTTTTTCTTTCTCCCTGCCTCAATGACCTGTTATCCAGAAAAGACCTCATCACCCCTCAGTTCATTTTGGGAAGCAAATTATAACCTCAGCACATGGTCACGTAGTGCTGTGCCTTTTCAGGGAGGGCTCTGTGAAGCAGATGGACAGATATAGCAAGAGAGCCATTATCTTATTCATTTCAAACTTGAAGGTATAGAGATGAGCATGTGACATGTACATATATCTAAATAGTTTCTTGGATTACATTTCTGAAACATTTTTTCCCTGTGGAATGATTATTTCTATTTCAAATAATATTTTCACTTACAAGTGAGAATAGATGAAAAATTCAGAAAAAAAAGGGGGTTTAGTTACCTGCAGAAAAGCAGACTTCAGATGTCACTACTGAGGGCTCTTCCAAGCATTTAATTTACAAAGAGATTTAATATTTGGTTCTTTCTGGAGTTGCTAATAGTACAGCTAATTGATATGGTGATTCTTTTGTCATGACAATCTGCTTGAAGAAATGAGATAGAAATGTCCTACAGTTAAAAAATGTAGAAAGATTTCAGTAATGGGGAAGAAATAAGAATGTATGTAAAATGAAGCAGTACCATCAGTCCTCTCCATAAATTAAATCAACCACCTCTTCAACAGAAAAATACTTTGCTTGTTCCAAAGATTTAACCAAGCTTGAGTCATTCCTCTGAAACTCTCAGTTAGAAACACTCAGTATCTCATTCCTGCCCATTTCATGTGAAGACATAAATCTCTCAAACAAGATCCACATGGTTCTTGCTTTCTTCAGTGACCACCACGATGAAAGGCAGCAAGAACAGAATCCTTCCTTTACTTCTAAATTGCTATGATCTGCACTTAGGCCTTTGAATAAGCAGCTAGTACATCAAGAAAGGGTTAAAAGCAATGCCCTGCTTACAAACTTCTAGTAATCTCAGAAATCTCTCTATTGTCCTTCAATAAATCTCTAAATGAGAAGTGTGGCAACATTGTCTTAGTTATTAATAGATGAAGTTTTCTAGTATTACCAAAGAATCCTCACAAAGGGCAGAAAATGAAAGGGTAGAAAATATTAGGCTCCCTTTCTTGCTTTGTTTCTTTGAAGCACTGTAATTTCATTGTGATTCATTAGGTCTAGACACAGGAGTTCTGAAAAGCCCATCCTGAGTTACTACATTACAGGCCTTTAAATTACTAGAAACCAAATGTGTGGTGAAAACCTGCAGTGATGTGCTTGTCTTTCCAGGTCACTGTATAGCAGACCTCTGTTTTCTCTTGAGAGAGTGCTGGGAGTTAATGGTTGCTCAAGCTGGGGATAATGTGTGATACAATTTTCTTTCTTTCCTCTTGTTTTTTTTTTGGTGTTTTTTGTTTGATTGATTGTTTGTTTGTTTTTGTTTACTTGTTTGTTTGTTTTTCCTTTTCTTTTAATTGTTAGTTCTGTGTGTTCTATTTTTTTTTTTTCTCTTTACATACAAAAAAGTAAAAGCCCAGATTGCACGGAAGGATGAGAGAAGAGAACAGACAGGCAGGAATTGCTCTCTAAGGAGGGAGGGATAATTAGATTTTAAAACTTTTTTTTCTATTAAAAAAAACTACCTTGGAGCTATACACACTGATGATAGGCCCAGCCTTGCTTGGTGCAGTCAGCAGAAGTAATATTTTGGACCCTCAGGAAGCTTTATTATTAAAAAGTGAAAATGACCATATTTAATCACGTTATGCTAAAGGGGATAACCTTTCAGGTGTGCAAGAACGATTATTTAAATATGTATTTTTGGCTTTTCTTAGATGAAGAGGACGTGGAACTTTATACCAAAATCAAGTTTATATGATTTAAAGTATGAGGGATTTATGAAGCCCTGGCTACTGTAAAACTCACTCCTCCTGTCAGCTCATGACTATGGAAATGAAACTGAGGACCAATAGCTCTCAAAAACGCTGAGGCAGTACTGCTTAAAGTATAAGAATGAGGCATTTAGTTAATAAACATAACCACAGTAACCATTGTAAAATATTACAGCACAGAATCAGAGTGAATCAGGTTTGGAATGACTTCCAAAGGTCATCTGGTCAACCCCTACCATCTCAGAGCAGAGCCAGCTTCCAAGTTAGAGCCCGTTTCCAAGTCAGATCAGGGCCTCAACTTTGTGAGTTTTGACTCTCTCTATAGATGGAGATGCCCCAACCTCTCCATCCCAGAGTCTGACTATCTCCATTTCAAATTTGTATCTAATTACAATTTACCTTGCAGTGACTTTCATCTGTTGCTTCTTGTCCTTCCTTTTGGTTGTGTCTCCAAGAAAATCTTGGCCATTAGGTAGCTGAGAACAGCAATTAGATCCTTCCTCAGTTTCCCTCAGGCTGTTTGAATTTGTCTCTCAGCTCCTCTTCATCTGTTTTGTACTCCAGATTGCTTACACTCCTGGTGGCCCTCCACTGGATTATCCAGTTTGTCAGCGTCTTGTACTGGGGGGAAAAAAACCCATGATACAAAATGTTGCATAGTCTTGCTAATGCCAGGGAATAATCACTGACCCATTAGTGTGCTCTTACTGATGCAGCCAGGATGTTTACCAACAAAAGGGTGCACTTGTGCCTCACATGCACCTTGTCCATCTGACCTCCCCTCTCCCAAGTCTTGTTCCAAAAAGCTTCAGCCTCCAGTGTGCACTGTGGCAGGGGATATTCTATTCCAGGTGTAGGACTTCCTATTTGCCATTGCTAATGTTTTGCCAGGCTGTTTCTCTGGCGTGGTGTGGTCCTTCTGAATGGTAGCCCAGCCATCCAGTGCATCACTTGCTCCTTCCATCCCTTTAGTGTCATTTCCCTATATGCCTGCAGTGTAAGGCAGATGTGTGTAATATATCATATAATCATCTTTAATGTTTTATCATCTTTTATCAGAAAAAAACGAAGTGTGAAAATATATGACTATTAAATGTATATACCAATGACTCTTTAAAAGGTTCCCTTTCCCCTGCTTCCCTTTCCATATTCTCAGCAGAGCAACGAGAAGTTATGTAGAAGCTTTAAAACTGTACAGAGTCTTTTGACACCTGGCACATTTCTCCCAAGGAATTAGAAACTGGCTTGACAGATACAGAGCAGATACTCAACCCTTGCCACCAGAGGTGTTAATGTTTAAGGGTTATTGTTCAGGAAATGAGAAGACCCCAGCAACTAGTGAAATAAAGATTACAGAACATTACCTTTTATGTGAAATTTTAAAATTATATTTATTGGCCAATTCACAAAGTGCCATAGTGACCACAAAAATGAATCTGGTTTTATACATGTACAGATGTACAAGCCAAGTTTTAAAATAACAGATCTATTTCCATTATGCATTTCATCAATGATGTGGAAAACATATGGATAGTAACAATCTCAAATTTATAAATGACTGTGCAAACTGACATGGCTTTTATGAAATGTACCACTATGCCATGGAAGGAGATTTGTACAACTTGCTCTCATTGTATGTAAAGTGAGGCTTTATGTACTTTACTCTGTGTCAAAATTTACGTTAAATTTTCATAAAGAAAAAGTTGGTTGTTTTCCTTTAAAAAAAACAAACAAAAAAACCTACAAATTTGTATCTGTTCTAAAAAATCATTTGCATTCACAGTCACTTTTTAAGTCCATATAGTAATTTAAGTCATCTGCATAAAGTGTTCAGTTTGACACTTGCATCAATGCATTTAGCATTTGCAACATTTCAAGATGTGGTTTATGATTGTTTCACATATACATTAAGATATTAGATATAATGAGCATCTCTCCTGGACTGGAGTCTGTTCTTTTGAGACACACTTAAGGGTGTGCAACTGTATGGAATTTGTTTACTCAAATCCCACCTGGTATGATTTTTATTATCAATAGAAGTGGCTAACACTACACAGAGACTGGACTGCTAAGAAACAATCCCAAACTACAAAATACATGCTACCAACTTCAATTATTGATCCTCAACAAGAACTAATGCACCAACCTGGAAGTAAATCTGGGAAATTATGAACTCTGTGTGAAAAGTTCTGCATTTTTGCAGGAAGATGGAGTATGAGATATGGAATAGAAGCGTCCCATCCATTTAGAGCTCAGAGCTGTTGCTTTCAAGATGAGAGATTATTTCTCGTCTCTTCAAAACCTCACACTCTGAATAACATTAATTTCATAACTATATGGTTAGTTCTAACTAGAAACAACCCCTTCCACCAAACTCCAGCATTATTCAGAGTGAACATCTGATTTCTACTCTGCTGCTCATCACAACTTAAGTCATGTTTTTGTAGATCCTTATTCAGGAATTCCTCTTTTTTTCTACCTTGTGTTGGAACCTCACCCTGCAAGGCTGAATCATCTCCCCACTCAAGTCTATTAGACCTAAAGGTGACTCTGTGTGCAATGGCTTCTTTTGGGAAGGTGTGCAGAGAGGTGAAGGAAGCTATAAAGACAGGGAGATTTTTAGGGAACTGAATGCTATTTCCAGTAGCTTTTCTCTCTTTCTTTTTTTACTGTTGTATTCAGCAGTACCAAGGTAGCCTGTGACCTGAAACCACCGATGGCAATTTGTCGTTCCCTCCAAAATTATATATACAATGTTAGTTGACACATGTTAGGGTCAGCAGTGTGCTGAGCAAAGTGTCTAGTACCCTTAAGTCAACACTAGATTTAGTGTTCCTGCTCTTCCTTTTACATCAACGCTTTTAGATAGAGAAAATTAGGAGTTTTATTTAACTTTTTTATTTCACTCAGGTCTTAGTGATGCAGTGGCCTTTGAGCACAAGGATTTGAGTTCTGTTTTGGCTGAGGAGTGCTCAGAAGTGTACTCATTACAGTTGGCACAACTCTTATTTGCAGCAATTAACATATGGCTAGAAATCTTGAGTACTTGCTTTAGAAAGCAGGTGCATTCTACCAGTGAGATTTGAGGAGAAAGAGCTGTCTTAAAGGAAATGTATTGGTAATAGTTAATGTTTGGTGTAAGGATACTTGAAAGCATGGGCCCCTGAATGACAATGTCTGTTTTCAAATTCATGGTGACAGCTTGAATTTTAACAAATTACTACTTTTTATTATTGTTTGGTTTGTTCCAATGTTTATTGGTTGGCTTTGCTAAATCATACTGACATAGAAGACACTGTCAAATTCACATTATATGAAAACTTATTGAGAAATTACAGCAAAGATTTTTTAAAAGTTCTTTCAATATAAATTGTTTAACCTTTGACAAGTTATTCAGTGATACACACCAACACAGAGCACTTTAACAGAGTGAACTGACCATGACTAATTTAAGGAAATAACAGGGGGTTGAGTTCCTGTATTAATGGTATTTCATGAAAAGGTAAGAAATATGAGACTGAAGGCATGAACTGGGAGAAGGAGAGATTCATAGCTTCCCTAAGAAAGGACCACAGGCAGCAAACTTGATAACTATCTAAAAATATTCAACAGATATAAATTACAGTTGGAGGAATTATTTAGGGTGGTGCAAAAAGGGTATAACTGAAACTAATGAGATAAAAATTACAAAAAGGATTATTTAAATTCATTATCAGGGAAAGCTTCTAATAGCCTCTAGAATAGTCTCCCAGGGGAAGCAGTAGAAGCCCAAGGCATGGAAACATTTAAGTAGGTTGAAGCACCCCCACCCCTAATAACTGGAAAATATATTCTAGGGAACAAATTTGCACTGTTAGCATAATACTCTACCTGTATTACTTTTTCTTAATGACTACTAATCTTCAGTTCTATGATTTAATGAGTCTAGCAGCAGCTTCTAAACACACTGAAATTTAACTGAACCAGTTACTAGGAATCCTAACCATAGTGTGTATTGCTCTGCAAAGCAATAACCCACACTGGTGTAACTTTCCATCCCTGTTGTGATGATCCTTTGAACAGTACTGCCTGATAGCCAGAATCAAGTAATTACTGGTGGTACAATATTTACAACAGAATATTAAAAACCCTCTTCTGAGAAGTAGCTCTTGTTTTTTGCATCAGTTATGGAGAATCTAACAATAAACATGCCAATGCTCATTTAGGAAACTGGATCAGTACCAAAAGTTTACATAATGGCCTTTGCAATGTGGAGTACAGTTTTTCTTGGGTGTTCCCAATTCCTCTCAGCTTATAGAGTAAATTGTAGAAAATCCCTAAAACTAAACAACACAGTTGCCTGCGTGCAAAACTTCTGTTTCTTAGTTCAAAGTAAAATGTGTGGCAACTGTACCATTAAATCTGAGTAACTACAGACAAAACATTTTGGCCCAAATCACCACAGGCCTGCCCTGCCTCTAAAGCATTTCGTGCCTATGTAGGCAGTGTAGCAACATCCATCACTATCTCTCTCCATTGCCAGCTCTGCTGGAGGCAGTGTAACTGGAACTAATGAAGCAGCTGCAGACAGCAGCAACCATGAAGAACTCAAGGTTCTAGTTCATTACCACAACCACCTCCATGCTGGGAATGAATAGGTCATTTTTCTAGATCTATACATGTATAAACACACATATGCACACACAAGTTATACGTGTGGTCCTCTCAGAACCCAACATTCTATATTTTCCTTCTTGTCATTTCTCACAGCTGTAAGCTCTAGGCATGAAAATATGTTTCCATTTTCTTACTGTTTGGCATTCAAGCTTTTAATCTCTCTGGTTTCTAGAATATTAAATTCCATCTTTTTTCACATCAACTGGAAGCCTTAACTCTGTCTGTAATTCATGTATTCTCTTCTAAATCTATGGTGACTCTTTCCTAAAAAATAAGTAAATTTTCTAAGGGAACAAACTAGTTGATCCATTCCCCATTACAAAGATCATACCCACTAAAAACATCTATCCAGCTTCTCATCTATGTGTGTACATTAGGCAGTTTTTAAATAAGATTTTTTTTGCCAATTGCATTGCTGATTTGAAATGTCATTGTAGGAACAGGGTTATCTGAGCAAGTCTTTTTTATCTATATATTTAGGGGAGGCAGCAGCTGGAAGAAAAGAGACATACTTTAAAATTTTTCTTTTTAATTGCTGTTATTTGTTTCAAGGGGGTTTGTTTATAATAATAATGGATAATAGCTGCCTGAGATACCCTCACTAATAATGTAATTTTGCTGATACATTTAGCAGAAATATTTCTTGACGTGCTGAGTATGTATCTTACTCTGCTGCAGCTTTAGTGGTCATCCTTCAAACTTGTCTTTATTCTCCATACTACTAAAACAGAGTCTGGATTCCAGGAGAGACTAACAAAAAAACCCCAAAACCAAACCCCAAACCCCAAAATACTTCTAAAGCAAACAGTCTGATCACTGGCTACACTTCCTTTTGCTGGTTTATCTGAGACTGTCATTGTCTTCACTGGAAATCTGAACTATGTAGCATTAAGGGACCTGATGCATTTCAGCTTACAACTCTCCCCACACTGCTTGTGATGCTTTTCTTTCTAAACAACCCCCCCCCCAAATCCAAACCTAACATTTTCATCAAGCATTAAAAAATTGTCCAGGATCACTTGTATGTTTCTTGGTGCTGTAGGAAATATCTGTTTTATACTTTGAACTGTTGCACAGTTTGGACAGAGCATAGATAAGTTGGTTGTTGGGGTTTTTTTGGCAACACCTGGATCTTTGAAGGAGGGTGGCTGTCATTCCTATGGCTGTTTGGATTGGCACTTTTGCACTGTGAAGTTTTCAGACTCTGAACAGTGAGGATGTGCAATAAACAAAATTTGTCACCTTTTTTAGCTTAGCCTGATGAGACAGAAATTTGATATTATTATTTGGATGGTGATACTGGTTAAAACGTGAGGAAAATCATACAGCACAGCATCATGTACAGTTAACAGCAATATTTTTATTCATGTCAAAGGTGCTTTTAATTTTGCTTTTTTTTTTTATATCTTGCTAGATTTGCTGTATGAGATTTGCTGTATCTCCTCCTTGCCCAGCTGCTGTATGAGAAGTACTTAAGTAAAGTTCAGCAGCTACATGGATCCTCCAGAGTTGCATTAATCCCAAGGCATACAGCCAAAAGTAAGTGGAACATCAAGACCATGCTACTGCATATCCAAGTTCCCTGAAATATATCTACTTTTTTTTTTCAGTAATTTTTTCAGGGCAGAACCAGATTTCATGGGCCAATTGTGATTTCCAGCTAGCCAGGAAGATGTCTAGCATCTGACTAGGATACTAAAAAGCCATAAATTAGCCTATTTTAAGGACACATGCTCTATACATTGATACCAGGATTTCTACTCAGAGCAACTCTAGATGCACTGCCTGAATCTATGCAGTTTCATAGATAATGCTGCATAGAACTAAAGGTGCATTTCCACTCTATATAGTATTTATATATATATATATACACACACACACATACAATATTACTTAAAATTTGTATGTGTAGAAACTATTATATGTGTATATGCAATAGTGTATCAGTTTGTGTATGTTTTTCAAAATTCTGCTCATAGCACTGTTATATCTAAGTCTGGCAACAATGCTTGTCCAAAATGTTATTTCATTATTATTTTTTTTTCACTGCTGGGATTTAATCAAGAAATAAATATCTAAATATATTTAAAACACTTTTTTACTAGCTATGACCCCGTTATTTTTATTCCAAATGAGCAGTTTCCTTGCTGTTAACCAATTTTGTTTAAGGAGTATATCCTGCATATATCCAGGAATCAGCTGCAGTCCAGAGAGGTGAAGCAAAAATGAGGATGTTGGTCATTATATCAGACACCAACATTTTAAAGCACTTTGATTCTTTGCCTACTGCTAGATTCCTGGAAAATGTTTATATGTACATTGCATTTTGCTATGAGGCTTTATTGTGATTTCCAGTAAGCATAAAAAAAACCCCAATCTGGTGGAGATACACTGGTATTGAGATAGTAACTGTCATAAGCATGTGTGAATTAAAGGGTGAGGAGAATCCTTTAAAATCCTGGGGATGTCCTCAGTTTAAATTCCTTTCTCAGTCTCTTAAGTATCCTTATCCTTTTGCAAACATCCTTACTATCCTTAACCTATATTCCAGAATACCAGCAGCAGCTCCATGGGTCCATCCCACCAGACCTTGACCCACTGTGACCTCAGTCAAGTCCTTCATTCTCCTTTTGTGTTAGTCATGGATGGTGGGAGCTGAATGGGGTGGTGCATGTGATGGCACCAAAACTTCCAGAAGAGGAAGTGTCATGTCCCAACCTGCTGGGATCCCTGCCAGGTAAAAGCATTAGAAATGTGTCTCAAGTTACAGGTTGGGGAAGGAGACAACCGAGACAATCTTTGATGCAGGGCTGAAAAGGTTGCCAAAGCAAAGTCTGGGTAGTCCTCAACCTGGGGCTACTGATGGGCCATGGCATTATTGTCAGTTCAGAGGCAGGCAGGGAAAGCTGCTGCAATAGGGAGAGTAGATTTCATCCCCACCAGAGGACCTGACAACTCTCTGACTCTTTCTGAGTCTTATTTTCTTCCTTACTGAAGTAAGGCTGGTGCAGATGCTTGCAGCAAGCCCAGCACCCCAACACCCCAGAAAAAGAAATAAACTTCACCTTCCCATCAGCCTTTGGCAGGGGAGATCATCACCAGTTCAAAAGCTGTCGAGCCACCACTGCAGGATTCTGCTGTGTGTTTGCATAAACAAACAACAGTGTTTTATTTCAATTAGTATTAAAATATCATGAACCCTAAACATCTATTTCTAAATTGAACTGGTGTCAGACAATGCAGTAAATATTGAGATAAAGCTCAATCACTGCTTGCTTACTTGCAAAGATTAAACACCCGGGGTGAGGATAGAAGTGAAAAAGAAATGTGAGCTGTTCATCACAAAAAAGCAACTGAGGCAGTTACATTATTTAAGATAACCCAGTATATCACCATCTCAAATTTGATTTTTACAGGCTTTTGCAGCTCTTCCTAGCCTTAAATTAAAATTTTAAAAATTGAGCATTATTCATAGATAGGATGTCACTGTAGACCTCCAGCACCACAGACTCCTCATGCCATGTATTATGAGTACCTCTTCATAGATGGTTGGTTTTGGATGCACCTGCTTCTTGCTACAACAAATGAAAAGAAAAGCCACTTATATTTGTGTGTCTTCATAACTCAAGTTTGCAAACATTACATCTGAAGAGCCAGACTCTGCAGCTGCCATTTCAGTGTTCACTGCATAAACACTTTTTTCAGAGATGAAAGGAGAAATTTTTGGCTTTTGACCTGGGGGGGGGGGGAGGGGAGGGAGGGTGTATATTATATTGTTCAAATTATTTCAGAAAAAGTGGTATTTTATGCTATTCAAATACTAGACTTTGCTCATTAAGCCATTGCTGGCAACATCTATATGAATATTATAATTCTAAGGTTCACTTTGTGAAGAAGTATCTTATTCCAACTAAAATTTTGTGAAATTGATTTTTCTATTTATTAGAATGAAAAATGTTGCATAATGCACTCCTCAAATGATTAATCTAAAATACGTGGAAGTGATACATTTTAGTTTGCTGAATATCTTGATGCAAACCAAATTTTAGTGACAACACACATGCCTATATTACTTTGCTTAGGTTTAAAAATGTAGGTTTATTTACAGTAAAGAAAATACTTTGTTTCCTGTGTAATGTACCAGCACAACCTGAAAAGATTTGCTTCCAGTAAAAAGAAGATAAAAATCTATTAGATGGAGAAAAACACTGATGAAGAAATGAATATTTAAAAGAATTAAAGGCTGACAATAAGGTTGTAAATTGGTGTTTTCAGGTTGCCCTAATTTATGTTGAGATAACAACAACAGTAATCAGGAATAATGGGAACTTAAAAAAATAATTTAAGTCCAGTTTTAAATCAGAATTGCCTTTTAAAAACATCCACTTTTAATTTTAAATATTTTTTTCTGAGCAGAGAGCTTTGCTGATATGTGCCGACAACAAACATCATGAAGAGCCTGCTTCATGCCACTAAACAAATTAACACTGGGAAATGATTTAGGATTCTAGGAAATGATCCAACACAAAATGTTTGTTCAAGATATGACAAATTTGAAAAAAATTTTCTTAATAATCAGAAATTTTGGCCAATTTTACAATCCTTAATCCTGCAGATAAATTGCAGTTGGATCAAGAGGGCTTGATTCTACAAATACTCTTGAAAATTTAATACATGTGAGAGACTGGAATAAAAATAAAGCAGGACTTATCAATCATATGCCAATAAAATTGTTGGCATAACAAAGATGAGCATGAAGGTCTCTAATTTTAAAATTTATGTAGATTCCTTTTATTTATTTTCAGTTAGTAAACTAGAAGGTCTATGTGTTGTCAGGCTTTCTCTGCAACTATCAGATGAACAAACTGCAATTAAAAGAATCCCCAAATCCACAATATATTCTCTATATTCAAAGATAAGAAGCTGCTAAAAATTTGGTATTAAGGGAGATGAATAACCTCAAGTTTGCTCAAGTTCACTCTTTGCAATATCAACTACCATCTGTGGGTGCTCAAGAAGGTCCCGTTGAGGCAACACTGACTGCTTGTTTCTCTTGGAGAAAAGAGGAAGCATCTCATTTTAAGCAGCAAATTACAAAAGCAAAATTAAAAGTCAATTACAAAATTGTAAAGAAAATGAGTTACTTAGGAAAAAAAAAAAAACCAAACAAAAAACAACAGGCAAGCCACTGGGTAGCATTCACTTCCATGCCATTCTGTTTTTTATGCATTAGAGCAGTTATCCGAGCAACTGCTGCATCATTTGGTATGCAGAGCATTTGAAGATGCAAAGATAATTAAGGAAAGGGGACAAAAAAACCCAAACAACACACCACACAGACTTACCAACATTTTAGAAGACAACATTTTACATAGCTTTTTTTTTTTCTTTTTGTTAGGTTTGTTTTTTGTTGTTTTTTTTGTTTTGTTCTGTTTTTTTGGTTTTTCTTTTTAACCAGTGTTTAAGAAAAATATGCTGTGTTACCATAGCAAACTAAAATACTCTCAACCTCTTAAGAGTTTAGGTATTGTTTTCATTTCTTTTGGTTCCAGGTAGGTTTTACTTTTCTTGTTCTTCTTTATAAAACCTTTTCTCAGCATTAATGGCTTCAGGAAGAAGAAATAAGGGAGAATTATGAGCACAAGAGAGAGCTGACAGTTGTGTATGTTGTCACTTGCTCTTGTGTCACTCATAGGTGGGCAAGGGTACAGAAGAAATAGGGCATGATGTTTTACAGAGTACAGTCAGACAGGAATTCCAGCTGGCATTCACTAAAGCAAAAGGGAATATTTTTCCTCAGGGAAAATCATTGTTTAAATCCAACCATACATTGCTATGGAATACTGGGGTCACTTATTTTCCACTACTTCAGTAAGATACTGCAGAAAGCTAATGATTTTACAAGACAGACCATTTAAAGCATCGATTTGCTGCAAATTGCTCAATCCATAACTAATGAGCAACTCTAGAGGTCTTCAGTAAATCAATCCCATTAGAATTTGCAGTTTGCATAAGACCATATCACTCAATCTGTAGACAAAGAACATTGCTGTTTTTTTTTTTTTTAACCTTCAGCAGACTTGCTGTTTGTAAAATCTCTTTAAGTTTCTATGGGTGGGCTGGATAAAATCACTGCCTCGAGGGTTCTACCAGCGTGCCCAAAAAATACACTGTCAACTTCTACACAGGCACATGTGCATCCTGTGTCAAGTCCTAGATATTCCCTTGTGGAAGACAGACCCTTGAAGAAGGCAGGACAAGATGACAAATGGAATTCAGTCTCTCACCTGTAGCACTAAAGCTCTGCCCCAGCTTGAAAGTAGATTATATTTCATACCTGTAAGAGTGTGAAGTCAAACAGCAACTGTTACTTGGACCCACACCAGTAATTCTTCATAACAAGCTGAAATCTCTCCTGTATGAAATAAACAGCAAGGCCTAAAACCTCAATGGACTGGGTGACAGGACTTATGTCACGTATCTGCAGTATGGAAACAGGAACTGGAGTACCACGCTTGCTAACAGATCAAGTTCTGGATTACATTATTACTGGTGATGCCAGTAAGTCTGTACCATATTTACTCAGCTTCATAAGAAAAGGGTCAGTTCTATCATTACCAATTACTACAACAAGATCATTTTAGGCAAAACAGTTATAGGCAAGCAGAAGTTCAAATCCTGTCAATGAACTCATAGACTCTGAAAAGACATTGTATTGGTTGTTACAAAAGAGCAATGTGGCTGGAGGACTGCTAGTACAGGAGTGTTGAATCATCCCACTCCAACTGCTCACTCCTGGTGGCATTCTGTTTGTCTCCCTTTTGGACAATCACTTCCTCTTTCTCCTCTTCCTCTTCCTCCTCCTCTTCACTTTCATCTGATTCAGCACTGGTTGTGTCTTCATCTTCTGTGTCTTCTTCCTCACTCTCCTCTTCTATCTGATGAGGCTTTTCATATTTCTATAGTACATTTGAAGAAATGAAAAAGAGACAGTACTAAAAAAGGTGCCTACCTGCTATCCAGTGGCTGTGGTAATATGAGCAGTTACAACACATTTGGAAATGCTAGCATGCTGGGAAAATCTGCTTTCCATCACTAAGGCATCAAATATGATTCTATTCAGTAGCAAATATTCAAAAAGCTACTGTAACAAGAATGAAAGGTAAATAAGCCAAAAAGTTAATCTGTCAATTTAATTTTCTTTAAATTGATGATTATTACCCCTCCTTTTACTGTACTAGTGCATATACTGAAAAGTTAAAAACAAAGTAACTGTACCTTGGGCACCCAGAGTGCAAATACAGAAATAGAGAAAGTGATATTTCACCTAAGAATTCTTCACCATCCTATATAGTTATCATATATGACAACAAATAGCAAATTGTTCAATTATACATTATCATGATGTGCAGAACTCAGTGCTGAGATGTGGTCCCAAGTGTGTGCACATACACCTGTTCTTCCCAGCCAAATCAAGTATACTCTAAAAGAAGTTTAAAACTCTGCTGAGCAAGCTAGCAGCCCTGTCAGCAACTCCTGGTAGTATCATGATACAATATTAAACCTCAGTTATGTACCTCCATGGGGTTGACAGTAATAGTCAGAGCAGAATCATCCCAATCCATTTCATTTTCTTTACTGCCTTCGTTGTCTGCAGAGCTGTGCTGATGAGCTGTCCGAATTCGATAGACCCCCAAGGTTACGATGAAAATGAGGATGCTCACACAGATGACAATAACAACAGTAGCCACACTTGGAACAACTGGAACAAAAAGTGGAAAAGTGAATGTTTGTGGAACAAGTCACCTAAACCCCCCCACTAAATGGTTAGACTATTTGTTCCCCTTAGCACCTCAGAATCAGCACAGACATCTGCTTTGTGCCAGGGACTACAAAGAGTGTTTACAAGTACCCACCTGCTAAAGCAGAACATACACAAATGGTATTTACAGATATCTTATACTGAGCATTACAAATGATAACTAAAATGGAGTATGCCTACAGTTTGATCTTTAAGCCATTTTATTACAGAAGACAAGTAGTTGACCAGTGCAGAATCAGTTAGTTTCAATGCAATCAGGTTCAGTTACCTTACCTGCATGTTGTCTTCTTCTGATTACAGCTGAGGTGATAACCTCACTTGTGAGAAAAAAATATCTCAAAGCTTAGATTTTCAAAGGCTTCAAATCACTTGCACTGTGATTTAACTCTACATCTCCAAGGAATAAAATAACACATTAACACTCTATTTGCCTGTGTTACAAGCCTCCTGAGAGACTCTTGAAGATTTTCAAGACATTTTTCCTCACTGTTCTGTTGTGCCGAGAAGGCTCTGTCTCCAACTAGTCAAAAGAAGAAATCTCTCTGAACTATGTATATTATCAGCCCCATAATTAGGTTAGAGGAGAAGTGCTGCCATTTGCTACTTAGGTACTGCAATTCCAGGAGCTCTGTACCCCATTTTGTCACCCTGCTCTGACTATACGAATAGAACTCTGAAATCAGACTAATACTAAATTAAAGAAGACCAAACTAGTTTGCAATAGGTTTTTTGGTAGAAATTCAGTTTGATTTCAATAAAATGTCTATACAAGTGTACTGAAAAATATGGTAATTTTCTAAGCATAGCTATATATAACTACTTATAACTATACTTCACATCAGCTTCACTTCTTTACATATGTATCATTCAGCTAAAAGGATTTCAGAATCCAGCATTCGAACAAGTATCTTTGCCCTGGGTTTAACCTCACTCTAGAGGTTTCAGATGTAGGTATATATGTTAACACATATAGTCTAAAAATACAATTTTAATTCTTTATTTCATATATATAAATAGCCCCTGCACATGGCTAGATGGACTATCTAGATCTTTCCAGACTGAGGCCTGAACAGCAGCTAACAGAAGCACTCCAGCAATTATATATTTTTAAAAACCCACAAACATTTCCTTCTTTTCCTTAGAAACATTTCTTCTTTTTGCTTAGAGATGTACAAAGACAATATTATAAATATTACCCTTCATACCATTCAATACTAGAAACAAGACATTTCTTAATTATGTGGGTCAGAGTACAGAACCTAAGGAAGACTTCAAAAAAGGATACCAGCCCTAAGAGAATTCAGTGTGCCCTTCTTTCATACCTCTGCAATGATCTCTGTGAGGTTCACAAACTGTAACTATGGAGTTCAGAGCTTTTTATTGACCAGGCTGAACCACAAGGGAAACAGAGACACACCAGAATCATTCTGACCAGTCTGTAAAGTCATCACACACCTGAGTTGTGAACAGTGCTTATGCTTCCTTCTTGGTGCTGGACAGATTGGAGAAATTGTGGTTGCACTATCATATGATTTACATGGTCCATGAAGTTGGAGCTGTGTAGAATATTAACCTTGCACCACAAGAGAAAAAGAAGAGATGAGATACAAAAAAGTGCTCTATATTCCAAGGTTGCTGTCTTCATACATTATTTAGAACTATGAACTTCATCAGTAGATAGGAACATTTTTAGATAGATGTTAAAATCAAATTCACTTTTTTTACCCCAGTGGAAAAATACACAGGTTAATATATTTCTCATGTTTAGTATTAAAAATGAATTTTAACTTTTCTATATGTAGACTACAAAGTGGCACTGAGAAATTTGAGTTATTGATTCATTCATTCATTCATTACCTGTCTGAATAAGTAGTAACTTTTTTTATATATATACTCATCAGCTTTTAGTTACTTGGAGATTTGTCACTCTAAACATTGTCAGAGAATGTATCAAACTTGTGTTTAAAACCAAAGCAGCAAAAGAGGTTTCAGCTTTTTCTATATCCCTTCTTCCAGAGTGACTATCTTTGAACATCCCATATAAGTTCTCTATCTTACTAACAGTTATGTTATTCAAGAACCTCAAAGTCATTGTCAGGGCTGAAAAATGCTGAGGTGAAAACATTTTTCAATGCAATGTATGCATAAAAACTTTCAGAGACAATTATTACATTTTCAGCCTATTGCTAAAAGCCCTGTCTGTAGCTACATGGTACCTGGGCTCCAGGCTGGATAAGTTCATTCTTCAGAATAGGCCCATGATTCCTGCTGAGGTGAATCAGCAGTAATTTTCAATCCCTAAGCCACTGTGCTGGACTGGACCTAGAACCAGCACATATAAGCTGTATAATTACCTAAATATTCCTGTGGTTAACTGACCATAGATAGTGAAGCCAAGAGAATATGACAGATGAAGTCCCTACTTTGTGTTTGTTACCTATATACTGACTCTTGTCCTCAAAGCAATCTGAAATCATGTAACAACATGCCCATCTGATGAAGAGTAAATTCTAAAAATTACTGTACAGGAGATAGTACTTGGAAAAATTGTAAGTTGATTGCTACAGGAAAGAAAAGTATCAAAGGTTAAAAAGTAACTACTATAAGGAAAATAATGGGGCTGTAATGATTTGCTTTCAAGCAGGTGTATAAATCTTCAAAAAGAACTGTAAGAAATCTTACATAATGGAGAAAAAATGATGATGACCTTAACCTCCATTCTATTTGAAAAGGAGTAATTCTCTGCACCAGTGGAGTTCAAGAGAACGGTCATCTCCTTACATATGCAGCAGAATAGAGAGACACACTGAAGAATGTTGACAGAAGTCAGCTTCATATTTGAATGGAACTTAGAATTTTTCCTCTATGTGATTAGTTACTAGAATGTGTAAATAATAATAAAACTCGATGTCACTGAACATAAGGCTAGTGCTCAGCCCCAGTGCTGGAAAAGAAAACTTGATTAAATGATTGCTTACCTCCAAGTTAAATTCATTGCTGGTGTAACGTCCATTTAGCTCTGTGCACTTGACTCTGAACTTTCTGTCAAAGGTGGCAGAAGTGTACCAGTTACGGTATCGAATCTGCCGAAGAACCTCTTCATAGTTGTGCATGCTGTCTACACCTGAAATGGTTGTAAAGCATTAATAATCTTAATGAGATGCTATGTAACAAATGCTCTGTGAAATGCAGGAGAAATGAAATGTTCACAGAAACGACTAAACTTTGCAGAAAGGTCTAAAAATGGCAGTTCAGCAAGTACTCCTTGATAAAGCCTCTGGCTAATAATAAATTACGTGAGAATAGTTTTTGGAAATGAATGTAGGTCCATCGTGGAGAGGAACAAACAGAACAATAAAGTTTAGGAATCAATTATTTAGTAATTGACAAAAATGGTCAATGAGTTACCAGCACTATGTAGGAGGACTGAGAAATCCCCTCATTCCCATTTTTCACTGTGATGGTCTAGAAGAACCCCCACACTAATATAAAGCAGTGTTGCTATTTGCCTTATCTGGGGAGTAGCAGGAGAGATGCTGAGATCAATGCAAAGTCATGCTGTATTCCAAAGAATAAATGCAGAACACCCAGAGATCAAAAAGTAACTGCTTGTTGAGATACGGTCTCTCCTGGAATAAGTTACAGCTACTAGAACACAATTTTCTGTTTAATTTCTTTCAAATGAGTCTTTCATTCCAATAATCCAATTATTGGTGGGAAGAAATAAGGCAAAGCGAAGTCCAGGTACTTACCATAGATTGAATATCCTGCTGTGGAATTTGTGGCATCTAGATGTTTTCCTTGAAGTTCCACATGATCTAGTTCTAAACACTCTTGTTCAGGATCTAGTTCTGCACCAATGACCAAAATATCACAGAAATCCAAGTTGTGGAGCATTTCCTCTAATACCACAGGCTTATTGGCTGAGAACACATGGCATATATGATGAAAAAAAGAAGAAAGAAACTAAGATAAATGATCACAGAACAGCCCAGTCACTTTACGTGCTTTGCATCAGGGCTTTCATTTTTTCTGAAATGGCTGAATTGGTCTTTGCTGATATTAAATACAGTGTACTTGAAGCAAATCAAAAGAGCAGTGCCTTGCCTGCCCGGGTGCTATGATGAAGGCCTACAAATACCTAGTGAGATAGATGGCAAAGATTTAACAGTAAATGGCAAAGATGTAATAGTACTAATAAGAAAAACAACAACATTCAAGAACACTACTGGAAGCAGAATAGTGAAGTTTGATCCTGAAAATAAAATCACACAAACAATTCTGATTTTCAGTACTGTATAGATGATGACACTGGTATCACAAATTCATTTTTCTTTCCTTTTCTCAAGGAAAACTTAACTAAAAAAAATACATGTCAAATATCTCTATGCTTGGATGATTCTCTCAGCTGCTCTATGGTCCATAAAGAATTTCCATTACAAAGAACACGGCTGCCTACCCAAGAACGTGGTGTTCCCATAAGTGGCAAGATTCTGTACTATGGGACTTGGAGAAACTGAGCTGTGAACTGACTATCCTTCAGTACACACGATTTAAAAAAAAACATTCTGTCACTGGAAAAAGGGTAGCATATCAATTTAGTATTTTAATTCTCTGGTCTACTTAACACAGAGTGTCTGGAAAGACTACTTCACCAGCTCCTGGGTGGTACCATGGACACCGAGACTGTCATCTTGGAACTTAATGCCCATTTGGCTAATTTCATTCTCAAAGGTCTATTACAAAGACAGGCACAGACAGAAAAGTCTTCTGCTCTACATTCCCAACTCCTGGTACAGTCAATCTTTGTGTCTTAAGTCTAGGTACAGCCCTCACTTGTCCGAAAATGCAGAACCAACTCAAATTTGTAGGCTAGGCACATTGCTAAGGCTGATGAGTTGAACTCTTTCATGGGGAGATCTGAGAGCCAGGCAAGAGCCTAGGGGCAGGGGCAGACATTTTAGCTATTGGTGAGGTCCCACAGATTCTTCTGCTGAGGCAGGACAAGCAGTAAGGAGCTGGCATTCCAGGTCCCTGTGCAGGCAAATCAAGCTTCAGAGCCATACTCATGCTGCTGGCTGAGTATCAGCCTGAACTGCCTGATCTGCTTTTGATTAGAGACAGACCTAACAGGTCCTGTGACTGGGGAATACAGTCACTCAGTCAGGCTTCTCAGCCTTGCCTTGTGCCTTTCTGTTAGTCATGGTGATCAGGTTATGTAAATTCCAGTATGTCAAAAATAGATATAGATAAATACAGGTCAGAATTTATGACCATTTTTTCCTTTGTCAGATCATATCCAGGCTGAAAGAAATAAGGATTCAAGCTTATAATGCATGAATTTTGAGACTTAAAATTTAACAATCTTTTGTAAAACAATTATTCCCAAAGTCAAATATTATCTATCCATTTTAACTACTCTTAAGAAAAAAACCAAGAGATGGCACATTAGGAGGTGCTGGACTTTCAAGGTCCTTTTAAAGGTAAGACTTAGGCTTTTTAGGTTACAAGGTGCTACACCAGTAATTATGTCAATAATTGTTGTGGGAAAAGCTGGCGTAGACAAAATTTCTGAACTACACTGGAGGGCAGTAGTTCCTAATTCCTTAGAACAGTTTTGAGGGTGTCATAACTTTTAAGGACAGGGAGCATCAAAAATACATTGTGTCTTAAGTGATGGATAATGATCTATCATGATAAACTCTGCCAGCCTCCAAAGGACAAATGCAGTTTCAGGCAACTGATAAGCAGCATTATTACAGAGTATGGCTTCAGGGAATCCAGGCCCCTACACACAACACTCATGATGTTATCTTTTCAGGAGATGTACATTTAGTTGCTTCTTATTCTAGTCCAAGAAATATTGCTTAGAATGATTAATCATATTATTATTTCATTTACTTAGCACACCAGCATCCAAAAGGAAGGTTGCTTTACTGACAATTATTTTAAACCTTATTTATATTTTTGAACATTCATCTAATGTCAAATAAGAATACACACATTGCTCAGCATTAGAATAAACTGTCACCATTGGAAAAAAATATTTGCAATCTACTGTAATTGCATTATATAGGCAGCAAAGTGAGGCACAAGATTATTTTCTCAAGTATCACCCACAATTCAGTAGCAAAGCTGGAAACATAAAACCAGACTTAAACTCCAACTATTAAGTCAATTATTGCTTTCCAGTTTATCAGTACAATTAGCAAAATTCTGTTTCAAACAGAGAGATTCTAATGACAAGATGTTATTGAGCAGAATACACAAAGAAGAGTGGAAAGGAATTATTCTGAAGTAGACAGGACACTAAATGGAAACGTGACTTCTTTAAGGTACATAGTGATCTATCACTAACACATTTTCCAATGTGTTAAACAGAATGTCTTCCATACAGCATTACTGCTGCCTAATATTGCCTATATTAATCTCCTATATTAATCTGGGTTAACTCGCTTCCTTTATGCTTGTTTTCACTGTCCTCTAAAAAAATCTGAGGGGTCATATTACAGAGTAAACAATAATACTTAAAAGAAATCCACAAACCTCTTTCATGTTCTTTTAAGTCCTCTGGATGCTCCATTTTAGTGACTGTGCTGACAATCCTGATGTCAGGTAGCAAAATAACACCTCTTTCACTTTCAAATTGTGCAGCTGGTCTAGCAAAGTGGTCCATCCCACTTACTGTAATCTTGGGCTCACTGGCCTGAAACACCATTACATACGCATCTATATCTGGGATACTAATGCAGACATCTTCACCAAAACATCTGAAAAATATATTATTTGTTAACTGTATGTAGCACATTGCATTAGAGGTTTGTGGCACTTCCCCTACCCAAAACCTACCTGATGGCTCTTGTTCTTTTGCAGCACCTCAGATCAGTCTATTCCATACTTTAGCACTTCCATACATAAGGACATGCATTTGTACCACTGTGCACATGGGCCAGCAGTGACAGTAACAGCTCTGTTCCTCTCATCCCCTCCCACATTCACAATTACTGAAATTACGTCGGGGCAGCTTAGCAAGGAGATTAATGACAAGCTGAATAATTAGGAAGTTCACCATCAGAAAAATATTTTGATGTCTAACTGACATGAACCCAAGTAGTCACTTGTTAAAAAATATTAGTTAATTAGATGAGAACAAATAACTTCAGTAAACCTAACATTAAATTCTTAAAGCAATATCCAATTAATATAATATGGTTATCTTGTCATGTGTGAATAAAAGGGGCTAATTACCTATTTAAACTGGACTCATCATGAAGTCATTCTAGCAACCCCCAGTACTTGCTGGGGACACGTGGGGACTCTTTCAGTGTATTCATCTTTACCAGCACTGTGTTTTGGAGGTGAATCTCCTCACAAACTCAACCTTACTTCATCTTTGCACAAGACTCGGGCAGTCTTAAGACTGTGCAAACTGCTCTGCTTCAAGGGAATCTACCTCAGAAGATGCTCTCCAAATGCTCACTGTGGTCAGCTCATGACACTAGACTAAACCTGACACTTAGTTAAGAACTGTGCACAGAGTAGTTGAGAGTTGGAAGAACTGATGCTTATTTTCACTCTAAAGATCTGCCTCCACTGCACTGCACAACTTCCTGTAACAATCATACCCCAGGGGAGCTCAGGAGTGACAGATGGCTCTTTGATTATGTAGAACTGTAAACATTATTGGGCAGGTTTTGTCACTGTTGTCGCATGAAAGTGGAAGGACATGGATTTCTGTTTAACATGCAACACCAGTACTTCAGTGATGACAACCACATAAGGATACAGACAGAGTATTTCAAGCATAGCTACAAATACTGTTCTTGCAGATAGGTCATCTGTTAGATGTAATAGGCCTGCTTTAAAAAGTCATGGCTCTAGGTATCTCAGAAGAAACTATAAATTTTAAAACTAACAGTAAATAAGAAGGTAATAAATGCAAGTATAGTTCAGTCCAGACTGTATGCTCCAAACTAGAAATACAAGTAAATTAAATGAACAAGACAAGTTTCTTAAAAGGACAATAGCAAAGGCAAACCACTATGTAAATCAGCATAAAAGTGAATTAAATTCATCCTATATTCTCAATTATATAAAAATATGATTTAGCAATATAATTTAGCCAAAACTCTTCTTTTTATATGTGCAGAGAAAAAAGTAATTAATTAAAATATCCCTAATCTAATCAGTTCAGCTGAAGTGTAACTTACTGGACTTTAGATGAGACTTTGAGACGTCGTACACCTGCTGTAGGAAACTGTCTAGAATTGATGTATGAGACCTTTCGGAGAGCTTGATTTATATTCTCAATGTCATCTCCTTCCATGACAAGGACTGACTGGGAAGGGTTGAAGTGATACTAGGGGAAATGCATATAATTAGTATTTAAAGTACAAGGCTACAGAGTACAGAATAAGACATTTATAAGGAATGTTGCACAAACTTAAGTTTAAAATGTAATGATTTAAGAAAAAAAAATATTAGTAGCTGTTGCTGGCTGAATCCACATGTTTTTCCCTAAAACATGGACTGGTATTAGTCATCTATTTCATATCTGAATAACTATTGGTATAATTAATTTTCTATTAAACTAATCCCCATTTGTGGTACTTTGCCCATCTTATCACTGTGCTGATATTACTTCTACAGCTGTAAGGTTCAAAACCATAATTTACTGGCATCATTATTATTATTACAATTTTTTTTTTAAGGTTAAACACCACTCCACTCTAAAAATACTCACTAAAACCAGAGGAGCATGCAGAAGCAAATTACCCTAGGCTATCTGAGATCGACTTCAATGCGAACAAACAAAACAATTATAACATTCACCTCCTCCATCTTCATTAACGTCAGATACAATAAAGGGGATTCTGCTTTCTCTGTCTCATGATCAATAAGGGTGTCATGATTTAAGATGGAGATGCTACATACACAAAGTCAGCTGCTCATTTGAGCCAACAACCATTGCAAAGTCAATGGCTGTTCTTGTAGCCCTGATCCTTCCACTCAACACAAAACAGTCTTCCTGATCAAGAAATTCTGCTACTATAATCACATAGCAAGATTTTATCTTCTTCATAACTCATTCTGATTCCTTTTTTTTCCCTACTAATTAGTTCAGCAGATCATCTGCATTGCACAGAAAACCAGACTAACCCTCTTGATTTTGCACTCAACTTCTGCCAGCACAATGTACAAAGAAATACACCCTTCTCTCACATGTGGTATCTTCTCTAAGTTGGATATTGATTGTATGAACATGCTCTATTATTTACAGACAATGGCTCTCTACACTTCCTCATGATGAAAACAGTTAAAATGCAAAAGAGCAAACAGAGTGTGAAGTGCAGAATGAAGCTTGGGGTTCTGTTGATCAGAACACACAGGACTGGGTTTAAAGCTTGTGCAGGAAGGTTGTAACACACTGAAGGGTATCTTTTAACACACAGGGGGACCAACATGAGTCACAGCCTGCATACACATCATTTTCCTTCCTGTAAGCTAGCAGCAGTAGAGAATAAAATTAGCAAAAGGAGATAGTTAATAGCTCAGCTGCCAGAACAGCTGGAGTGCTGCCAAAGGGACTGGAGAAAGCCCTAGTCTGAGCCATTTTTGTCCCTCTCATTAAAAAAGGCTAAAAATAGAGACAGTTTAGATACTGTTTCTGAGAGCTGTTACAGATATCTGAAAATTAGGCTGCAGACAAAAAAAAGGGCCAACACTACTGTGTCAGAAACTGTGTTACAGCTGCATTGCTCTTTCTTATGTGGCTAAAGGGTGAAGCTTTGTGAGCCCAAAGTGCCCACCAGCAATGCCTTCCAACATCAGTTTGCCAACACTGAACCTGCTCAGAGCTGTGTAAATAGCCACATAGCCTATCATCTGTGCCACGTCACACCTGCCTGCCTGAGATCTGGTATCTTTGGTTTTGACATTAGAAACCCTTTCTCCTTATTGATCTTCTGTTCAAGGTCAGGTAGCAACTGTTGTGCTTTCATCTGAGCTGCTTTCTGCCAGCCCTGCTCAGAACCCCTCCCACAATCTCTGACTGCTCCCTTCATTTTTGCCTCCTGCTGCTGCACTGACTGTTGAGCTTGCTGAGGAAGTAAAAATGAAAACATTAAGAAAATCACTATGCCTCATCTATATTTTGTAAAACGAAAGTGTTTTGAAGTTTAGTGAAAGAAAGAAGAGGCAGAAAACAATCCTGCATCTTTGTTTTCCCCTTTGCACCTCCAGTACAGTAAGGAAGCCAATCACCCATGCTGGAGCAGAAGTGGGTGGTATAACAGGGATTTTGCCAAGCCCATGAAACAAAATTACTCAAATATTGTCAAGTTTCAGAGTGTGACAATAGCAGAGGATTTACTAAACTTTTAAGCACAATGGACCAAGTGTACTCTGCTTTAATTAATGTAAAATCCCAGCAAAGAACTTACTGATAGGCATATACTCTTGTGTTCCAAAAATCCTTACCTGCTCTTTATAGGTATTGCCTTTTAAAAATAACTTTTACTCATAAGTGTGTCATTCTTCCAGGAGAAGCAGCAATGTGAAATTGCTTTGTAAGATGAAGAAAAAAAAATTCTTCGGGATTTTTTTCTCATATATGAAAGCTAGAGCTAGAAAAATTTTACCTATCACTTATACTACACCATGGCACCTAGAGAGACACTTCAGTTTCTAAGAAGTTAGTTTCCTTATCTTGTACAATGAAAAGGTTTAAATAGTAAAATGTAGTATGTGGCACTTCCACTGCAAGCTTGAGATCAAGTGTTTCAGCACCATCCTCCTCCCCACTGAAAACCAAGACACTAAAATAACAGCCTGTGCAGTTTTCACATTATGTACAACCTGCAGCCAAAGTATCTTACCAGTCTGAACCTGACACTCAGCTTCTGTGGAAATTTCTATTTTGATTTGTGTGCTAGCTAAGCAGTGTGCTTCCACACTAGGCAGAAGAACACCTCTCATCTAATAATGGTATCAGTAAGGGGAAATTGAGAACACACATCATGTAAGTATTACAGAAGTTAAACTCAAGTTCCTACCTATGTATCCAAAAGAACAGAGTTTGTGTTAATGAATGCAAAGCAATCTGGCCACTATATTAATTGAAACGAGATTTCTGTCTGTTGTTCTCCAGTCTTAAGAGGAAGGTTACAGTATCAGTAACAACAGTCATATGCACAATGAAGCTGGATAATGATTTATATGCAAACGTAATGTTTTAATTTATTGACTTCAGGTTTTTTATTGTCTATTTTTCATGTCCCATAAAGTTGCTTTCCTCTTGGAACACATTTCCAGTACTAGTGCACTGGGACTTCTTTTGGAGTTGCCTCTAGATGAAATATATTCCACTTACATTTTCCATTGCTTTAGAGGTACAAGAGATCAAAATTCAATAATTCTTTGGAATCCTGTTTATTTCTGTAAAACTACCAAAATAAGCATGACAATATGACCTGGCAGTTTTTATAGACTCTAAAATACCAGCAGTGTCTGACTTGCTGAGCATCTAGCTTTCCAGTAATGGAAGCATTTTTCTTTGCAGTGTCACAGCTCTTCTACTGTTCTGCTTTTTCTTTGCATGATTTTATGGGAAATTACATTGCTTCTGGGAGTACATTTGTACTGTGTGTACTCTACCTTGGGCTCTCCACTTCATAAATCAGGTCTAAATTTTTATCAGAGATAATGTCAGTTCATCCCTTACCTTTATTCCTTGGCCAAGACTCTCAAGAGAATTAATATCCAGACCCTCCTTGCATGCCTGCAAACAGGAAATCACTTTCTGACTCTCAATTTTGCCTGGCCGGATAGTGAGACTGGCCAGGCTGCCATGGAAATACTGAGCAAATCTGGGCTTGGTGACTTCACCTCCTGCAAGAAAGAGAATATAAAATGATTATTGATACCAATACACAAACCACACATCTAATAATTCCCTTTATGTTTTAACATATTTAAAGAATTTACATCCATTTTAGCCACATATCTTTGAGATCCCATTTATTATGATAAGAGAAACTGCTGAATTGCTATGTGGGTTGTTAGGTGGTACCTAGTAGCACCCTGTCATTAAGATTCTTGTCAGTGTTATTCCAATATTGCATTGAGGTGTTTAAAGAGCTGTTAACATACTCTGAGATGAAACATGGCTTCCAAAACCTGTGCCCAAGGAAGCACAGCACTCAAAAAAATTTGATGAGACTATTGAACTGATCAAATAAGAATTAAAAAAAATGTTTTAAGGTCCAACATTTCTTCATACAGAAACTGTTTTTGCAAGCTTTCTGTTCTATTCTACAAGATCAATTGGACAGCCTTTGTCTTCCTCCTCCAAAAAAAAATACTATCGCATGTCCTTAGATGTGCTAAGAGTTATGGCCCTGGGTAGGCAAACTGCCACACATATTCTATAACTGGATGTCTCTAAGGATGTGGTGTAAATTCACAGCTCAGGTCTCTATCATCACATGTTGTATTTGGCTTCTAGCTACACTCTCCTCACTCTCACTCAGGGCAGCTTTAAAGCAATGCTGATCTTTAGGGGCTGTCAATAAAATGTGATCATGCACTGCCTGCACCAGTGATCATTATAGCTAAATTACTCTTGGGATATTTAGTGATTTACTCTTCCTCCTCTAGTAGAATTTTTAGAGCTTGTCTTCCCTGCAAGTGTTAGCAGTATCAGTGCATGTGAATTACTGCCTACCTTGAGCCTGAGAGTCACACAACAGTGAAATCATGCAGACTAATTGGATTAGCAGTTGATAAGCTGTTGTAATTGGTAGATAACTCATCTCTGCAGTGTTTGTAGCTTTAGTGTCAAACAACGTATTTCTGCCAGGCAATCTGGCTCCAGCTTGAACTTTACCTTGAAGTGGATTTGGGCGAGGAAAGGGATGAAGTGGCAATTTTTCTTTAGACCAATGTTGCTACCAAAAAGATTGAAAAAGACCGAAAAGACTTCACTTCTAGTCTGTGCAGTAGGAGCACTATGAAGGAGACTTGAGTTATTTTATATGTCGAAGAAAATAGACACTGGTGTATGGAGAGAAAAGAAAGTGTCTAAGCAGGCTGTTTCCTCAAAGAGGTAGACATAGTAGGTTTTTTCTTTTTTGTTAGCATTACAGAATAAGCTGCCTCTCCAAAGAAAAATCCTTAAAGAGACATCATTCTTCTCTACTCTTTCTTTCATCTGTCCATTATACAGAAAACTTTCTCTGGGCGGAATTTTTTGAGGTTTCATAGAACCTTTCATTTCTGCAACAGCTAAAGCCCAAGATTAGTCCAGCCTTTCTGATACTTAGCAAGACAATTATTTGGTAAATAGATAGGGCATTATAGGGACACTGACTTTTCAGCAAAAGTGTTGTTATATATGCTCTAGGTGATCCTGCTTTAGTGGGAGAGTTGGACTAGTTGATCTCTAGAGGTCCCTTCCAACTCTGACAATAAACCCAATTAAAAAAAAAAAATCTCCCTAAAAAGGAGAAAAAGAGAAAATCAGATAAGAAATTAGAGAACAAGAAGGTAATGGCATTTGTTCTTTGAAGTTTCAAATTCTCATATCCCTAACAGAATTCTCAAGACAGTAAGTCCCAACACAAATCCTGGAGCATCTGAAGTTTAGAAACCTACAGTAAGTCTGCCAGCTGTACTTAATCCAATCCTGAGAAGTGCCTGAACTCTTTTGCAGATAGAGGCTCCCCAAGCAATCCACTCCAATGTCACAATATGGTCATACCTTCCTTTTTCTGTTGTCAGGCTAAACAAGGCCTTTTCTTTACATTTTCTACCTAATACTCTACCCTATGATCATCCTTATTGCTTTTCCAGGATCTCCTGCTATTATCTGAAGTACTAACCATAATTTAGTGCTCTTCTTAACATTATATGTGTTTAACATTAACAGGACATGCCTGTTAATCCAGGGCAGTTTGAATACTAGCTTTTTCCACATGAAAAAATGAGCACTTACGGAGAGAGAATACTCTCTCATATTTTATTTGAAAAAAATAGACTGCTAAATAAGCCTTCTATAAGCACCTTTTACCAGACTTGAAGACAAAATTATGTACCTGCCAATTTTAACCCTCAAAAGGTGAATATAAGTCATTATATATAACTCTTAGCACAGCTGCTTGTAATTGCAGCATGTTGACAATTATATATTTTTCTACCACAGCATTTCAGAATCTTCTTAGCCCAGTGGGATCTGTTACCTTGCTGATGTATTTCAATTGCAAATATTTATTAGATTGCAAATGGCCCAAATCCAGTGCAATAAAATCAAGAAGCAAAAAGCAAAGCTCTTGCTAAAACCAAAGGAATTGTCTAAACTGAATCTGCTACACTCCTGTATTCTAGCTTTGATAAAAGGGATTTGTGAGAATGTAGTTTTTCAGTTGCAAAAAATGTAAGAAGAAAAAATTGCCAGAAAAAGTTGAAAATACTCAGCAATACTGAGGAGATTTACTCCTATCTGTACCAGTATTTTATTCATGCTTGTGTCTACTCTATTAGTATATTTGAACGCTGTCTTTCCTCTTGCTTCCACAATCAAATGTTCTTCGAGTACTTGACCTCAACTTCTCAATGGGTGCAAATTTAGCCCAGGATGACCAGGCTCCAGGTCCTAGTCACTAAAATTCTTGGCTCCCAAGATTAAGTACCTATAACTATAGTCCAGCCTGAAAATGGAAGTTCTGTCGCATGTTAATGCACAGTGCATAATTGTTGCTAATGCTGATAGTAACATTTTCACAGAATATTATCCAAATTCTTTGAAATACCATTCCTTTCAAATCAGAATCCTTTGAACCTGAGCACAATACATTTCATGTCTCTGCAGTTCCACGCATAGCAGATAGCAGTTCAGAGCCACTGACTACTCTGGCCAGGAGAAATCCTCAAATCTATCACCTCAGTTTCACTTGTCACTGAAATTACCACATGCTAAGAAACAACTGAGAAAAAGACATAAAGATGCTTACAACAGCTCTTAATGCTTTAAGACACTTTGAACTTGGTTCTGAGACTAAGCAACAATATTTTAAAGAAGACCTAAATAGATTACCCAAGCCTCTGGAGCAATGATTCAGAGAGCAAGGTGGAACTACAGAGAAAATAACTTTAAGGTAAACTAAGTGTCCTAATTTTTTTTCTACTTCCCAGTGTCCTGGTGCAGTGAAAAATAGTGTTCTGTTACACAGCAGTTCAATCCATAGGTCAGGCCATCCAGTTAGCCTAGTTTGCCTCAGTAAGTTTTATGGGGTTTTGTGCTGTCAGGACCTTTCTGCCCTTTCTATGAGAGCTCAGATCCAGCTCACCTCCACTATAATATTCTATAATATCATTATATTATAGAATCAGAACATGAGAGAATAAGAAAGCCTCATTCTCAGCTATGTTACATGTTGTGTTTCACACAGCTCTCTGTTTATTGATTGCTATGGATTAATATGCCATGAGCATTAACTGTTGGGGGAAAGCTAGTAATGAAGACTTAGCTGAATGATCTGACCAACAAAGGAAAAGGGAATCTTCCCTATTGTCAGTCAGGGAGTTAAGTTGATGTCTGTAACAAAGAAGAGTGAAACAACACTATAGAACACCACTTATTACAGTCATCACACCTTACAGATCCCTTGCATGGCTGCAATTTTTTGAAGCTACATCTTTCCTTAAATGTGGTCACCATCACAGTTGTGAGGCAACAGTGTTATTCAGACCTTTATGGCAAAATTATCCATTGTCTTTCCAGCTGACTCAGCACACACATCTCCAGAGCCTGGTAGATACAGGAGGATGGCTGTTACACTTTTGTCATTAGTTCAACTCTTTTAATGGCAAAATGGTGTCAACAGACTGTGGGAAGCATCCAGAGGAACTACTGAAATACATAATATTCACTATAATGCTGTTCACTGATTACTCATTGTCAAATAAGTGTGTGTTACATTCTTAATTTGCTAAAATAGTAACTATTTTCTGAACTGATATTCTTCTCCTATGCTGGTTCTGATCTCTTCTACCTGGAATTTTATAATTGCAGAGCAAGTAGGGTAGCTCCAGTACTAGGGGCAGAGGGGTTCCTCCCACCAGAACTTTACCCAGAGTCACCTTGATGAAGTCTTTCTGAGTTCCTTTCCTTTTCTGCTAAGCGTGAATGCTGTTAGATGAACAAGGGCACACACACTGACACCAAAACATACAGATAAGAAGGGTCCTGCCCTGCCCTGCCAGACTTCACACCAGATAAGACCATTACAGCAGGTATGTATGGGTTATGGTTCTGAGAATGAGACAGCTGAAGCACAAAATAGGCACAAGGCTCAGAATGAGATGCAAAAACAATCTGCATGCTGCTACTGTCATTCTCTAGATAGGCAGAATTAGCAGAGTCTACTAACGTTCCTTAATATCAGTTGCAGCCTAGGGACAGGGTTATGCAGAGGCACCTCCTGCACTAGGGCCAGGGAGCTCTGTTCCTGCAAGAACTTGGTAGCCCTCTGATTACTCCTGAGTGTTAATTCCCCGCTGTGCTATTCACAGCAAAAGTCAGAAGTTTTGGGTTTTTTTTTAATTTCTCTTAGGGTTGGTATAAAGTGTGATGAAATTTCATTACCGCTGAATTTTACAGTTGTATTGCTTTGACTTCAAAGATGTAAAGTGCTGTTTGTATTCACTCACAATCTCCAAAGAACAATCATGCTTTTTTTTGTCAAAACAAATTACTTCATTGAGCTCTGAGATCTTCTTTTAGGCCTTTTGCCCTGCACTAATAAGCAAGTTATTATCAGGGCAACCTAAGCACGATGACATTTTCACTAGAAATAATGAATCAAGAGAATTTCCAACTGCAATGTGATTCCTTTAAGACATTATAGACTCTGGTTATGCTGAACCAGATAATTAAGAAAGGATTGATTATTCAGGGTCTCAACACAAAAACCGAAGTGAATTTGGAAGCAGCTGCAAGATATTATGGCTCTGAAGTCCTCAAGTCCTCAGGTCCTAGCCTCAAAATTTCTCCTATCTTTTTATTATGGCAGTTTAAGGAGCTGGGTTTTATTGCCTGACAAGTAGATTGGCTGTTAAACAGGATAAAAACCAACATAGCTTTCAGGAGTAGTCCCAGTTAGGAACTAGACTTTTCATACTCCTAAAGCTTCTCAGCAGAAAAAAGTTTTAGTAGCTTTTTTACATCATTCAGACAAAAATTACTCAGAAAATTACTCTTCAAACAGGGCACTATTTACATCTGCCCTTGCTCCTGGCAGATACCATAAACTAATGGCCTCAGACAGCTTCAGGCTTTAAAGCATCATTTGAAATAAGAGAGAGAACTAAGTACAGAGAAAAGTAAGGGCTCTTAAACATGCATGACCTAATCTAGCTTTGTGCAATAAATCCATAGATCAAAACTGTGGTATAAAATGCTATTTAAAAAAAATTTTCTCAAGATAAGAAAAGCACTCTGAAATCACTCACAACTAAGCCAATACATTTTTGTTATTTCATGGGGAACTGTGGGAAATTACAATCATGGAAAAATATTACAATCTTATATATCTTAGAGTAGATTACAGAGCAACTGATGTTAATCTTGTCCCCACACCCATATTCTTATTGTACTAATAACATTCTTGTGCTGGTACATAGTCCCCTGTGCAAAAATTGAATAAAATAAGGGACATATATCTATGCTGAATGACTGACATATTTTAATGTAAATTCAGCTCCCCAAGAAAACACCTTCCAAAACTAAATGAAGTTCAACAAGCAAAGATCTGTTAAGTCCATTGGAATTCACTCCATCTTGTTGGTGAGAAGGGCAATACAGAGAGAACTCTGCTGTACTAACAGAAGCATCAGTATACAGATATTCAGCATCTCATTCTGTTGAACTGTACCTAAGTAGTTTTGAATTCATTTGCTTGTTCACTCCACTGAGGCCTCAGATTGATGCAAACTATGTCAGACCCCCAGGTGCAATCCCCTGGTGATTGTAGACTATTGCCTTTATCTGTTGGATATCTTAATTTCTTGGGCAAGTCCAAGGTCGAGTGATACAGGCTGCTGCTACACTGCCCACATCTGATCCCTCTCTAGCATTTAACTCTCTTTAACTCATTCTTCTTGCCTTGAGTAGTTAGTTCATTCTCAGACTGCAGTTTTGTCACTGATCTGTCAGCAGTGTTGACACATAAGGTCATTCCACAGAAGGACTCTATACTAATATTAGCCTCCAGCCGAGGTTAGGGAAAGAAGAAAATGACAGAATACAAAAGAAAAATTGAATAGAAAACAGAAATTACTTAGAAAACAGGAATTACAATAACCTTCTGCTGTCTTCACAATAACAAAGTTTGCTTTTTGAGAGGCTTCCCCTGAAACCTTTCCCTGCACAATGTGGCTGGCGTAACTGCCCCGTGAAGCTCCATCACTCTGGACTGGGTGATACCATTAGAAATAATGACTTACAGTCATGGTAAACTACAGTATAAACTTGTAACAAGTCATTCCCTTCTGTAACTACTACTACAAACCATTTTTTGAGGGGAAGATGATGAACACAAGACTATCTTTTCAGAGAAAAGTGGAAAAAGTCTGTCTGCAGCCTGTGATACAAAAGATGCTTAGACTACCAAATCATATAACTTGCTCTCTTCTGGCTGCCTTTGCCACAGAATATTTAGCAATAACGGGAGCAGAATGGGAAACTATAAACCTTAATTTAATGGAAGAAATTTCTTATTCTGTAAAAGGGTCCATTTGCTATGTCCTCAGGTAAACTGAATCAAAAAAAATGGACCCAGAGGAGATATTAAAAGAGTAAGGTCTCAGAAAGTGCAGCTTCAGGATAAGCTAACCTTAATTTGTACATATTGCCTAGAAGAATAAAGCAGGATTACAATAGCTAAAAGGGAGACTATGAACTATTTTGTGGTCTATCAGGAAGTCTGATTCTTTTCTTGCTGTGATGCAGATTTTTTAAAGTGACCTGAGGAATAATCATCTACCCCAAGAGGTGACAGAGCATGGGTAATTCTATTCTCCTCAGAGACCATGTGTAATTCTACTTACTTGCTGCAGAACTATGTTCCCTCTTTATTGTTTGGAAAGCTCTCTAGAATCCTGGGTTGAAATGGCAAAGCTAGAGTGTTATTATTGCTAAAGAAGAACAGAGTAGAAATGAGAGTCAAAGTTCAGCCTTTGGGAGCATTTTCCTACCCTGATGGACCATGTCTCCTTCTAAAATCCATTAAGGGAGGCACAGGTTCAGAGACACCACCAGGGTTACACTTCCCACATGTTCTCTTTGGTCTCTTCTGTTCTGGGAAGCACACATACATGCAAATAAATTTTGTCCTTTAGCTACCCTTGAGAAAGGGTAAGTTTGCCTCAAAATTTCTTTACCATTAGAGTAAGAAGAGCATTTTTGACCTAAACAACCCCACCTACATCAAAATGACAAAATCATACCCCTAACAGTCATCTAGGGGATGAATGATGTGAACAAAAAGACCTCTTAAAGAAGATGAAATTAAGTTATTGCCTTAACCCTAATATCTGCAGAGAAATCTGGCAAACTTTACCTGGGTACATGGAAGCCTAATTTCAGGAAGAGCTGTACTGGCACTCCAAACTTTCCTTTCTACCCTCAGTTAGTTCACTAAGAATCTAGTTTGCTCAGCTTTGTAGCCACTATGACCCTTCTCCAGGCCTAGAGTCACTGAAATCACAGCTAAGAAGTAAGTTAGGATTTACCATGCATGAAAACTGGTATTTTGTTGGAGACATGCTGCAACAAGTTAAAGTTTCTGTTCCCTGCTGTCACTGCTCTTCAGTCACATGTAATGATCACCACAAACAGTTCAGCCAGGCTAAAGGTAATGCTTTAACTACCACCCTCAAATAAGCTACCCCCATAAAGTATAGCAGTATTAAACATGAACTACATAAAATAAATAAAAAAACCCCAACAGCTTTCTGCTAATCATTGTGATTGTACCCTAAATCAGTGAGGTAGCTCTGCCTAGATCTTCCCTTTAATGAGCTCCCTGAAGAAAGAACCAAGATTTTTAAATTAAAAAAGGAAGATGATATCACAGTAATGTCCAGGACAGCTAATTTTAAATCAAGAAAATTCATACTGATTATGCCAAACAAGACATAAAAGGTTTTTTTATACAACTTTTCTCATGTCCAATATATCATTCAAGTTGGAAACTATCCCCAGGCTTGGTTACAGGTAATCAAATTACTTTCTGGGTTGCAGTAAACTTTACGCAGTGCCTAAGAGGCCCCAGGATGGTTCTCTTCTATCATCTTTAAAGCCCAGCTCTTTGCTCTTTCAGACAAGCTTCACTTTCTGCTTGTCTCTGGGCCCCCATCCACACACTGAGCCCGACCTCTGGCTGCCTCCAAAACTTTCTTGTCCCCTATACAAGATCCTATTTTTTAGGGAAAGGCTTATTTTGTCTCCTTTTTATGAGAGTGCTAGCACTTAACTCACATAATTTAAAGAAACAGTGCATAAAATCAGGAGCATACAAATCAGACACTGCCAAGACAAGGGTAAAGACTTTTGGACATTACCAAAAAAAAAAGCAAATGGTTTGATGGAAATGGCACAGTCATCACATCACAGGCTAAAGTTTAAATGTCTCATGTAAATCTGAGAGATTGCATATTTAGTTTGTTTTCATGTTAGATTCAGGAGAACAGCACTGAACTTAAACTGCTTTTATATTTCACTTGAACGTCTGAAGGCTGAAATAAAAACAAGCCTAACTTTTCCTACTGGGTGCTACAAGCAAGGCTGTAAAAATCAGAAGAGAGTTACTCTGGTGCTGAAATATTAATAATAGAAAAATATTAATCTCAATGTATACAATTCTCTTTCTGTGCCCTAGACTTCTGTGTGATGTGACTCAGGGTGAGAACCAGTGTAAGTGATGGAAAGACTAGGGCTGAAAGAGTCATTTGTCTCATAAGCAGGAGGATTCTCAGATTTCTAGGGAAATGCCAGAAAAATTGTCACATTCCAAAACAGAACTGAAAATTATCATATATGCATGGGTCAATCCTTCACAGCAGTAGTAGATTTTCCCATTAGTGCTAGCAAAGTAAATTAAAATTATTTTTGTTCTTGATTTTTTGCTCTGTCCTCTAAATACACTCTTCTTGCTCTGCTGTGAGCAAATAAGAACTGGTGTGGTAAGAAAAAGGAATTTTATTTCTTCTGGTTCATTTACCTGTCTGAGTTGAGATTGACAAATGGATACTGTAGACTCAGAACTATAAAACGGTTTAGTAAAGACAGAAAAAAAAAAAAGTCTTATCTTTTCTGAAGGAATAGGTTAGAGCTAGTGTTCCTATTCTGCCAGTGCTTGGATGAAAATGGAAGGAAAAAGTCTGAGCAAACCTGAGCTATGAAATTCCTCATATCCTCTTACTAAGGACTCTCCTGAATGTCTTATTACTGAAAAAAAAAAAAAAATCTGTCAAATTGTCTGATACATCTAGTTTTTCTTGAAATATATGTGTTCAGAAAACTAACATCTTGAAACGTATAGATTGGTTTTGGATGTTGAGTAGCTAAATTTGACAGAATGGAATGGAATGCTGAATGTTACTCATGAAGTGACTTTCCATACCATTCATTTGCAATAGTTTGATGTGGTTATAACAAGCATATCAAAACACATGCTTTGCCAAAAGCAGTGTCTTAAAATCTTATTTCATATAGACATTAAAACTGTACCTTTTGGCTGATGGAAAATTAATTTCTACTTTTGGTGAGCTCCAACTCTCACCTATTAAAATACTAATAACACAGTCTTGCAGTAAACATTGACAGCAGCAATAGGTAAAATTTCAGTAGTTTAAGTTGGGTGTTTCACCAAAAAAAAGAAGAATCTTATCCTGAATGGTCATTCACTAAACCATTAAGCAAATTATTCAAGGCAAAGCTAAAAAAGTCTGTAAACAATTGCTGTTTTCTATTTGTTTCTCAGCTTAAATACTAAATAAAGTCTGTGGTCTAAATTTATTGTGAGCCAGTATGAAAGTTTTACCTAACTTCTGTCTCTGTACAATTTGAGATAGAGACAAAGATGCAAAGTTTATTCTTACTGTTTTCATTTGCCTTGGAGGTAGCTGAAATCCATGGATGCAGCACTGTGCCAAAACTGGCATAGCTTTTGCTTATCCAGAGCATGTTCTAAGGAAAAAGTTACTACTCCACATTGCTCAAAATTTGGCACCTGAATGATGATTAACTTGAGATTCAGGTGGGGGCTGAGGGGAGTAGATTCCCACAGATACAGAAGCCTTTAGAAAAAAACAAACCAAACCTAAAGATTGTTATTATAGAGTGATAAAAACACAATATATGAAGGAAGTAAGCTAAGGCATAGAAATAATATAAATAACATGCAGAACTATTTATGTAGGTGAAGAAGAGGGAGGATGAACTCCTTTGACCTGCTTGCCACACTGGCTTTCCCTTAGAATATTAACACCTTAGCATAAAATTAAATGTGTTCTGTTATATATTTACCATCAATGAAAAACTCCAATACACCTAAAGATCATCCCATGGACATGAAAGCCTCAACTTAAAAATACCAGTTAGACAAGAATCAGTCCATCCTTTTACAAATATATGGGATTAGTGTTATGCTGATGAGCTAGCTAGCATAATACCTATCTCAGTAATCAACATTCAAAAAATATCCATCTTGTCTTCAGGATTAGTGTGGCTTTCTTTATTCTGCACGTTGTCATCAAAGTAAAGATTGGATCTTTACCCCCAGGTGTTCACAATTTAACATCTGGAGCAACACAGGATCAGGCCATGAGTTGTGAAAGAAATTTGAGGCAGATACCAAAAGGAGATAGCTGGACCTCTAGAGGAATATCTAGATAGTTTGTTTAAAGCTGGAAGACAGAGGAAACAATTAAAAGAAGTGGAGACAAAAGATAAAGAAGACAATCTTTCACACTGAATACACAAACTGTATTCATCACTTCTTTAGATGACGGAAATGCAAAGTCTGTCAACATCCCATCCGTTTTATCATTGGACTTGATTAACTCTAGATTTACTTTTGATTTTATACCATCAACCTTTTAGTAATTTATTTATCATGCAATCAGTGAGACAAATCAGATTGCTTCTGGTCTGAATTCTGCTCTCTCCTGTTTGGTGGCACATTACCTTGCCAACATGCTCCGACTGTCAGCTGCATGGCTATGTGGGAAGGGTGGATTGGCCAATCGTTGGTCACAAGGTAAGGTTCATAAGTTGTCCCATCCATGTACAACGTGACAACGGGAAACTCAACATTCACAACGTAGTAATGCCATTCTTTATCACAAATCTGAAAGGCAGAACAGGAGAAAAATACAGATTAGCGCTTATTGTCAGGTGACAATTTTAAAAATTTCATTTCATAAAATATGTTTCCAGATTCCACTCACAGAAAAAAAAATAACACTACTTCAATTCACACAACACTGAAAATTAATGAAAGTTAAAAAAAAAAAAGTTGATAAACACTTGTGGTATCATTGGAGAATATATTTGATAAGTAGAGGCATCCTAAACCACACTCTTTGAAAACAAGACAGGGACAAAATAGAAAAGTCTGGCAATTTGGTATTTGCTCTGTATTTTTACATTTGTTAAGATATTAGTTTCTTAATGTCTGTATCAACTTTTAAGAATACAAAACTGTAAGAGATGCATATTTGGGGTGTATTGGCATAGTTACTGGGGATCCCTATTAGCTTCAAATTAAGAATATAGAGCTACACTGAGTTATTATCAAATATATAATTCAATTGTCATTATTAACTTAGAGTATTAGTACTTAAAATGTTCTTTGCAATGAATCAGGACCTCCACAGTGCTAGAGTTTGTGTTCTGTATACACACAGATGGACAATTAGTCTATGTGTCTGCCTGATTTAGGCAGGAAACCCAAATCTCCATCTTTCAGCCTTTGGCTTTTTGCCAGATAGGTGGCAAAATGAGGACCCACATGGTTTCAGTGATACACATCAGCTTTGAAAAGCACCATCCACAGTAACAACACACTTTCAAGATTACATTATCAGTGTCAAATCTCAGATGAATTTCTGAGCCCCACAACCAGGGATTACTATCAGATGGTCAAATTCAGCTTTAGTTCAGGTACAGCTAGATGAACCAATGCCTCTGAAGGCAGAAGACTAGTGTGTAAATATCAATGGATGCCCTGTTCTTTTTTTCCTTTAATGTAGCTTTCAGATTTAAAACTTCAGAGGCATAAATCACAACAAATTGGTAAGATGGGTGGGCTGTTTTTAGAAATAAAGCAATAGCAACAATCATGCTACTTTCAATTCTGTAGAGATACTTGTTTTGATGTATCAGGAAATGGAAGTGCAGATATCCTTGCAGTTTCATAAAGGCCAGCAGAAAAGTGATGTTTAAACATAATGCTTTGTCCTTGGCCAGGTTAAGTGCTATCTGCTGCAGTATCTGCCCTGTGAAAGCAAAAGCTAATGTTTTGTTGCAGAAGACATCTCAACAGGAACTTAATCACTTCCATTTCAAATGGATGCATTTATTACTGCAGACATCATAGCTCCACAGCAAGAGATAAATGCAGCAAGGGGCTGCTGGAGCCTTCCTTTTGTAAGCAGTAGACAGCACAAATGTTTTCTGAAGGTTAAATGAACCAAAACCAAAATTGAAAGTAAGTAAATTGGAAGACTGAAAACTTCATAAAGCAAACAACAATTACAAATAGTTCTATGCAGTCCTCCCTTTCAGGGAAAAACAGCTTGCCAAGTTTCCTGACCTGATCAGTAGGCAGCAAAGCATCACAGCTGCATGTGTCAGACATTTTATATAAGGTGTGCCTGAGTCTGAGGCCTTGCATGACAAAAACTACAGGTGTAAATACTTGACACTTTTCAGACAACTATTGCAGAATATTTCTGTTTTCCTGCCCTCAACTGCATCACCTGGGATATCCCAAATGCTGGTAAATGAGTGAGAAATCCTTCCCTTATTTAACCAAAGCAAGAGCACTTTAATAAAGCAAACCCAAACATTTTGAGACATCATGTACACAAAGAGTATTATAATGTGTAGCTAGTCTGATTACTCTATTTACTGACCAAGAGGGCAGTGACATTTTTCAAAGCAAATGCTTTCTGGAAAGACAAGATTATATAAATTCCATGATTCAAGACTTCAGTAACTGGGCTCCAGTGTTACCAAGAAAAGTAAAGATGCCCAGCTGCAGAGGTCTACACTCACCCCTGTTCAGAGTCCGGAACACAGATGATATTTGGATAGAGATGGGTATGTTTTTTGAGTTTAAAAAATAGCATATTTTTCTTTCCATCTCCAAAATAATCCTTTCTGAAAGAACTTTGTAAAAATTTACAAATTTTGGCATTATTCTTTTCTATTGAGGATACTAAATAGGCCCTTAAATGGTTCCAATATATTCTGATATATCAAATTATTTTTACTATATATTTTGAATTATATTTTCATAGTACTGAAAACACTGTACTGCATATAAATGGGGAGCTCAAAGGCTCCTTTCCAAATTAAAGGTTCTGAAAGGCAGTTTCACTACACATTGAATAGGGAGTTAAGGAATAGTGCTACTGTAAGAAAGCAAGCCTAAAAAAGATACTAATTTGGAAACATTTGGCAATGGATTTGAAGGAAAAGTGAAAAAGTTGCATATATTTGCAATTTTTAAACTAAAAATATTGTATATTTATATACGCAAAGTAAAAGTAAAATTTTTTAAGAATTTTAGGCAATCTAGTTATTAATGCACAAGACTGATGTGTTTTGCATTACAGCAGTCCAAAGGTGAGCATAGAGAAAGGCTTTCTCCAGTGCATTCTGGTGTTTATAACTTGTCTCTGATGAATGAGAACTCAGAAGACATTCCGAAAGAGCTTTTAGATCTTACTTTAAAAAAGTAATTTTGTATCTTAATTGTTTTCTCATTGACAGTTCTCATCTACAGACTTCTACAATTAAAGAAAAAAACCACAACAACTTAGGGCATTGTTTTTGTGATAACTCTGCTACTTTCAATTTCTTCTAATAAATCTTTGCCTTAAATTTCTGCAGCTGAGCTACCTGCAAAAGCTGATTATGTGATACAGGGAAAAACTTAGAGTTGACTTTTTACCTCTTTCTTGTTGTTTTTCAACACCTTACAATATTTTTTTCCATTTCTGTTTTGTTTTGTTTTTTTATTTATCCCATCACCACCAAGAACTAAAGATATACTGCTAAAAATGTCTTAGTGTAGACTGCAGTTACGTAATTCAGTATGCAGATATTCAGTATTCAGGATTTGCTCACTTCATTGGATAGTTTTATGCAGGTTTTATAGTAAAAATTTGTGTTTCTGAGAATCAACAGATAGGCACTTCAAATTGGCATTGTCCTACAGTATCATTTACCACTGTATTAATTTTGGAAAAGAGCTCCTGAAATTAAATGGAAGTAAAGTGCAAACACAGACTAATAAAATTCATACATTAATATAAATTATGTCTTTTAGTCACCAGTATCTCTACCTCTTCAGAAAGCTTTAAATAAAGCTCTAAAATATTCATACTATGTTTTGATTGTTTGTTTGTGTGTTTTGTGCTTTGCTTTTTTTTTTTTTTTAATCTCTCATTTTGGGTTTTCCTTTATACATTTATCCTTTAGCACCTCTCTCACATGGCACTTTTTTTCCTGTTGGTAAATCAATAAGCTTTGCCTCTGAAGTGACAACAGAGAAGGTATGCATTAATTAAGGCAGGCTGGAAAAAAGATATATATATACTGTATATGGATAAAGAGGAATCAATACGCTCCCACCAGCTAAATTAACAGGTGATACATTGAAAAGCATCACCACAATCTGCAAGTTCAGTGTTTTTTCCATAAAAATATTCTTGCAAACTTAATCTCCACATAAAGCTTGTAGTTTGAACCTTAGCCTGTGTAGTCCTGCTCCAATTTGATCACAGTCTGAGCAAGTTTCTGAGTGGTTCTATCTCATGGGAAGTCCAGCTGGTGGCAGGCAGTGAAGGGAAAAACCAAACCAGGCAGGTTGCTTTGCTGTAGACCAGTGCTTTTATGCTTGCACGACCAGAGCATCAACACTCTTCCAGTTGTTAGCTGTAGTCCTTGCTAGATGGAGGTTTAAACTCCTTTTGTGAGAAATGTTTTCCATAACTATCTGTATCAGAACTTGGATGTCTCCAGTACATATGCTGATGTTATATGAAACTTCATGCAGGGGCAGAGCATTTGGAACATCAAATAAGCAACCTTCTATATTTGTGTTTTAAATTTATTCTTTTTAAAACTAGCTTTTAAAGACCACAAAGCAGCTCACCTTCTGATATAGCATCTTATGGCCATGTAATTCTGCAGTTGTAAAGGAATGTGTATGGATCAGTCTTAAAGTAAAGGAGAATGAAGGTGCAAATTAATCCCTTCTTTCTCAAACCTCAATTAAGTATCACAAGAACCTTAACCACATAAGGAAGCAAAAGACAGACTTCCCTCCTTGCTCTTTATGCAACTCTTAAGCAAATTATTACCTTCTCAAAGGACTTCCAGTGAGGAAAATGGAAACACAGCTTGTATTCCCTACCTCTGGTTTCATGCATAAAAGGGAGAGAAACCTCTTGGGAATATGTTAAGGTGGGTCAGAGCCACAGAATTTCATTGTCAAGGCTGGACTGACAGAGGAGCAAGTCCCAGATCCTAACTGAGGTACCAGTTACCTGCCAATAAACAGACAATACAAAATCCTGATAACAATGACCCTAAAATTCTCTTCTGATGTCACTACATTGACATATGATTTAAAACGCTACAGAGAGCAGAAGACATTTTCCATGACAAAATATTTTGAAACAGAGGAACTGGAGGTGAAAGATTGTGAGGCCCCTATAATCCTACTAATTGAAAAGATAATGCAGTTTAATGCAAATTGTTTTAAACTTATGTTTTGCATGCCTTACAAAACAGTTATTTCAATACAAACTGTTCAGTACAATGTAATGAGTATAAATACAATGGATTTTCTCATGCCTCTTGCTTAACTAAGTGCTGTATGCAAATAAATACATATCTTATCACAGTTCTTCCAAATTGGTACTTTCAACTGTTTACAGTGTAGTCTGTATTTTTTTTTTCTGTTTAATGTTTATACAATTTAAACATTTACTTTCACTTAAAAACCCAAAGTTTCAGAGACTGTGTATGAAAATGCTCTATCAGTAAGGAATTTTTTCCTGGACATTAAACCGTCTGTCTCTCTGACCCTCTTTCCTTTAAATAGTCCTAGTGAGTAAGAATTGAACACGGGGCTTTCAATTGGGCCACTCCTCTTTCCAGGCTTTCTAGGAGGAGTGGTAGTCTTTAAATGAGAGGATATAATAGGTGCAGCTGAAGTGGCCCCCTGTGTCAGAAGCAAAGTTCCTTTCTCTCAAGGTAGTCAGAAAATGATGCCCAGTGAAGGAGGCAGCACTGATTTCAGCAGAAGTTAGAAAGCCAAGAGGTATGTAGAACAGCTAAATAAGCATTTAGCAACATTCTCTACTGTTGTTTAAATAATAATAATTAGAAAAATAGGTTTCAATTTTAGCTGCTCTTTGTTCTTATAATTCTCATTACCTTTGACAGAAAGCTTTCCTGAGGAGTGACTCATACTGGTAGTGTTACTTTAGTTTTTCCTTTTTTTCTTCCCTTTTTTCTATTAATTAACTTCACTTGATCATGAACTAATAAGAGGCAGAAAAAGACTGATGTAAGGTCAGGCAGCACTCAGTAGTCCAACTGTTTGTCAGAATTAGTGATCTCAAGGGACTAGAAGATAAGGAAAAAGAGTCCACTGGGTATTAGAAACTGTTCGTAGTACAAAAAATTACCAGTCATCAGACTTGCTTGCCATTTTTATAAAATATTTCTTCAGAAGTGGTTAAAAAAAGTGTTCATTAGGACAAATATAACTCTTCTATGCAATTCTATGTGCATTCTACATAGAAGTATTCCCAAATCAATTTGGAAAACTAAAACCAAAGAACCCACAGTAAATGCTCAGGATTCATGCTGCACATCAGTATCATAACAAGCTGTGAGTTCAAGCTTAATTTTGTAGCATAACTATGCCTGCTGGCTTTTCCTTCAGACCAGTTTTCCAAATGTTGTGCAGCATGCATTTGAGGCTTATATAGCACCCAGTTGAAATTTTATGCCCGATGGTCCTGGTACCACAGAACATTCATAAATCTCAAACAAACTACTCAAAATTTGTCAATAGATCACAAGCTCACTGAACATCTTTAAATCCTGCATCCTTACTAAACCAAAACATTTTTTTAGGAATACTCAAATGAATATTTCTGAATTCTGAATATTCATTCGTCAATAGAGTAGCTGGAAAAAAAAGGTGAGTGAACTATACATAAAGCAGTGTTTAACAGATGTAGATGAGCTCTCTACTGCTCACACCTAAAGAAGGCAATTTCTGCTATTCACACTCAGTAAACCATAACCAATTATGAGCAGTTATGTATTTTCTGATCTTGAGTGAAATTTTTGACTCAGACTCTTTTTAGCTCCTTGTCTCTTGTGTTTATGGATTATAAAAATAAATATACTCATCACAAGTCACCTGAATCTAGATAAAGGGGCCATGATTTCATTTATCTAATCGAGCTGTTAAAGTGGGGTGTGCATTTTTAAATGTGTCTCCTGATAAAACCGGTAGCTAAACTCCCTGTAGACTCAACAGGAAAAGTGTATTACTTGAAACTTTCAAAGACATGTCCAGTCTCCTCAGGTTTCATCAACAGAAAATCTTAAAAAACTCATTTAGTGACATTAGGAAGTTAAAATTTAGTGTCTTGAGCTAGGCTGAGGTGACCTCAACCTGATCTCATCTCTTGTAAACAAGCAGAATATGGCAAAAAATATATTTGCAATCTGTTTACATTCACTATAAAATAACAAAAGTTAACTTCGGTGTTAGTGTAGCTCTATACAGCGCTGAAACAATATAAAATTTTGCCCTTGCATTTCAGCAAAATGGAAATAATAAAGCCCTGCATTATCTAAAAATACCATATGCAGTCCTGACAATAGCAAGCTTTCTCATCTTCTCTCTCTAATATAATGCTTAGCACAATTTTTCAAACTAGTCGTGTCTTAGTCAAATGCCAAAGACAGCTGAAGTGTGGTGCTCCCATGTTTGTAGCATTACAACTGGGAAACCTCACATAAGGCTTTCAGGTTGGAGAAGCAGAGACCTCATCATCAATATGAGACAGGAACTGTACACATACTGCACAAACCTAAATGTACACTGAAAGTATAAGACCACATATGATTTCCTCTGAGATTCCTACTCAAAAATACACACATATGCAGATAAGGAGTTCTCAGAAATATCTTACAGCAACAAATATCTTGTATATTTGAGGAGAAAATATACTACCGGAAGCCACTAAACTTAGGAGAACTAGGACCCATAGGAAGTACTTTGTATTAGGAAGGTTATTACTCAGGCTCTAAAATCTGTATTTATCAAACCAAGTAAATTATAAAATGAATACTTACCATGTTTTAAATCTCATTCACAGTATTTGCTTTTAGCTAATCTGTGGTGCCAGGTCACTTATTAGGGATAATATTTTCATATAGGTTGAAGCTGAAATTGTGTTAATCATACATTCTTACATCTCTCTAAAAAGCATGTGTAACCACAATTGAAAAGTAGTGTGGCCTTTTGAGCAAACTGTTTTCAAAGATTGTTTAAATCTCTCGGTCTATGAATTTATTCCATCTCAATACAGGGTATGTAGAATCCTGCTTTCTTTCACTCATGAGTCCCTCATTGTTCATCTTTGAATCTTACCTGAATTTAAACCACCTTCTCTGATTTCTGGGATCTGCCTTCTGCTCCTTTGATATGTGCAGGGATTCTGCCTGTTAGATATTTTTATTAAGAGATTGCAGTGAGGCTTTTCATTCTTCTGAGGGCTCAGTAATAAGCATGGTCTGCAAATGGACTTCTGATTATAAATTAAATGAAATATACATTTAACTAGCCTCCTGAAATGTACTCTTAACTAGAAAACATAGGAAATAATTTTCAGTATGCTAACAATAATTTTTTAGAAAAGGACTATGAGTGTTAATGCAAAACAAGCCCTCCTATCCTTTGCACTTACTTTTCAAATCTTAATATACTGCCTTTTTTCAGCTTGCTTTTTTAAAACCTGACTAAAATACATTTATTATGGAGTATTAACTCAAATGTTAAAGGTCCTCCACTTAAGTGAGTCATCTTGAGCTGAGAAGCCTGAATACTCCTGAGTATTCAATTACTGAGCACTTTTTTCTCTCTGAGCCTAAGGAGGTTGGCACTAACAAAAGGAAGGCTGTCACTATTCAAAACAGGATGATATATCCTTCCCTTGCTGTTAAAGTCTGAACAAATAAAATGCTTGTTTCAGTCAGTTATTTAGATATGTTATGAAGGTAGAGAGTGATTAATGCAAAGTAGGCTCCAGAGACAAAGCAAACCTGGTGGTTGTGTTTGCTTTTGAAGAGAAACACCTGTGCTCAGTTCTGCAAACTGGATTCTGAAGAGTCCTCCCCTCTCCTCCCCCTTCTCAAACATTCCCACCTACACTCATCGCTCACTTTGTTAGGCCAAAGCACAAGACTCCCCTGATCTAGTCAAGTCCCACAGCTATGTGCTATTTTTCTTTTCATGAAATAAATATGTTTTCACTTACCACCTGGAAAATTCCAGGATCCCTGGGTTGGGTAGTCTGCACACAGAAGAAAACCCAGCAGAATGCTCCCCTGGGCTGAATGCTTCTAGTGCTGAAAATGGTATTGCCAGCTCTTTGAAGGCTCCCTATGTCCTGGCACATCCCTCTTCAAAGGCTTGCTGCCCCTGAAGGAAGCACTGACACTGCTTGCAAGGGTTGCTTTAAACGTGCTCAGTAAAGGAAGGCAGAGCTGACACAACATTAAATGCCCTCTCACGATTTCCACATTTTGAGAAAGGTGATCTACTTGAAAGGTATTTGCTGTGTTGAAGGTGCACAGTGCAAATCAGAGATAAAAGAATTCCTGCTCTTACACAGCTTTCACACGAAACTGAGAGGATATCTCCACAGAATCACTGCTATTTATATGGGAGCCCACTACTCTGATGATTTTGATTACTGCTGAGCCCTAAGATGGAAATAGCTGTACCTGCAGAAAGATACATACAAAATAGACACTCCTTCCTCATACAGATTAGAGCTGTATTTACTTCAGTTCCAGCAGGTAGCTAGGACATAATGTAGAGAAAAGCAAATGCTGTTGTGTTTTTATTTCAGATAAAAGATGGCAATGAGTCATATTTGGCTACCCTAATAATTTCTGTAAATCAAAGAATGGTTGTATATGTGTGCTTCTGTATTTATATTCTAAGATAAGTCAGGAAATTATACAACCCAAATATTATGCATAGTCTTTTTACTGAAATGATAACTGCTGGGCCCTAATTACATAGCTGGCATTTTGCAGACAGGCTGATTATATGTTATATGCTATACAGAGGTAATTAGTTATCATCTATATTTGTGACTTTGCCAGAGAATGCTGTTCTTTAGTCAGTATGTCTCATTTCAGTACAAATCAAAATCATGTTCTTTGTGCTTTTATGGGAGGAAACAAGTCAGCACTGAGCGTTTGCATCTCAGAGTACTTCTGGATTGACTTAAGGGACATGAAACAAATAGACTGTGGGAAGAAATCTGGAGTATCAGTGTTGCACAAACCCTAAAAGTTTGACTGATAACATTAATGTAATTATCTAAAAGTTCAAACATTTATTTACACTTTACTTGCTGCAGTTTTCACTGTGAAACACTGTTTTGATGACTGGAAAATGGCTGCTGGACTACAGACATCTTCCTAAAATAAAATTACTCTTGCCTGAAGTGGGATAACTGGTTGTTCAGTAAAAAAAAGAACACTGAAAAATATGCCTTTTCATGTTTGCCCATATGTGGCAAGAATGGTTCAAGTGTTTTCAAAAGTGTGTATCACTTTTTTTAAAGAACAAAGAAGGTAAAATCTGAATATTGAGAAGAAAAGGTTCAGTATGCTCCCCTAAAGTATATTATAATAGACACAAACCAACTCATACAGAACTCTTACAAAAGCAGATTTTTCCTTTTAACATCACTAGAACTTTTGATGGGGCCAGAAGGTAATTTACAATTAAAACTCCGTCCCTCACAGCTGAATTGTAAAAATAAAATGTCCCTTAAAATGAAACTACCCATCTGATGCTGTCTTTTAAAAAAATAACTTTTTTCAATACCAGAAGGAAATAAGGTCTTACTTATCTGCAGTTTTATTCCTTCTCATTTAGCACTGATTCTGCTGATAGCAACTTCACAATTAAGAGAGGGAATAAAGGGAATAGCATACATTAAGGGATTCTGTTTGCCTCAGGTATCTCAGCAGTATCATTTGCTTTTCCCAAAGTGATCTGAAGTGAATGAGATCAAAAATAATTTTTTTATTTGAAAACAAAGCACAGACGTGTGCTGCTGTATGGCAGCATCAACCTCTCTCCACTCCCTGCACTCAGTTTACTCCTTCTTCCTATTTATGGTCATCCTTTTCCTCCTTTGTCTTCTCACCTGATACCCCTGCAACTTCCAGTAGTTATTTCACTTTTATATTTTCATAGCAGGAACTAAAGCTGTGTCTGTATTTCTCTCTTGTACAATTCAATGATCCTCATAATCAACATATCCTGTTGCTTCATTGCTTCTTTTCTCCCTACCAGTACTCTTAGATGAGACCCAGGAGCCAGCTTTATGCTTTTTGAAAGGTATTACTCCTCATTAAGAGATTTAGATCGAATCTGCATTGCTTTACTTGTAAAGTAATCATCAGTTCATGATCAACCCCACAATTTTGGTGATGAATGATACATTCAGGGACTGGAAATCACTTGTGCCCTATTCAAATATAGCATGCTGAACCCAAAAAATAATTTCTGAAAGAATTTAGGTGCACATAGGAATAAGGAAAAGAAAAAAAGAAAAAAGGTATGAAGTGATCAGACACTAAGTATTTTCAGACTACATATTAAAAGCAATTATGACCATGTAGAGGTAAGCCAAATCAGTAATAAAAGTAAGTCAGGCCAATAATTCTTCTGTGTAGCATCTTATATATCAAAAATGCTCCCCAAAATTCCAATTTAGCCTATCCCTTGATATTAAAATCATAAACCCCATAAATGATTATAAAGGTAGATAATGCCAAAAGGTAAGTGGAAACAAACAATTTATCCCTAGATACAGGACTGCTGTCATGTCATTCCCTATATACTACAGGTATTAAAATTGGTAATTTTTCATTCATGAGACAAATTTTCAGTTGTACCACCTTTTCCATCTAAACAATATAAGTGAGATCAGAGCTGGTTTTATGTATGTACAGCATGATGTATAGGTAGATTACACTCAGCATCTGAGGAATATTTGAAATATTAATGGACAATACCCATGAATCATTACAGTACTATCTCGAAATTTATTTGCCCAAGGCAAGTGATTGGTTTCTTATTAATACCCACTGCAGAACCACCAAGCCTGAGCAACTTTATACTATTGTACAGGATACATGACAACTCTTTTTTTTTTTTTTTTTTTTTTTTTCTGAAACCTAAATTCTTAGTTGGGAATATACGCTATGTAAGGTGGCTCAGTTTTTTGATAATTTTGTACAGAAAACTTTATAGGAATAAAGTTCAAATAAAAATGTCTCCCTTTCCGTTTTACTCAGAGAAGAAGCAGGCTTACAGATATTAATGGGTGGTGGATAAAACCATTACTAGAAACTGGTTTTTAAAAAAATATTCCCAGGTTTGCCTTTCATGAAAAATATAACAATCACAAGATTACATGTGAAATACGTATTTTCATAAGGTAAGCACATATCTCTTGTTTATCTGTACCTGGAGATGTGTAGAGATCTGAATCTCCTTTTGAGATTTCTTTTTCTTTTAGCATTTACTCTTACTCTTGAAGTATGACAAAGCATCTCCTGAATCATAAGCTTTAAGTATTTTTTTTCATTTAACACTTTTTATCCTCTCATATTTTATCTCTACAAGAAAAGACTCTGAAGCTGCTGAAAGGGCTTGCATCAAGTGTTTCCTGATGATGATTAAACATATCTGAAGAGTGTGAAGACAAGATGCCCTTAGTGTGAGAAATCATATTTACACTCTGTCATATCAAAATCACAGCTGAAAGGGTAGCTAATTCATTATCAGAGAAAAGGCAATTCTCTGGGGCAGCCAACTATCACAAAGTGAATCTATGAGAGCACCAAGCAGTGTGTGGCTGAGTGCTCCCCACAAATGCACAGCAAACTCACACCCACCCACCCACAGGAGCTGTAAATTTGTACATAGCACTCCCACTGCCTGTGAGTTAGGAGGACAGCATCACTGACTGTACAAATTAAAAATGCACAAATTAAATACTTCACATTTAAAGTACAGCATATTGAAAAAAATTACAGAAAAGCAAAATTTGCATTTCTTCTGGCTATTTAGAAGGGCTTGTTTGAGTTCTGATTTTCTGTTTGAATTGTAACACACTTAACCAATTCTCCTATTTACTTTACTGGGAACTGGGCAATCAGTTACTGCAAGAATCCCCATTAAATAAGCCACATTCAGTTAAATATTCAGAACACAGAAAATGTAGACTGAATTTGAAATGAGGGTTGCTGTGCTGTCCATGAAGCATTACAGCAAAGCCTTACTTGAGAGTATATCCAAATCCATTGATGTCAGCAGAGATGCCTCAGTGAGAGAGACCTTGAGGCCACTTACACAAGGAATAAAAAATGTCGTGCAGGCTGTGCATCCAATTACAACAACAACAGTAAATTGCTCTGAACAAATTTGAGTCCACAGGTTCATTGCAGTAAACAAATTGAAAGGGAAAAAGGCTGAATTCGTAAAAAGCCCAATCATAGTAAGACTGGAAAACAATTCAGCAAGACCCTGAACTTTGACTAATTGCCTGAAAAAACAGAAAAATTCTGCTGTGTCTTAATAGTATTACTTGTCCATTTGCAATAACACTAGTGCAGGGTTTGTAAGATCTGTGCACTACCAGCTAGCAGCTTTTTTTCTATTTTTGAGAAGGTGTTTATAAATTAGGAATAGGAACTTAACTGGGTGCTGTGAGGATACTTTAAAACTAAAAAAAAAAAAAGTAATACTAATAAACTAGTAGAAGTATTACAGCTATCGATAATAATACTAAAGCATGCCAATATTTCATTTCTGAAATTACATTCAATAAAGTTGCAAATCTTAACATTAAAGTTGCACTTAGAAACTTACAGTTTCATTGTAAAAAAATTTCTGCTAGTGGAAAATTCACATGAGGATCCTGTTTAGCCTTCCTAGGGAGTTTCTGTAGGGTTCATTTCCTGCCTGCAAAGAATATGCAACCCCAAAGTAAAAACTAGTGTTAAGACACAAAATGATTCATAAGGATTTCCATTTTCTAGCCAGCACTAGTTATACTACTAAACTATAAACAGATACAGTTAATATAAACTATATATTAACATATATCAATATTATAATTATTTGTAACATTATCAGGGCTGAGATACTGGTTGATGCTAAATTTTGAAGCAATCTTGGCCTTGTCATCCTCTGGCAAACTTGACACATCCAAGCACAACTTGAAGACTTCATTTCTAACTGGTGGCATTAAACTAAGAAACTGCAGATATCCTGACCTTATTTAAAAACTGATATTGCTTTACTCGCACAGAGCATACCTTTGGTAAGAGAGGTTTAGTTCTCAGCCAGTGCAGCAGCAGTTGCATTTGGGACAGGGCAGATTTGCTCTGACCTCAGGAATTTTTAATTTCTGCAACAAATAAGCTCACTAATTACATGACAGTTCAGTATGGCAAATATATAGAATTTCTCCTGAAAGTCTAGTGAACACAAAAAGTGGTTTTTAAAGTGATGTCTTGAGATAGTCAATACCTGAAAAAAGCAGAGTTCTTAATGAAAAATGAAATTGATCTTTCTTCAAAATCACATACAGCAAACATTTGGCTTACCCTCCACAGTCATTCCTAACAGAAAAATTTCTGTAGCTAAAAGACTGGTTTTGATAACCTAGGGAGGTGATATAGTGAGAGCTCACAAATATCTCCTGAAGCTGACTATGTCCTACAGTCTTAAGTGTGGAGTTGTTTATATGGTCACTTTCACATGACAAACTACTGATACAAGTTTCACTGAACCATTTGCAACCATGATAATAGCTTTTTAAAATATCAGGCACTGATACGAGAGTCACACATAACAAGGCAGGAAGGAATTTTAAGAGGACATATGAAGTACATCTCTCCCTGACAAGTTTGCCCCAAGTGCATCTACTACAATGTGAATAATAAAGAAAAATAAACTTTAATGAGTAAAATATAAAAAGGGGGTATTAGTAGATAAAGTTCAATTTTATTGCACATTTCTTTTTAGTAAAGAATTTGTACTTGAGCTGTGCAAATGACTCCCTCTTACCATCAATTCTAGTTTGGATATTGGACAGAAAAGTTTTCTCAGTAAGACCATGCTATTTCCAACTGTCTACCAACCACTGTTCCATAAGAAGAGACTTCATTATAACCTCAGAGAAATGAATGCTCAAGGTATCTTTCAGAAATTGTTGCCAGCCTGGCAGTGTATTAAGCCACATGTCCTGTGCCTTAATGGACTTAATCAATGATGAGCTTCATGAAACTCCTACATGTCATATCTGGCATTCCCATATAACAATTAAAAATAGTCCTGAAATTAGGAGTTTTTTCTTGTCTTCTTATATGCAAGAAACTAAGTTCATTAGAAAAGCAGGTATTCAGCTTTCAAGTAAGAACCTGTCTATATAATGTATATTTGCTGTTGCATTGTGGCAACTCTGCAGTGAAGTATAAGAGTTTGCTAACTTATTTGCACATAAGCTGTGTAGCACTGAAAATTGTAATTTGTAATACTTATTTTCACAATAGATTTCAAAAATATGGATGCCTTAATTACAGCTTTAAATAATGAAATTGCTTAATCATACTGACAGATAAAGCACCTGAAAGCCCTGATTATGTACTGTAGCTGCAGCATGTCTTTGTGCTGTCATACTGTAACTTCAGTGTCTCTAAATAAATTAGATCCATAGTTCATTCATTATGAAGTAATTTTATTATAATTCACCTTTCTTGTTGCTAAATTGCATCAAGCAAGAATGTCAGTTCAGTAACACTTGATGACTACAGTTAGACAGCACACCTGTGTTTATTTTTTAACTTTATAACTAGAAAGCTGCTCAGTTCAATACATGCCTAAATATATGGATTTGTAAGCTTTGCTGTTGCCAAGAGACTACCCAGAGGCAGAAAGTAAATCACTGGAAAAAAACCCAACATACTTTCTTGCTGAACTGCAAGCATCCCGAGACCATGGCTCCAAGGCTGGAACAAACAGCTCGTGCACACAGATAACTGAATTTATATCTATTGATAACATACACTAATTATCTCTTAAGCTGCATTTGGAAGGATAAAATTGTCAGCCCTACCTTTGTGAAAAACTTCAAACACTGTCTGAACACTCCAAAGCCAAACTGCTTTTCTTGAAAGATAAACAACATGGAGGCCCTAGGAAACTGCTCAAGTACCAGACTGCTTTTCAGCATCATTTTCAAACCAGTTTTGTACAAACTCTGGTGGCATAACTGGTAAATCAGGGGCAGTGTAAAATAGAATATTAAAAGCAGCTGATAAGTAAGGAAACAACTGTGACTCTACCCCATCCTATATATAGCTTGAATTGGAATTTCTACTGTAGGCTTTCTATTTCTTGGGTTCCCAGAGTAATGCAGAAACAAGGCAAGTTAACATACACTTTAATCCAGCTTTTTAGGCATATTAATAACTCCATATCAAGATATTCTCTATATAAGAAATAGAATTGATTGTGAGGGCAAAATTTCTGAGCCTCAAGTAAAAATGAATAACTGAAATCCATCATATAAAGAAACCTGACTTCCATAAAAAGAAACCAATTTCCATATGGCATCATGATGGAAACTCTGGGATTGACAAGCCTGAGATGTTTAATTTAAAGGTAAAACTTGGTGCACAGTGGTAATGTAAGCTTGTGTCATCCTCTCTCCTCTCCTTAACCCTTTAGGACTCAGACTACGATCTTCTTCCCATAAATATTCACTCATTTTCTTCTCTCTGACCTTCTCAGGAAGACCATTCAGAGCTTTCACCATGTGAATGATTGTCTTCTCAAAACTAGATGCACAGAACTAACCAATTTCTAAAACTCCAGCATACAATTTTCATTCAAAAATGTTGTAATTTAAGAGGAATAGCTAATTTAACTAAGAGGGCCAGACACCAAGTCCCTTTCCTTTTGCTCCCTTATTTAATATACATCTTTTCAAAAAATGCTCTACAATGTTGTTGCACAATACTGCTTTCTACAGCTAAAAGACCCTATATTGTGCAGTGATGTGTTTAAATGCAAATGGAGTAGCTACATGCACACACAGAGATAAAATGCATTATATTCAGATTTATTTAAACCTTTTTCTCTAGTTACTATTATGAAAGTAATAATGAAAAGCACTGCAGGCTTATTTTGGATTATTTAAAGCACTTTATCTCATCTTAGAAAAGAAACAATAACTTTCTGCATGGTTAGCTATTTTTTTCTGTGTTAGAATGACTCCAGATCATGCAATGCATTCCCTGTTTCTTAAGGGGACCAATATCAATTTTTCCTGTAGGGTAGATGACTACTTCCAGCATGATAATATGGGTATAAAACAGGAAATAAATTCCCATTGTGAATAAAACCAATTACACAAAAACATGTTCATCCCTAGCTAAGATCCCTTCTCCCATTCAGAAAAGTTTTCTAAGTCACTTGATTTAGGGGGAGGAAAAATATCCCTTGGCTTGATGATCCTCAACATCAGAATAAGAACTGTCATGTCCACAATGAAGAGTGTGTGAAATACACTGTGAACCACACTAACTACTATTAACACCTTTACAACAGAGCTGTTAACAAATAGAGCTCCCTGAAGTGCTTTTGGAAATACCTTTGTATTGGGAGAAAGAAACAGCAAGAAGACTGTTTGTTTGTTTGTTTTTACAAGGGTGAAATTCTGCCCTTGTTAAAATCAATATTTTCCCACAGATTTCAAAGAAATCTATGTCTAATATACATAATCTCATTATAAACTGATTTCTTTTGTATTTCTGGCATACTTGCATCAAGATATTTTACAAGGCTGAACACAGCAAAAGTGGCTGATGGGGAACATGATTAGTGATGTAAGTTTAAAAGTTCAGCAGCCCCAATTCTCCAAGGAGACACCTACAACCTTTGTGTTGTATGGAGCTCACAGAGCTCAGGCCCCTACCAGGCTACTACCTTAGGGACACAATCTTCCCAGAGCCACTTGCTGCACATGGTTATGGTGGCTGCACTGTATGTGGAGACTTCAGACACACTGCTTGGGGGTAGCTATATAAATTGTCACCTGACTCCTCATATTCAGCCAACAGTGGAGTCTGCAGCTGCTCCATACCCACCTGCCACAGAATTACATTAAATTTGGAATGACAATAAACTCACATTCTTGATCAGTGCCTTGAATGAATGAGTAGTCTAATAGAGTAGGTAGAGCCCAAAGCAGGTGGTATGATAAATTTTACTACTTTGCAGTAAGAATGATAAATGATTTCAATAGTTTATGCTTCACCCTATTCCAAGGTCACCAGATTCATCTCAGCACAAACAAGCTATGGATTGTTGTCATAATCATAAAGCAAGTTCAGCAATAAAGTACTCTGCCACATGTAATTCTGTGATGTTACTCTCCTCTGTCTGGTACTGGTATGAACACTTAAAACACTCTTCCAGAGTCACATATGCAATGTTATCTACAGCATCCCATGGCACAGAGCAGTGCAGGTGGTGAGAAACTGTTCAGTAGTTTGTTATAGCTTGGTTCCCACGCTTTTCTTCAAATATCACGGAATCTGAGAATATGCCACTACAGAATGAACAGTTCAGGAGGTTAGATCTCCAGAGGCATTCCAGTATCTAAATATGCAAATTATCAAAGGGTAGGATTTTCAGAAATATCTGGAGCACATAATTCACTTTGGAAAATCTAGCCCTAGCTTCTTTTCATGTTGAGATCTAGAGGAATTCGTAGTGAAATGCTAACTTGCCTTTTGATGTGGTTTTAAAATACACTGTGCTTTCTACAGGTATGCAGATAGAAGCTGACACAATTTTGCTACTTTCAAGTACAAATTTCTGACTGCCTTGTCTTCAAAACCGTGCAAGTTCCTCACCTGCCCATTAGTCACGTGTTTTATTTTCAGTTTCTTTTAGTTTAATCTACCGTACAGGCCAGATGCAGTACTGAAGCAGAGGCAAAGAAGAAATCTTTACAAGGAACTTTGCATTATAATTAATAGTGTAGTATACAGTTTATAGTATTAGTATACAGCTTAGAAATACAAATTCACCATTAGCACTCAGAAAAGCATTATCTGAGGTGACATCGGTTACTCAGGACTTGAAATCTTCAATATGATTTAATGTAAATTTACCTCTTTCTAGACTGTAAGATTATATGTCAAGTACTACAGAAACTGATTCCAAACTGGTAGATGGAAATGCAAAGTAAGAGATCATCACAAGGTTACCTACCACATTCACCTGATACCATGACAAAGATCATCTTTTTATATACATTTTGAAGGTGAATTAGGAAATAAAAGATTCCTGTATCTACATCTTCAATACTGTACTTTGGACTCAAAAGACATGAAGAAACTTCCTTTGAGAATATACTACTTTGCTGTAGTCTTTTTTCACCCAAATGATCCTTATCTTGCTTAAAGTTATTAAATATATGAAAGGAAATTCTTATCTCTTTAAAAATAATTTCCTTGTGATATACTCTTCATAATAAGGAAAAACTATACATGGCACAGCAGATGAAAGTAAAAGTCTGCAGATTAGATTTACAATATATTAAAAATGCCTCTCTCTGTGTCAGCATACTCTTTATTGAAAAGGCTTCCATCACTTCCATTGTGCTGATAAAGTAGATTTTAAAATTTTTTTATGCTAAATAGAAAACTTTCAGGCAACTATATCATAGAATCATAGAATTGGCTGGGTTGGAAGGGACCTCAGAGATCATCAAGTCCAACCCTTGATCCACTCCCCCTGTGGTTCCCAGCCCATGGCACTGAGTGCCACATCCAGGCTCTTTTTAAATATCTCCAGGGATGGAGAATCCACTACTTCCCTGGGCAGCCCATTCCAAAGTCTGATCACACTCTCCATGAAGAAATTCTTTCTAATATCCAACCTAAACTTCCCCTGGCACAACTTAAGTCCATGCCCTCTTGTCTTGTTGAAAGTTGCCTGGGAAAAGAGCCCAACCCCCCCCTGGCTCCAGCCTCCTTTCAGGGAGTTGTAGAGAGCGATGAGGTCTCCCCTGAGCCTCAATATGCAATGTCATGTCACTCTCTCCGTTGCCAAAGATATAAAACTCTACTTACTGTTTAAATGGACTCAGTTAAAAAACCCTACTGTTTAAATGACTCAATGGATTTAACTCATTTAACTCTTTTTTTTGTGTGTGGATCTCAGAGTCATAACAGTTACAAACTGCAACACAATTGCCAAAGACTTCCCAGTTCCCAAAGCAGTTGCACTGAGATTTGAGTTGTTCTCTATGATTTCTGCACCAGATGAAGATGGGCTACAGATAAAATAATCCCACAAGTACCTGATCGAGCTTCCAGTGGAACTCTGCAGGACGGAAGGTGTCAGCCTGATCAAAGTCTTTGCGCAGCAGGAACACGAGGCGGCAGTTGTGCACGTACAGCGCGTAGTGGTGTCTGTTCATCTCTGAAAGGAGGCACCACTAACATCAGTGCCAGCAACTGCCAGCAACACTTCTGTTTAGGTGAATGTTTGAAAGCAATATACATCTAAAAGACAAAACCCAACCAACGAAAAAAAAAAACAACAACAAAATAATTGACTCTTCTCGTGATCATGCGTCATTAAGGCTTCCGGGGAAGGCACATGTGGTAAGCATCTTCCTGAATTGTGTTAATTTTGTTTATGGAACCACTGTGTCCAAATAAATAAAATCCAAATCAATATTTTACCTAACTATTTGCAATGAGGAATTAGAACTAATTTTCCCAATATAAATCACATAAAAATTAAACTTTATTACTTTTTAAATAAATAATTCCTATAAAACCTACAGATGTGTTCACAGACATTACCCAGGAAGAGAACCAGTGCTTGAAACTTAGGTAGACATTGGTCCCCTCAGTAGCTATCTAGTTGTCAATGCTTAGTTGCACCATCCCAGTTTAATACTTTTTTTTTTTTTCCCATACAAATTAATTGAGAAGAGATGATGACACTCTACTAACTTTGTTATGCCCTTTAGCAAACATTTTTTCAATAACCAGGCTCACCTGTCTTGTCAGAGTTGCAGAGAATAGTTTCTTTTTCAGCTCTTAATCCTGGACTAGGTCCATGTTTCATCCACAGACTGATGGTGAATTGATCAGTTAAATTCTTTGGGACTATTCCATCTGGGATTTTGGCTCCTTGCTTTCCATCAAATTTAAAAATCATGTCATTGTTGTCCATGAGAAGTCCAGCTGTCCAGTTTGCTGTTTGTTTGGGAGATGGTAACAGGTCAATGGCACCTGAGGAAGCTCCTGCAAATGATATGAAAACATTCATGTCATTCAGTTACTGAATTTCTTAACCTCACCTTACAATAATAAAATAAAGCCCAAATTTACTTTTCAATCAGTTCAATGACTTTGTCCAAGCCTCCTGCAAAGCTATACAACCCTGGATAAAGGAGAGCAGGCAGATCTACCCTCTTAGCTGAAGCACTTGAATCTGACACTTGGTTTTTCCTTATTTCAGTTTCCCATCAGCCATATGTGAGAATTTGCAACTCTATAATTTTCAACTTCATCTACACTTAGAAGGAAGACAGCACCACAGACATTTTCCACCACATCTTAGGCACCATAACTGTTTATTTTCTTAGTAAGATTTTGTTGGATGTGTTTCTGCAGTCCAAATTGTCTTCTACACATTCTTTACTTATTATTGTTGGATGACAGGGTGAAAAAATGCTTAGTAAAATGTTTTGAGGCACAACACTAATAACTCCTTGACATTAAATTTATTCAAGCATAATTTAATAATTTAAACTGCCCACCTTGAGTACACTCTGTGTTGTTGAAAGGCACACTTAAACCATCAGTCATGGCAAAAAAAATGGAACTATAATGCACTGTCTTTAGCATCTCAATTCCCTAGATTTCTTACAGCTAAATGAAGAAATTAGCATAGGATTTTAAAACTTAATTATAGAGAGACAGTCTTGCAGTTTACATAGCACTGATGAATATTTGCTTGTGATTGCTCAGTTTTGCACTCTGCCACTGCACAGTACTTTAGTGGCAGAAAAAAAAATCAGGGTTTTCTTCCTTTTCAAATAATTTATTCATTCAACCATTAGATAAAATAAGGTCATTTTGGAAGAAAACTGATTTCCAGAAATAATTTCACCTTCTCTTTACACTAAGGATGATAATAAATACTAAATATTAAAATTTTAAGCTAGTCCAAATGTAAAGTTCATTGTCATTTAGAACTTCTTATCAAAGTCCTATTACAAGTTTCCGCTCTTCTTTATGAAGATACGGAAAACGTGGACAAAAAAATATTCTTCCAGCAGTGAGAATCATTCCCCCCATTTACACATACTTTTTACATCCTATCTGTTTGCTGAAGTGCTTTCTGGGCCTTCACAAATGTGCTGAGTAAAAACTGGCAGCTCAGCAATCTCTTCAGACAGTGGATCTGTCCAGCTGATCAAAGGCTGCCTGCAACTACTTCAATGGCATTGACAGACCTGCTGACATGTTTTTGATCATTCTGCTTTTCACCAGCTTAGGCCCACACATGGTGCAGACACTGAATTAATACTAGACCAGCCTTGGGAAACATCCATTTTATTCTGGAAAAAAAGAGAAACTTGGAATTTCTTTTCTACTGATGAAGTGTCAGAAGGAAAAGGAGCAATCAGAACCCTTTACACTTTGCACAACCCTCCTCAAGCAAGAAATTTTACACCAGCAGACAGTGCTTGGTTTTGGTCCTACACTTAAAATTATAATATTGTTAGATATAGTTGGTGTTAGTGTTCTATGTCTATGTAATCACTGGAGCTTTACATCTTCTATGTAGTGATCTGCTCTGACTGATTGTGCCATTTGAAGTTCAGGTCTGTAACAGGCTTAAAGCAATGTCCTTTTTGATGTCAATAGAGGTTCTTAGAGGAGGCAATGGTACTTGACTGTAGCTATAATACATTAATTTTTATTAAAATGCTAGTGTTTTATGAAATCAAGGTCCTGAGAGGCCACATAACCTCAACCTCAACCACATTGACCAACCTCTCAGTTTTAATGGCATTAGCATGATGAACACACATAGTGTTGTCAGATGGGTTTTATCCTATTTTTCTAGGATCCCAGTCAGTTGGATAAAGATACAGAATAAAAATTATTATTATTATTTCTGTATTAGTAACTAATCAATTTTCAGATTGAAAATACTCTGATTTTACAAGAATGCTACTATTCCCACTCACTTTTACCTCACTTGCCCAGTCTCCATGGGTAGTTAGTTATTGTAACTGAAAACTATTTTTCCCTGGGAATTGGCTCCCCCTTTTTCATAATTTAGTACTGCTGACTGAAAATTCTAAATTACAAAATTATTTCTTAAAGGTTAGTGTATTGCTTTTAATACATATATTTATCTGCAATAGTGTTATGTGGTCGTCAAAGCAAACATCAGCCAGAGCACCCCAAACCAAAATCCACATATTTAATTAAACAAAAGGAAAAAAAAAAAGTATGTTTGTTACTGTTTCTCAGACAGGAGACAGTTAAAGGGACATTTTGTTGAAGATGAAAATCAATGTTGCACACCATTGTGGCTTCAGTTGAAGAGTCTAAGGAGGAAGAATTTTAGAGGAAAGACACCAATTCTCAAAAGATAGAAGATAAACAGCTTAATGTGTGGCCGTTGCTTTGCCAGGCACATAACCTTGAAGTCCCAAAATAACAGCAGGATCCTCAAGTATTTAATCTACCTTTCTAAATGAATTTGTATTTTTTAGATCAAATTATCCAAAAGAAGGAAAAACTATGAAACCTTTCTCCACAAGGATACCTCTTTTCTGAAACTTGTATTTCTTAAATATTTTTCTCAGACTGATGCCTCAACTGTTCCTTTATTTTTTTGTTTGGTTTTACTCTGGCATAGTACTTAGCAGCAGAATAGAAAGCTGAGTTGTGAAGACTGAAACATAAGATAGAGATTCAGTTGTCATCAAATGCTACAGCGTTCCTGTGATAGCACATGTACACCTGAAATTTCATTACACTGTCAGACCAGCATTAGCAGCAGAAGGAAGAAAGAGTGAGAAAAGAGGAAAGAGAAAAAAATAGAGAAAGTAACAGGAGCAGGTGAGGGAAAACTAAAGCAAGAAACGGGTATAACAAAATAGTGAAAATAAATGAAAGGAAGAAGGAAACACCAGTCAAATATCCCCACTCCCTTAATTTTCATTGCCACAATACAAAATGAACCAACTGAATTAAGGCTACATATTGCATAATTGCAGGTCACAAGGAACTGGTGTTTTGTCTGGAAAAAATTTGTTGTAGCAACTGAAAGTCATATTCATACCACATAATTTCTGCAGAGATTTTTCTGAGTACGTTTCACGATCACAGCCCTTTCCAATGTAATTGGTCTGTAATTCAATGGTGGTGTGTATTGAGGAAACTGGTCCATCACACGTTTCTAGATGAATGCTGGGAAACAAAGGGATGCTGCCAGAGCCAGGCCTGTATTCAATCCGTTTGTTCCAGTCTGGAAAAAAAACAATAAAAAGATCCAAGAGTGATTGGGAAAGAGAAGGGAATTAAATAATTTTCAATGACATATTGTTCTCAAAGGCCACTGTTTAAGATAAAAATAGAAGTTTTTGGACTTGGCATGATTAAGTTAAAGTCCTAGAAAACACTGGATTTTGCTTCTCCCTGTAAAAGACTGTCAGGCTCGATTAAGTAATAGTACTGCTGCTGGAGTCACACAAGCACAGGGTACATGCATATCCTGACAAGAAGTGCTAATTGGTGTCAGTCTGCATCTTCAGTGTCCATGTCCTGGTGACAGACTACAAGCTAGCTCTACAGGGATGAGGCTGTCTGCTGCTCTGAATATGGGCAGGTCTCAGTTTTGTGATACAGAACAAACATCTCCAAGGACCAGGCTATATCCCTCATTCTCATTGGACTGTGACCAAAAGGTAATGTAATACATCTGTAGTGCCACTTCTTGTCTACAAATGTTTACTAATATTGTGGAGTATTAATGACAGAAAGTCACGGCTGGAAGGACTACTCATGCTTCCCACCAGCTCTGACTAATCTGTGGGTTTGCTCGTGCAGATGTCTCACAGCCTCTAACATTTAAAAAATCACCTGCCTTAGGACACGCCACAAATACCACTAGGCTTCTCAAAGGAAGCATTTAATTTTAAAAACAAATTAATTATGTTCTGACAATATCTCTATTGTCAGCTCTTCCAAGTAACCAGTCCCTTCTTTCATGAGCTGTTAATTTCTTTCTTCCATGAGACTTTCTTCAAAAGTTCTTTGTTGATCCATGCAGGTGTCTTACCACCTCTACCTGATTTTTCACTCAAGGGAATGTACATACCTTGGGCTTGAAGGAAGTGATATTTAAAAACTGAGCAACTTTCTTGGGCTCCCTTCCAGAGTCTTTGCCTCTGGGATTCCTGCAAGTAGTTCCTTAAAGAGTAAAAAGTCGGCCCTATGGAAGTCCAGAGTTGTAGTCCTACTTCCTCGTAAAATACTAAACTCCAGAATGTCATAGTCAATGTCACCAAAGCTGTTTAAAACCTTAACATCCCCAACCAGACTTTCTTTATTCATTAATGCAAGGTCCAGCAGTGCCCCTCTCCTCATTGGTTCTTCAGCTAGCTGCATCAGAAAGTTATCATCTATGCACTGCCAAGAGCCTTTTGGACTGGATATGCCTGGCTGTGTGAGCTTTCCAACAAGTATTAGGGTGTACCCGTAAGTACTAAAGAGTGTGATCTAGTGGCTACTTCCAGTTGACTATAGAAGTCAGCATTTTCTTCTCAGGTTGGCGGTCTATAACAGACACCCACAACAGTTTCACCCCCATTTGCATGACCCTTAATTCTTACCCACAAGCTTTTGACCCCTTCTACTTCTCCCCCTGGATGAAACTCAGTACATTCCCGTTGCTTTCACACATAAAGAACAACACCACCGCCTCACCTTGGTAGTCTGTCCTTCCTAAAGAGTGCACAGCCATCCGTGACAACATTCCAGTCATGGGAGCTGTACCACCACCTTTCAGTGATTGCAATTACATCATAGCCATGCAACCTAATGCAGATCTCCAACCCCTCCTGCTTATTCCCCATACTCTGTGCATTGGTATATAATCACTTTAGAGAGGGAGTCAGGCAGTTAGTTTGCACTTTTGGTATTTGACCATTCCGAGGCACTTTCAATATAAGAAAAGGGCCCACAGAGTGGAGAGAGCAATGCCAGAGAAAAGGCCAGTGATGGAGGGGGGAAGGTGCCCAAGCAAAGATTTCCCTGCAGCCCATGGTGAGATGGCAGCTGTCCCCCTGCAGCCCACGGAGGAGCACAGTGGAGCAGTGAAGAACCATGGGGGGGTAAATGTGAATTTGTAGTGTGACAGGCGGGCAGATATGAAGGAGAAGCCTGTGCAGAACTGCAGAGATGGACAGATGTGGATCTACAGCTTTGTGGAGGACCCCATGCCAGAAGCAGTGACTGTTTTCCCAAAGCAGACCATGGCTCTGTGGGCAGCCCACGCCGGAGCAGTCTGTTCCTGAGAGACTGGAGCTGGTGAGAGGGACTCGTATTGGAGGGGTTTGTGAAGGACTCTCTGCCATGAGAGGGAGAGAGTGGAGGAGCTGGAGTAGAGGAAGAATGTGAGAAATCCTCTCCCTGAGGAGGAAAAGCAGCAGAAACATCGTCTGGTGAACTGACCCTAAACCCCCACTCCTCATCTCCTGTGCCCCGAGGGGGAGGCAGGAGTGAAATAACCCAGACCCCTAAAGAAGGGAGGGGTTGGGGGGTGAAGGCATCAAGATCTGGTTATGTTTCACAAGTTCACAAGTTGAACCTGTCTGGTTTTCACTTGTTACCATAACTGGGGGATGAAAACCTCCCTGTCCTTGTCTCTATTAATGAATATGGACTGTCTCCTCCCTGTACCATGGTGGGGGTTGGGGGTGAGCAAGCACGGGCCAGGTTGGTACCAGCTGGGCCTAAAACCTGACACTTGACAACTCTTTCCATGATTTCTGAATTTTTCCTGACACGCAGCCATTCTTCCTCAAGCCTGTAACTTATGTAAACTTAGGTCAAAAATCAAATGTACTCAGAAGTTCGATTGATTTTCAAATATCTGAAATAGGTATTTAAAGAGTGGTTATTCTACTAAAATGGTGTCATTCAAGTTAATAGCTGAATGGGAGCATTTTGCTACAATTACTTTTAAGGATGTACAGCTAATGAATGCACAGAAGCTCCAAAATGAGACTGGCATAAAAGCTTTGCAGTAAATTCAATTAAAAAAATATGGGTAAACATCTTGCAGCTAAAACAACACAAGCATTGTGTTTTAAATTGAAAGGTATCTCCACTAGAAGGAAAGAAAATTGACTAATATTTATTGCAGAAAATATTTATTCCTGAAGACTAGGAATAATAGTCTCATAAGCAAGGTTTCTGCACTTGACCACCCTCCTCCAAATTACATATTGCTTTAGTAATCATATTGCTCCTTGTTAAAAGCACTGACAGCTCAAAAACTAATACAGTTCTGGTTTTCTTCTGTAATTGGATTTTACTAGAAAGCCCCTATGAATAACATTCTAAAATCACCAGCATTTACTACAAATAGCATCTGTGAAATGTGTTGACTCAGAAGTAATCTATGAACACATTTTTACTAAAAGAGAAGGTCTTGCCCTTCTCTGAACAGAAGAAAGATTACATTTCAGCAGGAAAAGCAAGCCCATCTCAAGTGTACATGGCCTCTGAATGACTGTTCAACACTGAATAGGTGTTAAGAATGTGGTAACAAAACCCTAAGTCAGCTTAGCGAGCCCTACATGCCTTAAAAAAGAAGTAACATGCAGTATCTCTGGTATACTAACTATATTCTGGTACCAGAAATGAGCTAAAGGAAACATGGTCTAGATTACAGGTTTCTGACCCTTTCTTATTTCACCTCATGTTTGTTAAAGAACATACTTTATGGATTTGTCATAAATCAGTTTAATCTGCTTTGAATAAGGCATAATTCAGGAATGGGCAGAATAACAGGGAATGTGCTGAAGAAAATATTTTATTCATATAGAAACTTACTAATGGTGTTTAAATTTTTTTAAACAAAACATAGAAATAATTTTAATTTCAAATCACCTAGTTTTTTATTCTAATGTGATCTTTTCACTTCTCTGGCAGTAAGGCAGTAACAGTTCACTTTTTGGAAGTCATGGAAATTCACCCACAGATAGCACGAAGATTATTTGTAGCACAGATGTAAAAGTCAGTTGATAAAAACTTACTGATGAAAATTTTCAATAAAAGTAACTGATTAGGAATTAATTCATCAATTTCCACTTTTAGTTTCCTTAGGATTCTTTTAACATTCAGACTTAGTTAATGTCAGTTTGGGTTATGTTGGTTTATTTACATAAAACTATTCTTTCCTGTCCCAATCCTACACCATGCAGGATATTTCAAGGGCATCGGTACTGAAATTTCTTGCACTGAATTTTTGACACTGAATTTGCTTTGGACTCCTACAATTTCTATTCACAAGAGTCAGAGAGAGAACTGCACAATATTTCAGATTACTAAAGTCAGTAACTTTTAAAAACTAACTGCCAGTGCTATAATTTGAGTATTTATCTGTTCAATATAACACTGAGGAACAAGAAAAAATAATGTCATTTGGCAACGGCTATGTTACAATGAGAGACACAGAATATTGACCTTTTCTGTTAAGCAAAACATTATTGTATCTCTCACAATCATCCAGACTTTAAAAATGTATCATTATGTCAAAAAAGATGGAGCATAGTTGCTAGCTGCTTCTTATAGAGAGAACACAGGGTGACAGACACAGGGGAAAAAGAGCAATATAATATCCTGCAATCCCAGTCTCCAGATTTCCTCTTTAAGTACTGGAAATATTATTAAGTTTTATTTGATTTTTTTTTTCTCTAGCAACAGTTAATTTTTACATGTACTGGCTGAAACTGCAAAATAGCATCCCCTATATGTTTACCTTCACCCCTGAAAAAACAGTAGGCAGAAAAATATCTCATCAACAGAATACGCAGATATTTCTGGAAATACGCTGCAGTTTGCTTTCAAATTGTAATTAATGACTTAGTAATAAGGAACTAAAGTGGTATCCACCCAATTGTTTACCTAAAGACTTTATTCTCTGAGTAGGCAAAAACTATCCACTGGCACTTTGTGGTATTTGACCTGGAGACACGCCAACAAAGTGAAGCTGTCACCTGGCTGACAGATGGAGAGAACCAATTCCACACAGATGACATGGCAAATGTTAGAGCAGAACATAGAGATATTCCATAGATCTAACTGCCTATGATAAAGACCTGTCATATAACTTTATCAGATTAGAAGACAGAAAGAATACTTGTGCCAAATTGCCACAGATACAAAAAGCTCAACGTTAAGCATAATGATAATGAATGCTATCAAAGCTTATCTTTTCCTACCTAAGATGCTCTCCACAAGCTGGTGAGGATTTTTTTTATTATTTTCTTATTTATTGCATTTTTTAAAAAAGATTTGTTGCTTCATTTATGCTGTTTTCTCTGTTTTCTCACCATCACACAAAAAATAACTAGGTGGCAGCAACTCTATGAAACACCTAACGTTAAGCAAACCATCAGTCACATACAGCTCTGACTTCTAGAAAAAAAAATTGCATCTGTAAAATAAAAGTAACTCCATTGCAGCTTTTCATTATAAGCTTATATACCTTGGAAACACTTCACATCATTTAAGATGAACAAAGCATCAAAAACTCGAACGACAAATCTTATCTGAGGTTGTTTCTATTACTATTTATTTGCTACCTGGTTTCTCCACCCCAGGGAACCAGCAATGACCATCTGTCTTACAAAAGATGCTTGAACAATGAAGCAAATATGGCAATATTGAACAATAGAAAAATGCTATTATTATTAGTCAGTCAATAAAATACCCAAATAGAAATATAGAAATTTAAAGAATCAGCAATTTCACTCATTTCAATACAATTTCCAAGCTGGAATTTGGGAGTATTTACTTTATTTGAGATGCCTCTATAAAATGGAAATAGAAATTTCTACAATGCAAAAAGACTGTACTGTTTTTGTAGAATAAATCATGGGGTTTTGAACAATAAGGTCAGAAAATGTGAAATAGTTCATGGGTAGTTGATTTTTTAAATAAAAATGCTCTTCAAAATACTACAGTGAGGGGTAAACTAGTACATCCCTGAAAAACTAAAATCCGGTTCTGCTCCAAGTGTGAAAATGGAATAGTGATACTGTGACACTTATTTCAACACAAGGCCCTCTAGACAACTGCTCCTCATTTTACAGAGGAAACCTTTTCTCCTTCTAAATGTCAGTCCGCAAATTTACCTGCAAGTACAACAGTAAAACTGGTTTTTCCTTTCCTATCATTCTCTTAAAAAATTTCAGTTATGAAGGTCAGGTTACTCCTGAATGTCATATACATAAAATGGTTACATCCAATTGGTTTGTCTCTAATCCAGCTCTCATATTCATCCTAACTTCTTATAATTTGTAGTATATCTTTCTCCTACTATTAGGCCACCTGGGTTGCATATGAAGACAGCAATCAGGATTTTAAAATTGCCTTTCACTCCCACTGCAGGTTGTGTGTGCCTTGACTCATGCATGTGTGCATACACTTGAAAGTCAATTCTGTACCTGTACAATATAATCTGAACAACTCTGGTACACATGGGGAAAGTATCTTGTCATGGTAGTTCCAAAATTTTTATTTAAAGAAGTAGTAGGAGAAAGGCAAATCAGAAGCTTTTTTTACCTTTCACTATATTTAGACTGACTTATAACTTATCAGAATAGAAATTTGTCTTTTTTCTTTATTTCTTATCTGTTCTTTGTTCGGACTAGAGAAGAAGCATGGTTAATGTAAACAAGTATGGGATTATTATCCACAGTTTTATTAGGTTTGGAATGACAAGCGTAAGAAACAGCAAGTATTCTATGGCACTGCAGTAAGCACCCTAGTTTCTTTACTATAAGGCAGAGGGAAAGCATCAAAGAAAAGAGATTTAAACAACCCCCCCCCCAGTATATAATTATTAAATCTTACCTTGCCAGCCTGGTTTGCACACTGGTTTGACATTAACTCGTACTAAGACATCATCTGTTGCATGTTTTTGCCCACAGTCAAAAGCTGTTACCATTATCTCATACTGGTGCTGTTTATCATAGCTCAGCTTCTCAGTGTTCCTGATATTACCTATAGATTCAACATAAGAAAACATTCAGCAGTTACCTCTTGGCTAAGCATATACAGACTATAACATTTAGGTCCTGGTTAAACAAGTCCTTTGAGAATAGGAAGATCTTCAAAGGACAAGAGACAACCACAGCAGAACAGTTATGAGGAGTGGGAAGTATTTTCTTCCAGTTCACCAGAGAAGTGAAGTTCTTAGCCAAATGTAAGATGCTAGGGATATAATGTGGGCATGTCTATATTAGAACACATCTGCTCAACACTTTGTAAAGTGAGACTAATTAACAGTTATATCCTGAAATGTAAAGTGTAGCTGTGACCATTTTTCACACCTCCCCAAAATACACTGCTTTGACATGGCAGCCCCATTTCTGGGATTCACTGCTGAACAGCTTCCCAGACTAAGTCTTTTCTTTTTTCCCTAAAGCTATAACCCTTTAGGTGAGAGAGATTTTTAGCTCTCTAACACCTTTCCCTAGGTTTTAAAACTAGGAAAAAAATCAAAATCACCCTTTACATTAGAGAGCTTACCAGTATTTGATATGACAGCACAGAGTTATCACATGGAAAATAAAACTCAGCAACAGAGATTATCTGCTGAACCTGACACATATATCAAGGTGACAAATTACCTGTTTCCAGAACAATGACATTACAACTTTCACAGGAAGGGGAAAGATCTCTTTTAGAATAGTTCCTGCAAGTTTGGAAGATTACCATACAAAATGTATGTTTTTCTAATTGACAAGTTCAGCATTTTAATTCTGTCCAATCCCACTGAAATGCAATTCTTGCTCAAAGTGAAACTTGATACTATTTAATATGTTTCACACTTTTGCTCAGGGCTGTTTGTTAAGCTATCTCTTTGAATGAAAGTATTTGTTCTAGAACTCAAGAAACTAACTTACTCTGGATCAATGCTGCACATAACATCTGATTTCAACCATGGATCTGCAAATTAAAGTTGTTTGGGCTAAATTTACAATGAGAATCACCCAAATCTTGGAATTTAGTCAAACAGAGAAATACGATTCCCATAGGTGCTGGTCGAAGTACCTGTTGTTAGGCATGCTGGCACTGGTTAGGGGTTGGGTGTGAGGTTGGTTGTGGTTCCTTTTTTCAATCAGATGAATAGCAGTCAGGCAAAAGTAAATAAATGTAAAGTCTTTATGTTTTCACTAAACCCCCATTAGTTTGACAAGACATTTAGCAGGGTTCTTCTCTCTGATGCACACTCCACATGTAAGAGCACACCACTTTGCTGACAACTACTACCAATTAATCTATATATTTTACTAGTTGAGTTGCTTGATTAGTACCTGCCTAAGGATTTAATGAAAAACTGCCACTGTATACTTAATTATTCATTTAACATCTTCTCAGTTGTGCTCCTTTCTGCATTATATTACTTCTCACATGAATATTCATACTTTCCTGTTTGGTTCTCCTTTGTTCTAATTTAGTCCATGATCAACAGAGAAAATTCTCAAGAAACCAAAGTTGTTTGAATCTATGTCATCAGACTGCTAGATTTTGCATGGCCCATTAACTGTCCTCTAAGATTTATAAATCATTATGACACATTGGAATTTCTCTAAACCAGTCTCCCAAGATTATGGTTTGAACCACAAAAATTCTGACTATCAGCTGTTATTCTTTAAGATCATTTGGATGTCTTGCAGATGCTAGTCAATAGCTTATTGATTTCCTAATTATTCTGGTTTTCCATTACCTCACATACTTTATGTTTCTTTGTTTAAATCCATACAATTAAAAAGTAGATACTCAAGAGAAGCACTATTAAGACAGGCTACTTAAAAGTTTTATAGGCAACAGAGTGAGAATTTCTATTTACATCTCACTCATGAACAAAAAGGTAACTGGTAACATCTAAAAAAGCAAATTTTAATGGGAGAAGTAAGTACTTTTCTACAGAGTTCCTAACTAGGCAATATTTTTTTTTTTCCCGTCTTGCTAAATCTCAGCCTTTTTATTCTGGAAATACCTAAAGCTATAACAGATTTTAAAAGAGAGAAAAAAACCCAAATCCAATAGAGAAGTGGCAACAGGAAAATAAAAATCCCTGCCTAAGGACCCATTTAAACCTCTGTTTTTTCAGAGTCAGTTTTGTAGAGAGCTTGATACAGACCTTCCTGTTTAATGGGTGTCTTCTATCTTATTTTGGAGCAGTCCCAAGGCTGCAGAAAGACAACTTATTTAGTATGGCAGCTCCCTCTTAAATACTGTACTTTCTGGGTGCATAATAAGTAAAAAACTGAATATCATAATTCGTATAAGAGATGAGGGCTAGTGTTGTTGCATGAATGGCTTCTGACTTCAGTCTTCTCACAGGAGTGGCAGCTCAACACTCCCATCCACCAGGAGCTGTCTTTGACCATTGGTCAGCTGAAGGATTGGAAATTCATCTTGTCAGAAAGCTGCACTTTTCAGTAATACTGGAAAGAAACCGTGGCCTAATAAAGCAATAAATAGCACATGCAAATGCTTAGCTATAAAGTTTCACTCCTTTTCTGGCAATATGAAATTTGCATAGCTTCTAATAAAGATCTTTGTGCTGTAAAGGATGACACATCCATTTTCTATGATAAGTAACTTGTGCTGAGTGGACAAGTGAGTCAGTAACTCATCTCTATATTGAACAGTATTGCCATGTATTTCTGAAGGGCTCCACAGTGGTGGATGGCAAATATAGTCATCTCCATTTTAGAGATAAAAATAGGTCAGAGCCATGACAGACTCGTATCTGTAGCTGAATTCTCTGGTCATTGACCATGATCCCTAACAAATAAAAGCAAAAAATGCAAAAAAATATAGTTTTGCTGGAATTAAAACAGGTCTGTGAAGTGCAGTTTAATTTTGTTACCTGAAAAATGCACAACATTGATATTATAACTAATAACTATTCATGACTGGGATTCTCTGCTAACAAAGCAACTAGATAAAACTGTATGCAAAAGTCTCTTAAAATATATTGTTTCTTATACCTTTAATCCCAGTTTTCTGCAGAGAGAAGCATAAATACCTGCACATGACTGTATTTTATGATGAAGAGTTCACTACCTTCCACATTCAGCTCATCATATACTTGAGTCAGTTTTATTAGTGTTACAGTTTCATAACACTACTCAATTTTACTCACAAAGAAATTACATACTAAAGGTCAGAGTTTCCAAATATAAATGGGAAGCTTTGTGTTACCTATCCTTAGGTGTCTAATTTACAAAGATCTAAAAGAACTACACCAGGGCTGAATGCTGCTCCCTGTGCCAGGGCCGAGTGCCCATCCACTCTGCTTGTGTCACAAATGATTCGGTGATAGGAAGTGGAGACTGTGCACTGCTACAGTCTTGGGGGTTCTCTTCTTTTCTGCAAAATGTTCCCCAATGTTTAACTTTGTTTTTCTAGACAGGAAAATGTTTCCTGGATTGATCCACATTGATTCACAAGAAACGTTTTGCCTAAGAAGACAGTGATGTGTCAAAAGAAAAACACTGACAGAGTAACATGTTCATCTTTGTAAAAGCCTGTGGTTGTGGTTAGTTTCATACACTGGTGCTGAAAAAAAAATCCATGCTCTGGGACTGATAATAGCTCTCTTTCCTCACAAGCCACCCTGCTCCTGGGGTCTTCTGCAATATTTATATTTAATTCTAGGCATCTGGTTAAACACTGTTTCTGGGCATTGAACTTCCAAACTTGTATGTCTGAAAGGTAGAAAAAAAATCATAACTCACAGAAGACACAATGACCTGACTCTCACTAGAATTAAGACCCAGATTTTTTAATCACAATGGCTAAAAATACTATAAACAAAATCCTAACTAGCACAGTTTTAACAGACAGCCTGAGGCATCACATATCTATTTTGATCATCCCAGAGGTAACAAAAAGGGGCACTATGCCAAAGAATCTGCACCAGACAAAGTTTGTATCAGCTGCCACAGAGAGACTTTCTCAGCCATGAAATGTGTTGGAACTATTTCTGTTACAAAATAAAAGTGCAATGCTCTATTCTAACTCTATCTCTAATCCCAGTGGGTTTAAGCAATCACCATTGTCTAAAAAAATTTGCAAATTAGATTGCAATTACCGTTCATTGTGTCAGCACTGTTCTTTTAGTGAACAAACAGATCAAAAAGTATTAATTGGATTCATGACCAAGAAACTACAAGTATTACAACCTTACACCAGCTATTCACTGCAGGACTTAAAGACATGATTAAATCAATTATTTTCTCATTGCCTTTGCTACAGAGTAGGCCCTGAGTAGATGAGGGCAAAGATGTAACCAAGGATTACTGACACATGACATGCCTTGGGATCTTGCCTCTGACTGAGAAACCCATGATCACTCCTTGTGATCAGCTGCACCAATGTGAAAGCAGCTGAAAAGGCAGAAGCAATAGAAACGTCTCCTTTTTGTCATGCTCTTCTCCAAGTATTATTTATCCATGGTCTCTGTCACAAACCTGGCATAAAATCACAAAACCACCTTTGACTCTTGTTAGTAACTAGCCCCACACTGGCAAGTCACATGGAGCTCTGAAGAAATACTGGTTTCAAGGAGAAAAATGGAGAATTTCCTTTCATAACAACATGAGGAAGAAATCCACAGAGGGAACCATGCACAAACATCTACTTCCAAAAGCTCACTTCCTCTAAAAATCCTTTGTGCAATAGCTCTGGTGAAATATCACTGTGCCAGCTGATCTTGTTTATGTAAACACAAGCATGTCTGTTGTGATTACACCTCCTATACAGAATACTTGCCTACCCATGCATTATAACAAGACAGCTTTTTTCCCCAATGTCATTTCCAGTTTTTTTGATGCTAAGAGGTCATTATCTTTTGATGCTCAGCTGTGCATTGTGCAAGATCTGCACAAATAAAAATGAAAAATTTTTTAGTAGGGAAAAGGGTTTTGATGAAAAACATCCCAACATGAAAATGACTGCTCAGAGAAAACAGCAGCTCCATCCACACTTTCAGATCGCAGTTTGGCCAAAAATCAGATATAACTTGCAAAGAGTATTCTCCTCCTACAGACAAAATGGATTAAAAGCTTCTGTTAGGAAAGACAAATCAGAGCTTTGCTGGGCACACACACAGGGTGCTTGTTCTGTGGAAAAAAGTTCTGTGAGGACAGGAATTTCTATTTTGAACTTCTACACAACTGTGCACACATGAATATCACTAAAGAGGACTCTGATCCTCAAAGTGATGCCAATATAGCACTACTGAAGTATGAAAGACAGAGCAGTTATTTTGTATTGTCTGAAGTAAGCAGTGAATAAGAGGGAGGATCTTCAACATATTTTTCATGCAGCTGAGCAACCTCTCCTAAACTCAGTGCCAAGCTCCATGCTTTTCCACGGTGAGAGCTCAACTGGAAAAAGCAGGTATCTGACAGGCAGGATCACCAAGGTAAAAAAATGCTGCATATGGAAAAACTTTATATGGTTCATTATTTTTCCTATAATACGATATCCATTAGATAAGCAATCACAATGCAAAAGCATGAAAGAAATTATACTACTTCTCCAAAGTTTATTTTCTTCCATACTGTAGAATAATGATTCTGCTTCAGGATTTGCACCACAAATGGGTAGCTCTATGGATGCAAACTTTGAAATCTTGTATCAATCAATAAACATATCTAGAATACTGCCAGTTCTACATTTAGACTCTGCTCCAGAAAGTTCAGAAGAATGGGACTAGATAGAAACCAGTGAATAGACCCTATTAGGTAGGGCTACATGCTGCATTAGGAAATGTCTTCACTTAGATGGAAAATTAGATCTGAGACAATTAAAAGAATGAATGACAGAGAAATCTCATCTAGAGCTCATCTAAACCTGGGGTTTTATTTTCCACATAAACTACTGTGTCACTTTCTGCACAAATCTTACATAAAAGGGGCGGAATTTCCTTTATGAAATGTTCCTTTATTGTCATAGATAAGAGTAGGATTAGTCTCTTCAGTTAAAACTCAAATCAAGTCATCAGCTAGTATGAAGAGGTAATTACACTACCTACAGAAATTACTGCTATCTGTCCCAGAACTTACAATTGGCTCCTTTTCTGTACTCACCATTTCTGTCAATGGCAAAAGGGACATCAGTTGTGACTATTTCATAATTGCAGATCTGGCTGTACTGTGGGGAACAGTCCTCATCTATGGCTTCTACCTGCAGAATGCTGTCATAGATCTTCCCCTCTGTCACAGTGGCTTTATACACACTCTCCTTGAAAGCTGGTGCAAACTCATTGACATCCTTTACCTGGATATGGACCACTGCCCTAAAATAGTTAAAGAAAAGCAAAGATAAAATTAATTTATCATGACATATCATTATCAGTTGTTTTCAAAACACATGAAAGGACTAAAAAAAAAAAAAAAAAACCCACCACCTGAAATCTCCTAAAATGAGATATTACTGAATTTCTGTTTAATTTTACCAATTTAATATCTTAATGTGGCACTATGTCAAAAAACTATTGCCACAGCTTGTATGGCTTCATGGTGCTCTCTATTAAAATCAGACTGCCTCTGAAAACAAATCCCAGCAGAAAATCTATTATACCATTCCACTGTAAAATAGATTAATAAATAAAAAATGAAGACAATTACAGTAGTGTTACATATTCAGGACCTAAAGTGGTCACTTTGTGAACATTCTTTGATATTAAATAAGCCTCTCACCTTCTGCCGATCTTACTTAATGTACATGCAAAATCTTTGCGAGTCAAAAATATCAGGTCTTTAGTTGAGCCAAACCTAAAGACTTTCTAACCTTGTTTGACAGTCAAGCTAACAGAAGGGCCAGAGAAGTGAAGAGACTTTTTAGATTGATGGCAGAGCCAGTAGTAAAAGTTTCAGCTGCAGACAGCCTTGCTTGGCATGTGGCTCAGCAGACAAACCACTCTGGGAATGTGTAACAAAGTCTGGTCCCGATGGGCCAGATTTCATTTGGTGAGTATCAGAACACATTTTTCCACAAGTGGAATTGTACTGGCTTGTTACTGCCATGGGAGGGAATAGCATGATAAAATTTAATAGTATGAAGCAAAACTGTTTCTATGACTTGATGGTTATTTGATATTGCAGGCTTCTTTCTAAATGTGTTTCTTTTTAAATATCCTGAAAAAAGTTCAACAGGCATTATAGAGCTAATTAAATTTTTAATTGTCATGAGTCTTGGATGAGCAAAAAGAACAATTACTATTAATCATTTATTTAAATACCTCTCAGCAAGATGAACAATTTGTACAGCAGTTACACATCTACATATGAGTCAAATTCATATTTTATGACAAATGGTCTGAAGCTTGGTTTCATGAATTGAAGGAGAAAAAAAGGCACTGTGCCACTTAAGCTTATGCAGGGAACTGGCTCCACAGTAAAAAGTACCACCTAATAACCTTCAGTATCCCTGTCTTCAGAGGACTGAATTCTTCTGAGACTTGCTGTCCAAAAGCTGCAGGCAGAACACTGTGAAAAGGCAACACTGCTGCAGCTCATACACATGCACATACTAAAAGAAAGGGTGATTTCTCTTTTCTTACCATTTGAAATGAGAAGAACATACAGAAGATGTATTTAGAATTTGTAACTATCAATTAGCTTTCATGTCCTGGTTGATGAATTTATTCAGTGTATTTAACATGAAATCAAGAATGGTAAAATAAACCAAAACTGAGATGCATTATTCTAGTTGAGCAAGGTCCCTGTTAAAAACTTAACTGGAACCACTGCAGAGTGAATCAAACTGCAGAAGAAAAAATAATTTTTTTTTTTTCTAAAATTTTTCTGAAAGAAAAATCTTTCCTAAAAGAAACAGTGTTTTAACTTAGCTTACTTGCATTCTCTCTGACTACAATATAAAAAAGGAACACTTCAATCTAATTTGTACTGTAGAGCAAATGTATGCCAACCAAAAAATTCTCCTAATTTTTCACTCACTTGTGAGATTTCTTCCAGTTAATTCCACCTGGTCCTGATCCACAGTCATAGGCCTGTATTATGAATGTGTATTCCTTCTGCAATTCACAGTCAATAGGACTTCTTGCTCGCAGACGACCTTCCCCAGATGTCTTGTTCAGCACAACTGCTTCAAAGGGCATTTCTTGTCCATGGATTTTAAAAGCACAGATTTCACCTGTGAGGAATAATATAAACCAATCATAACCAGGGAAGTATTGTTCACTATGGTGATATCAGAGAAGTTTGTATTTCACCTGCTGTTATAAATGGGGGAAGTATCTACTCAGGCATCAGTTTGTTACACATCCAGAAGGGCCCCTGCTTGTCCAGTGTGATGTGGCCAGGGTGGCACTGGGGACACACTTCCCTCATCTTCTGTCCTACAAAATTGTTTCCTAAAGCCCTAGATATATGCTATATTAATACCCTAGATATGGTACTAATACCAATGTTGAGCTAAATTATATTTTGAGCATTAAGATGACCGTATTTAATTTAAAAAAAAAAATAGCAGAAGAAAACAAGAGATTATTTTAGGGGTGGTCTTGTCTAACCACTGTTAGTCCTTCCTTGAGCCACATGAGCTGCTTGGTGGTTCAGCTTCCTGCACTTTAATTTTCCCAACAGTGAAAAAATTAATGATGTAGAACACAGGTACATTGAAAATATATCTTAGTTTATTTACAGATATATAGCATATATTTCAAACTGAAGTAGCTGAAGGAACAGAGACAAGTGTCCCTTTTGGACATCTCAGCCCCCCACATTCACACGTGAATGGCTTCTTGGCAGCTTCTTCTCACTTTGCCTCCCCACTGCCTCCTAATCTAATAGGTCCATACCTTCTCTCACAGGAATACTATCTAACAAAACAGATGATATATCTAGGGACTAAAAAATTCATGTGGATACAAAAAGTCTTGTGAGAAGATGAGTCTGGAAGGGGAAAAAGCCCCCAGTTTCTCGTGATCCTTTTTTATCCTCCATACTGATGGAAAGGACATGCACACTGGACTAATTTTTAGGCACTCCAAAATCCAACTTTAAAAATGAAATATTTATGCAAAGACCAATGCGGCTTAAATATTTTTATGACACATTAAACACATGCTTTTTTATGAGCAAGTCAGTCTCAAGACATGCATTATACATTCTAAGCTGTCTCCCACTCACATAATCCTTTTCCATTTATTTCCAATTTATACTTGCAGTCTTTTGGAAGCCTCCTTTACTATCATATCTGAGTCAAATGCCAAATGCTAAATTAACTTTGAATCTATGACCTCAATTCAAGCCTGGCTCCTCTCTCTCTTGTTCTATTAGAATATATTGTTTATTTTTAGAGAAGAGACTAGAGAGAAACTTTATAAATTTTCTGGAGTTTGTAAGTCCTGTTATGTGTGAGAAAACAAAAAAAGTGGGGAGGGTATTTGTTGTGTTCTGTAACAGTGGCCTTCATAGCTTCTTAGTAATGAATTTTTCCTCCAATGCACAATTCATCAACAGAAATCATAACTTCAGTGTTTTGTGTTTTGCTTTATTGAGCCACTGATTGTAAACATCAGTGTTTGCAGACATTCAGGCCTACCTACTGTTCTTAAAAAATAGAAATAGCTCAGGACAGAAAAAAAGTTCTCTCAGCCTTAGTCTAAAAATGTATTATTTGTTCCTCTCCAAAGTCAGAGAGGCCTGATGCAAAGCAATCATACTGCCAGCAGATGTTCTAATTATCTCTCAGCAAATATTTTTAAAGCCTCTATATTCTCCTCCTATGTTAGATATTCCAAATTTTTATATAACTTGATTATGTCTTTTATATCTCCATTTGCCAAAGGTAAAATAATGACAGCTGCATGGATTTGAGAGGATTTTTGTAAACACACAGCAAAAAACCCACATACACTTCTAGATTCTACCTTCAGCAACATATTTATCTGAGTATAACCCTACATGGTTTTAAAAATTAGGAAAAGATTTTTTTCAAAAAAATTTCTACTACTGTTGACAAATGAGTTTACTGTACATTTCAATTTTTCAGCAGTGTTATAATGATTCTAGAAGGCTGTCTTAATGACAGTATTGAAAAAAACCAGAAAATAAGGGCTATCTTATCACTGTGATACACACACAGTTACAGATGTTTAGGATTACTAGCACTAGGAGTCACAAATAGTGTCTTTAAGATATAAAAGACAGTATTTTTTATTATTAATTCAAACTACAGGGCTTTATATAAAGTCAGCTTAGCTAAACCCAACGGGATAGTGCCAAGATTATATTATTTACAGGATACTTTGATATATATTGTTGTATAACTCAGGTCAGGAAAAGGATACAGGGTCTCTGATTCAAGCTCATTTAAATTGCAGAACACTCAAATTCATGACCTTGGCACTATCTACATTCCTCCTCCTTTGTAAGGTACAAATAATTAAGAGTACAAACTGGAACACTCTTTTCCTCACAAGAGACCACACAGCAAAATAGTAAGCTTTGTTCTTCATTTCATTTGAATGGGTTTGGAAAGAGGTGCAAATAGAATTTAGCAACCATAAAAATGGTGGTGGCAGTAAACTGATAAAATAGGGACAAGTTGGTGACACCACATAAAGGCAGAAGCACACTCATGAGATCCTACAGCACTAGCATCCAGGGTAGAGAGAAAATATCTCTTCTCAAAGGACAAAGACATACATACTATGGGTTTCCAGATGCTTCCAGTAATACCTTTTGATTGCTGGGTTTAGCTTTACTAAGAGTTGCTTCATTTTACATGTTATAATTAAACTCTAGGCTTTATATTTTCTCTTAAAATAATTCAGAATAACATGAGCCATTAGTAACTCTTAATTTTGAAGCCTAGCTTATTTTACACTGAGAGCTGTGATAGAGGTCCACTACCACAGAGATAATAATGTAATTTCCTGCATAAAAATTATAATAGCCTCAAAACAAGCTTGCCATTCCTGGATATCACTAACAAATTTTTTTTCACGTTTTAGAAATTCCTAAAGACAGTGTTTCATACTCTGCAAAATTTACATGCAAGGTTGTAGATCGGGTATTAGAAACAAATTCTTCCCCAAAAAGGTTTCCAGACAGGGGAACAGGCTGGAGACTGCTGGAGTCACCATCCCTGGAGGTAGTTAAAGGCTATGTAGATGTGGTGCTGAATGACATAGTTTAGTGGTGGACTTAGAATCACAGAATCACCATGATTGGAAAAGACCTCTGAGATTATCCAGGTCCAACCATCCACCCTACAACCAGTAACCACTAAACCAGACATCCAGTGTAGCACCACATCTTTCCCTCTGCTGAATCCCTCCAGGGATGCTGCCTCCACCACCTCCCCGGGCAGCCTCTTCCAATGTTTTATCACTCTTTCTGTGAAGAAATGAACCTCTCCTGCTAGAGTTTGACCCCATTGCCTCTTGTCTTATCATTCATCACCAGGAAGAAGAGGCCAACATCTGTCTCACTACAACCTCCTTTAAGGTAGTTGTAGAGAGCAACGAGGGCTCCCCTTGGAGAGAGAACTTGGCAGTGTTAGTTTTATGGCTGGACTCAATGACTTTAAGAATCTTTTGCAACCTAGAGTTCCTTGAGTCTTTCTCTTTTTTCCTCAGAAATGCAGGATGAACCCACTATCTGCAGTCGATATTGGATTTTTCAAGAAGTTTGTTTAGAAAGTGCTGTTTCTCTTTTTGTTTTTAACCCAGCCTTCCAGGATAACAACTGTAAACAAGTTTCTCTGCTGGAATCCTGCAAATATTTCCTGCAGTGCAGGGTTGCTGAACTCCTGAGTGTTTCAGTACCCCTGGGAAGGTTTACTGCTTTGGCAAGTTTTTCTGTCATACACTGTAGCTACCATTTAAATAATTACAAAACACAGAAGGTTACCTTTTGAGGGAGGAAAGGGTAGCTGTTTGGGTAAGGGAGACAAAATAATAATGAGAGATGTAAAATATTTTTTAGGACAAGGAAATTAAGTGTGGCAATAACTACTGTATATGCTTTTCCAGCTCATCAAAGTCAAAGCTATTAAAATGATACTGAAATACTAAAATCCAGGGAGTGATACTGAAATACTAAAATCCAGGGAGTGATACTGAAACGAAACAGAGGGAGTCCTTCATATCTTAATAAAATGCAAAAAAATATTATTTCTTCATGTCTCATTTTATGGGCAACAAGCTCTGCAAAGGAAGAGCATAAATCCACTGCTACCCTTTCTATTCTATTTCTACAGATTTGAAATTGGAAAGTGGAGGAAACTGCACTTGCACTTCAAGTGATTCATTGTTGCCAAAAGCTCACACCAAAGGAACCAGACTTTATTCAATATTCTGCTGAAGCAGGGACCAATTGCTTAGGGTGAAAAGATAGTTCTGTGGGTAGCATAGAAGCTGCAGTCACAGCTTGGTTTATTCCTGGCTCCATGATGTTTCCCAAGGAAATCACTTGGTCATGAAGGTACTCAGCAACAAAGCACCTACCCAACAGCTTTGTTCAAATAAGCTTGTGTAAAAAATGCAATTTTTATGGACATGCTCTGATTATAGTGAGATGTATGACCAAGTGGTTCTGTTGGAAATTAGACCAGCAGTGTTTAGATGCAAAACATATTGCATTGTGCACTCAAATCTGCATACCTGGCTCAATTGATGCAGAATTGACACATTTCTTTGAAGAATGCACCAAACATTGAGCCAGATGACAAAAATATGTAACGAGATAAAGTTTGTGCACATACAGATGTACCCTATTAAATAATTATTGTACAATTCTCAACTGCTTTCTATTCTAGAAGCATGTAAAATACTGTCACTCTTTCCTCCCATCAAACACGTACCAAATTAACATTCCATTGTAAATACCTTCAAACATTTCTTAATCTTTTCTTATTTCTCAAATCTGCAAGATTCAAGAGAGAAAGTAAGCAAGAAGGTATGATTTTAAGAACAGTATCAGAACAGTATAACATTCTAATCAATATAGGGAGATCCATGCCCCCCCCCCCCTTCCTCAATGTAAAGCTTTTGTTAACCTCGGGTTTCATGTTTGGAAACCTCCTGTGGATTCTGCAGTGCATCTCAGTATCACCCAAAGACACTGAACACACAGAAACAGCTGTCCCATTTAGTTAGAATGCTGTAAGGCACAGCACAGTCTCTGCAACAGTGACATAATCAGTACTGAAAAATATGTGGCTTGCCATTTTTTACAATACCACATTAGAATGAGTTATTTGAAAAATAATCCTGCAAGTGCACAGTTAAACCTGAAAAAAAAAAAAAAAAAAAAAAAAAAAAAAAAAAAAAAAAGTCCATTAATTAAAGGAATTTTAACTTCCAGGAGTGAAGTTCATAAGCATAATTAATTACTCCTGTACTTGCCCCTGTACTCAGCCCTGGTGAGGCCACACCTCGAGTCCTGTGTCCAGTTCTGGGCCCCTCAGTTCAGGAAGGAGATTGAGGTCCTGGAGCAGGTCCAAAGGAGGGCAACCAGGCTGGTGAAGGGATCCAGCACAAGTCCTGTGAGGAGAGGCTGAGGGAGCTGGGGGTGTTCAGCCTGGAGAAGAGGAGGCTCAGGGGAGACCTCATCGCTCTCTACAACTCCCTGAAAGGAGGCTGGAGCCAGGGGGGGTTGGGCTCTTTTCCCAGGCAACTTTCAACAAGACAAGAGGACATGGACTTAAGTTGTGCCAGGGGAGGTTTAGGTTGGATATTAGAAAGAATTTCTTTACGGAGAGGGTGATCAGACATTGGAATGGGCTGCCCAGGGAAGTAGTGGATTCTCCATCCCTGGAGATATTTAAAAAGAGCCTGGACCTGCTGGCCACGCTGTTCCTGATCCAGGCCAGGATGCCATTGGCCTTCTTGGCCACCTGGGCACACTGCTGGCTCCTGTTCAGCTTCCTGTCAATCCAGACTCCCAGGTCCCTCTGAATACTGCATCCACTTCTGGGCTGTTCTCAGCTCAAAAGGGACAGGGATTTACTTAAGAGTACAATGGAGGGCTATGAGGAGGATTGAGGGACACCTGCCTTATGAAGAAAGGCTGAGAGACCTGAGGAGAAGACTAAGAGGAGATCTAAGTAATGTGTACAAATTTATGAGGGCTGTGATAGGACAAGAGGCAATGGATTTATGGTAAAGCACAGGATGTTCCACCTCGACATGGCTGTGGAGTCTCCTTCTCTGAAGACTTTCAATACACATCTGGATGCATTTCGGAGTGACCTGCCCTAGTTTTGGTCCTGCTCTGGGAAGGAGGTTGGACTCAATGATCTTCAGAGATCCCTTTCAACCCCTGACATTCTGTGATTTCACACCAGGAACTCTGGACTGGCAAGGACAAAATGTAAGCAGTGGACTTGATCACACAAACCTAAGGAGAGGCAAGTGCTGTGAGTTAGGGCTGTCCTGCATAATTTATAACCATAAAATAATTCCAAATAATGCTGACCAAACCAGACATGGCTACTGGACTCTACAGAAAAGTGAGGCAGAACTAATGGTTGTCATCAATAGAGCTGTTCCCTTCTAGCATGCCAATATTCTGAGATAGCCATACACCCTCTTTTTTCCCCTCAGACTTCCAATTATAAAGATCAGGTGGAGAATAACCAAACGCCACAAGAAGTATTACAGAATCACTTGAGATCAATGTGTGGTTATTTGTGGAGATGTGCAAATGAGAGTTTGCAGAGTGGGATGTCAGCAGCTCTCATCTAGAACCTAGCAGTCCCAATGGGCTGGTGCTATTCTTGACTGAACAGGTTCTGGGTCCTGGCTGACTGCTGGCTTGGGAGCCTGCAGAGAGAGCACTCTGCATGTGTACATAAGGTATAAAAAGGGATCCAATATCCACCCTTAATTTTGATACTTTCATTTAAAATGAAATGAAGATAAAAGAAAAATAACATTTTAAAGATAATTTTCTGCACTGTATTTACACATGTCACGTTTGCAAAAAAAAATACGCATTAAACCTGCAAAATACCTTTGGACAATCATGAAATTTTCACAGTATTGTCATCTTATGATGTGAGATAAAAGGGAAATTATGCACTTTGAATCTTTCCACTGGCTCCTAAACTCTTGTTAGCATTCACAGTAAAATAAGCCAGAGGCACATTAGGTCTCTAGCAATGCTTCACCTTATGCCCATAAAACCACACATGACACAGACCACAGTGAGTGAGGAGTTAGGAAAGGAGAAAAATGCTTACACATCCCCAAGTTCTCACTCCACTGTTTGCTCTGCTATGGTCTCTTCTTACAGAAGAGATAAAAAAAAAAAGTTTAGGAACTGGAAATAAGGAAGAAACTAGCAAGTGGCAGTTGTTGAGGGGCAGCTCTGGAACCAGTGAGGCAGGCAGCTCACACAGCTGAGCATCCTGCAGATGTGCAGTAAAATAGAGCACTGAGCTTAATTGTTACAAGACTACCATATGGTTCCTCCTCATCACAGCATTTTCTCATTTGTTTTACTTCCACTTGCTTGTCTTCAAATAATCTGAAATATTCACTTCCAAGTGTAAAGTCATACTTTGGAGCTCTAGACATGAAGACTTACTTTGGACACAAATCCTACTACAAAGCATCATCACAAATGAAAAATAACCTAGTCAAAATTATAGTACCTGGTCCTTTATCAGAATGGGAATCATATAGTGAAGATAAATACATAAAAAAACCATAAATGCAGATCTCTCACTAGATCATAGAATCATAGAATGGGTTGGGTTGGAAGGGACCTCAGAGATCATCAAGTCCAAGCCTTGATCCACTACCACTGCGAGGATCATTTGCACTCTAATCTGCCTGGATCCTTAGAATCCCTATCATTATTTCTTAAAAAATATATTCACTTTATCTTACTCTTCTCAATGCTACAGTCTCCTCTTTTTATTTTTATCCCCCCTTTTTTTTTTCTGTATAGTTTATTTCTTACCTTGCCTTTCTAAGGATAACTGTCAGTACCATTTTATACTGTGCTGTTCTTAAGCATATGGTTGCTCCCCCCTCCACATCAGCTGCCTCCTGCCACTGACCAGAGCTCAACCACTAACCAGCTGCATGTTTCTGCAAAGGCTGGCAGAGAACTGACACTCCCAGGCAGATCATGAAAGCACAGAAATCTGAAAGACTGCTCACTGCAGCTTTGGGTAGTCTTAGCCTACTCATGCTTTAACATTTTACACATTACAGATGGGAGAAGCTCAGCTGTGTGAGCTGCCCCTGAACCACTGCCACTTGCTAGTTTGTTCCTTATTTCAAGCTTCCAATTCTGCTAATAAGAGCTGTACAAAATCTCAGCTTTTTTCTTATAAAATAGCTTACACCTGCCCAGAATTCAGTAAGATCCTTGCTTTTTAATGCAGGACTGTCAGTCATAACAAGTCCTGATATATTTAGTGATTCAGGTGGCACTCCAGCCACCACAATGATTTCAGAAGCACAGACCTTCTGCATAGGTAGGGGGGTATCTGCTCTAATAAAACTTAGGCTAACTGCAAACATTACTCTTTCATGCAATAGTGTGATGTTAGTAGCATAAAGTAACTTTTCCTGCACCAAAACTTAGATTCAGTTTTTTATAGTCTCACTGATATGAAAATAACTATACTGGATAGACAACTGCATTTGCACTGAACCTAAAGGACAACCATTAAGATCTTCATAGTAAAAATAAGGGCTCTGTCCCTTTTAAAATTTTAAATGGGGTATTTTAGGCATATTAACTATTCAGTAACACAAGGGAGGTTGTTTTTAAACAGCGAATTCAAAGCCACAGTGAGCTCAACACATTGGGCTTTGTGCTTATCACCTAACATAACAAAACCCCCTACTTATTTGCTGCATCTTTTAGATTTTATCCTGCTTGTCCTCATCTTCTCTCTTGTGCAGGAGCTATAGGGAGGACATAAATCATATTATTCTGCAGCTTTGGAGATGATGTGAGCTTTTTTCCCAATGTGAAATGAAATGTATTTGGAACTTTTCACGAAACCAAGCTGCATTAAAATAGCTGTTTTCAGAGAAAGGTCAGATTTTCAATTGAGTCCTCTCAAAAACTCTGTCTTGTACTGCAGAAATGCCAGAACTATCAAAACATACACAAAATACTACTTTAGTAAAACTGTATTTTTGATAAATCATATTTTCACCCAGTCCATTATAAATATTTCATGACTTTGCTCTTTGATTTCTGCTCCCTCTCTACTGCCCATTTCTGGCTATGTTAATCTGAGACCTGTTTGAGACATCATACCCAGCTACATTTTGTGCTTTTGTTTTTTTTAAACTTTTAAGAAAAAAATTTTAAACCTTTTAGAAAAATTACTCTTCCTTTCTAATCATATATAAAAAAGATCATGAATGACAGCCCTTCTCAAAATATATAACACTTGTCATAGATTTTAACAGGTCTGGAATTTGAATGTAGGATTTAATTACTTCCTTCCAGGAATTTAGACTAGGAATTTCTAATCACTAAATTTCTTGTCCTCAAAATCCATATCATCTTGTATTTGGGGATGTAACAGGGGACATTCAGCCTCAGTCAACACCTGGGTAAGTCATCTTCTGGTTATGGAAAACTGAAGTCCTGACACTGGTGCACACAGGAATCACTAAAACTGGACTAAATTCAACTGAAAGATTCTGATTTCAACCTGGAGCAAACCATACTGTGGACATATAATGCAGCTTCATCTCTGCATCAAAATATTCCTGGATTTATTATCTATTACTTTAAATTATTTAAAATGTTTGCTTCTTTATCCATATTTTGCATGTCTAAGAGTTAAGACTTGTGTGGGAGATTTGAGAGGTATGAATTTAATTATAGACATAAATCTCTGTGGGCCCAACCCTTTAAATGTTTTATAATGTGAACTCCCAAGAAGACAAGGACATTTCTGTATCTGTTTTTTGAGTAAATGAGATACCACATTTAAAAAAAAAAAAAAAAAAAAGAGAAAGAAAAAAAAATTGAAGTAAAAATTACTACCTGGATCTTAATGATCAGGTACAAAATTTAAATTGATTTCAGTGGCAAAAGGCAAGCTCTTGTTGAGTATTGGCGAAAACCAGAATTGCTAAAGGCTGGCTGGTATCCTTGGCTGCCTAGGGCACAATAAAATTAAACCTTAAAATTAAACCTTATAATACAGAGATGGACACTGATCTCTCAGTTACCAGATGCTGTTAGGTATATTGAAGATCTTGTGAAGAGAACAGATTATTTTCCCACTTATTCTGTATTCCATTCCCTTTCGTTCTAGAAAGTGAAGACCAAAGCTTATTTTTTATGCTTTAGGAGCTATGACAGAACTTTCATTGCAATTTAATATTTAATTTGAAACTAATGGAATGAAGGATGCAACTATTAAAATCCAACATGTGCAATATAAAGCAATAAAAATGTAGCATCATGAAAACTGCACAGTAATAAATAATTTCAACAATTTAGAAAGTGCAAATAAATATCTATATACTGTCTATTTAACTGCTCCTTAACAATGTAAAGAAACAAATTGTATTTGCAGTTTCTGAAGTAAAATTAAATATTAGTTCTAATAGATCTGGTAAGAAACATAACCAAACTATTTTATCAAGATATAGAGTTAACTCAAAACCATTTTTGTGGTTAGGAGGAGGAATTAAGTTGTATTTGCATTCACATCATCAGGACTGGACAGCCAGAAGCTGCCAAGCTGTGGCAGTACTGCTTTGGGAATGCTTGGCTCCAGCCCTGGGAAGCAAACACAATGTTTTAGACTAGACATTTACAGACCAGAATTTCGGGTGGAAAATGGTTTTCTGGAAGGAGGAACTGACTAACTGCTTGTCATGGCATTTGCTGAAAACTGTTTCTGTGCTTCTATGCCATGAAAATGCATATATATTTTGGAACATTTGGATTTCATTTAAAACCCAGTATTTTCTCTTTGTGAATATAGCACAAAGGTGTCTTCTAGAAATCACCAATAATGGCAGCACTACATAAACTGGTTTTTCTTTACTCAAGGAGTCATACCTGCTTGCTCTCACAGCACAAATAACTGTTTAGTTTCTTCTCCTATTAGCCTTGCAGCTTGTAACTAAACCAGAGTGAACTGGATCATGCTTCATTTTGCACATAATTAACAGACTTGTTTACTAAAAGCCTCATTTCCAGATACACTGTGTTAATGCTGAGCCTCTGGACATCACTGGGAACTGCAGGTGGCTACAAAGCCCAAGACAAGACCATCTGTCATAATAATATTTGACTAAAACAACATTACTGTACAAGTAATTTTAAGGGTACAGTTTGAAAACAGAGGGGTCAATCAGCTGTCAGTAAGAGCCTGAGGGAAACTTTATTCCTAGTATATCTTTAGGTAAAACATTTTGCTTCTGTAAGATGGGGCTGAGCTTACAGATGTTAAACAGCTAGAAAAAGCTGACAATTGCTTTGCAAACTGGCTAAGTAGGAAAATAATGAAACTCACAAGATGGACAAGTAATGCATTTCTTAAAGAACTCAGGTATTCTGTACCCTTAGTACAGAGCCTTCTTTGCAACTTAGGCTTTTTTTTTTTTTCTCTCCAAAATGCATCCTTTAACCAGCTTCTTAATGGCTAACCTGCTCTTCCTGTGGAAAATCCATGCCTGCCCAGTGACCTCTGTCCCTTAGGAGCCTTTCCAAGGTCCTTCTACCACCATGAACAGAGAATTAGGGTAGAAGACCTGTTGCAACAGCCTCCATACCCAACAGCAAAGGAGGACAACACCTAGAAATGAAATAATCAAGGGAAGCAGCCAAGGCTTTGCCTGTAGGATAGATTTCCATACAATCAGGTGATGGGGGCCACCTCCACAAAGCCTGGCAAACACCTTGGAGTCAAGGACAGAAAATCACCCACTTGTTCTGGACACAACATTTCCCTGTCGACCAAAAAGTTCCCAGAGAAATTCCAAGTGGATAAACCTCACCTGAGGGAAGTTCTTCAAATAGTCCAAAATTGTTCAAATCAGGTTTGTGGTTAATGAAAAACAGGCAGTCTCAAATGGCAAAGAAACCCCAGCAACAACTGTTGTCATAGTCCCAGTGTTGCTACATAATTAGCACATTATGACTGTCAAAATTACTTATCCAGATCCTATGATAGCTCACTTAGTAAACTATAACTACTTAAACAGCCATAATTGTACAGAAATATGCAGCCAAGTAAGCCTTGAAGATTTTTATTATTACAGGTCTGATAAACGAGATGATAATGAAAGGAATATTATTAAAGCACTTATTTTTGACAAGTTGTGATTTTCAAATTATCAAATATGTCAACTTTTGCATCTAGAAACCACGTTCTGTAAATGGGGTAAAAAAGATTCCCAGCTGTGGCACTGGTACAAGTCTGCTCCACACTTATCAGGTGGCATAGCAACTTCCAGTCTTCCTGATCAGAATTCTGGGAATTCTCAGGCATGTGTGCACACACTTGCACTGCAGAGAATAAGTGGAAAAACACAATTAAAACACAATTCTGTAAGAATCCTAGTTTAAAAGAGAATGAGCCCTTGGTATTAACATCTGGTAAGTCAGTGTGGTTTTCTGGATTCCGCACTAAAAGTACTAAAGCAGGAGAAAAAAGCCATATTTTAAATGAATGGTATGAATTCCTACACGCCATCTTTTTAAAGCATTATATCCACATGGAATTGCCTCAGAAAGGACAGTGCTGCATGAGGCAAAACCAGAAACAAAATACTGATGAAAGCAAGCTTCCAAAGAAATACCTGAGGGCTCTTTGAATGAACAACAGACCATGAGATCCATGCTTCCATGAGATTTCTGCTTCCAGACAGGGTTGGTGAACTGTAACTCTCAGGCTGAGATCTAAACCAAGATGACAGTGACTTGTTGACAATCCCTGTCCTAACAATAGTCTGGTGGAGAAAAGGGCAGAAAGCATCAAAGAATGCAGCATGGGGCATTATTGCTATAGGTTACAGACAGACAGAGTATGACCAGTGATCAGAAATATTATTATTCTAATCTAAGATTATTCTTATAACCTAAGAATAACTGCTCTGGAGAGTTCCACTCCAAGAGAGATTCAACAGATAGAGGCACAGTCAAGTTCAATTCAAGCAAGAGGACTGGGTAGTGAAGAGAGGGCAGGGACCAATCCAGATTTGTCAGTCTGTCACAGAAATAAAGACACCTGTAGATTTCACATGCCCGAGACTTTATGCCATTTTTGTGAAAAAAACAGAAGCAGCAAGATTTTCAGGAGCCAGAGTGATGTTACCAATCTATCAGAAATACACCAAATTGCAAATTTGAAATGTTTTACTTCAGAAAAATAAACTTTTTTTTTTTTCATGCTAACCTGAACATATTGAAAATGGAACTTGCTGAGGCACAATAAACACTGGAGCTACATCTGCAGTTTTACAATGTCATTAGTCATGCAATGACTTTAAAATACTTTTAAAGGACTACCTAGGTTGCTCATAAACATCTGTATATTAGAGCCATTACATTTGTTCGTCATTAATTTTGTTTCATGTTTAAACATGCAGTGACAGCAGGATTATTAAAGGTGAAATGGATGCTGCTGCTCACACTTCAGGTTTGACAGAGGTTCCTTTTATTTAAATTTCCTGTTTATAAAGAGGGTTCCTATACTCTCTTTTTTCTCTGTATTGTCTGATCTCAGATTCCCTGACATGATTTCTAATGTACTCTCTTCTTCAAAAAAACCCATCACAATGAATTCAAAATCACAGAGACCCACAAGGTCTTTTAACAGTACCATGCACCCCCACTTCCTTTTGTAATTTTTCAGTGTTCTGTTTACTTTCAGTAGAGGTTTTAAAATGGGATGGTAGACTATGCTAAACAAATGTAACTGGATTTCCATCTTCTGAGGAAATCAGAATGAGGAAATGTTCAGCAAACTTGACAGATACTCAGTCCCAGGTGTGGCTAAGAAGGACATTCTATGAAATTTCTTATCCCAATCTGAAGAATTCTTTAGGGTCATACTAGACCCAAGGACTGGAATACAGGTTCTCAGTGTTTCCCTTCATGACATTTGCTAATTTTGCCATGTTCAAACTTCTTCTAATAACTCTCCATCAAGGAGAATATTGTGAAAATATATAAGCTAAGCCTTCTGGTGGACATCTTCACTCTCAGGTGTCACTTTTTTGTGTAGTGACTGCATTCAGTACATTCACTGAGATCAAAAAGCAAGAAGCCAGAACTAATCCCCAAGCCTCTACACAGTGCTGCCTTTTTCAGGGCTCTCATAAAAGGATATGTTGTCATATGGGAAGTATGAGAGCAGATAAAAGATGGCTCTTCCTTACAATCTTGGAGTGGAGAAGAAAGACAGTAATCACAGGGACACTACTCTTCCCTCTGGCTAGGAAGCCAATCCAGTGACCTGGGAACATCATGCCCCAGTAGCAAGTCAAGTTTTAATATGGAACTTCCCCTTTTTTCTTAAAGCAAAACAAAACCAAAGCTCTAAAAATGAGGAAAAAGATTTTAAAAATAGTTTAATTATACAGGGGGAGGGGAACTAGACATAGCCTCAGATTCTTCATAGGACAGGGTACCAGTCGTACCTCTATTTTGTTGGTTTTGGGTAGCTCTTTTGATATGGGGTTTGATTTGTCAGCTCTTTCCTCTCTATTCCAGCTACCTGGCTTTCTGTACCTGACACTCCTTAGTCTGATGGCAGGCAAAGGACCAAAAGACTTCCTGTCAAAAGACAAGGAAAAGAACTGGAATGGCTGATCATCTGCAGTGCATTGCATCCAATTATTTCATGCAGCTGCTTAAATTATTCAAGTCCCTCTTCTGTTGTTTATAACCTTGTGAAGCTTACTTTCCAGAACAGTTTTTGTGGCAGCTGTTTTAAAAACAGTAAATACAAATAATGGGGCATTGTAGTTTAACTGAGGATTTAGTTGACTCCTCAAAGAGCCTGACTTGTCCCTGTATTTCATATTCAAACCTGAATTAAATGAAATTTTGCCTGGATTGAATAGAAACAATGGCTCTCATACCAAGAATACTAAATCAGTTCACAGAATTTACTTGCCTACTCCAGAATGATTTTTTTCTCTGTCAGTTTTAACTTAGCAGCTGGACCTCATCACTAAGGTGCTAATAAAGGAGCCAAAATGAGTGAAAAAACACATGGGATATAAAGCAGTCACAGCTGAAAGACTCGGTTTACTCATTTTCTCTTTCAACAGTTTATGCTGCTTGGGGTAAGAACTCAAGCATATTATGGCTGTGAAAAAGATAGATGTTTGTTATCTTCTAAAAAGAACGGTAAAGGAAATGTAGAAGGGGAAAGAAATTTAAGCACGTGTGACAGTCTGATCTCACTGATTTCAAATGGTCTCAAAAGAGCAATTTTAAAGTGAATAGCCCTGGTTAGGGTGGAGGACCTGAGCAGGTAGAGCTGAGCAGGGGGTGACACCCAGGAAGAGATAAGAACTACTGGGTGGAGACTACTCCCCTTTTCTGAGGGCCAGCCTGCAATGCTGGGACATCCCTCCGGGCACCATTACCCTGGCCAGGGTGGAAGAAGCCACCTTGAATGTACCTGCTGAGGTACCTGGCTGAGGGGGCTGGGAGGGAGCAGGGAGTGGGGCCTGGAAAGAGATAAGAACTGATGAGTGGATGGGGGATTGCAGCCTTCTGGGGAAGCTCCCCTCCAGGCAGCCTGTCTGCAATAGCTCTGATGCCAATGCCCCTGGGTTCTGTGGCAGCTGACTGACTCCATGGGAGTCACCCCATGGGAGCAAAAGGAACTCAGGGATATATTAGGCTGTCCAGGCTGTTTTACATCAGACCTTGTCCAGGATCAGCACCATCTTGAAGAAACTCTCAGGACAGCTGGACCCCTGCTGGTGACTCTCTCATTCTTCCTTCCCACTTTCTTACCCTTTTTTCCCCCTCCACTTTTCTCTATCTCTCTTATATCTTCTTTTCCTCTCTTCCTCTTTTGCCTGGCTCTATAATTTTGCCTCTGTCAATTGTCAAATAAAAGTCTGCTTGCACCTGACCTTTCTACAGTTGGACTTTGTTTCACGGATCCAAAACACCAATAAATGTTAATGTTACATTGGACTGTAACAGCATGCATAACATTCATAGCAAAAAAGTACTCTGGGGATAACTTGCACTTATCATAAACAAGATGACTTTCAAATGATTATTGCTAGGATGCATTTTAGTGACTCCAGAAAAGTGCTCCCCAGGAATCTCTGTCAGCCTAGCTTGCTGTCTCAGCCCAGCCACCAAACAGCTCCTAATGTTGGAACATCATTCAAAGCTACCTGTCTGTGAAGTACTCATAAAAAGATGAGACTTTGGCTATATGGAGGTGTAGAACTTCCACAGGAAAAACAGAAAAAAAAAAAAAAAATTTTAAAAACATCACATTCCTAGGGACGATCACCCGTCCCTTAAGATTTCTTTTAAACCAACTTTCCATCTAGTGTGTATTTAATGTTCTCCAATATCTCCCAAGGAAGAATAAAATACATTGAGAGTTTTTCTTTAGCTAGAACAGAATCATCTTCTCCAAAGAATCATTCAATACTTTGCTCTAAATAGAACTATACCAGCAGTAAATACATCTTATTAGTCCAGCTACTCTAGATTAATTTTTCAGAATAGATTTCGGTTTACAGTAGTATTTTTTTTTTTGGCTGTTTAGAATTCATTTCATTTCCCCATAATAGACTGTAAGCAGTATTCTGCACAACAGGAAGTAAAATACAGTATCTGTGACTTAAAATTAAATTAAGCCACAAGTGAAACAGTGAATTTTAACCGAATCACTGACATGACAACTTTATTTTAAAACTGTTGGTTATCTACTATTTCAGAAAAGATGCTTTTTGTTTTTTTTTTTTTTTTATTTGAAAGTGTGTTGAATTTTGCAGGGTCATCATCACAGAGCCCATGTAATACACACCTGTGTATGCTGGGTACTAATCCCACTGGTGAAATTAATGCCACAGTCACCCCTTCCAATTTAGTGTCACAGAAATGTCTGAGCAGGCAGCACTGACACTGTAAAGACACTTAAATCATCTCCATGCAAACAACAAGTGGGTGAAGCAATCAAAGATTACCAAGGATTAAAGAAATGAAGGAATTATAGATCGACTGTAGAATGGTGTCCTTCTGAAAGTGGCTCAGCATTTTCAGAATTTGGACCTGCCAGGATTAAGTCCAAGACTTCATCTTCAGTCCCTAAAACCAGTGCCTGGCAGGAATGCTTTGGCTCAAGTCTTCAGAATTGGGCTTGAGACAACATTTTCACTCTGAGAATAAAACAAAGCTTAAACTGCAACAGGATCATGTCTCAGTGATTAGTTTGCACTTCAGAATATGGCATCTCCTTGATTTGATCAAGTGGTCTTGACTGCAATTGATTCAATCTAAGGACATCCTTGAATGCATGCTGGTAAATATATTCATCAGAATTGAGCACTTCTGTCGTCCTCCGAGTGATGGTTGCATTTCCCTGAACATACAGGAGCAGAGGGGTTTAAAGTTAAAACATTTCTGTTGTTAAAGATATATTTATGTAAAATGGAAGACAGAGATGGTAAAGAATTCTTTGTGAAGCAGAATATTCCAAGATATATGTTATTTTCAGATTAGGAACTGTTTTCACTGAAACTTGATGCATTCTATTAGTTTTTTCTCAGTTGTCCAGATCTTTGGGGAAAAAGGTATTTTACAGGATTAATACACAGAACAGAATTCCTTTACTATTTCAGCAGCACCTTTTTATACATACGGACTCTATACTACACACTTCAGGTTTCTCATAAAAAGAAGAGACTTAATAAAGTAAGTAAAATTTTAAAAGAGGAAATTATGAAAACTTAAAGTATGAGAAGAAAAAGATAAGAGAGAAAGTAGGAAATTATTTAATTTCAAAATAACCACATATTTTAATTTATCATTTAATTAGCTTTTTAAAAAAAAAAAAAAAAAGTCTGCAGTGTATTAGGGGAAAGCTATCCACAGCTTCAAAATTACAGTGTGGAAAAATGATATTTTTACCATCTCTATGCAAGTCAGTCTGCATTGTACTACATATTTCAATATGCCTCACTAATCAGATTCAAAGGTATGTCCTCAGTGGTAGGGTTTCATGTTTTTTCATGAAAGACAAATGAGAACTAGATGGAATGGAAACATAATCGAAATTCTCTTATGCCAAAATATATATAATACAATTAGCACACATGGCTGAAACCTCAAGTGAAATGAATGGATTGCACTGTCCAATATGCTTCTAAAACAAGATTTAAACTAAGTCATTACTAATGCAATAATTAATGTTCCAAGTAATTGACAGGCTCTGCTTCAATTGTCATTAATGTATTCATTTACATGACTGGCTGTGCTTTAGTATTATGGAGGCTGATTTTGATGTTTTCTCCATTAGGCAGGAAAAGGTTAAGCAGCAGATGTATACAGTTATTTAAAACTAAATTATGATGCAGAAAGTCAGTCAATATTTACCAACTACTAGTTTTGTTAAGAACTCTGTTCCACAGTTCTGTCACAATTGTACCTGGAAACAACCCACTGCAATTTGCAGATGGCAGAATGGAATCTTCCTGATCTTTTTGAAAACCTGATTCACCTAATTTAATACATTTTAAAAGAAATCTGAAAGGAATATTCACATGGAAGATGAATGGATGGGGAATTCACTTAAATTATGTAGAATCATAGCTAAAAATTGCTTTTGGTACATTTTCTGTTGTACTAACATACCACAAAATCTTTTTAATACAGTTTTTGGATGTGATACTGTAAGCAGGATCCTCCACCTCAGTGGCCCTACCTCAGTTTCTTTTTGTTATTCAATTGCTCTTTGTCTCTCAGATTCACATTCTTGGTCTCAGCTTCACTTCCCGTAGTCTGGAGTTGGGGATTTTCCACAGAAAGTACAGGGCATAGCAGACTCTGAACTGATAACAATTCTTGCAAGTACTAACAGAACAAGGTGGTATCTGTGTTGGAAATTACAGACCCCAGTTTGGCTTCATCTAGGCCAAACAAGAATAGACAGAAAAACGTAAGAATTTGTGTATAACAAGGGAAAAGTCTTCCTTATCTTTTCCTTTATTTTCTTTTTGCTGTCCAACAGCAGATTTTGGAGGTCTGACTAAGTATGTGAACAACAGCAGACAATCACTTTATCTATAAAAGGCTCATCCCACCTTCCCATCACTGAGAATCCTCTACACTTGCACTGGGTGTGTGGGTCCTTCTCCCTCCCAGGACATCTGCTTGAGTCATTGCTCCTGACAAGGAGGAAAAGGGATACAAGGCCATAGCCATTAAGGGTAAGAAGTATCACTATCTGTGAGTTCTTAACTTCAGGATCATTAGAGAGCTGCAATCATTGTAGTCTCCTGATTTGGGCCAGGATAAAGGTGATTTTCTGGTTTGTACTTTTGCTTTCAGCTCAATCTCTTGTAAGTAGCTGCACTTGCTGAAATTACCAGCAAGTTTCTCAGACAGTGTCTGCTTCTAGGACTGATAACACTCGATGTTCATAGTTACTGCCAGAGACTGGTGTGCAGAGCCAAGGACACTGCTCAGCTCTGAGGAACATTTTACCTTCCAGAAGGAGTAAGGAGGTCCCACCTGAACCCCTCCTTTGGGGAGGACCAGACAAGATAGATGTCAGAATTGACCAAACAGAGTATTCCATCCCATACACCTCATACTCAGTATAAATTTGAGGGATCACAAGGGTCAAACCCTTCCTCCTGCCCTTCCTGCTTCCATTCCTCTGCCTGTGCTCCTGATCCCTGCCAGCCTGAATCTGTGTGTTCCTGCCTCCAGCTCCCAACTGCTGCTGACTCCAGGATTCCAGCCTGGACTTTCCCAGGGCTGCCCTGCAGCCTCGGTGGTGATGTGAGAGTTATTGGGGGGAAGGGGGGAGGAACGTGGGATCACTTTTCCTGTATATTTGTATATATTTAGTAATTTTTCCTATTTATCATTACTGTTTCATTAAAGTTGTGTAGTTTAGTTTCCAACCCATAAGTCTCTCTTCCTTATTCTCTCTCCTTTCTCTATCAGGGAGGAGAGAGAAATTAATATATAAATCTGTTACTTGGTTTAATTGCCAGGCCAGTGTAGTATGACATGACATGTAGTATCACTTGCCTATAGTCATTACTTTAATCATTGTTTTACAAGTAGTCTAAGACCTACGGGTAAGTAATTTGTGAGTACTCAAATAATTAGCCTTGTATAACTTATCCAGACATTTGACTATTTGGATATTTTATTGTTAAGACACTTTCTTTTCTGTTATCCTAACACCTTGCTCTGATACTGTAATATCTTAACATTCATATAATCCAATTTATGTCTTTTTAGTCTAGCTTTTAATATCCTTTGTTATTTGCAACAAATTCTGTTTCATGCATATATATATACACACACACACACACACATATGTAGCCAGCTATCTTGTCCCATTCGGGACAGATAGGAGGGAAGATTAAATACTGCCCAATAATTCTCTGCATTTAATGTGAGCATAAACCAACTCAGTTCAAATACTTGCTGCCTTCTTGCATTTAGCCATTAGAGGGCTCTGAATGCAACGTACTCTTAACAAAGCTTGTTCCACAAACCTGAGTAGGTTGGTAAAAGGAAAGCATGATATTATGGCAGCTCTAACTTTACAAGGGTTCATGCAGTATTCAAAGTACAACTGGTTTTGGTTGAAGAGGATTCCTTGCAAGGTTTTCTCATTTTGCCCTGTCTCTGGTTTAAGTGCAGACCAAGTTTCCATAAGTAAATGCCAGATTTTTTGCTGTTGCTATCTCCCACCTGTGAAACTGGAAATGCAAAAACAAAATTAAAGATTTCATTCCCATTAAATTTAGGATGAATATTCCTATCTCCAACCTCCAATCAGAAATCTGGAATGACAGCTCTGGAAACTGGGATATTATTATACAAAACTGCATGTTTCACAAAGAATCTGAGGACATATACAAAATACCTTGGAGACCTGGCCAGGAAAGAGGATGACCATGTCAGTCATGATTTCCTACAGTAAAGTTAGAAAGCCCATCTAAACACAGGTAAAATAACACAGCAGAAAGGAAAACACAGCTTGAGGTGAATTCCCCAATCACTATGTCAATGCTTTTGTTTCCACAGAGGAAGATAGAATAATATGACCACATTTAATTAGATGAAGCCACATATTTAAATTGTAACTTCTTTTCAGCATGAGAAAATGAACTTGAAATACTAGAAACAAGGATATTCCATTTGTGAATTAAACATTCATAAATGGTATATTCTTTTATGAATATAATCTATTTCTAGCAGTTGTACTACTGAAAAAGCAATTTGAAAGTATGGAAATCACCCATGAATTTTCATTACGCTCCATCAGAGCCTGAGTTTCACTCTTCACCTTTTATAAGATTGGACAAAGTCACCGCTGTCTCCAAAATTTCCCCAACTCACTCTTAAAAGACCAGAAAAAACCCAAAAGCCCATCAGGCTTGGTTCATGGACTTCTCTATGATTTAACATGCTTATGAACAGGTTAAAAATTCCAGTATGACCTCTGAACAGGTCCTGAGCAGGAAGCATATTTGATCCATAAGTAACATTATGGGCTCCCCATGGCTCTAGGGGGCAGCTCCCTGCTACACAAAAGGTATTCTAAAGAAAAATCAAACTGAGATGGTAGCAAAACCTCATCCACACAGAAAGGTAGCTGACAGAATCCATTAATTCCTTACCTGTGCTAAACGATGGAGCTATGGTTAAGGGGAATGTGATCTCAAGGAACCTTTGTATTAGGAAGAAAAGTAGTATTTATTATTTTAGCCAAATTACTCACAATTACTCAGCATCTACATCTCCCCTTTTATATAGAATTGTATAAAAAGAATCTGAGCAACAGTGAGGACAACAGAAACCCACAGGAATAGTCACCACCAAAGTACAGTTTACTGGAAGATCTAAGCAGCCTCTGCTGCTGGATGGCTTTTGAAATACAGAATCAAAGATGAATTGCTAGAGAGGGAAAGTAGGAAAGGCACATTTTCTCTCCTCTTGCCTGAGTAAATTGAGAAAGATCTCTAGAGACTTGTCCGTCAAGAGTTCAAGCCACCTGGCTTTGAGTTATGTATTTGGAAACAGCAAGCCTGGAAGAAGGCCAAAAGATTTGGAGATGAGAGTTTATGCTCTGTTTCTGGTGGAAGGAAATTTGCCTGCCTGCAAATGTCTTTTGAAAAGCAGAAACAGAATCTAAAATAATTATTTGAAATTTTTCATTTATGGATTTCACAAAAATATCCTAAAATATTTGTTTACTACACAAAAGCATGTAGTACACAGGCAGTTTGCAGATTACTAGAGTAATATATTATGGTTTTGTTCAGATACCAGAAACTCAAGAATTATACTGAGTTACAGTTCCTATTTTCTATTTGACAGAAGGGGACAGATAAGACCTTTTTCACAAAAAGAGTCAGTTAAATCAGTAAGAAAAACCTGCATTAGAAGTTCACTCCCTTGCCCCTGCAGGTTTTTCATTATTTTATGACAGCAGAGAACCAAAACAGCCTTTTACTTAATTAAAAATCTGTTGAACCTATATAAAACCTGTAAAACAATCTGACAAAACAGAACAGTAATTTTCTATGTGAAAAAACCCCACAGATAAATGTAGAATTATGAATAAAAATGTTTATTTAACTATGAAGTATGTCCCCTCTATATAAGATTACTGAATTACCTTTATTTGTTTTTTGCCTTACCCTCTCCTATATTTAAATCAATATGCAAATATTATGCCCTTTCTTTAAGGAGATAGTATTTGGCAATCCAACATGTGAGACCACATTTGATATCACAGTGAAGTCAGTGAAGCCAGCCCTTATTTCACCATCCTGTTTGTCACAAATAAACTTTTAAGACCCAGAATCTATCTCCCAAGTGACCTAGTGAGGTAGAAAGACTTCTTCAGTGACACCTACTTACAGAAATACAAACACACAGCCAAGGCCCCTCATTCTCACCCCGTGCCACAACATGACTCTGCCTTGGTGGTTCATAGAAAGATATTAATGGAAATGTGTTGTGTAACAGCTTGTGAACTGAGCCAGGTTAAAAATAAACTCTCAAATAAACAACCTCAAGTCTTCTTATTTTGAAACAATGGTCAAGGGCTTAGCAAAGCCTTTTTAATGCCATTTTCACACCCATAATTAATTCACCTAGGCAAAAGCAGATACTAGTTGAGCTTTGCCTTTAATTCTTAGGTACCTCCAGGCTTGTTTCACAAAGAACTGTAATTTTGGTTTGTGATCTCAATCAAGAATCTGGGAGTACATCAAAGTATAACTAAAGGCAGAAAATCATTAGTGGCATACCTCAGAAACTAATGGAGACTGACTTTCAGTTCACAGGTTTACAAAAAAAAAAAAAGGTTAGGGATTTTTTAATGGCTTTTAATTTGGAAAGCATATTTTGCTCATGTTTTGGTATGAATTTATGAGATTTGCTGATGGTGGCAATGGAACATGGCTCATTTTGCAGAACAAATCATGCTTAAGTGCCATTTCCCATAATAGAAACTGTGTATTTTAGCTGCCAATGGGTTGCATGCCCTTCTTTTCCTACAACCATGTTCAAAAGCCAAAGGCATAGTATCATACAGACATGTATGACCCCCTTATTTAGGGACTGGAGTCAGGTGAGGAGAAGAGCAAGAAGCCCTACAGTCAATTAGTGGGAAAGACTATGTTAAAATATAATCCACTAAGAAGTACTAGTTACAGCAGGTAGTTAAGTATGGTTCAAGATGACTTGAACCACAAGAAATTAGATTGGTAGATTAAATGTCACTCAGAAAATACTGCTATTCTTGAACCTCAATGATTTTTTTTGGCTGTATTTTAATAAGCAAACAGAAGTCGAAATTGGTCAAAAAGCTTTTACATTTGTGTAATCAAAACAGAAATCCACTCAAATAAACCATCTTAAAGCTCTTAACAGGGTTGTTTTAAAAATAATTGAAATAGAAAATGAAGTCCTTGGGTATTAAGCAAAAAGAGGGCAAGTACACAAGAAGATGGCAAAGGCATACTAAGAATACAGACAATGCAGTCAAAGGTCTTGTGAGTTCTTGTTTGCAAACACAAAATGGAATGCTCATAAAATGGTTACAAAATTGAAAAAGCACTTAGGAATGGATCCTGATAAATGCACCTGCTGTTGAAATGAGGCCAGAATTTGTTCTGTTGTTCATACGCAGGACATTAAAAACATTCCAAGAAATACATAACCAGTAAAATAAAACAAACCATGCAAAAGTAGCAGCCCAGACAAACCTCTAGCACTTTGAGTTGTTTGCTGCTTTTTTTCTAACTGCCCTTCAATAGAAAGCATCCTCAAAATCTATTTCAAGAACTATTTAATCAGGAACACCAATCAAGGATGGGTAAACAGGAAAAAAATAATGCTGCAAGGTCAGCTGTGTAGGCTGCTAAAGAGGACTAGTATTAAGTTCAATCAGTGGTTGCTCATCCTCAGCTTTTTGGCTCAGAATGTTCCACATAATTTAGTGGTAGGTGCCTGCATCAGCCGTGCAGTGCCTCAGTACCTCCCTCCAGCTCTGCAAACTTCAAGTAAATACTGAGGAGTTTTTCCCATTATTTTCCTTTTTTCAGTCTTTGCTTTGTTGTGTTTATAGAAAGAGTAGTTAAAGGAGCAATGGACTCCACAGAAAAGCTATGGCAAGTAGATGCAAAAAAATACATCATTGTACACATGTATCTGGCTCTCACAGGTAAAAGCAACACTTAATCAGAGTGATTCAGCAATCAAAAGAAGGGCTTGTCCAAGGGACAAAGATTCTTAGAAGTGAAGTATTATAAAGCTTTATTTGGTTGTGATGGTGGCATAAAAAAGTCCTTTCATCCACCTATAACAGCAGCTCCTAGCAATCAGATTTTTTCCAACCTCGCACTCCTACCTGCCAAGGCCCCAAAATATGGAGACAATCTGTGATGAAATTTTTAATATCCCAGTGGGAAATTTCAAAATTATGGGCAATTTACTTCCTCTGTGTAAACAGCCCTATTTCCAACATTTGCAGTTTTGAACTACAGAACTACAGAATGCCAAGTTAGTTCTTGGAACTAAATAAGTAACAAAGGCCCTGAAGGCAGGCACAGTCTAAAAGCCTGACATCATTTCGATTTTAAATGTTGAGACTACCAACATTTAGTCAGTGAAATAATTCAACAGTACTCTGATGTAGAGACATTATGGTCTTTCTAAAGATGTTTTGTTTCCTAATGTGCCTTCCTAATGAAAGTCATAGTAGAATCATTTAGTTTTGCTTTGTCTTTCTAATCTTAAAATTCTTACACCCTAATATTTAACATATTTGTTGTCTAATGTGGCAGAGGGAATCAATAGTAAAAAAACTTCTCAGTTCAACAAGGAATACAGATTTGTACTGATGCATTTTTAGAAGTGTATTGTGCCATTTTAATTTTTCATGCCAGTCAAATTCTTTTCCAGACACCCTGATTCTTTTAATCACCATTGACACTATCACAGTTCTTAACACCATTTTGCCTTCCATCTCACCTGTTATCTGGAGAATCTCACAGGCTTCTTACCCTGTTATTCTTTAGTCCTTGTGCTCTGCCATCACAGGGCACAAAGCACACATGCTCCTTATCTAGTCCTTTAACCAGTAACACATTTCCTCATGTCCCTTGATGGAAATTTCACATCCAGCCTGACGAGTCTCAGTTTCCACAGTGTTTAAGAGTGTATTACTTTTCCCTGCTTCAAACAAAAAACAACCAAAAAACCCCCAACCAAACAAATCCAATCTGCATCCCTTCCACCACTTGCATACCCATGCCTTTCCCTAGCTAGTTGCTTTCATGATTAGATGTTCTGCTGCTTAAAGCTGAAAGTCCCTTAAAAATTCCCACCCACTCCCAACATTTCCTAAGATGTGCTGAAGACACTGCATTGGTGGCCATTTCAAAGGCATAAGGGCTGGGCCTGCAAGTCCTCCTGCCACCAACATTTCAGATTCTTCAAGCTTGTGACAACAAGGACCTCCCCAGAATTTGTGCTCCAACACACATTCAGGTTTCACAAACTTGGCAGAACTCCTGTCTTTGAGACATGACTAACTTCAAGTACCTCTGGCAAAAAAACTACCATTAGGCTGACAGGCAGTGACAGAGACTGGAACACCAACCAAAGAAAGCCACAGGTACCTGCCAAAATACGAGTTACAAGTATATTTATCAATAAAGATAAATATATTAGGGAAAATGTTAAATCAGATGTTTAAGGATGCTCAGACAGAACTGGCTGGTCCATTTTACTTTTAAATGTAAGCATACCACAGCTCCTTAATGACCACTCATGAACTACAAGCTGAAGTAAACCCCCTCATCCTCATCCATGTTTTCTATTGCATCAATGTTGCTTAAACACACAAGAATAAATTTTACTTTTTAAAAAATTATTATTAAATTAATTCATTGCAAATTAGAGGTTGAGAAACACACAGCAAAATATTTTGGCTTTTGAGCATATACCTCCAAATTAGACTTTTAAGTAAACTACAGAGAAGTATCTGGCATTAAACAATACTAAATATGATTTTAAATAAAAATAGTGCTAAGAATATCAGAAACCAACTTTTCAACTGAAGGAGACTGTAAGGTTTGGTGGAGCAGAGCCTGAGTTATAATTAAGAGAGACAATATTTGCAAAATGCCTGATGAAAGATCTTCTCAGTTTTGGTTACTTACTTAGAAAAACTGTTTTTCTAATGTTATAAAAAGCATGTACATGGCATTATTTTCATTTTTATGTTTTGTCTGAAGGCTACAAAATCTCTCTGGTTAAACTGAAAATTAAAATCTTCTTTTCTGTGGCAAGTACCATGAAAATTATGAAGACACTCCACAACCATACAACTAAAGTGGTTGTTTCCTAAACTGGCTTGTCATGTGTACTGCAAAGGTAAAGACAGGACTTCCAGTGTCTCCTGCTAATTCTTCATGTCTTTACATACTGTTTCTCCCCCTTTGATTACTGCCATTGAACTTACAAACTTAAACAGCATTTTGGGAGGGACAGCAAGAAAATATAATTCTTAGTCAACATTGGAGCCAATCTCTAAACAGAAAAGACTTCATAAATCCATAAACTTACCACTTGTTCTTGTGTAAAGATGCAGCACTGTGGCACAATGGACCAGGAGGGAGCTGCTGATGGGGTGGAGGTTTAGTATTTAGAACACACCTTAAAGTTTTAGGTATTCTTTCCCGAGGGAGAAATGCATGGTTTCCACACCAGAAAACAGAGTACTGGTAAGCCTGGCATGATACAAAATGTAAGGCTAGGATATATGTAACCATGCAGCTGAAAACTTGCTGCTAATGGTTATGTAGTAGGCAAGGGTTCTGGGTTAAGTGAACCAGAAAAATACAGATGGGGGGAAAAAAGAGAAAGCTAAGTGCAGACTCAAGTATGGTACATAAGTGTTTTACAGTATAGAACACAGCCATTTGTCCTTCATCTTTATTTAGTACATAGAATTTTACTGTAATTGCTACAAATTGCGTGAATTTCGGAACCTTTTTTTTTTTTTTTTTCCTATTTTTTCCTAGAAATGCCTCAAGTTTACACATAGACTTTGCATACAGCAGTTATACTGTAAAAACATTTAAGGCTGTCTTAAACCAGGCAAATAAGTGTCACTGATTGATTTTAAAGAGCAACATTGCATGAGGAAAACAAACTAATTTCAATAAACAAACACCAACACTCATTCCGCAGATGAAATTAATTAATGGGACAAAGGAACAATTGAGGAATAATTCCAGTCTGATACTCAAGATCTGAGATAGTTATTTCTTAGAACACAGAAGGCACTTGAGGTTTCTCAGCACTGGGACCTTTACCATACAGTCTGAGTACAGGCAAGGGGAGAGCACTGGACACTCTCCATTTGGGCTTCAGGAAGGTTTTCAGCATTGCCTCTTGTAACATCCTCATTGGAAAACTTGTGAAGTAGGAAATAAGGAAATAATCCATGTGCCTTCGTGGACTGGAAATGACCCAACTGTATTACAATTTGGTATTCTAGACAAAGTAATGGAACTAGATATCCTGAAACCAAGCAAGAAGTGTGACCATCGAGTGACTCAGCAACTATTTAAACATCACATTTCACTAAAGAGGCAAAAAATATTTACTATTTTAAAGGATGCAGAAAGACAAAATAACTCCATGTTATTAAGAAATGTCATGGGGTTTTTAGATTTAAATTGCTATGAGTCCCCTTCCAGTACAATTAGACCATTACCTGCCCATTTAAAGCCAAGACAAAGAATTTTATTTTGCAATTTGTAAATTTTTTATATTAAAAGTAAGAAGGCAATTTTGTCAAATCTTACAGAAAAATGGATCTGAGGGGAGGCAAAATTACAGGAAACAGCAAAGAGTTTTGTGGGGAAAAAACTTCATAGAAACCTTTTGAGCAGTTTCACACATCTCTGATGAATGCCATAATGAAAGAAAACAAAGGCAGGTGCTACAGAACTGATTTATCAAAACTCCAGATGAAAGCATACATTGTCCTTTTGTTACTGTTCTCTGAGAAAGCAGAACATTTATTTACTAGGAGGGGTAGTTGAGATCCTGCTTTCAGGAGTCAGAATGCATTCAGAATGACACCAAAAAAGCACATGTAAAAGAAGAGAGATAGCAGATTGAGAAACAATGGTAGGACCACTGTAATAATGTATTTCAAAGCACTTGGTTCAGTAGTAGTGAACAGCAGTGTATATGCAACAAGATATCACCCATATTTTGCAGTTGTCTCTCCTGGATCTCTTCAAAAGGCAAAAAAGTGTGGGTTATGGGTTTTTCTTCAAACACACTATACAAAAAAGATGGGGCTTGCCTTTATTTTTTTCCTATAATAAAAAACACAAAATAAAAACACAACATGGAAGAATATAGTTTTAAGGCATTGCTGGATCACATTTAAAAATAAAAGCCTATGTTTTTAAAGTCACAGAATTGTTAAAAAATGTTTACTGTTAGATTTGTAAGCAGGTGAAATGCAATGCTACTTCATAGAATCATAGAATGGGCTGGGTTGGAAGGGACCTCAGAGATCATCAAGTCCAACCCTTGACCACTCCCCCTGTGGTTCCCAGCCCATGGCACTGAGTGCCACATCCAGGCTCTTTTTAAATATCTCCAGGGACAGAGAATCCACTACTTCCCTGGGCAGCCCATTCCAATGTCTGATCACCCTCTCTGTAAAGAAATTCTTTCTAATATATACCACTGCTATACCACCAGCTATACCACTGCTTCCCAGTATGTATAGAGTACACTTCAATATACACTTGAATGGACTTTTTCATTCTTAAAATTGTCTCTCTTTGTTCCTCCTGTCTTTGGCATCTCTTTATGCAACTATGTCTGTTAGACACATTTCAGGAAACTCATTCTGATAAGCAACATATATCATACAAACTACTGCAGAACATTTACACAAATTTCTACTCTAATGCCATGTCCATTTTAATAATTTCTTCACCTTGCTGTTTTGTTAAATCACTTCATATATTATTTTACACTATGAAAATACTGCAGGGTGCAGGAAAAACAACTGGCTGCTGGATGCTTTGAGTTTTATTCTCTATGTCCTTTTATTGTGTACTATGTACAGTGAAACAATGATCCTGATGCAGTTTTTAGTCCTAGACCACAAAGAACAGAGCCAGCTCTGAATTGCTCCCTTTGCTTTATTCACTGTGTGTGTACACAGGCTTAGTCTTCTCCTATTTACTAGGACATGGAATACTGGTCTCCATGTTCTCAGCAACCAAAGAGATGAGTCTGTATGACTGATTTTAGGTTAGCTTCTCTTTGTTGATTATAAATATTCCTTCACTATGCCCCCTATAAATTTACCTCTATTTTTGATATTCTGTATGAAAACCTTGAAAAGAACAGTGAGATAACAGACCTTAGAAAGCATTACTTTCTCAAAAGGCTCTTCACATAGATAGGTTCACGTTACATGGCTGTAAATTTGAGAACTTGGCTACTTTTTCTTAATGCACAATCAGTATATACAGGGTATTAAACACTGCTGCAACCAGCTAACAGTTAGTTGTATGTGAAGTGACCAATCTATCTCATACATATACACATACACAGCTTCTCTCTGAGTTGAAATCTCAATACCTTTATCAGCTTGACATTTCTGTCTCTGACAGCCAAGATTTTCATTACAACAATATCATATCATTTCTCATCTTCAGGAGGAAGAACAAGCTTACCTCTGATGAGAAGTACGGATGGATGGACAAAATAGTTATACAGATAAATCATTGGGATCAAGGGCTCTAAGGAGAACCTGTTTGAAGTGCTGATTGGGTATGCACTGAGCAACAGATCCAGCCTCTGTGCTTACTTACAGAAATTGCCAACCACCCTTCCAATACAACAGTGCTAGCATTTACTCAGCTACCCATTTCAGAAACTCATTTTCAAGACCTTAATATTTTTTCTACTTACACTGCTTTGCTGATAATTAATGTCTGAGAGCAGAGCACAGCTAAGCAAACTTTACTCACTATAGATAAAGTCTATACTGTTGGCAGACCTTCAGGTGCTGGATCCAGGCTGAATATTGCAAAAGAATGAGAGTACTAACATACAATTGTGTTATTATGTTTTAAGATGCTGAAGAAATATCTCTCAATTTCAAAGTCTAATTTAGTTTAGCTGGTTCCAATGTACAGTAAAGCCTGCTTATCCTTAAGATTAGCAGATTAGCATAATAAAACATATTGGTGAAAAGTCCTTCCTTCCCTTGGACTCTTTGTATGGGAAGTTGTTTCTGTCCCTTCACACTGTACTTTTGTAAATGCATCGACATCTTCACAAAGCAGGATATGACTTACTGAAACATAAATATATATATACACATATTGCTTTGGTCTGTATTATATGAAGAGATCTCTGGGGAAGCACAGTGCTAGAGGAGAAGCTTCACTGTGCATAATAACTGACTGGAGCCATCAGCTTCTCCTTTCACTACTGCACTTACCATATGCCCATTTCTTCTTCCCTACTGAAGGACTTCTTTTTGATGGCAGCAGCCCAGCTCTGGCTATGACAGTCTGCAAATTGAAACTTGCATGAGAGAAAACCTCCACATATAGGGTGAGGCCTTCCAGGTTATCCTTCTCTTTAATTTATATACTTATGAGCCATAGAGCTGCAAAGTCCTATACCACTTGCAGAAATGGCACTTTGGCAAATGGTGAGGTAGCAGCAAAAAGGCAGCTTTCCCTCATGCTCATGAATAGCTTGTTAAATATTCATCAGTCTCTTGCAGAATTTTTTGCCTCAGACTCACACTGGAGGAGGGAAAAATCAACTACAGCAACAGAAGTAAATCATTCTGCTGAGCACTGTGCTGCTTTCCAGACTGGGAGCCCTGCAGCATGGAAGGTCTAACTATGCACTACTTACTCTCATTTCCTTTTGAGTTCAGTGTGAATTGAAGGCATACACAACTTTTTTGTGCACAAAAAAAATAAATCTCTGGCTTGCTTTAGGTGGTACTTCAAACAACAGTCAGCTGACCTGTCAGAAACATGGATCAAGTGTTGTTCCCACTAAACTCAGTAATGTCAGGATGTCTTCTAATATCTGCTGTCAGCAAAACATCTTGTGTTGTATATCCTATCACCCTGTTATTCAAGTGTCATTTTATAAAATGTGACAGTTTTTAACCAAGCAAGGCTGATTCAACAGGAGTTAAATTCAGCAGACAAAAGACAAACTTGTAGTAAATAATCATATAGAAAAAAAAATGTTCTCCAGTCAACATGATTAAACTTACAAATAACTACTCACTACAGGCAATAACTCAGGATCTCTCCCCCTCTTCTCTGTATCAACACATTCTTACAAGAATTTTGGATGGCATTTTGGATCCTGCTTCAGAACATAAATGTCTTACAGTACATCTCTGCTCACTATCAACCACAGTCAAACCCTGGTATTTTGCATATTCACCTATCACTTCATTTCCATTACCTTTTTAAAAGCCTCTCTATGCAGAAAGAGGAAATTACTCTGTAACAGAATAAAACCAAAAGCCTACTGAATGTAAATAATTCTTTAATGAAGAAAGAGAAAAATCTTAAGCAGCAGTAATACAAGCAGTTCTAGACAGTCTTGCTTGGTAGATACAGGAGAAAAGTAACTAGGCTTTCATTTCATCTAGCACTGGACAACCATCCACAATAAATGACAGCAATAAAAAACAGAGAAGGGAGTAAGCCAATTTACCACTGAGTAAATAAAGCAAACAACTCCCTGATTTAATTTACTAAAAACACAGGGAACTATAAATTCTATACACCTAACACTGAATGGAGTCAGGATGTAATATCTTTCTCCCAGGATTCCTATCAGCAGTACAGAATTTCAAGTTAAGTCCCTTCTCCATAATGTTTAATACAGTCACATTCCAATTCTCCATCTGACTCATCCTGTTGTAGAGGGAAAATGTTAGCTTTACAAACCCTATGCAGTACTGAAGGAGTAATAACTTTTTCCCATCAATGTCCAAGAGTTACATCATGCTTTCCAGATCAAAAGCAGTGTGGTCAGCAGGTCAAGGGAGGCAATTCTACCCCCTCTACTCAACTTTCATGAGATGCTACCTTGGAATGAGTCCAGAGGAAGGCAACAAAGATCCTCAGGGGGCTGAAGCATCTCTCCTACAAGGACAGGAGGAGAGAGTTGGGATTACTCAGCCTGGAGCAGAGGAGGCTCTGGGGAGATCTTACAGCAGCCTCCCAGTACATAAAGGAGCTACAGGAAAGCTGGAGAAGTACATTTTACAAGGGCATAGACTGAGAGGACAAGGGGGAATGGCTTTAAACTGGAAGAGGGGAGATTTATACTAGACATTAGGAAGAAATTATTCACTATGAGGATGGTGAGACGACCACAGGTTACCCAGGGAAGCTGTGGATGCCTCAGCCCTGAAAATGCTCAAGGCCAGGCTGGATGAGGCTTGGAGCAACTTGGTCTAGTGGGAAGAGTCCCTGTGCATGGCAGGGGGTTGAAATTACATGATCTTCAAGGTCCTTTCCAAACCAAACTTATTCTATGGTTCTATAATCTTACTAGAACTGCTCATTTTCATAAAAGCTCCTTTGTGTCCTTTTACTAACTGTGGCAAAAAATGACAACAGATTCACAGTTTATTTGTCTTAAATAAGAATTGAAAGTGTATCCAAAAAGTGATGAGTAAACCATGTTTTTTTAATGGATCATCAAAGGTACAGGCAGCAGAGTAAAGCACTTGGCTCAGAGACAGCTGTGTTTTGCCTTGACACTCTTGAACAGATCCTACTCAAAACCAGAGTGGGAAGGGAACATTGTCTCACAGAGCAGGACACACGGATGTTATCGGGCAGAAGGATGCTACAAGACAGAGGAGTGGATGAAGGTGAGGAAAACCACATTTCCTGTGATAGGAGCTCAGGTAGGGGCAAAACAGTGCTATCCTGTTATGTTAGCAAAACAGTGGAGACTCTGAAGAAATAAAAGAAAATTAATCCATGTGTGCTGCCACAAACATGCATTGGCTATTTTCTGAACACCCCAACTATCAAAGAAGTGCTTTTCATGGGCTTTTTTTTTTCAAAAGGGAGTATTTTGGGGGGGAAAACAGTGCCAGATAAGCTAAAAAATAACCCGCTTGTAAACAGAGTCTTTCATATCCACCACAGCTTTGGAAAAAAATTCAAAATTTTAGATATATTTCCCTTTTGTGGAATATTTTCCTATAAGCACAGGTCTTTCACCTCATTATTAATTAGTGATGGTGCAGCAAAGACTAAGCCCTGAGGTAATGACACACATCAAGATGTTTTTTCTCCATGCTTGCTTTAAGTCCAGGTGTCTTTCACTGACATCCTGAAGCCAATGGTTCTGCTAGGGCAGAATCCTCCTGCCAGTGAAGTAAATGAGGATGTTATGAGGCCAAAAAAGAAAAGAAAGAATGAAATCAAGAGAGGAGTAATGATGAGCTCATGTTTTGTCACCCTGTAGTGTGCGTTTAATCACAGTAACCTTTACTTTTGGAGGTGAATGCAACAGAGACTGCCAAACACAACTTTACAGTAAATTGCATGATCCATTGCGTGGGGAAGCAGCACTTGCAGCTCTTGGTTAAAAACAGAGTGAAAAGATTTTAGATTAGAGCTTTGGAAGCAAAAACTCATAAGCAAGACATTGTACATAAACCACAGTCTGAACAAGACAAATTACACAGATAAAAAGCACATCAAAAGTGATGATACAAATAAAACTCCAACATTCTTTTTGTATTCCAGTAGAGTAAGAATCAAGCCTTCTGCATGCAACTACTGCACAGTATTTATTTCTGAATGTGAGGATGTGGACTCTATTGTGTGTTACTCTGCAGGTCACAAATTAAGGTTAGAAACATGGTAAAAATAATTCTTCACATTGGAGTGGCAGTAGTGGCTGTATTTAAGGAGAGGGAGAATGAAATTAATACCTTACCTGACGAGTGGTTCTGTTGTGAATTCTGACTGATGGGGAGACAAACTTACAAGGCATAGTACCTATTATGTTGTAAAATTTATCTTCCATGGGTATATATTCTCACTCAAAAGCTACCTTTTTAGGTATAGCCTAAATGCTTAGAAATAAATGCTGTGCTGTAGCTGCATGCAGAAGGCTTTACTGGAGTTTTCAATGTCTTTAAAAATCTTGGAACACAAAAAAGGATGTTGGGGCATTATTTGTATGATCACTTTTCATGGACTTTTTGTCTGTGTAATATGTCTTGTTCAGACTAAGTTTTATCTCATCGATGTAAGTAATGCCACAGTTGCTATTTATTTGCAAAGAGAATGCAAATATTAATATTTTTATTTCTTTAAAAATAGACTCTTTAAAACTCTTAAAGAAAATGAAATCTCATCCTAACTCTCTACACAAAGTAACTCTGACACAATTTCCAAGTATATATAAATATGATTTCCAGCTATTTCTCATGTGGCATTTAGAGTCAAACCATTAATCCCCCTTGGTGCAACAGATAATCCTATTAAAAAGTTAAGGTTGGAAATCTTAGCTCCTATACCTTACATAATGCTAAAACTAGGTCTGAAAACAAGACCAGTTTCCAGACTAAAAGAATCAGAAATATTTGAAGAGAAATACATGAAGTATGTAAGCAAGCCTGAAATAAGCAGAACATTCTTTTATAAGAATGGGGAATGAGTACAATGAGTAGGGCACTTTGTCAGTGAATGAAGCTGCATTTTCTTATTTACATTCTCAAACTCCATGGATTACTAGTAGTATATTTACTACAGAGCAGAACTTCAAAATGAAAAGGAAGATTCATTAGTCATACAGAAATCCTTTTCTATGAGAATTACCCTGTAATTACTTGTGAATCCTTTTTCCTCCTAAATGTCTAAGTAAAACATAGATGGGAGTACACCTAAAAAACACATCCTTACCAGAACTATCTAGTATATCAAAGAAGATGAAAATTTAAGAGTTACACAGAGTTATTACATTTATTTCACACTTCATCAGTAATTCAGGGACTCGGTTTCTTCCATCAGAATCAAAGGATCAAATAAACCAACTTCAGTTATTCTTACTGACCTCCCTCACACACCCCAATGAAAGAGGGGAAAGCATCCAAAGAGTCTGTGCTAGGAGTTAAGAAGCAGAGGTCAGTTTCTGCATGCTTAGCTAAAATGACCATGGTGCCTTTGTTTTAAGGATACACAGCTAATGGTTCAGGGGGGGTAATAATTACTTTCTCTTAACTTTTGAAGAGAAAACTGTGGTAAATCTATACACACACAGTATGTGGAGAAGTGAATGTAAACACACTCAGTGTGGTATGCCCATCAATAGCTCCAATTCTCTCTCCAGTGGCTTTTAGAACACAAGACCATTCTGCAGGAACACAACTGAGTGAAGGTCACTGCTAACATTTCTGAACTTAAAATTATGGAAGTTCTGTTTTTTAACAGGGAGGTTTTATGCAGGAACACTACTGCTACTGTATATTTTCAATGAACAGCAATTACAGGTAAGCAATCATCTCTCTTTCAGACACACACCAATATGTACAAATTACACATACTGTTCACAGAACTGCTTGTGATCTGGGATAACAAAAGAATGACAGCAAAGATTGCTAAGCATGATGTGCACAAATCAGGAAAATGGAAAATTATAATCAGCAAAACTAGGGACGCATGCAAGTTGTGGAGTTCCTAATATAAAGGCTTCATATAAAATACAGTAAATCTTTCATTGCTTGCTGCTATAGCATTTGATAAAACCACTCTGTAAATACTTTTCTTCCTTATTGGTGCATATAGATGCAGAAGAGGACAAAATTGGACTGTATTTTATCATCTCTACTGCCTTCATACTATTTTTACACATCCTCACTATAAGTACTCTTAAAAGGGAATGGATTTTTACAGACCAATTCACAGACACCTCAAACTCTTCAATTATTTACACTATCAAAGAAGTGACCTTAAAGTACATTCCCACGGTGAAACATTTAGGTATTTCATATAGTCTTTACATGCATATACACTGAAGTGTCTCTAATAAAAAAGAAAATCCATAAAAGGCATAAAATAAAAGAGGAAAACCCACTAAAGTAGTTGATTTAAATAATACTACACCTCAGAATAAAATCCTTAGTGTAAGAAAAGTCATGCCAAAGATTGACACTGTTGCTTCAGATTAAGTCACTGAATAACCTCACTGCTTTTTTTTTTTTTTTTTTGGGGGGGGGGATATTTTTTCCCTTCTGGTGCAGACAGGAGAGAACTCTCCTATTAGATCCCTTTTTTTCTTTTTTAGTGCTTCAGGTCACAGCTGGAGTTATGAACCCTCTGAAGTATTAATGCACAGCAATCACTTACTCACTGCCACAAGTTACCAAATATGTGGAGTTCCTGGGTATTGTGGAATTCATAAATACAACCTGAAAAGCAAGACTGTGCAAACACCCAGCTTTACTGTTCTAATAAATCACTTAACAGACCAGAGCATTTAAGAAAACCCTACTTAAAAAATTTCCATAGCAGCATTCAACACAAGGTGCTATGCTGCTGGTAATGCTCTTCCAGCTTATTGCACATGCAGGCTATAACCCTAAGTCCCTGAACTGAACACACCCTCCATCTTTTATAAGAGGGTTTCAGAAAATGGGAGGGATTACAGACTACTTAGGACTGTGAATTAATTTTACGACCATTTTTCCTACAGCTATTTCTTTTTAAGGTTCTCCAATAAAGGGTAACCTCAGTGACACCTTATGACACAATGGAGGTTCTAAAGAAGCTTAATAGATAAGGATTAGGTGTGTAGAGAGCCAGGCAGCCTCAGAGCTCCCATTTGAGGAAATCTGGTATTGCCCTCCTGTGGATCTTTGAAAATATCCTGGCAGTGAACTTCACAGCTTTCCAATATGCATAAGTAAGGACAGAGCAGTGAATGAAATTTCACTGTGCAGGCTATGCCAGATCAAACCTTTCTACTGCAGCTCTTCCTTTGTCTGCAAAAATTAGTAACAAAAGGCAAACAGGCTTTCTGCAGACAGTTATGTTAGGGTAGGTAATACAAATATACACCAACTGCTTTTTATCAGGCTTTTAATTCCTACATATTTGTGAGAAATACGATGTACAATTGCTACTAGTCTAACAAAAAACAAACAAACAAACAAACAAGTTAACAAATTTTTTTAAAGTAGTGCACTGAAAACTGAGCCTCAAATGCCATATGATAGGAATCTGTACAATTTACTTGTTCTATGTATTACCCTGATAGGAATGTGTAGAATTTATTCTGTTTTCTAGTATGAACTGGTAAGGGCACGACTGTGCACAAGAGGAATTGTTATGTTAGAATAAGTCACTCAAGGCAAGAAAACTAAGGCTAGAGTTTTGGCTCAGGCTGAAAGACAGTACTTCCTTTTCTTGCCTAAACAGAGAGACAACTGTCAGGAAAAGAAGAAAAATAGAGAAACAAGGGGCTGTTTTGAAAAGCACTCAAAATAAATCATAGAATCATAGAATGGGCTGGGTTGGAAGGGACCTCAGAGATCATCAAGTCCAACCCTTGATCCACTACCCCTGTGGTTCCCAGCCCATGGCACTGAGTGCCACATCCAGGCTCTTTTTAAATATCTCCAGGGATGGAGAATCCACTGCTTCCCTGGGCAGCCCATTCCAATGTCTGATCACCCTCTCCATAAAGAAATTCTTTCTAATATCCAACCTAAACCTCCCCTGGCACAACTTGAGTCCATGCCCTCTTGTCTTGTTGAAAGTTGCCTGGGAAAAGAGCCCAACCCCCCCCTGGCTCCAGCCTCCTTTCAGGGAGTTGTAGAGAGCGATGAGGTCTCCCCTGAGCCTCCTCTTCTCCAGGCTGAACACCCCCAGCTCCCTCAGCCTCTCCTCCAAAAGCAAGTTAGAGTTGCAGAGGGAGCTGTGTGAAGAAGGGAGGATGCAGAGCTATGTGCCCTGGCTTTGCCCCCAGGTCAGAGAGCCAAGTTATTGTATCTCCCGTTTACCTGCCTGAGACTGAAGTCTCTTACAAGCTTCCAAATGAAGATTAATTAGAGAGGGGTCTTGCATCTATGAGTTTGTGTTCCAACAATTTCTTTTCTTCCACTCTTTTGTGTTCAATCAAAGCTTGTCAGTTCTCCTCCTTCACCAGATCCTGTGGCTTTCCTATACATATTTGTGTATGTTTACACATACCAAAACAAGCCATCTACCACTTAATTTAACCCTAGTCTCAGACAAAAACCACTAAACCATCACATAAAGCTGTATAATTGGCAATCCTGGGAAGTAAAGCTGATGTATGTGTACAGATCAGTTAGGCCATGGACAAGGGTTTTGCTCACTAGTATTGAGTGAGCATAAAAGAAATACTTTTACAAGTATCCTTCCTTGTGTCACAGCCTCGGGGAACTGTTTTTGCAGTTTTTCAGTTGCAAATCTGAAAAGGTGGTGTTCAATACAAATAGTTGCAGGTGGCAGAATGGAAGAACTGAGAGTTTGTGTTTGGTTGTGGGTTTTTTTTCTAAAGATGAAAGCTCTGATGTTATATTTAAATTTTTGCAAAGATATAATCCATAGATCTTTTGTAATAAAAGTCAATTTAGCAAGAACTTTCACCTTTAATTTGTAACTATGCAGTGATTTTCTTTCAATAGCTTCTTAAATAAGTTGTTTTGGTTTAAAATCTGGAGCTAGAAATGCAAGCTAAATCATACATTTCAACCAAATTATAACATGAACACCTTATCTAGGTCCTGTAAAACTGTAACATAATCCTCTCTTGTTCTATTAGATCTCAAACACTAAAAGCTCTGTGGCATTCACAGGGCCCACTTACCGTTTGCCATATTTAATTTTTCTTTAATAGAGATCAATCAGCATTTTTCCAGTTATTATATGAGTAGCAAGGGCAGATTTTCCATTATTTGCCATAAGGAAATCTATTCTATATATTTATATACACCACGGTGTTAAATCTTAGATGTCACACCTCACACACACTTCCAACTTGAGTATCTGTATGGGCACCAACAGGAGGTGGTACCAGAAATGAGTTATGTGGGAATAAACAGGAAAGGTCAACTAATGAGGTGAAGACAGAAAAGAGAATTGCTAGCAGCTGTTCCAGGTTCTAGGAATATTCAAGTGGATGTTCTACTTGAGACCAGAGAAGCAGATTAGTGTAATAATGAATTCAGTGTATACTTCAAAGTTGTTAAAAATTTCAAGGATAATATCCTGAATGCAGGAAATTAGGAACTGTGTCAATTCCATGACTCAGTATTTATCACAGCAAGAGACCCAGATGCTGTCACTGAGGTCACAATTAGCCATGAAAATATGAAGAGACAACCACCTCAACACAAAGAACTACTGCACATTGAAATCTATTGCAAATGCATCAGAAACACATTAATCCATGCGTAACAAAATAACTTTGATACCCAGAAGTTGTCTTTGCCACCAAGGGGAATTGCAGATGGTGTCCTGATGACATTCATTTTCTCTAAAAAGAAAAATCAGAGGGGACCAAGGCACATGCTCCCTACTGGGACAAGTACAGTGAAAGAAAAAAAGTGTAAAAGACAAACAGAAATTATATAAGCAGAAATATTTAAAAGATTAATACCATTTCTCTGTATCCTGGAGCAGTAATCTTGAAACAAAGCCTCCAAATTGTTTTTGCCAGATAGAGGAGACTATAGAATCATGTACCCATGGCCTTCAGCTTCCAGGTTGACATAGACTATGGGCAGACAGACATAATCCTGAGTAGGCAGCTGTTTGCCTGACTCAAGTCTAATAAATCAACAGAAAAAAAAAAACAACAAACAAAACCAAACAACCCACAACATATTCCTCTTCATTTTTTAGTATGAGCCTGCTCAAAAAAAGATCAGAAAGATGTCTACTGAGATCAGACCTTTATTTTCCTTCAGGGAATAGCTCACTAAGTCAGTGTATGCCAATGTGCCTCTTCAAAGGGAAACACATGACATCATCTTCCAAGAGGAAGGAAAGGAATGGTAAAAAAAGCAGAGGAGAAGAAGGTATTCTGTCCCAGTTACCTTCTTTTGTGATGTACAGACGTGAACTGACTTATTATTTCCTCTGGGAGTCAACAGATTGAGACATCTGGTTTGGTCAAGCATACCACAAACCCAATTTAACATTTCATACTTTCCTACTCACAGTACAGATTGACCCTCTGAGCCTTTGCACCATGCAATTTATTTTAAGCAAGGCTGTTAGGAGCTCCACCAATATTTAACAGAAGTAGGAATGTGGCCATTGCTAGCAGCAACATACTCTGACAGTACAGACATACTTTTTAAGATCTATCAGAATTTATAGAACAGTCAAATTAGCCTCTCATTTTTTTATTTACAGTGTAACTGAAGAAATACCATGATGTATAAACTATCAACAAGTAAAACAGAGCTTACTGCAATACAAGAAAGCATAAATGAATCTGGTTTCTAAATTTGACTTGAATATTCCTGCTTATTAATTCCTTTTAGTTCTCCCTTACTATAACTGTAAAGTCTGGGGATATAGAACAATAGCATTTGATCTGTAGTTCAACAGAGGTCATGTTAAGTTGATCCTAAAATTAGTACATTAATATTGAAATAGTGTTACCTATTTCATCAGACTAGCAGTTCCAGACACTGCTCACTTTCAAATAGGCTTAATGAGATCACCATTTCATATAAGTGATGTAAGCATCACCAAAAATCTATTGTGTTTTACCTAGTGACACTGTGTTTTATATTAAGGCTAATAATGTATGTCTGTTAATTAGGAATACAAATCCAAACATAAGCAGTTCAAATGAAAATTATGCATTTTTCTTCAAAAAGTAATGACTGAAAACAGGTGGATGATTTTTTAAAAATTAAGTGAGCTGGTTTATTGTTATTTCAAAATAATTTTAGCAGAGCCATTTTTCTGGTGAAGAAACTAAGTAAAAAATCCTCAATTATTTCCAAATCACCCTAGTTATTATCACTTCCCCCAAAATTAAAATAGAATTGTGTAAGAAGGACAGGACTTTGAAACCTTTCAGCACTATAATGGCAATGTATCAGATACACACACATGCAGACACATACAGCACAGGTTTTACACAGCATGAGGAATATTACTCAGCAGAAACCACTCATCACAGTCTACATGCTTTAAACGTGGAAGCAATCTGTACTTCAGGACCAGACTAAAACCTTGAGTGAAAAATGTGCAGGCAGCACAGTGTGGGCTTGACTTCAACACCAAAGGTATAGGGTGCTGCATATACAAGCTCCAGTTAATAAGAGAATGACTGAAGTTAAGGAACTTGATATTACACTAGTGAAAGAGCTACTGAGAATTAACCCAGCCAAGGAGGAGATGGGGACCACCCGGTCATGAAGACAAAGAAACAGATGACTAGAGAATATTAAGCCAAAATGCTTTTTTTTTTACATTTCCTACTAAAAATTAAAGTTTTATAGAAGATATGATTGCTGTCACTGAGCCACACACGCCTGTAGGGCATAAAACTTGACATTTAGAAGTTTGTACTAAATTATATAAACTTATTTGTCATTTAAGTAAACTTAAAGTTACGTATTCCCATTTGGGCAAAGTTAAATGTGCAGGAAGTTGTGTAATGCATGGGCTGCAACATCTGATCCTGAGAATTACTTCTGTCTTAATGTATTGTTTCAGATATATATATTAGTTAACTTACATTCTCTCCAACTTCAAGACTAGAGATAATGAGACAGCTCAAAGATAAAACCTCCAAAATCCACGCTTTCCTGATTCTCCTTATATTTTCCCAAATATGGTATGTTTAACATCCACGCTAAAGCTTCAAGTTCCCAAGTTGATATTAAATTTAAACTCTTGAAAACAGGAATTCACTAAAGAAACTTTGACAGACCTTGAACAACAGCACCTCCCAATTCCTTCTTAATGCAGCCTGACTGCTATTGATTTAAAGCTGCTATGTATTCGCCTTGGCTCAGCCCCTTCATTTGAGTTTCTTGTATTATCCTCATTAATTAAACTGGTTTTCAGTTAGTGCAATGACAGCTTAGCAAGTACCTTCTGAATACCCAACTATTGTGCCCTCTTTATTGGTTTGTTTCCATGACTGCTAATGAACACATTTTGTGCTAGTGGATAATTTCATATCACTGCAGAATGATTTGTATTGCTGCTTTCAGTGCACCCACATAAAGCCTTCAATTGCCACAGAGCAAAACACTAAGGTGCTCAGATGAATTTTATCCTCAATGGAGATCATCTGACAATGGTACTTCTGGTATTTTGACATTCAAAGTAAGATTAAATGATCATAATGGGGTTCTAGTAACCAGCCTTATAATATGAAGACTGTTTAAAATTCCAAAGCAGAGTCATAGCACACAAGGATTACTGTCTGCTGCTTTCACTGGGAACAGCAATCACCTTCCTACAGCAGAGATGAGACCATCAACCAAGGAAATGATTTGGATTTATCTAAGTGTTACTTACGTTATTTAAATAATTCCATGTTGTCTGTCTTAATTGTAGGAAGATAGGTTAAACACTTCCCAGCTTGTACATTTTGAAGACTCACGCCTTGAATTAAAAATTTAGAATTAACTGATGCTAAGTGATGCTACTCCTTGAACATAGCTTCAAAAATCACTAGATAAAAACTTATTTCCAAACCATTTTTCCTACTCCTGTGCCATTTTTCCTAGTTTCTTGGTGTTATTTTCTCTATATAGAGAATGCACATTTTAAGATCAAAGCCCAGCAGTGTGGTAGTTTTGTGTAAGCAACAATAGCAGAGTACTGTACATCAAATATTATGCATGAATTCTGGCAGATATTTAGACAAATGACTCAAAGTAAATAGCTGCTGACTTAATCAGCACTTGTGTTGAATACAGTAGGTGACAGTCAGCAGTTCAGTATTTAAAATAAAGCAGACATTTGTCTTATACCTGATAAAACATCCCTATTCAGTAGAGCACTTTGGCAAATGTTTCTTTTCTTTCCTGATGCAAATATAAAGATTCAGAAAAGAAACTTCTGTTTTTAATCCAGACCAGAAAAAAGAAATAGTGAACAATATTGTTATGTAGTACATAAGATTAAATTCTGTAGCTTTACAGAAGCTTACAGTACAGAAGTACTTAACACATTACCTGTAAAAGTAATGTGAAGTAGAAAGCTTTAGTTTACTACTGCTATGCTACATTTATGAGGCTATGTCAGCATTTCAGTTGTATCTTCCAACTAACAAAACTCAAAACATGCTTCAATTGGAAATGTCCGTGGTGTTTGATGGTCAGTTCAAATGTCACTTGACTTTTCAGGGCTAAGGGCATGTGGAATCAGAGATAAGACACACTGCAATATCTGAGTCCCTCCTTAGAATACAAAGCACCCACTGAATGAGAAGTCTCAAGCAGTGCCATTGGCTTTTTGTGCATTTTCTAGAGAACTGCAAAAACAGGGACTTGACTGAACCTTTCTGTTTTCTTAATGTGCATACCTCTTTTCTCATAAAAAATGTGGCAGTTACCTCAAGTTTCTGCCATTATGAATCTCTCACAAATTTTTCCTGCTGCAGGGATAATTCAGAGTGCTGCCAAAAACATCAGTGCTACTTTTCATGTTTCCTTTATTATTTTTAAATTCCAGACTCATTGTAGATTTCCAAATAGCAAGTACATTCTGTGATGATGATAAAAGGTTTTCTTTTAGTAATTCATGCACAAGTTAATCTGATGCTAGATGACAGTTTAAGGAGCACAGAGAATGTTTCCTAAACTCAGTTTGGGAAAGCTGGATTACAGATTCCAGTTGCTAAACCAGGCTTCTTAGTCAGAATGGACAATATACCTGAAGATGAAGATAAAGCTTTTGATTTGTCATAGACTCAAAAGAGCATAATTTAATTTGAATTCTCTTTCAGGATCACCCATGACTGGATCACATTTGACATCTTCCAGTAAGGTCAGGTTCAGTTCCAATTCAGGAGGGAAAAAAAAAAACCCAGAACGTTTTTGAACCTGTCCTCAATTCAAGGCTGTGCTCAAGAGAGCTGAAGTCACAGGTCTAGGTTATATTTCAACTGAAGCAAAATAGTAGTAGGGAAACCAGGTTTGGGTTGGGTTCAATTTGCCTCCTTTGCTTAGGTAATAAAAAATTTGAAGCTCAAGAGATAAACTTTACCATGCAAACAGCATTCACAGTGCAGTTACAGCCTGTCATGGTTTAACACTGGCCCAGCAATTAAACTGAATGACAGATGCTCTCTGTTAACCCCCTCTCCTCCCTGAGAGAAAAAGGAGAGAGAATAAGGGAGAGAGACTTATGAGTTGGAAACTAAACTACACAACTTTAATGAAACAGTAATGATAAATAGGAAAAATTACTAAATATATACAAATATGCAGGAAAAGTGATCCCACGTTCCTCCCCCCTTCCCCCCAATAACTCTCACGTCACCACCGAGGCTGCAGGGCAGCCCTGGGAAAGTCCAGGCTGGAATCCTGGAGTCAGCAGCAGTCGGGAGCTGGAGGCAGGAACACACAGATTCAGGCTGGCAGGGATCAGGACCACAGGCAGAGGAATGGATGGAATCCTCCCAGGATGCCAGATCAAAACAGGGAACAGGCGAGGAAGGGAATCAGGAAGGGCAGGAAGGGGTTTGACCCTTGTGATCCCTCAAATTTATGCTGAGTATGAGGTGTATGGGATGGAATACTCTGTTTGGTCAATTCTGACATCTATCTTATCTGGTCCTCCCCAAAGGAGGGGTTCAGGTGGGACCTCCTTACTCCTTCTGGAAGGTAAAATGTTCCTCAGAGCTGAGCAGTGTCCTTGGCTCTGCACACCAGTCTCTGGCAGTAACTATGAACATCGAGTGTTATCAGTCCTAGAAGCAGACACTGTCTGAGAAACTTGCTGTTAATTTCAGCAAGTGCAGCTACTTACAAGAGACTTAGCTGAAAGCAAAAGTACAAACCAGAAAATCACCTTTATCCTGGCCCAAACCAGGACAGAGCCATTTAAGCAATTGCATGTTGTGTTGCCAGGAGAGAGCTGAGCAATTCACAATGAGTAGCCCTTATCTCTCAAATAGTTTTGTTTTGTTTTAGTATGTGTGCTGTAAAAAGCAGAGACAAGTGATGTAACCATAGCTATAGGGAGGTTGTTTGAAATTAGCTACCATAACCACAGATCACTTTAGCTCACTTCCTGAAAGGCAAAGATAAACAGCCAGAAAGGATTAAGTTCCTTAATCTCCTGGTGTCCAGTTGAGATCCCAACTGTAACTCATCATCACAAAGAAGTCTCAACATTTGAGACTGATCAAAAGCTGTGGTTGGTTATATTTGGTTCTGCTCTGCTACTACACTGTTTTTAGAATAAAATACCATTTAGAATAAAATACCAGTATACTTAAAATTTGTGTGATTCTGCTCAGTCTGTTCATTTCATATTCTTAGGCTTTTGAAAGATTAGTAACTTTAAATAGAAATATATGATTTCCATCAACTTCATTGCTAGGAAGCTTTTGCATAAAAATTCAAATGTTTACTAGCTGCAGTAGGAAATTATCCTCTATATGCTCTAGGAATCTCCTAGACTGCCTCTTCTCTGCTGTGTGGAATTCCCAGCAGATATCCAGCAGGTTAAAGTCACCCATGAGAACAAGGGTTGGTGATTTGGAGACATCTGCTAACTGCTTGTAGAACAGTTCATCACACTCATCATCCTGGTTGGGTGGTCTATACCAGACTCCCACAAGGATGTCAACCTTATTGGCCTTCCCCCTGATTTTAACCCACAAACACCCAATCTTATTGTTACTGACCTCAAATTCTACAGAGTCATGAGACTCTCTAACATATAGAGTCACTCTTCTACCTCATCTGTCCGTTCTGAAGAGCTTGTAGCCATCCATGGCAGCACTCCAGTCATGCCAGTCATCCCACCACATTTCTGTGCTGGTGACCAGATCACAGCTTTCCTGCTGCACAGTGGCTTCCAGCTCATCTTGTTTCCTATACTGCATGCATTGGTGCACATGCACTTCAGCAGAGCTGTTGCTTTTACTCTTAACTCAAGCTTTCCATCTTCAGGCTCATCTTTGGAGATCCTACTTTCAATTCCTCCCCCTTCAAACCTTATTTAAAGCCCTCCTGCTCAGCCCCACCAACATAGGGGCTATAGAGTCCTTTTGCCCCTCCTAGATAGATGAAGCCCAGCTAATTTGAGGACACTGGGTAACGTGGTCAAAGAACCCAAAACCCTGCCACTGACACCAGCCCCTAAGCCATGAGTTAACCTGTTGGATCTTCCTACTAATTCCCTCATCCATTGCTGTCATTAGAGGGATTGAGAACAAAACTTGGGGCTCCTGATCCCTTCAGCAGTTGCCCCAAGTCCTTGAAGCCTCTCTTGACTGAATGGGTGCTTCTTGTTGTTACATCATCACCACCCACCTGAAAGACCAGAAGTGGGTAATAATCTGCAGGAGTCACAAGGCTGGAAAGCTTACTTGCAACATGCTTAACCCAGGCACCAGGGAGATGGGAGACTTCACTGTGAAGTAGGTTTGGCCTGAGTAGGGGGCCCTCTGGTCCCCTCAGCAGGGAGTTGCCTATTAACCTTTACAGATGATTCCCTGTCAGGCTTTGCTATGCTTGAAAGATAAAGAATTTTCAGTCCTAATGATTAGCATGTACTATGGTTTAAGCAGCATTTTATTAATAGTCGTGGAATTTATTTCATCACTGCCATGAAACTGTCTTTGCTGCAACATGGTGATAACATTTCAAGTTTTTCCTCCCAGTAATATCGAAGAATAACAGAGGGAATGAGGGGCAGCAAAAGAGTAGTTAAGCAATAAGCAATATACATTCTTCAGTCATTGATCCAATAAAATCAAATAGCTGCTAAAGGATGAGTTATACTACATTTAATCACTTTTCAAAGCAATGAACACTATTGCATTTTTACAATATTTAATTCTCCTTCTATACTATTTTGATGCCTTCAAAGCCTCTGAGTGATGTTAATTCACTGCTTTGAAGTTTAAAACATATATATACATATATATATAAAATATAAAATATTATATGAAAAGTCTCCAGGACAATAAAATAGCTTGGTTTTATCATATATATTCACAGAATACTTGAGGAAAAAAGGTGTTTGTCTTGCTTAGCTTCTTACATGCTTATTTTCTTCTCCTAGGAAATTAGGATAAGTCTTGTTTCTGTGCAAGATTTATTGCCCATTAGTCTATTTCATATGAGAAGTTTACTAAGTGGAAATGTACCCTAAGAAAGAAAAATTCCAAGAACAAAATTCCTTAAGAAATATCCTGGTGCATTTAGCAAACCCAAATATTTCATTACAGTGATTTTTTTTTTTTTTAATTACTATTTAAGTTTCATATCAACATTTCAGTTCCAATCAGGGATACACTTTAGCAGGCTATTTCCCAATGACCTCAACACATCTTACAACCCCTTGAAATCATTTTGTCATTTCTCCTGTGTATTCTCTCACATTAATTGTCTGTCACTGTTTGTTTCCTTTACTGGCAGCAAAAGAATTAAAATGATTTATGTGGGATTTTTCCATAGAAGCAGACATGTACTGAACAAGCCATGCTTGGGAATGCATCAATGAACTTAACCTTGGCATGAGAATAACACCAGAGCTGGCTTTCTAGCAAAACAAGATAACAGAGTAACAGCAAGAGAAAACATTTTCAAGCCAGGATGGCCCTCGACATGGGCATGGACAATAACTTTTAACCAATTAGCTTAAAGTTAGGAGCAAGTTCAGAGAGTGTTAGCCAATCACTTAATGCCATGCATGTAACACAGATAAGAGAAAAGTATATATTCTGTGTTAGTGAACTCAATAAATGAGATTTTGCTTGTTGATCACATTGGTCCCTGTTTGGCAATTTCTCCGAGCCCTCTCACAACAGATTTAGACTCAGGTCTGCCTTAGAAATATTCATAGGAGTAAGTCCAGAGCAACTACTACTTCCAGAAAGCTACCTAACAGTCATAGCTTTGGTGACCCATTTTTCATTAGTGTAGCCTAAAAGGATAAAAAACAAAACTGTCATTTCAAGAAAAATTTTTCATTTTCAAGTAATTTCTTTTTTTCATTGAAATGCATTTTTTTTTCCTCATGTGTTAATATATTTTAGTAAAGGAGGACACAAGAGAAAAAGAAAGAATAAAACCAGTGCAAACTCAACTACTAAAACGTGGTGAGTTTTAATGCTCTATTATTTCAAAAGAAAAGATGTTTTTCATCTGTCAGCGCTCACCCTCTAATCCTAAAATGCATAGTCTGCTGAGGAAGGCTTAACATGTTCTAGGCAGTTCTCTTCTGAAGATGTCATCCTATACACCACATCCCAGGGATGGGGTGTTTTGGTCCAAAATATTCTGAACAGAGTATCTGTAAATGGTTCCTTCTCTGCCCCATTGAACCCATTAGTCTCTCATGGTTTGGGGGTGGAAAAGGTTAAAGTACACACTTAATTTACACAAAACAAAAAACAAACCAAACAAACGAACCACAAAACAAAACAAAAAAAAAAAAAAAACCAACAAATCAAGGCTGAAGTCAAGATTAGAGTTACAGGAAGGCTTGAAGAGAATGGAGATGAGATAATAGGAAATAATTTATGCTTTAGTAAGACAAAGGTTCTGATTCAGGAAAGCCTTTAATCACATATATTTCTTTAAGTGCACAAACGCATTGAACAGGGGTTCCACCTCTGCAGTGAGCTAGGTATCTTTTAATCATTGTTAAAGTGTAAGGAGACAGAGGGAATTAATGCCATGTAATTGCTTTGTATGTAAAAATTGCTAAAAATTCAGTTGGCTTTACAAACCCTATTATTTCACAGCATTCTTCCCTTTCATAGACTTACAAGTTGCTCAGTCTTTCAACTATCAACTTGAAGAAGGTTCTTCCCATATTACAGAAAATAGCACCATCAGAATACATGTATTTCTACTACACTGGGATTATCCTTACAGAACTTGCTGGCAGGCAGGCACCTGCTTCAGTAAATGCATTCTGAACTACTCTAACCAGGACATTTCAACCTGTTGTAGTACCACTCCTCCCATTCTGTTTAAGGATGAGAAGTGACTGTAGGAAATTATACCAAGCATAGACCTGTTTGAAGAGTGGGGCTCATCAAAAAAGCAAAGGCATTTAAAGGACATTAACCACTGCTAGCATCTTGGTGCCTAAGTTTCACAGAGAACACAAGAGAGAGCTCAAAGCTCCTGAAGCAGAAAGGGGGAGCCCACTAAGCAGCTGCTTTGTTGGATGGGAAAAGGTGGTGGTGAAGGATTCTTCTCCCCCTTCACTGGGTCTCCTTTCCTTTCTTAAGCATGTAGATCCTACACAGCAGCTCAAATTCCCCAAACACATGGGCACTTGTAGTTAATGCACCAACAGTTCCAAAAATCCAATCATCTGCAAAACTGGACTGAAACTCATCAAATCTTTGTGTCAGTGTTATTACCTGATGTGATACACATGATAGGTGAGGTCTCAAGCTTTGGCTCTGATGGAGACAGAGCTCTGTATGCAGGAATGGAACTGGCCCAACTGCTCTCAGCTCTCTAGCTCAGTCACAGAAAGGCACAGATTGTGCACATGCCCTGTCCTGGATTAAATAAATAAGAGAACAGATTGCCACCTATGATGTTTCCTTATCACCCTCATATTAAACAGAACAAGTGTGAAGGAAAACGTGCACCCACAAAATCCACAAAAACACTTCTTGTCATTTGGTCCTTCATGCCGAAGGGAGAGTTGAGCTCCAGATGTGTGCTAGGAATTTTTATTTTATAAAGCTGATCTTTAATTAGTGAAACAAACTAGTCATGGTGAGGGATGCTGGAATGACTAGTAAAGTGACCCTATCCAAAATAGGCTTATATCAAAGAAAGAACAGATGGCTTAATAAAAGAAACCATTATGCAGCACAAGGAATTCCAACAATATTATAACGATTCTCTTTACTATTGTAATTTATTAATTTCCTGGGATATTTTGTAATCCAATCTAGTTAAAAACTTGGCTTGGCTAAGCATTCATTTCCAACAAACATGTTGCATCTTTTTACTCAACTAATTCAAAGCCTATTCCAAGGATAAAGCCTGGTGATTCTGTTCCAGAGACTCTTCCAATTTAATACCATAGCACTGATATTGTGGTAGAGAACGTAGAGTAGCTGCATTCACTGGTAACTGATGGGGAACACAATCTTACAGTAAAGTGCTTGTGGGTGATCCCTTTTAAGGGATTCCTCAAGCACAGAGAAAAGGGTTGGTTCTACAAGTTATGCATTCTAGTGTGAGGTAAGCCTCATTCCTAAAAAACCATGGTATTTGATACTTATTACCAGTATTTATTAACAGGTTGCTGGGTTTTGTTTGTTTTGTTTTTACTCCATAGGATTTAGAGATTTAAATTTTCTTCTTTCTAGAGTCTTGGAACATGGCATAAAGATTGTCCCAAAGTGAAGTTCTAAAAAATTACCTATTAGCTTTCAGAGACATGAAAATGCTTCAAGCAAACAATTAACATTCCTTCTCATCTTTCCTTATAATATTTCATTCAAATTCAACTAAAAAATATGAATAAAGATCCTAGAAACTCTGTTCTGTTTTGGTTTGGATTTTTTTTTTTTTTTTTTTTTAGAAACAAGGAAAGCGTATTTGCACACTTTCATGAGTCCTAAACAATGGCATCATACACACAATAATTCCAAAATCTCTCCAGAAGCCTAGGAAAATCTTGAGGTATCTGTGACTTAAGTTACCAGGGAGCTCCGAATTGCTGCATCAGCCTGGAAAGGCTTCCTTTGAAAGTTTTGGTTGATCCTGTATTTACAGGACACTGACAGTATCAAATTAGTTTAGTCACTCTGAGATGACCCTTTCATTTCTCAATCAATAAGCTCCTCTAGGGAAGCAGATTGAAACAAAGAACAAAGAAGCAGGACAATTTCTTTCTCCTAAACCTCAGTTTCCAAAGGTATCCAGTGACAAGTAATATTAACCATACTCCAGTTTCCATTTTCCCACCTATTGAGGTTTTCCCAGGAATTAGAAGATCCCACGAAGACACAAATAATAATCATACAACACTCACAGCTAAAACTAAAAATGAACATACTTGCAGCAGATGTGATTAAATAAATTCCAGTAGACTGATGTTGTGAACTACTTATACTACTTATGTGAATTGTTATATTAGTGTGTGCTACCTATTAAAATAAGTACCTGTCAGAGTGCTGTAGGGGGAAGGAATCTTTGACATTACAAAACTTTTCCTCATATTGTAAAGGGATGAAATGGAGACCAAAAATATGCTTTGGGGCGGTGGGGAAGAGAGAGATGGGGAAATTAAAAAAAAAACAAAGGGGGGGGTAGGGGTGGTGTCATAAACATGGGTGAAACATAACAAACAAGGGTGAAACTTGAGACAGAATTATTTAATTCAGATAAGAAACTCAGGTCTTCTTAACATCAAGTGGAATTATACTAGACTCAGTTTATTTTTCCTATAAATTCTTCCACTGAAGATGTTTTTGGTTAATTGTGAGGAGAAAGAAAAAGTTTAATACTCTCTACAGACCACTGCCAAAGGCACTGATAATCTAGAAAGCTCTGAAGACTTCAGTAAATCATAATGATTTGATTGTAGAGCAAACTAAATCTGACTGATAACAGAACTAGAGACTACCTTTTCTCCTCTTATTCAAAGTACATAATGCTCCCTCGGTCACAGGTACTGAAAAAAATCTTCTATTTGTATGGATTTTGTTGTGGTTCTGTGTGTGAAAGTTCTAAACACAGAATGTACACCATCACCTATTCTCAATTTATATAAAAGAACTGAGTTACAATAACCTGACCTGGAATTGGACTGTTTGCTCTAAACAGTTTCTAGAGGAAAGGTAGAATATGATAGTTTAGGGGAGGGAGAAAAAAACAAAAAAAAAATTACTCTCCATTTCATTAACATCCAGCATTTTGTAAAGAACTGGGAATATGCCTTGAGAACAGAAATTACCTACATCTAATAGAAAAAAAAAAAAACAAACCACATATTAAAACTAGCATAAAATATTCAGAACCATAAAGGGAATAGCTAGGAACAGGAACAGGCAAACAAAAGTATGTAGCAAAAAGTATGTAGCAAAAAGAAGTATGTAGCAAAAAGAAGTATGTAGCAAAAAGAAGTATGTAGCAAAAAGTATGTAGCAAAAAGAAGTATGTAGCAAAAAGTCTGTAGCAAAAAGTCTGTAGCAAAAAGTCTGTAGCAAAAAGTCTGTAGCAAAAAGTCTGTAGCAAAAAGTCTGTAGCAAAAAGTATGTAGCAAAAAGTATAGCAGATATTTTGCACAACATACACACCTACATGTATCAAGTCTGCTTTCTAGGCACCTGTAAGAAAAAATCATAATTCAATTCCTGCCTTATGTCCTTTATTTTGCCAATTTCTGCATTTTCAATTCCATACATCCAGAACACATCTGTGCTACACTTCCTTTGTAAATACAACAGTTTAGAGAGAAAATTGCAAGCATCATATGAAAAACACACAAATCTATTATACCAAGAAAAGAGAATAAATGCATAAATAATGAAATATACTTTGATTTTAAATTAAGTTTGGTTTATATTAATCTTTCTAAGGAAGATGAGGAAATCCTGCATGAAGAAAAAGAAAGATCCGCACTACCATTAGCTTTCCCCATCAAGTTTTTTTGCACAAAATCATGTAAGAAAACCATAATAAATCTAGTAACTCCATCTTCCTACCAAAGACAGACCTTTCTCTGTATCAAACCAACAGTGGATTACAGACTTGTGAGAAAAAAAAAAATAATTCCAAGCGAGTTAAATACAAATGTTAGCAGCTAAAAATAGCAGTTAATGTTTTTCATTTTATTTCCAGTTATATAGATAAACAGAAGTCTTAACATAAGATGCTAAATCTCAGATTTAAAGTCCTCATCAGATGCTGTAAATACTGTAATCTAATCTGTATTTAAGACACAACCCTGAGAAACAGCAAAATTACCAAAAAAAAAAAAAAAAAAAAAAAAAAAAAAAAAAAGAGCTGTTGACATTTTCTTAGGACAAACTGAACAAAAACAGAAATAATGAAAGAAGGACCCTTGAAGTAAAAATACAACAAATGTAAATTTACAGACCCAGAGTAAGGAAGCTGTATCTAGTTCATAGCATCCCTTTTTTCCACAATGCTACCAGTGCACCAGGACGGCAGATTTGCTAAACAAAATCTCTTAAACAACTATCTATAGACAACTATGTTTCAGTTTTCCTGATACAAAACATTTATGATATTGATTCATAGCATCACATCATGAAAAGGTAGTGTATGAGGATGACTGAGTGGCATTTTCATTTCTTACAAAAGAAAATTCTAGGGTACCACTAGAAGAAAGTCTAATAGAAGAAAACTATTACCAAGCAGAAAAAAAAATGTTACAGTACTGTATTCTGTCACATAACACAGATATCAACTTTCAAGAAATGTGGTTTTAGTTTTATGCAAGTACAAACCAAACTTGTTTTAAAACACATTTTTAAAGATATGAACTATCAACAATATGTAATAAATATAGTTACAAGCATTCCAAACAGCAAAAACAAAAGGCTGAGGAACCTACACAGTGTATTCTTTAGAATTTCACAAAGGCACTGGAATGAGAAACTGGTTTATTTTGGTAATGAAAAATACACTTGGCAAGCTATTCATAAAATATTTTTATAAAAACAATGGCTTTTTAATAAAAGACCCCAATTGTTCTGACAGGATAAATCCCATGAAAATTCAGGGCCTCTTCCAGTCTTCACTAAAAAATATTTTAAACCACAAGCCTTACGGACATGATCAAATCCTCCCATCCTAAACCCTTCATAACAAGGATATAACTAAAGAAACTTAAGGGACTAAATCTAAATAGAGACCTTCACAAAGTAGCAATAGCAGCCTGCTGACCTCACTGTGCTGTCCAAAAGTGACCACGGTGACATCTTTAAGAAGCCACTTCCTCTCTTTCAAAGCAACATAACAAATGATGACTTGACTGATACTGGCCATACACCAGTAGCTGAGACTTCACAGTCTGCAGCATCTCCCCACAGCCACCATGCTCCTATGGCTTCTAATTAAGTATTCCCAGCAGTTTATGCAAGATCCAAAACCAAAAGCAGCCATATAGAAAACTCCACATGCAACCTCATCAGGGTTAATGCTGGCAGCAAGGAGTGAGGACACAGCCTCCACAGAGCCTGGGAGGACTCCTGGGGGTCAGGGTCTAACTCCGTGTTTTCAAGCTCTGTTTGCACCTTGACTATTTACTGTGATGGTTCTGAAGAATCAGGATTATGGAAATGCAAGCTGGATTCCATCTCTAAATAACCAGGAAATGCCAGGTAAGTTTCAGTTCCAATAACATTTTCCTGGCAATGAGATTGAACAGATTGATTTACATCTTGAGCTCAGCGTGCAGCATTGACAAAACAACAAGAAATCCTGAAGTGTTTTACTTGTAAATTAAGCAAGTGTATCCTAGAAGAACCTGCCTGCAACAAACATCAAATACTATATTGTGACACGCTCAGTTTAAAGTCATTCTATCTTTAATCTTAAAAAATAATACTAATTTCCCTTATAGAAAATGTGGAACTCAAAAGCTGACAACTGGTCTACAGTGATTTGTAATTTATTTATGGATATGTAAGAAGACAAATCAAGCAAAAAGAGTTAATTATCCTTTCACACACAAAAAGAATCTCCATTATATTATTTGATACTAAATGTTAGAAAGAGGTAATTTACAGTAGATGATGAAACTTTATGACAGCACATGACCCACAGTGCTTTTTTCCCAAACTGTCTGGGTTTAGGCCTCGCCTCTGGAATTCAGAGGAGTATTAAAACAAATCCAGAAAGTATAATTTTAAGAATTTAAGAGACAGAAGACATAATAACAAAGCACATTATATTTTCAGTTCACATGAAGTTCCAATACATTTCTGTCTTAGTACGGAACTTAATTTTTTCAAAGCTTGGGTTTTATTAACCTGATGTATGTACAGATATATCCCATGCTTTTTCAAACATCCTTTCCAGGCGACTATCACTGAAGTGTACATTATATCACACTCTTTGGCATGCAGCTACTCTAAGAAAAATAGTTTAAAAAAAAAAAAAAAAAAAGACCATGAGCCTGTGCAAGAGCCTAAGAATATCTAAACAAACTATTCCATCAATTTGGCTGTGAAGGCAGCAACCTCAGTTAGAAGGGCAATGAACAGCATCTCAACAGCAGTAATATTTTAAAGCAATTGTCTGTGTAGCCTGATGGAGAAATGGGAATTATATTTCATCCAAATGTTGTAACTTCTGGGGACTTGATCTGATTTACGTGAAGCAAGCTACTTTTCCCCTCTCCCTTTTGAGCAATAAGAATGAGAAGTCTTCCACTTGTCCCTGTAGAGATCTGCAGTATTTCTGATATCTCACTAAGTTTTCCAAGTCACAGCTCTATTGCCTTGCTACTGCAATCTTGTCTGCCCAGGATGGCTCCAAGCTATGGAGAAATTTCTCACCTCTTTTGGATCATATGGCTAAAGCATTTACTCTCCTACCATATTCATCTAGTGCTATAGCTGTTCTTTTAAAATTTACTAGGATTTTGTAGTACAGGTAGCTGAATATGTTTTTAAAAAGCTGTAACACAAATTATTTCTGCACATAACAGCATTACAGGAAAACTACTTTCATCACTTTGGGACACTTCTGTATCATTTTGACACTTATCTTATTATGTTAATATTTTCCACTGAAGACCTAATCCATCAAGAATCTCCAGAGTGATACCAAAAGGAATAAACAATTAACAATCAGTTAGAAACATTAAGGTATGAGGCAAAAATTAGAAGTTTAAGGAAAACAGTCTCAAAAAAAAATCAACAAATCCATTCATATTGATTGAAGAAGCAGAATTTAGGTTTTTCTCTGGTCCACCATAAAATAGAACTTGCCCCATTTAGAAACATGTCATGGGAAGGAGGTGGAAAATAACCCCAGAGAATTAAATATTAGTGTTTCTGTACTTTATTTTACAAAATGTTTCAGCACTTATTAGGCCACTAAAGACACCACAGCTCTAATACAAGGCTCTCAGTGAAACTGTAGCACAGTCATTGGGATTTCTGGGATTATGAGACTGTTAGTCCCCATCAAAATCCTCAAGAAACAAAACAAGAAATTACAACTTGTGAATTATTTTCCATTTTTCTCCAAATTATTTAAAGCCATGGATATTTAAGATTTTTTCCTAGCAGCCTAATCTCCTAATCTAGAATGGGAATCAAGTTCAACAAAACACAGAAAGAAATGTCCATTTTTAAAAGACTGCACCACAACATTTCAGAAATTTGCATAGAAGAAAAACTGCAGAATCACCAACAGTTTAGGCTTAACAGAATAACATCTGCCATGATTAGGGTGACAGTTTGAAACTACTGCATCAATTTTATATGAAAACTACTTAATTTTGATACCAGCTGTTTTGAACTCCACTGAAATAGTGGGTACATGGATATTGTTAAATTGAATAAAGAGGGTTTTATAGTATCAAAAGAAACAGCAAATAATTATGTTCATTTAATTCACTTGGGATTCAGTTTGTTTTCTGCTTCCTTCATATTAATGAAAGAAATCCAATTTGTTCTACATGACAAGATATATAATTTAGATGCTTATAAATGCACAGTTCTGGTAGCAGCTCTCCAAGAAATGCTGTCTTTAAAATATTTAGGTTTTAAGTCAAGGAAGCTGTTAGTTAAATGCATTCTGCGTTAAAGTACAATTGAAAAAAAAAACTGTGATTGGGCAGATTTGTAGACTTTGTCATATCTTGCAAAGAGATTTTTGGCAACAACACGATTTTTATAATATGCACATCAATAAAATACTTTTTTAATAGGATTCCAATAACAGACCATAGCTGACTTAAATCCAGGGTTCACAAGTGATGATAAACACCTAAAAGGATTATGAGGCTGGCAGGTACTTCAGATACTATACATTTTTCAACATACAGCAACTATCATCTGTAATTGCACTGATTTAGTGCCATTAGAACTGTGGGAAATGCAAGAAGGAAGAAATATTGATTTGAAAATCAATGGTGAAACAGAGATCCAGATAAACTAGAGTTGAACAAAACTAATTGTATCAGATTAAACAAAAGCAAGTGCAGAACTCTCTACCTGGGGCAGGGTAATCCTGCTCACATACAGATTGGGGCCTGAGAGGCTGAAGGGCAGACCTGTGGGAAGAAATCTGGATTGATGGCAAGCTACATTCAAGTCAGCACTACTCTCAGCCAGTCAAAAAGGCCATCTGCCTCCTGGGGTGCATCAAGCACAGCAGAGCAAGCTGGTCAAGTGAGGAAGATTGTACCTCCCCAGACTGCAATGATGCAGCCCCACCTCAAGTACTGCAGGCAGTTTGGGGCACCTCAGTTTAAGGACTTAAAATTAGTTACTAGAGTGTGTCCAGAGGAGGAAGATCAAGATGGTGAAAGGTCTCAAGGGCAAGACTTACAATGAATTTTGGATTGACAGGAAGCTGAACAGGAGCCAGCAGTGTGCCCAGGTGGCCAAGAAGGCCAATGGCATCCTGGCCTGGATCAGGAACAGCGTGGCCAGCAGGTCCAGGGAAGGGATTCTGCCCCTGTACTCAGCCCTGGTGAGGCCACAGCTCGAGTCCTGTGTCCAGTTCTGGGCCCCTCAGTTCAGGAAGGAGATTGAGGTCCTGGAGCAGGTCCAAAGGAGGGCAACCAGGCTGGTGAAGGGATCCAGCACAAGTCCTGTGAGGAGAGGCTGAGGGAACTGGGGGTGTTCAGCCTGGAGAAGAGGAGGCTCAGGGGAGACCTCATCGCTCTCTACAACTCCCTGAAAGGAGGCTGGAGCCAGGGGGGGGTTGGCTCTTTTCCCAGGCAACTTTCAACAAGACAAGAGGGCATGGTCTTAAGTTGTGCCAGGGGAAGTTTAGGTTGGATATTAGAAAGAATTTCTTTACGGAGAGGGTGATCAGACATTGGAATGGGCTGCCCAGGGAAGTAGTGGATTCTCCATCCTGGAGATATTTAAAAAGAGCCTGGATGTGGCACTCAGTGCCATGGGCTGGGAACCTCAGCGGTAGTGGATCAAGGGTTGGACTTGATGATCTCTGAGGTCCCTTCCAACCCAGCCCATTCTATGATTCTATGAATAGCTGAAGAAACCTGAGTAATGAAAGGTTTGTTCACCTTGGAAAAGAGAATGCTGTGGGGTGACCTCATCACAGTCTACAGATTCCTCAAGATGGGCAGTGGAGGCAGAGGTGCAAAGCAGAAAACCACCAGCTAAAGATCAAGACTTTGATAATAGATATGAATTTTTGGAACACAGACGAATACCTTGAGTACAAAATACTACAAACACAAATAGACCTGGAAAGTGGTCACAGGCATTTTGATGATGTTCTCAAGCACAGGGGGTGATTCTGGGGGTGTCCTACACAGGGACAGGAGTTGGATTTGGTGACCCTGATGGATCATCAATCCTTGAACCCTATCTCTTCTAGCTCAGCATATTTGTGATTCTATGAAATGTTAATACACAGTCAGCAGTGGGTATTATGACTAAGAAACAGACAGTACTCTGGATGGCTAATCCAGGAAAGGCTGATCTAGATGTACTGAGTCATATGACTTGTGCACACTCATAATATTAAGTACAAAAAAATACTATCTTTCTTGAGTACGTCTCACCCTAGGATATCAACAAAGTTTGCTAATATGAAATATCTGCATTTCATGATGGAGATGTGTGTTGGGAAATAAAGGTTGCATCTCACCTGCAGCTGGGATAGTCAGCTCTAGACCAAGGACTTCAAGGGAGCAAGACAAGACAGCTGCTGCACCTAAAATGGAGCACAACCTGAAAAAGTGGAGCAGGATACTGCACACTAGCAAGCAAAAATATTCAGGATTTCTGTCTCATCCAGTAGATATCTGTCTTGATTAGAATACTTCCCAATACCATTATGGATTACCGGATCAGAACCATTTGACATTTGGAGACAATTTTTCTTTTCCTAGAGATGGTTCAAGGACAAGTAGTAAAAATGCATTTTGTGGAATGTGGTGATAGAGAAACTAAAAGGAGAAAAACTGCTGATTTAAAATGTTTCTAGTTGCCTAGATTTCAGCTAAACATATGAAAATGTAGGTATCACTGAATGGTGCAGCAATTCAGGGTGTGGGGAAGGCATCTATGTTGTTGAAGTTATCTATGCCTGATAACACTCTAAGGCTCAAAAATATCAACTCACTGTAAGAAAATCTCTTTTCCCTCACTTCTTTTGTCATCAAGAAATTTCTCGTTTTCATTAATTACATCAGCAATCTGTTTCCAGTGGGATCCTAATCTTTCACAAAGTTATTTCACCCCTTTTAGGAACACCATCAAAATATTGAGGAAACTGTGCCAGAATTACTCAGCAAGCCTCAGAGATGATGCTTCCTCATTCTGAGGAAGTTAAAGATTGCAGATACACTTTTCCATAAGCAACAAAAGTTTAATTTCTCATGTTTCTTAATTAAGGCACAGAGAGGTGAAGTGTGTAGACTACAAGCAGACCAAAAAAATTGGTTTATGCTAACCTGAAACCTTCCACTTGTTTTCATATACACCCTCAGTCTTTGAGGAAATCAACATTAGCTTCAGTACTTCTATATTTGCTCTTCTACCACTGGGTCAAGTTACAGCAACCTGATTTCAAGCTAGATTTAAAAAAATGTAATGGACTGTACTTTCAGGATAAAAAATACATGAAGTAGAAGACATAAAGGAACTTCTATTTCATATTAACTAGTCTTCATCTTCATCTTATTAACTCTTCATCTTAAAGGCCAATTTTTATATTCCATCCAACACCAAAAATATGCAATACTATATTATGCAATACAGAAATACAACTGGAAATGTCTCTAGATTAATTTTCAGCACTTGTCTGTGCACTTTTTTGATAATGCCTTTAAAATATAAACCATTCTACAACTAGCATTACTTTCTCTAGGGTAAGGTAAGCCTTTTTTCTCTTCAAGACAATCTCTCATAACTCCAGAATTTTAATTTCTCTGTCATCTTTATAAGTCAAATTATGAGTTAGTAAAATGTGCATTCCGATCAGTGTCTTAGATTATTCATATTATTAGAGTTAGTGCCAGAAACACGATTCTTGGCATTCAAGTTATGACTTGTTTAGGAAACTGGTATTGGAATTTTCTGCATCAATTGGTATTTTCTCCAGTGAATTACCTTCCCATCTGTGATTCTCCTGAAGAAATTTCAACCTTACAAGAGAATAAAACTCATTATAAACCCACCAAATTTAACATCAGGTAGAGAGTCTAAACTTCCTCTTAGAACTATGTACCTATTGATATGTTAAAATAATAAACCGAAAGCTGCAGTCTTTCACAGAAAATAGTTTGAGATCAAACAATTTTTTATCCTTTAAGGGTGATGAGAGTGTTTCTTATAACTAAGGGTTAACTTGGCAGTTTTCCAAGATAGAATGGACAAGAATAAGTAGGACTCAGGTCCTATGAAACCCATAGAAAACAAAAACTTGTATGAAAATCATTTTTTCTTTCTTTACATAGACAATAGCCCTGTAATACTACAGAGATGTCAAAAAGTTTTCATCCTTTTTAGGGACATACTTTAAACCATCAAGTGACAGATTTTGGTTTATTTTATTTTGATCATATTAGCTAACAAAGTTTATTTTAAAGTAGCCTTAACTCTGCAACATACCTGTGAACTTTTGTACTCTTCCTCAATTTTTCCTGACTGCAGGTGCTACCAATACACAAGTTGGGAAGAAAAGGTCTGCTTTAGATTTTTCACTATCAAAGACTAAACAAATCCATTGCAATTTCTCAAGAGATGAACCTGCTGATGCAGGTCATTAAATACTGTCTGCTCTTCAGTGGCACTGTAATAAGGGATCTTAAGAAGTCACAGTCACTGAGATTAAGAGGATGAGGGGGAAAAGACTAGCTAAATGAAACTAAAAAGACTAGCTAAATGAAAAAACAAAACAAAACAAACACACAACCAAAAACTAGAAGAAAATCCCCACAATATTTTGCTTCAGTTGTTTCAGTCATCAGTTTCTCTCTGGTCTTTTCCTATGCAATCTTTAGAATAGTGATTACATAGGAATATATTCAAAATTATTAAAATTCTCATAAGCCACAACTGGAAACAAGGAAGTTACTGCACAGACAAAGCCACAGGAACAACTCCAAACAGAAGAACATGGAATCTGAAATTGGCATCTATGATTTAGGTCCATTATTGGACCACAACCTATAAAGATGGCACATAGCAACACAGACATTCAGCCTTTTTGAAATCCTTTGGAAAGCCTTATCAGTATAGCCACCACTCCCCCATTCTCAGATTCTTTTGTAACACCCTTGAACTTCCACTCTCCTGACCAAAACAGCTCGTCTGAAGAGATTACATGTTAATCTGAATTTGAAGACAGACTGACCTAAAAATATCACTTTAGTTTACCTTCCCTTCTTTGTCCTTTTGTTTTTCCCTCTACCTATTCTTCTTCCTTTTATCCTTTATTTGCCTTTTGTTTAGCAAGTGTCGGGTTTATCCAGACAAGACTGTCTTTCACTACACTGCTCTGAAGCAGTCAACAGCACTCACCTATACAGTTTGACTGTAATTCAAGTTTGTCAGGTCTGCTAAGATTGCAAGCTGAGCTCACACAGTAGCAGTACCACAGTAAAAGCCAGAAGAATAAAAAAAAAAATTTAAAAAAATAATAAAAAGATGGATTTTGTTTCTATTATTATTGTTTTCTTCTCTTGCCTGCATTTATCTTGTAAAAGTAGGCAGCTTGACTCCAGCAATAGCTCCAGTCCTTCTCAAATACAGGTTTCTATTTACTCTCCCCTTACCCAACCATCCCTACAAGGAACAGTTATTTGAAAATACATCAAGCTGGGTGCTGTTACAAAGTGCTATTCCTTCTTTCCCTGTATCTTTAGAACTAACTAGAAATACCTGCAGTCATCTACCAGCCTTGGGATTAAACTGGCCAAATGCCATGCTTAGCTGGTTAGTGTCTAAGCAGTCTACCTGAAACTCTCAATCTGTAATTGTATTTTTATTCAGTGTTTCTCCCTTCACTTTACACAGCACTGTGTAAATTAACTTTCAGCATCTATACATTTAAACCAGGTAACCCAGTTTGTTTTCCTACACTCACTCTATTCCACAGCCTTAAACTGGAAAGGGATATTCTGTTTTCTCTTAATTGCTACAGTCATATCACATAAATGCTTTAGCTGGCTCATTAGACATTATACACATTCACTTCCAAAAAGAGTGCATGGAAATTGGTGTGTAAATGTCTTGAAAATGAATGAGATGATTCTCAGATGTGGAACTAATAATAAAACAGTATTACCCACACTGCAGCTGTTAAGACTGCTGTAATTAAGATTTTAACAGTCAGTTACTATCTAAATTTCAGGTTGCCTATTTAGTTACGTTAAGGAGGAGAATATAATAAGGTAAGCAGTAACATATGCTTTCATTGAATAATTATTTGTCTTGCCTTCAGTGTACTACACTTCATGTGGAAAAGTAGCCTTCCTAAAGCTATCAACCTTTTGTAATATTTTAAGCCATTTAGAAATGCAAAGATCAATTATCACGTGTCCAACATTTATGCAGAATATATTTCTGAAAAGGCATCCTACAGGATTTCTTAGTTTTCATGAATGAGTGGTACAGCAGAATGGTACTTTCATGCCTGACCTCCCACTTGGCAACAAGTTTTTTTGAAGAAAACAATTAAACCAACTGTATAAGTCATTTAGAACAACTTGTACATAAAACACCCCTTTCCTGTAAAATGCAGATTTAGATGTGCCTTTTTGAAAGTCATTCATGGTATGAAACTGCAGCCTTTCCTGACCCCTCTGAATGGCATCCTAGCCTTTGAGCACAGTAACTTGATTCCTCCCATTTGGTTTCATCTCAGCAAGTGCATTCATTGATCTCTAAGCACCTTTGTGTTATGGATGTTGAAGAGGACAGGTTCCAGGTGAGACACTTTGTACTTTACCCAGACAGAACAGGGTGAATTGGCCACTGTGCTGTAAACCTGGCTGTACTCACTGGTTTGTCCATCCACCCAGGCTGCAGCACACTATCTTCAGTACAAGTGTATTGGGAGAAACAGTGTTGAATACATTACTAAAATCAAGGTAAATGAGATCTACTACTCTCCCCCTGTACACAAAGCAAGTTATTTAACCATAGGAGGTAATCAGGCTGGTGAGGTATTATTCACTCTTGAAAAGCCCATACTGACTCTTCCTAAACACCTCTTTGAAATGCCCAGAAATGTGGTTCCAAGAGGTCTCAACCTATAGTTTTCCTTGGTACAGAAATTACAGAGTTACCTTTAATCTGTGACTGTTATGATCCGTGCTATTATTTTATATTTTGACTGTGAGGAAAAATCAGCCACTACTCACAGACATTGCACGAATTTACAAAAATAACAGGCTTTATGATTTAAGTAAATTATAAAGATTTATTTCAGGGAAAAGAGACAATAACGCCACCTTTAAAAGAAAAAACAAGTTTACAAGAGGAGAGAATTTACACAAATTAGTCACTTTGGGCAGAGAGTTGTTAAGTAAAGGAAAGAAAAACAAGAGAGCAATTAAGTTTTATCACCATCCACCAGCCTTGGCCTCTGGCTGGAGGGGGGAATATGTAGGACATGCAGTTCCTGCTTGGTGATGTTCTGCTGGTGCTGTCCCAGAGATGAAGCTGAAGTGGTGAGAGAGAAGGGAGAGAGAGAGCCCACATCTTCTCCTTTTCTCTTTTATACAGCAAAAAGGAGTTTTGTCTTTCATAAATCACTGGCACACAGACTTGCTAAAGAGGACGCAAAGATTTTGCCATCCCAAGAACTTCTCTTTCAATTATTGTAATCTTTCAGTCCTTGTTACCCTGCTAAATTTATTGTCTTTGTCTTGAGCATGTACCAGGAGGTGACCTGATGAGCAGTCTTATCTTTAGGTGCCTGTCAGGCATGATACAAAACAGAAGCTAGTTAAGTTTGGGGTAAAAATCTGTTGACTGAGAATATGTTTAGTATATTTTTAAAAGAGCAGAAAAAATACTGATTCGAGAGACATATTTTGTGTTTTGAGAGTGTTTACATCAGTGACACAAGTACTTAGACTACACCTTGACTAGGAGATAATTTGATATTATCTAGCTGAACATAGGCTGCTCAGCTCCAAAATCAGATTCAGGTTTTATAAAGGCTGAAGTGCAACACTGACTTTGTGGTAATTTTTCATCTGCAAGTGGATGCTCAAGCTATTTGAGAACTACTGAACGCCTCTACTGCACTGAGTAACATCTGTATTATATGCTACAGTTAAATATTTTTGTTGTCATTGAATAATAAAAATATGATTGTTCCTGCTCTATGGTTGAACCTCAGTTCAAAAATGCTAAATGGAGAACTACTAATCTTCCATAGCAGAATATCTATTCCCAAAGTTTAACTAAGAGTCAGAGTTAGTTTGTACATAACAGGAGTTTGAACTTCAAGATGCTTTCAATCATTTCATAAATATGGAATATGGTCAACCTGAATTGATTTCCAATCAAAAATAATAACAGCAATAACTATAGCAATAATAATAACTATGTGAATTTCATATTCCAAGATAGGGGGAGAAATGGGAAACAGAAAAAAACAATAAAACCAGGAAACATGATGCCATTGAAAAGAGTATCAAGATTTCCATCTGACTAAAAAGTATGTTAAATGTATGCATTTAGTTTGGATTCATGCGGAAACATCTTCAGAACCACAGCATCTTCTTTAAAGTTAGCATAAAACTTGGAACCATTCCTAGGGATGCCAGTTCCTCAGTGCAACATGTGAAATGTGCACAAAGGAAAATGTTTATATTCTCTTTTCTACATTTGTCAGGGTGGAGGGGAATCCTCAAAAACTATAGCTTGGCAAAGCTATGAAAACCTCATCTGCATGTTTGATGTTGCCTAAAAGGAAAAGAACATCCTAAAAGCAGACAGATGTGTTGGTGCATAAAATGCCAACATCAACCTGACTTCCAAGTGCTACAAGACAAACAAACTGGACAGAAGAGGTCATATCTTTTGCTCCATAGACTGAAATATGCAATATTAAAAAAAAAAAAATTCAGAGGATACTGATATTTTAAAAATGGCTTTGCTGCATAGACATCCTTTAATAAGCTTTGTAATACAGTTGCAAACTATTGATTTTTTCCCCCCAAGATTTCTACTGGGTTTATAAATGATCAACACCTACAGTACTGTTATTCAACACCATTTACCAATCCTTAACATAGATAAGACTGTGCTTAAAGAGCTCTAGAAGAGATACTCTAAAAAATTTTTAAAACATCCCTACTGATACATTTGTAAACGTCTCTCCATCCATCCATACAGACAAAATTCATTTCTCTTGTACTGTAGAAGTCAGATATGTCCTATATACTTGCTTGTTTTACCCATATAAATAGTGTATACTTTACTAGCTATTTTGGCATCAGACAGCCACAACTACTGTAAATTCACTGAATGAAGCGCGTGAAGGAACGTGTACTTTAAGGAAGATATGACTTTTTTTTAAAGGAATACAAATATTCAGGTTTATATAGTTACAGATGAGAATTAAAACTGAAAAAACAAAGCTAAGTTTGAGAATTTTAAGAAATAAAACTAAGATACAGGAAGATGCAAGAAATACTATTTGAGACAACAGGATGCTTTAACCTTTTAATGTTAAACAAGTTAGACTAAGAAGTGTAGTATTTCTAAGAGATCATTAAGGATTATGTCAGCTACATTTCACTGAAATGCAGCCAAACCTGGGATAAACATGAAGATCTATTTAACAGTACATACTCTCCAAAGTAGCTGAGCTTCCCAAATTGCAGTGACATGGTAGGCAAACCAAACTTAATTGGCCTACCATCCACATCCTCACAAAATTCAGTACTGACAAAGCATAGCAAGTCTTTTTTTATATATACTCAGATGACAGATTCCTAGGCCAGCCAAAACCTCACAAAGTAATAAGGTTCTATCTTGGGTTCATCATAAAATACACAGACACAAACATTATGGAAACCAGTACACTAATTCCCCACTAATTACATGCCACTGTCAGCATGTTCAGAATCAGTTACATCCAATAAGGGGATGACAATACTCTCAGTAAATATGAAGTCTTCCTTGCAAAACCTTGCCCCAGGGCTTGAAAACAGAAAGTATTTAGAAATGTCCCTATTCAATACTGGAAGCATGTACAGGGTACACATAAATGTAGAGACATATTAGGGTTGGAAATAGATACTTTATGATCCCCTGTATGATTTATCACTTATTGTAAAACCAAGCAAAGACCCCAAAAGTCGAGTACATGCCCACATTCCCCACTGTAATACTGGGAAGCAGCTGGCACCCACCTCACACATACTATGTTAAGTATTTATCTAAAATTCCATTAGCAATGCAATGGATGCAATTTTTTCCAATTTGTAAATCTTTTCTCCTAATTTTAAACACTGCATAGCAATACTATGAATTATATGAGTAATTTTGTACTATAGCTCAAAGAGAATAGACAATATGCTTGTGTAACTGTTCAGATCAATAAGGCTTTAATAATAACTAAACCACTAAAGACAAACAGCCTTCAGGGAACTTATTTTTACATGAAGGGACTGCTTTTGCACCTCCTTTAAACATAAAATAGACAAAGCATTACATTTCTAGGATTCTGGTTAAGTGCCTTGTTACATAATTTACATTTGTAAAAAGCTCTCACAAGTATAAAATTAGGCATCAGTTATCCATTCTTTTGAAAATAATCTAAAGTGGAAAGGTTACAAATACAAATAAAATAATTGATAATCTCATTCAGTTCTGTACTCCATTAGGACTCCAGAAAACATATATACAGCAGAATAAACTTAAAACTCCTGTGTTAACATTCCTCTTTTTCAGATATGTTTTTTCTTAAACTAGTACCCAGGTTAATTTGCAGCAAAGGATGTAGAGAAAGACACCCACCACCTAAATGAAAAAAGCATTTGATGCCACACCTGTTCTTCTCAAATCCTCCACAACTCAGGATACTACAATTATGTTTACAGTTTATTGCACATTATAAAAATGAAATTGCAAGTAAGTATGTTCTAAAAACTTGGCAACTTGCTACACATTGTTGCTTTTCTTCCTTCCTGCTCATGAAGATCCTAATTTTTATATTTCCCTACCTCAAGTTATGTATTTGCTTATATGAACCGAAATCTTTTCCTTTCATTTATCAAGTTTTACCTCATACTTCACTCTATACTTCTTCAGAACAGAAAAACTGCTGTAATTTTTGCTGCTTCTGACCAGTTCCTCCCACTCTTGTCTCATTTAAATATTTCTTTTAAACTCTGACATTCAACTCATCAGAAGTGAAGCAAAGCAGATCACCTGCTATACAAAGGAGAGCATTTCTCCTTTTTTTGGCCATTATTCACTTACAAGCCAGATGCTGTGCTACCTGCCTGTACTAAGGGTTCTCAGAGGAAGCTTGGGCTTCATTTTTAGTATACATCTCTCTAAGGACTTGTGAAACTTACTGACAAAATGCAAACATTTTCTTCCTATTTTCCTTCACCAACCTTATTGCTGCTTTGACTGGAAGCACACTACTGGTAGGTTTTTGTCTAAATCCTTCTCCAGCATATCTCACAAGCTCAGAAAAACTTTTTTTGCAAGGAATTTTCCAGGTAACAGTAGAGTGAAGCCAAAGTCACCTCTGCCAGGTTCATTCATGCTAACAAAAGTTTCCAAACCACACTTTGTTGATCTTAACCAGAGAAAACGTATGCTGCAGGCAAATCAAAGTGTTATTTAGGAGTGCTTGCTTAGCCCATGCCAAGGTTCAGGGATATTAGGTTCCCTGTTGAAAAAGAAGGCATGAGCCTGTGTAAGGGGATGGTACATCTTCACTCTTCAGTGGCACAACTGCAGTGCCCCACTCTCCCATGTCCCTCCTTCTAACACTTGGCTACTTTGATTCTCTTGGAAGGACTCTCATTCCTCATCAGAAAGACTGCAAAATTAAGTTTTGGGAAATTTTTGACTGACCGTGGGATGGCTCTACCTTCAGTCACACTACACCTTGAAAAAACAAAGAGCTACTCTGGTACTGCCTGTCTGTGGACTCTAAAGGGAAACATTACACTGGACAAACTCGATTTACTAAGCACATTTTTCTGTTCAGCAACATGGACTGAAAAATACCTCATGTCCAAACACCTCCAAACAGTTGTCAGATTATTCAGAATAAGTAGTGAGCATGTCTTTTGCATTTATTCTACATAAGCTTCAACACAAATAGCAGGCCATCACATTTCAGCAAAATACCTCAATAAAACCTAGATTGAAACACATAGTCAAAAAGAACATCAAATTTAAGAATAGCAAAAGTTTGTTCTCTGAAGTTATCAGTTTTCATTAAGTACAGTGATGAAAAAGACAGACAAACATCAAATGAAGACAAGAAAATCAAGAACCACAAGCTACAAGGCTTGGAACGTAAGGTGGTCAGCTACAAAAAACAAAAGTTGTAGTTCACAATAGAGAAAAGTTTAGACTGCAAACTTAAAATATTACATTTCTGTCTAGTTCCTTCATTTTAGTAGGCATCAAATGCTGGTATTTATTTGTGCTTATCATCACAGGTGGTTATGGCTATTGAGAAGAAAACACAAACACAAGTGTTCATACCGTGCCATATTTACCTGAACTTCGGCTAAGTATTTAAGGAAGAATGCTAAAGCTTACTGTTTTACACAGACGAATTTGCCAGCTCTGACTTTGGTTGGTGAAGGAAAACACAAAAGAGGTCACAGTATGGTTGACCCAGTTATTCATAAACAATTGCAATGTCCTTCAAAGCCAACACATACAGTGACTGTAAGCACATGAATTATCAAAGAGCACTCCACAGGTACCTTCTCATTAAATGCAAAGTAGTTATTTCAACATCGTTACATGCTATTTGCCTCACAAAAGCATCAAATTAAGACTGCATGAAACTCTAAAAAGAATTTCTGTAGCTAGGTGTAAAGGCCAAATATTCCAGCACTTATAACAGGCTCCTCGTTAAACATCCCAGTGTGGAAACTCCAGTCACTTATGTAGCTAAAAGTAATCTTTGCTGTTGCCTAAATCAACATACTAAATTGGCTGCAAAATACATTAAAAAATTTATAACCATTTTAAACAGTTCTGTCTCCTCCTCCAATTAAAGATGAAAGCATTTAAAATCCGCCACACAGCTCTTTTCCTTAAAGCATGTTCATTCATAACCTAAGCAGGGCAAGGCGAAGAAAAGCTTGTAGAAAGTACAAGTCCTGATACATTTCTCTTTGAAGCAATTCCAAAGTTCAGACATAGCACTTCATCCATTTTAATAAGAACTTTAGGAAACTGAAGAAAAACTAAGAAAAGGGAGCCCCTGTGAAACTTTAAAAAATACACTTCCTTACAACGTACAAAACATTACTATGATACTTCTGTTTGTTTTTTCCAGAACCACTACCTTGCCCTCTTTTTCAAAAACCCAAATAAACACAAGGATTTAAAAACCCCAAACAAACCACAAAAACATAACCAAAACAAAAAGCAACCAAAACTGACACATAAAATTACTGAGGAAAAATACATTCCCTTCACTTTAGATTCCATTTATACATAACATTTGGGTACTGACTGCTACTTTCTCAACTTCTAAGAAAAAATAACCTTCTCTAGACCTTAAAACGACCATGCAACAATTATTCTCAATTAAAGCTCCCTGACACACAACAGTAGTTTTTATAACATCCTTGGTGCTGCTAAGATAACGTAGTAGGCTTTAGTTTCTCCTGCATTTTAATGGGGAAACAATCTGGTAAAAGTATAAAATCCAGGTTCAGAGGAAACACCGAGGACAAACATCCATTCCTAGCTTTACCTCCACACAAAACCCACACAACTGAGAGGCACAAACCATATGAGGGCTGCCCTGCTTCTTTCCACCCCCCCAGCTGGGATGAGTACTGCCCAGAATATCACAGAATCATAGAATTGGCTGGGTTGGAAGGGACCTCAGAGATCATCAAGTCCAACCCTTGATCCACTACCGCTGCGGTTCCCAGCCCATGGCACTGAGTGCCACATCCAGGCTCTTTTTAAATATCTCCAGGGACAGAGAATCCACTACTTCCCTGGGCAGCCCATTCCAATGTCTGATCACCCTCTCCGTAAAGAAATTCTTTCTAATATCCAACCTAAACTTCCCCTGGCACAACTTAAGACCATGCCCTCTTGTCTTGTTGAAAGTTGCCTGGGAAAAGAGCCCAACCCCCCCCCTGGCTCCAGCCTCCTTTCAGGGAGTTGTAGAGAGCGATGAGGTCTCCCCTGAGCCTCCTCTTCTCCAGGCTGAACACCCCCAGCTCCCTCAGCCTCTCCTCACAGGACTTGTGCTGGATCCCTTCACCAGCCTGGTTGCCCTCCTTTGGACCTGCTCCAGGACCTCAATCTCCTTCCTGAACTGAGGGGCCCAGAACTGGACACAGGACTCCAGCTGTGGCCTCACCAGGGCTGAGTACAGGGGCAGAATCCCTTCCCTGGACCTGCTGGCCACGCTGTTCCTGATCCAGGCCAGGATGCCATTGGCCTTCTTGGCCACCTGGGCACACTGCTGGCTCCTGTTCAGCTTCCTGTCAATCCAGACTCCCAGGTCCCTCTCTGCCTGGCTGCTCTCAGCCACTCTGTGCCCAGCCTGGAGCTCCCCATGGGGTTGTTGTGGCCAAAGTGCAGGACCCGGCAAATGGCCGTGTTGAACCTCATGCCCAAACAAAAGCCTCCACCACCACAAGTACAAAGTACAAACCTCAGGGTGGGTGCAAGGGGCGCACCCCCAGTGCTCGGGAGGGGCGCCATGTCTCCCACCAGCAGACGGAGCCACCCTCAGCTGCTGCTGTGGGGAATGTGGCACGGGATGCACTCACAGTTCAGAGACACAGCCCCAGCTTTCCCCCTACACCCCTCCCGCCCTCCATATTAGAAAGAAAAGTCTAGAAAACACAGGCAAGGACTCACCAGGCTCAAGGTGTTGCACTGAAACCCAGCGTCACGCCATGGCGCGGGCACCTGCGGCTGCACCCGCCTGAGCCTCAGGAGACGCGCGGGAGGCTGAGGAGCCTCGTGCGGCGGCCATGCCAGGGCCCTGCCAGGGGAAGAGCCCTCACCGCTCTGTAACCCCCAGGGGATTCTGCCTTAGTAGCACCTGGTGCTGCTGAGCCCAAAGTTTTATTTTGACTGAAAACACGTATGAATCTCAGCACCCACTCAATAGCAGTGAGCCCCAGGAGACGGGTGAAATGAAATATTAAGCGCGTCTTAATTTACAGTCAATTTAATTACCATAAATGCTGTGTTTGCTCCATTTTGCTACACTAATACTTCACAGCAAAGTGACAGCTCTTCATGTAACAGAGATAAACCTTATTGTCATTTCCGTGTAGCCAGGGGGTTAGATATTTATTTTCCAAATTAATAAGAATTCAGCATTTTGCACAGTTACGTTTGATAGCGTGAAATGGGAGCCTGGAACAGCCCTGTGAGAGCTGCAGCTGCTCTGGGCTGGGCACAGGGGAGGTGATGTTGTATCAGCCCCAATTTCTTCAGCTCCAGCAGCAAATCCTCACACCCAACCTCCTGCCCTGGGTATGCTGGAATGCTCCCCTGCTTCCAGAAGGGACATAAACTGGGTGGTGGGCTTGGTTTGGGATTTTTGTGTTTTTTTGTTTTTTATTTGGGGGGGGAGGGGGAGTGTGCTGGGGGAACTGCAGTGAACAAATGCTAATGGTGTAATTCTGGCTTCTTCAAGAAGTGACTTGAACTTCACTTCTTCAAAAAGAAGCCTGAATATTCTAAATATTCTTAATTTTAGCTGCTTAGTGAATTTTTTCAGGTGAGAGGGTAACACAAGTTGATCACAGCTGGAATGCATTTTACATCGTCACAGCAACGCTTTGCTAAATAAAACTGGAACAGGTGAGAAGCTGAGCACTTTGAAGGAGGTTGGGATGGATGTCTAAGACAGCATTTTTTCTATAGAAATTACAATAAAAGTGTAGGTTTTGGTTGTTTGGGGGTTTTGGGGGTTTTTTCATTTATTCTTCCTCAGTGCTTGCCTTTCTGCTTTTGGCACAGAATTCATTCTGCAGTGCTTCCACAAGACATTCCACTCAGCATTCACTGGATTCAAATTTTCCATACATTTATAATCATTTCTGCAAGCACACTGAAGGAATCCTCAAATATGTATGTAAGCTTATCTGTAGGCAATAAAAGTGTGTTTGTAGGAAAATATCTTTAGTGGTTAAAACAATACCTAAAGGTTTGCTCAGGAACGCAGACACCCTCCTTATCATGGCAGCCTGAATGCAGCTGAGAAAATCAGGAAACATAAATACTCAATTATTTTTTCTTATCCCCCCAAAAATACTCTTGCTGTACAAATCTGTTGGTGTTATAAAGAGAGCAATTTTATAGAGATCTCCTCATCCACCTCTCACCATAGTTTTCATTCTAATTATTTTTAAAGAAAGGTGAGTAAATTCTTACCTTTGCAACCATTCTGCACACCAGCTAAATAAATTTAGCTCCACTACCATGCAAAGAAGAGACTTCTAAAATGCACAGCATGTCTTTCATATAAGTAAAGTGGTATAGAAAGGCAGCTATTTTCAACATATTGATTATAAAGCAGACAGTTCTAGTACATATGAAGGAACATACCTCAGCCTCTGATGGAGCTGAATTTGCTTTTGCCTACTGCTAACCTGATTTCACAGTAAATGATTTATCTCTCAGAAATGTCCTACTGAGGAAAAAACAAGTCTTTTGGATGTACACTAAGACATTTTAAAACACAGTTACACCTTTTATTTATAGATATTCCTTTCTCACAATTCCTTATGCAAAGATTAGATAGCTCTGCCCTTTTCACTTCTGCAACTGCCTTAGCTCAGACTTGGAATAAACTGGTAAAACTGAATAGCTGTTATGATTTAGGCATGTTTAAAATATTATTTCTCACATCAGAGATGTACTCTAATCTGTGTATTAGGAAAAATTAAAAGCTTTCTGCCTATAAATGTTTGGTGACTCAGCTCTTTAAAACAGAAAACCAAACAAAAAACCTAAAAAGCCCTAAACCCCCAACCACCAGGGTTAAAGATCAGAAGACTGGTTATTAAAAGGAACACAAAAAACTGCAGGCACACCAGTAACAAACTCCCTGATACTCTCTTTCAACTTTTAACTGCCAAAGAAATGGAAAAAACCCAATCAAAACTTGCTTCAAATTTGTTTCCAAAACAGACAGCAAAGCTTCTATGAGGTCACTCCACAAGGTCCAGATTAACTTTTGAAGCATTAGCCAAATTTGGATTCACTCTTATGACTTGATACAGGAAATTTTCAGTTTGATGCCTTTTCAATACAGTGTTGGTAGAAGCCTTGCTGTAATGACAAAAGATGAAATTTTCAAAGAAATTTCCTAAGTTAAAACCAATTTTAAAAGCTGCTATCCCTCAGGATCACTAATGAGATTTTTTAATGCATCTAGACACCTCTGTCTGTCTTACTACTCATTCAAATTACGATGAATTAAATTTCATTTAAACCCATAGAATTTTGTGATTTTCAGCCTAAGGTATGACTAAGGTGACTTTTATTTCTTCTGACATGAAATTTATTGATTTTTCTGTGTTCAGTTTAAAAATTTTGCCATGAAACATAACCTAAGATGGCAGCAACACTGCAAACCTTCAGTATCCCTATTTATAGTGAGGTTATTTGAACTTTTTTTATTATAAGTGCCATAAATATTTTGTATTATTATTTATATTTCAAAGTTTCAGGAAATGCAGGCAGATATCTTTATTTCTTATGACACTAATATGCATTTCAGTTTTGCCCGTCTGTGCACAATTAATTCAAACAAGACTACTAGAAGATAAATATAATAAAGCAATAATAGAGGAGAAGTTGTACATTAAATACAAGATTAACCATAATTTGTTAGCCTCTTTGGGCAGCGAACTGGTCTGTTTCCAGGCCTGTAACCAGGTAAAAACAAATATAAAACTTCTAGAGATACCTCTGTAGAGAAAGTCAAGAATGAGGGAATAAAGATGCTTGGAAATTAATTTCTCCAGGAGCTGTAAGAAAATGCTCCAGAAAACAGGAGACATTGTTTGAATGCACTACAGTCAAAAGATGGACTTTAGATAGGTTTGGATATGTAAACTTTTGTTATCAGTTGATTCTACCTGATCCTCCTAAACTACTTATTCTTAAAATACATGGCCATTTATCAATAAGAGTGCTGCAGAACCACATGGACAGTGTTTTGTAATCCAAGTCTATGTTAGAAGATAGACTAGGTTAGAAGACTGCTTACATGTGACAGAAAAGAGGAAGAGTTGGTCACTCTTGCCATATTTTATTAAATGCTTTATCATTCCATCTCCTTACTATTCTATTCAAGCACCTAGGGGTTTTTTGGACTTCATGTCATTTCATATAGTATGTTCCAAGCATGTTCACTGGGATCTGTTCCATGTGAAAGATTAAGCTACTACTAGTGCAAGTTTGAAGCTACTTCACAGGTTGGTACTGTTAGGGAAAGCTGCCACTGAATAATAACAAAAGAGAAGTTAGATCCAATATGAGGCTTAATTAATCCAATATCAGACATAATTTTAAGTCTACATGAAGGCCAAGTTTAAGTTTAAGTCAATTAAGTCTATATTTAAGTCCAAAAAGGCCAAGTGCAAGGTCCTGCATCTGAGTTGGGGAAATCCCAAGCAGAAATACAGGCTGAGCAAAGAATGGCTTGAGAGCAACCCTGAAGAAAAGGACTTGAGCATGCTGGCTGATGAGAATCTAAACACAAGCTGGCAATGTACATTTGCAGCACAGAAAACCAAGCGTGTCCTGAGCTTCATCAAAAAAACCAGCCAGCAGGTCAAGGGAGCTGATTCTCCCCCTTTAGTCCATTCTCATGAGATCCTGGAGTACTGTGCCTGGTTCCAGAGCCCCAGGCAGAGAAAGGACATGGAGCTGATGGGGTGAGTCCAGAGGAGGGCCATGAAGATGATCAGAGTGGCAGAGCAGCTCTCCTGTGAAGGCAGGCTGAGGGAGTTCAGGTTGTTCAGCCTGGAGAAGAGAAGCCTCTGGGGAGACCTTAAGCACCTTCCAGTACCTGAAGGGGCTATGGGAAAGCTGGAGAGATACTTTTAAAAAGGTCACGGAGTGACAGGATGAGGGGCAATGGTTTTAAAATGAAAAAGGGAAGATTTAAATTAGATATCAGGAAGAAATTATTTCCTGTGAACGTGGTGAGACACTGGAACAGGGTGCCCAGGGAAGCTGTTCATGTCCCCTCCCTGAAAGTGTCAAGGCCAAGTTGGATGGGGCTCTGAGCAGCCTGGTCTAGTGGGAAGAGTCTCTGTACATGGCAAGGGGGTTGGAACTTCAAGATTGATCTTCAAGATCTACTCAAACCAGTCTAGGATTCTATCATTCAAATTCGTGGTCTACTTGAAGACATTCTAGCATCCTAAAAACTTGCCTGAGTATTAATATCTCTTAGATGACCTTACCGCTGGAGTTTTTAAAATATTTTCAATTAATCTTTGCTTTCAATTGATGTTGTCTTGGAAATGTTTCAGCCTTAACAAGAACACAGTATTGTAAAACTCAATGAGATCTAGCTCAAAAATATCCTTCACTTTATATCAAAGAACAAATGTAACATAGTGGTTTTCACAACTCTACTTAGAATGATATCACTGTTTTCTTTTCCTTTAAAATCCTCATTCCATTTGTTTTCTGTTACATCTGTAATTTATAATCTTCCATTCCAGAAGCACAATTTCTTCACATTTCTTCCTTCTCTTCTGGCAAGTCTAGCATTAGAAATAGTAAGAAAATAGGAAGCAGGCAACAGCAGGCAGATGACAACAGCAGGCAAGATGATTTATCATAAAGATTATAGGCTTAAAGGTCAAGTCAAAATGTGTAAGAAAATGTATGACATAACCTCTATGCTAATGTTTTAGTGAGCTCTAAATGTTACATCTGAAAAATTATGACAGGTGATAATTGACAGTATTAGGATGGTGATAAAACTAACTGCCTATGAACAAACACTTGATTCACATGTGAACAGAAACCACTCCAAGCTGGTGAATTGCCAGTCAGCAGACAGGTTATGATGTTCCACTGGACAGCCTGTGTACCTTGGGTCTCTCAAAAATATGGCTGCCCTCTTTTGGTCTTTAAGCTCAAGTTTTCTTTATTGTTAAATATTTTAACTCTACCCTCTATAGTCAATGCAAAACTGGACAGGAAAAACATAAAGGTTAGACTTAAATGTGTAAAGCCTCTTAGCCTCCCAAATCCTACAGAGAACTGCTAGCAGCAGTCTCTCTGAAAGATCATCCTGAGATGGAAGAACTCTTTAATGCTTCAAATAGAGCTGAACCAGCCAATATCTCAAAGACTCCTGCAATGAACTTTAAGTGGGAAATGGGAAACTTTATCCCTGAATATCACATTGCAGGTGTTTGGCCTTGGTCCTCTGATTTTCTGGTAATTCCTAATAAAGGATTATCTGGTTTTGTAAACCTAGCTAAATAAACACTGAACATGTGAGCAGCTCAAGTTTTTTTCCAGTAGCTTTTCTTTGTAAAGATAAAACTGTTTCCACAAGGAGGAATAGGGCATCCAGAGTTACTGCCATCTACATGAAAGATGCCATATTCTACTTCTTCATTTCTCTGAAGCACAAGCTAACAGTTCTACCAAAGAAGTGAGACTGTGTAGAGGGACATCTTAGAGACTCAAGAGCACCAGGTTAATAAGTCTGACCTCTCTAACACCATACTGCTACAAGATTCAGAGCTTTATCCATGGAGAGATTTATTACAGTGCCAGGAAAGGAACTGATGAAATGTTTATCTGCCTCTTCCCACAGCACAACAATATTTTGCTAAGGTCACACAGAAAACTCTTCCCTAAACAACAATCTCCCAGTGCAGAAGCCCTAGAAGCTGTTAGCACTCCAGCCAACATCTTTCCATGGCACACAAGTAGGATAGCTACCAGAGGACTGCAATGTTTAACTTTGTGTCATCATCCTTCACACAGATAAAGAAGTGTAACACCAACAATCTAGCAGAAGCTCTGACCTTAAGTTTTTCACAAAGCCATGACACCTAGTCTGGTCCTGGGCCATCAATCAAAAGGGCCAGCCTGCAAAATCAGGCAACTGAACAGAATTAAGGCCACTGATAGCTTTGCTCATGGTTCAGTCTTCAGTCTGCACTTAGGGAATTATTGCCTTTAGCTGCAAAAAAAAAAAATAAATAAAAAAATAAATTGTGAAGTAGCTCCTCCTTTTATTTACTGGGCAGTAAGTTCACTCCAATCTAGACTCAAACTGCATCCCAGGGTGTTCAATAAGAAGACTGTGCTTCAGCTTCAATTTCTCTTAAAATGGCAAAAATGGACCCCTGAACTCATGAGAATGGTACATGTATGAACCCCATGCAATATTTTTGGAGAAAGAATTGGTAGTTAATGGTGATCTGAAAACAGGACAGATAGGGGTACTTATATGATATCTGATTTCATTTTCAGCTGCCTTAAAAATAATTACCATAAAATTGAACATCATATTACCCAGAAACATAAGTAATAGAAATTATTTCTAGGACTCTAAAATGTCCCTGCTCAATTAAAAAAAAGGGCAGATATGCCTAATTTCTCTAAAGCACAGCAGTTCATCCTTTTTTCTCCTTTGACTTCAAGTCCTGTTGTTTTGACATTCAGTGCTCACAATCCAGCTTAATGTAGTCATAAAGTCTAGGAGTATGGTGGAAGTCATCAACCTTCTCACTTTTCTTATTAATTTGGGGCATTAAAATAAATTAAATCCATGTTATATTAATTTTATAATATCTTAAAAGGGATTTTAATTTATTTTTTTTTCAGATTAAACTTCACTGAACTGATCTGCTGCCACATCAGCAAGGCTTCAAGAGTTCATAAAAAGCAGTCCTTGTAAACAGTATCTGTTCTGAATAAGTCTACATTAAGCTCTCCATTCCACTGAATTAAGAGGTATGAAATTATTTTTTTTATAAAAGTTAAAATTGAAACAAAAACTATAAAGTCAGATTTTTCCCTGCTTTGTTTCTGTTCTTGCAGTTTCTCTAGCAAATCATGGAGGATCCTGATATTCAAGACATGGGATATTACAATGTATGACTCAGCAGAAATTAATAAAATAGTAAAAAATTCAATTGCAAAGCTAAAAAACACATTACACAGATCAGCTCTCAAGAGTTGTTACAATATGGCATTCTAATTATGAAATGCATTACAGATAAACAGAATATGTAACAATTACAGTCTGTGCCATTTATTCTTTAAAATTATTTTTTTTTAAACTGTGTATTCATTGATCAAACAGCACTGATGGAAAAGGAACAGCTAAATCAAGCACTAGGGCTGGCTGCATAGCATCGAATATTGAGCTGCAGTAATATTGTAAAATAAGCCTACATGGAAAAGGTTGTATTGATGAATCCAATCCAATGCTGAAAGGTCATTAAGGAAAGAATCTGAGACAATATGCACAACTGCTATGATACTTCTCTAATGTGCTCGCTGCTTGTGCATCTTCTATAATGCTTGCCAAGGCTAACCACCTTTTTGTCATGATCCTCCTGGATTCATTAAAAACCCTATTAATTATTTATTAATCAGTGATGAGAAGAACACAAAAAGACAATCCTTATTCTCAGCAGTTTATGACTAGAAGGCAAACTAAACCTCATCTATTTTAAGTAAAAACCCAAATCTATAAAAAACAATTACTTCAATTTTTAAGTACTAAAGACTCCACATTCCTCACATTATTAATATTACAGCACTTAATGGTTCTGAAGCACTTATCAGGGATCTTGTAGTCATCAAAATCTCATTACTCAGCATCCTGATTACTATCATCCAACAATTTACTAAATCAGGCATGAATTTTTAGTCAACCACTATCATAAGTGGGAGCCTTAGGGGAAACAACACTTGCCATTTACTATATACAGGAGAAATGTTATCTTCCCCCTCAACCCTCTGCCCCATATAAAATACACAAAGGTTTCTGAGCTGAGGTTTATAATTCATTATCATTTATCAGCAGCTGGATTGGCTAGCAGTTGCCAAAAATAATAGACAGCTGCAAAATCTAATCAACTTCACAGCTAGAATTAATTAATTTCAGGTAGACCTAAGAAAAACTGTAAAGGATAGCCAAAATAAAAAAGCATCTAAAAGATAAAACAACATAAGAGAACAGTAAAATATAATGAACAGAGGTTATTTCAGACAGCTATAGTTAAGAGGTAATTAATATCTCAATAAAGCACACCTATCAAAGTCATGCTAACAAAAATTTAGACAATGATATTTACAGCTTATCAGAAGTCCAGAAAATTGCCATAGTATACTGAATGGATTCTGAATCTGGATCTGACTCTGGTCTGAATCTGAAAGTTTCTGCCCCTGGGAGTGGTTTACAGGGCCTTCTCATTGCACCAAGGGAGAAGTATTTTCTGCTGTTCTTAGTATACTCAACTTACACTCAGCTCTGGTTTTAAAATTGTTCAGTTTTCTACCATACTGGATAAGATCTTTAATCACTCAGTAACTGTTTTCTTTCCTAAGATGGCTTAGAACAATACCCAGCTAGCCCTCATTTAGCAGTTGCCCAGTGAAATTCTCCTGTCACCCATCACCCCTTACAATGCTTTGGCTTCTAAAACAGCACATGCCTCAAGCAAATGAACAATTTAATTTAGAGAGTTACTCTAATCAAATAAATTAATGCAGATGCCATACTCTGAAGTCAAGATAGATATAAGAATTTCAAGAATTGCCAGGTCTTAATTACCATCTTAAGGCAAACAACATCCTTGTACTTTGTGGTCTTCTTACTCTCCCCATCTTAGAACAGGAAATCTAACTGCTCACAAGTCTGGCAGGATCTGTTTGAACCTTTCTCTGTTACTCACCAAGTCTCAGGACATATGCAGAAGAAATTAGCCTCTTCTGCTTGCAGTGGAAAGCTTTCCAAAAGCACACAGAAACTTAGCTTTTGCCTTGAACAACATCACAGACTTGGACAAGTACCAGTTTTCAAAGAAGCTGACATTAACGCAAACTGATATTGTGAGAAATATCAAAACCATTATGTCCTAGAAACACAGTCAGACATTTCTTGCTTCTGTTTCGGGTTTACATCCTGAAAACTTAACTTTTCATATCAGAAGTTTCAAATGTTATCTTTTGTCATCAAATGATGGACACTTTGAAAACCAGGGTAAGAGAAGACCATACTCTTTGTCCTTGCTCAAATTACGAGAGAAAAAAGAGTAAACTGGAATTCAGGCAGACACCTGAATGTCAGGATGAGTTCTTCAACAGTGATATCAGCAGAAATTATTGCATTTACATGAAGAATAATTTTTAATTGTACAGAAAGAAAAAAAAACTCTGATGTTCCTGTGCTTTTTTGCAATCACACTTTGCAGAATAAATCTCAATCATTAATTGCCTTGCCAACTTGAAGTACTTAGAGGCAATGCTATAATCCAATGTCACTTTTGGAAAAGAACTATTATTCTACTCAGATTTTGGCAAAGAACTATTATTCTCCCTCTCAGAAAAAAACCATATCCTAAACAACATATGGAGACCCAGAGGATCTGCAGCAAATACAGCACCTTTCAAATAGAATAGCGAGCTGTTCCCATAACTGAAAGGCCTAAATGGAGACATTTAAAGATTCTGATACTTGAAAAATCAGTCCAGTTACACAGGACACTAAGGGCATGCCACAGTGATACTTTGGGTTGCATGGACTTTATCTCTGAATATTGATAAATTCAAGAGTTTTCTAAATATTTTCGTAGACTGTACCTGAGAATAACTCAAAGCTTCCAGAGAAAAACATGTCTCAGACAACTGATATGAACTGTGGGGTATACCTGGTTTTCTCCCTTGCAGATATAAGACAGAAAATGCAACAGCCATAGTTCAAATATCAGGGAATTAATGGTAAGATGCCTGTAGGTACAAGTTTTACTTTTGGAAAATCTAGACTAGACAATGTTCAAGCTATGTACTGTGTTATTGAGTATTACACTGGTTAACAAAAGAGATTTGAATATTTAATTTGCAAAGAAAAAGACTGACAGGGCTTCATTTCTGTATGCTTTAAGTATTCCAATGAAATTTTCCTTCAAAACATTTGCCTCATAAAAAAAACAGCTCACCTTACAGAATGACACAGCAGGAGAAATGCAGCAATGAAAACAAAGCAGTTACATTGGAACTAGTTTATACAGTTGTAGGAAGTTATTCTCTAAAAATCCCATTAAAGAGAAATAGTACAGATGAAGACATGCATGACATTTATAAATAGGTAATTTCTAAACTACATTTGGTAAAAATGTCCTTTTAAATCATATGAAAACGTAAAACACAAAAATGGATCTATCTTAAGGACAACCAATTAGATACTGAAATATCCCAACAGCCTTTTCTTAATGCTTTGTATTTCACAGTATGTGGAATCTGGGAAACTAGATGCAGAACCGAAGAAGCCTGCAATACCTAAATGTTTTGGGGTTTTTTTTCTTTCATTTCTTGTGATGTACTGCAAACAGCTTTCCATGGAAAAGTGCTTGTAAAAAAACCGGAGAGTTCCAAACACTGTTTCTGTTCTTGTCACGACAACTGTACTGCTAACACCACCCAGGAGACTTCCTTTCATATGCTTTCATTCCTTTAACATGATCAATTTCAAATCCCTCATAAAATAATCAGAAGCAGGGCAGAAGATGTCTTAAGAGGTAACTTACTCCAACTGTACCTCTAAACAAGCATATTCCTAACACAAACCTTCCTCAATATCTACATAAAAACTTTCAATAACAGAAATGCCACAATTCCCTAAGCCATTTAGCCTAGCAGTTAATGATTTTTAGTGTATTAGAGATTTTTTGTAAAATAAAAACAGTACTAGATCAGATGTTCCTCTGCTGTAATTTCAAAATACTTTTCCTAGCCCTACTAGGCAGACAAGCTTACAACATCTTTTATGTGTCTGAAAATTGCTTTGTTAAGTCAGTCCTTTATTCAAGAGATTAAATACCCTACATTCTTCCTAAGATTGGAATTCTTGGGGTTTCTGCCCATACTTCTTGTTCTCTGGATTCTTCACTTGAACAGGACATTTATGATAAAACCTAAACCCATGGAATTTTATGACAGTAACAAAGGTCATATTAAGTATCTCAAAATTCCACTCAAAACTGATAGGAATTTTACACTGGAATTATTCAATTACAATTGGAATTTACTTACCTATATAATCACTTCAGTGTACAAAGTTTTTTTCAGCTGCTGTAGTGGTACATGGTTGGCAGTACAGTCACTAACTGCACACCCTCCTTATCTCCAGCCACACTTACCATGCTAAGAGGCTCTCTAAGAAGGGTCATAATTCAATCAGAGGAAAGACCCTTCTAACACAGTGACTTCCTCTAGCTGTAACCAGTAGCAGGTGAAAATAAAACCAGAATGAACAGAAAAGGTGAAAAGAATAGTGTTAGGTATTCCTGGTTTATGGCAATTTGCTGCTTAGGGACTTCCTGGGCCAAACATATCAACATTGGCAAGAATTTAAACTGTAGCAAGGTGATGCCTTCTTGGGTTTTATTTTCCTATTGATTTCTCATATTTCATTGACTTTTCTTGATCACTGTTTTGGACTGTGCTGACACTGCCATGGAACTCTCCCAAATAGCTTTTAAAGATGGTGACACAGTGACATTGGTTTCAAATGTGTATTCAGGCTTCTAGCTGGAGTCAGGGCTCCAACTTATGAGAAATATTTTTAAATGTCTCTTTTCCTCTGACCAAGAACAAGGAACATTTTTGACACTGACACATAAACTACACTATGAAGAGATGCTGGCTATAGGCACAAAAACCATTCTATTTTTTCACTTCCACTGACCTAAGTTGTAAGATTTCTGTTTCTTTACATGGGACAAGAAAAAACACCTTTTTAAACTACTCTAACACTGTTAGTAGAACAGTAGAATATTTCATTTTCATCACCCATGCAAGGTTTTCAGAAGATTGATCAAATTCTCACCTCTGATACTATGACTATGATTATTCCACTGTATATGGCTGCTCCTAAGCAAAGGAGAGATTTCAGAAGACTTATTTTAAAAGCTGCACCTTTATGCAATAGGACTTATAGATCCCTCTCTAAATATGGAAATTTCTAACAAAGCTTCTTAAGTATGACTGCTTCTTGGGTTTAGTTTAGTCATTACACTGGTCAGAATGATTTCTTTTCCCAACTAGATCAAGGAAAGAACTGTCTATATTTCTATACAGAAAGTATAGAATTATTCTATAAAATACCCAATAACTGAATATACTAAAATGTGCACTGTAAATTAAACAGACTTTAGCAACATCATCAGAACATAAATATGTAACAGCACTCCAGAAATGCCTTGAAGCTGAAGCAGAATGCACTGTTCTAGGTCACTACTTTTGTCCCCAGGGAGGTAACTCCAAGCACCAATATCACCAACACTGAGCTGCCTCTCCTCTAGTCAGAGCAATGACCTACAGTGTCTTAAACACTATGCACACATGATGGGAAATCATACTGCATGGTATAGATGATTATGTTGAATCTTTTGGGGGGAAGAATGTGCCAGAGAATGGGAAGCTTAAATAGACTGCTTTGCTTTAACAAAATAAAATAGAACTTTCCTTAACTATTTGGACAGCAATTGTCGTGTCTGTCTGCTGTTCTAAGTGAGTGCCAGCTGTCATAAATCAAAATTTCTCAGTTGCTGTTGTGTAGATACAGCTTCTGATTGGATAAATCTTTGTGATCTTAAGTGCAAGAAGCCTAAAACTATTCAAGCCTTCAATTTCTAGTAAGAAGAATATGGTGACTTGGGATCTTCCTGGCTTCAGTGGGATGAGTCCCAGGGAAAATCCTAAGGGCTATGTAAAATACAATGAGGTTGGCAGTCAGCATTAAGTACCATTAAGATCTCCCTCAGAAAAACAAAATTATTGAAAATAAAGGTTTCCTGTGCATTTTTAGTATGCTTTTGTTTTTTTGTTTTTTTTTGCTACGATCTTATATAATTTTTATTTTAGAAGTTTCATATCCATTAAATAAAATAATTCTCTGTAAACCTGTTAAGTACATTCTGTGTCCTTATCATCTCTAAAAAACAAGTCAAAGGCCATGTCCCTTTTAAGAGAATACTCTTCTCCACTCTGTAGAAATAAATAATGAGTAAAATACATTTAAAATAAAAAGAAAAGCCTCGAAGTTTTAATTTAATTTAAATAAATGTAGAACTTCCCTGCCAGCAAAAAACCCAATAAAAATGCTTAAATACCTCTATTTTAAATATAATACAAAGATAACTATGTGATTTGATAAATACAGGTTAATGTCTCACATTTTCCTGATTTAATATTGCTTTTCCATAGCTTTAAGTAGCTAAAATTTATACAGTATAACCTTATGTTCAATAAAATATATATCAAATACTATATTAGTTTATATAATATGTATATTTATAGTATAAATGCTATATAAAGCACAGTATATAATAGTGTATATATATGAAGAGAGAAAAGTATCTGCTAACAAATAGCAGGCCTATCAAGCAGGTAGGAATCTGTGTTTACACATATAAGGAAAGGTATAATGACTTTAAAACTCATCTGTTAAAAGCAGTCTTTCATGCTTTATCTTCTTTAAGAAAATAATTGATGGAATCAAGAATTTTTAATTCATCATATTTGTTTTCAAAAGGAGGAGACAGTCCAGCCTAATTTGTTTTCTTTGGACATTTCTGGCTAGTGTTAAGAAAGAGATGCAGAATCTTTGCCATTTCTGGACAGTGTTTTATTCTGTGAATAATTCATTACCCTAAAAGAACTATTTGTGTAAAGATGTATTAATGAATGGCAATCCTCTCATCTTTGTTAACTTAACTGCTTCCCCACTCCTACAACTTCATTTTGGAGATGAATTTAAAGGAGGAATTTTACACATTCTGTCTTCTCATAACTCAAGAAGCAATTCCTAATTCCTGGAGCTATTGAAATAACATTTACACTGAAAGAATTACATAAAAATGTGAAGAAATTGGATTTTTTCCCAATTACAGCAATCTACCGTTTTTATAGACTAACGTAACTGATTATTTTCTTAATCCATCCATTTGTGACCAGCTATTTAATCCTTTGCAATCAGCATGGTTTTGATTGAACTGCAACTCTAAAACTTACTTTAATTCAAATGTTTTAGAAATTTACACAACAAAAGCAAAACCATTATTTTACATGAAAGCGAAAATTATTTGTTATGGGTGTAGGAAAGTTCCTTGACTAAAACTGTATTTATTAGGTATATCAAAACTTGCAGATTTCCAACTAAATTTTTGCATTACTAAAATGTTTCTGTATTATGTTATACTAATTAGTATATTAATATTACACCTATTATTTCTTACAAGGCTGCACAGTTGAACACATTTCATACCGAGAGGCACCTAATACTCAGAGTAATGTCACCATAGTTTGTAATGCTTATTACTTTTTCACATATCTCATCCATATGTTTTATGTGCAAAAATTCTATGATATTAATTACTTAATGTAAGCATTTAAGTCAGTGTTCAGAAATAACCTAGAGTTTAGGACTTTAACTACACTTTATGAGGATGAATGTGTTTATTTGTAATTCTATCTGCATCACGTTGCATATTCAATAAGCAAAACTAAAATTATAAACTCATAAAACCCAATAGAATTTGCTATGTCAAATTTATAACCAGAATGAATAGACACATTTAAACACTAATAATTTATGCAAACATTTTAAGCAAATAGTGTCATGAAGAGGTAATGCTGAGAGCACTTAGAATCATGCTTAAATAAGTGGAACTCATTTAATTCTCTGTATGCCTCAGAACATCAAGATAAGACTATATAAGAGTGGCTGAGTGAATATGTTGCTTTAAAAAAAAAAAAATCCTAAACCTCAGACATGCATGTGAACAGTACCATCTGTGGCTAATGATTTTTTTCTCCTGTACATTTTAAGCAATGAGGAACCTCACCTTGTTAAACCCTTGGAAGGGAATTCTGAAGATCAATATAATAAAAAAAAAAAATCAGAATTAGGCATCTCAGCCTTTGATATTTTTAAACTCCAGTAAACTAATACCATTCTCTTCAAAACATTTTTTATATACATATTTACATTAAAAATATAGAGATCAGCCTACAAAAAAGTTGAGATACAAGATGTCTGTAGTTTAAAATCCAATACTAAATGTTAGAGCAAAACCCTGGATGTTAAAGTTTCTAGTCTGCTTTAAGGCTTTTGTTATTTTCATACATTATTCATTTATTTCTAGCATCACTAAATATCTTAAGGATATTTGCATCCTACTCCCTATTTAAACTAAGAATGTTTAATCATAGTGAACTTTGATTAATGCTTTTCAGGCTTTACTATACTGATTTCTGTTTTCATATTTTGGCAGCTTGATAAATACTGCCACGTACATTTAGGCAATTAATTAAAAAAACTGATTTTTCTCCCGTCTGGAAGTAATTTTGTTTGTATGCTTGCTATCACCAAATCTTAGCCATAACTGGAAACATCCCATTTATCAAAAAGGTTGGGTACTCTTAATTAGAAAATTAAATATTTAGACATTCTTAGTAGAATGGACTAGATGTTAATTATGTCATCTGCACAAAGAAATATCTATTAAAAATATATTTCATTGCAGATATTTTCTCCTAACACTAAAAAGCTGGGAAACAAAAAATCCTTAGATTAGAATATTCCAAATAGAATATTGACAAATTGAAATCCATGCACCATTCGGCACTCAAAATGAATTTATATCTTTTTATAATGTTTGAGAAAATATTTTATACTTATAAGAACTAAGGGAAATATAGAGCAATACAAACCAAGTAACTGTTTTTATGTTCATTCAGAAATTATAGAATAGCTAACAGAAATCAGTTCTTTGAATTGGGGATAGGAATCACAGAATGGTTTGGGTTGGAAGGGACCTCAAAGCTCATCCAGTGCCAACCCCCTCTGCATGGGCAGGGACACCTCCCACCAGATCAGGGTCCTCAAGGCCCCAACCCACCTGGACCTGAACACTTCCAGGGAGGAGGCAGCCACAACTTCCTTGGGCAACATGTTCCAGTCTCCTCACCACCCTCAAATTAAAGAATTTATTCTTAATATCTCACCTGAAACCCCCCTCTTCAAGTCTGCACATCCTCTCTTCCCTACACACCACAGGAAGCACCCTGGTTATTACAGATTCATAGCTGGGTTTACAGAATTGTTTAAGGGAATAATTAAAAAATACTTTATGAAGAATTCAAGAAACTTTTCATAATAACAGGCATTAGAGAACCCCTTCAAGACTGTAAAGAGCAGGGACTGAAAGAAACAGCCACACACCAGTCCACATTGCTGCTTTTGCCTACTACGCTCTTCCAGTGAGCTACCTTATCCATGTATTGCTCCCTGCAAGCTGCTTGTGACCACCTCTTCAGGTACCTCCTTTTTCACAAATCCCCCACCCCTAGCAAAATAATATTTTTTTCTTTCATACACACCAAGAACAAAGGGGATTCTCAATCTGAGAACTCTAAGGGACAAGTACTTCCAAAACCACTGCATTTAGGTTTGGTAGATGGACCAACAACACAAACAGAAAAAAGCATTAAAAAAACCCATTACAGTTGGTGCCAGCACCAAGAAAAATCCAGCATAAAGAACCAAGACTGGTATTTAGTTCCTACTATGACAACACAACATTTCTTTAGAGCTCTAACAAAAATACCCTTCTTAAAAATACAGTAATTTCTTCTGAGTCTGTAATATTAGTCAAGCGACCACAGAATCATCCTAGAATACATATGTAAAGGACTCTTAGATTAATGAGTAACTCTTGCCCAACAAATTACTGCTTAGTTTGGCTCAACAGGTCCACCAGAAGCTGTTCATAAAAAAGCAGTTGTTTCAGCATGTCATCCCCTTTTCAAAACGCAGTGGGAGCACTTAGCTCTGATGGTATGCAGGGAACAGTGAACAGCAACAGAATACCTAGAATACCAGAATTCCCAAGATTTTCATGCCATGTAGTTGCCACTCATCCTGATGCAAATCCCAACCAGGTTTTCTTGGATATTACTGCTAGTTTCAGCAGATGGCTACACATTACTAAGAATTAGTCATGGTGTTAACACAGAAAAAAAACTCAGTTGGCCAAGAACATGTTTATTTCTCTTTTACAACCACTTTTGCTCATTCTCAGTCACCCTGGAGATACTATTATCGTATCAATAATAAAAATTCAGTGTACTGCTGCAGTATATTTTGCATTAGAGGATCTTCTCTGATATTGAATTTTTTACATCAAGTGCCAGAAATTAGGAAAATAAGGTCCATCAGGAAAGTTAACCCCATATTTGCTGAGCACAGGAAGAAGTTTATGCATTAGAAAGATACCCTTTTTAGATAGGAGACTGGGGAAAAAAAATCCCCGGAACTGCTGTATGTATTTCACTAGAAGAAATGACAACTGGATTTAGGCCTTGAGTCATCATTAACAAAGCAGTGGGTTGAACCAGTTCTTTAACATTTCATTTTGTATGTTCAATTTTAAAGCAATTGCATTTTTGAGATTTGCAGATCTAACAGCCATTTATTTGCTTCAGTAAGATAGTCACAATCATGTAATAGAACCTGCAGTGCTACTCCAGCAAAACTAGACAGGCAGAGAAGAAGGTTGGAATTTTTTCCCCTCAGATGAAACATGTAGTTGGTTTTATTTCTCAAGATCAGTTTGGATGCTGAGTTTTCCCCAAAGAGCACTGTTCTGTCACATATTTCAGACACACCTAAAGTGTACAAAGTCACATATTTTATTCTGGTTTGCCTTTACTCATTAGTGCTGTAAAATACTGAAGCTGCCTTATGTACCAGTGAAGCAATTACTTCAGCTTGGGAACCAACAAACATATTATTTAAATCAGAACTGAGTTTTGCAGCTGTCCATTCCTTCAAACAATAAGATACATTTACAAAAGCAAACACACACTTCCTACCCTTCTCTCTGAAACAAGGATTCACTTATTATTATGTGCCTTGCTCTTCTTGTCAGTTACATAGTAAGTATGACACCATTAAATAAATTCATTTTTTTATATTCAGAAATTCCTGCGAAGGGGCTTTTTGAAAAAAAAGCTACTTTCTAGATTAGAAAGGAGAATAAAATAGAAAAAAAATAATTAGAAAAAACATAGATGCATGTGTCCTGTTGGGACAGACCTACATTATCTTCAATTTTTTTCAGTAGCAGAACAGTAACTCACAGCAGAGGAAAATTTGTTTAAATGGATCACGTCTATTTACTGAAAAATGAAAAAGAGTTAATTTAATAAAAGCAAGAACGGTCCCTAGATTACACAAAATAGAATGCCAAGAATGTATAGCTTGTTACCTTTTATCTGAACAAGAAAAAGTGTCAGTCAGTCTCAATTAAAAGCTTTCTATTTTTCTTTTCTGGAAAACATCCCTGAAGCAAGCAACAGAAAGCATGGCAGTATCAGTAGCTGCCAATAGGTACAAGGATGATATGAGTAATATCTTTGTGCTGTATGTCAGGGCAATTCAAAGGGTCCTGCTTGTGCTGACCCCAGGTTCTAACATTAGTGATTAGCCCATTATTTGACCAGAAATACAATGAATATTACATTATTGTGTAGCAAGAAAAAAAAAAAAAAGACAGGAAAACAGACCATAAATATGGACACACGTCTACCTATCTGTCTGTCTTTGTGGTGTAACAGAGAGAGCAAACCCTATCTAATTTTAAAATCATATCATATCAAATGAAAACTAAATTTCTATCACCAATGATGAAGACCACTACAGAAAAGCCTTTGACTATAACCTGTTAGACATACACAGTTGATTATGTTGAAATGCAGAAAAAATGAATAGCTGGGAATACGCTGCCCCTTGCATGAAGGGCTCAGTACCCAGCAAGACATTATTCTAATTGAAGTAAGAGGAGTAATGTGCACATTTCAAGGTTTTTCCAGGGTGATGGTGGAACACATTTCCAGGCACAGGAACTATGAAGTGGGTAAGATCATGTAGCACAAGCTTCTGCATATTTTATAAAGCTTGCTCATATCCAAGACTTCCTAATATAAGTGAAAAAGCTATGTGTAAAGGAAGCATAGCAAGTAAATTCAGGATCATGTTTCTCAGCTACTGGTCTTTAAATAGCATTTTAAATAATCATTTTTGGTCACGGGCATCAGAATTACCCAATTGTCTATATTTAAAAATCTTGTTCTGTAAGTACAGATGACATGCTATGGACTGTTTATGAAGAAAACCAATAACCAAAAATATCTAAAGTAATTTCAGTCCTCTGTCTTAACCATAAATTATCAGGGGGAAGGGGCAGAGAAGTCAAATAATTAAGCAGCAATACTAAGAGCCAAATAAGGCAATTCCACTTTCCCTCATCAATACCCAGACACTCAGAAAGTCACCATTCTGTAGGAGTTGTTTTGTAGTTAGACTCCTTTGGTTGTACATCTGTACATCCATCCATCCATGTGGAGCTCTGCAGCTTATCTTCCTGCCCTGCTTTGCAAATTTGTGCTGCTCAATAGACAGTGCAGAAAAGAAATGCCTTGTCTCACTCAGGAAAAGTTTATTCTCATACTAATGGAATTATTATATCTGGAATAATTAGATTGACAACACAGCATGAGAACTGTGTACTTAAGTTCTGTTTCAGAAAAGATATTACAAAAATTTATATTTATTCTCAAAGAACAATCTAAATAAGTGTATGAGAAAACTAGGTGACAGGTGTGGTGGAAAAACAAGCTAGCAGATCACAGCCTTTCTTAGTCAATTCAAGTTTTTCTTGACAACTAATGGGAGAGAGAGAAGGCTCCTCTCTTTCACTCCCAAGCTGTTTCCACTGTCATCAGCAAAAATACATGTAATGGCTTAAGTGCAGAATACTAAAATATTAATCCCTATGCCCTAGTTTTTTGCTCTGTGCACCCTCCTGAAGTGCAAGAAGTTACTTATTTTGGTTATCTGATAAAAAATAGATCACTTCTGATCAGTGCAAACCACTTTAAAAGCCTATTTTTACTCAACTGTAAACTTAAAAGCAAGCACAACAAAGCAGCTTTGGTGCATTCAAAAAGCAAAAAAAAAGCACAGTGAAATATCATGAACAAGAGAGTTATCAAAAAAATATAATGAATTATAGTAGTTCATTCTTTCCACGCAAAAGTGTAGCAAATATGAAAACTGCACACAGTAGAAAGATTAACTCATAATAAATACTATGACTCCTGCATTCACAAAACTACCTGAAACATGCAACAACTATTTCCTTTTGTGTATTCAGGCCTCTGTTTCATTGAGTTTACCTCCCGACTTATCATTTTCAAAAATTAATTATAAGTTAAGATCAGTACAGCTTATTCTAGCACCTTAAATTATTTCCTATTAGTTTTTGGAATAAAAATGACTTAGTTTTCACTTTCTTATTCAAGACCAAACCTTCTTTCCTAAACCTGCTTTCACTTCTCTTCTGATGCTTGGACTATGCATCTTTATCATACAGAGTTCCAAAACTCACATATTCATAATATAAGTATCCAAAAATTATTTAATTAAAAATTTGTTAGTATTCATGGTTTAGACTTGTAATATAAAGAGAATTCAGTATCTTCTATGATTAAGAGCCATTCTCAAGGCTGAGCATAAGAACTAATTTCACCTTCAGTAATTTCAGAAAATGGCTTATGAAAAGGAAATTTCAGAAAATGGCTTTATTTTGTTTTTTTAAACAAAGCAGCTGCACTGAAGTCTCTTATTCTGGATCACAGTCTACTTTATGCAGAATTGCTCTGTGGGTAAAATATTAGTCTTAATTCACATTAAGTTAAACTAGAATGAAAACTTCACTAAATACAACCTTAGCTTCACCATAGCAGACAGTGTTGACCTTCTGGAAGGTGGTTGTTAAAACTCCAAAATGGACAGAGTCTATGGCTCCAGATGCTTCACCTAGTTATCTAATACTGTTGGCTGAATGTTATTTCAAACCTTTGCAAACCTTTGTATTGTGAGTGTGTTGAAAATGTATCAAAAGAGTTAAACATCACCATATTTTAGGCTAATCTATGGCTTTCTGGCTTATTAAGAGAGATTTTTATGACCTTGCAATACATTCTTAGAGTTATTAATGAGCTTTCTAAAATAATGAGTTTTCTAAAAATTCTCTTGATAATTTGAGAAATCAAATCTTTTTTAATTTTTCAGTTCTTAGGAAGCAAGGCCACCACCTTTGCAGCTGCATAGTTACAGTGTGAGGATAGACACACATGCAAGTGTGTATCCCTGGGCAGTTCATTCCCTCTCTTCTATGAAGATATTAGGATACTGAAATAAAAACTTAAGAATACATCAACACAAGGGAGTTTAGTTCTAATTCTGCTCAACATAGCCACAGATACAGGCAGGAAAAGTTCTCACCAAGATGACTTTTACCTGTATGTCAGACAAAAGCAAGTGAACAGATTACAGAGAGAAGAAAGCTGTAATTTTTCTTTGTTGAGTGCTGAGTGTTGACAACCCAATACCCAACAGTCTTTGGCTTTTCCAGTGGTACACACGGAACACGAAAGGTGTGACCAACAGCATATTTTGCAAAGGGCACTGAAAAGCTGACAGATGGCAACAGGGCCAGATCTGCTATAGAAAAACCCATTTTAATTTTAAAAATTTTTAGAAATCTTATGGGGCTTTTCATTGCATATAATTTCCAATACATTTCATGATGCTCTTCCTATATATCAACCAGTTTCCACAAACAAGGACAGTGAACTAGCATAAACAGGCAAAACATCCATGGAAGTCAACAGAGCTACATCATTTTCCCCTTTGGGCTTCCATATACTTTAGGTGAGACACTGCAGGAGTGAAGCACTGGGAGAAGAGGCCTTACAGAAACACAGCCCCTCAGGTCCAGTGAAGCTGAAAAGTTGGGATGTAAAAGCTTTGCTGTCCTATGTAGAGTCCTAGTCCAAAATCATCTGGAAGTTGGTGCTAAACCACTGTCATCCTTACAATTCTAGCATGATTAGTGTTACATTTGTGTACTCCATACCAGATACAACATTAGTTGTTCCTGTCTTCATCTATAACTTTTTTATTATCACAGCTGGAACTTCTCCAAGACAAGCATCTTAGTAAAGAGCTCGAGTCATGTCAAAAATATCCATTAAATCCATTACATGTTGAACAAATCAAGTATCAATGTGCCTTTTAAAAACACACTTAAATATAAGTAAAAAAAAAGCAAAAAAAAAGCACAGTGAAATATCGTGAACAAGAGAGTTATCAAAAAAATAATTAATTATAGTAGTTCATTATTTCCACACAAAAGTGTAGCAAATATGAAAACTGCACACAGTAGAAAGACTAACTCACAATAAATATATTTGCAATATAAAAGGAAAAAAAATAGTTTTAAATGCTTAATTTAAATTTAAATTAAATAAACTGAAGAATTTTAAAAGTATTAAATTTTAATTAAAACATTTTTATGGACATTAATTTATACACTAGGCTAGTAATCGTCCTCATTCATTAATCCAAGATATTTTTCTGTTATTTTAAACCAAATATGAAAAAGCACGTAAATTATGGTACATTACTATTTTCAAAAATCAAAGAAAAAATAAATATTAAAAAATGAAATTCCTTCATTTTTTCAGTGGTAATGTAAATCTGTTTTTCAGTATTTATATCACCATGTTTACTGCACACAGATAAACTGGAGTCACAGTCAATGAACAAATTAAAATTAATGACTCGGCAGAATTAATCTTAACATATGAGACAATTCAAAAAACTAGGAACACTGACCTGTGATAAGAATTTACTACAAAATTAGTGTAATGTAAATGCCTGTGCATATAAAATACACAAATCCATTTTGTCCAAGAGATGCTATTATACAACATAACTTTTGTAAATAACATGCATCAAAAATGTCTGTAATATACCTATCTGTATTTTATCTATTCATATCTTCCTGGATTTCCACTAAGAGAGGAATGTCTAAAGTTCAGTGCCATGGAAGCCCATCAAAAACCAAACCAACTTACAAGCAATCAATTAGACTGAAACAAGACTCTGGGTGGGGAGGGAAGAACTGGGGAGGAGAGGGAGCAAGAAACAGAGAGAAAAAGCAAGCAGCTCTCATAGAATCATAGAATCATAGAATGGGCTGGGTTGGAAGGGACCTCAGAGATCATCAAGTCCAATCCTTGACCACTCCCCCTGTGGTTCCCAGCCCATGGCACTGAGTGCCACATCCAGGCTCTTTTTAAATATCTCCAGGGACGGAGAATCCACTACTTCCCTGGGCAGCCCATTCCAATGTCTGATCACCCTCTCCATAAAGAAATTCTTTCTAATATCCAACCTAAACCTCCCCTGGCACAACTTAAGTCCATGCCCTCTTGTCCTACTGACAGCTGCCTGGGAAAAGAGCCCAACCCCCCCCTGGCTCCAGCCTCCTTTCAGGGAGTTGTAGAGAGCGATGAGGTCTCCCCTGAGCCTCCTCTTCTCCAGGCTGAACACCCCCAGCTCCCTCAGCCTCTCCTCACAGGACTTGTGCTGGATCCCTTCACCAGCCTGGTTGCCCTCCTTTGGACCTGCTCCAGGACCTCAATCTCCTTCCTGAACTGAGGGGCCCAGAACTGGACACAGGACTCGAGCTGTGGCCTCACCAGGGCTGAGTACAGGGGCAGAAAGAAAATAATAATGATTCCAAAGGAAATAATTCCAAAGAAAATAATCATGAGCTCAAAAAGTGAACTGAAGCCAGATAGAAAGCTTGGCTGGAGATTTCACCTTGTTTAAACACATCAGCATGTCCTCCTAAACTCAGCTCAGCTGAGCCAATTACTTGGGCAGCTCTAGTGTGAAGATACCACAGCAGGAGCAGATGATGAAGGTTCTGTAGCTCCAGTGAGTTGGCGGAGTGTGTAATACTGCAAAACACTAACATCAGTGATACATTCAGCTTTGGCAAAAAATTAAGTCCACTCTATTTCTGCTTGGCCCTCCCCTCCTAATGAAGGGGCAACAAAAGCCCCCCAAACTAAAACTGCCTTAGCTAGGAGCAGAACTAAGAGAACATAGAGCACTTCACAAAATCCTCTGGCTGTGCTATTTCCTGCCTGAAGGATGTCTGAGCCATGTGGGCAGGGTATGATTCCTGAGCCAACCACCTACCTTATTTTACCCGTTTATAATGCATCCTTCTGCCTTAACAAAGCTTTATGTTATGATATTGCTCATGCAGCAATATTGCAGACAAAAGCTTACCATATTTACTTTGAATGCATCATTATCTCTTATTCTTTATATGAAATGACTTTGTAATAAGATTCAGGATGTACAGAAAACTTCCATGGATGTTTCCTTCTAACTTCTACACTCCTCACACAAACATTTTTGTCTCTACTTTTCCTGCTGAAGAGCCTTTCAGGTAAATCAACATAATGCTCTTCATGTAAATGCTGACCATACCTTAAGGTATGCTTAAAGCAATTTAATTTTAAATGTATTAATTTAAAAAAATTCAAAATAATTCAGAAAAAATTGACCCACATCTTCTTACTGATTTGTGCAAATTATCTTACTAGTTTCATGTAGTTAGATAACAGTAGCTAATTCATGAACACATGCAATCTTCATTAAAATTAATTCCCAATGTCCCCAAAGCCAGTTTATCTCTTCTCAATGCAGTCCACTTGCTTCTAAAAACAGTGGTTGAGTACTCAGCACATTCAATTTGAAGTAGTTCACCACAGAAGCTGTAGAGCCCGCCAGTGCATGGAGATGTTTCCAAAGCCTCATTGCCAAAAAGTCCTCAGTAAAGTTCTAGCCCATAAACCATCCTCACTACACTGCTCTTCAGTCTGAGAAACAAGAGTCATCCTTACATCAGATGACATTTAAATTAACATAAAGACTTGATCCATTTAATCTAGAAGTGTCAGGCCTCATACATGAAGCACTGGTTCCTGAATCACTGAACAAACTTCCTATGTGCTAGTATAGTGTCACTGGCAAAGAACCCAATCAGTGAAGATTCTAAGAAAACCTCCAGATACCAGGAATAAGGTTAGGGATTTCTAATGGTGCCATTCTTCTGGCTTAGAAGTTTTTGGTTATTTTTTTTCCAATTAAAATATATATTACATTTGGTACCAAATTAATATCCCTAGCCAGTGTATAGTTTTATATCCCTCTGGTAATTCGGCACAAATCAGTAAGGATGGTATCCTAAGTGTTACGGTGTAATTTTACTCATACAATTGTAGATGGCATTTTTAACCAGCAGCCCTGGCCAGTGGGCACTTAGATGACATTTGGGTGTCACTGCAATCAATACATGTGTGACACCTTTCAAAAGACAAGTTTGTACTATTTGACCTGGGACCAAGAACAAGGGAGTGCCTCCTATCTCATCTTTCTTCAAGGCAGTGCATCACTAATCATATAAATCTAAGCATTTACTTTCATGTATTTTATATATTAATATTACAGCAGTAATTAATGCTTAGGTCTCCATTAGTTTAATAACATTATTGAAGTACATTCATCCCACTCCTTAATTTTTTCTGATTAAACAGATAATTAAAATGAGGAATAGTGACAGCTTGGTATAAGAATATCACTCCCAAGGAGACAACGAAATCTATCCAGATATGTGCAACATGTGCTTGTTCAACATCTAAGCATTTGTAAACACAGAGATACAAAAAAACTCTCCAGAAGTCAGGATTGGTCATGTAATGAAAAAGGCTTATGGTAGGTAGGTCAAAGAAAAGACCAAACGAAGTTTTCAGCAACCTTTGAAGATATTTAACTGGAATTTCCTGACCACAAATAGTTATGGAATGTGTAGAACACAGTAAATACTGCATTCAATTAAAAAAGCAATTTTGATTATCCAACAATGTTCACTCATTTTTTCAAGCCTATTAAGTAATTCTGGACTAGAAAGTTCTATACCTTTGCTTTGTGTCGGTCTTAAACTTTAAATGAAAGTAAACTTAGGAAGTTTTACAAGTCAGTTAGTAAGGAGGAAATTTCAGCATAACACAGTGAGCCTACTTAGATAAAATAAGGCTTTCAGCCCACGTACACAAAATACAAAACTTTCCTAAAGAAAAGTATGAAGCTACTCTGAATAACCCTGGGCTTTAGACTCTTCTGACTTACGTCAGAAGCCTCATTTTTTTTTCAGTGCTTTTAATTGCAGAAGATAAAAAGTAACAAATCAGGTTACAGTCTCAGCAGTAAGATTATCAAGGGTTTGTTGTTTGGGTTTTTTTTAATTTGTTTTGAGAGTGGTTTGGGGGCTTGGGTTTGTTGGCTTTTAAAAATTTCTGTTCTTCTGTCACAATCTTCTATAATATCTGAAGATCAAAGGAATATTAAAAAGCTGGAAGGGACAGTATGTTCAGTTAAAAGTCCATTTTATGTCGTAATAAAGTCTTTCTTAGAAAAGCTCTTTAAAAGTAAATTAATATATTGCAATTAACCTCAAACAAAGACAGTTGTCCAACAGCATGACAAGTTTCAATCCCTACCAGTCTCTTCCACTATCTCTCCTCCAAAAATTTGTTCAGCCCTACAATTACCCAGAAAATTAATTCCCACTCTGGGACTTACTTTTGAGATCTTGAAATTAATCAAGGGCAGACAATAAAGCTTTGTCTTTATGTGGTATTCAACTAAAGAGTGCATTTAAAATACTTCAGCATGTCTAACAGTATTAATTGCATGTATCATGAAGCTGCCAGATTTTAAGATACTAAAGAGAGGTCTGATATTAATCCCTATTTATTTTTGATACACTGAGATATTGAGAGAATAACAAATAAAAAGGCACTTACTTGATATATGCGGTCAAAGTTCACAAGGAACTTGAGGTCTTTCATAGCTATTATGTGATTACAGTCAACAAAAAAATGCTATACATGAAAATGCAATCTGGATGTGAACTACAGCCACGGTTTTCACTCAGTATGATCTGAACATTTTGTCACAAGAGTGAACTGTAAGAGCCAGTCTGCTGTCAGCTACCTTCAACATGCTTGGGTGCTGATTGCTCCTGAATGGTTACGTAGTTTTGCAAGTAAAAGTAAAAACCAGAGTTCACTTTCAATGAAAAAGTTTTGCATTACAATTCATCACCAATTCTTAAAAAAAGTAAAATATTTTTGAGGTTAAAACCATAGCATTCTTAGAAGTAACCATATAATTTCAAAGAACAAATGGGGAAGCACTGAGTGTTGTTTTCTTTTTTAATTTCCCATAAAATTTGCCTGATTTAATTAGGTATGGTTAGGAAAAAGTTTATCATTCCAGTGTTACTGCGTTTTGTATTTGGGGTTTTTTTATTCAATACAGCATTCAGTTCAACTGAATCAAATGTTTTCCAGAATTGTCCAATGACACTTCTATTTTTCTAACAATTAGGAAATTACAGGTGAAGCTAGAGATTTTTAGCAGACTGTAAGGAAGGTCCAAGAAAACCAAATCTCTCTATTTCCCCTGTCATGGACAGGACTGCTGGATAACAATAATTCCTATAATACAAATAATTTCAACTTGGCACAGTTCTTTGGTATTCGAAATCAAACAATTTTATGTATTGGAATTTTCTATTTCGAAAAAAGCTTTATTTTACTGGATTATTTAGCTATCACCAGCGCTCGTTCTGATGACATCAACTTCAGAAGTTGTTAAAGTTCCGGGTTTTTTTTTAATTAAATTTTGTGACCTACAAGCTTGGCAATTCCAGTAATTCCCATTTAGGTTTCCCTAGTGTTCTGAGCAGCCAAGAAGTTTAACGACTGACATTATTTTCCTAATAACTTCAGCTATAATCTGTTTCAATTAAACAGTTTTTTAATTAAGTAGTCATTTAGTATGACACTTCAGTACCATAAAATGCCAGATTCTGTCCCTGTGCTCATGTGTATGTTTGCATTTCCACCCTAGCTTTCCAGAGACTGTCTTATTTATTAAAAAAAACTGTTACAAACCAGTTCCAATTTATTTCATATCACCATTTTCCATAATAAGCCTAAAAGTCCAGGTAAATACAATCAAACCACAATTAGTTGGTTACTTTACTTATCTCTTTCTGGCTTTGAGGAATTTAGCATATTTAGGTGTAAGAAGGTTTACCTCAAGGTCCACATTCATTGCTGCTTTTGTCTGCCAGAAGCAACAAAAGATCACTGTCCATGCATTAGTCTAATTTTCTTCCTAACCACTTATTTCTTTAGTGACAGACCATTCAGCAGACACTAAAAGCTCCATTAAAACAGCCTGAATTATTGAACCTTTAGATTTCTTTCGAGACATTAATGTTGCCTAGTTTGATTTCACTACTGTCAAAATGACTTAGGCAATCAAACTTAATGGCCAAAAACTTCAAGGAAAAAAAAAAAAAAATCACAAACCTTCAAACTCCTCATCTCTGAACTACAGAGATAACCAACAGAGGTCACTGTCTGAGTGATCTTTTGGGTGCATTCTTCATCTGAACCCTGAGCATTTATCACTCTACTGGATGCCCAGCAGTATCTCTTTGGTCAAAACCAGCATCTCTGGAATCAGCTGTGCTATTGCCAATCTTTTATTGTACTTTAGGTTATGATCACCATGATGAGATTCTATTTGTTGCCTTCAAAGGCTACAATTTTAAATAACTGAGCTTCATTACTAAATGTAAACTTCAAAAACAGAAGTTAAAAAATCAGTACGTGATTTTTTTATCAACAACTGCTATACATCAAAGTTTCACTTACAGTTCAGATTTTATCTCCTGCATCATTTTCAGTGACATATTTAACACAGATGAATTTTGGGCATCATCAATATACAGCACCTTTTTAGTCTGGCTGATCGTGAGTTAGTAACATGAGATAATATTCAGAGTCACAGTCTGAAAAATAATTTCAGTAGTTTTAGTGTCTAACCAAAAGTCATTAATGCCACTGATTATCAATAAAAAAACCAAGAAGGTGAGACAGCTTTAAAGATTGTAGCAGAGAAATGGGATTTTCTGTTCAGTCCCTGGTGTAAGTGAACTGACAACTACTAGATTTGCTGTGATGCAGCTGAGAATACAGACCTCTGCATTGCTAAAATAACTGAGATGGTTTGGGAGATCTTGTGGATGCAGCCCTAGTTTGGTGATTAGTCACACATCCTACTTGGCTACTTTTGTTGCTTCCTTTCCCATTACAGTGGTTTTAGCACAGCAAAAGCATAGTCAGAGATTGGGACTCCACCTATAAAGGCAGCCTTCTTTTGCAGCTGCTTTTGAGCCAGAGAGCACCTCCTGTGTGAATCCAGGAAGACCCATACCTGCCCTTTTTAGAAAAGGTTATCTGTCAATCTATCAAGAACACAAATGAAGCTTAAAACTTAATGGGCCCGACTCATCATGGGGACAAAATTACCCAGCTTAACCTTGGTTCCACACATTGCACTCAAACAAAACTGTATCAGCCTATTGATGGTTTAAGATACATTTAAGAGTCAAGCTCTTCACTTTCAGGGTGAAGAGGACATTCATCATCTCATTGTTCTGGAAGTTACCTCCTATTTCTCTGCTTCTTGTCTGTATCAGTAACAGGGAAGGCAGAAGCACCTCTCAGCCCCATGCTGTTTAAAATGCTTACAGTGCTTTTAAAGAGCAACATGAAAGACTTGCTGCAAACCAGCATGGGAATAATCTTCCCTGTCTAACCATGGTGGAGAGAACAAAAACTAATGGGCTGAAATTGCAGTTCAGAGAGTTCAGGTTAAACACCACAAAACCCAGTGAGTATGGTGAAGTGTGGAATATACTGCCCAGGGAAGCTCTTGCATCTTTGTCACTGAAGAACTTTAAGATTAGGATAGAAAACTATTTACCAGGAAAGACACAGCTATTATGGGTCCTGTCTTGGGCAGGAGGATGAGAGGAGGACTAGAGACATCTTGAGGTTACTTTCAAATCCATTTTTGCACAACATTGCTGATGAAAGGGAGTTGCTGTTATTAAAATGCAGACAGGTGTCCTTTTCAAAATCCTACAGCATTTAGTGAGGGTTTCTTGCTTTCCCAGAACTTTGTCAAATTAATTCAGCTGATCTCACCTTGTTTCTAGACAAAAAAACTCCTAGCCCTGAAAGCTTAATCCTTGAAGTGAGTTCCAGACTCACAACCAGAGTGAGATAGCTGACTGCTGTATGGATTACCACGCAGGTGGGTGCAAGTCTAATTAAAATTCAGTAATTCTTTTCTTCTTTTGGGTGATTTTTATTGTTTGTTGTGTTTTTGTTGTTTTTTTTTTTTTAATAGATTCCTTCAAAAGATTTCCCTAAATTAGATAATAAGCCTACACAATATCATTTGAGGAGGATGGAAGATATAGCCTATTTACACATGACTCGCAGTTTCTTCGTGTTTTTTGTAGGTATGGGGTTTCCTCTTTTTTCCGTGATACGCTGCAAAAGGCTCCAGGGTGCCATGTGGAGGCCAGTTATTTAAAAAATCAGTTGTATATCAACACAAGTGCATGTGAAAATTCCTTCCAGGTCATGACTTGAAAACCTGAAGTTTGGAAAACTGCTTGCATTCCCTTTGGCACTTAACCAGTGGTGACACTATTTTCAAGCTTTCCTTCAGGACTATGGGTCTGAAAACTGAACTTGTATGGGGGAAAAAAAAAAAGTGAATATGTTGTTATCATGATAATTTTAAGAACCCTGATTTTACATTTACTCCAGTTGTTGCACAATTCACAATACATTTATAAGATAAAGAAACACCAAAGTCTATTAATTACAATCTTGTAAAAATCTTCATGCTCCAATTACAAAATAGTCTGATCACATTTGACAGCCAGAATTTTTACAAACACTTTCATTCCTCTTTGTGTCCTCCCATTAATCCTCCCTGGAAATAGACACCTGTTCTGAGGGTAACTGCACAAAGTATTTTTCTCCTGGTCAATACCATGCTTTGTCATCATTATAATCCTGGACACCAAAGTGCCAGCAGCTACAGATAGCACAGACCTCAACACTTTGTTTTATAATGCATAATGTAGCCAATTAGGAGACAAAAATTCCATGAAGTTTATAGTCTTCAGTGTATGGCCACAGAACACTCATTTTGACATGCCATACTTCTGGGCTCATGCATCTCCTTTCTGAAGCTCCTCTTGCCTTGGCAACAAACATAAGTTCCACCTTCCCTTACTTCCACAAGGTTCCAAAAGGACTATACCCCCATTAGCAAGATAGAGAAAGAATTATGGAATAAATAGTTGTGGTTTAGTAAATAAATGTATTTAAATATGCACTTCACGTAACATGAACTGTAACCCTTTAGAATGATAAACCCTGTTAATTTTCCTAAGACTGTCACTAATGGAAGATAAGCACTTAGAAAGGAAAAAATTACCTGGAAAGGTTACACTATCCACATAACATCTAGCTATGTAGCTATACAGACATTCCCTAAGAACATCAGTCTGGTGCTTAACTTGAGATTTTTCTGTTGTTAGTTCCATTTCATTTCTATGGGAATTATTCACATATGAAAACTGAATGGCTATATAGCAGCTGGGCTAATCTACCTTTTGCTTGGTTTGGAGTTTGTTTTTTGTTTTGATTTGTTGGAGAGGTTTTTTTGTTGTTTGTTTTCTGTGGATTTTTTCAAGTCTAGTACACACAAATAATATTGAAAAAAATGTCTACTTCTATCAGCTAACACAAATAATGATGGAACAGTCAACAACCTGCTGGTAAACTGTCCTCATGACATATAGTTCCAGAGGAAGAAAGCATGTACACTGCCTTGGCACAGCTGGTCAGACAGGTCTAAGCACAGGACAGAAACTGCCCTGATATAACTCTTGAATTAGGGCTCATGTAAAAAAACAAAACCCAAAACAAACAAACAAGATAATAATGAAAAATATTCAAATTCAATATATATATATATATATTTTTTTTTTTACAATAATTGGACTAAATTCTAAGAATACTGAAAGGGCAATGGGAAAGGAAATGTTGGAGCTCTGATTCTCTGCTACAACTGAAGACTGCTGTACTGTAGAATAAGTTTTCCACACGCATAAAATATGGTCACAGAAGAAATTCCATTCCACATTACAGCTCTACTAAATGTACAGCTACTGAATACTGTTAATGTTGTAGCTATATCTATTTTCAGTCTTCTCCTAATAAATGCATTACACAAATTGAATTTTCTGTAAAGACCTATAATAAAATTAATGATATTATGAAGCCATATAAAATTACATTATAGTAAAGCAGAAATTTAAAACACATATAAGAAGTTACTCCAGCAATTTTAAAAGGCAAGCGTTAAGAAGATGATCATACAGAATTTTTCCAAAAAGACAGGGAATTCAGGCCCTTCGAGGGTATTAAGGCTTTGATCAGCATTGTAAAATCACATCTGGATTGCAGATCATGAGGCCAAATATACAATCTTACCTGGAAATGAAATATCAATATCCGAGAATACACACCAAGTATTTTCCCTCCCAGACCCATAATACTTCATAAAGAAACCAAACATTTCAAATATATGAAGAATCTATATTAAAACTACTGTCTGGCATACTGCCTGATGTAACTTGATCACAAGTCAGTTCTCTGTGCAAGTTTAATACTTCAAAGGATGATTTTTTTATAAGAAGAATAAAACACTAATTCATGAAAACTATGTCGATTGTTCCAGTGTAAAAACCACAAATCCCCAGTGAGCAAAGAGTTTGTAAAAGCATCAGAGGAAGCAGAAAGCGTTATTAAAATCCCTCTAAGGATTCCAAGGGAACGCAAATAAAAGAAGCAAATATAGCATGGAACATTCAAAGAAATAGAAAAATCCCCCCTAGATGAAAAGGGCATCTTTTCACTAGGACTCATCCTTCATTCCTAAATGCAGGTTTCATTCATGTACGTTTAGTTAAGCAAGGATTTAATCTAAGTTGACATTAATGGTTTCCACAACCATTTGTAAGAATGAATTGCACATGCATGTGAAAGTTACCATTTAAGAAAAAAGTACTCAAACACATTACTGATAACTGTTTATCATTCAGTCTCATTCCACACATAGTTTGTTTTAACATATAGCTACTTCTTGAGGAATGCATAACAAAGTTAATTTGAAAACAAGCACTTTCTTTCTTTTCTTCAAAACCTAGTAACTGAGTCAAGATACCTTAGCTGAGCTCCTTTGTTTGAAGTATTCTTATTCTTATCATTAGTACCTTGCAGTTAGAGGCTGTCTTCTTATCTCTGAATGGACATCGATTATGCCTCCATTAGCAAGTAACTCAGTGCCACAGGAAGTGATCAGCAGACAAAATGTTTCATGCTGAGGCTGTTGCATCCATTGGTAATTGCTACTTGAGGCTTTTACCTCTGATTAAATTTAGCTAAGTCCCCTCCACTGAACATCACCAGTGCATTCGTGGTTGAGGAATAAAAGTGTTTTGTGCCATGAAGAACCATGGGTACCATGAGTGACAGCCAATCTTGATACTAAAATGGGGTTCAGTATGTAAAACACATTTGTAAGCCCCTCTTTTGCAGGATATGGGTTTATGCCAGTATATGCTTTTGGAGAAAATGGCTAATGATTCTTACATCATGCTGTGTAATGCTATTTGGGACACATATTTTGATTTTGTGCTTACTGAACTCAACTGTATTTCACAAGAACAAGGATACTCATCTTTGGTAGTTGGTTTCTTCATAAAAAAAATTATACTTCTTAAGGATGAACACCTTCTAACAACTGCATCTACTTAGGATCTTCAGAACAGCTATCAAGACTTATTATTCTCACTTTTCTTAAAAAAATATTTTTAATGAAACAAGGAACTAAAGATAAAACCTAATTGACATGCAAACGTGCTGTTTTCTACTTAGGCAACTCATAATATGACAGAATTTGCTTCAGGAAAAATTAGACTTAATACAAGTAAAAGGTTCTATGTGACACACATCTGTCACACAGCAATCAGAGCTAAAATCTTCAAAACCTCCATCATATTTTCTGTCCAAATCTTGACAGTTATAAAGTGCTAACACAGTAACGTGTGATTTGACCAGCTTTAAATATATGTCACACAGTTTGTCCACAGTCAGGTTTGGGCCAGGGAGCAAAATAGGAAGAGAGCAAACAGGGATTATTATTACTGAACAAAATTAACAGTATATTACTTCAGGTAATTGCAATGATTCATTTCTATAAAAGCAAATCCAAATTTAATTATATATTCTTGTATTTTCATTTCAAAACATGTTGATAGTAGAATCCTGCTACATTATGCTCTTTATAATAATTACTGCAGGTGTTTTCACACACACATTCATTGTAAGAGACACCTCATTTCCAAGCCTATGGGCCAATGGTCAAGTTCTGAGGATACAGATACAGCCTCTAAAGATCTTCTTCAAATGACATTATCTCTGCCCCACAAATTCATTCCATACAGATATCATATATGCAATTATTTAATATTTTCATAATGCAATCCACTAGCTCAAATGCTGCTGTTAATTTATGTTCCTACCTGCAAAGGGAACAGGGGCATCTTTATCCAAAGCAACAAGAGGAGGATCCAAAATTACAGTATCATTGTTTTCAGTTATGATTCCATGATATGATGTCTCAATCCAGGGCTTGTGTTTGTTCACTGAAAAAGAAATACCATGTTTAGTTAATTTGATACGTGTTTTACATCCATTTAGTTCATTATCTTTAAAGATTATTAATTGTACCTCCAATATTAATTTTATTACTCAAAATCCACTGACAAGATCCCTAAATTAAAACATCTGAGGTAACAGAAATCACCACAAAGACAAATGGTTGACACTTAAAACCAAATTCAACCAGATGGGTTTATTTAAAATAACGGCACTATAAAAACAAACAAGAACACAAAACTCTCCTAACACACAACTCTAAGCTCCTTCTTGCATTGTTTTATGGAAAACCTCCAGACTGGAATGAGTTCCAAGTTTCTCCCACATGATTTTCTTCTATGTGAAGAAAGCAGTAATAAAAAACAGGACAATAGAGAAGGCTCTGTAACTCAGCAGAAGGGCTGGGAAAATGACAAATTATTTTGTTTACTGGCTATTTGGAAAAAGCAAACAAAAACATTTATAACAAACTGAAGCTCATTCTTTTTCCCTGTTTCTTTCTTTGTTTAAACATTAGGAAATTCTGAAGTCAGGAAGAACGATCAGAGATCCTTTCAAAGCTGAATTATTTTACATTTTAACAGCTTATACGAGAACTTTGAGTTCATCTATACATTGCAAAATAAATTCTTTCACAGGCAAACTTACTTCACAGTGGTTTTACCAATTTTTGCAATAACTAAGCAATGGGAAGATTAAACTAGGGATGTGTCAGGAAAAGGTGAAATGGAAAACAGGGAACTCAAATCTCTCTTCATCGTGTAATGACTTTAAAGCCAGAGAAGAGATTGGAGAGCTTATGTAATGGATGAAGGCCAAAAGGCTTGTCAGGTTGAAATATTAGAAGCTATGGATGCAATTTCAGAGTTTTGTATGGCATTTGGGATTCCGCTTTGCAGGGCAGCTTAACTATTCTGTACCTGTTATTTGAATATGTGAATTGTCTCAACATCCAGAGACATAAATACTCTGGATTGTACTCTGCTACGAACCAAAGGCTTTGATTGACACATGCTGTACAGAATAAGAGAGGATCTCTTTACTGAAAGCAAATAAAATTTTAAAATAATGAAACAGTAAATCGGAATTTGCATATGTCACGGCCCAAACCAGGACAGCCTGGAAAGGGAACTCCTTATGAAACTAAGTGTTAAAGTACCAAAGCCAGCTTGTCCTTTCTCTGTTAACTGTATGAGCTCTCATAAAAATATAAAAACACCTAAAAACCCATTTCTCCAGCAACACATTCTACAGAATAGTTTTGTGGACACTTTTCTTTAAAAAACAGAGTTAGCATTCAGTCACTGTAATTCCACAAGCCTTATCTTTTTTTCCTTTACTGTTCCAAGGGCAATAACAAGAATCATATAAGTGACAGCAACAGAATTCCTTAAATTATGTCAGAGTAGGGAGAGAAAAAAGTACATTAGGAATATGTTCTACAACTTAACCCTAGACCTTAGAGACCAGTATTAGGAAGAAGAAAGGAACAATAAAACAAAAGTAAAATACAAGAAAAGGTCAAATTATTCACAAGCTCTTATGAGATAAATATCCCAAGGAAAAAAAAATGACTATACAGTGTAAACTTCGGTACAGAAATTATAAAATGGAAATAATCCTTGCTCTGGAAGAGTACCAAACAATTACTTTGAATCAGAATATCTATGCACTGGAAATATTTTCATATCACTAAACTTCTTCATCCTCTTACACAATTTTGGATCGTTGTTTTGAAACAAGAAATCTATAATACTGAGATAAGGAGCTGGTGTTCTTGTTGGAGGGTGTATGTCATATTTTCTCTGCTAAAGGTTACTAAAATATTGACATAGAAACTCTTATGAAATGCATACACCACTATATAGGCTTTCATAAGAGGCTAAATTCTAAAAAAGTACCTTGAGATATAACACAATGAATATTAATTAATATTTCACATTTCTTTTTCCAAGAGAAAAGGGCACCTACAAAATACTAGACTGGTTGAAATCAGTTTTTACCCATAGATTAACACCCCTCTCATAGACCTATGATATTTTCCTGTTCTTTTGCAGAATCTTTAAAACAAGTAGATTTTTAAAACTTATGCAAAAGTGTTTTGTCCTGTCTCATTCTAGTTGATTCAGATTTCAAGGAATTTCACAAGTACGTATTTTAAAATACAAACTACATATTCTTCTAGTTGTACATGCTGGATGAGTATCATTTTTACCTCCTTATCTACTCTGTCTCCTTTTAGAATATTAATGTATTGACGTAAAAACATCACCTGAAATTTAGCCACTTAGCAGTTCCTGTGTCTTAGAGCAGGACCTGCACCTCAAAACATGATTTCCTATAACTTCAGCAATATTTCCTTCTACCTTCCATTTTCCTAGCCCTGTCCTTCAAATAATAATTTTATTACCATAGGAAAATAATATGACATGTTTCAGACAGACTAACAGCCATTCAGATCCAGGCTGTTTTCATGTTTATTTTATTTTCATAGTCTGTCTGCTTGCAATTTTAAGCTTTTGGATTTAATAGAACCATCTTAAACTGGTACTCTGTATTCCAACTGCAAATGCACTTTGCATGTAAAAAAGAAATGAAGAAAAAGGCAAAAGAAAAAACGACTAATTCTATAGAATCTGCAGGAAATCCCATGCCCCCAGGAATGAAATGCCCCCTTGAAAGTCTGTTCAAAGATAACCCCTGAAATTTTGCAAAACTAATACAGAGAAGGGCCAGATTATACATAGGAATCCCAGAACATGTCAAACTCATACATTTTACTTTGATGCCTTTCCCACATTCTCTCTGCAGTGCCCTAGGTTTCACAGCTCTCAGACAGAATGCTCAAACCCCCACTCTGCTTCCTGCCACCTGATTGATGCACATTGAGGAAGCATCCAAACCTTCCCAGCAAACTGCCCTGCAAACTCTTCCTGCACCCCAGCCCTTTACAGCTGCACCCAACCACCCACCCCCACCTGCACTGCAGCAGCAACAGAGCACAAACACAGACAAGACAGTGATATGTCAAATACAGAAAAAGAAAATATCAGCCACCCCTCCCACCCAAACCCTAAAGACCTTTACTATAAAGGGTGGCCATGGGCACACAAAACTCTGTAATTCCCACATTACAAGATGACTGCCTGCTTTATCAGACTGCAAGACATGCACAGGGCTTTCTGAAGGCAACCAAACTCTCCATAAATTAAACCCTCCCAATCCCAATGCCTGTGATCAGAAGTGTAATTTGCCAGTGCATAAATATTATTATACCTGGACTACAGTATAGAAAAATTGTACGAAGACAGCATCTCTTCTGCAACTCAAGATAGACACTTGTTTGGGGAGGGGTTAGAAAGCAGTATGTGTACAATGAATACAGTGCAATGGTAATTCCAAAATTCAGATGGCTTCTTAAAATACTTAGAAAATGTCATTGATCCAAAAGTAACAGCTTATAAGAGAACTATAGAAGAGAAAAAAAAATATTAGAAGCTGCAAATACTCAAACTTAGGGCAGAGTCAATGTTGTCTAGCTGATTTCAAAACTCTCAGAAGTTAAAACTTGAGGTAGCAAACGATGAAAGAATTGCTATAGGAATGAAATTGTTTTCCTTTTTTCAGAAATAAGATAACGTCTCTATTTTCCATTTAAATGTACTAATAATATGTTCTCTCATCTCTGTCTAGCTTAGAGAGGTTGTTGATTCCAGGAAAAACTGTCAGAAAATGGGGGCTTTCTTACCACTCAGTTCAGCTCTAAATCCTTTCATCTGCTGAATGCAAGGAGCTTGAGCTGCTAAGCCTACTGGAATCCCATCTCCCTGTGTGTCAAAGGCCTCCTCTAAAAAGCAGCCACATTGAAGATGCTCAGGAAGCCTTTTAAATGTATGTATGAAATGCCATTAACTTCTGTAGAGTACAAGAGACCAAAGCTCACGCCTTATGCATTCTGCAATACCAGCACAAGTCCTTATCCTGTACAGTAAAGATTATGCTTCTAATACCCCATGAGGGGGATACTGCATAACAAAAATCCTAATGGTGTAGGTGACATGCTGAAATCTGCAATGCATGATCCTTATGGCTGACAAACCCACCTCCCCAGAGCTGGTTGCCATCAGGCTAGCAGCCCATTCCTCCTTTGAGATGATATTCACTGGGTAAGTGGCACAGTAAGACCTGGGGGGTCAGCAAGGGCTGAAGTTTCAGCTCATTGTATCAGGCATTTCAGAGAAAATGGCTACTGAAAAATGAAATTTCTCCATTGTTAAAATCCAGTGGCCTCGTCTGGATGATTTTAACAGCCATGGGCTCTGGATCAAGAAATAGAAACTTTAAAAGGGAAGAGGGAGAGGTCAAAAGATAATTTTGACTCACAATTGTGGCTTGTGCCTTGTTCACTCTTACATGTTCAAGCAAGAAGTTTTGAAATCTCAAGTCCTTAACAGAAAATTGCTGGAGTCTCCAGTAACTCTAGTTAATGATAACTAGAATATTTCAGAAACTGTGTTTTCAACAGGCAAGTCCTTTTCACATAGTTCAAACACGTGACTGTATTGTGCACACATAACTTTATAACATAGCAGATCTTGATTCTCAAAAAGCAGACAAGAACAAAAACTATAGAAAACTGGGAGACTTGGGAGGTTAGGTCACTGAATAGATGAGAATTAAGATTGGTAAAGAATTTTAATGTTTGTCTGGAAGGCAGAGAAAACAGGGACATAAAATAAATCCATTTTGATGGAAAAGTTAGAAGTGGAAATTGAAAATGGCTGGGAAGTAGAAATAAATAAATGTTTGTATTTTACAGGATTAGATCTCTCTCTGTACTAGGAAAAATAACACTGAGTGGCTATATCAGCAGAAAACAATGCTATGTTTCCTCACATACAAAAGAAACTGAAAACATTCCTGCAACTTTCATGTATCACACATATTTTAGATGATTTGTCAGACAGATTTTAAAAGTATTTATTTATTTATTCAAATGATGTTTAGTTCTCCATGGGATGCCGTTGAAACACCACTGAGTTTGTTCTGGATTTACTTTCACATAGATAGATTTAAATCATAAACTTTTGTGCTTTTACAAAAAATAATAATGGGTAGTCCCTGCCCCGATTAAGGCAATGTAAGTTTTGACACTAAGTTAAGGCAGAATTTATATGATTAATGTATGATATGTGATTATGAGATGTGAACTCTTTGGGGAACACTGGATAAACTGGCATGGGTCTGATTATGTTGCACAACAAATACCTATTTTTCACAAAAGAAAGTCTTAAGCCCTAAGCATTTTCTGACCTGCTGGCTCACTGCCAGCTTTCAAGTAATGGACCATGTAGATTGTGCTCTCTGCCTTTAACTGCCTCTAAGCTTACAAGTTACTTTTAATAAAACAAAGAAATTCCCTCTCCTTGATTAAGATGTTGAGTCATAAATGTATCTATAGATACTTATCATAACTGATATACCATAGAGAATATAAAACTGAATTCTGAAGCACCACAGCCCATCTGGCTCCTTGTTCAGACCAGGAAGTTGCCTGTGTAGACTTTATAAAGGATCAAAATTGTGATTAAATTATGAGTCTATCCCACAATAAGCCACAGGAACTTCAATGGCACACATCTTATTCAGCCTTCATATATCAAATTCTATACAGTTAAAAGTATTGGGGAAAGGATCTAACAGAATACAAGTGTTTTCTTTCATGTCACAAACAAATGAGGTTCAGCTTTCCTATGTACTGAGTTGTACTCAAAAAATATTTCCATTTATCTAGATTACTAATGGTTACCTTTAATTCAACACAAATTTCTTATGAGCAGCTTCATTCTCATTTGCTACACATAAAAACTTGAGATTCACAGTTTTTAACTCCTGTATAATTTCATTTAACTTTCTTCAATATTTATTAACTCTGTGTTCATTATCTGAAGCTGCCCCAGTCTTTCTATTTATACTGAAAGCTGTTCATAACATGGATTTATTATTCTATTGTGAGATTTTACAGCACACATTTTGAGTAAACCTGACTCTAGTCTTTATTCTGAAACTAAGCAATAAAGTTTTGTCAGATGATCCTATCTGAACAGGAAGTCCAGCACAGTTGTTTCACAGACTGGATATAAAATTATTTTAAAAATAATCCTGATATTTAAATTCTTGCTGAGGAACATACAGCTACACAACTACAAAAAACTAGTAAACATTTTTAACTCGATATTGTGCTGTCATAAGAAACAAAAAACCTTCAATAATTATGCAGAAAAGCAAGACTAATCCCCCTAATAGCAGCAAAGATAAAATTCATTGAGGAGTTACATCACCTGAGATGTTAAAACCAGGGAATTCCAATTGCTGACATTTCTTCCAATAAACAGTCTCAATTATGACATCTCTAAAATGAACATTGTAACAGTTACAGAACACTAGGCATTTTAACATTTTCTAAGCAGATTTTCAAAGGTATTCGTTTTTCACTGCCTTCTAATTCACATTATTAACAGCTTCTCTTTGTAAACACCAACTTAGGTTGTAGTTTTAAAAATGGAAATTAAAGAAATTTAAGTTTTATGCACTCGCTCATGTCTCAAGAACTTCAAGAAAGCTCTGAAGAATGGTATTTTGAAAAATTCAAAGTTAAAAACAGTATTAGATTATAAGGCTGAAAAAAAAAAAAAAATCTTAAACTGTAAATTCTAGAAAAATTTGTGCTGTACTATTTTGGCAGCACAGACTCTTGTGTGATTTTACAAATTTAATCTCACTGAAATCCCATGCTCCTACACCTAAGGCTACACATTTGGAAATCTTGGAAAATAAGCTACACATTAATGCTATGGATTTCAAACAAGTTTAAATAGAAATAGAATATTCTTTTAAATAGAAATGCTAATAATTATCTTCCCAGATTAAAAAATTAAGTGTAAAAATCATTATCAGTACTGTAGGCAGAAGTGCACTCCAGAAACACTGAGAGAAGCCCATTTGCAGATACTTCTGTGTTTTATTTTTAGATGTCTCTTCAGTTAAAATATAACTCAAAGTAAATAAATTAACTGTCCATTCTCACCCCAAACTTCTCTCCAGACTATGCTTAATCGCTCCCTAAAACTGTCTCTAACTTTAGACTGATCATATAATGAATGAGGAAGAAGACAGCCAAATAAAGAAGCCCAGAGATCACTTGTATGTATGGTTTACCTCTTTTTCCTCCCTCTTCTATCAAACACAACTAGAGACAGCATTCTGGGCTCTGCATTGGCTTTCAGATACAAACATAAATGTAATTCAAAGGTATCTTTTCAGGTTTTTTCCTCAAAAAAAGACTAGTTTCTGTCTGTTTCTGCTCTACTCAGAAAATGTGAAAGTGCTTCCAGACTTGTGGAACACTGTACAAGGTACACACTGTACTCCTCAGAGTAAATAAAGACTATGTCAAGAATGACCAATCTTCTTGACTGTATAAAATCATAACGTAAAACCTCTTCATCTTTAAAAACCACAAAAAGTCTTTGACTGGGCCACCAAGCAGGAGATGAAAATGCCAGCAGGTTCCTTTCTCTACAGTGGCATGCAATGTTTCACTCACTTGCACAGAAACCAAGTGACATCTGCTACATTGATTCCTGATTTGCACATCTTCCCACCAGCAAGCACTGAGATCAGGAACTGAGATTGGACACCTCCTCATTTTCTAACATAGCACCACTTTGTCAGGTGTTACATGCACTCTGGGAAAAGGAATCTCATGAAATCCACATGGCCCATGAGTCATGGGCAAGCTCCTAGGTCTGCTGACAGGGCTAAAGAAAAGAAAATTATAATGGAAATCTGCTGGTTCTCAGACATAAAACTTCGTTATTGTATCAGTGGCTATACCAGAGGACTAACAAGCAAACAAGAGCCAAATAAATAATCAATGGTCAGAAAGATAGGACATCCATCTCTCAGACACCTCTGTCACCTTCTATGTGTATGGTTTAGAAGCTGATAACTCAGGTATATTTCTCCACCAAAGTCAAAATACACATCTCAGGTAAAACATATGATTTTGAGAAAATCTGAAAGACTGGATGAAATTAACAACTTTCTCTCCCCCCAGAAAGCGACAATACTAAAATAATGGAATGCTCAGAAGAGCTTGACAAGAGTACTTGCATAAGGTATTCTCTTCATGTCTATAAACTCATTCAGCATTCATTTCTGTCTGCCTACTCTTAAAAATAGATAAGCTTCAATTCATTACTTATTATTATTCCTTGATAATTACACAGTTCATTTCTTAATTACTGTCAGCTGCTGTAAAGAGAGTTCCCAAGGCTTTGGCCAGTGTAGAAAAGCTTGTTTGTCAAATGGAAGTTAGAATGATGGACAAAAAAATGGAAGTGCATGATGGGATTTTTAGTTAATTGGTTTTCTCATATCTAAGTACCAAACTATTTTTCCCATCTTAATCACCTTGTCCTTAATTATCAACTACTTCAATGATAGATAATAAGTAAGATTGATTTTGACCCATGACCTATTAGCTTTTGTCCTACCGTGTTGCAGATGGGACAAACTTTATTGAAAATTTATTTCATTTAATTCTTTTTATTGCAAAAGGTATGGAACAATGAATTATGATTATGTATTTCACAGTTCATTCACTTCTAGCTGATCATTTGATATTCATTACTCTGGTGACAAACATGTCCTGTCATTTTTCCCCGTTGTTATGCACATAATATCTGCATTTGAACAAGCAAAAAGAATTTTGAAAGGAGACTTCAATCAGATTTTCATCAGGAAAAAAAAAAGGCCACCAGCTTATCTTGTTACATTAGCTTCCATGGCTGCTGTCAAAGGAACAGATGACTAAAATCACATTTCTGATATTACTTACAATCTGCTTGAAAAAATAGGTTTGGTTATAAAAATATACAGCTATATAAATCATTCCCATGAAATCTGCAGAAAAGGTTAAAGCTCCTGGACATATTTTCAAGAAATAAACTTTGACTTCCATTTTTTTCCAATATTTCAGATCTTACAGATTTCACAACACTGAAATCATTATTTCAGTATTTTAAAAGGTCATACAGGACCAATGATTAATTGAAAAGGCAGTTAACAAAGGAGAACTTTGTTTCTGGACTTCCTAAAGCAACAACTTCAGACAGTTTCTGTGTATCAATTCCAAGTAAGAGGTTCTGGATACTTTTCTTCTGAGGTTTCCTTACTCAGAAATAGTTGCTGATAATCAGTCTTTCATTCATTGATTGTGTGTTCAATGATAAAATCAAAAAACACTCTGCCCTCACAAAATCTGTGTTGCTAACAGAAAGATTTTCCAATTTTCTTACTTTTAATTTTAACATCCCATAGAACAGGTTCTGTCTCCAATATAGGTTACATTATAAGAAATATGACAAGTTGAATATAAAATAAATAGAGCAAGTGAGTACAGTTCAAAGAGAAGCCCACATAAAAAGCCATGCCAGAAAATATACCTCACTACAAACCAATAGAGAAAAAAATGAAGCTTTATGATAGCCACTGCCAAACCATGTCAATAAATGAGTATATATGCTGGGTGACCAGCCTCATAAGAATCTTCTCTATTACTTTATGCAGAACAGGCAGGCTAAGGCAAAAAGAAAATGTTGGGCACCCATCAGAACATCCAGGCTTCCCTGCCAAGAGTCAAAACTACTATAGAATAAGCCAGAATGCAGAAAAAAGTGCCCACATCTAGATAAATGTAGAAGTCACTGAAAGGTCAGTACTTATAGTTGTTTATTGCCCAATTTGGATAAGCCATTGACTGACAGGACAAAAAAACAATTAAGCAAAGCACATTTTTATTTCTTTCCATTCTGCAAATAAATTACAGTCCTAAATACCTCCATGTGTATGTAGAAAGCTCGACCATGTGTAAAGATAGAAAGCTCTGAATATGTTATGTCCTCATATGAAGTGAATAACATTTGCAAGATTTATCTGGACTAGACAAAAATAAGTAACTGTCCAGAGTATTTTGTGGGGAAAACCTACATTTAAATCCAGGGTTTGGATGACTTTAAACTTCATTTAATCAAGATCCATGCACAGTACCTTGATAGTGACACTTAAAAGAACTAGATTTGCTATATTTAAAAGTATAACAAGAAACAGCAGAGTTAATTGAGTATTTGCATCAAGCTTGGGACCCAAGGAAAATGCCTGCAGCTACATAAAATTGGAAATGACACCACATCATCATGTAAACACACATTTAACAAGGCTGATACAGGGATTTAGCGATTGGCTGTGTTTATAACAGCACATCAACACTGCTCATCAATCTTAGCTGCTTAGCACAGATTAAAAATAAAAAAACAAAAAACAAAAACCCCAAACAAACAAAAAAGGAACACAATCAAAACAACTGAAGGTTGTCCCTGTTTCCTAAATCAGACAGAAAACTGTCATCTGTGCTTTTCCCCAAGGAAATGAGGCTACAAGAGAAAAAAGGTTAACTTGGTTATAGAAAAAAAGGTATTTTACAGAATTTGTGTCACTAAGAGAATCTACAAGCTAAATTCACATCATGCTTAAAGCAACTACAGCCTGCAAAGGTCAAAAGACTGCAGTGGTTCAGCAAGAAGAAGCAGAAGGGGACCGCTTATATTTGACTCGTCTCATACATCAGTAGTTCCCAAACACAAAGGAGGAAAAACCCTGCTGTGAGAAAGGCCAAGAGATCTGGAGCAGGATTAGCAACCTTTCAAAAGTATCTTCTTTTTCCCAACAAAACTCTGGGTGCCTTTATATCAAGGAAGCTGACTTGAATCTACCAAAAGCAGCAGTAGCTAGACCCTCTGTTGCTAGATCCTTCTGGGTTTGATCCAAGCTTGGAAAACATCATACTTGGATCCCAGAGGGCAAACAACAAAGCTCACATATGTCAGATCTTAAAGGAACTCAGCTGGGGCAAGGCTTTGGGAGCCACCGCCTCTCACAGATCCACATCAAACAGTATTATTCAAATATATCAAATGTGTTCATCCATTTTAACAAGATGTAGATGACAGAGGGAAAGGATGATCAGCAAGCTGCCCTAACAAATGCTGCATGTACTTCCATCAATCTTAGCATTGATACTATACAGCATATTTCCATACCAAAGTGGTAAAAAAACATGGACCTTGTTCTCATGTCTTTGGGAGGAGGAGTGAAGAAGAAGTCACTAAATTTGTTGGGTAGATCCCTTGTTAGTTAAATGCTAATAAATAAGAGCCACATTAACAAAATAACTCATCTGCTCTCTCCTAGCTAGGAGATAAAACTGAACAAAACCAAAAATTCTAAGATGACTGTGCAGATGACATTTGCACTGGACTAAATAAAATCCCAAGAGTTTAAGTAGCTGATATAAAGGTGACAACAAATCTGTAGAGATTTGCCATACTTGCAGTGCTGGATTACAACTGAATGCCTTAGAATTCTTGGGCCCTGCCTTTTGCCCCATGTTTTTGAAAGATAACTCTGCTCCCCAGCACCGGGACTTCGAGTCCAGTAGTGAATGAGCTAATAAACTACTTCAAACATTCAGCTTGGTGCACCAAGTTAAAAAAAAAAAAACAATCTCCCTTCAATCTAGCATCTTAATTGCTTTCCTCATTCCTTCCCTTGATCACGACCTGTCACTGCTATTTAGAGCTGATTTGGAAGATGTAACAAAACCTTTGAGAATTTTACAGACTCAGGAAGCTTCTGTTCCACAAACACCGCCTCAAATCCCACATCTCAACTCTACCAGCATAATCTGAAAGAGTATTACATACTTCAATGACATTACTCCAGTTTTTAGGCCAAGATACCAGCCCTGGTCATGTTTTCACACACTTAGGAAACAGGAGTTTAAAATCTTTTGTGAAATATACTCATTAAGACCTCAAGACTATGTCTATATTAATTTGAATATAAAGTGTGTTCTTCTAACTTCTGATGCTATTTTTGTTTTTAGGCAATGGTCAGCTCGCACTGTTTGCAACAGACACACTAACGAGAAGCAGTTTACAGGAATCTTCACAACAAATACCCAATATTTCTGCCATATGCCTTTGAAACAGATTGTCATCTTGTTCAACATACAGTCTGCAGACTGAACAGGGACAGTGGTTCAGCTGCTTCCTCTTCTGAAGAGAGGAGCATTAGAAAACCTGGTATTCTCTGTATTTTCTTTTTACAGACCTTTACCTCTGCAGCTAGACAAAAGATGTACATGTGCCTAGTACGAATGCACAAGGAAACAGCTTTACAATTCTTTTTCAGAACTTGCCACTAGATATATTACAGTAATTCTTTAAGTCCTTGGACACTAAATCATTAGGCATGGGCTATTTCTTGCATTATCACTACATTACTAGATCATTATGAAAAATAAAAGTTCTAATCAGCATGCACATTTATGAAGTGCAGTGGTTTGAAACTACCCCCCCTTAACAGCCTATACCTTAGCACCAAGCAAAATGAGGTTTCTTCTGAACCAAGCAAGGTTAAAATAAAAATCATTTTTACACAAGAGATTATGACTGATAGCACATGGTTGAGACAAGTGTTCAGATCCAAAGAACATCAAAAGGATTCACAAAGTCATTCATAGCAGAACATTTTGGTAGCAGAGAGACTAGTACACAAAAAAATACTACCAGCACCACCACGAGCTGCACAGGACAGGGTGTATGGTGAATTGTTGTGATGAGTTACTTTATTCATCAGCATTACTCAAAGAAATTACAGAACAAATGAAAAATATAGTAAGTCCTTTACATCTGTCAGTGACTACATTCATTTATCCTTGGCTGTTTCTGATACTGACTGCAGTATAATTAGCTTTTTCTCCTTCTTACATTTTAAAGCAGTATTTAAATTTCTTTTATTTATCAGTTTTGGAAGAAGTTCATATAATGACAACAATGTATTTTTCCCCCTACGTTCAGATGAATCAGTCTGAACTGTATTCAGAACTGCACTGAAGAGAGGAAAATCAAACAAGCAATAGCTTCAATATATTTTAAAGCTTTTAAATTGTCCCTTATCAATATTTATCTGGAACAGCAATTTCTACAAGGAGCCCTATGTAAACAAAACAGACTGGTTTTAAGGTCTTTCCTTTGTAATTTCCTTTAGAGAGATTCCTCAGAACACAGATGGTTAAGTGCAGTTGCATTGTATCAGACTTGCACTGGAGAGTTAACACTCCAAGCAGTCTCATGGTAAGTGCTGAAGTGAACAATATGATCCCTTTTTTATGAATAAATATGCTTCTAAATGTTAATGAAGAGAATATTGCAATCTTCAGACTACAATACACAATTCACAACAATCCAAAGAAACCAACTGAGCTGTCACTGAACTCATGAATGTTCCAAATCCACTCCTGTGCCAAAGGCAAAGCTTTACCATCAGTTTGACTTTGCAATGAATCATGAGCACCCAAGAGGTCACTTATGCCTCAGCAGAGAAAAAACAAAAAGCAAACTGCAAGTGAAAGGGAGAAGTCTCTTAACTACCTCCCAGGTTTCACAGACCCACTTCTGGCAGCTGACAGTATTGGTATGGACTCAAAACCTACAGAAAAAAAGAGAGATGCTTTAAGCCCACCAGAAACAATAACGAAACTAAATGCATCTACTGAATGTAGATTAGACAACAGAATAAAATTTGGCTGCCCTATCTCAGTCTTGAAATAAGCATATAATTCTTAATGTGGCCTCAGATTCCAACTAATTCTGTTTCTAAATGGTCAGAATCTGGACAAGAAAAAAAATCTGCAAGAAAAATTAAACCTCAGTTGCCTCACAGCCCTCACCGGAGGGCACCCCAAGGTGGCCATCAAAACTCTCAAAGGTAAACAACTGCCTGGGTTCATGTTTGCTCTTAAAGCCCTTACCTACAGCTCCCAAAATTCCAAAGGAATATTTAAAATTGATGGTCTGTCTTTAAGTGGCATTATTGAAATATTTTACATGAAAAATGACTGTAGCTTAAACTTGGGAAATTCCACTTACAAAGCAAACTTTGAAGAACTGGAATATTCTTCTTGATGACATCCCATGCTCCCCACTTTCAATTCTCAAGATGATGTTTAATCTCTAAAGAAAAGCCTCCAAAGCAGCACATCATTGTATAATAAGAAAAAAAAAAATCTATTAAACAACCGCTATTTGTTACTACTTTGCTTCCTCCATAAACTCCACCGTGGCAAAAGCTTTCCTAGGAAGACATAGTAGGCATGCTACTAGGAACTGTGGAGCCACAAAACTTCACCTTAATAGGCATGAAAGCAAGATGCCATGAGGCAGATACTTACTGCAAAATAACACTCATCTCTTTCAACAGAGCACTGAACAGCCCCCAGATGAAACTATCTTTGTCTGGTTTGCTCTATCTCAATCTCTTTTTCCAAACATGATTTGCAGGTGCATCCATTATAATCCCCAAAGAAGCTGAATATTGCATATTTATTAACAATAAATGAAAAAATAATAGACAAACATAGCGGGTGTAGGTGGCAGATGCTGGTGGGCAGGCTGCAGGGGAGAAGCCTCTCTGTTAGAGACTGATTTCTCCCCATTTCTCCCCACTCCAACACCACCTATGGGCCCAAGGTGTGGGATGAGGTGGAGAACTCAGGAACTATAGAGTGAAGTTAAAACTGGGAAAAGAAAAGGATGGGAAGGAAGCAAGGCATACTTTTAGTTTGCCTTTGCTTCTCAGTATCCACATCTATTTTAATTGTTAATTAATTAATAAAATAAATTAATTTTTCAAGGCTGTTTTGCCTGTGAAAGTAACTAAATGATTCCCCTGTCTTTATCTTGAACCACAAGGTCTTCCTACATTTTCTCCCCCTAACCTGCTGAGGACAGGGAGTGTGAGAGTGGCTGGGTCAGCATCTGATAGACAGCCAAGGTGAACTCACCACAGTCACATCCAAGGAAACAGAGTAAACCTAGAGTCTGCCATTTGATTTCTTTAAATATTGGGATATTCCCTCAGTATCCAAAGCATTCAGCCTGCTCAGTTGTGAGAAGACATTAGACTGTCCTCCCCTGGCAATACAGATAACAGACTCCCTTTAGATACAGTCAATTGGCAAATTTTTATTTTATTCCCCATATTAGAGTTTTCAGTTAGGATATCATTTACCTTAATAATGTGTAGCAACTGCAACCTCAAAAAGTGATGGATGACACAGACATGCCACAGAAGTGAAAGACAGAATAGTAATATAATGGGTTAAAGAAACTGGTGATGAAAAAGAGAAAGCAGTAAAACCTCTTAAATATATCCATAGTACAGACACCATAGATACTATATGTGTGTAATGAAAGAATTTGTAACTGTTGCTTTGCCACTAAATAAAGAACCTGCCCACTCATTTTTTGCTATGGACAAAGACTTGCCTTTGGGTTTCTCAGACCACTGACTACTAAAGATGGTGTTATTTTTATCCCCTCTGCAGCAAGGGAACATTGAAGAACTAGACAGATACTTCAGGTCCTTCATGTGCCCTCAAGATGTCCAGCCACATTACCCCATGGAAGAAGAAAATGTTAATAGATAGCACTGTATACTGAAAACTTGGGTATAACAATTTCTGGCTGGGAGTACGAGCACTTTCTTTGCCTAGCTCTCGCTTTGAGGTGAAGAAATTAAGTAAACTGTTTTTCATATGCAAGGTGACAGTCATAGGAATGTATTCACAGTAACAGTTTCTGCTTTCAAAAGCAACTTAAAGATTATGTAACCCACAAGTATACAAATACTATAATCTTTAGAAATCTTATTGTAACAGCACATTTTAAATGTGATTGGCAGAAATAAAAACTTGCTTTTGCAGGAACTTTTTTATCCAAGTTAAGAGGCAAGAATAATGGTCTGCCTGTCAGTGTTAGGTTTCCTCAGCCTCTAAGGTAGATCTTTCTTTAGAAAATGTAATTGAAATAGAATGAAATGTTGAACTGACAAAAAAGATTCGACATCTCTTTCTTAAAAGAGGAAACAATTCAGCAAGAGAACACTATGACCACAGAATTTACTTTCTACTAAAATTAATGTAACAGTCACACTCAATTTTAAATTATTAACCACACTGACATTAAAAAACATATATTTCTTTAGCTTAAAACTAAATCTTAGAAAATTACTTCATTGATAAGCTGAGTAATAGTGAGACAATTGTACAACTGCCATCTCCACTACAAATTCCAAACGAAACCAAGAAAACTGTAATGTTTAGGGGCAACAAAGAATATTGAATCTTATCTAGGTCTTATACAACAATTTTTAGTTACAGGCAATAAAATGTAAGCATATTTTTAAATTATTGTCCAAAGACTGTAGAACACACACAGCACTGCATGTTCCAGCCTTAAGTCTCTAATATGAAATCACTGACACAGGCAAACGTTTGTAGATTTTCAACATAATAAGACAGATGAATTTGTTGGATCAGTTATCTGCACAGATTATCCACCACGTCGAGTGCCAAACTGCCAACTGCAGCAGATAGGCCTGTCAGAGAACAGCTCTAGGAGATACAAAAGTGTCATTTATAAGCCTTCACACTTGTTACCCTTTTTGCTAGTTTGTTTTGTTTTTGTCCAAAACTGAGTGGAGTACACTGTCATAACTTTCCAAATGAAAAAGGATGGGCCTACAAAAATAGACACAAATAAGTATGTATGTCATGTTGCAGGCACAATCCTGTAAAAACCTAAAAAATTTAACAATTCTTCAAGTGGTAATTTATGGTGCTAATTTACACTACAACACCTGCAGCTGGGAAAATGGCAAAATTTGATTGCCAGAAATTAATATTTGCTACACAGTCTATACACTGGCTACTTCACTTCTCTCCAATGCAGTCATACTAGATGTTATTTTAGTGATATACCAATATAAAAGATGACCGAAACCACATGAGAATCAACTTACATGTACTAGGATGGTAATGGAAGCAAGTAAGGCATTTACAGAAAATAACTTTTTAAAGGGTTTTTTCCTCCCCACAAATGAGCTACCATTCATATTGCAATCACCTTTACAAATGCTTCAGTTATCCATTCCATTATTCAGTTGGTAACAGCCACACTTCATTTTTCCTCTAGCAGGGTGGTTTTAACTTTGACTAAACTTACTCCACAAACACATATATTTTCCCCAGTGACAGAACCAAGTACATAAGGCACTCACTGCTTGCTCACCCCTACAGAAAACCATTGTTTCATGCTACGAGATCATCTGACCATTTAATTTACTTGAGGATCAAAACTTTTTTTCTAAAAACAGGAAGAGTGGGAGAGAAAGTGTTATTTTCACCCACTGTATTTTAGATTGATACAGAGAATTCATAATTGTACATGTGGGATTTGTAAAGCAGAGGCTACATAGTTCAAGAAATACGGTATTAGCTTAAACAAAGCTGGACAAACTAAGTTCAAAATCAGGCCAATATTATTACAGTAAGAACACAGTACAATGAGGACAGTGGAGTAATGAAATGTAAAAGGCAGTACCTTCCCACATAAGGAACTTTCTTAGCTTTACTACTGATAAAAACACATTACAGAATTATTTTTTGAGTGCCTATGTTGCGTTCTTTCCCCCATGCTGTAGCCCTATTAATATTCAGTCTGAGAATAACAGGTTGCTACAGCCCCCATCCACAGGCTTGTTAATCTGACACTGCCTAGACTCCAGTCTGGGTCTTTAGTACCCAGGAAACCCTCTTGAATACCAGCCTGGACTGTGGTTACTGCACAAACACAAGCAGACAAATCTTCATTATCTTTAATTCCTGTTTCAGCCCCCTAATAAGAGCTGCTGTGTATCCATAAACATGTTTTCCTTCTTTCTTCCAAAAGAAGGAATGTAAATATTTATAATACAGATTTATTAGTTCCAGGACAGAGAACTACAAAAGGTTATAGCAGTAATTTTAACATACACCCCATGCATTAGTTTCTGGTAATACTAAACTTGATCAGTTAGAATTTCCTACCTAATGCCAGTGGTGTTTTCATTCAAGGGACCCAGAGGTAGAGATACCATTAGACATGTAATGGCAGACCTCCATAACCACCTTAGCTCCTCAAAGAGATGTTCCTTTTACATGTACTTACCTACAAAATTTCTTCATCAGTCCTGAAGGTCGAGTCCTCCCTCTCAAACTCGCTCTTCTTTATTCTATGAATAAGATATCAACAGTGACACTTGCCCTTGCTGAGACTGGATGAGATCTAATCTGCCATCTCAGACAACCCTACAGTGCACACTATTACGTTCTTGTGTTCATATTACTATAATTAATGCCTTCAAACCCAAGCTGCAAATACTGAGTACTCTGAGATTACCTGTAACTAAAAGAAGTCCCACAAAATAACACATGCTGTATTTAATCTCAATGAAAGTTCTATAAGGAACCATAGTCATTCAGGAAAGCACTTAATCTGAGGGGATGGAGATTTACTCTTATGTTTGAGGTACTGCTTCCCATGCTTCCCATGCAGACTAGTTTGTCTCCTTGTTTTATTGCTTCTTGTATACAGATGGGAGTGCCATACAAATCCTTTCCCTATTGTGGCAGAATTACAATCCAAGCAGCCCTGAACACACTGACCAGGGGAAGAGAAGCCCTTCTCCTCCACAGCTGTGGAACAAAGGAAACCAGGCATTGCAGGAAAACCATGTGAAATAAGAGCCATATAAAGTTGGGAAAGAAATAGTTTTCTGGCTTTGGAATACAATCCAAAATATTTTCTAATTTGTACAAAACCAAAATATTTTGATTGATTTTAAAATCCAATGGCAAAAGCAACAAACCCAGAGCCTATATATAAGGCTCCATATATATGTTTATCAATCTCCAGGCTATGGGTTTGATGAGGACCTGTCTTTCAAATTATTACTTCTATCAGAGACCTGAAGAAATGCTCCTGAAAAAGAGCTCATCAATGCTGGCATGCTTCCCTGTAAATTTTCAGTCAATAAACCACTGTTTCTGATAAAGCACACCATGCTGAAAAATAACCTGCCTTTCTGCAACATCTTTTGTGCTTCCTTCCAAGAAAAGGAAAATTTGTTTCTAGAGCAATGGAATTCCTCTGTAAAAGTTCCTGGTTTTAATAGAACTTTGGTTCCATAGGTGCTAGAAGGTGCTAAGGAGCTACCGGGTGTTGTGCCAAGCATTGGTATAACACAAAAGCAGCTTTGTACTGGTTTTGAGAACTGCAAAACAAAGCCTTTGGAATATGGAATATTCCAATTCAAAATACATTTGCAATGCTCCAAATATGTGAAACACTTAGATAGGATGGTTTTCCAAGCCTATAATAAAGTATGAATGAGCTTGATAGGTCCCCCACTGTAACAACTGCACTCTGGTAGATAAACCTGCCAGATGAGTGAGCTCCAGTCTGATGTCAGCCCCCCCCTTCCTGGAGCCCACAAGCTAGAACAGCCACAACAAATGCACTCCGGGCTAAAAATCCCAAAGAAGCAAAACTTACCTCTGACTAAGTCTGAGTTATTACTCACTCTTGATTAATGCTCAACCACAACAGTTAAAAACCAACAATGGAAAGAGTTAGATGAAAATTCCAAGTGATATTTAAAATGTTTGAGAAAGAAGGCTATGTTTGCAAACAGGTAATTTAATTTCTTTGTACTGCATTGTGAACCTAAGTTGGTTAAATTAAGGTGAGATTTGTTTTCCTGCTAGAATCCACTAGGAGGCTGATTATGCTGAAACACACTTCACTAAGTGTTGGAGGAACAAAGAGGAATGTAAAGAATGTTTCAATATATGGAAACAGCATATTAAATAACTCCTTGATTTTCCTAAATGAATACACTAAAATGAAAAGTATTTCTTACAGAGCCAAATGAAGATTTACCACAGAGTAATGAGTAAATGCAAGTGAAATAATAGCTCTTTAGCCAGCTCACTGTATGTTAATTTCATTACTAAATAATCTTTGAGGAAGATTTCTTACGCAAGAATTGTGTTGTTCTCCTTCAACAAGGCAGATGCAGGTAACCTCATGCTGTGGATCATGAATGCGCCCTAAATAAATTCTTATCTTCACTCACACAATGATTTGCTATTATCTTCTGTCAGTTCACAGCCCAGTGGCCCCTCCGCTGTCAGGCTTATCCTCATATATATAAACTATCAAAAACTAGGAAAAAAATTCATTTGACTCAAAGACTGTATTCTTCATCACATTAAGAAATGAGTTGTTCTACTTACATGCATCAATCACCTGGGATAAAAACAATGACAGAAATACTTGAATAGTATATAATGACACATAGATAATGACACATCAACATTCAAATGAGTAAGTTTTGGAAGTTTCTTCCCATTTGAACCTTGAGCAAAAACCAGAAAGGGATGTACAAGAAGCAGCAGCACGCTTTCTTATAAGCCAAGGTCTTCTCTAGTATAAAGGTATTGCCATTATGGGACCAGAGAATAGCAGTTAACATCTTAGCACCTGCCCTCAAAAATTCCATGTGGAAATCTAAACTAAAGCAGGTGGCCTGAAACAGCCAAGAGCAATACACTTCCTGAATGTGACAATATGCCTAATTATTGGTGCAGAAAGGTTTTTTCCACTTTTGTTCTGTAAGACTACTGTATTTTTCCTTCAGAGAATCAGCATTGATTCCCACCCTAAACCAGTTCACTACACTCATGGCCTGAGACTGCCTCTTCATGAGCTGCCTGTCCAGTTGACTGCAGGTTTTAGGATGCTATTGATGAACAGGACATAGCATGAGACTGAAAGGAGCCAACTGATTCATCAAGCCTAGACCCTCAAAGAGCCAGAGGTCACCTTGTGTTACAATAGCACGTTTAACAGAAAGCTCTGCCAAGTTTCTACTTACTCTGCATATCCATACTTAGCTCAAGATAAACAATATTGCCTATCAGTCTCCCAACAGCTGGGAGACCTGACACTAGAAGATCCCCAATAACAGCTACATCACAGCAAACAAAGAGAACAGCTCTAAAATCAGCACCATGCCACGCAATGTGTGAAAGAGACTTTGTTAGGAAATACCAATGGAATCCCAGGCCCCAAGTACTACAGGAATAAATCCCCACAGAATTCTTTGTTAATCAGACTCAAATAAATTTTTTCCTTGCTGACTCCAAAATATTAATATTAACCTTTAATTCTGAGTGAGGAATATATATCAGGTAAGCACTTAGAACACTTCAGTAACACTGTAGTAGTTCATCCTCATGTGTAACCTGTGTGGAGCTATAATCAATATTCACAAGATGAACTAACCCCTCCTGATCAGAATTCTTTTCCATCCCTCCCTCCCTTTTCTGCTGTAGACAGAGCAGGAAAAAAAATTAAAATCTTTCCTGATCTTTTTAGCATTTGCCAAAATCCCATCTAAATCAGGCTGTATACATAATAATCACACATGATACCAAAATTGCTCATGAAAGAATATTTCAATGAGTAATTTTGGTTTATTTCTAGATATGCAAAGGCTTGGGTTTAATTTTAATACACTACATTCTGAAATATTTTTTTCTGTGAACATTGGAAAGAAGTCATCTCAAGAAATGCTTCTGGGTGGCTCAATTCACAAAATGTCAGGGATGTTTCATCCTCGCAGAGTTTCAAGAGTTTTGGATGAGGGTGTTTACTTTGACAAGTTTTCTAAATCTTTAAGGAATTAACAGGAAAACATTAACCTATTGGAATTCTGTGCTGCATGGGTGCTTCCAACAAGTCTGCAAAGATTGCTCTTAGGAATCTTGTCATAGCAGACGGATTTCACTCAAATGGCCCCATCTGTCATTTTTCATTTGTATGGCTACAGCTTGAACTCCAAGAACACCTTGGGCACATTTTCATCAAAATGCCTTGCTAAACAACCCAAGAGATGAAAGAGATATAGAAGTTAATACTCCAAATTTTACACTGGGCAGAGAATTTGACCCAAAATGAAAATCTGGCAGATCCATTCAAGATAAGAGATGGGAATAAAATCCTCTCCCCACTTCCCTTGCCCCATGAGCTGAGAGGTATTTGGTTGAGGGAATTTTCCCCCTCCTGTCATTTTTTATTTTCAAGGCTTTGGCCATCTGTCCACTATCGGGTGACTTTGAATGAGAAAACAGTTTGCAAGGAGAGAGCTATTTTCACAACTGTTCTCTTGCAAGGCAGATGCAGATGGAAAAGGCTGACTAAAGCTTTTGATGGTTAACAATAACATAAAGGAGGAAGGGAAAAAAGCTGATCTGAGTGTTGTCAGACAGATGGTGGTTTCAAACTACTCCTGTCTGTAATCAGCCTACCTAGAAGGAAGGAATCTACCCCCCACACTTGTCAGCAGAGCAGTTCAATTTTATATTTACAGTACCTGCATCTACTGAAATGCTGTCATTCCAAACACATCCAGACAGATGGGGAAGTTCAATTTCCAGTAAGAGACGATGAATAATGCCAGTTGATGTGCACAGCTTACAGAGGACAGATTCCATCTTTTCATAAAGAGGCACCAGTGCTCCTATCTCCTGCAGTGTTGTCCTCTTTAGGATGCAATTCAATATGCTTGGATCTAGTATAGGGCTACATTCCTCTTTTTCTTCCCTCTTGAGAGTTTCATCAATATCAGTGGAGACACTTACCAAATACTAGTAGGGAAGAATAACTGTCAAGGCAGTGGTCACACTGTCTTTATCGTGATGGTCTCTGGATCACAAATGTGTCATAATAGTGTAATGAAAAAAAGCAGATTTCATTTGAATAGAATTAAGGTTTGTGCTTTTCAAAAACACATGAAAAACAAAACAAAATTCTTTTGAAAAGGTAATGCTTTTCAGGAAGATATAATTATTTTAACAATAGTCTGTGAACTGCCAGCATTACCTGAACAGACTGTAAGTCTTTACCAATTGAAATTAAATGTCTACTGTCTGATAAATGGCTCAGCAAGTGGCAAGACATGTAAATATTTCAGCTGTTAAGAACTCATTTCTGAAGTGGGGCAGCCTCACCAAAACCTTGCTTTCTTCCCCATGAAACACAGAAGGGATGCAAAGAGCAAGGAAGGAGCCAGTAGTGTTGAGTGGTCACACAACTACAGCAAACTTTCTCCCACTGCTTAGTGATGGCACACTGACCAACATGCTAGTTGGTTATGGCACGTTTCAGTTTATTCTTCCTTGCATAGGTCAATAAATTCAAAAAAACCCCTATGTCTCCCATGTTACTCCAAAGCTCAAAGCCTATTTTCCTCAGAAAAAGATCATTCTGTAATTTTGACACCAGACTCTGCCATTCTTTTTTTCTTGACCCCCTCAGACTGGCATTCTAATCATCCCTTCAGATTTTCACCTGAACATTGGAAAAATCATACTTCTTAGTATCAGTAGGATGATGCAAGTATAAATACAGCATTTGTACCATGCTGAAACTCCAAAGACCATAAGATAGCTGCACCCTGAAGCATACACAACAAAATATGTGAGAATTCTCTCAGTTAAACAATACCTTCACAGAAAGCAATTCCAAATGCTCTGTATTAATGTGGAGAATTGTTCCCAATAATGACATTTCTGTTGGCATTTATAGCTATTTTAAATGCAGACCATTTTATACAGACAGGTATTAGACTATAATCAAGCCAATGCCAGCAATACTTTAGTGTGACAAGATCAATCACAGAGATCCAATAGCTCAGGTAATTGTTCTGTTACCTCTAAAGAACTGGAATAACTCAGTGGCCACACTTTTCTTCAAATTTGTATTGCTCCTCCACAGCAGAATGCAAAATATCTAGGAATGCACAGCAATAATCACTTTTATAAATATGAGACAAGTGAGATGAAAAATAGTTAGAGCAAGAAATTATTCAGGTGAGAACACCAAGCACTGGTATAACTATACAGAAGAGCTTGCATAGCATTCATCTGCAGTCAGCCAAATCCCAGCTAGTAGTTACTCAGTTTTATGAATAGTAAATTCCTCTCATACTTAAAACAAAAAAGTGTAGGAGTTAATTGAAAATATAACTCTATATAATGTCTCTCTTTATAGACATATATTATGTATGCATTTATTAAAGACTAGTGAAGACAGAAACATGAGAGATTCACAATACAGAGTGAATCACTTTACAAAATACACCTATGAACGCTCACAAGGGAGTATGCAGAGTAGTGGGTAATTGCTTGTTCCCTCAATAGTGCTGAAGTGGGAAACAAACAGTAGTAATAAAATTCATAATAAAAATCCCTTAACTGTTTAGAGACCATGAGTCTAAGGATATTATATGGTGACTACTGTGTTAGCAATTTTTCATCTGACAGGGAATTTCACAAGCATAATTTTTGTTAGAAATGCTACTGCATTTAACTACTTAGTGGCTTTTTTTCATGTCCTCTAAATAGTCAAAAACTAATCTGCATGGGAAAAAAAATGAAAGGGAAATTTACAGTAGTCACACAAATTCATTGACTGTCAATTTTGTCAGCGTACTGACAAACTCCTAGAGAACTCCTCAAGATCTTAGTAGGAAAAGACAAAGTATTTGAGAAGTCTGGGCTAGTACCAGAGTCAAGAGGGAGACTTTAGGTAACGCAAATACTGAGTCAAGAAGAGATTGCAAATAAATTTGCAAGCTTTTTTGCAAACTTATTTTTACTTTGGAAAAAAATCCCAAACAGGTAACGTGATTCTTGGGATTCAGCCTGAACTAGTAGTTTGGTAGCACTCCACACTCCTACAAAGGAATGGCACCTTAACTAATCTGCTGTACAAAGTTTGTTAATTTTGAACTTCATAATTTGAAAATAACAGGCAAGGCATTTTTTCTGTTTAGTCAAAACCTTATTTCAAAAAGGTATCTAGCTAAGGTTTTAAAATGTTTACCTCCTTTTGGTCTGATTTAAAGCTCACTGCAGTCAGTATCTGCTTTTCTGTTTACTTCAATAGTCTATAAGTTAGGCTGTTCAACATTTCCCCATTCCAGAAAAATGAGAATTTTACAGAATCCTTTGAGGTACTTCCAAATATCCCACAGCATTATGCTTTGCAAAGGAAGAAGGAAGAGGAAGGGGGGAGGAAAGCAAAGTTATTAGATCAACCAACCAGCTACACCTTGCCTGCTTTTATAGAGAAAATATATGGCATGTTATTTTGTAAAGCTAAGAGGGAAAAAAAAAAAAAACAAACACATTAAATGTGCATTAAGAGTTCACTTGGAATTAGACACCTCACCATGCACTTGATTTTTAACACTTTTACAGACTCATTTATATTTGGCAGATATCTGTATCTTTCTCAGCAACATCAGCAGAGCTTTCTGCCATCCCACCTGGAAAACCTGTGTCCCATACAACTTAAAGCTGTCTTTTCCTCATGAAAGTCCTCTATTATCTTCTAGAATTCTGAAGCATAGATTAAATTATGAGGGTGTTAGTACATCTAACAGAGTATGATACATCAGAATATAGCCTCATTGCATGAGAGATTTGCACGAAGATTGAAATGGTGTTCTCAGATCACTCATGGGCTGCAGATATGGCACTGGAATGTTTCCATATTTTTGAGTTCAGATTCACCCACGATGCTCTCATGTCATGCAGGAACTGAAACGAATTTAAAATTTTAATTCCAAAGTTAGCATAAGAAGCAAAACCTCCAGCTGTACTTTCTAATAAAGATGCACCTAATAATTTCAATCTCTCAACTTTTGGTTCTTAAGCATGACTTTTTGTATATGTGAAAGTCAACCTGTCAAGAAGCAGACTGCAATGGCTTTCATCATTTGGGAATTAAAAAAAAACAAAACAAAAAACTAATAATACGTCACATGTTTCTCACCATCAACTGTACAAGAATTTCAGTATCAAGTATAACTACTCAATCAACTGCAATTTTGCAATTAAAAACTGAAAACTCCCTGAAAAATGCCAGTAATGGCACTGAGATACCATGCCTGTTGCAGAAATGGCATGACTTCGTGATCCAGTCTTATTTTGAATTTTCTAGTTTTACTTTGTATGTACTTTTAAGCCTACACGAAAGTTACAAATAAGCCAAGGCTCCATGTATACACATTAGGAAGAGTTCTACAGAATAACACAATGGGATACAAAATCTATCATTCAAGACTAGCTGTACACAGTGATATATTGCTATTACCTTTATCATACTTTGAAAACCCCCATTTCAGTCCCTCATGTAAATGTATTTGGATTCTCATTTATCAAACAGCAGCAATGTCCTCTTCTGCTAAACTGAATTGCCTGATGTGCACTGGATAGCAGCTTTCCTCACAGCATGCTGAATAACTAGGTGAGCATACTCTAAAAGATCTGATCACAAAAAGGATAAAGTGCTTCCCTCTGATGCCATCAAGATAAGACTGGTTTACATTGCAATACCATTACCACTTTGAGCTATAGTAAATTTTGCTTTTTTTACAGTTTGTTTTGACATTAACACTCATGTACAACATCTATAACAAAAGAGATTAATTGGAATAGAAATCACAGGATACAGAGTAACAAAAGAATACATCTAGTTCTGAAGCAGATGAAATTCCAAAGATTTCAAGATACAGGTCTAAGTCTAACGTTGATCTTTCTGTAAGAATAAAGGTGATACTGTCTTTTTAACAGTCAATATAAAGTCTACTGAAATCATTTTCATTAGCATACTACTAAGCTGCTATCAATGCCTCTTTCAATAAATACTTCTTTCATGTTCAGCCTCTTTCTCTTTGAAGCATTTAGATTATTTCCTTCATAAAACAATTTCATTTAAAGGATTTTATCCACATTTCACAGTCTGCTCATGACCTACTTCTTTGTATTTGAACTAAAACTAATCATATTTCCTATGCACTCTACAGAACAAAAAGATCAAGAAGAGCATATTGGAGAGAATGGAAAAATACCACAGAAGATGCTTCCACGCTGCTTCAAACAACTATGAAAAACTTCATGCACAAGTTTTAAATACTGCTTCTGCTCTGGTTGTTGGGATAGAAAGAAAGTAAAAGAAATATATCCTGAATCTGGTCATTTTAGAATTGATTTTCTTTGTAGAATTAGAGGTAGAAGAAAAGAGGAATGTGGAAACATGTAAAAGTTTTACCTGGTTAGGAACAGTACTTTGTTAGGAGTAGGAAATTAAGTACTTAGCATTTATTTAAGTAGTGAGATAAGGATGAGACCCTGCATACCAAAGTTAGTTGAGTAGAGATAGAAGGAAGCTGGTAGTAAAAACAACTTGGAAGTTGCCACATATCAGCTGGACTTTACCCAAGAGAAGGAAGGTGAAAAGGACACAGCGAGGAAGACGCCTTACTTCATCAGAGGAAGACCACTTACTTCATCCCTACAACCACCAGAAGGAGGCACGCAAGCGCAGAAGGGGCCAGTGTTGCAATTCACCGATGAAGCAAGCCACATATGCATATGTATTAGAAAATGTTGTAACCTGTTGAATATACGATTAGGCTGCAAAATTTTTGGGGATAAATTGTGGTCGTGCTGCAACAGACTTTGGAATCAGATTTGGGTGCATACCCCTGGTTCCCGGGGCCTCAAAATAAAGCACCACATATAACCTCTCCCGAGTGGTTATGTGTTTGTCTCTAAACTAACATGGTGACATTCATAGCTACCCCATACACCTACCCAAGGGCCCACCTACCTCAAACACTGAACCAGCACTGCCTGTGTCGAGGCATTAATATTGCACTGCAAAGAGAAGAGCTTGCATTGGGAAAAAACAGCATAGCTTAATTAACACAGACCTGTGCCTAAGCACATGCCTGGCAGCTGTAAGAGAGTGAAAAGCACTTTGTAAATATCATTACTTGTAATCAAAATGAATGAAGGAGGCAGAGCCTTGCTAGCCATGTACAATCCTGCACTGTGCTAGAGCCACTGCTCCCAAGGCCACCTTTGTGGGCCTGGCTCCTCCAGTCCCCACCAGCACCAGACCCAAGTCCCAGCTTCCAGTGCCCAGCTCCAACATGCCCAAGAACTGTAACGTGGCTTTTCACTCAGCATCATCTCAGAAACTTTCTGTGAAACTTAGCCCAGGTTTCTAACAGTACTTAAAATCAATGAGATCCACCCACTCCAGAAAGTCTCAATAGAAAATTACTTGTATTTTTAATAATTTCTGAGGACTAAACCAAAAAACCTGTGGATTATGAAATTCTTCCATTTTCCAAAGAGCTCAATAGGCACAAAAATTAATCCTGTGTTTGCAGTCAACTGAAAAGCCTTTCTGAGACTAAAAACTTGCAGGGTATGAAACAGCATTTCACAGTAGGTTATACTGTAACAGCAGTACCATTATTAAATATTTAAGTAAAATAAATCACGCAAATTTTCAAGGGAAAGTAGAAAACGTAAGAGAAATAGAGTCTACAGCAAAGGTGTTTTGCTTTTTGGGATTTTTTTGTTTTGGTTTTTTTTTAATGATATTTCAGTGGGTAAGTCCAACTGAGCACCTTAAATCTCAGCATTATCAACACTTAGCACAGAGATAAGTGCCATAAAGAGATATTGATTCAAACTTTTCTGGAATCTCATTACTGATATATAAAATACTAACTTTTAAAAGCATGCCTTTGTTTCTTTAAAGTATACACAACACCAAGCGTAATATTTTAGATACAGCGTTTGTCAAGTTGATCAGAAATACCATCCAGCTTGTTGGTGATTAGTATCTGGTTTTTACTGATGCTTTGGAAGAGTATTGTGTATGCTGAACCCCTTTTGAAAAGCTGTCCAAACACCAGACCTTTCATTAGCTTTAAAAAGAACTATGAGACATTACTCATCATTGCTTACATTTCAAAGGCCAAAATGCAGGGCTCCTAGCTCCTTTGAAACTTTTTTCACAAAAAGTCAGACTATTAGCTTTGTGGCACTATGATAATACAAAGTACTGTGCACTACCACAGTGGACTGAATTATTTATTAATACCCCAGGCTCTTTTCCTGTACTGTATCAAGCCACAACAGAACCTATACCAAATCTCAAATCATAATGACCTATGTCCAAAACCTATAGCAAACCTGCCACTTCTAAAGATGTATAAATGATGAATAACTTAAAAGAAATGCATGCAGTATTTGCTATATTGAATTATGTTTCTAAAAGTGTTCTGTTTCAGGTCTAACAAGTAAAATCAAAGCGGAATGTGAAAATCTTAGTCTGGTATTCCTGCTAATGCAATATAGAATGAGTCTATGGAGCAGTAAATTCAGCATCACCACTCAACATCCCATTTTCACCATGCGAGAAAGAACCCAAACAAGAAAACAAAAAAACTCCTTCATAAATACTTTCTCTTGCTAAGCAAAATAAGAATTTAACTAGAAATTAAGTATTTAATGGGGTTAAAACATTATTGTCTTAAACTGGGTTAAGTAATTTTTTGGCATTGCAAAAAAATACACTGCTCTCCATCTCTGAATAATTTTTAGCAATATATGAACCTGATTTTTTACCAGGAAAGGGAAATTGATGTGCTTTATTCTAAGACTCAAGGAGCACTTGTTGCAATCTCAAAACTGGACTGATGAGACAATCACATTCCTGAACGAAGTTATACCTAGAGCAAATGTTGTCACACTGCATTTAAAAATTTGATAGTATTTACAATTACTTTTAAATTCTTTCCTCCTTTACTACAGTTAATATATGCAAAAAGTTCAAACAGAATAACCTAGACCTACATTAATAGTTTTTTATACTGTGGTGCACTACAAGGTTGTCTCCAAAGCCATACTAATCTTATACTAAGAGCTTACACCTTCAATTCAATTTGGCAATTTTAAATGTTACAAGACCGTAATTTCCATGAAAATATGATTGGCACAAAATAGGAATAGCTTCCATTTTTACTTATTTCTGTCCAACAGATAACTGACAACAGTCTTTACCACCACTGCAATTGATAACATGGCACTTGCTGGGCTACCTCATTATGGCTTTCTCCAAACTCAGCACAGGCTTCCTTTGGCAATAAATTGTACAGCTGCATCCCAGCGTTCACAGGCAGGGGCTGGGGGGAACAGCATCAATACAGACAGAAGATGCATGAGCTGTCTCCCCACTGATCTGTGTAGGAACATCATATTAATCAAAAGATCAAAAACAAGGCACACATCAGGCAAGCATCCAGATGGTAGCTTCCCCAAATTTCCAAAATGCATCATTTGTTTACAGGGTGTTCTTGCAATATTATACTCAGACAGCTCCTTCAGGGAAGATGGGTGTATATATAATTCTGTGCCAAGATGGCTTAAAATAAAGTATTTCAGGGAAAACTCTTCTTTCTCCTCAAAGTAGAAAGATACACATGCAGAACAGTGGATATGTACTTGCCAATCCTCCTCTTTATTCTGCACTTTCCCCAGCCCTTTTATTCTGGGAAAAATATCCAATTGATCATACTATGTGCCTACACCAATCAAGTACTAAGAAATAAAGGCTATTAGGTATCTTGGTTTTCTTAAAAACCATCATTACCCCTCCATATGAATTAACCTCACCCCCAAGGCTAATCCTGAAGCAGTCAATCTAGATAAGAATAGCAGAAAAAAAATGAATGAAGTGGCACAGGAGATGGGTAGGACAAATGTGAATACACAACACTAACAATCTACTCTTAATTCCCTCTCAATTTCTAGAGGGTCATTGAAGGGAAGACTGTAAAAAGAAAAGAAGGGGGGAAATCCCTACTCAGCCCTTGGACTTCAGGAGCCTCTTTCCTCAAGGCAGCCAGATAGGTGGGATACATCCCACGCTTCATCACATGAAGTGTGTTGGCTTTTGACTTCCTAGGGAAAAAATTAGTCACTATAAGGTTCTGCTTCCTCTAAGATTTTGTGTGGTAACACTAGTCTGCTCAGAAGCACTCTCTGGAAAGCTGCTGGGACTTCTTCAGCAATCAGCACGAGTTTATTCATGAGCATCTCAGAACCCCTCTTGTGCTCCACCTGAAGCTGCATCCTCTTTGAGTACAGTACTCTTTTAAGAAGAATCTTTCTGTGTCTCAAAAGTATTTTTTCCATTAATCCTGCCTACTTCAGAGAGGCAATGTCGCTCTTGCAAAAAAACCCCGTGATTCTGATTTCCAGGGAAAGTTGTTTCAGGGTGCTAGCTTAATTTCAGGCCCATATAGGATAAAACCAAGCTGAATCAAATTATAAAGTTAAACTGGAAATCCATCCAGTGTTAAAGCACTGTAAAAGGTTATCATGGCAGCCCTTTGCATCTGTGACTAATAATTTAAAGATCATCACAATGATGGCAGGAAGTGCCATGGCTAATGGAGATGTTAGGGAAGTCATCCTAAGTCTCTCAAGGGCAGCAGAAACTTACATATTACTGTTAACTAAGTTGCTAAAATACACTATGCTACCAGTACTTGCTCTTAGATGTAAATAAAAATGGCATATGTAATTTTAGGGCATTTGTCCCACATTTACACTAACTAGTCACTCTGTCAGAACTTCATTGGTGTGCAAGAGTGCTCCAATTGTGTTTTTCTGAACTGCTTGTGTGAATAATACACTAAAAAAAGCAGTAAGAAACTGATTGTAGTACTTGCTTGCCTTCCCCCAACAAGTATCAATGAAGTTTTGAAAAGAAATCAAGGAAAAAACTAGACACTGACATTCTACCTTTTAATTCAAATAAAATACTAAGTAATCATCTTATTTACTTAATCGGAAAAGACTAAAATAATTTAAATTAATAGAAAAATTTGTGGTTATCAGATCACTATTAAGAAAATCTGCTACATGACCAACATTAATTTTCAGGCTATTTAATGCAGACTTCCAGCACAAATGGAGAGAGCCTGAAGTATTGATGAGAGTTTAAAAATATAAGAAAGAAGCCTGTGAACAGTTATTAGTACAGAGTAATCACCACTAATGAATTGTCATTAGAAAATGCATTTTAACACTTTGAGGGATCTCAAGCATGCAACTCCATGAAGAGAAGGAAGGAGGGAGAAATTGATGACATATGGATATTCAAAGGAATGAGAAAATTAACCCATGTCAATAGCAGACTCCTCTTTATAGAATAATTCAGATAGTCCTCTTTTTTTTAATCTTAAAATTTACCTTTCTTAAGTGAAATTAGTAGAGTTTATCTAGTGAAAATAAAGCAAACAGAAACATGTGCCTTTGCAAAGTCTCTCATTAATTATCTTTTACATATACATTACTATTTCAGCACACTAAGCAATTGCAACTAATGTTTCCACAAATCAGATCAATGTTGCCTTAAGGTAGAAACATTTGATCTGCTCCAAAATCTGCCCTGAGCTGCAATGCAATGCAAGCAGCTTTTATGCAGCATCCTTTTTACTTTGTAAAGCCCTGGGAGGCTTGTATGTCAAAACACACTTGGGTTAATAAAACCAAGGTCAAATGAAAAGTGTTTTGAATTTATTTTATAAGTTGGTATTTACATCAAATTTCCTACTATCAGCAAGTTCAGTATCTAAATTTAAGCTGCAAAATTAGTTCTAAACTTCAGTTAATTTAATCAGGGTCATGGAGAGGTTAATATCAATTTAAAGGAATGAGAAAGTAGTGGATGCTACACCTTCTCCTGAAGCTCCTATTGTATGTCTGAGGTTTCACAGCTTCCTTAGGACATTGTTCCTTTTCATTCACATGTAGCAAGAATTCCAGATAGCTAACATAAAAAACCCATTTATAGAAAACAGTGCCATGTACACAGACCAAAATGTACCATATTTACAAGTTTTCCTATATGGCCAGTGTTCTTGCACCATGGGTAGGTTTTACTTAATTAAAGGGCCTGTGTTCTACAGAAATGTCATTTTAAACTTTCTCAAGTTTGCCTGGGATATGCCCCAAATCACCTCAGTTTCCAAAGTCTTATACCAAACCCCATTAACTAGATTTACAGATATAATTCTAAAAGCTTGACTGAGGCAGCATTTGCACAGTACATTTAATTCATTACTTTCATTACTTACATTAGTGATCTCCAGACAAAATCTCAAGAGTGGCTGCAAATACACAGATTTTTAGTAAAACATTCTGGAAGTTTTCTGAGGCTACTGAAGATCACAAAAATAGTCTGCTTTCAAATTACAGACTCAATTAGAGAAGGAAAAAGATGATAGTTTCTGCTGCTTTTCTAACTTGGGCTTGGTTTATTAGGCTTAATGAATGATACTTAACCAGACATGCACAGCAAGATAATATCAGTGTATTTTTTCACACAGAGAATGCCCTTTAGTGACCTATTCAGAAAGCTTCTCAGTTCTTTAACTTAAAATCTGTAATTATAAAAATAATGCTCCTTCAAGGTCTAAAAACCTGACCAAGTTATTGCATTGGTCCTATTGGCTCATGATACATGCTTCCTACATTGCTTAACCACCACATGCAACAAGGGCTGCTTTGGAAGGAGAGAAAGACCCTGATACATCCCCCTGCTGGGTTGATGGTGTAGTTTATTATAGGATGTAATACCATGCTCCCACAGATATTAGGTAAATGGTGAGTCTGCCCATCTAGGATGTTTGCAACTGATTTCTACCCTCAAATCCTTCTTACCTTCCTTTCTTGCTGCTTCAAAGGTTATTTTATAGTGTAATGTCATTTTTTTTACCTCCAAAAAACACCATTATACAATCCCCACTCCAAAAACTAAAAAATAACCCCCCCCCAAAAATTAAAAAAAAACAACACAAAACCCCAAATCCAAACTACACCTAAAAACTCCTAACTAAAACTGAACAACAAAAGCAAAACCCCAAGCCCCACCATTTGCTCTCCACCCATCTACTCTTCCGTGCTTAAGTTCTTCCTCGCATCTCAAAAGCAATTTCTTGGTTTGAGGTGCTGTTCTTGTTTTCATGTACTTAGCAGAAGCAGGCATCTTGGTGTCTTTCAGCACAATTTAAGTTTTCAAAATTTCCAGTCCAAGGCAGAGATGTCGTATGAATGTTCTGCAAATTTGTTTAATTAAAAATTCCTAATTTCTCAAATCATACTGCAGCCCTCATTCAATTAAACCTTCTTCATTGACTTTAATTACACCAGTATCGATCCTGTTTTTTCCAATACAATTCCACAATAATCTGTCTACTTTTCACTGCAGCCATGATATTTCTCTTTTAAACACATAATCCCACAGAAAACTTTAAATATTTATAACACCCAGACTTAGCAATGTTATCCTAACATTGAAAAAGGAATGAAAGAAAAGTGCATTTACTTATTCCTAGCAGATGCAGCAAAGCTCTGTGCCTCAGTACCCCTCAGAGGAGCACTATTCCACAGATAGCTATTCCACAGGTATTGGACACTGTCACATCAAGCACTGGGCTCTTCCCAAGGATGTAAAATGGCAAACCACTTCAGTGACCAGCCACTGCTTCTATTTACTAAGCATGGAAACAATTATGCCAGTAACACATCCATGTGCATCACTTGGGACAGGCTGCTCTGCCCGAGGCCAATGCACGCCTTTGAAATAAACACAGCATGGCCAGAGACATTTGAAACAAATCAGTTTGGGGCCCCTGTTGCCTTTCCTCCTCTTCCCACTCTGTCTAGGTGACATGCCGTATCACACTGGGGGAACACTCCAGATTCCAGCACCACCTACTACACTCATAAAAACAAATATTCAGTGCTCACAGCACATTCCCAGTGCTTTCCCACTTTCAGTTGGGATTCTTCAGGTGATAATGCTTCCAGCAAGAAACAGCCCAGCAGCATCAACAGCATGTACTTAGAATTTTCTTTTCCATTATGCTTTTTCTTAACGATACCCCTCTACTGCCTGCTCATTGCTGAACATTTAAAAAGCCTCGAGTTCTTTACCTGCTCTTATATACAATTATTTTTATGACACTTAGATTAACTGTACTATAGCCATTCTACTTTTCATATTTCCTTTACAGTCTTTCCTTTAAGTCCTCAAGTTTTATGCTCTGCCTTCTCCAACCTTCTGTAAATTTTTACTTATTTTTGCTGTGAATCTGGAATCGAATGTAGCATGCCCTGTATGGAATCAGAACTGCCCATAATCACAGCTCCAAACCACACTTGTAGTGTGCTACACCTGCTAGTTTCTCCAATGTTTCTCTTAGAAATGTTTATCTTAGAAACATTGGAGATAGAATATTTCCCATGCCTTTTATTTTTTTTCTGGTTTTAACAAAATTCACACATATATCACAACAGTTCTCCATATTGTTGCTACCCAACAAATATTTTTTTCCCCCCCAAGCTTTATATAGATGTATTTGGTATCACCTTTTCTAGGTGCTAAGTAATTTTGGGTTTTACCTCTGCAATGCTGATACAGCATCTGGTTTTCATTCACTGCAAGGTTTGAACTGTGATACAGATTTTCTGATGCTTGATGAAATTACTAAGAGAGAAATGATCTCTTTTAGCACCTCTCTGGACATTTCATTAAACTGCACCAAACTACTATTCTGTGTGTGTGTGTGTGATTGCTCATCTGTTTTTCTAGAACTGAACTTACCAAGTATTGGATCAGAATAAGGGCTAGAGCATGCATGAAACCTTGAGAGGCTCATCAGAGCCCTGAAGTAGTATAAAAGATATTTTTTTTAGCCTAAGAGTAGAAAACCAAACAGAAACAAATGCTGACAACTTCATCAATATGAACTCAAGTCAAAGAAATGTATTACATTTTTGAATATATTTCCAAATGTGAAAAAGAAAAATGCAGCAGAAGAGGGGATAGCATTTAGGAAACTAGTTAGTTTTGTTTGGGTTTTTTTTTTCAGCAATTAGATTTTCCTTCTTCTTAATCCTGAAAACAAAGAAGTTTTTAAGTGGACCTTAGAGCTTTGAATTGCTGCTCTTCCTTCAATGGATTTACAGGCTCTAAGCTGCAGGAAAATTATGCTTTTCTCCAGCACTAGAAAGAAGTATCTGTCAACCTACATGGAGGTTTTCTCCCTCAAAGTATTTTCCTTACAGTAGTATGTATCATTGCTTGATTATTTACCATACAAGCTGGTAAGGCTCCACACTCAGAGTTCATCCTTTTAATAAAACAGAAGTTTCATGCTCAATTACTCCAGCAGCTACAATAATTACTAACAACTGTCACCCTCTAAAGAGTTAAGTGATCACATATCCCCTCTGACTGGGGAAGAATTGTGGATGTGTCCTTCATAGATGGGCAGTTTTCTGATGGATTAAGGTTTTTTTTGCTTTTTTTTTTTTTGGTGGTTTTTTTTGTTTGTTTTGTTTTTGTTTTTTAGAGAAAATGAAGAACTAGGATAGCCATTGATGTGTGGCTGTTTCTGCACATCTACTAAAAGCGAAACGAGCAGCTGACAAGGTGGTGGGAAAGGCAGATGTCCCACCTGGGAGAGTGCTTCCCATTCCTTAAACCCAGTCATTGGGTCAGCACCTGCTGCAGTGTTTACCACAGAGAATCCATGCTCATTAAGCCAGGGAACACATATAAGTTAACATTGATTTAGTAATATTTAATACAAATACATCACAAAACAGCACTTAAAAGTCCTGCAAAAGCATCTCCCTGTAAATTAAACTGACTAAAGTCACATAATTACACATATGCAGCCATCAATGACTAGGAAGATCTGTGCATATCTGTATCTACTGCCCTCAGTGATCCAACGAAATGGAATCCCAGAGTGTGATACTCTGAGTGGGGCAGGCCTCTGAAACCTACTCTTCTCTGCTGAAGGACAAGGACCTGTTGAATATGAGTAACAAAGATATTGCTCCCAGAAATTTGTTTAAATGAAGCCACTAATGCTTTATTTTCTAGCAGATGTCTGAGCAACTGTTATTCAGTTTAGCAGAATCTACCTTTGAAATTACCATGATTTTGAGTACCCAAACTGTGCTTCAAAACAAGAAAGAGAGGTTTCTTTGTCAATTTGTCCTATTCCTATTTTTAAAGCCTCCAATCTAGGGTCTGTGAAGATGTACACTTTCTTTAAGTGTAAGTGGATAGTCTCACTAATGTGTTGCATAAAGCTAATAATGCAATTGATCCTTTACAGAATCAGAAAGTCAGTCCCAAATTTAGATTTACAATTTAAATGCTGAAGTACTGCTACATAACAGAGATGGAGGGCATATAACCAGATTCAGTATCTCAAACCAGAGACTGTGTCTTCACACCCTTGCTTTTGGGTTCTGTGGTATGATTTTATTTTTCTGAAGTTATATAATTGGATTTATTGACCTGAATTACTAAAGTGTAAAATACAAAGTTGTCTGTGATAGTAACAGTCTTCCAAAAGAACAAGTAATATAAGTTAGCAGTAAAACATGTTTCTATTATGAAAATTTTAATTAAAATATTCAAAAAAAATAAACATCTACTTTCTCAGTAGATGAGACCCACCAAGAGTGACAAGGTATCTGGAAGATATATATTTCTGGAACAAAACAGAAATCTAGAGAAAGTAAATGTACTAAACTGGAAAGTTTGTTATTTCTATTTGCTTAAATGAAACAGTTGTTTTCCCTCCACGTACCTTCCTCCTGATAGTTCAAAAACACATCCCTTCCAAACTGCTCCTTTAGATAAACTTTAATATTCACTTAATTAGTAAGGAAAATATACAGGACACTCTGAATTTTGTAAGGCTGCCAGGGAAATGCTGCTCATTTTTGTATGTAGAGTCACAGGCACTGTATTCACCTGTTTAGGCAGACAGCCTTGAAAGTAATGCTTTATCAGTTATCTGCTTTATCAGTTATCTGCTTTATCAGTTATTTGCATACAATTCAAAATACCACTTATTAGAAATGGTTCTCTTACAGTCAAGTTTCTTTTTCCGCAGCATCTTTGTTTTCATTTGCACAGAAGGTCAAGGTTTCTGAGTTGGAAACAATTTGCTATGCATATATTGTTGGAGCATCCCATTGCTAGACTTTCTCAAAAGGCAAGTTCATTCTCCTCTGAGAAATAACATTCCATTTTAAACCAAAACCTGTGTTTCTTGTTAAAGATGTTTTTTTCTAAATGGATTTTCAAATACCAGGAGGGTCTTTCAGCTCTCACCAGCTGCCTCAGCTTCTACCAGGTATTTTTTTTATGGAAAATATCTGATCTGGTTCTGGTTGTGGATGTTACCTTTTGGAATGATCAGTCTTCAAGGCTTGTGGGTCAACCAAGTACATTTTGCAGGCATTCGTCCTTTGCTGCTGCTGGCAATTTAAAACATCATAAGTGACAAAGGCAGAGAGCAGGGAAGGATTCCAGGTTCCAAGGGCATCCTGGGCTGCATGAGGAAAGTGTACACTTGTGAAAGCTTCATCTCCTTTAAGGGATAACACATAACATACCTCCAGGATACTAAGATGAAAGCCCTGTTACTGACAGACTGGTTTATTGTAGTTCTCCCCAGAATCTCAGGGAGATTAAGAGGTTGTCAGAAAGATATCATGAAGTTGTTTTCTTTGATAAAGATTTTACAGTTAGGATCAGTTGACAGAAATACCAGCCACAAAAGAAGTCGATTTTATTCAATATCAATTTAGTCTTCACTTGGCTGGCTCTTTAGTCTCTAAGCACTAAGCATATTTCATCTTTTCAAGGAGTCAAGCACATGTTCTTTGATAACACACTACTTACAGAGTTTTAAGCACAACAGCAAATCTGTAAGGATATGCAGCCCTAGAAAATAACCTATTTTCAAACACTAAGCAGATAATGATTACTTTTACGCCGAGTTCAACCAAAAATCAAGAATTAGAAAGAAAATGTCATTTATTTACATTTCCATTGGATAATTAATACCTATGAAACTGTCCAACATTTATCATCACTTCTTCAACATACGGTCAGATGATGGAAAACAAATGCACTGTCTGAAAGAAGGAAAGGTTTTAAAATCATTGCTGACTTTGAGTCTGTATGAACTGAGATGCTTGTGAAAGAGATGTATGTAAGAACAAAAATGGAGGTATTTAATTTTTCTTCTATCAAACCAATATTTACAATATGATTCTGGATAAAAATAATTAGTAATTCTGTCTTTTCTAATACTTGGAGAGAGGTTTCTCTTGGGTTGTGTTCACTTTTTCCTGACATGTTACAAATACCCCACAATTCTCAGGGAAGTGAAGACTGGAAGGATATAGCAGAACTGATCACTGTACAATCATATTTTTTCTTGATTTTCTTTTTTTTTTTTTTCCCAAAGCATACTCCACCTTGACAGCATGAGAGACAGGAAAGGCTTTTGGAGTGACCCAGTATGTTCTCATTTCAGAGCAGAGCAAGAAATTTTCTCTGAGGAATGAGATGATGCTTCAGTATTTTTTGTGAATAGGAAAGCACAGGCTGTCGTCCTTCATACAGGCTCTTGAGATACAGGCTTGAAGTGTCAGCAGACTTCAAGCCAGAAAAAAGAAAAACCATTCAGCCTAAAGCTACAAGGGTGAATGTCAGCTCTAACAAATGCACAGGAGGATTGTCTTCGTCCTTCTGCTTTCAGATCTTACAGACCAGGTGCCTTGCTAAACTTTACCCTAAGTTAATTACAAATCAGTATTAGGAATCTAAAATCTTCACATATAAACTACTTGCACCTTGAATAGATTTATGTGTTTATGGTAAGTGTAATAATGTCTCACAAGGCATGTATCTTTGGGAAAAATTGTGTTTACAAGCACATTTAAATCTATGCACACAAAATGCTTCACTTCTCCATATATTCACCACTCACATAGGACAGAAACCTTCACTTTCAAACATGAGAAATCTCACGATACATCATGGCACAGGTGATTGTTAGTAAACAGCAGAATGTGCTCGTAAATGCAACATCATAGTATTTACTATCAGTAGCCTTATGCTAAAAACCCATAATACAACTGGTCACTGAGCAAGTGATCAACAGCCTGTGGGGAGGATTCTTCTGAAGAGATTCTTCAGCCTTTGGCAAGAAAAAAACACTTGACTCAGTGACCTTTAGCAATGTTTTCTTAACCAACTGCAGATTTTCTATGTCCTTTTTTCTTTTTCTAACATACCCTTTTGTATTATGACTCCTGACATACTGAAACTATGTCTTCTGTAAGAAGATAAAGAAAATTATCTACTTCCTCTAAATTCCATTAACCTACTTTTCATGTTCCAGAACCATTGTTTTCTCAATTACCATACTGGAAAAATCACAGACACAACTGAAATATCCCTGTTAGGAGTAAAAAAATCTCTGCATTCCATAAGGTTAAAAGCTCAGCTTGAATTGTTCAAGACTGAACAGAAATCTGCACTTGTTAAACATTTTTAAGCATTTGTTTTTCACAGTTTCAAAACTGAAAGCAGGTGGGAACTTAAAACCCCTGGTTACCCAGTGTCTGCCAAGCACTCTGCCAGCCAGGGAGAAAGCTCATAAGGTGTTCAGAAGATGCTTATATGAATAAACCCTGACAGGATGCTAAGTTGACATTTCCCATTAAAAAGCACTGTAGTAGAAAATTTCTTCTTAATTCTATTAACTGGTTCTAATATAACCTCATTAGAATTTCCGTAGCTTCTTATCCTAGTAACTTAATCTCATAACTTCTTCTGGGATTTTTTTTTTTTTTTTTTGTAGAGACCTGCTGACTATCATGAATCTCTTCCATCTCTATCCTATCTGGCACTTCCATGTTCAAGTTTTCCATACAATAAAATATCTGAACAGACTGAAGTCATCATAAGACTCAGTACAAAGGACTTTGTTACACCTGCCTCCTAACTGAAAGGACTTTAAGGTCACTGTTAGCAACTGAAAACACGTGGACTTCAAAGCAAGAATAATTGGAAGTTGTTAACTAAGGCTGCAAATTTTATCCCATGTCTTGAAAACGAAAACAACTCTGGTCTTTTCACAGAGCAGTTGCTGGCAAAACCAGGCTAGTGGTAAGGACTGTTTACTCTTCTCTGAAGATCAACAAGCATTACTGTCAGAAGTTTTTAAATATTTTTCTGCTTATTGGATTTGTTTTCTGAAGAGCAATTAAATCAAAGCTTGATTGTGAGGGAAGCTTAATTTGCAAAGACAGACACATATTCCACAAAAGCTGATAAAGTGTTTCTAATTGCAGAAATTATACTATCTCAAAAAATGCTGCAAACCACTTCTTGGGAAAAGGGATAGGGTTTTTATATGCTAAATTTCTATCCCTATTGAACTGATTGTCTGACGATGCATGAAATTAGACTTCACCTGTCAGGGTGACCTTGGAAAGGTCTTTGTGCAACCTATTTTTTAACACACATTCTGGCATAAATCACCAGGAAGGTTACAGAATTAGGCACACAGTTAAAAGCACTTAATGAAGGAACACATACATAGGTTTCAGATTTATTGCAGCTACATGTTTCTTATACCAGAAGTCATATTTGGAGCAATGCTCACCTGAATCTATACTTTCCATACCGTTTTTAGAGGTGGAAACCTATTTAAATATAACTGTCTTCCAAAATGTTAATTTTAAAAAAAAAATTTATTTGCCTATGTTACTATGGAGTATTCTAAATCTAGATCTAGAAAATTACCTTTTTCTAGAACAAGATCTATGCGAGTAGAAAGAAGTTACATTACAGCATTTGTACCAGCAAATGTGGAAGAGGTACAGCACATATTTCATTTTGAAATATGAAATAAGGTATGAAACAGCCCTAAGTAAATCCAACCACCTGTCCTGGAGAGGAAAGGAAGCCAGGTAACATCATCTCAGTGAGCACCTGATTGTCCCAGAATCCTACATTTGGTAGTTCTGTGGACACAGATGATGGAAATAGAAACTTTACACAACTTTCTATCTAAATGAGAAATCCTCAAGGCTTCAGTAGAAAAATATTTCTATATAGAAAATTAAAAGCCAGTGGCTGCTCTAAATCTGACTGAAACAAAAAAATACAATCGACAGCTGAGGCATCTGACAGATGAAGACATGAAGGGGGGATTTAATCAATGTAATTTTTTTGCTGGTAGACACAGGAGGCATGATTCTGACAAAATACAAGCAGCCCTTGGTTACAAAACATTTTCTTTACTTTCACAGTAGGTTTTCTCTCTTGAAGTGCTTTAAGGGGCCGTGTGTCTCCTCTAATTGCAGATGATATTTCAATGCCATAGGGAAAATCCAACAGAAAAAGAATAATCTCTATTTGTCCTTAATAAAAAATTAGGAACTCTACAAAAGAAACACAACCATTTCAGATCATCCACTTCCCTCATGAAGCTTTGAGGTTACTAAGTAAATAGTAAATTGATACATAAAGTAATCAAAGGACAGGAGAGGAAGACAGGAGAAAATAAGCTCTGACAAAGTGTTGGGGTTTTGTTTGGTTTTTTTTCCAGCCTCTCTGCAATGTATCATTAATCCCAGCATGTGTTCTGGAAAGACTAGGAAGATGAACTTCAGTATTCATGATTGAACATGCAGGCAAATCACTTAACCATCTCATCTCAGTTCTTCTTATGAACTTGAATTTAAACCAAAGTTTTCCAATTGCATGTGATACATGAACGAGTAAAAACATAAGTAACTGCCTAAGATCCACATACCAGCATGTGCAAACTATTATCACAATATTTTTCTTAATTATAGTTGCTTATATAGTGAAGCATTTCCTAGGAGACATGTGATAACAAAACATAAAGCATGGACATGAGAAGCAAAGATGAAGGACACCTCTTCAGACAAGATCAGTTAACTCAGCTTTTTGCATTATTATAGTTACGCCTGGGGCCTAAGAAGATCTAAAAGTCAAGCCTAAAGCCACTCTCCCACTCTCAGCTAGTTTTCACAGGGTATTGCAGTTTCAATTGAAGCAAATCAAAATTTATTTTAAGAGGAAACTGAAGAAATCGGAGTGAATTTTTTGAGCTGGCTGAATTTCAGATGAGCAGAGACAGAAATGTCAGAATTCTTGTTTTGTGATAAGAGATACTTGAGAACACTGACAGGTATTTTTATCAACGTATCTTACTCCTTTCAACTAGCTCCAGTTGTGCTAAAACACTGACTACTGAAATAGTGACTTTAGAAAAAGGAAGTTAAAAATGAAAAATACTTTCATGATTTTTTGCAACCTTTGAGAAATAAAATGGGGATGTCAAAAATTTCTCACCAAGAAAAGTTCGAAGCCTTTACTTGACTCAAGGCTAATGCTATGCATTGTATGAATGATCACAAAACCTAATAAAATTTCAGAACACAGAAACATAACAGAAGCCTTATAACTCCTATAAATTCTCATTTTTATTGATTCCTGCAGCAATACTTGGTAAGTGCAGGCCCAGAAAGGTGCAGAATTTCCGTACAGTGTGTAGCTGGCATTAAGAATGTTCTAAACTTCCTATATTTACTCTCAGAGGCCACTAGAAAACTCAAGCCAAATAACTGTTATTAGGTTATAATAACACTCTGCTCTCCCTTAACTCTCAGGCAGACAATCATCAAGGCCAGAAGAAGAGAAGAATGAAAAAAAAAATCAAGACTGAATTATAATGGCAGAAAAGTTTTAATGCCAGTGTTTTTTACATTTTGTTACTACACTAATCACACTGCAGTCTTTTGGATTTTTGAGGAAAAAATGCCCTCTTACAACCTATTCCTGTGCAATTTATTCTTCAAGGGGGAAAAAAGAAAAAAAAAAAAAAGAAAAAAAAAAGAAAAAAAAAAAAGAAAAAAAAAAAGAAAAAAAAAAAAGAAAAAAAAAAAAGAAAAAAAAAAAAAAAAAAAAAAAAAAAAAAGATCTGCCATGCCATGCTCCCTCACAAGCAAGAATTGAGACCACTAAAGTAATAATGAAATTCCTAGACTATATTTGTTCTATGCCTTTATGAAATGAAGGAAATGCAGAAGCAGAGAAAGGTCTCACTGTTCAAGCTTTTTCTACATTATTAATAAATATATGTTTCATTTGTATTTGAAATTTGATAAAGATTACTACTGTAATTTCACAGGTTTCTAGTGACATGTTAAAGGAAACTGCTTAACAGAGAACTAAGCTGACATTTGGCTTGCAAACCCTTTGGTTTGAAGTAGCAGCTGAATTAATTCCACTGTAGACATCCTAAGCCCACAAAGGCTGATGCTATTGTGCCTGAATTATCCACCAGCTTTGAATTAGCAGACTAGAGACCTCCCAGAGGGTCACAGAGCATTGATTCTGCCTAGACACAGGTCTCGGGTATGCTGATCAATGAGACATGATTGGAAGGTCCCAATTAATTGGAAAGTCTCAAATAACTGGAAATTTCAAAGGAGTGCTGCAGTCTCTACATCTCACATCTGATATTGAAGCATACAAAAATATCAGTCAGATGGGAGTTTAAAACAATGCTTTAGGCTTCACCTTTTAAAGACTTCTCCCATTCAGAAACATCACTGGTAACCAGCAATTCCACTCATCATTTTCTGAATAAAATTACTTCAGGTTATAAATATTACACATTTGAAAAGACTAAATTTTTAATTTATAAGGCAATAGCTCTGTTGATTTCTGGGACAGAAAACATAAATGATAAACATGCTGGAAGGATTTTTTTTTTTTTTTTTTTTTTTTTTTTTTGGCAGAACTGACAAATTTCAAAATAAAATCCATGCAAATGAGATTACACATTTCATAATTTCATATAAGGTTTATAGTGCATTCGGGTCTTACTGAAGAGTTCTAATAAGAATGAATTTCTCTGCTCATGCTCTCCCAGCATTAGAAGTTTGAGTAAGCCATGAGTTTGGATGACATGTAGGATATGTAGCATCAAAGAAAGCACAGGAGCCAAATTCCCATTGTCATATGCTGCTAATGAAATTGAAGAAACATTAACAGGACAATGGCTTTAGTGGAAAAATGAGCTGCTGATCAGGTTCTGCCTGATTTTCAGGCCAAACTTTAAAGGTTGTATCAACATTGGAACATGTATCATCCCATCTTTCTGTTTGTATCTACACTATTTCTACATCAGGAAGAAAGAAAGCCAAGGGCTTGAGTGTTTCTTTTCTGATTTACCACTGCCTGTAGTTTTCACAGGAATAATATCTTCTGTCTGTCCCTTTAAAATGCTGCTATTCAACGTGCTTTGTTGCTGTTATAGCCCCAGTTTTTCCTTGGGAAGATCAGCCTACTGCTTGTCACCTGCTTGAACACAGATCCTCATTCTAAGTAGGAATTAATTGCCAATGAAAAGGCTGCACTATAAGATGGCTCACTTCATGTTGAAGTTGTCCAACAAGAGAGAAAAAAAAAAATCCAGCAGCTTGCTAAGCAGGGGTTGGATCAGCTATTGGATAACAAGTTTCTGGTGGAGGTTTTATGATTTGTCACGCAAATGAATTAATATTTTATTCTGCCCAGGGCATGCCATCAAGAGCTAGAGTGCTAAGAACTCGACAAAATACTTGTGAAAAACTTGCTGTTCAAGATGATGCTCTCTTTCAAGTGGAAATCCATGCTGGCAGGAAAAGGCATGAGGTGACACCTGGAGCCAGCCCTGCCAGGCAATGCCAGGCTCTGCTGGGCTGGGGTGGAGGGGCCGGAGGGCAGCACAGGGAGGGAAAACCCTTCAGACCTGTCCAGCTCCAGAGCAGCAATGGGCTGCACACTGCACAGAACTCTGCTGCTTCAGGTCTTTAATTTTACCCAAGTCTGGCCCTGGCCCTGCTGCCCCAACCTCCCACAGAATGTGCTGCTGAAAACTGTCCCAAAGCTCTTCCCTGGCTCCCACTGCAAAAGGCTATGCAATGTGTACTTCGGCACAAAAATGCTTTTACATAAGGAGGAAAAGATATTCATCCCTCCACACAAATAAAAGCACAGGATTGAAAAGCTATGCACCAGAGAACAGTGGCTTAAAGCCCATGATAAATAAAGCTTTCTACAGCAGTCAATGTGGAGGGCAAACCATGCTCCCAGCTATGAGCCCCAGACAAAAGCTGTGTTCTGACTTGACATCCACCACAACTTCAGAGCTTTATTCCATTATTCATACTGAAAAATTATTTGCTTCCACAATATCATGAATAATATAACAATGTAATGATGGAGAGTATTAATCAGCTTTCCAGTAAATATATATATATATTTATAAATTAATGAGTGATTACATCAGCTTAATCCTGTATGCAGAAAGAGACCTTTGGAATCAAAGAAAAAGTTTGAGTGCACTTTGTAATAAACACTGATAAAAATACACCTTAGCCAACCATCCTAAACCACCATAAATAAACAGTTTAAGCTTTCATAAGCATCTAATTAATAATGATATTTTTTTGTAACAAATGGAAAGAAAATGCATTTTAATACCAGAAGTAAACATTGAACTTTCAGTTTGAAATGTACACACAGCTTTCAGCAGAACATGAAACTGAAGAATTTCATCCAAACCATGCATGCCTTGAACTTCCAAATTGCCACTTACACTAGGACAGCTTCCCCATGGTAATCTCTTCCCCCTCCAAAAAAAAACCAGTCACCAGTCATGACACATCTCTTCCCATGGACAACTTTGCAAGTTCTCACAAAGCTGGCAAATTACAAGAAAGGTGAAGTCCTGAAAAAAACAGAAGCCCACATCTGACTGAGCACCACACTCCAATCCATCCAGACCAACAATTAACTGTGTAACACCTAATAATGTGTCCTCTCTCAGAACATTCTCATTCACATCATTCCTGGGTCTCTCATACCACTAATTAAGCCATCTTTTCTGAAAATTTATGTCAAATTAGTGACATGTTACACCCAATTCTAGCAGCAGGACTCCAATGGAAAAGCAGCCCTGAAACAGACCAGTCTTTTCAATACCTTCAGAAAGAGGAAAAACAATTCATCCTCTGGAAAGATGTGAAGCACTATGCTCTATTGCAATTTTTTGCATTCTAAGAACTGGAAGTATACATAAAATTAACATCTTTTAAAAAATCTTGAAACTCAGCATTTCTTAATGTTCAATCATCCTAAAATATGAAGCAGTCCACAATGCCAATTCAGAGTTATGCAGCAGGAAGGAAAATAAAATTGGGAACAGGGCCTGAAAAAGTAAAAAGGAAATAGCACATTTTTAATATGACTGTGATACATATAAAGAGATTTAAAGATAAAAGGTAAAAACACAATGGTCCGGTTGTAATTAATTACCTTTGAAACTACAAACGTGATTTCTATACATTTCCTAGCAAAACTTTTATTCAGACACTGATGTCATTTTACATCTCTCTGATATCTTTTAATGTCAAGATATTTGCTGTGAGAGCTGGTGAGAAATCAGCTTGGAGTTTTCTAATTAAAAGTAATGCTGTGTTAGTAGCCAAATGCTTGAAAATGTTAAATGTTAAAATTTAATGGTAGGGAAAAGACTTGTTCCAACTTTAACAAAGTCAAACTTAAATTTGTCAGAAACAGGAGGTTTTTACTACTTTAAGAGAAAAAGCTGTCAGTGATAAAATGTTTATAGGAAGGGAAAAGGAAAGGGAAAATGGAAAATTGGATCTATCTCCCTTAAAATACTTTCTTGGGACCGGTATTTTTCTCCCACCAGCATCTCACAATACAGTTTTCAATTTTATTCTTCATATTTTGCTTATGTTTTGGAAATACAGACATGTTTTATTTGGACCATCTCATCTTTGGATTTCACAGTAAGAAGCTGAAAAGCATATAGTGTATACATACACACACACAGAGTACAGCTCAGTTTATGCCAGTGACTGAAACAACAAACTTCATGCCAGACTTAATGGAAGCAGGGTTTTTTTGCTTAGGTGTATGGCAGAACAACAAGAGTCAACATTATGAATTGTCCATTCCAATGGCTCTATTTTTTTCTTTTTTTTTTATTTACAAATTTCTCTTACCTTTTCCAGTTTGTTCCAGTGATATATTAAATTCCTCCCATAGACTTAACACTCAAAAGCCAAATAAGATAAACAAAAACTTAATTATTTTGCTTCAAATTTGATGTGAAATATTTTCATTTCCCAGATCATTCTAAGATTAAATTTAAGTTTTATTTATATTAAGCTTTTTTTCCCCTGATTGTGTCAAGAAATTTAGTTTGTGGTGTTTTTTAAAAATCTTTTTTATGTATCAAAGACCACATTTTGAAAAAAAAAATTAATTCTTGTGAGAATCATTTAAAACTGTATTAATTTGCCCTCATCTACTCCCTCTTCCACATTCAAGACTTGGGATGAATGGCAAGAGAAGTAGAGGCAAAACTGATGTAAGATGCCTATTAAGAGTTTATACAGGTGTACAAAAAAACCCCAACTAATCATCAGTATACAGTCTGTGAAAAATTTGTTAGTGTAAGTGTGCCTGGAAGTCACCAGCAGATGATATCCCATTCTAATGGACATTCAGCTAATGCTTCAGCTCTTAATGGAAAATGTTGCCTTTGGGGGACACGCTTTTATAACAATACTATTTCTTCAGAAATAAAACCAATTTCATTTTTAATTTAACAAAGCAATTTTACTTGTGCCTGGTTTTCTTCAGGGAAAAAGAATAAAAGGCTGTGAGCAGGCTACTAAAATATCCCAATCAGCAGGAACAATATAGGGCAGTAAGTACTAATTAGACACACTCTGAGCTCTGCAATACTCCTCCTCTACAAATGCACATCAAATCAGCCTGTATTAACCACTGCTGCTGTTCACACAGGCTAAACATTTCCTCATGTTTTATGCAGCCAAAACTGTACCTTTAAGAGGCTAAACAAGAATTACAAGGTGCTTCTGCCTCCTGCATCCAATATTAAGAAAGCAAGCACCAAAGTAAAGCAGGATACAGTCCAGGAAACATTAATTCAGGTGATAAAATCACCAGACAGTAATTACCAGTCAGCAGAGTATCAGCTTTAGCTTCAGGACAGCAATTATTTCCAACAGCAATTCAAATAACTTCACCCCACCCAATGGCTACCAGAACTTGCTCTTCTTGTACATTAATTTCTTTAATGGGAGCTTTGGGAGTTCTCAAACACAGATGGTTTACTTAGTTGTTTAATTTTAGGCACCTATACTTGCTGTGATGTGAGATTAGAGAGAAATTTATACATGGTTTTCCCAGTTCATTGAACCTACTCAGGGTAGCAAGGAGAATACTTGTCAGTAAGTGTTCACAGGAAAAAGTTTCAAATATGTATTCTTATTCTGCTTCTGAAAGCTCAAGTCACATGTACATAGCAAGACTCAACACAACACGATCAGATGATGGCAAGGTCTTCATTATATAAAATCAAAATTATCATAAGTTACCCAAAAGGCAACCCGTAAGAGATTGGTTCTGCCCTGTACATGGTTGGGCTTTTTTAGTTCTTGGTTTAAGACCAGGAGTCCTAGGGTGGTTTTACCATGAATAAAGCCTTCAGAATGCCAGACATCACACTTGCATTGAGTTACTCATTCACATAATTTCAAAAAGTCCATCACTGATACAAAAGCAACCTTCAAATTTCCAGTGTCCCTTAGTATAAGCACAGCTACAGCTTTATATCTGAAATGATATTACTACAGCTTCCACTTTTTACCTCCCCTTATTTTAACCCAGTGCTCACCTAGTAATGCTCCCCCTGTTCAGAAAGGGCTATTACTCACATCTGTTCTAGATAACAGAGCCCATTCTGAGGGATTATACATTTAGCTTCCAACAAAATAACTCACATGGGAAAGTAAGCCTCTATAATTTGTGTTTGCATGGAAATAAAACTCCCTATTTCCTGAAGGGGGCAAAGTTCATTATGCAGTTGTACTTCTCACAAGAAGCTTTATTACACCAGTCTGTGTACAATCTTTATACAGGAAAAGCATTTAATACTTTCTACAGTATCTGAAAGACATTTTCCTAAAATCAGAAACAGATTGTGTAAAATATTACTTATTTTCAGCTAGAACATAGTTTTCTTATTCAGCCTTCAGAACAGTTTTAAACTATAGAAATCCACTCATAATCTACAGATACATTTTAGTCAAAACTCCACCAAGAGCAGCCCAGATCCTCACTATTTTCCCAGCTCACTAAGAAACTATTTTTCTGTCTCACTAAGAAACTACATTGTTCTTGCTGTGAAAATCTACCCAATTCTTGAAAAAGGAATTAAGAGTTTATTCCATGCTTCAGATATTCTACATCACTCTTTCCCTTATAACATATCCCTCTTCAAAGTGTTTTCAGGTGACTATGCCCTCTCCACTTCTCACCATTCTGGAGTTAGTAAATACATCATAGTATTACATGCTTAGTAAATATACACCTATTTAGCTAGCTCTCCATCTACTTTTTGTTGGGTTTTCTTCATGTTTTTTTTTTTTGTTGTTCAAGTTGGTTTTTGTTTTAAGTTTTCCACTTACTTCAAGCTGCAATGAATTCAGTAATAAAATATAAACTAAGTTATTATCTGCCCTGGAACTCTGTGCAATAATAACAAGACACCCATAATTCATGAGCTGCTTCATCTGTGTTCATATGTTCATAAAACACAACACTTCCTTGAGAAAAAAAGGAAGCTAACAGGCAAAAAGAAAAAAGGCTCACAAAGCTGAAGCTTGCACAAACTATGGCCTTTCAGCTGCAAAGGAACTTTCTGTGACATCAGGTCCTGAAGCCAGTAATTTCCCCCTACAAAAAGGAGCACACCTCTAGCCAAAATCTGCCAGGCTTGACTCTATAAAGGGTATCACCAAAAACAAAGCAAGGAAGAGAGCTAACAAAACTTTTAAGAGAAATCTATCACAGTGAAATGCAGAATCTATCACAGCTTGCAGAACCATATCCTCACTGTCACCTTACCTCTCCTTAGATAACTCAAACCACCAGTTTGGGATTGGGGCACATTCTAACCTTCTGATTTTATACTCCTGTACTGGAGATCATAGACTGAGGTGCACAGGCATACGATGAAAACATAAAATAGGACCATAGCTGCTCTTCCACTGAGGACATAGAGCTCAGACTGGGTGCCCTGGGTCCTGGACTTGGATCCCACCCCATGTCTGTAATTTGAATTAGCCATTAGTCAGATAAATGCAGGACACTTACTGTGATTTACAAAAAGTGAATCAAGGTAACCCAAGTGGAAGTCTAAAGTGCTGAATACTTCTATCACAAGCTCAGTCTTCACAACTCTCGAGATGGTTTGGATGTTCAGCAAGCCTGGAGAACTAGCTTGTTCAAAGCAGGACATGCTTTTGTGCTGGAGGAACTACCAGAAGCTAGGTTTCCAACCTTAAGTTTTAGCCATGAGAAAATAATCCCTAGTACACAGTGCCACAGTTACTGCTACTTCTGATCATGATTTGCAAGGTTTTTCTTACTGTTAAATTAAAGCTGTTTGCAGCATGCCAAACGTGCACACATGGTACTGTAGCATTTCCAACAGCTTTGAACAGTCTGCACAATTATGAGATGAAGTGCTGATTATGTTTTAGTGTAATTGCTCTTTCTAGCAAATGCTTCAGCAACTGCAGTGCTGCAATTGCAATATGTTGGTGATCAAATCTTTCACACCAGCCTTACATTTTAGGAAGTTTCACCCAGTTTTAATTATGTAAGGAAAATGTTAACAATTATTTTCCCTCCTTTCGTCATTTTGATACCAAATCAACTTTTTACCTCAAAAAGGATATCAGAGAGACTTTAGAAAAATGCATGTGTGTACTTCTCAAGTTTGTGAGCCCAAATTGAAGCAACTGATGGGAGTTCCAAAAAGGTTCTTTCTCTCAGGAATGAATTCAGTCAATAAAACTTTTACAGTGCTTTCCACTAAGCAGCACTTCAGATTTGATCTTGCCAGTTTTTAATGTAAATGGCAAGATGCTACCAATTCAACACTGGATATCCAAGCCAGGTTTGTAAATGAAATACAACTGCAACTGTTACTCACAAAGATCACAAAGACACAGAAGAGCTTCAGTCATAAAGAACCCTTCAAGGCCACCTGCTCCAGACACCTTTTCAGGTTAGGGCCAAATCTGAAGTTCAATCCACTTGGCTCAGGGATTTATACACCCAAATTTTGAATATCCCCAGGGATGGAGAATCCACAGCCCTCTTTCTCCCTTTCCATTTTTCTTGCAGATTACATTGTACATTCCCTTTAATATTAAGATCCCGTGCCAAAAAATATTCTTGCTGTAAATAAACCAGCAACCACAGATGATATCACAGAATCTGAACTACTTGGGTGTGTTCAATTCATGCGGCCCCACATATTTAATTTACAGTTTTGCTCAGACTCATTTACTGATTGTGAGATGAAGGGCTAGATAACTGGATCAGGTTTAGTTGGACTAAGGAAGGTTGGAACTGATATCTAATTTTCTTTTCCGTCTCTTAGTTTAAAAAAAAATACTAAAATTTGATAACAAAATTGCACATCATTAAATAAAATATGGCAAACCAATCAAAATCCTTGATTTTTAAAATATTCTAAGATGAACATTGTCTGGTTTTACTTTTTAAATTAATCTTCAGCCTAGTTTAGCTTATACAAATCTAAAATTTTCTATCCATCAGTTTACCACATATTGGTCCCAGCTGGAGTTTACGTTCAACCACAAAAATTTAAAATTTGGGGGTTTTTTTCATTTCCTTCTCCAATGCATAAAATTCCAGGATCTGCACCACGGTTCCACTGCAATGCAAAATTCAGTAATTATATCCAGAGCCAGGAGTCCAATTCATTACACCTTTTTTTTTCAACAAATCCAAACATTTTCTAAGTAGTTCTTTGTAAAACAGCAACAGCACCTAAAATTAAAATAATTCCATTCAAAAGCATGTAATAGTACCACCTGAATTCTTTACATGCACCATTTTAATTTTAAAAAGGCAGTAGTACATCTCTTTTTACTTTGTCACCACCAGAACCAGGATGAATGTTTCCAGACAATGTTAAACAAGTCTTACAATAGAATGATTATTTTCTTTTTTGACTAAGAGTTATCGTAAAAATTCTAATTCATTGAGGGGAAAAATACATTTAAAACACTTAAATCCTCCTTCAACTGAATATTTTGGTTCAGACTGGTATGATAATAAATCAGCAAAATCTCTCTCTTCTGAAGTCACTTCTAGCTTAAAAAAAGCTTCAAACACAAGTGAATCACCATCATTATGCAGTTGTACTGTGATTTTATATATTTGGAGCTCAGTTATTGCAAGAAATGAGGTTCTTCAAAGTCAGTCTTCCACAAGTCATCATTTCTATGCATTATATACTCCCTCATGTCAGGAAAAACCATCCATAACATATTTGTCTGAATTATTTGGAGCTGTTATGAGAAGAATTTGTTACACCTGCTTAGCTATACTTTTCCAGACGACATGCTCTCAAAATAGCCTGTTCTGTGTCAAGACAAGGATGGCAGAATGATTCAGTAGAAGGGTAAATCAAAATCTACTTGAAATTTGTTGTGTAAATGTCCTCAAATAATTAGGGTCCCTTTATGTTTGGATACATAAGTTTACATAATGTTTTGTAGCTGGGGTAACAGTGGCCCAAAGATGAGTCCAATTTGACCAACGTGGTTTGAAATTTAGGCAATTTAAGAGAAACTTAACAGAACTAATAGACGTGTTTTGTTTCATGTAATTTCTTGCATGAAGCATACAATAATCTCGTTCAGAAGAAAAGCAGGCAAGTCCCATCATTAATGACTCCCAAATCCCGAAGACTCTGAGTGTGTTCACTGAGAAGTTATCACATAGAGAACTTCCTTCAAACATTTAATTTGGGTAGCATATGAAGACACAGACAAAAAACCCCACAACATCCAAAACTCCTAATGATGCTGTTGAATAGCAGGCTTTGTTTTATCAGTATTCTTCCTACCTTTGAAAACCAACACAATGAGAATAACACAAAGCTTCAAGTACAAAGAGTAACACCTATGATATAGGTAATATTCCCTTTTATTCAATGAGTTGCTGAAATCACTCAGCATTGGAAATGAGCAGATAGCATCTACAGCACTATTTCAAACATCTTAAAAATTCAAATAACAAGTATTCATTGGATTACTTGAAGTTTGTTGTTTTATCATTACAGCAGTGTGGTTTACTTGGTAAACAGAAACAAAGAGCACATCATGTTCATTTGTCAGCTCTGTCAAGTTCTCCCCCTAAGGATAAATGCTGGATCAAAATTTACAGGTCAATTTATTTACCTCTAACCCTTATTTTGAAAATAAAACCCAGAGAAAACTCATTAGTACGTACTTAAATTTGTTTTAGCTATGAAATAAATGCTGTTTACTTGCCCTTGCAAATTATCTAATTGAGGGCTTTTTGCAGTCAAGATGATAAATATACACATAAAAGGTGGCAATATTTGCAGTTTTCGTAACTACTGAGTACAAGCCAGATGTGCAAGAGTAAAGTTTCGGGTAGTACAGACTCCTACAGCCCATCTGAAATCAGAGAGAACTGCTGGTATAGACTGAGCAGATAAGCATTGTCATGACTATCTGCACCTCTCTATCCCATAATGACCCAAGCTTTCCCTTTAGAGAAAAATAATTAATACAATTTTTTCTGTTCCTGGGTTCAGAGAAAGCATATAATACAGAGTATGGTAAGGAACCATACCATTAATTCTGTTACAACTCCTGGTAACTCTAGGTTAGAGCCTCCTCTTGTATATCTATTATTCTTACATCAGATGAATCACTGAAAACACTGCCAGCGATTCTTTGAGGGAAAGGAAGAGAGTAGACTGTCACCCCACCACCCACTTTAGCCTTCTTAAAGCCAATAATTACTTTATCAGTGTAAACAAAAGGTGAGATTAAGGGTGAAAGAAGCACAGGCTGTTTTAATCCACGTCTAATGCCCCGTGTGGTGTGTTTCAGAAATTTTAAAGATGTAAGATCTGAAAGACTTCTACAGAGAAACAAGAAATTTAATCTACTACAACTAAAAGTATAAGCTACATATTATTCTTCTGTGTGGTGTGAAGTGGCTTAAACTGGTGGAAAGTATTTTATTGTTTCAAAATAGATGTTGATGGATGATTTACAAACATAGATAATTACTGATAGTCTCCAATTCTAAGAGGCATAAAAACTTCTTTAGTGGTCAGGTAACTGGTGCATTAAACCTCCTCCTTGCTGTCATTCATTTTATCTACCCATCATCTCTAAAGAGCTTTGAATCTATTTGGTATAGACTAGAATAACAGATCTATAATCTTAAAGCTGGATGGCAATATTAGCAATATTATGCCCCTGTACTCAGCCCTGGTGAGGCCACAGCTCGAGTCCTGTGTCCAGTTCTGAGCCCCTCAGTTCAGGAAGGAGATTGAGGTCCTGGAGCAGGTCCAAAGGAGGGCAACCAGGCTGGTGAAGGGATCCAGCACAAGTCCTGTGAGGAGAGGCTGAGGGAGCTGGGGGTGTTCAGCCTGGAGAAGAGGAGGCTCAGGGGAGACCTCATCGCTCTCTACAACTCCCTGAAAGGAGGCTGGAGCCAGGGGGAAGTTGGTTTCTTTTCCCAGGCAGCTGTCAGCAAGACAAGAGGGCATGGACTTGTGCCAGGGGAGGTTTAGGTTGGATATTAGAAAGAATTTCTTTACGGAGAGGGTGATCAGACACTGGAATGGGCTGCCCAGGGAAGTAGTGGATTCTCCATCCCTGGAGATATTTAAAAAGAGCCTGGATGTGGCACTCAGTGCCATAGTCTAGTAACTGCAGCAGTAGTGGTCAAGGGTTGGACCTGATGATCTCTGAGGTCCCTTCCAACCCAGCCCATTCTATGATTTTATGAAAAGAGCTGGCACTGCATGTCACACAGAATTAATTGTCTCCCTCCCTGGGAGGCCTGGTGGTGCTGTGCTTTGCATTTGTGACTAAAAGAGCCTCAGTAACAGAGCAGAGTTTTGCCTGTAACTGTGAAGTACTTGCCCAGCATCAAGACTTTCCCTTTTTCCCCACAGCAGGTAGGCTGGAAGGGGACACAGCCATGACAGCTTAGCCCAGCTGATCAAAGGTGTATTCCTTGCCTTATCATGTCATGCTCAGCAATAGAAAGTGAGGGGAAGTTTTTCTGGGGGTGAAAGGTAATCATTGCTCAGACACTGGCACTTACCTACCTGTGAGAAATGATGAGTGACTGCATCACTTGCTTTGGTTTTCTGTTTCTTCCCCACTCCCCTCTTTGCACATTAAATCACGTCTCCAGCCTGAAGTATTTTCACTTTTTGTCTTCCAGCCCTCTCCCCTGTCCCACTGGAAGGCAGGGAGGAAGCAGCTGCAATATGGTTTTACCCACTGGCCAATGTCAATTCACCAGAGACACACACCTCACACAGAGATCCCTTCCTGCATTTACACCAGAAAAATGTTATCAATGTCCAGAGGAATAAATAACTTAAAATCACACTCTGTGTACTTCAATGCAGCACACCTTGTAAACAGAGAGCAGTGCAAATAGCCACTTAAAAGACCATGTTTAATTCTCCTGAGCATTTCTCTTTTTTTCAACACATAACCTCCCAGAACTGTTCCAAAGTCAGATGTAAGTGCCCTTTCCAACTAAATTGTGGTTACTTAAACTCCAGACCAGTAATACTGAACACTTGAAGGATTTTCCAATAAAAGCAAGACGAAGCTTCACCACCAAGGTGACTATTTTGGACAATATTCATGGACACATAGAGGCTTTGCTGTTCATACATCAGCTAAATTTCCATAGCCAGTGACCAAGAGCAGTTCCTTCCACATATGCAGTGGGTTATATGCCTGGGACCTCAGCTTCATCAGGCAATCAAAATGGGCATGAGGCTGTATGAAGTCCATCCCATTGACCTGACTATCCAGTTTATAAAACTGAAACTCTCTTATTTAGTTCTATATTGTGCTCCTGTACCTTGCAAAAGAAAACCACACCCATGGAGAGAGATCTCTCTCTGTCAAAATAAACACTGCACAGCAGTTTATGCCCCTGGGTCAACATGTTTAGGTGAAGCTGAACCGAGTTACACATTCACACCCACAGAAACTGCTAGTGGTGACTTACATCAGGAAGAGTTTCTTTAGACAAGCAGTTTCTGTGGGGCTGCCTGTTAAATAAAGCATGATGACACAGTTACCAGAGCAGTGAAAAAAGGCATAAAAGAAGTCTTTTCAGTCTTTTGGGGGGTATTCTTCAAGTCTTTTGGGGCTATTCTCAACACTTGTAGAGTCCCACATTCTATGAAGTTTAAAAAAAAAAAAAATCCTAAAAAAGTCTCAGAAGACAGCCTTCTCTTCTCTTTCTTCTTAAGGACAGGGGAAGGAAGAAAGGCTTTTTTCCACAACATTCCACAGGTACATGGATGATCATGTTTTTTTCCCCTTTTCTGTGGTATAAGTGAAGTCCAAGTGAAGTCTTGGAAGCAGAAGCAAATGGAAATTAATAGGCACCTCACTCCTCCTTTCCACTGAACATACCATTAACTCACTCCTAATACAGATGCTGTTCCAGTAAATACAAGAGCCAAACTACTTTTAATCTGAAAACACCTTAAGTAATTCCAGGTTTATATTGTCTTTAGCACAAACTATTTGTATTAGCACTAGTAACTTCCACAAATAGTTGTTAGATTATACTAAGGAAGGATGACCTCTCCCACTGGTGATCTTTTGCATTAATTTTCCCACTATGATAAAAATTTTAATTTCTAACAGTAAATTTGTGTTTATAGCGGAGGAATCCCTCTCATATTGTTATAGAATTTCTCTCTCATAGAATATTCTATAAATACATGCTAATGAACAGATTGCTACTTGAAAATTTCAAAAGATTGCACAGATTACCATATTACAATAACTACTGTTTTTTTTTTTTAATTACGTGAGCAGAATTCTAGGAATAGAGCTTAGTCTCAAAATGGGGAGAGGTACAATCCCCTAGGAAAAGACTATAATTATAAATTATATATAGAACTAAAGAAAAAACCCATACATATTAAGCATGTAATTCCAAATTTGCTAAGTGCTTCAAACACTTTTCTTACCACTAAGGCTTCCATAGTACATTTTCATTATTCTCTATTTTAAAGAAATAATGAAATATTTGTTTTAGGAAGTGCAGTACAGCAAAGTTGAATTCAAATTTCCTAATTTTGCCTTCCCAGCAGATTTGCAGTCTCTAATGTGCTCACCTTCCTTTTTGCCTCCTGAGAACAATAGTGTGAATTACAAAATGGAATCCTCAAAAGAGTATGTGAACTCATGTGGCACCACTGACAGAGAGGAACCTGACAGGAGAGAAGACAAGGCCTTCCAAGAAGGCTAAAAAATTGCACTCTGTGATGGCTTGAGACCCAAGGTCCTGAGCATATGTCTGAAGCCAGCTCCCTTCATCTTGGAGATGAAGTTCATCCACTGATATTAAACCATCCCTGTCTCATTTCAATGAGTTCCATAGTTTACAGAGTTAAATGGCCAACTTTATTTCGCCAGGATATGATTAGGTATGTTTACTTCCCACATTTCACAGAGTAATTGCTTAAAGGAGAAGAAAAGAACCAGGAGAGCAATAGTATCTTTAATGCAGAGTTCCTTTGAGGTGTCATAAGAAATGGCAAGCAAGCCAAAGACAGACTCAAGATACATTAATGAGGGAGAAAAAATGGAACATTAATACACTGCAGAATACTTTTAGTGTCTGCAAGAATCTGATGCATACTACTTTGGTTACTGACAATATTACTCTCTGACCTGGACCACCAGTGCAGCAGATATCCCACCTACAAACAGTAAATATGAAGCAATGTAATGACATTGGCTCAAAAACATCAAGGCACTTGAAGCAAGAGCTAATATGCCACCAGGGAAAGGGGAAAAGCAAAACAAAATAAATGGGAGAACCAATGTAGTTAGAATGTCTGCATTTTTAATTCTAAGCTAAATCAGTACAGCTTGAACAACCACTAGCCTCATCTAACAAGAGTAGAAGCACATAGCCATTAGTGGATCCTAGAGAAATAATTTCACTGACTGTGTTCATGTGTTTCTCTTAGTGTTTTCCTGTAAGACAAACGTAAGGAGTATGTTTGCACACATATTCAAGAATAGCATTGATTTTCAGGTTACGTTAATACTCATGGACAGACCCTTTACTTTCCCAGTGCAGAGTAAAGCCAAAAAAGCCCAATAAAACAAGAACACTTCCTCCTAGAGTGCCACAGCACAGACTACTTTTAGAAGGCATTCCACTTAAACAGGATTTAAAAATAGAGTTTGATCTCAGTAATTACATGGGAGGTATATTTTGTATTTCAGAATTAGCTTGTAACTGCAATGTTAATGAGGCACTTCATTATCCTGGTACAGCTCATTTTTAAGAAGGGAAGGTATTTTCAACATGTTCTGATCAAGACTGTGCTTGTTAATAAGTTGTTGTAAGTGAAAACTCTAATACAGGAGAGCTACCAAGTAAATTTTCCTCCAGATCTCCAATTAAAAAAGAAATGTAAATATGAGTAATGTGGCCATTAAAATTTGTGAAAATATTATACAGATAATACACAATCACAATGTGCAACTTTAATACGGTGATGTCTTTACTGCAAGCTTGGATGGGAAAAGGCAGCATCAGCATTTTCTGTCCTCTTCAGCCAAAACACACATCATGAGGCCCCTTCATTCTGCTCTACCTAAATGATCTGTCACCTGAAGATGTCTATACAGTTACCTGTGAAAAGAAAACTCAATTTTTTCAGAGCCCCATTATGGTATTTTAGATAAACAGCAAACCAGTTAAAACAAATGCTGTAGAGCAAATTGTTGTCTTTGCCAAATCATCAGTTTATCTACAATTTCAATTATTTTTAATTTAAGTTGTAAACATCTGGCCCAGCTAAACAGAAGGCCAAACTGAACTGTGGACTCTGCAAAAGCAGAGCTCTAGTAACATTTAAGGGGAATTTGTGGGTCAAAGAAACCAGAAAACTCCTAAATTTCTTTTCAATCAGCATGAACAGAAAAGATTTGTGGGATTATTGTAATTGAAGAAGATTACTATCTTACTGCCATATAGCAATATTCAAGATTTTATTATTAATATAAATTCCACATGGCATGAAAATTATGGGCAACTCAGAAAACAAAGCTTCCCAGAGCTCAAAAAATAGCTATCAAGTCAAGCTTGGTAGTAACTTTGGGGCAGATTTTCTGTGGACAATGGTTTAATGTAATGACTTTCTGACTGAACTTAGATAAATTATGATGTCTCCTCACAACTTTGACCCTTGCAAAATTACTTTTATTGAATTAAATTTGAAATGTGCAATTGGAGATGCATGCTATAAAAAAAAACAAAACAAACAAAAAGTACCACCAAAGAGCCCTAAACAAAACCCAAAACAAAACAAAACAAAAAACCTTCCCAACACACTGCCTTGAAGTTAATTCCTGGAAAACTCTAGGAAATTTGTACAGAAAAGGGAAATGAGACTTCTCATCTGTACATTCCCAGATTAATTTTTGTGTTCAACATAGTGATAAAGGGACAGAAGAGACAGAACCAAAAGTGTTTGTATGTAAGAAAAAAAACTTCTAAAAAAGTTAAAGAAACAAGAAACAAAAAAGGTGAAAGTGAGGGACCAATAGAAATTTGTACATTTTCCAAAGCAGCTGTTAAATACACCAAGACTTCAACTAGAGAACAGTTGAAAGGTATACAAATCCCAAGTGCAATTTTCCTTTTCCTGAGAAACAAACTCGCCATTTTCAGTAGCTCTGAGGCATTTAAGACCAAAACAATCTAGAAAGGATTGCAATAAGCCAGTTTTCCCTTCAATGAACATAATGTTTCTTTTCTTATTTACTAAATCTTGATTCTACTGTTAGGGTAAAAATATCCTTAATTTGCATGTCTGTTTTTGACTGGATAACTGTTGCTGCACAAGAATACTGCTCCCTTTCAGAGGAAATGTCAATCTTGCCTTCACATTTGCACAAACTTTATTTAAAATTCTAGAGTTCTCTGGATAGTGTCTTCAAAAGAGTTTCAATTAAAGTTCACCAGAGACCAGAACAGGACTACAGACTACTTCACAACTAATTTACCTGTCATTTAAACAGATCTGTCCTGAAATCAGTTCTGACACAACAAAAATAGAAAAAAAATACATAAGCTGAACAACAGCATTTCTGGCAAAACATTTATTTAGTGTTTGCCTTGGTTTTGCAGATGCCTGTATTGGATCAATTATTTTAACTGCTTTGGGATGTAGCAGATGGATAAGTGGTGAAGATGTGAGATATGCTCCATGAATACCTACAAGTACCAAGCAAGAGACATGCAGCACACCAGTTTCAATTCCTGCTGTGAAGCCAAAGATGCTCAGCATCCCTGCTGAGAGGCTCAACTAAAAAAATAGTATCATGCATATCCCAGAAACATGGGAGAAGGACAGAAGAGATACTGCAAAATATTTTGGTCTTATAATACACCAACTAGGAAATCAGTAAAATCTGGTTTTGTGGATTTATTTTTTTTTTAAATATGTTGTTGCATGCTTCTCTCACAAATTAAGTTTCTCTACAATATAGGACATAATTCAGAGTAGTTTCCTCAAAAAAGCATCAGTTTCTAAGTAGAAGCTGACTTCTTGGCAATTCTTTAAAAAAAAAAAAAATTACAACCTATCCAGGGATTTAATTACTTCTCTAAATATTACTGGAACCTTGTCCACCTTTCACATTAATCACAAGTACAGAAATTCATTTGATACTTTGATAGAGCCCAGGGTTGGAAGGAGCAGGCAGCTGGAGGCAGGCAAGCGAAGACTCAGCACCGAAAAACTTTCAAGTATGTGTGTCTCTTACAGAGGAGCAGGGAGCAACTAAACCAACCTATCAGTTTGAAGTGTGTTAATAACACTGGACAAGTACTCTGAATATAGAGGGTGACAAAACCTACATATATATATATGTGCCCAAGAAGGCAGAAAAGCAGATGCTGCCAGATAAGAGTGGCTCTTGCCAGGAGCTGCAGAGAGGCTGCCAGCACCTGCCCCATCACTCCAGAGTGCCCACTCCATGTCTTCACACACCCCCAAAATCAATTTTTGATGGGGAAATTTCATGCGACTTTTTTTTTCCTTATGGTAAAATCCTAACCAGCACATTCTTACCCCAACTTTAACAAATAAAAACCAAAAAACCAACAAACTAGAAACAAAACTGTCATTTTAACATGTGCTTCAGCAGCTTGTTTTGATAGATGCTTACCTGACAAAACTGCCACCATGGACTTTGGAATGTAAAAACTGCCCAGTGGGAAATAATCCTCAGAACAATTTTACAAAAAACCCCAAACTGCTAACTAGGAACTGCCTCAGCTTTGATTCCCAGAAATGTATCCATGGCAGGCTTCTCCACCAATTACTCAAAGCATGGTATTTTAAAAAAATTTGTCAACAGATTTACACATGGCTCAGAACTTTGGGTAGGGAAGGAAGGGGTAATTGTGGTGGGCAAATAGAGATGACAGAATTAAATAATTTACATTTTGACAGCCTTGGGATGACACAAAGCCTTATCTTAACCATAGTTCTTACACCTACTTAACTTGAAACACACACAGGACTTTTACAAATTCTGATATTCTATTCAAAAATGATGGAAAAAATCTTCACTTAAAAATTAGATCTGAAAAAGAAAAACAGATTTCAGTTCTTCAGATGTTGTCCTGTTCTCTGTGAGGCTTTGTCCCACTGGTCTCCACAAGGCCCCTCAGAGCCAGGAGGCTGATAGCTCCCACCTTTCTCTCAGCTTTTCAGGATGCTCACCACACTGCTGCCAGTGACCAACTGGTCTGCAGAGAAAGATGCTGTTACTGAAAAAAATAATCAAACCCACAGGGGAATAGAAAGAAAAGCAGCTGAGGGTTTTCAAGATGGTGTTGAAAAGTAGGAGGCTGCTAATTAGATGATCATGCCACTGCATATACACAGATTTAGCTAGTGAGAGAAACTTTGCTGCTGTCATACACTACACTGGAGGGGAATCCCACCATCTCCCAGACTTTGCACCTGTGTTGAATACAGTCACACACACATGAATATTAATATTTATCATCTTATGTACTTTAAGAAAATCTAATTTACTTGAGAATGAGCAAATCTCAGCTAAATGAGCTGTTGTTGGTTTGTTAAATTCTACAATAAATTAAAGAGCATGAGAGAAGAAAAACAAATAAATCTAATAAAGCATATTGCTATAGGCAGTTTGATTAAGGATGTAGCATCTAAGAAAAACTGGAGGTAATGAAACCACGCAGATGTTTTCCTTACTTGATTATTTTTTGTTAATTTGAATTATGTATATTATTCTTGTTAAATATTTCAATTACTTAAGTTTTTTTTCCTATGAGCTACTAACTGTTTAGTTTTCCTGCAACTACTGTGATCTGCAGTACTATAGCAGAGGTGAAAAGAGTATTTTGTACCTGTCTACAAGGAACTGTGAAGGAAGAGGCAATATGTGTCTTAGTATTGAATATCTAACATGCTCTGTGAACCAATTCAATAGGAGTAATTACCTAATCAGTGTTTGAAGGATTTCCCCTTGGAAGTGTGGGGTTTATCCTAATGAGAAAATGGAGAAGATGAGTGCAGCAAGCAGGAGTTCTTCAGCAAACTCCTCTGCTGTTTGAGCCAAAGTACATCAAAATTAACTACATTTCTTCCAATTATTTCAAGAGATTACGGATAGAATCTTCCCTTTAATCTTCCACAGGACTGACTGAACTTCTTTGATGGGTTAGTTGAACCCCAAATTATTTCAGCTCAATAGGACCTTCACAAATACATACATGCTATGTATTGTAGCTTATTAAATCACCCTTAACTAGCCAATATAAGTAAAAAAACTCCTAAATACTAAATCTCAATTTAGCATTGCAGTACCAGCAATATGAGGTATCACATATTAAGATTCCATTTATTTTTGCTTGAAAATATGGAATGGAGTTAGTTTGAAATTACTAATTAAAAAAAAAATTAAATCACAACTTGAATCTCAAGCTGACTCTGCAAATGTAAGATACGCTCTGCTTACCCGCAATATTCTTGTATTTGCTTGTTATGTGATGACTGCAAGCACTTTCTAGCATAAAACCATCACAGAATGATACTTACAAGCAGATCTCTAAAGGCTAAAACCAAAGAAGGTTATTTTTTAGACAATAATTGTCTTCAGTTTCTAGAGTTGGATGTCAAGATTGATGACTTTCTCAATCTATCTTTAAAAAAATAAGCAAAACTAAGAACTGGCAAGCTCTTTCAATGCCAGTCCTCTTGATGCTGAAAGTGAAATGTTTTGAAATGCACATACCATCTGCAAAAAAAAGCTGCTGAAGCCTCTTAAAGCTCTACCAGACATACACAGCAATGTATTTTACTTACTGCTTTTCTTAGCCATCAAATACCAGCAATAGTGATATGCTTAACTGTGGTAACAAGTGATATTGTAAGGACTTGTCCTGGTTTGGGCCAGGATAAATGTAACTGTATTGTAATTTTGCTTTCAGCTAAGTCTCTTGTAAGTAGCTGCACTTGCTGAAATTACCAGCAAGTTTCTCAGACAGTGACTTCTAGGACTGATAACACTCGATGTTTATAGTTACAGCCAGAGACTGGTGTGCAGAGCCAGGGACACTGCTCAGCTCTGAGGAACATTTTGCCCTCCAGATGGAGAAAAGGAGTAAAGAGGTCACACCTGCAACCCTCCCTTAGGGAGGAACGGACAAGATAAATGACCAAAATTGACCAGAATATTCCATCCCATACATGTCATACCCAGTATAAATTTGAGGGATTTTGACAAGAGGAGTTTTGACTCCTTCCTCCCTTCTTTCCCTTCCTTCCCTTCTTTTTCCTGTCCCTGTTTGCTTCAGCATCCTGGGAGGATTCTGTCTGTTCTTCTGCCTGTGGTCCTGGATCCATCCCAGCCTGAATCTGTGTGTTCCTGCCTCCAGATCCCAACTGCTGCTGACTCCAGGATTCCAGCCTGGACTTTCCCAGGGCTGCCCTGCAGCCTCGGTGGTGACGTGAGAGTTATTGGGGGAGAGGGGGAAGCAACATGGTATCAATTTTCCTCTATATTTGTAAACATTTAGTAATTTTTCCTTTTTATCATTACTGTTTAATTAAAGCTGTGTAGTTTAGTTTCCAACCCATAAGTCTCTCTCCCTTATTCTCTCTCCTTCCTTTATCAGGGAGGAGAGGGGGATTAATAGAGAGCATCTGTCATTCAGTTTAATTGCCAGTCCAGTGTTAAACCATGACAGCACTGTACTTAGTTGTAAGTAACGGTTTAAAAACAGTTCTAAAAATTTTGATATAGTCATGCAGTCCTCACTACTTTGTGTCATTATAAGAAACAGAGTCTACTGTAATACGGTGGAATTGCGTTTTTATTCCACTTAGGTTTTGCACCTTCCTTACAAATCAATATTATCAACCCTATTATGTGTCCCACACTTAGGCAGAAATAGAAATGCTGGGAATTTATGCGTCAGTTTTTCATTGCTGTTGGTATAATTAAAAATCAGAGTGATAAAAACCATGGGAAAACAGTTGTCATTGTCTCCTTGTTAAGTGAACACACATGTAAACATGCATTTAGTAACTGCAGTGGTAGTGGATCAAGCGTTGGACCTGATGATCTCTGAGATCCCTTCCAATCCAGCCCATTCTATGATTCTATGATTCTATGATGCCCTACTATAAGGAAACAGAACTCAAAATGCTCCTTTGTAATCAGTATGATCTTGTCCCAGTGCAGTACCACCATGGCAGATTAACATAACTTATCTTGAATGTACAACTCTTGGTACAAGCTCAGTAAAACCAAAACATGTAAGTTCTACTGAAGAACAAACCAACAACTCTAGCAGGAAATCACACAAAACCCGCACTACATTCCCCACAGCATAAAAAAAGAAACATCTTAAAGAGAGATGGATCAAGATTGTTGCACCTATGGGGAAAAAGTAAATGTGACAAGGCAAAGAAAGAGGACGATGAAAATGACAGCCTCCAATCTATAAAAGCAAGATGGTGCATAAGATAAACAACTGGAAACAGTGTTACAGGCAGAGTAGTTTTAGAGCAAATTTTATGTTAGCTACGCATTTCGTTTATTATATACAAAGCTTAAGTGACAACAGAGTAATTTTACACAGCAAAAAAAGACTGAAAATAGTAAAGGAAGATAATCTGTAGTGTGTTGCAGAGATTGACCAAGCAGCGAGGTAACAGCAGGCAGTAGGGTCTGTCTTTTGAAAACCAGATGACATCCTAGATAAAGTTAGGAAAGGAGCACAAGGAAATACTGGATATTCTTTCTTGAAGAAGACAGCAAGATACCTGGTCGTGTGACAGATGTCTCTGTCCATGCACAGGGATTGGAATTAGATGATCTTTAAGGTTCCTTTCAACCCAAACCATTCTGATTCTATGATTTCTAGCTAGCCTGGAAAAAAAGTAGATCTGTTTGCTGCTGCTCCTCCTTTGCAAAAGTAAGGAATAAGAAGTCTAAGTTATAATGGAAAATTCATCAAGTCATCACCATCTTCTCCCATATTGATAAGACTTCCCTTTTGGATTTTAAAATAAAGGCTTTTCCTCCTTTCTCAGCTGATTGAATTGAGGATATTAATTGATTCAACTGGCAATTTTTAGATTAAGGAAGACTCTTAGGAATCTTAAGGAAGACTTAAGGACTTCTTAAGGAAGAATTAACACTTGAGTAAGAGCTTATATACCTATAAATTCCATAATCAGGTATTGCTTCTTCCAATAGTTTAATTTATCAGCAATTAAATCATCAAGCATATCTGAAAATTGATTTAGTCCATCATATTTTTCAACATTTTTCAGCATTTTTAATAACTATCTCAAATAGTGGTAAAATCACACATTAAACCATAGAATATTACCATTCTCTTTGCAAGATGGAAATCAACCATTTTGTCAGCTGAAAAGTAAATTCTGTATGCTCCACTGGAGTCTACAAATAGAAGTTAGAATGTGACTTTATGATCATTTTAGATACTTACTCAGTTCTCACACTAGATGAGAAAACCGTTTGAAACTGTTCTACAAGGCAGCTTGGCCTGGATATGTCAGAGATAGGAAATAAGAGGATCTGGCTAGGTCAAAGATTTTACCTCTCACTGGCTCAACAGCAAGACAAGCAGCTGTGAAGAATGCTGAATCAGCAAATCAGTCCCTCAAAAGGACAAACAAATCACTATCACATAGATACATTATGAGAAGCTGTAACAACAGTAAAACCAAGGAGGTATAGTAGCTTCATATTTCTAGTATTATCAAAGTAAAAGGCTGAGGCAATATTCTAGAAAATGCTAGGGAAACAGAAAACTTAACTTACAGTCAAGAGCAGAAATACAAAAGAGCTAGATCTACACATCTTGAAGTGCATCTCAAGTTGCTTTGTACATCTTAACTAAATATGAATTATACAAGTCAGACAAGAACCTTTGCTTTGGTTCCAGCTATCAAATCTTTAGCTTTTAGCAATCCAAATTAACCTTTGAAAGATGCAGAACCTATCAATCTAACAAACAGATGATCATCCATAGCACACGTGGAAGATTTGTCAGGATGTGCTTTCCTCTGTAGCTAAGCAGTCCCACAAGCTTCAGTCAGACTTCTGAACAAACATCGAACACCACCTAGTTTTATGGTAGAACATAATTTACAGCAAGTGTACATTGTGAAGAACTGTGTTTATGAACAAATTGTTTTCTTCAATGTTCTGTCACTGGATTTTAAAGTAGGACTGAGAGAAGATATAATAGGACTCAACATCCTTAAAGGTTAGAATAGTCTCAAGGGTTTGACTGTTGAGATTTGTACTGTGGGTAGGGTGTAGAAGATAAACAAAGTTACAAGGTTGTAAAAACAATAAAGAAAAAAAACTTGTCCATGACATCAAAATAAGCAAGACCCTTCTCATGGTCCTGTCTATGTTTTTTGATATTTCAGCAATATCATTTATTACAGGATGAATATTCTACACAGAATAACATATATACAGATAATAACAGATATATATGGATAGATATATCCATTCAACAGAATAACAGATGTATATATATATAATAGATAACAGAATATCAGAAAAGTGGTTTGACAAAAAAATACAGTGGTTTGACTTCACCTGAGATACACAAATGAAAAAAAGAGAGTGCAGTAACAAAGTGCTAAATTTACAGAACTGGAAGTTAATTTTGCTCAAGCTGTATCTAGGATAGTCAAGATACAAGACTTTCATTAAGCTTTCCCTCATAGGTTCCATATCTGTTCCAAAAATTTAAATCTACACATTGTATGATGTACCAAGACCACTGTGCAATAAAGTACCCTGAGACATGCTGTTCTTCATTCTTCTGTTGCATCTCTTCCCATTTGGAAGCAGTTCTTAAACACTCAGAGAGCAAGAAATACTTCAGTGCCCTCAAACATTTCATGACAATACCAAAGCTTGAACTGAACCAAGTTTAAAATAAGGGGAACCCTCTAGAAGCCACGAAGATGACTTAAATACTATTTTACTGTTTTTTTCCTCTGTTATAATGCTACAGAATGAAATAACCACAGGTCTTCTGCCTCCAAAAAGGAACCTAAATGAACCTTCATACAAATCACAACACTTGAGATGTTGAATAACAACAGAAAACAAAAAAACCCTGTATTGTCTAACAGCTTCTGAAATCTGGACTGCAAGTCTAACAGCTTTAAAAATGCCAGTGATTGGTTTTGCTCAATTTAGGATATTCAAAATTTTAAATATAACTTGAAAATGATAGATTAATAAATTGTAGACATTTATGAGATGACAAAAGCATTTGGAATAAGAATCATCTTACAGTGCTGCAACAACAGAGTCTTACCACATTACCAACATTTCACCTAATTAGCCCCTAGCAGAGCAACCTTGTCACAGGCTTCCAGGAAAATTTCAGTTCAGAGCATAAAAAGTGCACGTGATTATCAGAAAGGCTAATAGGTTTTCTTCAGACTTGAGCAAGGGTTCTTCCCCTACAGCTCTGTAATCCCTTTTCTGGAAAACCACTGTGTAGTTAACATTTCCAGTGGTGGTGTCCAGTTTGACAAGGTCATAGTCCAGAAATGCACCAGGGCAGGGTATATAATTAGTACCATGAAACAAACAGTATTTTTTTAAAATCTGTATGTTCTCACCACAGGGTCCTTATGTTAGGAGAAGGCTCATATGTTCCCACATGACAAAAATAATTTTTCACCAGTATAATTTTTCACCTCTGAACAGAGTCCTGTTTCAGCACACACATACGTACTATAAGCAGCTTTTTCTTGCTACTGTTATTGAAAAGCATTTTTTCACTGTTAGTACACTCTGCTGTTTTATACACATATTAAAACTCTCATTTATTTCAATTTACTCATGTTACTATGTAAAGAATACCCATAGTCTGAGGCCTAAGAGTTTATTCTTGGACATGTCTTTTGTTTTCTGTTTCTTAACATTAATCAGGACAGCTTTGCTGCCTTTCCCAATGTTGAAAAATACAGTAAAGAAATTATATACATTTATGTCAGTGAAATATGGTATGTAGTTCCTGAGAACTTACTAGAGCCTATGGATGTGCTGCACAAAAATTATGCAGAATTCAATTTTGCAGAACAAACAGACTTTAGCAAATAAAAGCTATGCAGGCGTCCACAGTTCTTGTGCCTTGCCTGAAGTTGTATCTATTCCCTGATGTCTGTGATCGAGGGATTGTGCAGGACAAAGCCATCCTGTCACCACATTCTTTAGAACAAAACCAGGCTTGGTTATTGCTTCCTATCTTGTTCTGATGTGACACACCCTGAGCCAAGGTTTGTGTGCCTGAAGAGTTACAGAAGTGCTCAAAGATGGCTTTGCACTGTTTCTAAATGGAAAGCCTCCAGCTTACTCCTAGGCAAGCAATGCATTTCAGACTTTCAAAACTCACTTCATCATTGTTTAACTTCTTGCAGCTTAGTTATTCATTATTATTAGGTTTTCATAGCAGTTTTGCTCAACCCAGTCACAGATCCCAAGAGGCCACTCAATGTCCTGAATATTTGCATTCACACTAAGACCAGGGTCCTGTTTAACAAGTTGGGTATATCAGGAATAGAGGTCTTGAACTTAAACCACATAAATCAGTGGGGCATTTCAAAAAAGTAACATGAAAGATTTATTATCCAATTTGCAGGGTTCACATACATTGCTTCCTAACAATAGCATAACAGTGGTGTATGAAATTCAGGTTTTGGATATAATTCATCATACCCTGAAAGGATTTTGGTTTGCACTCCAAAGTAACTAAAATCTTAAACCTGATTTCATACTCAAGCCTGAAACCTCCCCCACCCACTTCTGAAATCTGTTTCCCCTTCTCAATGCTTTCTTTCCATACTAACTCTTCCAAACTCAAGGAGTGTTTCAGCCAGCAGCTCAAAGAAAGCTGTCACTAACAAACGACATGGTTGACAAACTGTGAGGACCAACAGCATCCACAATGAACTGACATCCAAGATCCAACTTGTGTTACTGCCTGTTGATGAAGCAACAAAGCTTTCTCAGTAACCAGGATTATTTGCCTCTATTCCCACAAGCTCTCCACCCAAATAAGCAGCTCCTTGAGATCTTTTGCATTAGAAAGGGCAGCATCTATTATTTTCCTATGACTGTCTGAACTGAAAGCAACAGAAAACAACAGCAAAAAAATCAGGAGCAATCAGCAATCATTCAATACCACCCAATATATGACCCCACATCATTCAAATATCAATTCAAGAGATAAGCCTGCTTTTAAATGGGGTACAAAAGGCACACATATGAGCTGCATTAAAGTTATAAGTGAACAGCTAAAAAACACTGGGTTCTAGAAAGCACAAACACCCTTTTCAATCTACTTTTTTCTTTCTTTAATGTGAACAACTTAAAACTAATCAAAAATATATAAGCTTTAAAAAAATCACAACCTGTTGGACAGACTTTAGTTTAAAACTCAAGCAAAGAATACTGTCTCTTTTCCCAGCCTTTAAGGTTTCCTGAATTTTTTAATTTTTTTTTTTGCCAGCCTACTGTGCTGGGCACAATAGCTATTATTTGCTTCCTAGTCCAAGAAAAATGGGACTGAGGAAGTAAAAATCTACCCAGGTCAAAGCACTAGAATATAGTTAAATAGGTTAAGAAATTCAGAGATTTATACTCTCAGGGAATAGACAACATACAGAGAATCAAATAAAGAATGAATCACTGTAAAACCTGGGTGCATTTTCCTTTTAAGAGAACACTTGCCAGGGACTGCAGCCTAAACAAGAACGAACACAAATTAACACTGGAAATCAGCCTTCAAACACACACTTTCAAAAGATGCTAGCCCTTAATTTCTCTAATAATGCTATATTGTTATTATGTTATATTATGTTATCATTATGTTTTAAAACATATTATATATGTTTCAAAAATTAAGTCCAGGCCCTTCATTTTCAGGGACACAAAATTCAATGTGTTGCCTTGTAGATAAATGGCCAAAAAATACATTACCACACTTTTCCAGATGCCATTACTTTTAGCCAGAAACATACAATATCTGGCTGGAGAAGATATTGGTTATGGTGTGTTGAGTACTCCTGTCCAACAAAACTCTTCTTTATAAATCTGTTCCAGTATGTGACTAGTGAGAGCATTCCATTACAATACTTCAGGCTACCAATATATTACAGCAATGTATTCTCATGTCAGAGATAGGGAAGATGCACAGCTTGAACTCAAATAGCATCCATCAATACAGCATCTAGGTTAGAAATCTAATTTATTTCATGCATCTACTGAACACTGATGGAAAAAGGGTTCAGCTGTCCAAATAAGCAATTTATTCTGTTGCCCATAAGAACACTTAAGTGTTTCTTCTTAACACTTAAACATAATTGAAAACTGTGTATTCCATTGCTTAGAGACTGAATGAACGTCTAGTCTGCTGGTAAGAATGGAAGATGTATGTCTATGATGCTATCATACTCAGCTGTAAAATGCACAGGTTTGTTGCCAAAATACAGTGTTTTCATAGATCTTAATCTAGTAAGAATCATCTGTTTTCAGGAAAACGTGGGGACTAGTGTTCTACATGATGAAAAGAGCCCCCTGTAGCTTAGAGAACATCCAGATTTCTATCACAAGTCTATTTTGTTGCTAACATGAGTGTACAAAAGTACTTTGGATTAAAACTAGTTAAAACAATTAATTTTTCTACTCTCATCAAGTTCTTCCTTCACCAACACCTATTTTGGGGAGGTGGTGGAGAAGAACACTACAAACCTCAGGGGTTTCCCTAAAGGGGTAAATGCCCCTCTTGTCATTGTAAACAGGAAACCGAGTTTCCAAGGGGCATCTGCTTGTTTAATTCTGATGGATTACTTCTGTTTTATTTGCAATGTTTGAATAAAACAGACTCTCTTAAAGCCACAGCAGTGTATCCAACCTCACTCAGTCCACAGTTTCTGTGCTCATAGTTTCTTCCTTCTGACAGCTGAACTTCAATTCACCAACTCATTTCAATGCCAGCATGTCTTACAGTGAGAAGAAAACTGGAAGTACCAGGACAAATCCCCCAAATCCAGGACAATATGGTCCAGAGTCAGATCAGACAAACACTGTAAAATCAACAAAAAAGCCATCTGCTGCTTTCAGGAAAACCTATGATTAAAGCAAACAATAATCTAGGGAATATCCCACCTGGGAACTAGCAGAGTACTCTCCTCTGAGAGTTTCTCTACTTGAGTAAACACAGGGGAGCATTACTCAAGCTCACCCAAGTCTGTACTTCGGCAGCTAGAAAAGTGCTGCTGCATTTATCCACTTTATCTTAAGTGGCACCTTAAAATAGGCAAAACAATAGGATAAATGGTTATTTTACTTACCTACCTGAGGGCAATACACAAAACATGCACAAGAGAAATCTGCTCAATAACAGGAAAAGCTAAGTAGCATACTTCAAGTAAGCCAGGTTATTGGCACAGAGATTAAGACCAGAAAACTTACATCTGAACTAAGATGTAAATAAACACCAAGAATTTTACTCCCAGATGTTATTTTGAATAAATCAGCTCCACTTAGCAGATATTATTTCACCATAGCAAAAAGCCCCCAAGACATAGAGTAACCCCTTAAATGAGCACCTTTCCTTCACTGCAGTAAAGCACTCAAAATGTTCAAGAGCAGCATTCTTAGATGCTTCAGTAGCAGTTGACAGCACTCAGACCATGGTCTCCAGTAAATACTTTCTGAATTCACAAATGTGTTCTATCTTTTCCAAGGGGTTGCTACCCATGCAGAGCAACAATTTTGTTTATGTTCCTTCAGAATCCAACATAGATGAAATTCAGAGAAAACACTTGTTCATTTTCATTTTATGTGGGGTTGTTTAATAAACACACATTACTAAATATTAATCCATTTATTTAAAAGCCCTTATATGTTTTTGGTCTTTAACTTCCCAGTCTTCTTTGGACTACACTTTTCTAAATTTATGACTCTATATGATCTGGAGGATATAAATATCTGATAGATAAAAATTTCTTTGCCTTACCCTGAAATTTACTGCTTTGTCTACAGGAAATCTTAACATGTTGCATGACAAATGTTCTAAGACTTAAAGGCATTTTAACATACCACAAGGGTCAAAGCTGAAGATTTTAAGCATTGCTGAACCAGCCCATGGTTGCATTAAGGATTTAGTAATTCAGAGCCGTAAACTACAGTTTATTCATTTCTCAGTTGTAAGTTAAGAACTGATGCCAATAATTTTCAGTTTATATTTTGAGTTATCTGTTGTTTACATGTAAAACTGTAATCAAATCCATTTCAGAAAGGTCAAAGAAATTGAATAAGCTGAGCATTCTGCACTTAAAGATGAGTTTGAAAAACCAGTGTATTTTCTGGTGAAGCTGAAACAATTTCAGTCCCTCAAAGGGAGAGAATTTTGCTTTGCTTCAAGACCAATCATTTTCCATTTGAGCAAATCTCAAAATACAGAGAAATTTAACCAGAATGAGCAGTCATGGCACTGTAATCCTGCTAGCCAGCTATAAATTACTTTGTAGAAGCAGAAAATATACAGCTGGTTCAGGAGCTATGCAGACATTTAGCCATTCTCCTGCTGCCAGTGGTTAAAAAACCTGAAACTCTCAGCAAGGCTCTCTCATCTCACACTTGGATGGCTTTTGAAAGTATTAACACAGCCACTATCCAGAATCTGTGGTGAAACAAACATACAAATACTCCACAGCTTTGAATGATGCTCACCATCATTTCCCAACTCTGCTTCACAACAGCTCTGCTATGCACAAGGTTACAGTGCAGATAGAAAAGCTGCAAGATAATCACACAAAAGAAATATGGATTTTGATTATTTTGAAAAAATTGCATAACTTGCTTCCCTTTTCTGTCAGAACTGTTTGGACAACTCATTTAGTATCTTAGTATTTCAGATCCCTCATATCTCAAAGTCCTTTCATGCACTAGATGCACGCTGTGATAAAACAGCATTAGAGAAGTTAGTTCTTATGGTGATAAGCTTAAGTATTATGCATCAAATACATGGATATTTACCATTGTAGTTCTCAAAGGAATTTTATATATATATATATATATAAATTTCCTACCTTCCATTGCTCTCCAATTAAAATATAACAAATGTTACAAAGAAGCAAGCTAGTGGAAGACAGGTATGTTATTTTGCCTTATGTGTATCTTTACAATCTTATGTAATTTAAGGCTGAGGACAGTCACTAGGTTTTCCAGAAGGATGTGAAACAAGTAGGAAGTGAATTAACACAAATACTTGTGGATACAATACACATGAAGAATTCAAATCTGTACTGACTTCAAAATCATCAAACAGAATGAAACTGCAATCCAATTCACATAAGAGACATGAGACTTCTAAAATTACCTCTATAAAAATTATTCGTAGAAGACTTAGATTTAACCTTCAACTCCATAAAATTACAAACTCTACATTTATTGTGAAGATCTAAGACTTACTCTCAAATTATTTATTTTAAAGCCATTTTATCCTGAGGCATGTCTTTATAAATATATAATAACTCAAAAATTTCATCAGTTCCAAGCTTATACCTATTTGAAAAAGTTCAAGATTAACATGTATCGGTTTAGCAGTAAATCATAAACTGTGCAACAAGGTAATTCATGAGAGACTGCATCCACAAAAAAAGGACACAGGAGCAAACCACTGGAACTAAATCTACTCCTGAAGAATTCACTGCAGTATCCCAGAACATATGATGTTTCTTTGTCACGCTCTCTTAAATTTTGTTTGTATATAGAATCACTGTAAAGGTGCCACAACAACAGTTGTGGATACGTTTCAGTATTTAGAAATTAGAAATTCAGGTTGTACCAGAAGAAAATTTTGTTTGAATATTACTTTTGATTTTTCCAAAAGGCATGAATGAGACAGAATACATAGCATTCATCAGGTGAAACAAGACTGATTTTCGAAGACTTCACCACATATGCAGAACACACTCTGATATGTATCAACCCATTCATGCAAAATTGCACATGGTGTTTGTTTTTAAATCTGAGCCATCTTTCAGCATATAACATTTCTTGTAATCAGGGACCTCTCAGGAAAGACAGCCAAAAGTATTCATTCAGAAGCTTCTTAGTTGAAAGACAGACACATTTCCCCCTTCTTTACATACAACTTATCTGACACAAGCACAGGCATTCTTTGGAGCCATTATTTCCTGTCATATAACAAGCAGATGTGGGAAGAGACAAAACCAACTTAACAATTCAGTAAAAGTTAAAACAATGTAGCATAACCCATGAGGTGTCCACAAAAATATAGCAGAAACACTCAAAAAAAATGGAGACACGATCAGAAGGCACCCAGAACTAAATAAATACAGCAGAGGCAGCTGCCTGTTTTCTGTCAGCCAGGAGAAAAGTATAAAAGCTGTAGGCATACAGTGTGACAAAACATGAGCTTAACCTGTGGTAGGGATTAAATATGCAAAAATCAAAACTGACCAACTGTAAAAGATATCACCTGCTATTCAGACAATTATACCAGAATTCAGTTGTATATATAAATAGGAACACCAGTATTTATTCAAACTCTGCTGAATCTGCCAAGACACACAGCTTCATCTAAAAATTGCATAAAACATGTGGAAAACACAAAACTATGATTTAAAGCAGTAGAATCCAAATTTTTAATCTTGTAAAGAGACAAACTAGTGTTTAGTAACACTAAACAGATCTAAGTTGTTGTCCTGTTAAACCGTGACAGTTGTTTATAGGACAGAAACTCACACTGACTACTTGGACAAGTCTGAAAGTTCTCCTGGGTGGCTGTAGCTTAGCTGCCTAGATACTTTTAAAATGCTGCCATATATCACACATATTTGTTCATTTTCTTGTTGCAATAAAATAAATAACTTCTGTTTGGAAAAGGTATCAGTGTATAAGCAGAAAACAGCGTTTAGTTACAAAGAAAGACAACTTAATTTTTAACTGTGCTTCAGTGGTTATTATTGGCCACTACAAAGTGATGGAATTGTTGAAGCTGTCAAAGCAGAAGGCTGCCAAGGCTTTGCATTCCCACAGAAGGGCCAGCAGGCCTGGGAGCTGGGGGGGGAAGAGCCTTTCTTACACTGTAATAGTGAAGAGAATTTTGCAGAGAAGAAACCAGGTCTAGACTAATAGGGTAAAAGGACAGCTGTAAGCTTATTTATGCCTTGAAGCAAGAACTATAGGACAGATATAAGATAGGAAACCATGTCTGGGTACTAAAGATACTGTGGTAATGGAATGAGACCAGAGAGGAAGGGTACTAAAATAGCTCTTGGTGTTATCTTCTGCATATAGTTTCAGATTGAACCATGAGAATAGTTGAATAAAAATTCAGAAGCTTTTCCGACTGAAAAACAAAGGAGGAAAGATAATAGTAACACTGAAAAATAACAGAATTGATATAAACTCAGGAAACAAGAATCACAAACATTCGGGGATCATCATAGACCTTTCAAAAATTCTTGCCACCAAGGGTCTCTATAATTCTTTCACTTACTGTATTTGCTGCAGAAAGACTAAAAGATGAAATAAAATATGGAATTCAAGGAACACTTAAAAGCAGCTCATTTTGCATTAACTCCACCATAAGATGCTGGGAAAGCAGATCATTAATACTCTGCAAATAGGACTGGGTGCTGTTTTATTACAGGATGGTGCTCTAATTGTCCTTGCTGCTAGAGCCATCATTCATACTGGAAAGCACTTAGCCCAAGACTACATAAGAGGCACTTGCTCTACAAAGAGCTGTGAAAGGTTTCTTTAATATGTTTCTTTTAAACACAGTACTTGGAGGAGCTAATGTGAAACAGATGTTTATGAATTACCTGAGAGAATACAAAAAAGACCTATTTCATCATTATGTGGAATATTACCCAAGGCAAATGCTGATAATAAAATTTCCTCCCAGGCTTCCTGTTGATATTAAGGATATCATCTTACCCTAAATATAGCAAGAGCTTAATTTTCATAAACTAAGCAAGTACACAAATTTTCTAGAAGGCAATAGGAAACCCATTAAAGCAACTTTGAAACACCAACAGGTTTCCTACACAGTTTGCAAGTTGCACTGGTTTCCAAACCTCCTTTGAACTATTTGTTCAACTTTAAGAATTCTGAAGCTTTATTGCCTATTCCACATACCCAAGTCTCCTGTGTTATGATGAAAACCAGTCAATTACGTAGCACAAAACCAAAGCTCTTTGATGCTGGACTTTGGGGGAAATTGAGTAAGAAGTCCTGATTTGAAGAGGTTGTGTGTTACAGCTAAGAGGCCCATCTGATTCAGCAAGGGTTTGAAGTAGTTCTACACCAGCACTTCTACTAAGATGCTACTCTTCAGTTAACAGATGGTAGCTTCACATGAGGGGAAAACCAAGGCAGGCTGTTTCATAATAGCTCCAAGAAATGAGTTTGGAAGTTCCTTGTAGGAGAAACTACAAGGAGGAGTAGCACAAGCCAGGGTAGCCCATGAGCCAGACCCTTCCCTAGGCCCCTGGCCCAGAGGCAGGCTGAGGAAGGTGGGCACTTCATAGGTGGCTATGTGTAACCACAGCACCCAGGAGTGCTGTTCAAACATCACTGGGCTGCTCTGGGAACTGGAAAGTCACAACCAGTACCAGGGACACAATTACCACATGCTGCTTTTATGTTGAGCACGTCTGATGCAGCAGACAAGCAGACCAAGTAATTATACTTTTAAAAGGCGCACAGCATAGCAATGGATGCATATAAATCAGCTTTAACAGTTTTTATTTTATACTCAAGAATCTGCAAACAAATGGCAGTAGCTTTTTTCAATGTCACAGAGGACACAGCTGCACATGACACTGGGATTCAGTGCTTGTTGTGCAGGTTCAGCATCTGAAAGTAGATTTGGACCAGAGAGCACCAGTATAGGTTCACTAGGACCAGACACTGCAATCTGCCTAAACTTGTTTGGAAAAAAAAAAAACCAAAACCCACCAAACACTTAGTGATCTACAAGTCTACCAGTGAACTTCAGAGCTTAATAGCCATCAATACATGATCTGTAAAGGAGACATAGATTTAGTGCTAATTTCTACTGGGCATCAGGCTCCCAACCTGCTTTTACATCTCTCTCAATAGTTTACTTTTCAATTATTTGCAAAAATAACTTGATAACATAATATGTGGGTTATGATCCTTAAAGCCATCAAAGTCAGTGGAATAATTTAGAGTCCAAAAAACAGTTCTTGGGTGATTTAAAGCATATAAAATTCTCAAAAACTAGAACAGAAAACCCTTTCCCTTTGTTTTAAACAACTAGAGCAGTAGTTGTGTTTGGTTTTGTTCTTGTTTTTTTTCAGTATAGGTTAAATTCCTAAATGACAAAATATAACAAAAAAGCATCAGCTGGCACATGGTCATATGAGCATGTAAGGAATATACATTGTTGTCAGATAACTGTTACAATGTTCTATTATACAGATTCAGGGATGTTTATGCAACAACAGAAGGATTGCTGCTCTATTCCTACAAAAGTCCTTGTATGAAGACCACAGCTTTGTTTTTGTTGTTCTTTGCTAGTCTGAAACAAAAAAAAAAGTCATTTCCTCCTTTTAAACATTTTTTTCCATTTAAAAATATTAAAAGCAAAATGAAATTTCCATTCTGAGATTAAGGGCTGGGTATTTTTAGATAAGAATTTCAGAATTTTAATCTAAATATTTCAATATGTTGAAAAAAAGCATAAGAAAAATCTGAGGAACACCTACAACCATAGAAGAACACATGGTTTCAAGACAGTATTTGTTATGTTATAGTGAGAAATTAGTAAGTTTCCCTTAGAGCTAAATAAACTAAAAGCTTCCTTTTAAGAATGACAGAAGGTTATTATAAGACTACAGTCATTTCTCTTGCATACACATTTATTGCTGAAAATCCCACAGGATCTCATGAGTACTGACTGAGCAAAAACTGATTATTTTTAAACATCATGTACATATGCAGATACAAAGATACCTTATGTCCTTCCTTTTGAGCTCTGAGCAAAAACTATGATCTCCATGGCATCAAGGATACTCAATCAGCCACCACGTGATGGACTTTTTACATCCAGTCATTTTACTATTTTAACAAAAATCATTATGTGATTTAAATGAAGTTATTTATGTCTTTATTTCTTGTGAATAAAGTTAAATATGTAGCTTCCATAGTCTGGTAAAAAAGTAGAAACTTTCATAGATTTGGTTGAACAGAACTTCAATTTTGGAATTTTATTCTCCAAAATACTCTAAAACATATGCATTGCTGTTATGTTGGGAACTGCTAAGCTACCTTAAAAACAAATGCTAAATTAAGAGAACGCTAATGATAGACTAAGGGCCCACTAAATCATATCTGATACTATGGCATTGTTGTTACTAATACTCTTTTCATTTTAAAAGAGAAAAGTAAATTCCTAGCAGAAAAATGGTATTCTGTACATCACGTTCTGGCCCTGCATTGTTGAACTTGACACCTTCCTGTCATTTATTAGTAACAAAATCTGAAAGTGTTGACCTTTTCAGCCACTGGTTTATAACCATCCTCACTATGGTTCACATGGACGATGATGCAGTTCCAAAAGCAGAGTCACTTGTGACTTATGCATTATGAAAGGCTACTTGCAAATACTCATTTCATTAACAGCTCTCAAAGTTGTGACATCTTGCTCTCGTGCCATTTTAAGAACCAGGAAAGCATTATCTCCAACATTAACAAGAATTAGGAAATAAGATTAAACAAAAAGCATCAACTACTTCATAAGAATAAAAACCAGGAGTCACAGAGAGAAATTACTATAATTCTGTCCCAGAAAAACCTTTTCTGTTGTTCACATAGGTTCACATTGTTTTTCCACTCTTTCTGCTATAAGCAATTGTCATTCTCAGTATCACTAATCCCACATACCCACCCTACAGTACAGTTTCTTCCATTATAAATTCAACCTAAGGATTTCCCCAAACTGCAGGTCAGACAGTAGCTAATTCCCATTTAATGAGGCAATATATATTACAAATGAAAAACACAGATTTATGGGAAAAAAACCCTTGAGCTATTAAACAAGAAGCTATACTCATTTTTGTGGCAGCTGACATGTTTGTCTTTACCCTAAACTACTTTCCAGAAAACATCAGCTTTAAAAGTACAGTTCCACTGCAATAATCCAAGCTATACAGGAAAAACACCTCTCCATCTCACAGATTGCACAGATAAAAGCCAGACACACCACTTGGCTGAAATATATTTTCCTACCTAAAAACTGCACAATGTGGAAGAGCACAGTAGCAAAAGGGAACTGGCAGAGGACACAGTGGGCCCGTGTTTACACACAGCAGGACCATTTGGACTCAGAGGCTTGTAGCAAAAAAAACACTGATAAAAGGCTTTTCTCCATTTTTCTATGCATTCTTGCTTTATCACTGAAAAATCAGTTTTTCTTGTGCAAAATTATGACTGAAGGGCTTCCTGAACTTTTTTGAAAAACTGGTTTTTTTCCAAGCTACTTTTGCCTGCTGTCTTTGGTTGCACCTGATGTCTCCCCATTTTTTGTCAGGATGCAGATGGCCAGAGGGACCATTTGTTAGTATTCAGTGACATTCCTAACAGGCACAGCCCCCTCGGATCAGTACCTGTGCTGTTCCCAGCAGTTCCATCTCTGGGCTGAACCTGTCCAGTGTTGACACTGAGGGTACTTTTAACATCTGTTAAAATCAAGAGATTCAAATTCCTGCTGGTTAATTGCCTTTTCTTTTGGTGAATAAATAGGAGTGTCATGAGTTAATCAAAGTACCTGTTTAATTTATCTAACTGGTGTCAGGTGCACTACTCATATCTGATGCAAGGAAACAAATGCTTTGCTACTTTAGGACAGATACAGTGCCACATACAGTGCATACAGTCAGATTATGGCTTTATCCATGTACCCCTTGAGAGAAACACAGGGCAAAAATGCTACACACATTCTTGCAAACTACAAAATTAAACAGTTGATTCTGTCTGTTCTATCAGACAGAACAGACTATTCTATCTGACTCAAAAGATAGAGTTCTATTCTATCACAGAATATTCTATCACAGACTCAAAAACTTCTTTTCAAATTAATTCTGCTCAGCCTTAGAGCCTTATATTACAAGCTAAAAAAATCAACCAGATATGAAAATTCCAGTTGGCTTCCTGCTTAACGCTTCTAAAGATTACTTTTTTTTTATTGTGCATAACTTGAAAACTGAAACTTGTGATTTCAATGTAGTAGCTTTGAAGAATTAATACAATTGTGACAACAGAGCTGTTATAATGCTATATGTATGCTGGTTTATATCTATATTATGAATATTCATGGCCTAAACTATTAGGAAAAGTTACTTTCAGTCTGTTCTAGGTCTTCATCATAGCCAGAAGCAGCTCCTGCTGCCATCTCAGTGTAATGTAGCTGTCTAGGTACAGTTCTTGCAGACAAGCACATCCTCTGATTACACAGATTGCTCCAGTGAGTCAAGCAAGAGGCAGCTTCAGTTCTACAAATTCTTCTACTGCTCCATTTGCAAAGTTCATTTACTGCTCAGGATTTCCTTCCCACAGCATCTTCAATGTCAATACTGCATAAATGATACAGATTTCACCTCAAATATCATTCTATTCTGAGCTACACCAAAGAGCGTCATAACTATTTGATCAAGAACATCTCTGCATTCTGAGTCATTAAAACATTCTCCTTTTTTTCTATATTGGCATTAAATCTACAGTGTTTCTCCAGAAAGCTAACCATTTGAAAATCTTCTCAGAGACTTTAATGAGATGTTTCAGAAAAGAGCAGAAATATAATATCAACTATAATAATATCCAATTATAGTAATATTAATGCTAATATTAATTATGAAAATTTATACAATAATTTTTAAAGACAGTTGAGTTTTTGTAAAAGACTTCAGGCTGGAAGTTAATTCAGTTTCTTACAGCTAGAGGAGCTAGGAATGTCAGCAAAGAGGTTAGTTTGCTGAAGAGAAGCTGAATTTTAAGAGCTAGAATGGCAGAGCTTATGAAGTTTGTATACAAGTTTCAGAAGAGGGCAGCACACACTGCCTCAGGATCATGAAGTTGGGTTATAGGAGTGCAGCTCATCATTTCTACAGCCTGATGTTGTAAAATAGAAGATATCACTGTTACGACTACTGTAATGAAAAGGGTACAAACCAGAGTCTCCACCCTGGAATACTACAGATTTCACACTCCTGTAGCCATAAAGGTTTTCAGAATGAAACACAACCATGCTTTTACTACAGTTCTATGTGCTTTTTACTACCAAGGTTGCTATTGCAAAGCTTTGCATGGTGTTTCTTGGCTGCTGTTGGAGATGATGTTTCCCAGCCGTTGGGCTGCTAACCCAGCTTTTTCTAAGTCTCATTGAAACAGCCTGATAAAACCACACATTTATATCCTGTTTAGTCAGATGCAGACTGTAATGACCTCAGATTTCCCTTTAAGACACACAACATGCTGTTGCAGAAGCTTCAGCATGTGTTTCTTTCAAATTTTACAATACTCTGTAGTCTCACTACCGTTTGACAGCAAGTTGTGCAAGAATAAGCCAAGGCATTGTTCTCAGTACCCCAGTTTACATAATTCACATTTCTTAAATAGTTCATTACCTTTCATCTCACTCCTTCTAATCTTCATTAGGAGAATGCAGATCACTGGAACTCGCTAATAGATAACAAACCTCCCTTTAGAGCTTAATTTTCCATGAGCAAACACACCACTGAGGCATCTTGATACAAAAAAAATGCTATAACTGTAATTCATATCTCTGTTGCACTCAGTTACCACTCACAAATCTACCACATTTCAGAGGCCATAGACTGATTCTCTTCCAGTTTTTTCCTGTATATTATGGGTTGGTGGGGCTTCTCTCTTCACTGACAAATAGCTTTTCAGATCTAAAAACTCATCACTGCAAATGAGATGTTTACCTCTGGGACCTTCACTTACAGCGTTCCTGAACCGATTATTTGGAGGCAGCAATTACAGTTTGCTGGAGCCTGTGCACACACTGGCAGCTCCATGAACAGAGCTCTGTAGATGGTGTCACCTACAGCTCATGCCAAAACCTAGAAATTCTACTGCACGTTGTCAGATAACCTGTAACAGGCTCTTAGATATCCTTTAAGAACAACCAGACACAGACATAGACCGTTTCCATTAGGAGGAAATCCAGAAATCTACTACAATCATCTTAAACAGTAAACAAACCCTGCACAACTATATGAAAATATATAAATAAAATTAAAAATCTTAACTTTCAATAGTAACTTTACCACCAAAATAGCAATCTTACATAATAGTGTTTTCAGAGAAGCAAAATTATTTAGTAAGATTGAATAATAGAGGTTATTTTCCACCCTGAAGTTTATAAATTAAATAGTTTACGGAGGGCTCTATTTTGCTGCTTTTGTCTCATACTTCTATTCATTAAATAATGTCTTTAAGCACCCATATTTCTGGGAAGTTCACATCTATTTCTCTCCGTGTCTTCTGCACATTACAATAGCTTATAATAAAATTCTCACATTGTCATTTTCTCTCTACTAAAGAGGAAACTAAAGCATATTACTATATTGTTCTTTTCCACAGCTAGTAGCAAGTATTAACCAATCTTGTGAAAACCAAATAGTATCAAAATAATAATGATTAAAAGCATTAAGCAAAATGATTAAATTCCTCAGCAGCAGACTTTGTTGTTCTTATAGTTATACACAGCCAATGTGTATAATTATGGGCCAATGATACATAAAAAATTCCTTTAAAACAGCTGTTATATTTAAAGCCAGTTAAAGTCAACTGCTTACTCTTACTGATCTTGGCATGATCCAGATGATTGTAACTCCTATATGTACTCTCTGTACAACATTGGGATATCATACACATTCTGTACACATTGTGACATCATAGACCTCAAAGACTCCAAGGACATTTATTGCCTCCTACTAAAAGGAGTCATGTCCCCCATTCTTCTTTCTTCCCAGGCTGTAACAGAAGACAAAAGAATGTCTCTTCCATTACTATTTTTGATTTCTACTTCCCTCCAATTACAAACAGCTCTCCTTCTGCCTCCCTTCTGCATTAGCTTCCCATCAGTGCTAGTCATCCAGTCTTTCCATTTATACACTCTCCCAGAAACAGAGAAACTTTCCTCCTGCCATATGCCTAGCCTTTCATTGTTCCAAATCACACTAAACTGTCTTCCTCAAAAAAAAAAAAAAAAAAAAAGAAAAAGAAAAAAAAAAGTAGCATCCTTGAAGGAGGTCCTGCTCTTCTACAGATATTTGTGCTTTCATTTCAGCAAAGTGAAGGACCTGACAAGGGCTTGAGCCAGAAATGCAGAGGTACCAGAGTGCATCTGCTTCAAGGCCCGTTTTGTGCCAGAGCTTTTATACTCTTTATCTTTTACAAAGTCTTAAAGTGTACAATAGCCTTCTCAGGATAGGCTCAAACAGTAACCCAGAAAAAGGTGGAAGGAAAGCTGTTACTAGTTCATTATTGATCTGTGTCCACACTTTTTTATACTGTAGAAGGACAGGCATATCAGATCCTAAAAGGAAGAACAAAGGATCAAAGGAATCATTGTGGTGATGCACAACTTTTAAGTTCCAAGGAAATAAGAGTGTGAACCAATAATGCAAGTTACACTTCACCAGAGTGAAAGAGGCTGGCTTCTCTAGTCCAGGAAGCTCCCCATTTCTTCTCCTGTAAGCCACATTAGACAACTTTCTCACACCAAGGAGAGACCCTGCCTTCTGAGCTCCTGAGAAACCCACTGAAGGCTGCACACAAAGGACACACACACTCTACTGGATCCACATGGAAAAGAATTCTCTCCAGTATGGTCAACTGGGCTCCCAGCTGCAAGCTCTACTTATGACATCAATTCATATTCATATCGAGCATTTTCTGACTTTCTTTGTAAGATGGCTTTTCAACAGTATGAAGAATTAACAACAGTATGAAGAAGATGAAGAATTAAATCCTCAACTGCCTGAAAGCTGAATTACGAGGAGAAAACCCCCAACATTAATCTTTAAAGAGCAATACTGCTTCCTAAAGCCTAGTCTGGGCTACTAAATCCTTTTATTATTTCAAATATAAGTTCCGTAAATACTTTATAAAAAGATATTTTAAAATATAAGTGTATGCTTTGTATAGTTGTGTGCAATTCAAAGCACCTGCTTATACACTTGACCTTGTTAACTTCTACCAAAAGAGAAGGAAATTATGTTCATCTGAACAAGTCTTTCAATTATTTTGTTGATCTAGGGGTATTTAAAAAAAAAAAACAACAAACCTGTTGGAAGAAAAAAATGGACCTACTCATTATTTAAGAAGGAAAATACCACATGGATGAAATAGGCAATTCAAAGTTCTGCTGCTAAAATTTCAGAAAATTCAGTAGGTAACAGCCATAAGGTCCATACTGATTAGGGTACAGGAAGAGACACATGAAGCCATTTCTGACTTTACCCATCTCAAGCTTTTGAAGAAAGCACATGGTTCAATACAACCAGCTAAGAAATCTGTTCTTCAAAAACCATTGTCAGTTACAGACCTAATTCTATTGTAGTTTCAAAACTTCTTGCTTTCTTCTCAATCAGCTGTTATCTCCCTTTGCAGAGATGAAAAAGAAAAAATGGTCATGGAACCTGTGAGAACATCCCCAAGAACGGATTTCCTCAAGTCACACTGTCACAGAAGAGAGACTCCACTTTAAGTATGAAAGTGTGAGAGGCTTTAGTTCTGCTGTGTGAAGGAGCTGCAAAAGAGCCATACACCAGCCAAAAAGGAAGTTGTCCCCTCGCAACACTGAAAAGATGATCACATTCTCAAAAGTGACTCAGTATCATGTGATTTTATGCAAGTGTCCTCCCATATTCCTCCTTCAGTGATGTAATAATTCATGTGTATTTTTCCAGATGCTTTTGATCAAAAATCAATTTAATCTGAGGAGGGGAAAAAAAAAAAAATCTATTTTCTTCTGCCTCGGGTACCATCATCATACACATTAATTATGTTCCTGTTGCACAAGTAAATTAAATTTTTGTTTACTCTGTTAGACTTTCACAAATGCAATTAAAGGCATAATATTTGAGAACAAAAGATGATGACGGATTTTATAACTTCACCTTAAGGAAAAATACATATTTATGCTTTTTTTTTCTTTTGATGTTAAGAAACTTTATTTCAAAATGCATGCAGGCACAAGAATTTAATTTGAAAATAAGTCTCCAAAGTGGAATTGCTCTTTAGTATTTTTGTATTAATAAATGCTGTTTGGAAGCATTCTGTCACCCTGTATTGTCAGATAAATCTGAAGAGTGCTAAAATTGTATAACAGTAAGAGTGAATAATGAAGATTATCCTGAATCATGAAAAATTGCAGCAAAAAGATCACACAGATGTCAAAAGGGTTCAGAAGCCTCTTGATTGGCACAGGAACATGAGTTCCCTAAGGGGCAAGATGGAAGCCACAGTGGACGACAGGAGAAACTTCAGAAACAAAATCTATAAAAGTGCTTGGTTCTTCCCTGGGGCCAAGCTGTGAAGCTTTTATTAGCAGTTCTTGACAAAATAGGTAATTTTTGCCAATCCACATGAAACCCACTACTTTATTCCGACGGCAGAAGGCATTTTTAAGTTTTACTTCCCCCTGCTGAAAGGTGAAAAGAAAGATGCACTTTTGTCTTCTCTAAAGTCTTTCTTTAACAGAGAAGTCATTATTTTCCCATGCAACTAGGATATATAGGCCTGAAACCCTTGAATAAAGAAACAAGGAACATGTTTTGGAGCACATCATCTCTGAGATAGTGGGGTAACTGAGATATAAAACTGAATTTGAGGACAGAGGAATTTACACCACATCTTTTTTTAGGATGGTGAGCTCCTTTAACTGCCTGGACAAGATTAACATGGGAGGCTGCAAAATCCATTGCTTTTCAAACCAACTGTCCTCAGTGAAATTTAAGTCTTACAGGAAGATTCTAAGGCCTATTCAGAGAAATTCACCTCAGCTCCTTCAAGTGTTCAAGACAGCATTCAAACACTTGGAGAGTAAATTCTTTCTTCCTCCAAAATTAATGTGAAAAAATTCTAAAGGCTTTCTTCAAAGTGTAACAATGGGATATTGCTAAGAAGCAGGAAAGAACAGGCACAGAAGAAAACTGAAGAGCAGCAAAATGCAAATGAGTGGTCCATTTTTTATTCTGAACATGCAGGTCACACTCAAGAAGCTGCAACAAAAGCAAAATCCAAGTTCTATAGTCCATGGCACAGGGAAATGTGAACATCAACAAGAATGTAGGCAAGCCCCAGAGAACAGAGTGTTAAAAAAAACTAGCAATAAAAAAATTTAAGGATCAAACATAGCAAATGAAACAATAGAAATCTTAAAGATGTATTTCTAACACAAACACATGCCTGTGCACACACAGCACACAATTACTCCTATAAAGACAGACAACATACACAAATCACTCCAGGTATATCATTCTTATTATATTACCTCCTAATTACTCCTCACCATGAGAGGAAAGGAGAATTTAAGAATAAAGTTGCCCACAGGGTACTGTTAACTCAGTCTAGTTGACAGAAAGATGATAGAATAGTCATTCACAGGTTTATGTTCAATGTTACTATTACTGTTTAATAGTCCTCATGTTCTCTGGGACTGGACCAGGTTAGGAAGTCTTTAGGAGAAGTTAACTGATAATAGAAAGGCTGATTTGAAAATTACTACAGTGGGGTTTTTTTATCTGTTCTTTCAGATAAGGGTGAATAAAAAAGTAAGGGAAGTTGGAACATTCACTAACACATTAGAAAGTCATAGAGGAAAACAGTAGTACAGAAGACTAGTTATGCTAATAGAAGAACCCATAATCTATGTTCAGTACCACCACTGATAATAAAAATATGTTCTTAACAGAGCACCATGTAGGAAATGCTCCTCAGACAGTAACACTTACGGAGCTCTTGGCTTACAAAATTTTAAATAAAAGAGAAGGATAATGTAGTTACCAAGAGAGATAACACATTTAAATTCAGATGATAAAAGTGTAAAACAAATACAAGGCCTCAAATGCAATTAAGAGAGTAATAGTCTATTATTCTTTAGCAAAAAGAGTTACTTTAAGGTGGGATAAGAGTTGTTTTATCTAGCATTCTATTTTCCCCTAAGCAGAAAAAAAAAACAAAACCCAAACTACATTGGATACTTTCCCCTTCTCCATCCTCTCCACACAGCATTTCAGTTATTTTTTTTCTTTTTGGAGAAAATACATTAAGAAAAGTACTTCTCCAGCATGCCTATAAACAAAGCATAGGAGGTCATTTAACAGCTTCTTCTAGACCAGATAAAAGGGTAAGAATTCTAATTTGGAATTAAAACTTCTCAGATTTGACTGAAATAATCCTCGGGATACAGAGTATGCACTGATTTAGTTGACATGCCTACCCAAGGGGCACTTCTGATTTACACTTACTCTCTGAACAGGTGTGCAGCAAAGAGGCAGTGCTAAGAATACACATTTTGCCAGACTTAATTATTCTTGCTCTGCCTACCAAAATGTCTGTGTCAACATACCATTTGTTCTTTAAAGTGCATTTTGGAATCTGTAGAGTAACACCTACACAATAAAAAACCCCAAAACACAAAAAACCCCACAAAACAAAAAAAGACCTCAAGCTAGGAGGGTAAGAACCTTAACTATTTTCAATGTAATAAAACTAGGAATAAAAAAAGAAATACTCTGGTTACACATAGATAGCAATAGAGATCATTTACTCGCTAGAATTTTCTGATTTAAAAAGAAAAGACAAACAACAGAAAAATCAGAAGAATCTATCTTGAGAACACAATGTATAGGCAAGCCAGTAACAAGAAGAACAGCATCCAAAGGAAAAGTTCACACAATGTAAACAGAAGAGAGAAGTTAAATACCCCTAATTTTCCAGCTAGATCACTTAAATCTGAAGCAGAAGCATTATGAGAAAGGACAAAATGAACAAATGGAAACCAGTGTTTCCTGGAAGATGAAACCATGCCCCACAACTAATATTTACCACAAAACTGCCATGCAGCCATGGAAACAAGAACTGTAGAGCTCTAATACTCGTACAACTCATTTACCTTCAGTTACCCAGTCATTCTAGAACTCACAAAAGCACAGTGGATCCTTTCAGCTGAGCCTTCTGTCACCCTAACTCTATTTTGACTAAAATTAGTAACCACTGAGGTGATCAGGAAAAGTAGTAATGCAGCAATGAACAAATTCTTAAAATCCTATATGTGGCTGTGGAGAAATCAAAGAGAGACAATCTTTGCCAATGTCCTTATTTAATTCTCTTCTTTCTTTGAAACCTATTAAGCTTCATCATAGAAAATGAAATAGGTTTACTTTATGAAGAATGAAGACTACAAAATGATAGAATACCAAGGGATTATCCAAAGTTAATTAAAGGAAGGCTTACATGTGTTGCTAGCAATAGATGTATTAAAAAATTCTGTAAAATAGAAAATTTGCATTAAACGCTTTGAATAATACAGAAGTGGATATAGCTGTCTCCAATGGACAAAATCACTTGCACATGAAGGAAAAAAAAGACAATTCTTCTGTTTGTTTTAGGGAGCAGAAGGGCATATAAACATGGCTACATACAGTGCCTACATAGAACTTTGGACTGGAAATTACTAGAAATATACCACTGCAGTTATACAGCTGAACACAGTTGTTGGTCTGCACACCCACAACAAAACTGCAATATGTGGCACTTTGGTTGTTAAGATCTCATTTGACTTGTATAGTTTGCATAAAGGAATAAACTGTTTTGATATGAAGGCAGGATCTGTTTAATCCAGCTATGACTGAAATAGCAGCTGCAACTCCCACAAGTTGTAAAAAGTAAGAAGTATACACCACACATTGAATTACACTTCACTGTAGTTATAATTTTTATTAGAGAGAAATATAGATACAGGCATCTATACGCAAGATACTCATCTCCTTACAGAAGGAAGCTTAAAACAATGCAGGCAGACTAAGTACTATTTCAGAACAAAACAACAGCAACCAGAATGAGCCTTCTGGTTTTGTCAAATCTGACACCCTCAGAAAAGCAGTCGTGCTGAGGACCCTCTAATGTTCTAGTCCACCTTACTTCCAGTTCTTACGTGACTGACATTAACCTTTTTATAAAACATGGCATTTCAGTTTCATACACTGGGCACTGCAATTTATAGAAATATGGGTAAAAGTAGATCTCAGTTTTTCCAATCTATACTTTCGGGTAAGAAAATAAACAACGCCTTTTAGAGGAGTGTAGGCAAATAGGTTAGCAGACCCACACCCTAAGCCAAGAAAAATAAGATAGCAAAGATACTTCACATTACCTTTAAGGCATTAGCAGCTGACAGACTACTCAATGCCTATCAGAGAACAAAGCAACCTCAGGAAGAGTAAAGAGAGTCTGGGATTACTGGGAAGAAACACAAGTAACCCAGCACAATATCTGCTCCTTTGTACCTTATCCACCAACTACAGAAAAAACCCCAAGCTTTCCCTGCTCATGCTCTACTGTCAGCTCAGTGCCTCAGGTCAACATCAATGCCAAACTTGCTAGGGAGGAGACTCACAGAATAGAAGGAAAAGCAGCACATTGGAAGACACAAGACTGGACTCCAGAAAGAAATCATGTTTTGCTTTGGGGACTGAGAAAACAACAGGGAGGTAGTGAATTGTCCTTAGAGATTTTGCCTCCAATAATACGAGAGGCACTTGATGCAGCTCACTAGCCATTAAATGTCCATTCTCAGCTTAGAGACAGAGAGGGCTTTCAATAACCTTGCTCACCATTGCTGGCTTTTATCCAAGCTGAATAAAAGAAAATGAGCAACCCTCCCTTTCTTCTTCCAGGGAAGTAAATAAAAGCCCATTGAGAACTGCAAACAAAACATCAATCCTAAAAAATATTTACGAAATACTGCACAGTGGCATGCACTTTAGAAACCAGCTACTTAATACATTTAATTACTTTTTATTTTTCTGTTTTAGAAATATTTAAAACCTAATTACTGTATGGTATCTTAGAAAACGTTCTGCAATAAGAGTCTTTCATATGCTGTGTATTAATTTTTCAGATAGAATTTAGAGAAATATGTTGCATGAATACATCCTTTTACATAGCATGTGAATAATAATTAAAACTAAGAGATGCAATTAGATTGTTCTCTGCATTGCAACCAACACACAGAGTGGGTAATTGCAGTGTATATCTACAGCTGGTGTCACTGCAGTGATTTCTGTTCAAGTGGAAATTCCCAGCCTCACTTCAGAACAGTCACCTGCAGCTTGATGGAACAATGTCACAGTGGGCATCCAGTGCTGCCTGAGATGCCCCACAGCATCCACGATGTCTGCATGGTGCAGGCAAATAGAATAATTGGGCAGCAGAAGGACAGGAGAAATTCACTACATGTTAGGGAAGAAAGGCTTGTCCCTAAAAACACCTAGAACAGCTTTAAGGTACTAAATACAGTTCCAAAACTGAAAGGTCATCTTAGCTGCAAAAATCAGTTGAACAATCCAAGTACATGTTCAGGCAATTATACAATCTGAGTTCAGTGCTCACAGCTTCACCCTGACTAGTTCAGAGATCCTGCAGACACAACTGCACAAGCTGCAGTAACAGCAGCAACAAAAGCCACAGCCCCCCCAGGGGGCACAGCTGGGGGTGCATGGAGCCAGATGTTGCTGCAGAAATGAGCATCCTCCCCAGTCTGCATCAGCTGCTCCTGGCCCTCTCAGAGAAGACCACAAAGCAGAGCTGTCTTGCCCATCTTATTGTCTTCCCAGAAGAAATGTCAAAAAGCCAAAAGAAAAACGAGGTACATCTACCTAGTATTACTTTTTCCCCTCATTTGTTCATTTCTGTATCACTAGAAACACATCTAGTTTCAAATGTTTCTTTTATGTCTGGCTTACAGACCAGATATAATAAACTTGTTTTTATTAACCATTCCTAAGAATGAGACAAATACAACACTTCAGCTCCCCTGCTTTACACTGACAGATCATTCAAGACAATGTAAATCTCCTCTGGGTCCCAAGATACATAATAAAGTTAAGATCACCTGAAGTAACTGTCAGTATGCAGTCTTTAATATTAATAAGCTTAATTAGGCAGAAAACAGGACTAACTTAGATAACCTTATGGGGAAAAAAAGGGCTTTACTTGTACCTTTCCTATGAAAATCCAAGCTAACATTTCACATTCTGTGTGGAAAGCTTTTTTTCATGTGTACATTCAGGGACAGAATATTGAAATGAGATAAAGACAGTGATAAATTTGCAGGGACAAATCAAAAGCAATCTAATTGTGTTGTTTCAACTAAAGCCAGCTCAATGACTAAGCCCTCTAAGGAAGAGGAATACAAAAAAGACAATTATTTTCTAATGAGTGTAATCCAATTTCTGCCATTGTTGATCACCTGAGGAAATCCCAAATGATGCAAGTTTTCCCACTCTGGAGATAATAGAATACAAGACTTGCCTCACTTGAGATACAATTACAATAGTACTGAATTTAGGTTTTTCAAAAGATTTTGTTATTTCTGGTCCGTTGATTTCAAATTTCTGTGGTTCAATAGTAGCCACTGCAGCCAGGTCCCAGTATCCAAATGCTACAAGTGATAAGGTACTGAATACAAGACCTAAATCTAAACCAGAACCTACTGCTATAATTATGAGATGGATGTTTTCCCAGCTTCTACAACAATCGCCTTTAATCCAAGAGGACTAAAGTGTTTCTCACATCTATTTATTCCCTGGTATATTTCAACAGTAAAAATATTAAATCATCCCATCATAAAGCCATCTCAACTGTTAACTAACTTTTTCTTTTAATCAGTATGTAAATATGCAAAGTTTTTTGGTTAGGTTTGTTTTTCAAACCTGTAACATACTTACAGTTCGAAATATCATGAATTAGCAAGTACATTATCTTACTTGAATAGGTTTAGGGAATGTTCAAAGTGACTTTTCCTTAATGCATTCCCCAGCCTTTTTGCCTCAAGAAATCTATCAAGTGTTAATTGCTAAGTTTTTCTATATACAAAGCTTTAGGAAAGTACATCAATTTATGCAACTCTTTTTCAGTCCTTTTATAATTTTGCAAACACATTTTATATTTTTAAAAAAATACCTTTTTGCTATGAACTCTACGATGAAATTAATTATGAAGGGACAAATAAAACACACACCCATGTTTACTTTCATACAATAATTAATGAAACTGCACTTTACTGTCCTCTTAAGTGAGAATTCTTCATTTTCTACACTTCCTATCCACATCATTCAGGTTTTATCCCTTTTGTAACACCAGTTTCTTCAAAGGACTGGTCCCCAGTGTCTCCAATATAAACTCTGTGATTTGGAACAGATCATACTCCCAGTATGACTTTTTTTGTGAGTTAATTTTTCTTAGCATGTTTCAACAGAATTTGCAGCCTCAACGATACTCAAGGAATAAAAGTGCCAAAGAAAATTTTTTGGTATAGGAGGATCTCGCACCTACTTCTAAAATTATGCTCCATCTCAGATTTGACCATGAAACTTCTTTTTTTTCCAGGAGACTAAAGATGTTTTCAGAACTATTTATGGACTAGGCCAGAAAAAAACCCAAACAGATTTCAACAAGCTGACCTGAATTGCCCATGACAAGCATGCAGATGTGAAAATAGATTAAGCCTAATAATTACTGAAGGTGCCAAAATACCAGTTTCAGGTTTCATCTAAACATTTTTCAGTGTTGCACACACACACACACACACACTTAATTCCTGATGTTTGTTCCAACACCTCATGCTCGAATCTCATCCAAACCCTAACAGACATACTATTTATTCTCTTCACATAGTACACATTAATATTGATTCTGAAATAATGAACTTCATTTATGTTTACTCTTAATTCCACAAGGAAGCAAACAAACTAAAATAAAGCCCATATCTAACAAAGCTTTGTTCACCACATGTTATTGATATTTGGAAACAATTATGGTGATCATATTTTATACTAGCATTGACTGAACACCTTTAAATGTGTTCATTTAAAGATACACAGCTACCAGGAAAAAAATTGCGTGTGACTCTTCTGCAACAATCCAGACAGGTTCACAATACTGCTACTACCAAACATACCCATACGTGCCAAACAGTGTAGCATGTGGTGGCCCATTTGTTTTCACATGAATTCGTGTTGCACAACAGAAATTACTTATGGCTTTTTCACACATCCCAGTAACAGATGGTCTCTGCATAGCTCAGGGAAGAAGTCAGAGTCTCTCTCTGCCACAATACAATTTCTCTTAAATTTTATTTCCTTTTACATATGATGCATAGACATCTGGCATTCTGGTCTGGAAGTATGAACTGCTCATTGCTTTGCTTAGAAAAAGTGCTTTTCAGTTTCATTGCCCACATCCTTTCCATATCACAGCAGCAGGTCTGGATGTACAGCACGGCTACATTTGGAATCCTGGCATCAAGAGGAATGCCCAGCAGTGGTGCAATCATCCACAGCAAAGGTCTTCCTTTAACTGAAAATGTTAACTAAATTATTTGGAGAGGTTTTGGTGGGCAAAAATATCTGTCTTTTAAGCTCCATTGTTAATAAGTCGGAACTATGGCTATGTTTTTCCTCTTTTGTTTTTTTTTTTTTTTTTTTTTTTTGAGGGGAAGGCAGGTACAAATTAGCTCGTGTTACTGGCTTGGACTCTTTACATTACCAGCTTTGCATATTCCTATCAATTACTCCCTCTTCCGTGATTTATACCTCATTAGGTAAGCTCTCCTTCTGGTTTTGGAAAACAATAGTCAACAGCTGTGCTTTACAAAGCCAGACTGCTCTTAAAAATTTCCCACACATACCAGAAGAACACCTGTAGTTTCAGTTCCCCTTTACTTATGTTGGAAAGAAAAATCATCCCAAATAATTTAACTAAGAAAGCCTTATTATTTAGCATCTTCTAGCACAAAGAAAAAAAATAATAAATCATTGCTATTGTTAGCAAAAGCTGTACCCTCTGCATTTGTGATGGGATAAACCTAGGGATTTGAGGGAGAGGCACAGGAGTACAATGTGAAAACTCTACATATGCACAAACTCAGTTTCTTCTAATGCAGGAAGCTATGTGTAACAAAATACACTTTAAAGCTGCGAGACCTGGTGCCCTCCAACAGAGCTTGTAAATGGCAGGAAAAATAAAATAAGGTGCTTGCAACTATCAGGGATGTAACTAACTGCAATACTTGTTAATATAGACACTGTCTACACACATGCACAGATTACATCTAGATCAGCAAATGGGAAATATCTGATAGGAGACATCCAATGAGTGAAACAAGACTGAGAAGCAGTAATCAATTCTTCACTTATTCCATAGGACTTGAATTTAGACTAACATTTGCCAAAACCCAAGAGGCAGAGCACTTACCAATGGCCAAAGGCTCTGGGAGTGTTTCTGAAGTACACCTTTCCCACTGGATTCACCCAAAGGAAAATATTTGGCATGAAGCAAGATCTTGTTACATGTGGAAGTACAGTAAGCAGTCTCCTTATAGTGATTCATTTCAGAAGTTCACCTTGATCCACATAAAGGAATTCTCAGAACAAACAGATCATGCTGCTTGGGGACCTGTACATCTGCTACCTCTTTTAGGACCAGAATCACAAGGTCACAAGGAATTGAAATTTGGTTCATTAAAGAAAAATTCCTGAACAGAATCATGCCTCAATTGTAAAATACAAGGGTTTTCTCCTTTTTTTTTTTTTTTTTTTTTTTTTTAATTTGAAATAGAATCAGCTATTGTAGTATTCAATTAGGCTTTTCTTTTTACCTCATGCCATGTTCTTTGATGCAAAGAAGAACTGTTTAGATATGCACTGTGTGATGTCAAATTTCCTCCTCTTTTACTGGGAGAAATAGATTTCCATGTTCCCAGTTGTGAAATTGTTTGTCCTCACCAGCTTTTCAACACACCTCCAAACCTGATATTTCTTAATTTATCATTTTAGTTCTACTTACTACCTCCTCAAATTTAGTATCAATGCTTTCTATGTTCTTCCAGCTGATTTTAAAACAGCTGGGAATTTCTACATGATCACTAGTTAGAACTGTGTTCTGCATTTAAATCTGAGGAAGACATTTTTTTCTCTTAATTTTTCTCTCTTTTCTCATTTTTAATGATTCTAGCAGCACTACCTCATATTAGTGCTTCAGAATAAGAATGCCCTTCCCTAATGACATGACTTACAAACACAAAAAACCAACAGAAGTTCTGATATGCTGAACAAAATCCTAGCAATGTTTTTTTCCTGTCCTCTTAAGAATTTCTAATAGCAGTCCAGCACTTGCAACAAATCTTAGACATTACTATGCATTACTTCTTTGTACAAAGAAAACTCTACTAGCTTGGGTTTTCCTTAGGCTAGTTTGTTCACATCACTGTCCACTGCTTATTCAGAATCTAAAAGAGTAAGTGCTGAGACTAGAAGGGAACAGAGCTCCCGGGAGGCTGCTGGCAGTGTAACAACCCCAGTTAGCCTTTTCAGTGGTACCTCTTTGCTACCAAGAGCTACATTTTTATTACCTTTTATTTACTACCTCTGCATAGAACTGTACTTCAGATGCTTGCCATGAAAGTAATGATTCTCCTCAGAGAACTCATGCAATCAAAAATCAAAGTGCAAGAGAAGATGGTAAACATTATCCATCATTAACTGCTCCCCTGTATGCACTATGACCCTTTGCAAAATATAAGAAAATAACATTCATATCCTGAATTGAACCAGCTCCATTCCTCCCCTCCCCATTACAAAGGAGCTAAGTGGTCCTTGCAGTATGATTATATAGGCAATATATCCCTTAAAAGCATTACTAAAACTTTTATTCAGCAAAGTAATGGAACAGTAACATCGAAGGTACAGCAGAAGACATGAATTTAACTATATAACGTGGTTCCATTCCAAAATTATAGACAACCACAAATGCACGTCATGAAGTTACACCTTTAAAATGTGGCACAAATATCACAACCTTGATTCATTTTCAGTCTTCCTGATACTTTGCAAAAAATGCTTCTGCCACTTGGTCAAATCTGAAATCAGTCAGACTGCTCTCACATTGAAAGTTTGGACATGAAGAAAATTCTCACATTAAGAGCTAAAGGCATAAATCCTGTTAATTCAAACACACTATAGATCTATACAAAAATGCTTTCTTCTTTGCCTTTCATGCACTGCCATTAGGGGACTGTCCCACATGTATCTCTAGCACTCAGTTGAAACTCACACATCTATGTTACCTGGCAATTACTTCTTCAGAGACTTCATTGCTGCTGCTGGGGTTTTGGGATTGGGACTGGAATTTAGTGTAAAACACAGCAGAAAAACTCTTGCCAATCCACAATGTTACAGAACCTACTTTGTTATTAAGCAGTTCATTTGATTTTCAGATTAGTGAAATATCTTTGTTTCAAACACTGTTCCAAGTTATCATTAGTTCCAATGCAGTGCACCTGTGTGACTAGGGAGAATTAGGGCAGGAGCTGACAACCACTACAAAACCTCTTAGATTTGGTTCTGAGAGGCTCTAGATCACATTCTCAGGGGACTGGAAGGCATCACAGCTGGAACAGAACTGCATCATTACACCACGAATACAAGTAAAATATAAAAAGAACTTTACAGGTATGCAAATAGTTCTTAAATGGTAAGTGGAAAAATAAAGTAATCCAATAATTACTTGAAAAAAACAAAGGACTTAGGAAGAAGGGTCAGATGCTTATTTCTCAGCCATTTTCTAATCTGCCAAAGGGCACAAGCAATGAAGTGTATTTTCAGGGAGACTTCAGAACACCAAATATAACCTCTTGTTCCACTTCAGATAGGAGATCTCACAATATAGTGCATTCCTGAGCCAACCTACCTGATCATATAAATGCCTTATTACAGTCCACAGACAAGCTAGATGAAGTAGCTCTCTTCTTATTAAAGAACAAAGCAGTGAGAGTACCCAAAGAAAGCTAGATCCAAACCAGACAGGAAGGAAAAGCACATTGTGCTAGTTCTTTGAGCAAGATAGAAGCCACATAAGGCTAAAACTTTTTCTACAGCAAACTCAAAGAATGGTTTGGCATCCAACTCCCAGTTTAAGCAGTTCTAAGTTTTACAAAAGACTCACCTATAGAGAGGCAGGGAGCTATAGAGAGTAAGAAGGTCTCTCTTCAACCTCCTTTTCTCCAGGATCAACAACCCCAGTTCCTTCAGATGCTCCTTATAAGGCTTGTGCTCCAGAGCCCTCACCAGCTTCCTTGCCCTTCTCTGGACATGCTCTAGTACCTCAATGTCCTCTTTGCAGTAAAGGGCCCAAAACTGAACACTGTACTTGAGGTACAGCCTCACAAGTGCCAAGTACAGGGGGACAATCACTCCCTAGTCCTGCTGGCCACACTATTCCTGGTACAAGCCAGGATGCTATTCTTGGCCACCTGGGCACATGCCAGCTCATATTCAGCTGCTGTCAATTAGCACCCCCAGGTCCTTTTCCTCTGGGCACGTTCCAGCCACTCTTTTCCCCAAGCCTGTAGTCTTGCACGGAGTTGTTGTGACACAAGTGCAGAACCTGGTACTTGTTGCTCCTCACACAATTGGCCTCTACCCATTGACCCAGCTTGTCCAATCCTTCTGTAGAGCCTTTCTACCTTTAGGCAGATCAACATTCCCATTCTATTTAGTGTCATCTTTAAGGGAATAATTCTCTCCAGCTACATTCAGATCTCCACAGTGCACCTAGAGGTCAAACTGAGGGCCTGCTAGAAGGAATCTGTATTTAATTCTGCAGCAGGCTGAAAGAATTAGGTCCTTTTGCAACTCTTAGATGTTGTAAGAAATTAGAACAAGTCTTCTGCAACATAGCTGTATTGCAGCAGTTGATGTAATAAAAACCTGGTAATTATGCCATCAAATTGTATCACTTGTGAATGCTTATCTATTAAAGCCTTGCCAGCTTCCTGTCTTTGTTGTTTTACATGTTCTGCTCAGACTTCTTTTTTGTCTTGCTGACTGGTAATACAAATGCTCATTTTAGTTACAAATCTTCCCATCAGTTTTAGTTATCTGACATTAGTCTATTTGAGTACAATCTAAAGGGCTATTAAAACCCCACATATGTTATACAAGAGAGTACCAGACAGAAGCTTCTTTACTTCTGTAGGCTGACCTAGCCAGTCTGAGGTACAGTGTTCTTGAGGAAGATATAACTTGATTGAATAGCACCTAAATAACCCCCCACCAATTTTACTCTCTCATTGTTTAAAAAAAACCCTCCAAGTTGTACTTCAGAAGAACCAGATATGCTTATGAATGTAATTAAAATTGCATTAGCAATTGTAAGAACACCACTTGAAAGAGTGAACTGTGCTCTTTTTATTTAGTCTCTCTAACCTCACTAACCATTCAAGTTTAATTAGATATGGAAAGAGAATTTAACTGCAAGCCATTGACATTTCACTAATGTCTGGTGTTCCCTGAGCAGAAAAAGAAAGCTTAAGTAATAGAATGTTAAGCCTATACCTTTCCAGAACAACGACAAATTAACTACTAAAAAAACTTAGCAGACTTTGGAACTTTTTCTCAACTTTTTCACATTTTACAGAATATAGTGGCCGCTCTGCAGCCCTGGTATGTCATGGAATAGCATTGTTCTTTTGTACAGCATCCTTGCAGCCTATTGTAATTTTAAAAGAAAAAGTGGCTCAAAGACGCTAACTTCATGACCTGAGGTGGTGGTGTCATCCACACACGCTATGAATATTAAAGTTTCCTGTATTTCTTTGCAGGAAATACACAATTTCAACTCAGATGTTTAAATGTGATGCTTTGCTGGCATAAGCAAATGCCTGTGCAGGGGCTGGAATAACTAAAATACCGCAGTCTGAATAATAAAAGTGGACAAAAATGGGAACCCTCCTTTTCAAAGCAAATTTAGGGACACACTGTCACATTCTTTAATATCTTATATTCTGTTATTGTACCTGGAAGTAGTTTTGTTTGAAGACAGTACACTGTATGTTTAAATGTAAACAATATGCTATTATTTTAGGCTCTTTCTACTGACAAGTTAGGTACATATAATTCTCAAAAGAAACAGCCTTCATTCAAAAATCTGAATTACTCTTTTTTGTTCATGTCTTAGTTGTTGCATTTCCTAGAGGACGAATTATTCATGAATTACTCAGGTTGAAGAGATCCATTTCATGCACTGCTGGAAATGCCACTGATTGACACCAAACAACATGAGTTTCTGCACTGTCTCCAGCTGGTCCTGGCAAGCCTCAGTTGGAGCTGTCTATAGGCTAACTGAGCGATCAAAAATTCCCTTACACTAATCCTCTCCTACCTGGGAATGTAAGGCCAGGGAAGGGCTCTGCTTGCCAGCAAACCTCCTGGTGTTTACTGATGTAACAGCATTCCTTTTTATTCTAATCCCTGGACAGTCCATTTTCTGTTTGTCAATAATTTTTTCAAAGACAAGCACAGGCCCCAATGCAGGTGCAAGTTTTAGACTTTTCATTACATCAATACCACTAAAATGACCTTTAACAAAGAATGCAGGGAGTAATTTGTGACCACGGTTTTTGGGATCTAGTAACTGAAGTGTATATAATGGTGAATTATAATAAAGCCTTGGTACTTTTTCACAGCACTCTCACAGGAATAGCAAAAAAAAAAAAAAAAAGTGGATTGTTAACATGCAGTTTTATGACAAATTTCAAAAGAATTCCTAATGAGTATACACTTGACATTGACTAAACTCCATAGTGGAGGATAACATTGCAAAGAGAATTTTTTTGTCATCATACAATAAATGAAGCTTGTCATGAACATTTATCTTTCACCTCTGTTCAATCTTTCACTATGGAAAAAGTAATTATAACTAGAAGTTAAGATCTTGTTCTGCAGCAAAAAAAAAGAACACTTAAAAAACTTTTCAGAAAGACTGATTTTTTCAAATCTATTAAATCAAGAAAAGCTTTCACTAGGAAATAGAAATTTTCATATGAAGGTCTTTGTTTAGAATAATCAGCTAGTGTTCACTTAAAGTATTTTTTTGCTCTTTGAAATGCAGATCTTGTATCCCGAAAAAATAAACAATCCACTTGTGTTCTTATGGATCAATCAGCAGAAAAGAGTTTGTCAGTTTCACTGACTACACACTCTAAAAGCATTTAATTTAAGTGCACACAAGTTTTATTTCCAACCACCTACTTTGTCCTCTCTTTTTTCTCCTCCCCCATCATCCCCCCCACTGTAAGATTTGATACCACATCTTGCTGAAACACAGGTGGCTCCCAGTGTGGGGAGAAGAGCGAGCTCATTTCCAGTTTAAAACCTGCTTTAGGAAGTGAAACAGAAGGTTCATAACCTTTCCAATATTATATATCAGTGTGTATATATACTATTTATTTCAATTTAACTTAATCAAGTTTGACCTAGACTCCCACCTTATGTCCACCCTAAATTGATCAGATTGAAATAAGGATGTGAACTTCTCTACATCAGGAGAAGGAATTAGGATAGGTTTACCCAGCATTCTCTTGAAAAACTCCACTGCTGCCATCACGTTCTAAATAATAAAAAAAGTAATTTTATCACAGAGTGGCCAGCACTTATACAAGATTAGTACAACACCTTGCTCCCTTTTAAGACCAGTTATATTACACGGACAACCTAATGGAAAAAGTTATTTCTTAAGAGGAGGCCCTAACTGTAACAGAAGTCCTAATTGTTGCTGCGTTCCCAAATGAAATCCAAACAACATCTAGAATATTTAGAAGTGAAGTACTTCTGCAAATACAGTCACTGGTATAGGTGCTGATTCATACTGAGCACTTCTATAGAATCTGTTCCTCTTCAGGCTATTGCACATGTTGAATGGGTCATGCTCTTCCACCGAGTTGTTTCAGAAAAAGAACATACAAAATGTTACATAGTTATTTTTAAGCTCTTGAGAACACAAGGTAATCAAAAGTCAGTCCTGCTAATACCATTCTCATCTTAACGAAAATCATAAGCAGCATATTTTAAACTAAAGATTGAGCACAATTTTATATAAATTATCCTGGTAATTTTAAGTGTCTTAATAGTTGTACTCATTTCCTTGAATCAAACAAACTGTTGGGAGCTTTTCTACTGCATCACTGGGTAAAATTTTAGTTACACCTTAACTATCAATAATGCAGTAACTAGTATTGTAAGTAAAAGCTTTGTCCTAGCATGGGGTCTTAATGGTGACAGTGGCTCCAAGGACTAACTACCTACCAACCTCCTACAAAGCTCATTTTCTCTCCTGTAACTTACAAGACAGCATTTATGATCTTTCCTTAAGGAACCACAGAACCAGCTAAGAAAGTTATAGGACATCTGGGCTATCTTGAGAATTATTAACTATATCTGCTCTGAAATAAAAGCCTGACAAGTACTACTAACCCCTTCTTTGCCATCATCTTGTTATAGCCCCTTTATGACTTCCAGTGGTATGACAAGAGACTGGTCAGACACTCCTAATAAGGATCTCAAATTTATATCTTCAGCTCACTATAGAAAATATATGCATATTTTAAGAACTTTCTTAAATTACAAGAATTAATAAGATTTTAAGTTTCAAAATTTTAACTAAAGTTACAGAAATAATTTCCCCTAGCACCTTTTCAGCAAGAGGATTGTGATTCTGCTTTAAAAACTGAATTTTGGCACAAAAGCCACAAGCAGGTTATTTCAGTCTCCTCTTATGCTGAACAATTTTGGCAGTCAAGGGTTATTCTATTATTAACAGTTTATACTTAACACAGTTGATAGAACACAAAAAGCAGAACAGGGGACACAAGCAACTTGTAAACAGACTATACAGTAGTCAGAGGTCAGAACAGAGATCTTGGCTCTTCAGCTGCTGGAGTGACCTACAACATGCACTCCAGTGTTGGATCAGGCTGGTTTTGCCCTTTCTTTACAAAGAACACTTTAGTGTCTCATGTCTAAAGTCAGATGTATTCAGCTCACGTATCAAAGCTGCAGTTGCACATTTCTTCAGGTGGCTCTGAAGGTTAAAACCACACCTCTTCAGCACAGGTTACCCTTGCTGCTCCTGTACTTTAACTCAAGGTCAAGAAACTTAATTTCCTCTCATGAAAGTCTAGGAAACAGTTAATGTCACAATTGACAACAATATCAGATGTAGCACAAGTAGCAAAAGCAGCAGTTTAGCAAATCTGGCATTCACTGCCCTTCCTACAGACAATTCTGGTGGTAAAGGAATACTCGACAGCAAGTTAACTTCTTAAGCCACACAGCCAAGACCAATATAAGCTGAGATAAATTGAGACTATTTATGAACACATATGAAAAGATTTCCACATTCTAATCCATGTGTTTTCTCACACAACCTTTTACCTATAGCACTTCAATCTATTTGCCCTTGATAACAAATTACAAACAAGTAGTGCAGGTGAACTAAGCTCTCTTTCCCTTTCAGAAAAATCAGCCTGAATAATTACCAGAACCTACTCAGTTGCTTCTGTAGGGCAAGTTGAAAATTTTTCCAACTCACTACTTCAGAATCTAAACTTAAGCCAGAACTCTAAGGCTATAGAGAAAGATCACCTGATGTAACATGGGACTGAACAAAAAACTAATTCCCCAGTTTCCCAGCATTTCAGGGGCAGTGGTTGCATAAGCAGCTGCAAGAACCCTGCAAACAACTGAAGGTGCCAGGAACCTGAGACATCAAAGATGGGCCACAAACCAGGTGTGAGCCACCCTAGCAGACTGCTACCACACATCCATCAACACGTTTCAAAAGAAAAGTGTTGGTGGTGAACACATACATAAATACATTTTAAAATCAGACTGGTACTGGATTACATTTTAAAGCTGGATTACATTTTAAAGCAGGTAGAAATGTATGTAATACAATTGCTAACTTACTCCCGTTCCCACTCCACTCCAATAACAATCATGATATCAAAATAAACTTGTGCAAAACCTAAAAACATAGATTGATCAGAAAATGCAACCAATACTGAATGTAAAAAAGGAACTCAAAGCAAAGGGTTATTTAGATATACCACATCCTAAAGAGCTATTGCTCTATTCACAAAACAGAGACAATACAGGAACAGCCAGATCAAAATCAACATAAAGTACATAGTCCTTAAAGTTAATAGCTTCTCGGTACTTTCTGGTTTCTTTCCTACTACAAATGACCACAGAAGTTCTCCATTGTTTCACATTATCAGAAGAAGTATTCAATTACATGAATTTTTGTTTACTACAGAGTAAAAGTTAAGTCTCTTGTGGTTCCTTCCACTTGTAGGAAGGTTTTAAGCATAATGTTTACACTTGCAAAACACTATCTGGTCATGAAAGGGTAAAACAATTTCATGAATGAGGAAAGAAATAAAATGAGACAGAGAGAAAATTCTTGAAATAACCAAACTGGAGTTTAAGTTCATACAAGTTTCTAATAAAAGCCATAATACTGAAGTTTGGCATGAAAACCCGCAAGTATGCAAAACATCTCAGTGTCCTTAGTAATTCTGCAGAAATCCATGACTTAGAAGCTGAAATGTATGTAACAAACTGGAAATCTAACAACCCTCTTGCAGTGCCAAAATTAAACTTTACCCAAAACCAGCTGAAGTTCCTGTTATAAATAATAGAAAAAAATATTTGCTACCAAAAACAGCTAGTTTGGATTAGTAAAACAGGATTAACAAAAATCTTAGATAACACTGCAGTTAGGGTCTTATTCTAAGTCTTCTAGATCTTTAAAAAACTGTCATGTTTTTCTTTGGCTGTATATCCATATACAAAAGCAGATACAGCCATGTTACTGCTTTCAGAATCAATATGAAAATTTTAAGCCTGTAATTACTCATATCCTCTTACTATAAATTTTGAATTAACTGGAGGATTGAATCCTTACTAATTCAGTTAGTAATGACTGGTATCAAAATTTTCACTTTCAGCAAATAATCTCTCCAATTTATCTTTACTGTTAATTTCATGGACTTGAGCTCCTCAATTCTGCTCTTAGAGGCAACAGCATTATTGCATCAACAGCACAACTGCATCAACTTTATTTGGCAAAATCAGTTCACAGCTGTAGAAAATGAGTAACAGGAGTAATTGTTTGCTAAATGCAACTGTCAGAAAAATGGATTTTGGAAGTATAAATATCTAGCTGCCTCAGGTGCTGTGCATGGCTCAGACAATAGCATGAATAAATTCCACGAAAAACAATGAGGAGATTTACAGCTTCTTGAACTAAGATCACAATATCCAGAAGGCCCGAGACCCAAGAATGCTTCAGAAAAGTAGAAGATTGAGAGAAAATCCCACAGACGCCAAAACTTTTAAAAGATAATACTTCTGAAACTGTGTCAAGGAAACAGAAATGCTACAAGTCAAAAAGATGCTCCCACATCAACCACAATGCAGAGCATTTCAGATGAGCATTTTATATTTTACCTACTTCTTCAAATTTGGTCAGGTGTCTTACAGCATTACATAGTAATATCTTAAGACCTTAAGACTGAGGGATAGAGAGACAAGCAACCAGAAACAGATCAGAGCCAGTGAAGCAGAAAAAGCCACAGCAGTTATTGAGCTTTGTATCTGTACAGCATGAACGAACTCTAAACGCCTTTTGCTAGTTTTTCTGTGTCATATTCACTTTCCAAAATCAGACTGCTATGAGCAGATGAACAGAACATCTTAATATTCATATCAGAATCAGTATTTTTCCCACCCTCATTGCTGGGGAATGGCGTTATACTAATCACAGGCTATACCCTCATCTCCTAATTGTGCACTGCCCGTGCAAAACATTAAAGCTCATGTTCTTTTATGCTTTATATTGTAGGCATTTGTGCAGCAAGGAAGATGGGTAAGAGACAGCTGTCTTTTTAACAAAAGCTAGAACACCCTTTGAGAAAGACAAGGAAACTTCCATGCTGACAGGCTTTACATGTTTCCCATAACCTCTCCTTGCTATCCTATCCAAGGAACTCTCAAAGTCTCACTATTTAGTCAAAGGAGAAGCCTTCACGCAGCTCTGGAGAAAAGTGCCAACAAACATAACCATGAAAACATGCATAAAACCAGAAACCATGCAATAGACATGCTCTGGAATAGCTAGTACATTGCCTGTTCTACTCACGCCATTAAAATTAAAATTCAACTGCAAGTCATGTGGGGTAACTACAGAGCAGAAACATAAAATGCATAGAGCAAATACTTCTTTTTCTCCTATTCTGAAACTACACTCCCATAGCCACAGAGCTTCCTCAAGAAACAACAAATTTCATTGCTCTTCTCTACCACCTTTAGTACCTTTCTGCTGCTGCACACCTTGTATTTACACCTCAGCACATCTTCCACACAGAGGACACTGCTATCCTGTTACTATTTTGACAACAGGACTTCAACCACTGGTAAGAAATCAAGGAGTACTTCTGAAAAAAATGCTTTCTGTTCTGATCCACAACAAACTTCTTTGCTGAAATTAAACTCTTCCTTCAGAAACAGCAAGGCCTGCTTGAACGAAAACTACAAGTAATCCCCTGCTATATTAGTGGATATAATACAGAGCACACAGTACTTACAGGACAAGATACAAATGAAGATTAATCTTTTTCGCTTTGACATGAAGCAAACAACAGCTGGGGCTTGAAATTATATCATCAAATTCACCAAGACAGTAAAAGCATAATAGTATTAACACTGATTTTCAATTTTTAAATGCAAGATTATATATTCACTAAGGCATTAACAGATTTTAACAATTTAAGGAGAAACACCAAAACTCCATTGCAATTGCCCCTGCTCCCACCCCTTCTCCAAGAATTGTCATGCCTCAGGAAATGGTTCATGAACTGTAGTTCCTTAAGTTAAAGGCCTGAGAGAACATAAATTCATGTTGGTGAAGCAGCTAAACAATTACACAGAGATTTTGATTACCATAGACATTTACATTTATTAAAACTATTATTCAAACTTGAACATGGACTGAGAATTTCACACTGTGTTCAGTCAAGAGCGATGTTTTCACCTCCCAGAGGGCTACAAGCTAAGCTGTAGGTTTGTGGCACAGTGTGTGGCAGGAGAATCTAACCAGAGGATTACCCCATGTATCATCCTAATCATGCCTCAGAAGCTGCTGCATTAACATCAATATCTGCATCAGTCTCCAAGAGTCACTACAAATTCTTCAGCACTGAGCAATGTCAACACAGGCAGAAATCAACATATTGTAACTTTTTTCCACTTTTCCAAGATCCTGAGATCCTGATACGATGCAGAAACGCCTGTGTTTGATCCCTACATTTAAGGAGGGCCCCATCTGACACCACATGCAACTTCACAGAGCTCCTTACAGAACCCTGAGAACAACCCTGACCAACCCTTACACTTTCCCATCAAGTGCAAAAGAACGTTTCAAGCAATATTTTCAAGAGAAATCTCAAAGGAGCAAAGGAAGATCCCCACTCATGGCAAGTATATTTTGACAGCTAAAAGAATAAACTGGCAATAATGTATTCAGTTGGATGTGCTATGGAATCATACGGATACTGATGGAACACTCAGACAGGGCTAATTGGCACCAATGCCAAGGGTGCAAATCATCATGCCAAGGTCAGTAGTGTTCACAGATGGCCCAGAGAGACTGGAAGAACCTGAGTTCATGTTAATTAGTGGACAATGTTATTAGAAGATTCATAGGAAAGGTATCCCACAAAAGTCATTTGAAGGCAACCCCCAAATCCGGTTGTGAGGGTATGGCTTTGTATTAACATTGGTGGAACATGGACACTAGCACAAAAAAAAAAGAAAAAAAAAGGTACTTGAAATAAGCTTGTCTATCACCTAAATCAAGCACCACAAAGAGAACAAATCCTGACACATGTTCTTCACTGAAATACATTCTTTTTTTCATCTACTGTGGACAATCAATGTAAAATCCCCTAGGTTCCTGCAACAGCTACAGACATCCAAAGCAGCAAAAATGGTAAATTAAAATCTTTAACAAATTAATTTTTCTAAAGAGGAAAATGTATTTCTATCCCACAGTTTAAATAAATTATTTGATTAAGATCTGAGAGCTCCTTTATGTTCAAAAGAAAGACTTTTAACTTCATTTATACAAAAATCCTCAGACAGGGAGCTTTGCTGATTAAACATGCAATTGCTGTTGAGTATTACTACAGACTTATCTTGGGGTGGTGTCTGAAAATGAATCCATTCTCACCACTCTTAAAGCCTCTAAATTTTTCCTTGACTGATTTTGCTATTGCATACTTTTGCAAATGACTAACACTTCTTTTCCCCTGTAATACTGAAAAAAAAACCCTCCCAAAACCCATAGCCAGTTTTAATTAAACTAGCACATCTTGCAGGTCATAAAATGAATGGAAGCTATAGACAAGTGACTAGAAATAGAGACAGCAGCTTTCCTTTTTTATTTATATATTCTGCTCAGATTAGTTCACTTTGGATGTTCCATCACAATTTAGAACTTTACTCAAGTAGTTATTTGAACCATGACTACTCTTGATAGAAAAATGTTGGAAACATTTTTCTCTTACCAGAGACTCTCTGGTTCTCTTAGCAGAACTCATCAAATAATTTTGTCTCTAAAAGAAGAATCAGGTAAACATGGTATTGTCCCACTGGTAACACCCACAAATCTTGATTGTGTTTATTATATTGTAAGCTACTTCAAAATTAACTTGGCCTTTTTGTTTAGTCTTTATCCTTAGTTAGTGAAAGCCAAATTCAACAGCAGCATCTTAACTGCAGAATAATTGCCTACATGAAAACAAAGAAATATTATGATGTTGATGTTAAAAATACACAGGCCAGAAGAACTGATCATCCCAAGTCATAACAGAACTATAGCTGCATTTATTATCTCCTCTAACTTCATGCTGTCAGAAACGCTGCATGATAAAAAGCAAAACAGACTCTACAAAGGGACCAAATCTACAGTGAGCTGTAATTTAAAGTAAAACAGGCTGCTCACAGACATATAACAAAAGGCAAAGAAAACCTGCAGGAGAATCTCTTCACAGCACACAGAAGGCAGCACATTAAAAAATATTTTCAAGTTAAATTTATAATGCATTTTGAAAACAAGAAAAGCCCAGGAGGTGAAATTTTCTGAATTATTAAAAATACTAATTAATTTTATTCTTATGAAGACTAAACTAAAGCTTTGTCTTGCTTTTGTTCTGAGACCTTTTCTCAGATAAGAGGGAATCCCTGCTGTTACTCTCATGGTTTTACTATTACCCTTGTATTTTATGAAGAAAAAAGTTCATTTAAAAATTTAATTTTAAAATTACTCACACATCATCTTAGGTTCCTCATTTATCTTGCTTAAATATTACCCACTGAACTTGGTCTCTCAAGAGGACATCAAGGGAGATAAAAAGAATGGAGATGATATCCTGGTTCTTATTTTGGCACATCAATTCAAACAATTAAATTATATTTAATGTTTTATGTCAGCTAGTGCTGATAAAGCAACATGGTACTTCTGAGCAGTAGTTACTGCCACTTACTGCTTTTTGTATTTTAATATTTCATGGTATTAAAAACCCAAAAACAAATGAACAAACAAAACAAAATCCAACAAGAACAAAGACACCAGTAAAATAAAATGAGAGAGAAGCCAAAAAGTAATTTCTGGCCTCATTCTCTATTCATGGCATGCAGTTTAAGAAATAATGTGACTGTGTTTGATTTTATTATGTTACTGTGTGACCTGCAGAATCTCAGGAGACCATCTAAGGGGAGAGATGCACATTATTCCATTAGAGAGAAAAATCAATAACAGTACTTACAAGCTTTATACAGCTTTATGCAGGCTTTTGCAAATATTCTACTTTTATAAAACCTTAATTCACATTGAATTTTTAAGGAGAGGAATGCAAAAAATAACATTCTTAGATTTACATAGCCAAAAAAAAGGAAAGAAAATTGTTCCATTCAGAATTAAGGCCAAGAGTCTCATTGTTATGCATAAATAAACACAAAATTAAATAGCATCTGTATTATAAACAGACTTGGAGATGGGCAATTTTTTCCCCCCCATTTAAACAATTCTTATCTATAAATTCATACCTATTAGGAACAACATCCATATTTTACACTACCTAGAAATGCAAAACTCTGAAATCCTATACATATGGGAAGTAGAGATAACAAGAGCCAAGTGCTCTGCCTGGAGAAAAATAATCAGAAAATTAGCCTGCAAGCTTTTTTCCCCATTTCTGTTTTTTTAGGCACCTTTAGTTCTTTTGCTGGAAGATAAACTTAACCAGAAACTGGAGTGATAGGAAAACCAGCAACAAGAATAAAAATAATCCTGAAGCTCTGAACACCAGTTTCCAGCCACTGAATAATCACTGGTATGGCAAATTGCACTTAGGTGCCTCAGTAATGACCAGACACCCCAGTCACCAACTGGGCCCCTACTGTGCCAGATGAAGGCTGTCATATTTCTATACATTGTAAGGGTATAACATACAAAAATGAGAGGTTTAGGTCAACATATGTTGCAAGAGTAACTTACAAACCAATAATTACCAGCAATTTTGACCATATTTTTAAAATTATGTACAATAATATTGCAATTTGAGGAAGAGGGTGGAACTACTAATATCAGAGTGTAAACAACCAAATATCACATTGCTCAGATGGTGCAGGAATGCTCAGAGCAACACAACTCCCATCCTTCCTTATAAAATACTGCAAAGCAGAAAGCCATGTAAGTTTGGAGGAAAAGGCCCTGTGTCAAAGGCACCACAACCAGGGTTTGGAAATCACTCACATGTGTCCTCCAGTTCCCTAAATATTACTCTTTCATAGCCAGTTCTGTTCATGAACAGAGTGCATGAACTTTATTCGTCAGCTGCTATGGCACCAGGTAAGGACACAGAGAGGCTGAATGCAGACGGGAGCACAGCCTTGCAACAGGGAGCAGCAAAACCATACACTCCATGAGCAGCTTTCATCCTTTGGACCATCTGGAGAACAAGCCAGAATGCTGCTCCAATCCTTTAGAAAAGACAGCAAACACCTTTTCAGCCCTCTAGAGGCTACAAATGGTGCTCTGGATACAGTGCAGTGTTCTTCTTGAGGAGGTTAAAATAATAATATAACTCCAGCAGCTCGATCAGTTTCAGTAAAACATAATGCAAGAGACAAATGATTCTTTGAAAGCTATCAGAGTCACTGAAGAAATAACCAAACAATTCAAAACCCAAACCAACCAAAATATTGAACAAAAAAAAATAAATCTGAAATTGTTTCTCAGGAATGGTAGAAAACCTGGAGGGGAAAAGATGAGAACAACTGTGGACTGAGACTAAAAAACCAACAGTGACAACATTGTTGGTAGAATCTCCCCATCAGTGTTTAGAAATACAATTTGACTTATTGCACTTAAAAGGCAAAGTCTCCAACGTGTCCCATTAAAGAAAACTCCTAACCGAAAAACAGAAAAAAAAAAAAAAAAATTAAGAAACCATCTAGCAAAGAAGCAAATATTTTTAGTGTCTTCAAGCTAACTGGTTTGGGATAGAATATTTGGGCCATGGAAGCTGTTCTTAAAATGAATTTTAGAAAATAAACAAGTTTTCATCCCACTACTCTATAAATCAGTACTTCTCTCACATTTGCTTTAACAGCATAACTGAAAACCAATGACAATGTATCCATTCTACCAACACCAGTTTGTTTATGACAGAATTCAGATGTCATTTTACCCATGCACAAGAACAAAACCAGATTTTACCTGGCTCCATATAAAAAAGCATGCATTGCCTGCTTTGAACAATACCTCTTGTCCCTCACTACTGGCTACACGAAGGGTAAATGTGAAGAAATGGCCTAATAGAACTGGTGACAAGCAGCTACTCAGAATATGGATCACGTTTTAAGTGTAGAATTTAATATCCAGCAAAGGAAAATGCACTTGAAGCAAGATCCTGCCTGTGGAACTTCACATAAGGAAGCACCAAGACAAGCAAATCCATGGTCTCTCAATAGCTCTGCACTCAGAGCCTACTTTTTTTACAGCACCACATTTTCAGGCAAATTCTAATGCAAAGTAATCTTTTTTTTAAATATGGGTTTATAACCTCCTTGGAAAATCCAGAGTATACTTTTGTACTGTCTTAGACCCCAGTCTTGATCTGCAGAATGTAAGTCTATTGTGATTTGACAATTAAAAGCCCAGTTTTAAAACCCTTTACTTTCAACTTCACTCACAAGCCACCTCACTGACTTCAAAGAAGAAAGAAATAGGATAATAATTAATGGGATTATCATAATTAATGGGACTAGAATAACTAGATGCATATTAATTCCAAGAGCCATTTGATTACAGAATAAAACAAAAATATTGTGTAACAAAGAGGAAGGCATTGCTTATGTAAAAAACTTGCTTTTCCACCAAGTCATCAAGAAATGCATAATTTCTTGATGTGGATTCACTGCCTTTCAAATGCTTCACACACCTCGCTTGCAAGAACTTCAAATGAAACATTTTAAAAAGTTATCAAGTCCAGCATTTGTATTTACAAAAAAAAGTGTCCAAAAGCCATTGCTCTCTTGATCCACCAGATCTACTCTTAAATGGAAATGGAACAGCACAGTTAACCTTTAATACAATAATTTATTATATTGAGAATATGCAAAGTACATAGATACAGAGAAATAATATGGGGTATGCAGTAATGTTTTTAAAGTAAAAGTTCTCGAGTGCTCAAATCATCTGTTTTCTTCAAGAAATCTACCTAAAATGTAGGTAGTGACTTTGTGTCACTCTTCCAAATGTATTTTAAAAGAGGTAACAGTATGAAAATCCATTTTTAGAGTAGAGTTTTTATAAAAGACTTAGCAAATACATTTAAATTCTCATGAGCAATATATACACTTGAACTAAGCCTAAGCCTTGGACTAATTTCCCTTGGTTGCAGGTACAACATTTTATATAGGAACTTTTTGAGTTTTAACACAAAGAAAACCTGCATAAAATGTATGTAGGGAATTTCTTCCTGTTATTACCTGCATTCAGATGTATTGGTGATGAAACTTTTTAAAATTCATCTCTTCAGAAGGGAACACTGTGCTGACAACCAACCTGCCCAAAAAATAGCAAGCATCTTAAGTTCCAAGTGATAAAAAAAACATCAAGTGCCTTTTTAGACTGTTAGCAACACAGTTCTCCTTCTGTAGAAGCTATTTTCACAAATTCCACTTCTAATTCTAATAGACTTTCCGATTTCTTAATTATAATAATTACTTTTTTAGGATGCAATCAAAAGTTCACTGGGATGAGAACAATGATATCCTGTGGAAAATGATTTATTGCTTAGTTCCATTAAACTCCATAAATAGTCAAGGATTATGTCACTGAAAGGACTTGACAGTTGGATAGACAATCCAAACAGGTTGTGAGCATATTAAGAAAAGAAAACAGCAAAAAGGTTTAGGTATGCTAAATGACCTTATCAAGAAACGAAGGAAAAATTTGAGCCTAGGACAAGTATTAAGCAATACTTTTTGCTACACTAAAGGGTGGCTATAACCAATGCAATAAAGATGCTATCCAAAACACCTCTAGCAACTATTCTCCTTGGCCAGGTACTTCCTCATTACACTTATCTGAGTAACAATGAGAGTATAAACAAACCCAAAGAGACTTGACCCCACCTACCCTGATTTCTTATGTGAACAACTCACTAAGAGGCTGCAAAGTTCCCTTGATTGTGCAGAAAGCAGGCTTTTTTTAAAAAATGAAGACAAAAACGAACTTCACTATTTTTCAGGGAAGAGAAAGATTAGCTAGACAAAGAGGAATAAAGTAACTTACAATTCTTAATTAACTTTCAAAGCTATTCGGTGTATGTTGGTACTCATGAATAGCAATCAATACTTCATTCTGGTGTTTTGTTGTGCAAATAAAAAACTTCAGCAGTATTATCCCACCCAAAAGTTAATACCCTTAATAAAAACTTGGTTAAAGTAATATCTATTTGACCTTATCGTAAAGGGGAAGGAACGAAAGCACACACAACTTGACCGAAATTTGAGCCAGTTGTAGGTAGGTATCTGGTTACATTCAGGAACAATTCCTACAATTTGAAGGAGATTTTGATACTTGGGTGCTTTTGAAACACAAAGGCCATATTCACAAAAAGTTTGTGCAAGAATTCGGGCATGAAGAGTGAATCATTAGAAGGTGTAAAATGAGTTCATAGTCTTATTGTACTAAGAACCAGGCCATTATTTCTACTTTGAATGAAAAACAAAGCCAAAAACCATTGATAGCAGTCACATTTAAACCCAATCTGAATACAGACAAAGAATGAACAAACCTCATTTAATTCCTGCTGTAAAGGTTCAGAAGACAAGACAGGCCATGAGATCACTTATGCAGCTGCATGTTAAACATATGACACACAGAGCAACTCATAAGTAACATCAAGTTACCCTAGGGTATTGCAGTCGGGAACAGATGAGAACTTATTTTAAAATAGCCCCATAAAAACCATTCCTTATTTCTCTGCAGTTCAGCTGCAGTCCATACTACTAACAGAACATGTTTATCTCCAGCAGCATGCAGGTGTTTTACCATTCAGTTCACCTACTCATAACATATTGCAAGGATCACTGGTAAATCTTCAGCATTTCTGCAAACACAAGAGGGGCACAAGCTCACATGGTTTGTTGTGGAATTCACATCTCACATATTACCAACTACATTCCTATTTTAGGTCAAAAAAAGTGCAGAACATTGTTTCCTACAAAGGCTACGAAACATGGCCAACCTATCAACATACTATTTCTAGTTTTGCATTTATTGGCATTTTGAATTTTTGTATGCTAACTTGCAGATTAACAAGTGTCTGCACATTGGGCCTTTTGAGAGATTTACTATATACAACAACATGCATCAGAAAATATTGCCCACTTTAGAAAGTTTTTACTAACTATTACATTTAGACCTTTGATGTGAGATTGTATTTTTAGTAACAAACATGAAACCACACAATACTACAAGCCAACCACAAAGAACTTTGTTTTTCTATAACTGCAAAGGCTTTCAGTTCAAAGTTACAGGGCTTTTGGTAACTTACAAGGTACTCTCACATCTTCTAGGATGCCAAACAGAAAGTGGGAGAATAAGGCACCCCAAGTGCTCCTACCCCCTTTCTTTCTATAGGATGAAGGACTACCACAGCTATTAGTGCTACCCAAGAACAAGGCAGAACAATTCTCAAGTAGCAGCCCACTGGAACTGCTCTTCTGAAAGTTCCTACTACACATTTCCGTGCTTGCATCCCCTTCCCATCAGCAAACTGCTCCTACTGTGCATGCAGCAATAGCTGAGAAAGAGTGATGCACATTATACACATGAAAAGACTGCAAACAGCTCCCTTTACACAGATTATAGACAGTGTTCTCCAGGTCCCAGGTCATTCAAGTCCCCTGTATAATATTCAGCCTTCAATTTCCCCCTGTGCTCAACACAGCCATTGTACTAACTGCAGCAGCAAAGTTAAAAGGTCAAAAGGATGACCACAATTGTAGTGCTGGAAGTGCTGAAGCCTCAGGAACCACAGAATTTAACTTGCCAAGATCTGCTTATGGAAATACCAAGTTTTATTCCTCCTCTGTTGATCTCATTGTGATTGTACATTCTCTTTTGTACAAAATAAGATGTATTTGCAATGATTACTGAGAAAGACTTCCTCACACACAAGCTTTATTCTGTACAGAAAGTATTCATGTTTTTCAGGTTCATTTATACCCAAAAAGCTCCCCAGTTAATCTGTCTGATGAACTGTGCTGGCAAATACTCAGTAGGCAACTGAGAGCAATTACACACTTTTTTTGAAGCTTCTAACAAACTAAAGAAACCCAAACCAATCTCTGTGTTCAATCATATTCTTAATACAAGACCATAGCCTCCATTGGTTTAAAATGTGATGCCTGATTTATGCCATCTGAAATTTTATCCTCTCTAAAGGTGTATTTTTTCGATTTCTTAGTGAAAACTCTTCCATATTAACAGACTTTAATCACTGAAACTTTAAAAAATCATACACATTTGAAAGCATGCTGAGAACCATTTCAGTCTGCAACTTAAGCAATTCAAAGTAATCTGCATTTACTAAGACTGACATTTTGAATCCTATAAGAATTCCTATTTTGTATTCAGATATACACAGATCAAGTTTTAAAATAAAGGACTCGTACTGGAAAAAATATGTATTTTATTATTAGAAATGGTCACATATCCAGCTGACTGATTGACACTTGAAGTGTCACATGTCACCAAAAATATTCTCTCTCAGATATTTTTGCTAATCTTCACAAGTGGCTCCAATGCTTTTTGATTTGTGGATCTCTATAAATTTAGAGATGGACAGCTGAATGGCAATACAAGCCTACTGAAAATAGACTCATTTTGTTTATTTATTTATTCAGTCAGTCAGTCTATGGAAGCCAGGTATAGACCCCACAAGACACAAAGACTAAACTTAAAGAAGGAATGCAGGGGAAAAAAACTAGTTTCTCAAAAAAAGACTTAAAATATTACTCTTCAAATTATTGCCTCAACTTGTCTCCTCTTACTCCTTTTTCTTCAGCAAAACACTGAAATAACTGCATTTTGAGCTTTCCATTTTATATGTCTACACTCTCCATACTTTTTTCATGGAAAAAAAAGTGGAAGCCAACTAGAGCATCCACTGCTCTTCCATTTATGATATCAAATCAACAATTTCTGAGTCTTATATTTATAGACAATATTAAAATGTAGACTTTTAAAACCAGCCTAGCATAAATCACACCAATTTACATCTCTCTAGGCTTCATTTCTCATAATGAATTTAAAATTCTTTTAACCAAGATCTTAAAAGTCAATTTTTTCTTTGTAAGACTGACAACAATGGCAAATGCCATCTGTTCAACTGTAGCTAAGGAATTTTTAAAGTAGCTATCAAAAGGAAAAGGGAAAAAAGCCCTTCAAACATGACTACCATACAGTCTCTTCAGAAATACCACACAAGTTCTTGCCAATGGATTGTCATATATTGACCTCTCCTTGGTCATTATATGTGAAACAAACTCCAGAACAGATTTCAGAAACCCAAAATGCTTATCACACAAAACTCAAATGATTTTACCCTTGTTTCACCAACCCCTATTTTGCAAGCTCTGCTTATAACCAAGACATTCAACATAACTACTGCACTTTTGCAACCCAGTATAGACAAAGTGGAGTGATATTTTCCAGCTACAGTCAGATTTTTATTGCATATCAAGCCATCAGGTATAAGAAAAATAACTCATAAAAGCTGAGGGAAATGCTCATTGCTTCATTTGTGTTTGTAAGCTTTTGGGTTATACCTGCATTACCTTTTCACTTCTGTCTCAGAGTACCAATGGGGTTTATTATCTTGTAAGGAATAAAGATTACATTTCTTTACTCTCTTGATTTCAAAAGCTGGGGTGTTAAGGGAAAAAATATCTTGAATGTCAATAAAAACGTCACAAGTCATTAAATCCTTGTCGGTTGACTGTGGTCAGACACATGCAGCACCTGTATAAGCATATAAACCCACAGGTAGCATTTATAAGCATGAGCACACATCAGTCTGACTGAAAACAAGAAGAAATTGGTCACAAAAATTGGTAAAATTCCAATTATTCTCATCCCTTTAACTTACTCTAATCTGCTAGCAAATGAGTGATGGATGAATGCTGACCAGAAAAAAAGCGCTTAGTATTTAAATTTAATGGCAATTTTATTCCAGTATAATTTAAAAAAACCTCTGCATTTTAATTATCCTAAGATATGTATAAAAAAGTAGCAGTGAGGTCAATAAAATGTCATTCTTAAAAATTACTAGAAAAACAGAAAAGTACTATCCCTATGTGGAATACAGAACTTTCAGTGATTATTCTGATTTAAAACAGGAGGAAAAAAAAAACAGTTTGAAAAAAAAATAATTAGTACATCTGAAACCTTGGGAAACTGTAGCACTGCTGGTCTTTACTATACTTGCAGTATTTAACTAGCAACAGACAGGAGTCATGGGGACAGGATGGAAAATAATCAATGAGGGAACAAAAGGAAACCAGACTGCTTCATCACAGGTATTTTAAAATCCAACATAGTGAAGTACCACCACACTTAAAATCTGTAGGATAACCACCTTGGTCAACACTTCACTTAGTAGCTTAAAGGTAAATGAAAAAAAAAAAAAACCAACTTTGGAAAGAACAAAAAAACAAAGCATTGTCCTATTGACTCAGTGAAAGCAGTTATACCACAGCAAGTCATAAGGTGAAAGAGACTAAATCAAACATTCCTCCTATTTGGATAAAGGCAACTATTAGAGGAAGAACGTTAACAGCTTTGAAAGAACCACTTACATTTATACTAAAACACACAAAGGCTGAAATCCTGATTCCACAGAGATACACTGCAAAGTTCACATTGATTTAATAAGGGTCAAGATTTCACACACAAAGACCAAACATCTAAATAAAAGCATTAACTGCTAGGAAACTGCAATTCCATGGAAAACCACCTTTGCAATCAATACAGAGAAAAGTCACATTAAAATCAATTGTAATTCAGCACAGCCACTCCTAATATCTAATTCTAAAAAATGCATTTAGGTAATTGGTAAAATCTTCTTTCACAGGCCATTAGTCCTAAATGATACATTGGTCAAGCTGCACTCTGGCTGAATGATCTCGAGGATATTCAGTCCAATCAGGGCCAAAAAGACCTGAACTGTTTCTACATCACTACTCATTAGTACCAACCCTGAGCATCTCATACAGACCCAAACTACAGCAAAAAGCCTAAAGCAGGGATTTTTCACTACCAAACAATGGAACATAAGATGGTTACACCAACCCCAGCAATTTCTTAAGAAAGGTTTTAAGAACCATCCATCTCCCACATTAAGTAGGATTTCTGGATCTACAGGGGGACTAAATCCCATTTACTACAATTTGTAAATTGTTTTTTAGTCATGAAACTTTTTAAAATGTCAGTTATTGAGAATGACAAACATCAAACTAACTAATGTAGCTAGAGACATCCATATTTTCTGACTAGAATATTTACACTGATTTTACCCAGGAGTCACTTGTAGTTTTGATTCCATTTCATACTGCACAAAATTCTAACAACTCACTCTTAATAACTCACTCTTTTACTCAACAGCTATAAGCAGCTATCATATTCATTTAGAACACACTCCCCTAAAGTACACTTTAGAAAGCTACACTTCAACATTTTAGATATTTACATTCCCTTCATTAATCTAGTAAATTTGCAGTTCATAAAAAGAACACAACAGAGAAGCATTACAAGCACCCTGTAGATGTCTGCTCAAAACCCCACAGCACATGTGCAGAATTCTCTCCAACTGGGTCTAGTTGTTAACATGCTTAAATACCTTGACTAATCTAAAAATTATAAATTCACACTCTACGGTTTTGCAATAATTCAGTAAAAGCCAGATTACACAAACAGAGCTCATGAAGACACAAACAACATGGAAATAAAGGCTCAGTTAGGTTTCACAGTAAGGTTTACTGAAGAAAAGACTTCACCAAAGTACGTTCAGGAAGTCAGCAGGCCCTAGTCAAGGATTTTGGAATACTCACGTCTTACACTATAGTCTCACCAGACACAGAGTGCAAAATTAATTGTGCAGTTTTCTTTCAGACTTGTATCATTTGTTGCACCGCACAGTTAAGTATGTGGGCACATATAGATGTAGACAAAATTATAACTGTTTATAATAAATATAGAGAATACACAGAGCATGCCTTTATACACACCTTTTCTGAACACTGCATAAATCATACACCAGATATGTCATGCTGTTCTGCAAGAAATAACTTGGAGTACAAGGAAGTGTGTGATGCTGTAAAAAGCACTTTATTTATTACATCATAAGGTGACAAATAACCCTGCCTCTCTTTGTAATGTTACATTTGACAACTCTTCACATCACGCCATAAACATCTCTTGCAAAATTCCTTCTAAATAATTTTACACCTTTTCCTAATCAACTTTTCTATTTTTAAATAATCACAACATACTAAACTCAAAGATAGAAGAGATCAAACCACAACCTGTATCTCTACTCAGATAGCATTTTTTTTCATACAACAAAAGCTCTCTGCTTCAGCTGCCATTATCAAAGGTACCAGTATTGTCTTTAATACAAGCTTGCTGGTGAGCCACTTAAAACCTACAATGAGGACATGAAAAAAACTTGGGAAGTCTCAAATAAGCTCAGATGTTCTTTAAAATGCAGAATAAAACCCATAACAAAACACCATTTGTGTTCAGCAAGGGAGATAGTTTTGTAAGGCACAACCCCCCACATTTACTGGGCTGTCAGGTGAAGGCCACAGAAGAGTCACCCTGTAGGAGAAACAAGTGGTAGTTGAAAACAGGATCCCTGGTTTTTACAATGACCAATTCTAAGCACCTAGGTGAAAGAAAAACATACAAACAATACTGAGATAGTGCCACGCCACAGTCAGCATCTGCAGAAACACAAAGAATGGCACAGAGTGCCTAATGCAGCATGTCAGGTAATAAAACATTTCATTAAATGCTCAGGTCACCTTCAAATCTGTTATTTCTCCACTACCAAAATCATTACAGTGTCTCCTGGGTAGCCTGAGACAGAGGTTTTGGCATGACCTTATCAGGTCATTGCATTCATTCTCCTTCCTGCCAAAAGGACTGGTCCACTCTTTATGCTCATACTGTTCCAAATAGTTCCTAACAGCTCTCCAGTTAAAGGCACTAAAATATCATGAGCAGCTTTGCCTAAGTCTACCCTGAATCCTTCCTGTTGCTCTTTTTGTCTCAACCACTGAGAGCAGGAAGAATCTAATTTTCACCTCTGCTTTCCATGAGCTGTTTATATACATAATAACTGTTAGCATGTTCCTCAACTCTTTTCTACTCAGCTAATCACAACCTCTTCAGCACATCAGGTCACTTTTTTAAGACTTATCAATCTCACTGTTCTCAGTTGGAACCAACCACCAGCTGGTCCAGATTTTACTTGAAGTACAAAATCAAAACCCAAAAATTTCACTCCAGATGAATCTTAATTAAGGAACATATGTTCTGGTTTGAAGATTTTATTTGTGCTATTTTTTCTTTAATAAATCTAAAGGGATAAGACATTCAAGAAAGTGAGAAACCACCACCTGAACACACTCACTAGGGAAAGTCAAAGCTCCCTTTCTATGTATCCCTCACCTGTTATTTTTAGATTGCTCTTTTATTGGAAGGAGAAAAAGAAACAAGCCTCTGAGAGGAGCTACACTTAGTTTATGGTTCTCTCCATAAACGAACTATAAATTTGAGCCAGGCCACTTCTCTCTGCTATTTGTTTTTTTAATTTGTCCTTTACAATTACACCAACATAATATTAAGTAATACTAAACAGTTTTAAATATAAAGACTTGATTACCAAAATAGGCCATGGACAACAGAGTTGCCAGTGCACACACTAGCAATTAGTCTGCTATATGAATAAATCCTTTTTATCTTTCATTTCCTACTACTTATTTTACAGGGAAGCTCTGTCTACTAAGTGAAGTGCTAGCTACAGCAGTCCCACACTCTCCAGGAGGCAGGTAGGCTACTTGCCACCTTCTAACACAACCTTCTTGGAAACAAAGAAAATAGAAAACAAAAAAAAGAAACAGAAACAAATCACTTAGTTACCCCAAAGTCAAAATGAGAACCCAGAAGAGGCCAATAACATAAGCCTGAGAGGAAAGAATATAAGGGAAGAAAGGAAGTGCTTTTGAAGATGGAATTAGACCTTTGAAATTACCTTCCCAAAACATCCTGTCAATCTGACATAGAAAATCTGATACAGAGTGCATGAGAAAATTCAGACTCCAACATTTTTATCTGATACGGAAGATCATAATGAATCTATATTTTGAAGAGCCCTATAAATTACAGCTGTTTCATAACACACACCAAGCTGTAACTATATAAAACTGGTAATTTGTACTCTGCTTTTTTAATGCCTAGCGGATATGCAAGAGCACTGGATCATCAATAAATTTTTCCAGTTAAACAGTTAACAATCAGAACAAGGTGACAGTGCCCCCAAGACTGTCTACTCAACTTTTACACACTGTTCCAAATCTTTAAAAGGTAGAGAAGAAAAATTGAGGCCACTTTCAAGAGTGTAATTCCACATGAGAAAGTCTACCCAGACACAGATATTGCCTTTGAACTCAGAGGGCTGTGACTTCAAGAAAAGAAAAAAATGCAACAGAATTATGATTCCACACTGCTCTCACAACACTTAATATTTGATGACAAAAGACATGCCTTCCAGGGTGTTCTTTAGATGGCACACACTTTGCTTACAATTGAAAGATGATTTGAAGGATCCTAAGGTCTTAGGTTACCAGTTTTGGTAGCCTTCCAAATAATGCAATTAAAAGTGGTCACAATATAATTATGGCTGGCAAACATTCTCTAGCTTTGTAATGACAACTTTAAAATATTGTCAGTCCTCTACGCTGAAATACCTGAATACTAAATCAGTTATCAAATACTCCATTCTTTTAGTCTTTTGAGACCTCTGAATCATTTAATTATCTGGAAACTCAGACTTCATAATGAGATGAATCTTTTATCCTATGAGACAGAAGAGTCAGTTTTCATAAATTGCTTTTTCAATCAAAACAGTTTAATAAAAAAGTAATGTTCCTATCTCCATGCATCGAAGAGGAAAAGGAAATATGAAACCAGTTGTGTATTTTCCAGGGTTTCTTGGTTAACTACAGAAATCACAGTTGTTACATCCCCCATCCTCTGACCTAAGCAGTGGGCCAAACATTCCTTCTCTGGTATTCTGGATAATCATGAAAAGAAGGTTATTATTTTTTTATCTCTCTTCTTTGACCCGGTATGAAAACATATTGCATTATTATTTACTATGGAAAAAAAAATTACAAGAAATGATAGTGTTATGCAGAAAAATTCAGACACTGCAATCTGCTTAGCACATTCTCAAAGATTTTCCTTCACTTTCTCCCCCCAGGCTTTAGACTTTCTTACACACAGCATCAGCTGGCTCTGTCTCCCTGGGTTAGTTGTTTTTCTACAGCTGATAGTCATATCAGATGGATTCACATAACAGACTTGCCAAGTGGGACTGAATGTTCCAGTGATTCGAAAACGTCCTGAATGACCAAGATTTCAAGTTTTGCCCATGTAATTAATTTAATTGGAATCAAATATTGTAAGTTATTCAGATCACTGAGATGCTTTCAGCTGTACTTAAAAATAAAAAGATGATATTTACGTTAATGATGAAGTTCAAAGGCAGTCAAACTTGAGAATTTGACTAATTGGGTCTCACAAGTAATTTGGATATGGCAACCTTTTTAGGACTTCACTGGGCAGTTAAATAGTACATACTATAATCAGATAAATAATATAAGATATCAGCCTTATGAAAAGATCAGTGGAGAGACAAAAAAAGAAAGTGAAATGCTGCAGGTAGTATTCCTCCCTGCCAGCAACCACATTCCCCTATAAATTTTGAGTGGGTGAGTGGGATGGGGAAAAAAAAAGAAATCTTCAGCATATTTTATGGAACTGAAGACCATGAAAGACTGTCCACACAATTTGCAGACATTATAATGCAATTTCAGTAATCCAGTGTGCCTCTCTGTCTTATTGAACAAAGGTGTCTGAAACTAATTTTTCTGTCCAAAATAGTGATTTTTGGATTGGAACCTATGATAGAGATCCCAGGATCACCAACCTGAACAAAACAAAAACAAAAAAACCCACCCAAACAAACACCAAAAAAACCCAATCAAGAACTGTATAAGACTATTTAATATATAAAGTTCTGTAAACAACCATGTACTAAACTTTCTGGCACTACCTTTTATATTTTGTTTTCCACTAAAAACTTCAGAGACTTTGTTTTTTTTTTCTATGCAGAGTAAAAAGATTTTTACAACCTGGAAATATTTTGTGAAGAAGTTGTTATATTTTACAGAGTGAATGGTGAGAATCAGGACTGCTTCTGTAACCCTTCTTTGCATCCTCAAAAACATGCAGGGAAAATAGGAGGCAGATGTAGTTTTGTTTTTCAAGTGAAGACCAGCAGAGGACAGGAAAACATATGAGCTAGGATGAGATTTGGAATAATTATCTTAGCTTGCCTTTGCTAGTCTCTACAACAGGATGCTCAAAGCACAAGACAAGCTTTGTACACACTATATTCTACCTGCATCTCCAACCTGAAAACACTCACCTTCAAGCTAAAAGTCAAGTTCATAATTACAGTACCAGGCTTCTGAATCCTGTGCAAGATAGCTCCAAGATACCTTTTGAATTAAAATTGGAATCGTACAGAAAAAATACAAGGACAAAACACCAAATTTTTCTTGAAATAACCCCTTTTTCTTTCCTCTTCTGATTGGGTGTAGGAAGGAAAATTCTACAGAGATACATAGACACTAACAACATACAGTGCCAAGGTGTGTTGGTCCATTTAAGCCTTCATTATAATCTTCTATAGTACCTAATTTTAAAAAACAGGATCAGCTAGTAGGTGAAAATTTAAAGCACCAAAGTATCAAAACAAATGCCCTTAAAATGTCTATTTTCAAATACTCCTAACCAAAAATGTTCTTTGAAGCCCTCCAGTGGTCAAATAGAAAGTAGAACACAAGAAAACAACTCTCATTTGCCTGGTAACTACCTGCAGCATTCAAAAAGACATCTCCCACAAACTATAAACTCGCACACTTGTCTAAAGAAAAGATCCATAGAAGAGATATAATTACCATAAAATACATAATAAAAAAGAGAAAAAATAATCCCCTTCATCAAAATGTTCCATGTTATTTATTACATCCCACTGTTAGCCTGGCCAGAAAACACTGTACCTCGCCTGTAGTTACTCGGTTCCAGTCACAGTTTAATCCAAAATTAAGCTAACACCTGCTGGAAAGAATCAATTTCCTCTCCAAGTCAGAACTCAAAGAGGTTTGTTTGGTTTTCTTAAAGAAAAGAAACATCGAAACCCAAACAAACACCGAAGTTTTCCCTCTCACACAAATAAAAGGTAAACCTCACATGAAAATTAAAATAACTGCTTTTAAATACCACAAACCGAGACGGAGTTCTCAAAACTAAGTTTTTGAAACCTGGGGCTAAGAAATCAGCCCAGACCTGAGAGAAAACAACGCCAAGGGAAGAGCGGAGCCTGAGGCAGCACCGCAGGGCCCGGAGCACCGGGGCGGCCTCAGGGAGAGCGGGGCCACGGGGAAGCAGAGAGCGGGCTGGGAATATTCTGGATGAGCCGGTGCCCAGGCCTCCCAGAAAACTTGACGGCTGCTATCTGCTCCCTCTGCTCTCCCTTCCCGACAGTTCCCGGGGGAGAAGGACGCCCCCAACACAAACGCCATCTCCGGACTCTCGGAGCAGTTCCGCAGCACCGGCCGCTTCCAGTGCGTGTGTACGCGGTGCTCGCACACCCTCATCCCCATGCCCGAAAAAGTAGCGGACAACGACTTGCGGAGAACCGACTGACCCGGGGTCCCCCGCCCTCCCGAACTTTCAGCTCAGCCGCCTCCGCGGGAGGGGCCGCAGCCCACACACGCCCCACGGCGACCGCCCCCCCGGCTCCGCTCAGACCCCGCCGCACAGCGCCCACCCGGCCCCGCTACCCACGCCGCAGGCTCGGGCACCGCGGTCACCCCTCACCGCCCAACTACGCGGATGCCTTCCGCGGGCACGGACACCCGCATCCCGCCTCTCCCGCTCGCCCCGGGGCCGCCCGCGGTACCTGCCTTTGGCGGCGAGCAGGCTGCCCAGCCCGAGCAGGAGCAGCAGCAGGAGCGGCGGCGCCGCCGGCCCCCGGCAGCAGCAGCGGCAGCAGCTCCTCCGCATCCCCGCCGCGGCGCCGGCCCTCCGCGCGCGACACGCCGCCCTGCGCGGCGGCTCCCGGCGGCTGAATGCGGGCGAGGCCAGGCGGGAGATGCCACCACCACCGCCGCCGCTCCCTCATTCGCCCTCACTACCGGCACCGGGGCGGCTCCGGCTCCCACCCCGGGACCGCGGCAACGTCACGGCGAGGGGAGGCACGGAATATTCATGAGTGGGCGGAGGGGGGGGGGGGGTTTGCTCCGGCGAGGGGGCAGCGCCGCCGGGTCCGGCTGTGAGGGGAGAGGCGCGAGGCGACCTCGAGCACCTGCTCGTGCAGGTGGCGCGTTCCCTGAGGCGCAGGGCTCGGCAGCCCCGAGCGGGCACCGGGGCGGTGAGGGGAGAGGAGACGGAGTGCGGGGAACGGCGGGACAGGGGTGAGGAAAAGCGGGATGTGGTGAGGGAGGCAAAGGGCTAGAGGGGAAGAGAAAGACGGAGGCGGCGGTTGGAAGGAAGAAAGAATGAGGCCAGAGAAGGTAAAGCAACGGTTTCGTAAATTTGGAGGAGAAAAAGACCTGGAAGAGGATAAATTGCAAAGGTATTGGTGAAGCAGGGAAACGAACAGCGAACGGAGGAGACTTCAAACCTTGGGGACGGAGCCAAGGGCTGGGGGGGGGCAGGGAGGGCAGAGGCGGCTGTGCGGGGACTCCTGGTCAGGGCTGCAGAGCTCAGGTGTTCCTGCAGGAAAGCACAGGCAGTGAGGACACACTAAGAGTATCAACTACACCAGCCAAATATTATTAGCTGTGAGAGCTACAACGATTTGCTCATGCCCTGCGAAGTCCCTTCCTTGCTTCAACTGTCGTCTTGTTTGTGCTGTACCCCATAAATGGCCACCCAGCTGTATCCCATCATGGCCACCCAGCTGTACCCCATAAATGGCCACCCAGCTGTACCCCATCATGGCCACCCAGCTGTACCCCATCATGGCCACCCAGCTGTACCCCATCATGGCCACCCAGCTGTACCCCATCATGGCCACCCAGCTGAGGAAAGCGAGCACTCACCACACAATCACAGCTCTGGATCTGGGCTTGTTAACAACCTGGCTTGGTGACTGTTGTCCTCCTGACAGAGAACAAGTTCAGGCTGCTCTGATGAAATGGGAAGGGTGTTTGTTGAATACTAAGTGCCAAAGAGCAAGACTCGGATCCATCCCACATACCCCCATGTAGCACACAGATGAGAGAGTCACTGGGTAAAATCATGAGTTTGGCTCTTTACCATTTCTCATTTCCATTACCTTTCTCTCTATATATTGCTATAAGCACGGTTCATTGAGCAAATTACTCGGAGTAGATGGAATGCAAGATTCCTTCTTCCAACCACACACACAGAAAAATTGGGATGGGACACAGAGACAAAACTCCAAGCCCTCTTCCAAACTTAAGCCACAACACTTCTGCTACAGAAGGAGGCTGGAAATAAACATTACCATTCTTCTTCATACAGACAAAAAATTTTCAAGTTATACCCGTTGGAACAAATGTCTAATGCTCTTTTTGTTGCTTGTGTAATTATAGAATCAGCTTTCCTATAATCTCTGTCGTGAACTGGAATAGAACAAGCATTAAGAAAAATTATGGAAAACCAGAAGTAAAATAATTTTGAATACCGTACACAACTATGCAGAGAAATAAATAAAAAAAAATTGCCACCATTCAGTTGCTTCTCCTCTTTCTACAGAAGATTTTTTGAGGAGCTCAGCTTACATAAGGCATTTCTGCTAGGCAGGAGGAAACTCTTCCATCCACAGTGTTAAATGTTCCAAATCAGCATTTACTGTGTGTGCACAGTGAGGACTTGCTGCAAACAGCTCCAAAACACTTTCAGGATATGACACAAGGCTTGACCATGCTCCCCAACACCCAGCTGGGAACACAGCACTCCCTGCTTGTGAAGCCAACCCTGTGCACTGCAGCTGATTTCTTTAAAGGTGCACTGCTGTGCTGAGTGCCCAAGTATTCATCACCTGGAGGCAAATATCAAATTTAGTGCTCAGAGATTTAACTATCAACATAAATGGGAATTACAGGGTAAATCCATGGGGTTCTGGACAAAATCATCCACATTTAGAGCAGCAAGAATGGCAAAGACTGAAAAGACAATGTAGAAAGAGCTTGGTGGAAAAAAAAAAAAACAAAAAAAAAACCAAAAAAAACCCCAAAACACCAAAAAAAAACAAAACCCCACACACCAAAAAAATGCTATGTGTCAAGCAGCAAGAGAAGTCAATAATGCCAAATTCCACTAACAGGTTAGAAATATGACCTCTGTATGAACTAATAATTTTGAAATAGTGTATATAAAAACACAGCTACATAATTTTGGGAGGGTGTTTTCTCATTCAGTGAACAAATCAAAATCTGAGGAAGCAAAAGTTGGAAAATACTGCTTTTTAAGTATTAAACTGTTATTAACAATCTGTAATTTAACTGATGGTATCTAGAAAGCAGGTTTGCAAGGTAGATGCTGTACAGGAAGATGCATCTCTCTGCTCAAGACAGCTTATAGTCCAAATAAATAAGAAAGATAACAGAAAGGGACAAATGTCACCCCTTTCCACAGGCAAGGAGCTAAACTACAAAAGACAAAGTGATTTTACCAATAGACAACATTTTATTTGTGTCAGAATCAAAAACTAATTTCAGCTGTGGTACCTGAATGAAAAAACACCCAATTTTTTACCTAATTGTATTTTATTGACAAGACAGCCTGGGTGTCCTACAGTATAACCTGGTGGTGTTTTATACAAGTGATAGATGTAGATGGACAGGAATATTTACAAACAATAATAATATAATAATGATGATAATAAACAATAATAATAAAATAATGATCATGTAGCACCACGCAGAAATTTGAACTGCCATTAAGTCCTTTATTTTCTGCTTCTTTGCAGCCAAGTGTGTCCATTAAATTCTACAGCCTTTACCAGGGTTTAAGAAAGCCAGCTGAAAATTCTTTACTTATTTTACTCCTTCTGCCTAATCACTAAGTACCTGAAGGAGTGTATCTTTTCAGTCTTTGCTTATATACATTTGTGACAGGACCATTACAGTAGGGAAATGTATTATTTAGTTCCAAACAGAACATTGCTGAAGGATTACGTTTGACCTGAGATCCATCCATTCACATGTCTAGAACCACCACTTTGTTCTGACATGTTTTATTGGTGTTGTAAAATAGAAATTCTAAAACAGGGGGAAAAGGTCATAGCCCTGCATTCACTGAGAATTATTGACATGGACCTGGCATCAGAGGCAGTCAATCAGAAAGATCCATTTGAGTCTAGAGATGTAAAGATTATTTTTATCTTAAGTTCCCCAGTGTGGATTCAAGCTACTACTGAAGGAATGGATTTAACCCTGACAGATACAAGTTTGCTGAAGAAATCTGAGTAGCTGCATGGTCATGGTCAATCCTACCTCATGACTATCAGGATGCTTAGCTCAGAGTTCTAACTATCATGATGAGTTTTAACTATCATTTACTGAATAAAAGTAATAATATGGTGAATATAAGTTTTTCTAAGTGACAGAGGAGAGATAGCTTAGCAGTAATATTCAGGTAGAGAGTGGCATTATGCTACTTTCAAGGGTATTTGACTTAATTTAAAAAAAAAATAACACTCAAAAAGAAAATAATGAAAAACATTCTCTTTCAGCACACAAAACTCACTTTGTCATCCATAAAAAAGATCTCAGTGCAGAAATATACATACTTCAGATCCTATAGCAAACACCATGGTGGCATTTTTTATAGGATCTGGATCAAATGTTCTTTATTGCTTTAAGGGGGGAAGCACATAATGTAACTTGGTGCCTTAAACCATGATTCAAAAAATGCTAAGCTTAATATCTATTTTAAAATAAATAAATAAATATAGCACAGGAATCTAGATTACTTTTAGAAGGTCACATATTACCAAAGAAAATGGCAATATGTTTTCCTGTCAGGGAAACAAAAGGGAGGGGGATTGTACATGCCATTTTAAAGAAGATGACAGATTTAAGATATAGCATTATACAACATGTATTTTAATATGACACAAATCTGGTATTTCAAGTAGAGAAAGAAGTATTTTCTTATTTACAACAGAATGGAACTAAAATTTGGTTCTCCCAGTCATATATAGTAATGGGGTTTTTTGTGTGCCATATGCATACTGATGTAATGACAGCAATTGCACTGATGTAACTGCTTTACAATCGGTTTCTTTACAAATTTGCAGTGGGCCTATGACCTTCCTGATTACTTCTTTTGCTCCATGGGTTTGAACTTGTCTTGAATTTCAGAGAGCCTAAACAGAATGGTGTAGCATTTTGCCACTGCTTTCCATTGCCTCACTAGAAGTCTTCAAGCATTCCTCTAGAAACTTACTCAGATCTTTTTAATAAATAGGTAGGGTGACCATCAAGTCCATCAAGTAAGTAGAATAAACAGCCTAAGAAATGAGTTCAAGTATATTACTTTCCATATTTGCCACAACTGCTAATGTGTTAATTAAACAGAATAAAATAGACTTCAATTATTTATTCTGAATCAATGAGCCACCTGAATAATAAATGCATGTGTTCTGTAATCTATGGGAAGTTTTTTTAAACAAAAGGCCATTTTGCAGCAGAAAGAATTACACAGAAAATGTGGGAAAAGCTGTATTTGTTCAAATAGCATTCACCCAAAATAGCAACTCAACCACAGCCAAGTGGCTACAATGTTGGGATTTAATTCTGGTGACAGTCTACTGCATTGTCCCTCATTAGTTGTGTACAATGTTGCAATTCCTGTTTAAGAGTGCAGATTGGAACTCTGAAAGTATATGTAACTTTTCATTTTGTAATCAGTATAAGGGAAAAAATGTAACTAGTCCCTCAGCTCTGGTATTCAGTCTTAAGGCTGGAACTGTCTGCTTTTAACTCACTGTTTTTGTCATGCCCTTAAATTGCAAGAGACCTGTTCTAGGCTCCATGACAGGCACATGCTTTTATTGGCTATTTCAAAAGCAATGGTAGTTTTAAATGTATTATGAACCTTGTTTGATTTTTGCAGTGAGAGGTCACTAAAGAAAATCATGTTACATACGTAATTTTATTTCACTGAATCACATCAAGATAGTCCTTTGATGAACACATGTACAAAACACTTGCGTCTGGTAGAAAATGAAGACATTAATTCAGTGAGAGTTCTGACTTGGATCTGAGCTAACATTGTATTAAGATCATGCTCCTGGATGTGCTTTAGAATAAATTATACATCACATCCTGACAGCACATTCTCTTCAGCAATCCTGCAGAACCTTTTGCAAGATCAGGGATCTTCTACCCAAATTCCTTCCCAGCTGGTTAGACACCACCCATCTGCCTTCCCCATAAAATCACAGTTGGGCATTGTACCCTTCCACGTTCCCAGGCACAATGATTTTATGCACACAGTGTGCTTCATCTCTAAAAGGATGAGGAAACACAGTTCAGATAAAAACTGACGAAATCCATAGTGGAATGCTTAACTCTATATTAGTTTTTTGTTTTCTTTTTAATTGAAATAAGATTCTCACTCTATTTTAATATTTACCAATGTGATAATACCCGCTAGATGTTTGCCTTTTCATTTTCAGCAGCAAGATAAACTACAGAGTACTGTTATCTTTCATGTTATCTGGTTTGGATCTTTTATTCATTGGATCCTTCTTTTGGATTATTCATTTCATCAGTTTATGTAATTAAAATTCACAAGTGGAGATCACGTTTTCATAGCATTCATGAGATTTTCAGTGGTGTACTAGAAAATAAGCAAACCTTTTGCAAATATTTAATGAATGCAGAACAGGATTTCAACCTTGACATTGGATCTAAGTTGGTAAAGATATAAAGATAAAATCTAATGCATGGAACCGTGAATAAGTATTTTGCCTATAGCCAAGATGTAATTTCAACAAACTTAAACCAGGAGCACAGTGAATAAGGATTTTTTTCAAATTGTGAAGACTATCTTTGAATTAGTATTTAATGCTTTTTTCCAAATCCACTAGGTGTATTATCAAAACTACTATGTGTATTCCACAAATAAGTGTACTGTTTCAGATTCTGGCTAGCCAAATAAAGATTAAGGTCTCTAGCATAACCACAGTTGAAGCTTCCCACATCCATTCACCACAGATTACTTACTCTTTTAAAAGTATGGGCAATGCAATCGTAAATTTACATTTAAACTGCTGGCTGTTGCTTTCAGGTAAATTGCTATGTTTTACCTTTGGCTTCCCCCTTCATTTTATTCCTTTGAGAAAAATTTTAATAGAAAAGTTAATCAATCATAAAAACATTATTCCAGAATACCTAGGAGTAGGAATCTCTCCTATTTTTTTTTTTGAGAGAATGATCTCTGTGACATTCCTGCTATTTAAAAGGTAACAAACTTAGAGAAGTGATATAGTAGTATCTCTCCTACTTTGAATTAGCAACTGAGCCTCTGCAGCAATAAACCAGTTTTTATCTGGCTACTTGTAAGATACTAAGCTGCCAGAGTGGGCCATGAGACCTAAATCAGCACGTGCAATAGCATAGGCTTACCCCATTAGAAAGGTGATAGATCAGCAACCTCAGAGCAGCTTGCATCAAACAGAAAATGAAAAGTTAACGTAGGGTGCCCAGCACCAGTGTGTAATGCTCTCTTTCAGATTATTAGATCATGAAATTGGTGCTGCTGTACAACCCCCTGAAGTAGGGCATTTCTTTGTGACCATTTTTTTTTTATACTCAGGCAAAACTGTCACCTGGTGGAATACTATGTCAGCTCTTCATGGGATGGATTTCATGCTTGCTCAGCTTGGGTGGTGGCACTTTAGATAGCTTCAAATATCCAGAGGAAATGAGAACATCAACATGCAACCAGAACTACAGTAGTCTTAGTTCTTAGAAGCAAAAGGCCATTGCCTCATGGCATAGTAAGCAAATTCTTTAACTATTCAAAGCATTTATTTCTTCTTCCTAACATTTCTCCTTTCTCATTTTACCTGCCTTCAAAACCAACTCATCTTCTGCTGAGCTCCATTTCACAGGACACACATTCTGCAATGTGGTAAAGTTAGGCATTTAAATTGGTAGCCCATTGCTGGGTTTATAGCCTACGTTAATTTGTTTTATTCTCCTTTCAGCTTTGTATAGACCTTTGAGAAGCTGCAAATCCACACAGGGACACAAATATGGCTAGTTTAATGTGTGGAGGAGGAAGAACAATAAATATCCATGGTGAACTTTGAAGACCTACAGACAATGAAATATGACAAATTTTTAACCGTACGGAAGAGAAAAACTTTTTGAAGTTCTAGAACAGTGTTGGTCTCAAAAATTGTGCAAACTAAGCTAAAACCTGTGAGGTTTTCCCATTTTCTTTATAACAAAGATATGATTATTTTAATCAAACACTCAGATAGCTTCTATTTATTTGTCAAAGGCTTCTCTTTACCAATTCACAATATTAAAACTAAAAAACCTCACCTTTGTAGGAAAGATATATTCCAATATAGAAATGCAGTCAAGGCTTGGAATCACTACAAGGCTATTAACATCCTTGTAACTGCTGCCTTTCCTGTAGATTGATTACCAGCTTATTATACCAGACTGAATGTCAAAAAATGATGATGCAGATAAAGATTTTCTGGTCACTAAAGAATTTCATTCTCAAGCTAAATTTGAACGAGTTACTTTCACGAGCCTTTTTTTTTTCTCCAACTGGTATTTTTTAAAATTTCCCACCTTAATTATTACAGTAATAGCTCATACTACTTTGGGGTTTTTTCTAATGCAATTTTCTTGATAGTAACCATTTTAGATTTAATTCTTTTTGATTTGAGCTGCCAGGAACTCTTGCATTTTGGCTGATCACTAAAAAAAGATGTGGTATTTAGAAGAGCTAATCAGTTCAGTAGGAACACAGGTAAAGAGTGCCATCCAGAGACATCTAGAGCTCCAGGCATACAGAAATGGAGAAGAACATGAGTGCTGTGAGTTGTAGCACTTGTGGGTTTTCTCTACCATCATGGGCAATAATAGAAAATAATCTGGATTTTCTTTTTCTTTAGAGACCAGCATATAGAATATATTTGCATCATAGGAAAATCAAAGTACCTGGATACTCAGCAGTACTTCTCATTGTGCAGTCGTATAGTTCATGACTTCTACTGTTCTAACTGCAGTAGTTTCCTTTGAGATAACTGGAATCCTGTATGCAGAAGAGAAACTAAAGTGATTTTTGTGGTTTTAAGCAGTGGCCATAGTACACGTAGATGAATGAAAACACAGGCTGGAAACAACTCAGAAAAGCTGTTGCTGAAATACAATACTTCCAAAGATGAAAAATAATGGAAAAATTACATCAGAGAGATTCAATCCTGAAATGTATCCAGAGAATCCACATGAGTCTCTGAATTTCAACTTTGACAAAATTCAGCTGAAACTGAACAAATGAAGCACAGTCAAGCCCTTCTGAAAAATGAGTTTGAGAGGCCCAGAGTGACCTCAGAGAGGAATCACATATACAGGGCAAACATAGCAGATTCATCACTCCAGGAGCCGAGATGAATTCTTAAAAATATAACCTTACTCATTTAGTTTTCTGAACTATAGCAAATAAAATCACCAAAGAGTTCAAATCCTAGAAAGTTTCCAAATGCAGTGCAGTCCCTTCAGCACAGATTTTAGATGACACAATATTTTTCTCAATCACAGAAACTATGAGACATCCAAGGACAAATAAGCTACTAATTTAGTCAGAGAAGAGATCTTCAGATCCAGTAGCTTGAGTAGCTATAGCAATACTCCACTAACTTATGTCTTGGCCCTCTATAAGGGCTCAGAGATTCTAGAAGAACTAATCCTATAACCAAAAGTGACAGATGTTGTAATTATTCTCAATTTTCCCAACAGATAAGTTTTGGTATATAAATACAGCTTGAACAAGGAACCTTTTCCCACACGTGAGGTGGTTCAGGGAAAACATCTCCAAAGAGGCAGTAAGGATTCTCCTAGATGCATTCTGTGAGTGACCTTGGAAGTGTGCCCAAAACTATCCTGCCTTGTTGACCAATACTAGATGGGATATTAAGTGGTCATTACCAACAGATTACAGTAACTTAAAAAAAGTAGTTCACTGAAACAACACATCCTATCATTCCCATTCTCTATCATGCTCTTCAGTGCTAGTAAAAGATTATGCCCTTTTCTTCCATTCACTTTCTGGCAGCAAAACACAGGCCTCTAGATTAAGTATATTTTTTCTATAGAATATTATTAGTGAAAATGCTCTGGTTTGGAAAATTACATTTTGCTACTTTCATGGAGGATGCTGGTCTTAAAAATAATTGAGAATTGACCATTCTGAGGATTGTAAACTTCAGCGAAGCCTGTGGTAGGCAATGAATTTGAAATGAACATCTTAGCCCACTAAGTGACTCAAATACTACAATAAATGGACTAACACAATAAAAAAGAAAAATATTTTTTTGCAGAGAGCTGTGTTTTTCTTACTATCTCATTAAACTCCTGCTGCAGAAATTGCAAATTTCTCAATGAAATCTCTCATCACCCATAAGCAGTAGGCAAGTATTATTTAGCAATTGCCCAACCAATGATTGGCATTTATATGCATCTGTCACTGGCAATGACAAAGGGGCTTCTATGTTTTAGTAATTAACAGTTTGAAAAGGCTGCAATTTAATTATGATAATATAAAAAATTGGTATTGTCATACAAGAAATTATTACTCTCTAAAAGCTCCTAGAATTTGTTAGCTACCAATCCTCAAACAAAGCAAAAGATATGATTAAAATACTAAAACAAGCACTGTGAAATTGTTTCAGATGGCCATGGAGCAATAAAGAATGGTCTGAACCTCCAGCAGGTTAAAATTGTCTGTTAGTCAATATGAATGGTTGCTTTTCCTAAAATGTTTATTGATAAGTACTTAATAATTTTCCCTACTTTTATTGGAGGTATGCAACATCAATAAAACTGGCAGCCATGCTCTGAATGCGAGATGAATGCAATTCCATAGTGACAGAGAAAGCAAACCTCACAGTCCCTGTTCCAAGAGGATCACCAGCTTCTTCCTATTGCCATGGCTCTTCCTTTAGGAGCCTCCAAAGCAGTCGCAGGACACTTTGGGCAGTAGCTCTATGGCTAAACAACATCACCACGTCCACTGAGTTCCAGGAAAAGGAAATTAAAGCAGATGAGCTATTAAAACTTCCTGTTTACTTAGGTTCTGTCACAAAAACAGGAGCTGTGACCTGGAAGCTGTGTTCCACCCAGGTTTAGAGACATTACAGTGCCTGAGAGGCACCATGTGCTGTGGATGGGAGGTATGGAGGCAGATGTTGGCAACCCACAGGTTTCACCAGGTTCATCCAGATTCACTGATAAATGTCACCTCAGGCAAAACACAAGTTTGTTATTTAGTTTCAGGAAATTACATCACAGCACATTGGGCCAAGCAAATTGACTGCTTAGCACATTCAAAACAAGCTTTCAATTTCTAAGCTCTTTCTACCTTACTAAATCATTCAAAATAAGCATGATGTCATTAAATATTGAGTACATGGAAAGTCTGGTGGTTTTTTTCTCTCTTCTTTAATTCTCAGTGCAGGATCAGCAGCAACTTAGGTAATAAAATCATTCAAACAAACAAAAAGATCTTGATAAAAGAGAGGTAGGAATGCAAATGGGCATTTATGTTGCCTCATTAGCTTGACTCAGGTGCACATGCCACGTAAAACTGATGCTCCCAACCCACTGTGCTTTGGTCACACTGCAAGGCCACCACAGAATGCAGGAAAAGGCCTCCTGTCAAGTGACATTAAAGCAGCAGCTGTGCTCCAAGTCACCCACAGAGCACTCCAGCTCTTAACTGTTGCTCAGACCAGAGGAACAAACTAGGGTAAAACTAAAGACTGAAGTCAAATTCATGAAATATGTGTAAGTGTAGACAAAGGGTTCTCCGTGCCATCTCACCATTCATCAGATTTCATCTTATTGCCTTGCACTCCTTAGGAGCATATACAAACCTAAGTGGAATTTAATGGTATGTAATTAGTCTCACATATTTCTCTCAAAAAACCCTCCCACCAATCTGACAAAGGTTTTGTGCTTTTTTTCTTGCAATCAAACCTTGTAAAGTCCTGAAAGTAAAAAATTGAGAAATGTGATTATTTTTACTATTCCATAATCATTCTTGTTAGCCCTTCTCCCCCATTTTCCTTGCCTGATGCATCACCTCTAGAAGTGTCATTCAGAAGGGCTTCCTTCTTGGTTGAAGAGGTTGCAGTTATAATTCTCTCCTTACAAGCACACTAAGTAGAGTTTTTCATGTTCACCACGCTAGCTGTACAAGGTGCCATCAAGTATTGATCTGATTTGTTTAATTGCTTTTGTATCTTTGCTCTGGCACAGCAGTTCAGTAATCCCATGGTAACAAGCATTTCTGCATTCTATATAGCTTAAATACCATCCAAGCACTTGAAAATTTACATATGTATATTTGAAGTTCACATTCTGCAAACATTTGAGTGATTAAAACTTAATTTCCCAATGTTTGCAGGAGTTAAACAAAGTCAACTTGAATTAAATTTTCAATCCAAATGAATAAAGGTAGAATTATTTTTATAGTGGTTATCTAGTCTTGGCCATTTTGCCTTAGTGAGCATCAGCAGTAGGCAAGAAGTCTGCTACCAATTTATTGCTTATATTTTTGTGTCTTAAATAAATGTAAAAGGCATTTGTGTGTTTTTCAGTGCATTTGCAGAAGAAATTAATCTCTTGGGAAAAACCAATACAATCAAGCTGAATTAATTAGAACAAAAGATATTCTTGGTAAAAAGCTGCAGAGGTTGCAGTAACCCAAGGAGTACTGTAGTCTTTGTTAAAGAAATTATATGTAAGCCACTGTCTTGCTCCTATCTGCATCTTGTCATACAAATTGCTCTTTGACAGAGAGCTGATCTCTCACCAAAACCCAATATAAAAATATAATTATTATTTCTGCATCATTAATCTGAACAGCAATGTTTCTGCATAAATGGAAGTTACTTCGGAAGTTCTGATCAACTGTCTCTTCCTTTCTTTCTCAGGCTCACTCAGGAATGGGAACCAGGGCACTTGGCTCCTCACTGCACTGTCTTGTCCTCACTGGGATGCTCAGTTTCCCAGAAGTGTGTCTGTGCCTAAATGCTTTTTAAGGAAGATTAAGTGCACCTTCTTCCCCTCTTCCCCACTCTTGGATGTTTTTTCTTTTCTTTTTTTTTTTTTTTTTTTAATTTTCTTTTTTCATATTTCTATCCTCCAGCATGTCCACATTACACAATGGCAAAAAAGTTATGAACACAAAAATAAGCAACTATTGACAGGAAAAGGCCGTAAAGCTATGTGAGAGGAAGTTTAGGTTGAATATTAGGAAGCATTTACTCACAGAAAAGGTGGACACTGGAATGGACTGCCCGGGGAAGTGGTGGAGTAACCATCCCAGGAGGTATTTAAGAAGAGACTGGATGTGGCACTTAGTGCCACGGTCTGGCCAATGTGGTGGTGTTAGGCTGGACATGATAATCTCAGAGGTCCTTTCCAGCACCAATGATTCTGTGAAAACTGTGATTAGTCTTGAAAATCAATTACTGACCTGTACATACAGCATCCTGTCATAATATCTTATAGCTGTGCTTTTGCAGATTGGCCCACACCTTAGGCAACTGATGACTTAGCACATGAGAAAGCTTGAGGGAATGGCAAGGTAGAAAGGAATAAAAGAAAAAATTGGAAGAACCAAAGCCAAGGAGATCAGAGGTGGAGATATTATGCAACTATTCTTGTTTCCAGATCAAGGAAAAGTAAGTTCAGAAAACAAACAAGAAGTAATTTTAAATGTTTCCAGAGTCTTAAAAAAAAGATTTTTTTTCTCCCCACTCACCAGAAAAGTTGCTGTTCTACTATTTCTGCTAAATTGTTTATAAACAGCTCCACTGTGTTGCTAACAAAGCTTTCAGTATGATAACCTCAGGTGTGAGCTCTAAGCCAGACTACCAGAAGATGCTCAGATCTTGTGTAACCATCATTAGCAGATATGAGACATCTGAAACTACAACAGCAAAGGACCTTAGAGAGCAGGTAGTGGAGTTATTGCTCAGAAGTTATTCTCATTTCACTGAAACCAATTCCCAAGCACTGCAAGAAGCATAATTGGCTGACTGGACTATCACAGAAGAAACAAAATAAGACTGGCTAGATTACACAGATATTAGGTATGCTCTTCATATATATTATGTATGAAGAATATGATACATATTATATATATTATGTATGAAGACTAATACATATTATGTATTATTTCATGCTCTATTTTGTATAGTTAAGTATTGATTATTTAAGGCTATTTAGGACTTCCTATGAGAAAATATACCACCTTTTCAGATTTTAATCCCATAGTACCACAACAGGAAGAGCAAGATCAGAAAATGAATGGGTTGAATGCCCTCTCCCATTAAAACCCTGGTTTTGCTCTCCAATTGCTACCATAAAAACTGTAATATTTCATCCTAGATTAACTACTGTCCTGATAAAGTAAGAACTCTATTATAACACAAATATTTAAGTCATTTAGTACAGCATTATGAGATAGTTTAAGAAAAAAAAAAAAGGGGGGGGGGGGTAGAGAGAGGAAAAAAAAGCAAATTTCAGACTATGACTGATTTCACTGAGTTTTGCCATAAAACTGAATGCCAAAAAACCCACTCTAATCCAGTTTGAATTATATCACATATGTGAAATAAAAAAGAATTAAGTCAAAGGCTTATTTTTCAAAACTACTGCCCTTGGGTTTTTTTGCTTTTTGTGTGGGTTTTGGAGTAGGATCTTTTTTTGGTTGGTTGGTTTGGGGATTTTTTGTAATGTTATTTTTTTGTTTGGGGTTTTTAAATTATTATTATTTTTTCACATTACGCAAGAGTTAGAGCCAGAGGACAACAGTGATGAACTGTCCCTTTTTATGAGGCTTTGTCATGAGCATTTATAAGCAGTCACTGAGCAGCACTCCCCAGCCCAGGCACTGAGCACACAGTGGCTCTCAGTGGGCTCATCCATGCTCCTAATTAAAGCAGGTTCAGGAAATGAGCTCAGGCACTGGCCAGCTGGTCAACCAGCTTGACTGCTTGCTTCCCACCCCCTTGGTGCCTTGTGCCAAGTCAGAGTTTCCCAGACTGTCAGGACACAATCCGGAGAAGAGGTTGTGCCAGGGAGCATTCCCACCTGGGCTGGAGACAGCAGCCAAGGGGAGACCAGAGGAGATGGAAAGCCAACTGCACTGTAGAAGCCATAGATATATTTCAGAAATAATCACATCCTATTTTGTCAGAGATATTTTGGCTATTTGTTTTTCCATAAGAACAGATACACTCTTCTTTCCTGGCGTGTATACCATATTTTAAAGGCTTTGTTTTTCTGGTTGTTTTTTATTTGTGGTTTTTTTTGTTTTTTTTTTTTTCTGTATTTCATCCAAGCTTCTAATTTCATGCAGTTTAACTAAGCTTTACCTAAGTGTCTGCTAAGTGTTTACTGCTCTTGCTGCAGCTAATATCTCTCTTCTGTTTCCCTCCTCTGTTGCTTGTAATGCTTTTGTTTCTTATCCAACTGCTTGTACTGTAAATGATGCATTCCCTTAAAGATACTGTAGTTCAACAAATCTGGATATTTTACAGAGCTAATTCCTGTATATGTAACAAATCAGATTCTTCAAGGCAAATAAAATTGATAATTCACAGGGAGGTAGGAAAAAATTAGAAAAAAAAAAAAAATTTTAATGCTACCCCGACAGAGAGGCAAAAATGTGGCTATGGCAGCATAAAGACTTCCAAAAAGAGGATTATGACATTGGGATGCATATAAAAAGATAGTCATATTCAAGTCAATTATTCTCTCTTAAACAATCTATCCATTAAAATATTTACTACATTATATCAGTCAGAAAACAGATAAAGAAGATCAAGTACAGAACAAAAACAAGGTTGACAGAGAAGGAAACCTAAATTGTCTCCCCAAAAATTCAACAAATCATCACAGTCTGAAACACTGTGCTCAAAGAGCAGTCAAGGTACAAGGCAGACAAACTGGAGGGACAGTGTGTATCAGCAGGGCCCACTCAGACAATTGCCATGAGAAGCCTGTTGCACCTAATTGCCTAATGTAGAATAAGCTATGCAATCAAAGATGGAGAAATTTTACAAGAAAATCCTATGTGAATTTCTTGCCCTTCCTGCCAGCTTCTATAGATTCTCTATGGATTCAGGAGAATCTGAACCATATTGTTTAATAATTATACTAAGTTAGCTTCTACTGAAGGATTTCAAAGCATCTTGTCAAACATTTAATTAAGCCTCACAGCTAGTCTCTCTGCAAAAAAAAGGTGTTACAGCCTTTTTAAGGAAGATTTTTCAATAATGAAAGGTTTCAGTGACCTAGCAAGATGACACAGGAAAATCATTATGAAACTGAAAAACTGCAAAGGCAGTAGAGCAAGAGGTCAGGAAACAGCTCTCCCATCTCCAGCCCCCCATATTCCTTATTCCTGTCTGCACCAATGGGGGAACGCCTGCCTGGATGCATCTCTCTGAAACTGTCCCACCTATTATCAGTGACCATTTCTTCCTTTTAGAAAGAAGCGTCTGACAGAAATGGTGCATATTATAGCAAAATGCATAGGAATTACCTGCATGAATCCCTGGTTGGCAGGGCTCACAGGATCCTTTGAAGGACAGAGGTGCACATCAAGTAAGGGAAGCTAAAAGCAGGAGATGGCACCTTTGTGGAATGCTCCAGAGGTGCTGCCTCTGGCACACTGGTGTTCCAGTACTCATGTCCATGCCATGAAAAGGTGTGGAAAAACTGCAGACCGATTATGAAAAAGCTACAAGAATGTCTAGAGACCTGAAAAGTATGTTTGGCATGGACCAAGTAGGAATTTGAATCTGTTCATTTTGTGAAAACATATTAAGTAAGCTGGGAACCAGCTAAGCACAGTAAAGATGAATGAATTATAAAACAGCAGAGTCAGAAAAGTGGCTAAAAGCTGACACTAGAAATAAGATTATTTCAAAATAAAATTATTAGTTAACTAGTTATTAGTTATTGGAACAGATTACCAAGAAAATTGACAAATTTGTCAACAGCCAACACCTTTAATGTGGGGCAGCTACATGCCAGAAAAAGAGAGAGCCTACTGGAAGCTGAGTGTAGCAGTTCAGTCAGCTTAGTGATCAAAATGATTCTGTGTAATCTTAAAGCCAATGCATCACTACAAAGCATCTGACTTCTGTGCAGATGCTTCCCAATCATAAAAATGTTTTTTTCACTGTAAGGGTGACAGGGCACTGGAACAGGCTGCCCAGGGTGGTTGTGGAGTCATTGAAAATCATTATCTGCATAATCTGTGAACAGGAAAACTTGGTAACTAAAAACTGAGAGACTAGTTTTTGGCCAATCCATGTGGTTTGAGGAGTGCCACTGATTGAAACCATTGTCTGAACTTGCCACTGTGTTTCCCTCCTAGGTAGGGTACTGGTAGGTAGATGGACAAGAGAGACTACAAGCAAGTTCTGACAGTTTTTCTAATAGTAGTATCAGACTTGCCAGCAGCACAAGCAAAACAACTTTTGTGCACATCCTCAGTGGTAGGAAAAGGCATTTTTCTGCCAACAGAGGGGGGAAGAAATTGCTGCTCCAAAAAGCATTCCTCTCCCTGTTCTCCTGGAGAAAAGCAAGGGAACCCACCTAAGGCTGCTGCTCAGCCATGAACTGGAACTCAGGGTAGGAAAAAAAAAAAAAAAAAAAAAAGGCACTGTTTTGCTTTGGTCCAGCTGGGCCCTCTCTACTCCTGCATGGAGGCAAAGGTGGCAGCTTCCAGGTTGCTGGTTTACTCCACCACATGAGTTTTTCCTTTAACTGTGCCCAATTCCCTGCTAAGGACACAGCACCCATTTCCATTGAAATTCCTATGAGCTGCTGTTGCTATCAGCAGAACTTGGATCATTCGGTTAGACAATGTAACATAATAAACAGCTATTTAGCCCATTTTCAGCATGTGTTTTGAAGACAGAGATTTGCATTTGGTAACCCTCACAGGCCCATGGCAAGTGAACAACAGTCATCCTCAGCTAAGGAACTGCTGAGTATGTAGAGGGGAATGCAGTGGCCTCACAGCTATAAAACCCAGGAAATGAAAAGAATGGAATAAAGAAGGAAAAAAAAAGAGGTAAAACCAGAGGTAAATATGGAGCATACTGCATTTTGTTCTGCCACTATTTCTCTGCATAAAAATGTCAAAATAATAGAATTACCTAGTAAAAAAAGGTAGTTTAAAGTTTGTGCTATTTTGGTCTTTCCAAATCTGCTATTCTAAAACAGCTGTAGTGCAGATAATTAAAAAGTCAATTTATTCAGAGCTTTGACTAAAAACAATGTACACATTTCAATTTCACATTATCTTGTCTATGTGGCAATATCAGACTTTTATGCTACAGGGATGTCATGAGCATACATGAATAATTAAGTCATTTTTATTCTCACTGCTTTAATTTTAGTTAATAATCCAGAACCCGATTTTCCTTGAAATAAAATACAGGTATTACAAATCCAAGATTATTACAAAGGTCTATCTCAAAACAAGCTACAGGAAATCACCTAAATGTTTTATTTCCACTTCTCATTTTTGAACTAATCTATTCAGAAGTTATCTTGAGAAGAAGAAATAATTGCAGTTCTTCCAACTTATTGGTATTCCTGTCAAATACAAAGTATTCAGGTGATACTACTACCCAGGAACTTAAGTGTGGAAGGAAGACGTTGCAGATTCTAACTTAATGAAAGCATTCACCATAATCCCCTGAGGACTTTGTCTCATGGCACAAAAATCACTTTTCTGCAAAGCAGAGGATTTTGTAGTTTTTCTTTCCTCAACATACAGTCAGCAAACATGTGGAAGCAGCAACAAAGCAAATGATTTCTGGTATAAAATACCATCAAGATGTTACAGGGATTCTCTCAGAAATGTAGAGGTAAGTGGAATTTTAGGAATGCAGAAGCACATCGAAGCATGACTAACCTGGGAGCTCATAATGATGTAGAAACATAGAACTGTTTGGGTTAGAAAGGTCCTTTAAGATCATCAAGTCCAACCATTAACCCAGCACTACCAAGTCCACCACTAAACTATGTCCCTCAGCACATCTACACATCTCTTAAATAGGACCAGGAACGGTGAACTCCACCACTGCCTGGGCAGCCTGTGCCAGTGCCTGGCAATCCTGGGGACGGTTTTTTCCCTAATATCCAATCTAAACTCCCCCTGGTGCAACTTGAGGCCATTTCCTCCTTTCCAGCACTTGGAATTCTGGAAAAGGGACCAATGCTCACCTCCTTTCAGGTAGTTGTAGAGAGTGAGAAGGTGTCCCATCAACATCCTTTTCTCTAGGCTACACAAACCAAACCCAGTTATGTAGTTATAATGTAAGTACTGAGACCAGGGTTAGAAAAGCAAGCAGGTGACTAAAGGTGGAGAGCTCTGAGGACCTTTACAAATGTTGACCACTCTGAGTATTTTCCTTCACTTCATTCACCAGTGAAAGAAGCTCTTGTCTGTAATCCATCTCCTACATGAGAGGAAATAACTTAGACAAGCCTCTGAACTATACTGATGTTCCTTGGAGTCTTAACTAATTGTTTTGTAAGGAAAATACCTTCTCAACCTATCTCTTACTGTGAAAAGAGACGAAGATGGGAAGTGTCATTTGGCCACTTAGAAATAAAGTAATAATAAAAAAGACATTGATGTTATCTGTTATTGCCAGGATGCATAATCTACTCTGACAACTTTTACACTGATAAAATGCCCATTGCCTGATGGCTCCTGGGCTGCTTGACCGCCTGAGAAGATGTTTTGCTGCAAATGATACAGGAAATTCCATCCTGGAACTCTTCCAAGATAAGGAAATTTTGGTCAAATGGCTACAAAAAAAAGCAACCAAACAAGAGGTGATAACAAAGGACATCATTCTACTTACTAGAACAAACCAAAATGAAATAAATGAGATTAAGACTAAGTCTAGACTTTAACAGAAGATTCGAATTCCTTGCATTCACAGATCTTATTTTTTACTTAAAAGGGTATTCATCTTAAATAAATAACTGGTGTAAAAATATTTTTAATATATTGCTGCAAAAAGCAACAGCAGTGTTCTGGAGCAGGAGCCATGACCATCACATCAGTCTTTGAGATAGTGCTGGGTTGTTCTACTTTGCTCTTTATATTGTATCCTCAGGCAATGGTTGCTGCAATTGACATAGGAAGACCTAAATATTTTTCTAGGGGTGACAAAAATGAGAATTTTGTTTCTTACTCTCTTCCTCAGCCTTCCCAAACAACAAAATAGCACTTTAGTTAGTATCATCGATTCAGGAGCATTTTTTAAATTCTTTTTCATTTGAAGGTTGTAAAAGAAATAAAATCTGCCTACATAATCTGTGGGCACCAAGCATATGTTGGATGCTATAAAGAGGTAGTAACTCTCTAGTAGTACTTTATGACCTCTCTTTTTCATTAGGACACAGGGTACTATTCACCTACTTTTAGGCAGGTCCAAACCTTCTATCTACCTTGACAAATTGTAAGCAAGTTCACAAAGCCAGGTATAAACTAAATTCATGTTAGGAAAAGAGAGAATTACTAAGCATTGGAATGGAAAAACGTCATTCTTACCTAAATGGATTTATCATCCCAGGCAACAGCAAACCTTGTCTTTACACAAGTAGACAGCAGAAGTGCTTCTCAGAAGCTCCTGAACGTAACAGTTCCTATCCTCAGAGGAAGCTCAAGATGTGATCCCCATCTCTTTTTCTCCTGGGAACTCAGAAAAAGAAAAATCCTATCACACATGTTTGCATGTTGGCTTGCAATATGGATGAGCACATCTCGGCTACACCCCTGCCCAGGTGAGGCAGGCAGAGTCTGTCTCCATGAAGCAAAATTTATTCTGGACACAGAGAGGGAAGTGCCACATTTTGGATAACAGAATAGCTGAAGGCATCGTTGGAATCTATTAGGAAGCATTACATGACTGCCACAACTGTTCCTATGGATACCCCCAAGGCTTAATATTTAGATTTGTGCAGTACTGTTTCATTACTCTTTTGGACATCTGATTAATTTTCAAGCTTTCTTTTCTTCCAGGACATCTCACATCTAAACTACCAACTGAGATGTCTTATGCCACATCACAGTAGAAGCCTACTCTGCCCCATGAAGAGGCCTGACCTAGAGATATATTTCATTATTTAAGCTGAAAGCAACAGGGAGTTTTGCTTAAAAACAAACAAACCAACCAAACCAAAACAAACAAAAAAACCACAAGGAAAAACGCTTACATCTTGGTATTTCCAGCAGAGATAACCTTCTCTTTTCCAAGTGCTGGGCTGGTGACTGCAGGGCTCCTCATCTACCCTACAACATCCATGGACAAAGATTTACTTTCCTATATTTGCCTTTTTAATTTATATTCTCCATTCTAACCTCATTGACACCAATTAAAATGCCAATAAAGACAATAATTCCTGTAGATGTTCTTAGAAATCATTATTTCCATTGAAGCCCCTTAAGGTTCCCATGCTATGAGACCACTACTAAAGAGTTAGACATACTGAAAAATAAAAATAAATATTCAGAGTGATTTTTCCCTTTCCAGGGTAACTACTGCTAACCTGCTTTCAAAATATAGGAAAAGAGGGATCTTTGAAAGAGATTAACATCTTTTTTATATCCGAGACAAAAATACATTTTGGTTTCAAGCTGAGATTTAAAATTGATGCATAGTTCCTTAAGAACCTAGGTACTCACAAAAACTGTTAAAAGTCAGCTCTCCATGAGCACCAGAATCTATTACTCTTAGTGTGCAGAATAGAGGAAGCAGTATTCTACCCATTTGAGAGACAATCCATTTGTCAAAATAATTTTCAACCTTAATATTTGCATGGTTTATAATAATCATAGCCTTTTCAAGCAGTGTGACAAGTTTGTGCATGTGTAAATCTCTGATCCCAAAGAGCAAAACCCAATAGGTTGCAAATACTAAGCTTTGGAAAAAATGTTTGCTGAGAAATAAAAATCTTCTTTTCTTAATAAAAGGAGTGATTCCCATAGTTAAGACTAATGAGCAGCTTCTGTTATAAAACAATATTCTGATTTGTTTATAACTCCAAGAGCACTAGCTTTCTGAGTTTAAGCTTTGCTAGAATTCCACTTCATGGAAAATTCCAATAAAAACTAATTATCAAAGAGATTTGCACAAAATATGTTCTCTGCATTTTAAAGATGTTCTTATAGTTGTGTATTTTAGAATCACTAGAATTGTTTTGGAGTACCTGAAAAGGGCCTGGACATTAAGCTCTGTGTACTTTGAGCATGCTTTATGGCAGCACTTCAGAGACTTTCCAGCCTTCTCTTTCCATCCTGAGAACTGCTGTGGTCAGTGCAGGGAACATGAGAGCAGGGATGCCTCAGTCCCTTCAGAGTCCCCCCTCAGGGACTTCTCAGTCTGCCCTCCCCCCTGAGAAGAAGAAAATGAGGAAAATGCCCATTGGAGTTGGCTGGGAGCAGAGGCTAAGAGGCAGCTGGGATGCAAAAAAGGGCTTCAGTGCCTGCCAAAGGCATGTTGGCAGAGTATGGAAATTATAAGAGGTATTGAGATAGCATGTAATTAACAACTACACATATGTAACACATAGGAAACTAAATTAAGGATAGACTAAATTCTGTCATGTATGAGCTTATTAATATTTGACTTGTAAACTGTAGAAGCATGATGGCTACATGTGGGAGCAAAAAGAGAAAAAGAACAGAACAGAAAGGAAGAATATGTTTACTATTTATTAATCCTTAGATTGACTTTAAAAAGCACAGTAAAAGCTCCATGTAAGTGACAATTCCTGTATAAGCATTTAAGAAAGAGACAAAGAACTTAGTTCAAATCTTCCCATCTATGTCAGTGGTAAAGGAATACCATGATGTGCTTTATGGGCAATAAATAACACAAAACCCTAGAAGATACAATAGGACTGACAGGAGTGTGCAAGTCTCACCAGACAGCATGCACAGCTAATGAAACACACTGGCTCATTGCCTCCCGAGTTCCTCTACACCTGAGTATTCTTGGTTGAAAAAGAAAAAGCATTAAATTATAAATCATAGCTAGAAATATAATGAGTTTGGCACATCCTACATATTAATTTCTGCAAAGCTTTTACAGAACTACTTAAGTACTTAAAGAAATGAGCAAGCAGTGTCTGTGAATTAATATTTCTTTTGCTGCAGAACATAAAGTGCTGTTTTCCAAAAGCAATGAGTCAGGAAGGGGAACAATGCATGAAGAACATCAAGAATTTAGTCTTCTACCACCTCAAATAGAAAAGGCCTCTCCAACAGCAGGTCACCATCATCCACAATAGCAACCAGAAAGCAAAATCAAAGGTAACATTTGATGATCCTGGTCCTATCTTCATAGAAGGGGATTTTTGCTACCAGCTCTGAAGGGCACAGAACTGCACCTTCTTTTCCTGCTCTTCATTCACATTCCATCATCTGAAGTGTTTTTGAAACAGCATCTAAGGCAAGTCTCCTACAGTCTTGAAAGGTAAATATACTTTCCTGTGCACTACAGCACATTAAGCACCATCGCATTTTATTAGAGTTAACAGAAAAAGTGCAGGTTTGTATACCTTGTGGAAAACGTGGTTTACATCACAAGGTAGCATTCAGTGATGCTGTTCCCAAACACCAGGCAACCTGACAGATACATCTGTTACAAGTATAATTACCCTGGATAACTTGTACTGCTGTCCCTCTCTGTTAAACAAAACAATGGATTTTCATTCAAAGGGGCACCTTGGAAGATTAATGGTAATAATGAAGCATGAAATATTTCCTTCCCAGTGTGGTTAATCTGAAACAGAGGAAACAATCATTTCACCCAGGAGGGATAATCCTTTGAGGAAAATTTCCGGTGAGATAACGTATTGCTGTATCTCATCCTGCACATATAAACAAAGAAACTATCAGTGTTGTGCTTAATGCAATAAAGGCAAACAAGCACAAATAAAGGAAATGGAATCAGCACAGCATAAAACCAAGTACACAGCACCACTGGCGGGAGAAGGCGAGAAAGAGTTTCAGGAAACAACAGAGGACAGAGACCAGGAATTCTGTAATAGGGGGAGAAGATGGGAGGAACTGTTCAAATAATGACAGCGGGGGAGGGATGGAACATAACATTTTTGGGCAATATTTTACATTAGCTGAAATGTTTGTCCCAATGCAGCAGAGCCAGAGGCAGGTGTATTTCCCAGCCTGCAGACTGCTCTGCAGTGCACCCCAGGCAGGCACCGGGCAAACCAAACTGACTCAAACTGACTTAGTGGCTGAGCACTAGTTAGGTTTGAGGTAACTCTTCAACTGAGGGTAGCTCTTCCCCTCAGTTCAGGAAGGAGATTGAGGTCCTGGAGCAGGTCCAAAGGAGGGCAACCAGGCTGGTGAAGGGATCCAGCACAAGTCCTGTGAGGAGAGGCTGAGGGAGCTGGGGGTGTTCAGCCTGGAGAAGAAGAGGCTCAGGGGAGACCTCATCGCTCTCTACAACTCCCTGAAAGGAGGCTGGAGCCAGGGGGGGTTGGGCTCTTTTCCCAGGCAACTTTCAACAAGACAAGAGAGCATGGTCTCAAGTTGTGCCAGGGGAAGTTTAGGTTGGATATTAGAAAGAATTTGTTCACAGAAAGGGTGATCAGACGTTGGAACGGGCTGCCCAGGGAAGTAGTGGATTCTCCATCCCTGGAGATATTTAAAAAGAGACTGGATGTGGCACTCAGTGCCATAGTCTAGTAACTGCAGTGGTAGTGGGTCAAGGGTTGGACCTGATGATCTCTGAGGTCCCTTCCAACCCAGCCCATTCTATGATTCCTCTGCCCCTTGGCCCAGCTCGACCTTGGCAATGCTGCTGCAGCACTGCAGCGATGTGGCAGCTCCTGATGGCACAGCAGTGCAAGGTGAGCTGCCTCCAGAAGGGACCGAGATACCCTTCAAGTGACAACTGGGGGGGCACAAGCATTTCTTTGCCAATCTATACCTTGAATAAGCTCTACTAACTAACAAATAGAGAGACAAGTACACACAGATATGTACACAGAAAAAAAACAACACTTGCAAAAAACATGTATTTCTTGCTTTTTCTCCTTTTTACTTTAGTAAAATATTTTCAAATAAATGCTACTGTACACAGGAAAAAAGCCCTTGATACCAACTGATTGCACTCACTCCCTCAGAGTCTAACGAATAAACTCTGCCCCATCTTCAAAGAACACTAGCAAGCCTTTCATTTTTGGCAGATAAACCATTTGATCAATATTTTCAATATTAATCAAGCCTAAAAGCAATTTCATTTCTACCCTTTCCTTAAATTGAGTTGGAACCTAAACATACGCATCACTCAAGTTACTTTGCTTGTGATGAGCTGCCAGAGTTCAGCTGGAGGAGACAGAAGCTTTCAGTGGTAACTAAATCTGTTCAACTGATAATACCTCATATTTATCTTACATAAACATCAGTACAGCAGGTAACTGCATTTTGTGTAGAAAAAAAAAATCCATTAAATAATTATATTTCTACATCCTGTTTTTGTAACACAAATTACTTTTTCCTTACTTGAACTGATGACTGTAGCTGTCCTAATAATTTTTTTATTCTTCAAGGTCTTTTACGCTCACAATATTCTCAGCATGAAGCACTAATTAGAGTCAGAAAACTGCTCTGTTCTCATTGACTTCTTGCTGTCCATATTTATTGCAGAAAATGCCTTTTCTTTACAGAGTGCACCTCCCCTGGGGTTGACTGGAAAGCTGGATGAGTCTTGGGGCTGTCCCATCACACCCTTCAGCTCTACCAAGAGGAAATTCCTTCCCACAGCAAAGAGATCAGCAGCTGTCTGTCCTGAACTGCAGGTGGCAGACACTCTGGAGCTATACCTACTGCCTCCCCTTTTCTGGTGTTCTGGTTGTTGAAATCATACAGTCATGACAGATCCTACACATCCTGAAGGCTGAGCACGGCCCAAGATTTGAGGAAGCAGGATGGCTTCCATGACTAGTGCTTCCTTGGCCGTAGGCTTCAGGTATTTTTTAGTGGACAGTCTCTGTACCAAGAAATAAATCATTTTACCAACTAGGTCAGTCTTTGGCCTTACTGATAACCTTGCCTAGATGTGGCTGTGGCCACAGGAACATCTAGCGCAGGAAGTTCTCACAAGCACACTTCCAATTTTTGGGTCACACAGGAGTCAGTACTCAGTTGTTGCCAGAGAAAGAATAAGGAATAAAGTGTAAGGAAATATCACAGTGACTATAAAAATGCACTACCATAATTCACTTTACTGGAAGAAAATGAAGTTTGAATGCTGCAAGCTCTGTAGCAAACCCATAGGCCTGTCTCTGGCTTTGACAGGGCTGTTTTGACTTTATCTCTCTGAAGGAGGCACTTGAAAACATGTCACACTACTTGGTTTTTTACCCTTTGATTTTTCCTCTGATATTGCAACATAAAACACATGAATGTTTGCTTTCACAAACATCTCTAGTGCCAACAGGAGTTGAGTGCTGCCTGCTCTGCAAACACAGATTTAAAATTATTTTATAGGGCCTGTTATTTACCCATTTGTAACAGCTTCTTTGTTAGAGGATGGTACTATAATTATCTGCTTTTATAATTAATCCTTTGAGTCAGTGGTAAATGCAGAGGTGACAAATCACTGAAATGCCTGACGGCTTAGGGGTTTTAGCAATAAAGAATGTCTTTTTTTTTCCCTATCCCCTATGCATATCCTATTTCCTTTAGATGTCTTCTGGTCTCTTACAGACACATTCACATTCATAATTAAGTATGTGTGATCATAATTTATTCACATATGACCCATTACCAAATATCTGGTTTTTAGTGTTAATACATACTAATTGTATTTTGGAAATTGTGGGACAAGAGGAAAATTTCTGGTTGAAGAAGTATCAGAGTAATGTCTTTGTTCCTTTGTGCCATCCAGCAAATAGAGAAAACGACCCACATCTGCTTAATTTTGATAGGTTTTGGAAAGATAGGGAGAACTGAGAATACCCTCAACTGAACTGCAAATAATGGAATCAGAAATTTTTCAAGCCAAAATCAGGAAGATGGTGTACTTTTCCTATAAGCTCAAGTACACATGATTCACTTGCATAATGCTGCAAAAGTAGAGGCACATCTACCAAAAATCTCTCACCAAAACCAAGGCTAGCAGTGCACACAACAGTGCTGCAAATCTGTCCCAAGTGGTGCTGAGCTGCAAATGTCATGATCAAAATAAAGAATATGTGGTCAGCAATGGACCATGAACATGACCCAGAATATGGGTCAGCATTTCCATCAGGAAATACAGCCATTTTTTGACACATTATTTACACGTGGAGCATGTCACCACATCGTGTAACTTTCACCCCTAGGTATAAGCACAATGTGCCCCATACAATTAATCTATTTTTCTCACCCTCCTACTCCCATGATCACAAAAACTCGTGCAGCTTCAAGTCAAATGGAACCCCTTGTGTTGTAAGAAGATGGTCACTTTGGGAAGCAATGAGTAGCAACTGTTAAAAAAAAGCAAACAAACTCCATTTCAAATCCTTTGTGAAGTAACAAAGCAAAAAAAGACTGAAGCAGAAATGACCTTATCCATAACTACAGGCATAAGGCTAGTTAGGATTCCTTCTGAGTAAAAAATAGAGAAGAACAACTGGCAAATGTCAGCCTCATTATCATGAACTCTTTTTAGTGGTAAAACAAAAATTAGCACTTTCTTTTTTCAACAGACGAGACCATTCTGTGTTAGAAGCCTTTCAATTTCTTTTTAGTAACTGTGAAGTTTTAGGAACACCCTTTCCACTTAGCAATAAAAGAATGTTTCAGCCTTAATGGCTATAAGCATACTATATTTATCTTTCCACAACAGCTGATGTTTGAATAGTTTGTACATAATGTTGTCAAATATAGTGAGAAGGAAAAAAATAGGGGGGAGGGGAGAGCTGAACAAAAAGAACATTGAGTTCAAAGACAATTGCTTCTCTGAGATACATGCAGTTTTTCACATCATCCTTTAGAAATATTAAAATATGGAACATTCCCGATAGATAAAAGAAATCCTGAAACACTTCCTTAAAATATTAGTGCCACTGTTTAAAGCCAAGAAAATGCTTTTCAGACTTTAGCCAATTGTAAATATTACAGACTGAGAATACAGTTGTCCTTTACTTAACAGATCTCAAGTGGACCTTTCAAAGTAATAGCTTGGTAAGAAGTCAGATACTGACCTGTTGCAAATCATTGAAACTCCAACCACATTAACAGAACTGTGTCACTCCATGCCAGCTAAGGCTCTGACAATGTCATTTAACTGAGACATTAATTGACTCTATCTTTCTAGCTGGCAGTTTAATACTCATGTGTGTTTTTACAAATCCCTTGAATAAAACACATGGCAGTTTCCTCATCTTGGCTTTTTTAAAAGTCTCTGGCATAGTTTTGGTCATTCATTCTTGGACATTGTCCAGTAGCACCTATCTCTTCCCAAATGCCAGGGCTTTGCTACAAGCTCTCCCAAATATGACTTGACAGTTACTGCTTTCTGGGATGGTGATTATGGACCACAGCCAATTTTCTGTTCATGTCATTATAATTTACCATTTCTGGGAAGACAAGATGATCATGTGTCTCCACCATCAATAGGTAACGCTGTTGGTTCTTCTTCTTTGTGATTGTGGGTTTCTGTTTTTGTTTGTTTGTTTTTTGCTCTGGGGTCTAACTTATGTCTGTCCTGTAAGAGCCACCTGTGCTTGTGATCTCAGGATGGGATTAGTTGTCTGAATCCTTCCGTACCTTCCTGAACTGAAACAAAAGAGCATGGCAGCATGGGTCTTAATTATCTTTACCTTCATAAGGATTTGCATTACTGAGACAGGAGTACAAAGACTTTTGACCCTTGCAGCTCATGTCTCCTGTTTCCTAGGGTCTGTAAATATAAATATGAAGCCAAGTCTTCTGAGTTTCTGGGTATTCAAGATCTCACAGCCAGTGTTTCTCCTTGGAACCACAAAGGGATGTACCAACTATATGTGTCTCATGAGTTTTGATTCAAATACATTTAGGTTTATCCAGCTGTAAAGGTTCTGCTTCATCTGGCTCCACCAACCTTCACAGGGCAGTCCGGGCTGAGAAACTCAGCTCTGAACGGATGGGGAAAATGAGATTGGACCTCACCTACCTATTTCTGACAGCTGACCAGGGATTAACAGAGCAGGGAAGGAATTCTGTTTCAAGCCTCATTTGGAAAAGATCCCCTGGAGTCAATTCCAGGCAGCTAAGGCCACCTCACATTGCCCATGGCTCCTCAGAGAGCAGCATGAACAATCAAGTGAGAATTTCCCTATGTGAAGGGAAGCATTCCACTCAGCCAGGAGTTTAGATCAGAATATGAAGGCCAAACACAACATTGTGTAAGATACACTAATCCATCAAATTCCATATTTGAAAAAATGGGAATGATGATACTTACTTTCTCCAGAGAGTTGTTAGGAAACTCAGTTTATTCTTAGTAAAGTTATGTGACTCTCTGATGTGCCCTACCAATGACAAGTACTATTACCTCTAAAGAAAACAATGCCCAATGTCTTTTGCCAACATATGATTTATAGAACATGCCACAGAGCAAACCAAGGGGACAGCTCTGACAGATGCAGCAAACAGCAGCCTGTAAGACAAAGGGTGCTGCAGACCCAGAGCTAACAGCCTGGAGAAATGGCTCCCAGAGAAGCAAAAAGCAGGACTGTAACACTCAACAGCTGTACTGACCTTCCAAGGATGCTAATAAATCTTCCAACATTTCTCTTATCATGTACAATGACCATCTACTCTACACCTTGAATGCCTGCTGGAAATGGGTGCTTTATACAAGATAGCATCATCAATGTATCTGCAAGTCCAGATGGAAAGTATCTCCTCTCATGACAGCATCAAAGGATAGCTGAAGTCCCATGAAGTTGCTTGAGGTTCCTTGTACTGTAGTTCAGTTCAAAGCAGCAAGAGATCCCTCCCTGATGTTTCTTTAAAAATATTATTATAAAACATAAAGGACATTTTCCATTCTTTCCTATGAATCCCAAGAAATTCACACCAAGTCAGTCAAGGAATATAACTATCACCCTAAATCACTCTGTTCTTCAGTATGATACTCTAATTACTATTTCAAGTTACTTAAAGCTGATACTACACCAGAAAAAAGAGAGATTCACAATGCATAAACTCTTGTATGATAAAGATTGACAACGATGATACAAAATTTATAACAACAACTAGTAGCAATGGAAAAATCCTCAGTAGCCAGGTTATCAGACAGTCAGTAATAACCCAACTTCCTGGCTAGGCAGAGACACAATTAACTTGTGACCGAGTAAGATAGCAGCTGTGAAATAATGTTTTCATCAAAACAAACAAACAAACAAACCCCAGAAAAACCCACCACAAAAAAAATAAGACTTGACATGTTGCTTATAAAATGTTTACACCAAGTTTACCAATTTATGTAGTAATGATGCTTAAAGTATGTTTCTCCTGAGTGGCTTTGAGCTGCTAAATGCAAAACAAGAATTAAAGGACTTGAAAATAGAGAGCAGATAATTGCTACCAAAAAAAGACAGTATCAGCACATTGCACATACTCAATGAAATCCATATGGCCACAGCTATTTTCAGCTGTCTCTGTAAATTCTGTCTTGTGCTTTCTTCTGAGTTTATACATTCGTGTTTTCAATGACATTTCCTGCAACTGTTTGGGTTTCAAAAGTGGGCCACGCTAACTCAGAAATAAAATATATCAGCAGTTGGAGAATATTGTTGCAGTCTCAATGAGGTGAAGCACACAAAAATCCTGGAGAAGTCATCAAGGAACAAATGCAAGATTCTGGATGGGGATAGAGAGTACAAGAGAGAGATCATGACCTGATGTCATTACACTGTGGGATGAAGCAAAACAGGAAGGTACTCCTGTATTTCCCTATGCAAATTCTTCTAGATTTCATGAGGAATAAAGTAGAGACTCAGTGGGGTTATCGGAGCATCTGACTTATTGTTGGGTTTTGCAATATATTTTAAGATTTCTTGTGCATGTCATGACTTTTTTTGACATTTATTTTTATTATTAATGCTCTGGAAACCTTACTTTCCCAAATTTGCTGTTGTAGCTCTTCAACAAAAAAAAAGCTTGTTTTCCTATTTTAGGGACTTAAAAATGCGTTTTGTCAAAAATGGTATGTAGACAAACTTGTTTTCTTTATTAAAAGAAAAATAAAAGCAAATACTTGTTTTTCTGCTGAATTTTTTCTGTTAGTTTTTCTAATGGAAAACCTTACCCAGATGGTATTTTCAAATATTTTTAAAACACAGAAGACCCCAGTTCTCTGCACAAAAAGCCTTGTAAATGTCATATGATTTGAGTCTCCAAAGCACCTAAGGAAACTTTTCTGATCTCTTTGAAGTTTCTGCATCATAGCTCCACAGAAATGTCTGGACAGGTCTACAAAAGTACATGTATACAAAAATAAAAAGTAGAAAAAGCCTTACAAATTTCTGACACTGACAATACTAAGAAGAGGGACAACAGAGAAACCCCTGCAGCAAAAGCTTGAAAACATTAGGAATGGTTTTATACGTTTGACTTGCAAGGCTGGATATAATCATTATGTACCTGGGAGGGCTGTGCAGCCAGTCTCTGCTATATGACAGGGAACACTTGCCATATCAAAAAACCTAGTGGAAAAACACAAGAATGCGATATTGCCCTTTCCCCCCCCCCCCAGGAAATCTGACTCTCACTGCATGGCCAACTATGACAAAGTGTAAAGAAAAAGAACTGAGATAACATCTTCCCAGGGAGTCTGTGCTGATAGAGCTGGATAGAAATGCCTACAAATGCCTGATGAGAAAGAGAAATTGGAAACTGTGAAAATGTTTTTGATATGACGTCTGATGAACACTGGTGATGGAGCAGGAACCTGGAGACAGAAGAAACAAATCTCCCTCACTCTTTGTATCTTCCCTGAAGCAGCTTTCAGTCCTGCATGGCTTCCTGGCTTCAAAACTTCTTTAAGGGTGTGAAGAAAACTTTGAAAGATTGACATTTTACCATGAACTCAATCTCTTTGCTTGGCCCTTGATTCCTGGTTTTATATATACATCCCTCCAAACATGCCATTGCCAGCTAGAATATTTATATGTTGCTTAGCTAAGGAATTCTCGTAGGGCACTGAAGTGCATGAAGTTTTAACATACTAAATAGCTCAGTGCTACAAGAAGATGTAAAGGTTTTGAAGGCAATTTACAGCAAATGGCCAGATGCCAAACAAACTGCTGTGCAAGGAGTGGCTAATGTCTGTGCTGATACCCCCTATTTCTCTGCCAGCATCCTGCAGCAAATCCTGCAGTAAACTGACAGCTCCAGTGAAGTGCATGAGGCTGAGATAATTGATATCTGCTGGGAATCTGCCTCTTCTCAGCTGCTGACAACTGAAAAATACTCTGGGAGAACTGAGGTAGCACTCTGCCACATATAAGTATAGCCACTGTCCCCTCAAATTACAGAGATACTTCAAAACAGAGTGCTGCTGAGGTTTTTTTCAAGGCAAAAAAATAATGCTTGCTTATAGCAGCTAGGCCCCTAGACCTCAAAATTTACATCACTCTTAGTCTGAGAGCCAACAGCCTGCATTATGACAGTGGAAAGAAGTAAAATAAATATAAGAAAAATAAGCAAACACTACATTCTTCACTCTTGGGACTGAAGGACTACTGGTTCTTGGAGTAAATCCCTCAGGTATCAGTGTAAACAAGGTCTTGATTAAGAAACAGATTGAGAGGGAGGCCTACACAAGAGAAATTATCAGGTACCAGCCTCTGTATCTGCACACACATAGGAGCATCATGATGAAGCTGAATATAAGACACGGGTGATCTGATAAGAAGTCCAGTGTGTGGCTTGCCTGCCAGCAGGCACACTTCTGGATTCAGATTCTCCTCCCATCAATTCCCCTGGCAGCCAGTACCAAAATTTCACTGCTCATGTATGTGGACACTCATACAGGGAGGTTCCTGTGCTGGACGAAACAGAGAAGTTTCTATCTATTGGTCATGGAACATGACACATTTTAAGAACACATTAAACATAAATATTTTGAGGGAGATGAATAGATGGAACAGGTGACCAGTCCTAGAAGCACTAGTGCAATTCAAAATGTGCAAAAGCAGCTAAAAAGGCTTCAGAATTAAAAAAAAAAAAAAAAAAAAAAAAAAATAGAAAAAATAGAAAACAGTGTTTAAGACAAAAGTTTCCATGCCAGATCATCAAGCACAGGTAGCAGATTCCAGGAATCATCTTATTTAAAATGAGGTGACTTCTAAAGAGAAATAATTCATGTTATTACTTTTATAGCATGTGGAGTTTATTGCAAGTACATGATCTGTGTAACACTTGGCAGGAGAACTCGGGAGAAACGGAAATCTAAACCCTAAAATATAATTAATGCATGGCTTATAAAGAGATGCAAAAATACTTGCCATAGTTTTCAGATGTAGAAATTTATTTAGATAGGATTCACAACGTCCTAGCTTTGGGAAACTTCTTTATAAACACTACATTAAAAAATTAACACTAATGTTAAATGATCTTGCAGATATTGCATTGGTTACAAATGTAGTTCTCAGGAGAGCTGGAGAACCCAGACCGTCTGCTCAAAGTGCCAAGGACAACCACTTTACTTCAGCAAATATAAATAAAGATATGCCACGAAAACAGACCTGCTGCAGTTCAGTAATAGATTTGCTGTTGAAAGTGAGACCTGTTTGGTTCCCAAGCACCTGGCTGATTCAGCTTTATGAATGAAGTGAGCAAGATAAAAGTATTTAACTAATGAGTCCTCACCACTGATTTGATTGTTTGTTCTTCTTGTCATTTATTAACACAATTACCTCTGAAGGGAAAGAAAAGAAATATTTATTTTTTATCTAAGCATGTTTCATGGGCTTGTGCCAAGTTTAACAGTTGCCAGTTGTGAATAGTAGAATATTTACTGCAGGCTCTAACAGCAGCCACAGGTTATTCAGAGTGCCCCTAGCAAAAGTGTTGAAATTTCTCTTTGAGTGGGTTTTAGCTAAACTTTAATGCATAAAATCATACCTTGAGTGCACGGCAATCTGGGTTTGGGGTTCTTTTTCTTTTATTTTAGATTTTTTGATTATTTAAATGCAGCATTTTAAGTCTCTCTATTGAATTTTTACAAAGATCTGAGAGAAAAAAAACAGTCTGAAATATTAAGAAAATACACTCTGTTTCTATGGTTATTTTAAACCAGTTGATGCAGGATTTGACAGAGGTCTATTAAATCAAAAGCCAAAGACTGAAGTGGAAGTTCCAGTACCACTGAGTAACAGCTAAAATAGCTACAGCCAAAGAAAGGGTCAAAACCTCTCTGTTGCTTTAAGAGAAATTTTTATTTGTAACAATGATTTTTAAGCTGCTGAATATTGTGAGAAAAGGAGGATGCAAAGGAAAGGTGCCAGACAGAGTCCCAACCCAAGAGTAGCTTTCCCTGGTCTCAGTGCCTCCGGACCTGGCCCACTAGAACAAGCCCAGAACCTCTCCAGAGATGTTTCTCTTAAAGCCACATGCCCTGTGTACCACTACAAGAGTGGGGCTAACATTCGTCTCTCCATCCCTCTCCATTTCAGATTCCACACTTTGGTACATAGAGAGAGCACAGATAAAAACACAAGGATGGCCACAGCACATCAGGTACGGTCCACTTAGCCAAGAAGCCTGTTTGAATACTCATGAAAAAATACAAACCCAGGAAAATGTAGTCTCATAGGCTTCAGCCTTAAACAACAGCAGCTTCTGGAGACAAAATTCAGATGCACATAACAGTGTTAAAAAAGCTATTGATCCACCATGACTTTGTGAAAGACACTTTTTCTGTTTTTCTAAGACTGTTGTCTGATAACTGTTGAAAATCCTTAGGGCTTTTCTTGAGAAACACTGATTTTTTTCTGTATATATATTTCTATTTATTTTTTTTTCCCTCTTCAAGCTATTATTGATCTTAAAGACCTCATATCCTCTCATACTGTGAGAACTTAAACAAGGCTCTGCAAGACTCTCAGTGCTATCTGAGCTGTGAATATGTCTTGATTTCTCCATTTCTTGCAAGTCCTATTTCATATACGTTTAATGATACCTGAAGCTGTATCAAAATACTACAGGATAGCAAAGCCCACAGCATTGTCAAAGTACAAACTCCCAGAGGAAAAAAGGTAAAATAATCAGTCAAAGCAATTCTATCACTCGCAAAGAAGTGAGTGACCTAAGAAATGATAGCTGCACAATATTCACTGTCAGCATCTAGATGTACATGATGATTCCCTGGTAAACCTCACACCAAACTTGAGCCAAGATCAATTAAGAAAGCGAACTAGGAGTAGAGTCTGCCATGTTTCAACAAACATTGTTTCACTTGTTTATAACATCAAATTTGGTTTTCTACTTCTATCAAGTATGTCATAAGATGGGAGTGTTGGTTGATGAGAAGCTCATCACGAGCCAGGAATGTGTGCTTGCAGCCAGAAAGTCAGCCAGCTCCTGGGTTACATTAAAAAAAACCTGGCCAGCAAGTTAAGGGAGGTGATCCTCCTCCTCTACTCTGCTCTAATTAGACCCCACCGAGAGTACTCATCTAGGTTCCCCAATAGAAGAAGGACATGGAGCTGTGAGAACAAGTCCAGAAGGGGCCACAAAGATGATCAAAGGGCTGGAGCAGCTCTTTGAAACTGAGAGAGTTGGGGTTTTTCAGCCAGGAGAAGGCTCCAGGGAGACGTTAAAGCTCCTTTCAATACCTGAAGGGGATATGGGAAAGCTGGAGAGGGACTTTTTGCAAAGGCATGTAGCTATAGGATGAGGGTTAATGGTTTTAAGCTGAGATTTAGATTAGACATTAGAATGGTGAGACACTGGAACAGGTTGCCCAGAGACGTTGTCTGCCCCATCTCTGGAAGTGTTCAAGGCTGGGTTGAATGGAGCTTGGAGCAGCCTGGTCTAGTAGGAGGTTGCCCATGCAGACAGGTTGCAACTGGGTGGGTTTTAAGGTCCCTTCCAACCTGAACCATTCCATGATTCTATGAAGCAAAAAAATGTATTTCATGTGACTTCTGTCATCATGAATTAGACTTTCTTCAGTGTAAATGGTTCACAGCAAATCATTTAACTGGTCATGTGTCTGTAACCATCTCGCCTTTTCTTCCAAGCTTCAGTGACTTGGCTCTCACCTAGAGACCAATAAACCTGGTTATCTGACCAGTATCTGAAATTCCTGATTTAGATACAAACTGTAGTGGATCTGCAGTGATCTCATTCTCGCGGCCACAATTAACATGGAAGCAATTCAAACAACTCGAGAAAGATGTCAGAAATGAGTTATTCTGGTTATGATTACATCTTAGAGTTTTTCTGACTTCTTTTTTTCTGCCATCTCTTAATCTGAGAAGGATATCTAGTTATTGGCTACCTGGGGAAAAGGGATGAAGGAGGAAGGAATGAAAGCAAAAGAGAAAAGCCCAAACTGGTTTGGGAGAAAAATCTGGAAAAGTAGGAGGCTGGCTCAGCTAGCAAAGGTTTGATAAAAGATATTTAGTAGCAAAGCTACTTACAAGAAAAAGTCATCTTGCTATTCTAAAAAAACTCAACAACATTAGAAAACAATCCCCCAAAAAGCATTGTTGGATGAATATTTACCAGTGACATCCTCCACTAGGTCCATTTTTGAAAAACTTGATTGCAAAATCTCTGTGAGAGGCACCTTCAGAATACCTAAGTAACGATACAGCAGAGCTTTGGCCACATGTTTAGCTTTATAAAACCTCCTGTGGGGTCACTCCAAACCTTTCATTTGGGAGTTAAAAATACATGAAACCTTCACTGCCTGAGAGGGGCAGCCCTGAGGTCAGGCTAAAGCCAGACTCACATGCAGCCCTTGGTGTAGCTGGAACAGCCCAAGGAAGCAAGGGAGGCTCTGGAGCTCAGCAGACACTGATGGGAACTGAGCCGCATTCAGGGAACTGGAGGTTTACAGCCACTTCCAAAAGCTGCTTTTCTCTGCAGGATAGGAACAGCCTCCAACCAGAGAAGGTCTCAAGCATATGGCTTCTTCAGGGGCATGGCTGTGCCAGGGTGAGTGAGAAAGAAGTATCTCAGAGGAACCATAGAGATGATCTTTAGTTGATGCTTTAGCACAGTCTTTCCGGCCAGAAGAGCAAAGGTGTTTTCAAAATAGCTTCTCTTTCATGATCCCAAAGAACAAGAGAAGATAATAAAATGAAACTACTAGAAAACAGAAGAGCAAGAAGAGAAACATACCATCTCAAGATAAAAGGTGTTATTCAGAGACTACACTGGAGCAGAGACAGCAAAGAAGAATAAGTGAGCAACAAAAAAGGAACATAGGTAAGCAATTTGAGTTTTTAAATGGTCAAAATGGTGGAGTTGTATAGCACAAATGAGGCAGGGACAGTGATGGAGAGAAGAGTAATGCACACAGGATAAGGGAAACTTTTTCTGTGACAAGAAAAGATTTTTCCTCTTTCTTAAATACAACATTTGTGTTTTGTTTTTTATTATTATTTTCCAGGCATTGTTGTATTCCAAGCCAAAGACTCAGCTGCTTTATCCTTCTGTAGTGTTTTTTATAATATTCCAGAGATGCCTTCCCCCTCCTTTTAAGAAAAATGAAGTGAAAAATTTAGACTCAGTGGGTGTGTAAGAAAACATCTTTCAAAAGTTTTCATTTAAAAGAGCAACTAAAAGATAACAGCAGCTGCATGTGGGTATCACCATGCTCACCAGCTCCCCTTTTTTCCTCCAGGATGACCCAGAGGAGATCAACAACAGCAAGAGAAGTGTTTGCAGATGCAAGGGTCTGGAAAACCATTATCCCAGAGCTCTCCAATTTTTCCAATATTTATCTATGCATAAACAGAGTCACACTCACCACCACTTGCTGTGGGGCACAACAGCATATGGCGGAGACAGATAATGTTTCCCAGGCCTCTTCCTTACGGCAGGGGAAGAACTTAAATTATTGTAGGAGGATACTGCACAGCACCCTGTCCAACTACACACAGGCTGTGGTAAAACCCATTGCTCCTGAAGCAACTTTACTGTTTTGGTAAGAATTTCCAAGGGAATGTCTAAAAGTCAAGTCAGGAGTTAGTGTCCTGTCTTCATTCCATGTGTCCATGAATAAATTGTACCCAGTCCTCAGAGACCTTTTTGTGCAAATATGTCAATAGAACCTATTTATCAGAAGCTGACACTTTCCATTTGCATGTTTCCCAGAAACAGACTATTCCTTATGTTTGTTTTCAATTCAAAAGCAAGTATGACATTGCTTCCAGATTTCTGTCTTAGAAATTTACTTGGGCAAATACAAAGCACAAGACACTTCCAAGACTCAACTGTCACAGGCTGAGATGACAACTTTTTGGTAATCTTCTGTAAAATTTCAATAAGCATCCCATCACTTACTAGAATATTTATAGAAAGTAAACACAGGAAAGCAAGTGACAGAAGTAAATTCGTCAGGAGACTGAGCTGCAAATTGAGTTCCTTCCTTAAGCTGTGACACAAACATTGCATCCTGAAGCCAGCAGGGACTCCTGATACACCCCTTTAACTTTGCTGCTGTTCTCCCTGTGCAAGGAAGTGGTTCATGTTGACAGCAACCACGTTGCCTGTGCTCATTCTGCACCACCTGACCATCCTCCTTCCAGATAAAACGGACAGTTTCAGAGACAGTAAAGAATAAATGTTCAGTGTTCAAAACAAATATTTGGAAATTCTTTTTTGTGAGCTCGTCAAGGGTACCAATTATTTAAGATAGGCATTAATGGAATTTAGGCATACCTAAAAGTATTAGAAAGGATCTGAATAATTTTATCACATTCACACTATGGATGGTGTAAGTTATTCCAGACAAGCTTAACAGACAGTGATCACGGAACAAAACAGTAACTAAAATTCAGATTAATAAAACATCAGGCCATACACATAGCAAATACTTTTTCAGTTTATTCACATACATTGTTGGTTTTAAAAGAATGCAGCTTAGTGGAAAAGGAGCTGTTACAAACCTGTCACCATGAAACTGCTGCACAGTGCTGCAGTGCCTGATAGATGTAAACAAATATCTGCAAAAAACCAAATAACTGTTTCAATAACAGGCCATGAAGCATCACAAAACAAACCTGGGCCACGACAGGAACTGAGGACTTCTCCCCACCTTGATCAGTAAGTTCCAGATGCTACCACAGAGAAGAGACTGAAAAAAAATGAAGGGTTTCAAGCACAGAAGTAATGAAAGTCAAGGAAGAGGAAAGGAAGGAAAATAATGAGTATATTAAGCACTCCAGGGAAGTAAAGAACAGAGCAAGCATGGAGCAGAAGGGAGGAAGACATCCTTCTATTCACCTTTACGTATGAAAATAAAAAATCCCATAAATATGAATGCTGAGGAGCACAAAGTTGGCTGAAGGCTGGCAAAGAGACCAAGAGGTTGTGGTTTTGCAGTCAGAGGTAAGGTCATGGATCACAAGGCAGAGCACAAAGAAGTTTCCTTTTAATCTTGGGTAGGAGGTGAAGCAATATTGCAAAACACTAATTCTATGCTGGGAATCAGAATACAGGTATCTGTAATTATTCTCAACGCTGAGAATTTGAATTTCTAAAAGAAATCCTTTCCTGCTGATAGGGAGTGGCAGCGTGGTTCAAGGACCTGGCCAGACTTTATGGCAATGCCTACATTATTTACACATGAAGTTCAGAGATAGGTAAAAGAGTAAGTATTTTTAAATTATATATATCAAGTCCCAGCATTTTGAAAATGACCTTTCAGAAACCTTGCTACCTAGTACATAAGCTTAGAAATGCTTTGATATAGCAGCCCTTTGAATCTGTATTAATAAGCAAAACCCATGTTTAAGTCAGATAAAAATAAAAAGCTTTTTGCCTTCCATGAAGCATTCTCTGATTGCATATCTGTTAGTTTTCAACCAAAACCTTGAGAGCATTCATTCTTAAATAGACATTCTGAAAATTTGTGGCCATTTTCTTTCAATTGTATGACAGCAGCATTTTTATTCCCCAAAGAGTTAAAAATATATCTATGTCTGTTTTCCCACTGCTTTAGATTCGCACTCTTGAAGGTGCAGGAGAGGTAGGATCGGTGCAGGTTGTGTTCTTGTTTTTCCAATTTAATGTGTAGATCTGACAGGAGGAACAACTATACACTTATCACCCTTTTCAGACATGTATTCCTTTTATCCCAAGGCCCAGATGCCTTTAGCTAGATTATGCTTCTCCTACAGCTTTGATCTCCCTTTACAAAAGGCATAAAGCTACACTATACAGGAATGTGAAAAAATCCTAGAAAAGATTAAAACCTTTTATCATCCTTTCCTACTTTTGTATCTCCTATTCCTTCTGTACTTTGCCATAGGTTTCCTAACAAAATATCTGGACAAAAAGTAAACGTTTTCAAATTAATGTCTCACACTGAAAAGTCTTTTTTCCCCTCAGATAACCTCAGGGCACTAATAGGATCTGTTTAGATATTCCTGTTTGTCTTCTCTTCCATCCATTAAATCTCTAAATCAAGGGTTCTTGGACTACCACAATCTTAACATGCTGTTTTCTTAATTTAAATGCTTGTCTTCACTCCACAGAGTCTAATACAGCATCTGTTCATTGCAAGTCTCCTTAATTCACCGAGTTGATTAAACATTTAAAAAATAAATATATTAAATATTCATAAGAATCACTCATGTCTCCTCCCCTCCCAATGCTAGCCCTGGAGAAATATAAACAGTCAGTATGTTTGATTAGAGCAATCATAAAGGCATAGTTCTCTCTCTTTCCCTGCATCAGTGGGTTGTTTTGTTGTTTGTTTTTTTTTTTAACTTATCACTGGGTCAACAAAATGTCTGTTCACTTTTACACTGCTCTCTTTTCTTGCAAATGTATTTTTCTCACCCAGCTAAAAGCAGCTTGAGTACCCATTAAGTCAGACAGCCATGCTGCTATCTGTCTAAATACTGGCCATAGTAATACACCTTTTTATCCCTTTTGAAGAACGGGTTAGTCTGTGATCAGGCCAACTAATGGAATGGTAGTTTAACACAACAACTATTTTAAATTGATTTACCTCTTTCCTGAACACCCGATAATACAACTTATTCAAAATGGATGGAGATTCACAGAGAGAAACACAAATATTGACAGAGTCTGAGAAAAGTCTTAGCAGACAGAAAATGTGGATGCATCAAAGCAGAGGACTAAGCCAGGACAGCTTAGGGGCATCCCAAGTCACCCAGATACTGTGTGCATACACTGGCTTTGGCTTCAGGGAGACTTTCAGCTGATTAAAAAGCAGTGCCTCCTTCACATAAGGTGAAGCAAAGATGGGAGAACTGACAACACCAAAGATTATTCAGACTCAACAACAGCCACCCCCAGTTCCCCCAGTTCATCATCTAATTTCAGGAATAAACTCAAGGAAATTTCATCAAAATCAGTGGAGTAAATTTAACTCAGTCACACTGGTACAGTCTGAGGAGATATTCTGAAAATGGATCTGGATGAGCTGGCCTGTTCTCTGACATTACAGAGTGGACCATGGCATCACAAGCAGGGAATCCAGCTCCAGCAGCAGACAAGGGCAGTTCTGGCCCCAGTAAAAGCATATTTCCTCCTCAGTCCTTCAACAGTGCTTGGTAAACTATGAGACCTCTGACCATCTGCTCAGTTTCTATAGCTCTGGTTATCAAATATATAATGAAGGAGTGGGAAGTTTCATGCTTTTTATTTTAGAGGTCTACAGCTCCAGTTTGTGTTTTGGAACAAGACACAAATTAACTCAGAAGCCATATAACCTGCCTCTGGAGAAGCAACCTCATTTCCTAGGCAGAGGGAAAAGCAATCAGCAGAGAAGAGCCACATTCCTGGAGATTTCCAAGGCCCTGCAGGAGGTATCCTTCATGCCTGAATTACTCCTTTCAACCCAAGACTGACTCCTGCAGTCCAGTCAGGTAACTTTGAATTTGACTTTAGAAACTGAGTTCTATCTTCCTCCCATATATCATGTTACAGAAAGGAAAACAAACCGTAGGGGAGTCTGACTTAAGACAGAAAACTTCAGATCATTATATCAGTTTTGATTATATCAGTTTCCATCTTAATGGTTTTTCTGATGAAAAGATTTATTTCCAGCAGCACCACACTTAAAGATATTCTTGCATGTTTTAATACTTTTTTTGCCCATTGTTAAAAAAGAATTACATCAGTTTAGGAAGCTAGCTATAAAAGAAGCTTCTTAGTATTAAAATGCATTTTATTTTGGCTTTGAATGCCTAGTTCAAGAGGTCAAGTTGTGCTTTACAATTACAAACAGTTTCAAATATCCACTTGCCAGAATTTGAAGCAACACACTACCTCACCCTGCAGCTACAATTTTTCTGTGATATACACTTGTCAGGACCACTATATGTTATAGAACTTTACATTAATGGCAAAATTATTCAAATCTCCAATGAGGTTTAAGCAACAACTGCTGAATACTAATGTAATGTTTAAACACATACTGTATTATAAAGCACTGAGTGGCTTTTGATTATCTCCAGACTTTGGGGTATTTTCATACTGCTAACTATAGCTGCTCCACGAACATATAATTAATATTTTTCTTCCACTGCCACTTTCTCTCCTTTCTCCTCAATCCCCTCCTGCTGCTGTATTTCCCTCCCAGCTGCTATCCCTCCCAACTCCCTCTGATTTGCAGCCACCACCTGAGAGAGGCAAGCTTTAAAAGCTGAGTTTGTCTTTATTTCCATCAAGAGCAATCACAGCTGCAAGTTCCAGGACCCACAGAGGCTTTTTAACAGTAACTTTTTATTACAAGTGCTAAATTGGGAGTAATAAAAATTCCCAATTTAATAGTTTAATAAAAAGAGGAAGTTAAAAGCTATCATGGCTGTGGAGGAGCAGTATGGAGACTGGAGGTGCCAAATATTTGGGGTTTGAATGGTTGGGCTTTCTCCTGTATTTGATGATTACAAAAAAAAAACCTCTTCAGTGAGATGCTCTGGGCACAGAGAGGTTCCTGCCCATGGGTTGAAGAATATCACTGAGTATTTTACTGTACCCATATGAACATGGATGCTTCTCCTCAGATGTGCTGTGGCTATCTAGGGCTTCCTTTTGCACAATTGGAAGAAAAAAAACACTAGGTCCTAGCTTGCATTTTCTAATGCATTCTGCAGCCAGCCCCCAGACCTGTTTATGTGAAAGAGCAAAAGATTTATCTATAAATAGGTCTTTCTGAGCTTTGGGAAATCACATCTTCATATTACACGTTTAAAATCTGACCTTTATTTCTTATAAGAAATTTGGTTTTGTTTTTCAGGAAGAAGGTAGGCTTCTAAATTTGTTTTCAAACAGCAAGGAGTAACCATGATAATTCAGTGAAGTTGCCTGTTGAAAATCTACACCAAAGTATCCAAAAGTAATCTGTGTTTCTACCAATGTCACAGAAAAAAAGCCAGACTTCCAAATATTGCCAGATCTCCCAAATATTGCCAGATCTCCCATTTGCTCATGTGTCTTTCTTTCATTATTCTGCACAGCTATTACAGGGGCTTAGTCTGCTTTTCAGAAGTCAGTCTAACACTCCATCTCATTGGGAAGCAGATTAGAAGCAGTAACAGCAGAATAAAAAAAACCCAGATCAGATAAAAAAAAAAAATAAAAAAAGCCTGCAAGAGGAAGTCAAGACTACCTCTGTGCATCTAAATGCAAAGTCATCTGTCACTCTGGGCAAAGGATGGAAAGGATGCTGGGATGCTACACAAGAGCATTTATCACTTTTAGGCTCCTGCAGGGCCCCAGGCAGCTCCCTGGGAGGTGGCCCCCAGCCCTGCTGAGCCCATAGCTGGGCTTTGGGGAAGCTGCACATCCCTCAGGGCTCTGGGGGAGAGTGTAAAAGTGTTTTTTGTAAATCACATCACTGCCACAGCAAAGCCCAACAAATGCTCAACACAACCCCCTGTGCCAGCCCAGGCCAAAGGGGAGCAGCTTTGTGAAGAGCCCACGGGACAGTCTCAGCTCTTCACACCACATTGGGATGTTCCCAGGAAATGTGCTCAGAAACAGACTCCTTGTGCTCAGGTGATATTTCTGATTCCCTTTTTCCCTATCATTCCCCCACAAAAAGCCAGCTGCTTCCTCCCACTCCATTTCTTAAAGAATATTCAAGATTTCCCAAAGCGAGCCCCCCCTGTTTGGCTTTCCTGATACATTTTCCCTTCACACATAACCTCATTAGCTTCTCCCTTTCAGGGAAAAGCCCAACAGACATGACAATAACAAGTCATGCAGTATGGATGCATCTCACCACCTTGTAGAAAGGCTGAGAACTGGAAGGGTGATTACAGTGGAACAGTTTATAAGCAGACTTGTCCGCAGACCTGAGTATTTCCTAACTGGTTTTGTAGTTGGCTCAAAACTGTTGAACATTGAGCTTATTTTTAAAAAAAGAGAGGAAAAACTTGAGTGTTAAAAATCCAGGTAGTTTGAATATTAATCCTTCCTATTCCTACCATTCTTTCCCTTTTTATAAAAAATTTTTTAAAATCCAGGAGTCAGCTTTGAGCTTTGACTAAAAGCCCTAATATCCCCCATTTTCAACACCAATGAAGCAGTATTTATTGAGAAGATCTGGTTGGGTCTGAAGTCATGTGTGCACAGCTACATAAAAATTGGCAAAGACCTAAGAAAAATATAATCTAAGTAAAAAAAAAATCTATTTATAATAGACTGACAACTCTGCAACATTTATCTAAAAAAGTACAATTCACTTCTTATTCTTGGAAAGAAAGGACAGACTTTGGCTAGATTGAGGCAGTTGTCCCCTGCAATATTAGAGAATGCTCTCTGTACATAATCTGTTTTAAAGAGATGTTTCAATTGTTACTTTTGTTTTTGTTTCCATATGCTAAAGCAAGGCTTTCTAGATCTCACATAGTTGCTTTTCCCCATGCTGTAAACTATAACCAGAGTTTGCAGCCTTCTGCAAGTCCAGAGGAAGCAATCCTAAAATGCTATACAGTGAATTTTACCATTTATTTAATGACTCCATTAAGAAGTGCTTATTATTGTGGTAGTGCACAGAAGTTAACAGGAAGAAATTACGCAGAGCAACCCAGCATGCAGCACGAAGAACAACCACCACACCAAAACACCAGGTACTGCTGGACACCAGCAGAAATTTAGAAGAAACCAGAGGAAACTTTGAGGAAGACACAACCAAGGGAACAAGCCTTGCATGAAGCCCTGAGTCTGCCAGAGATGTGAGAGTCAGAGAGAATGAAAGGACTGCAACCCCCCAGCCAGGCAGCTGTGCTGTCAGCAGCAGCAAATTCCCCTCCAGGGACTGAGCAGCTCAGATGTGGGTACTGCTGTCAGTCACCCTTTCTGGTATAATTGTCAAAATCCTCCAAGACTTTGTTCCCAACACTCTTCTCCAAAGATGTATATTCATATCTTGCTGCCACTTGATTCTTCCACAGAAGAATATTTCCGTCCAACCCTAATCAGAAACCATTTGTTTAATCCATTTTAGTATTTGTCACTTGAGAAGTTTCTATTCCTTCCTCTACCAGCAACTGTTGGTCAGGAACCTATGTTTGTTACTAAATTTCATTAATTGCCTCTTACATGTTGTCTCATTGAGCAGTGAAGACAATGTATTCCAAAATGTGCCATTATGCATTAGTAAAATCTATGAAAAAGAACAGCAATGAAGGAGGGAGCCCAGATAGTGTATTAGTGGAACTTTGAGGTTTACAGATATGATTAAAAGAAGCAGATAGAGTCAATAACACTTCTTGCATTTATTCCCCTCAGATCCTGTCAAACCCAGGTAACTGAATTTCTTTTGATTTTTATAAATGCCAATTTCCAAAAATACTACAGTTATCATTAAAATTATTATACCCAACTTCATTTTATAAAGAGTACTGAAGATATTTGATGATTTTTCAAAAACTTCTGGCATTTTTCAATTTTTAGATTAATTTCAAACATGACTGAACTGATTTTTTAAAATGTACGCTATTTTTTGCAGTCCTTTTTTGGGAATTTATAGTGCTGGTCTGTTGAAATGTTTCCACTACTCTTTTGCCCACAGCCATACACACAGTATTTAGGTTCCTTTCCTCAGTTACCCTTATTTCTCAATAATGAATTTTCAACTCTGTTTCTCACACAGGCTGGCCTGACTCCCAAAAGGGTGGTGGTTCCTACAATATCACATTTTACAAAGCTTTCTCCACAGTCTGCTATAAATGACAACTGCTGGATTTCTTTCTGCAAAATTCTGCAAGCCAGGCAAGACCATTTAATTGATTTGTGGTCACGGATGAGATCCCATGGGGGGGTCTTTCTAGAGTAGGAAAAATTTCATGAAAAAATGCAAAAGATGGAAAAAGGCAGGCACTGGTAATTCTATGTCAATAAATTTCAAGGTCATCTTGAAGTAACAGTATAAAATTAAAGGGCATAATTTTACCACCAGCAATCTGATTTCAATTAAAATTAATCAAATTGAAGTTAAACATTCCATCTTAAAATTCTTTAAATTAAAAGGATAATGAATGCAACACTTTTTTTAAAATCAGAAAATTTTACGGTCTAGGCACAGGCCACCCAAAAAAGCATGATTTTCCACTTTCATCTGTTCTGTTATTTACAGCTCAGACATGTTATTTATATACAACTACAATTCTCCTTACTCCTTCCCCCCAGAAGAGTTCTAGCATTTAAAACATGCACGAAAGGGGCTGTGATAGGATGTTAAATCTATTTTTGGCCTTGTAAATATTGCTTTGCTCAGGAGAGTTGAAGCATTTTGGAATCCAACTTTATTTGGCATTCCTATTTTGGAACAAGAACAGCCAAATGCCAGGCATAACATGCAAGCAAATCAGGAGTTCCCTCCCAAGGCACACCACTGGTATCCTGATGAGGAGAATTCCTCTGCACATAGCCCTTCAAAACCAGTCAACTACCCTTATTCTTGTCTCATGAATTTTAAAAGAAACTCATCAATAAAGATGGGTATCTTCTAGGGAAATGGTCTATCATTCCCTTCGACCAAAGGGGAAGTTAAATCCTAGTTTTTATCACTCTTTACTTTGCCTGTTGACACCTACCAAAGAGCAGGTGAACTTTGAGGTAGTTCCCCAAGTTTCTTGCCTGTAACAGTTACCTAGATGAGGAAAGATGACACCATATTCACTTTCTCTGAGCTGTTCCACCTATGGAAGAATATTATCATACATACATGGAGCTCAAAGGCTCTACTGACTGACTCTTCCCCACAGAGTTGTCCAAACTGTTTTTTTTTCCGTTTGTATGTTTTTTTCTGAACATTCCCATTTGTACTAAATATTGGCAGACACAAGGCATTGTTTTGAATTACTATGAACTTATTAATCTAGAATAATTCTTCTATGACTCCAGAAAAGCACTCTTCTATGATTATAAATCTCTATGTACAAAATAAAGAGAGAAAAAGCAGGAGTTAATAAATTGCTTATCCTCTGGGGGCAGAAGAAGGAATAACAGGCTTAGAACTCAGCAAGAGAGACTCAGGCTAGACACTAAGAAAACTTGTGCAGTGAGGATAGTGGAAAATGTGATGCATTGCTTTAGCAGTAAAGGATTTTGAAGATGACTGTACAGAAAGATTTATCAGGCAAAGCTCAATAGAAGATATCTTGCCTTCTGAAAGTTAAACTAGATTGAGTCTTTTTTTTTTCAAGCCAAATCTTCACATAACTTACTAGAATGATTTCAAAAGCTGCATACTTGTCTGCAAATTTAAACATTTACTCCCACCCATATTAGCCAGATTCATTGGTGTCTTCTTCACTTAAATCTCTCAAAGTCCTGTGCCACAGTTACCCATCTTCATAGCTGAACAGCAAGCTGTCTGGACACTGAAAATATTTGCCCTTCTCCTAGCCTGAGCCCAGCACCTTCACAGGATTCCCAGCCTCTGTAGCATAAGGAGGAAAAAGTTGTGACTAGAAAACCAATCAGACAGAAATCTTCCACTGAGACTGGATGCTTTACTTATTTCCTTGGAGTATTACCACAGTAATAATTCACAGCTATGTTCAGTGGAGCTGCATAAAGCTTTTGGCTCCTTTCAGGGTTTCATTACAAAACTGCAACCACACAAAATTAATCAAATATTTCAGCAGATCAGAGTGTTTTAGTATTAAGACTCTCTAATTAAATTTGGAGGTGGAGGGGGGAAAAATAAATAAAGAGTATTTTAGACAAGATTTAAACAAAATGTGACTTGATGTGTAACCACTTCAACCGTCAGCATGTGTGTGTTTTATTAGCAGAGTGTCTCAGGAGTAGGCTTAAACTGGAAACAAATACAAATTTCCAGTTTAAGAGGAGCTGGGGCTTAAAAATGATCCTGGATTTTCATTTCACATATAAAAACTCTGTTAGCATTTGTCAAGCTACAGGAAAAACACCTAAGAACTTTGCCAGTTTCCCTATTTAGAACAATATTTACTAATAATTAAAACTATTTTAGATCATCACTGTCAAGTTCCTTTTTCTTGTCTCTACTTCTGCCACATTAGTTGTTTTCCTCCAAATCCCTGGAAGTTTCCACAAGAGTGGAATGGGTCTCACTCCTTATATTTGCATTTGTTGTTTCCCCAGTCAATACAGGCACTCCCTAACAAGCCATGCATTCAAAATATCAACTTGGCTATTCATTTGCTGCATACATTGGAGGAATTTTGCCTCCTAATTACCCTAATATACCCAGTGCAAAAGCTGGCTATGAATACAGTATCTCCTGAGAGCTCCACATTTCACTGTAGTACAAATAACTCCAAACAGTCCAAAGCCACCAATCATGCAGTCCTGAAGAAGGAAGGTTGAATCATAAATCCTCTCCACTTATGTTCAGAAAGTTTAGGTTGGTTTTTTTTTTTTTTTTAACTCTATTTCATCTGTCACATGCTGTCAAATGAATTCAAGGGCATTTTCCAAGTGGACATTTTTATGCAGGCCAAGGACCTCTCAGATGGCATGACAAACTAAGTAACTGAACAGTGTCATTTGAACAAAAGATAAGAAAAGAGCATGTGGTTTTGTTGTGTTCTAAAAACTAAAACAAGGAAAGATATTTAGAATGAATAAAGGTGGAAACCCAACTTCCAAGCCAGGCTTTTATTCTAATCTGGAGAATCAGCAGGAAAACATCACATGCGTTTTGAAATGGACAGACTAAGGGAAAGTGAATTATCTGCTATAAAATACATTTGATCCACAGGTATAACATCTGGTACCAACAGCTGGAGATACATGGATTTACCAAATAAGACTTCATATTGATGTCACTGGGTTGTGACACACAGGATACAGATTCATTACATACTTCATATTAATTAGCATTTAATTCCAATTAATTAGACTGGGTACATTAGATTTGTAGGATATATGCTTTTCAGATACTTGCAGCATGAGATAAGGGAAGTTATTTGTGCTTCAGTCTTTGTGGCCAACTATAAAACTTGCTAAAATCTATCTGCACTTTTCCATCTGGGGCATCATCTCCCAGTACAAGTGACCTCCTTAACTGGACCCAAATTCAGTTTAAGCTATAAATGAACTCTAGGCCAATCTGTAGGATAAGGATACTGCTTCTCCTCCTCAAACTGTCTGGCTTCAACCAGGAATTCTCAAAAGCATCTTGGAAGTTCTGGAAAAAACCTGCTATAGGAAGGCAGCGAGTTACTTCCTAGCAGGAGATGGTTCAAGCTCCTTATATATGGTATTTTGTAAGTCATAATATTCAGGGTAGGGGCTAGGGTTGGTGTTTTAGAAAGAAAAAGAAAATCTATTAATTTTTTTTCATGGGATATTTGGTCTTTTAAAAAAATTCAGCAGAACTTATTAAATTGAATTTCATTATTTGCATTAAAGAGGTCCAAAGCTGTACTAGTTCTCCGAATCATAACAGTATTTCAAAATAGTCCTATCTGTATATTTTCCAATATCAATTGTCTGTGTGAATATTGACTTTATTTTAGGTAAAAAATTAATTTAAAACAAATTAACCCCCCCATAACATTATTATGTAATTCCCAGATACCAGTAGGAAAAACTGTTCAAAATAAGCCAAGGGAAACTGAAGTCATCCTTGAGAAGGATTTGCAACTGACAGAACTAGCATATGTTCTGGGAAATTGGATTACCTGATTTGCTCTTAAATAAAGACATCAAATCTACCTCCTGGCATTTCTACTGCCATCACCTGATTCTAGACTCACATAAAATAACTAATCATATTTAAAAGAGCTGGGCACAAATTCTAATGCTACAGTGAACATCAAGTACTTTATTGTATATATTCATAATAAATTTTAAAAATTTAAACAACAGCTTCCCATCAGAACCCAGCTCTGTCTTAGCCATCACTAAAAATCAGAATATCACATAGTAACTATTATTCTTTTAGAAAAAATAAACCAATCAGGAACAGAGACAACACAGGTCCTGATAATAAATTATGCAAAATGTCACAATTATATCTCTCATTCTGTTGTCATTTCACCTTGAACTTGAACAGTGGAAATACACTGTTTTATCCCTGATATTATGGGTAGACTTAATTGGTGAAATTGAAGTGTATCAGTATTCTATCTCTAAATAACTTAATGAAATAAGCATTCGCTGATCAGAAAAAGAAAAAAAAAAAAAAAAATCTATTGTGAAGTCTGAGCAATTGCCTGAGTAAAGCCTGCCTTGCACCCCAGGCAAGTGCAGAAGCAGGTACTGGTGTCAGAGACAGGCTGGCCACTGGCCACACCTGCTGAGTGTCCACTCTTCCTATTACAGCCCACAGGAACCCAGAGCCCACCTTGCTCTGTAGAAAAAAGATGTGCAGAGCAGGTCTTAACAATCAAGAAAAAAGAAATAAGGCTCAAAAGACACCCTTAAAGCGTGCAATTATAATTCCTTCTCCACTCTACAGGTTAGGTTTTAAGCCCTCACTTAATTAAAGCCACCTCTAGTTACTGCTCCCACAACACAGAAATAAAGTCCTACTAATTCAAAGACTTTCTTATTCAAAGACCCAGTAGAAAGGAAAGGTTAGGTATTTATAAATAATGAGGAATTGTGGCTTTTCGGCTTCAAAATTTTCTAAGTTGAGAAAGCAGCTAAACTCGGTGCTGATTTAAAGCAAAGACAGAGGAGATTTCAGGTTCTTCACAAAGTGCAACAAGAATCTTGATACTCAATTTTCTGAGTGCATTCTACCTACCTTAACAGCTAGGTGCTATCTTTGCATGCAGTGTTTGTGCAAGCTATAAGGAACAGACCAAAATAAACCTTTTACCTCTAACCAGACTCAGAATTCAGTTTGATGCCTTAGCTCAGAACAGCAAACCCAATAATTAAAAAAAAAACAACCAACACACCAAACCAGTTACTTTACTAAGGCACCAGGCATTTTTAAACTCATGAAAAGGGCAAGAAAGAACAGATGCAGCAACCATATTTGAAGAGGTTTTTATATAATCTGCAACAAAACCTCCATTAAAGCTCAGCTGATTAATTGTGCTTCACAGTATTGCATTTTTTTGGTCAAAAAAATAACCCTATAAAGAAAAGGTTCTGATACGTTTCTTGACTCACTTTCTTATGTGTCCAATATTCAGAAGTGCAGTCCATTGGAAATTCTTTATCAAAAACCACTTATACAATCTTTTCTCTGACTTTTGAAAAAAAAAAAAAAAAGAAACCCTCAAAAAACATGTAAAAATAATCTTCTGTTTTGTGAAAATTAAAACCAATTAAAGATATAATTCCAAATGAGGACAGATAAATTTTTTTAACTGTCAGTTTTCTTTTTTGGACACCCTATCACATCCAGCTCCAAATTAAGATGCTCCTGCTGCTTTCCATGCCATAATTGCTGAGTTCCTCAGACTAACTTATACTCAGAATACTAATACAGAGTAAGGAAATGCTGTAAAGCCCATACCATAATTAGCACTGCAGGAGAGTTTCAGTGGCCTAAATTCAGGCATTGTAACATTTAAATGCTCTAGGCTAACTTCTCTGTCCTCCACCCAAAAAGTGTGGGTGACTTGCCCCTACCCTTCTCATTATCAAGGTCTTTAAGAGCTTTTAATTGCCCTGAGCAGCCTCAGCAGGGATCTCCATCCACATGCCCTCCAGCTCTGAGCCCCATATAAGCTCCAGCCTTGGGCTTCAGCCTCAGCATAAACCATTTTGTAGGTTCTTGTTTCTTTTCCTTTTCATATGGTGCTTGACTTTGGTGCCAAACCTGACTTGTTGCCTTGTTTTTGCTTGATACCACTAAAAAGGACAACTGCTGCTGCTCTGCTCTCCTGGGTCCCTGAGCTGAGGGACTGGTCCCTGCAGGTGAGTTTGTAGCCTGGCCAGTGATGTGGCTATGCCAGGCTCCCTGCCTGCCTTCCCTTAGGAAATAGTTATTTCTTCCTCTTCTCTTACATTGTTAGCACCACACAGATCTGAAATACTCCTGCATGCCTGAATATTACCCTATATTTTTGTATGAGTGTGTGTGTCCTGTCTTTTTTCTTGTTTAGAAAAACACAAATGGTAGCATCCTACTCAAGTCCAACTATATGCTAACTATGGAGATACCTCAGCTTTCTGACTCCCTTCTCATTAGTGAAGCTCCACAGCCTTCAGGCAGGCTCAGACAGCAGGCTTTGATGGAGATGAGTTCCTAAATAACCATAATATATAACCATATATATACACATATGTATATATAAATAAATAAATAACCATAACCCTCCCCACCAGCTCTGACTGTGGTTTCTTGGCTGTATTCTCACTGAGTAGTATGTTGGACATCCAGCTTACCAGGTACTGCAATAGAGCCTAAATGTTTACCTCAGGGCTAAGGGTAGCACTGTACTGCAAATCCTTACCATTTTTGCTGTCCCTAAATTACTGTTCATCCATGGTTACACTGGAAGTCATGGTGGAGGAAAATTAAGTTCTGTCCCTTGAGTGAGATGCTGTGCTGATCACTGAACTGTATGTCTGTTTAGCTTCCTTGGCAGAAAATAAGTTTTGCCTTTCATTAACTGTCACTAAGTCTGAAAAGAGGGGAGGAAAAAAAAAAAAAAGGCTAAAATCAGGATATGAGAATGATAATTATGCTTTAGTGGATCACAGTATTTTTAGTATGGAAATTCTACTGGCTGATTTTTGTGTTCTACTTGAGTTTATACTGTGGAAGGACAGGAGGCTCTGGGGACTGGACAACTAGGCCTTTCAGCATGGGGTCACTGCTGTGAATCCAGCTCAGGTCAATAATCATGGCACTTCAGTTGGCCCTGTTCATTTTGCTGATTGCATCAGTCCAGGTCTGTAGAGGGTCAAGAGCTCCCAACAGCCCATCACCCCGACTGCCAGTATTCAACTAAGTTAATCAAGAATGTTAAATACCAATGAATGTGCAAACATTATTCTTACTAACATGCTACTTCCAAAACTAAATCTAGGCCTATGAGTGAGGTTCCTTTAAGCAGGAAGAACATATATTTACTCTTTCTCCAGCATACCTACAGGAGATGAATAGTCATGCCTTAATTACAGCCTGGATATATTTGTCCTTAAACCAAAATTTTATATAACCAAATACAAGTTCCTTTTCTGAACACCAAGTTATCTTTGAATAGAAAAGGATATTTCTCTTAGTTTACATTTATTAAAGGCTGCACTGTTGAACTTGAGAGGCCTTAATATTTCTTTAGTGTCAGTTAAGCTGGAAGGTAAGAAACGTAGACAACTGTCTGGAGCAGACAATATTAACTGTCCCATTTAACAGGAAAAAAACAGGAAAAATAAATGGATGGACATAACCTCTGTCTCTTTAGGAGCCAGTTTCTAGGCACTAGGACTATAGGACTATAAATACTAAAACTCCATTATAATCGTAGTTCTTCCACAATATCATGACCGTGAAAACGAAGTTGCATGAGCATTTTAGATACATATTCTTTCTGAATTGTTTAGCTATCTTTTAAATACAGCCTGCATCTGGATATATTTGAGTATAGATTTAATCTGTAAGTACTTTTTCAGGTGATATAAAACATTTGTCATGTTAGGTCTTCAACAGTCAAGAGGTACACAAGTACAATACCAGCTTCTTTTGCCCAGGAAAACATTTTGAATTCTACAAGTACAGCTAAGTACCAGTACTGCTCTTATGCCATGTGCAAACATGGGAGAAGACTGAAGTGCAAGAGGGAAGGAAGTTATGGTTAATTTTAGACCTACAATAAGCTCCATGCACTAGAGTGAGAAGGATGCATTATGTCTTAACCACATCTCCTCAGCTATCAGGACTGAACCAGGCAGGCAGCATTAGCAGTTGAGAGGAAAAAGAGCTTTGCACTTCTGCTTGAGTGATCCTGTCTGGCCTAATTAAATGATCCACACTGACAGACTTCTGGGGAAAGTCTCATTGTGATCTCCCAGCTGGAGGCTGAAAATGCAATTGAAGCCTGCTTGAGGGAAATGCTATGAAAGTGTCTCCCAGGGACCTGGGGGTGTCTGATGTTTTTAAAAATGCAGGAGCAGCAGGTGAAGATGAAATCTAGAGAAGCATCATCCCCAGCTTTATTTAAAAAAAAAAAAAAAAAAAAAAAAGTGACCCACTTTCTGCTTAAGATAAAGGTATCACCTGCAGGTCTAGGTCCTCCTGGGTACTCAAAGCCAGTGAAGAACCAGAAAGGAAAACTTTCTGCAGGAGAAAATGGTACTGAAACAGAATATGAAGCACTGAATGCAAATAAGCCATGGCGAGTAACATAATGAGTGGCTAAGAACAAGAGCAAAATGAGCAAATGATAGACTAATTAGGACAGAATATGAAGAACTGCCAGAATCAAGCACTCAGATACTGTAAATCAGGTCCCATGAAAATCATAAGCTACTTAAATGTGGAGCCTTTTCATCTGCTGTCTCATTTTCCTGAGCTCTCGGAATAATTTTGCACTTTTTCACTAACCCATAGTAAAAATTGCTTTTCCCTCATCAGCACTGTCACTTTTTGAAAGATTGTCCCATGGTACCAGAAGGGGATGTTGGGGCTGAAATGTTTAGCCTGGAATAGTGGTAGTACACAGTATTCCTCCTTCTTGCTTCCCCAAAGGTGCTGAGTGCTAGGAATTCCATGGATTTTTCTCTACACAAGTGGTGTTTGTGTAATGGGGTTTGCTTTTTAATAAGCCCCAATATGGTCAGAAGACTGAATTAGCATGCAAATTTTCATGACATCCTCACCTATTTACAGGTAACAACATTCAAATGGATCTGTCAGTGAATTCAGGCAAGTAAATTGTTCCTCTTCCATTTTAGTGTCTTGTTCTCAGCAGTGAACTTAGTCAATTGGATTTTTTTAGAAAATGCTTTGTAAAATACCAAGAATACCACAGTCTCTTTACACTGAGATGCACTACATCTGCTTGTGAAGTGTTGCAGAAGTCTGGCTCTTTCCCACCATATATACCTATACACACACTCTCTAAATCAGGTTAAAATGTTCTGTTTCAGAGACTTGAATAATGATTTTTTCAGCACTACAATGAGAATCAAAGTAATGAAATAGTTCTAGTGGATCACATTTAGCTTAAAGGTACCTACTTTAAAACTGGAAACATGGAGCAATCTGTCACTATTGTACTACATCTTGTGAAGGGAGCACAAGTCACATAGAATATTGACAATCATCTTTGCATCCATATAGCATTTTCAAGGTTTGTATTACTTATCAGTCTTGTACTCATTGTGATGTAAAGCTGAGAGAAACAGATTTATAGCTAAACAGATCATCATAGACCTAGCTTAATCTATAATTTATGTGCAAATGGAGTTTTCTGTGAATTTCAAATGAACAGCATAATGTTACATGTGGTAGCAGCTTTTTCTTGTGCTAATATCACCCTGAAACACAAGCTGCTTCAAGACTGACTTTCATCAACTATGAAATCTGAAAATAAAAGCCTCAGTACACATGCAGATTGCACACATCTAATGACATTTCTTTTTAACTGCATGCTCAAGTAACTGAGTAAAGCTCTAAATCTGATTACATATCTAAATCTGCAGTGTATTTCAGATGATAGGCAGATGCCACCCCAGCCATCAGGGTTCAACCAAAAGAAATATTAATGCACAAACTTCAAGTGATGAACATATTATTGTTCTTAAAAGAGACTCAGGGTGAAAAATTTGCATTTGTCTGTGATGCTTTATGAATGTGCTCTGTATGCACACAAGCCTGCAGGAAGCACATCTGTATTATTTTAAGGTCTTTGTTTGATTGTCCAGTTTGAGGTTCTCATTTAACTTTTCCTTGTCTGTTTTAATGAGTAAAACAAATCGATTTTTAAATCCTTTTTTTCCTCAGCAAAGATGCAAGTTCACAAAACTGTAAGAAATGGGCTATCAGTGAAAAAAAAAATTAAAAAAAATTGTGATTGATGAATAGCTCCTTAAACTAAGAAGGACAGGACTTGAGCAGAACCCTCAGTTGTGTTTCAGGATTGCCACAAAACTACAGCAAATCATTTATCTGCACCAATCCCTTTCTATTCGTGTTGTTTTGACATCCATTTTCAAGGCTTCTACTACTGCCCGTATGAGGAGAATTGGGAATTACAGTGCCCACATTACAGAATGATTCAGCCACAAAATATTAATACAACGCTACTGCTTTAACATTATTTTCTTTTGTTTTCCAATATTGTCCACAAGGTTAAGGGAAGTAAATTGCAGGTTCCCTCATGGTCTACTAGGTTTTGATGAAATTCAGAGTGAAACTCATGAAATTTTGATGAAATTCAGAGTGCAAAAATCAGAGCCAGCCTCTTATTCTTCCAAAGCACAGTAGAGTTTAGAGCTGAGCTTTCTTTTAATTTATGTTAGAGTTAGGACTCTAACATTTTTTTTACAGTAAATCTCCACTTGATCACATGCTTCATGGCTTTACTATTTTCCCCAGCTATAAATCCATTGCCATCAGTGACTCACAACCCTTGCTGCCCCTGTTCTATGCTCTAGCTGTAGAGAGAGGTTCCTCCCCTGGAATTACAACAGCTCCACTGGTATCAGCACCACTGGCAACTCAGCTTGTGCAGTTAAGTTTCCATTAGCAGTTCTGGTTGGTTAGTGATGGAGAGCATAAAATAAATTGAACAAAACCGTGCCCAAACTGCGAAGAGTGGGTCTGTGATGATTCAGATTTGCAGCAAGTACAATAGTTGAGTAGGGAGATGCCATTTGATGTAGCTGCTCTTCTGTGGACTACTGAAAGTATAAAACTTAACATAAATATAAATTCAATAGACTCCAGAAAAGACAATCTGGCTTCTACTAGTGCTTATGCTCTTTAATTACTAGAAAAAAATTCTCAAACCATAAACCAAAATCTACACTAGTGGCTATGTAATAGTCAATGTTCTCATTTTCAATGAGAAACAGATTTTCATTTATCTTTATAATGGCAATAACTACTTCCAGATCAGACAATCTCTGTTATTTAATGACCAGCTAGGTTAAGTACCTCAGGCAATGACAATAGCTTCAACCCCTTCCAGACAGTCATCAATTGCCAGGAAATACCTGTCCCTGAAAGTCATTATACTTAAATACAAAATATTATACATGACTCTGGAGAGGATGGTGTTACACTTGCTTATAGAACTTCAGCTTTGAGTTTGACCTATCAGATTTTAAAATTAGTGCTACACATTCTCTGTGGTCATATATATCACAAAACTACTCCTTAGCTGGAGGGAGCAGAGAATGCAGAATCATTTTTTATTAGGGAATTGCTCCATAGATGTAGCTTACATTTAAAGCAAGACTGAAGTCCCTGTCTTTAAAATGAGACTGCTACCAAATGTATACCACAAGTGATTTTTATTACTTCTCAGATTTTTGAGGGTAGGGTACAGAGGATATGGTGCTACTTTTAAGCTAAGAAATAACCCTTTTCTGTCAAATACTGTTGTTCTGATCCATAGAAGCAATTGATCTGGGTGCTCTTTTAATTACCTGAGTAGATATAAGGATAACATTTTCCTGAAAGATTTTTCCTTCAGACTTGTTCCATCCTTGCTTATGGGTTGCATGAAATAACGTAATAGAATTCAAGTTGAAAGCATGCTATACTGTCCACAAATTTCTTCCTCTCTGCCCCTGCCCAACTGCTGAGGAAGATGGAATGTGCAGTGATCACTGGTGGAAGGGCAATCTCTGTGCCTCAGTTGTGTGTGAACAGCACAGTTATTCATGTGAATTTTCTTTATACACCAGTGGTTTTTAAGATCTCCAAGCACCGAGATAAACACTGCTTACCCAAAGAATGAAAATTTGTAATAGAGATATTTACAGAAACTTCCTACAGAAGCACAGCTGCTAGATAGCATCTGATAGCAGATCCAGCAGTTTATGTGGCACTATTATTATGAGAAAATTAAAATAACAACTGCTATTTTTGTGGCTCAACATAGGAGGCAACACCAGCTATTATAAAAGGGTCCTGAATGGATCCTCATTGGCTCTGCAGCATTCCAAAGGGGTGGCCTAATCTGCAGGCACCCCAAAGCACAGATGAATTTGCAGTCCAGATCTCTGCACTACCATCTGTTCAGCATTCTGAACTGTCAGGCTCATCTTCTTCCAGCCCCAAAATACATTTTTTTTTATGGCACAAACTTATTTTTCTATGAACAATTAAAGCAGCTACAGGAGCTGGATTATTATAAGATGCACTTAAGTCCCTCAACAGTTAATTGGATATTCTGGACAAGCCTGAAGAAAAGTTGATTTTCCAAAGTTTCACTCATTTCAAAGGCCTGGTGAAAACAGACCAGCCTACTGTCCATAATAAAACAAATCAAACCCTTCTCTCCTTGTTCCACAATGTGCACTTTATCACTGCTATATATAAAATATATCAGCTCTAGGGAGGAAAAAACCCAAATTTCTGTATACAGCACCAGGGCAAATGAAGAAGAAACTCTACCCCCTATAATGAACACTGTAGTTACTCTTCTCTTGACTATCATCTCCTTAATATAAAATACATCCCAGCTGCCTACTTTCTTACAGTTTTATTCTAATAATAAATTAGAATTGCAGCTTCCACACTTCTGTACCATAACAATGAAAAGAGGGACTGACTGTTGGTGTAGGATTGCCCAGATTGACTCACAACCCCAGAAGGAGAATACAAGTGGTTTCCAAAACAGAGCTAGCAGCACACCTCAGTGTCATACTAAAACCAGGTATCTCAGAAGTCCATTCTACAGCTGTGAATTGTGGCACTTGTTCTCAGTTCTCACATAGAGCTGCAATTCCATTTAGCTTGGTCTCCTCAGCTGATAGGACGAATTAAATCTCTATATTCTCTAGCTGAGGAAACTGAAATCTCCTTTTTCTTGTGTATATTCAGACAAACCTCATAAAATCACAAGAGTGGGAGAGACTTTCAGTAGTTCTAGGGCTGAATAACTTTAGCTCACACACCATTAGCATTCTGTAGTCAATTATTTGTTAAGGGACATCTGAAACATGTAGGAACACCACCCACAGACAATCCATTAAGCCATGTTCTTTTTCTGTACTTTCTCTGCACCTCTGGTCTAGTATAGTCCTCCAATAAGGACTTCCTTGGAAACAGAAATAGCCACATGTTCCCATGACATGGCCCAACTGGTTCACCAAGTGATAAGAACCAGCAGCATTTCATGTCAGCTGCTCCTAAGCGAGGAGTCAGTGGCTCTGGGACCACTTACATGGCATGACCTGACTGCAACAGCAGCTCATAGAAGCTCTGAATCCCAAGTAACCTCCCAGGCAACATGGTAGAAAATCAACAAGGCTTCCAATGAAAATCCATCAAACATTTTAAAAAGATTTCTCAGACTGTGCTTCAAAAGAACAAACATTTTTCAGTGAGACCATGCTACTCAGGAAGATTGAATGGTGTGGCTTTTCATCCCCTGATCTTCATTTGAACCCAGGGCCTTTCTGGGCTGCCCATTTCCCTTTAGTTCCATAACAAAAATTCCAGATTTTTTGTACCTGACAGGCAGATAACACACCACCCTCTGTAAGCCATGATATTAAGTGTAGTTCACAAATTTGGCTTGTGACCCAGGTCTCTATTTCCCAAGGCTTTTCCTTGACTGTGCTAGCACAAGGCATAAATCCACCCCTTCCTCCCGGTTTTCTAATGGATGGTGGACTTTGGGATCTGGCCAGTCAGAGTTTGCAGGGAATTGCAGAAGTGATCTTTGATTAGTGTTGTTTTTCTGAGATTATATACTGTGGTATAATTGCCATTTTTTGATATCATGTTGGAGATCCAGCCTGGAGCAATTAAGCAATAACTGGCTCCTAATTTCTTAAGAAAATTTCAAAGTCAAAATTAACACCACTCCCCACCCCTCCCAGCAATATCCATTTCACCTCTGAATATATTATGGCTTCATTTTAATTTTTAAATCACTGTTTGTCAGCTCTAAGCTATTAGTCCTTGCTTCAAGTATTTAAAGATATTAATCAGTTCCTTTCATCATCTACACAATGTTTGTTCTAGAAGCTGTTACTATTAGAGTTTAGAAATCTACTTCAAAAGATATTTGAGGTTGATTTTTTTTTCCTTTAGCAAAAGAACATCTTGATGTCTTTCACCAAGTTTAAGATTACTAAAGCAAAAAGAAAGTAAGTAGTGCAAAGAGTAAGAACAGCATACAGGATTCTGCTCACAACAAAAATAAGGGGTTTTAGTGTAAGGGTCTGTTTGGTGGAATAGTCATTGCCTCACAGTACTTCAGTTTCAGAAATAGACTACTATTCATAAAAATCCATTTTTAGAACCAAAGTATCATCTACCTTATACTCTTGTGCATGGTATGTAGCTAGCATCAAACCTGAATAATCAGGAAAGTATACTGTACTATTTGCTTTCATTTTTCCATGCTTCTGTCCTCTCCATTAACAGGAGTTTTACTGGCTGAAAAAACTATGGCACACTAATACTATCTATCATTAAAAAAAGCAAACAAACATAAAACAAAAAATCCCAAGATAAAAATAAGCAACAAAACCCAAGAAGAATGAAAACCAAATATTTAACTGTATCACAGTGAAAAGAAAGCTACTATGTAACACTGCTTTTCTAATACCAGGATGCTTGAAATGAGAGGGGGATAAGGAGCCACACTTCATAGTATTCTTCCTCTAAGTGTGATGAAACAATTATTAATATCAATGTATTGATGAAATACCTGTCAACAGCAAAACACAACTCAAAGGACCCCTTAAAGCAACAGCAAGCAACAGAAGTCCATAGACTTTTTTTCCAAACCTTAGACTCTTCTATCATGTTAACACAAAATGTCACTCACTTGTGAAACCACCTGTTCTTAGGATCACATAAACAAGATCAGGTTCTATTTGTATTAAATATACCAAATAGATAAAAAAATATTAAAAGGTCTCATAGTAGAATAGAGTGAGGGGGAAGCCAACACCTCTTGAAACAGAGTGCTGTCCCCTATGAAGTAATGTAAGTTTACAGACAGTTTCCAGAGTCAACAAGCTCAGTTACAGGACCTAAAGGCCACCTTAACACAACCTGTGGTTCCTGTGCATTTTCCAAAACCAAGCCTCTGATGTTAAGTTCCACCAGAGCAGCTGGAAGAAGGAAGTGAAAAGTAATGGCTTTCCTTTCCCCATCTTCCTCTCAATACACAATCCATTAAGTCTTCATTATGCTTGACAGAACTTTTTAATTAGTCCTTTAATGACAATTCATTCTCTCAAGTTTCTACAACTTATGTGACAACTTTCTTCACTCTAAAAAACACCAATTATTAGAATGAGGGAAGGGAACAGCCTTAGAGTTCCACTAAAATGTTAAGATTACAAATTCTTCCTTTCCCTTGCAGAGTTTCCAGCAAAGCAACAGCAGCAGCTCTTGAGAGCAACCCAGTGCTGAAGACATACTAAGTCTGTACCCTGAAATTCTGCCAGGGTCCAATAAACACACTCATTACTGTGATCAAATTGGAGAAAGACACTGGGATTCAAGATCTGCTAGTTTAGACAGATGTCCAAATGGCTGTAAGCTCCTCTGAATATATATCAGCTTGTCCACTATTAGCTTACTAAAATTTGACTTAAATGATCAAACACTTATCTCCACAAGTGCCTTCATGCTTCTTCCTAGCAATTTCAAGAAAAAGATTTAAGACAGCCTGAGGAGTTATGCCACCGAGTTAAGGTTGGCTCTTTGTGGGTGGTGTTTTGAGAATGGCTTTTATTTCATCTGACTTCTGCATTTGAACTATGTTTACATAGATGTTGTTATACTACGAAAATGAGATACTGGGAGATACAAAATTAGAGGCAGTCCTATGATATGCAAACATGAGGTTCGGTATTTCCACAGAGTTGTCAGATTCATGCTGCAGAATTGTTCTGGGACCTCTAAAAAGAAATCTGCATATCGCTTGAGAAAAATTATGATATTGCACATTATCTAGGGGAATGAAAACTTCCTAAATTGCAAAACAGAGCAAAGATCAAAGAAATGGCAGAGAAAGTGGAAAGCAAAACAGATTCACATGTAAAACAGCAGATTGAGAGGTCTCTGAGAAACTGAGAGAAAAATAGAACCACTGATCTTTATATAGTAAACTAGCACAAAAATGATGAAGCTACAAATAGCATAAGACTGATACTAATTAACATTAATAAAGAGAAAATCAGATTTGAAATGCCTACCCAAATTTTTACTAATTAGCTCTTCTGATCGTATCTTGCCCACAAATGTCCCAGTTATCTTGCAAGGAACCTAAGACTTGTGATCTCTGTATTCATGAACTCAGCAAAGCTGAGATGATAGACATTTGGACTTAAAATGCCCAAGTATCTCACTGATAAGACTTTCCTGTAAAATCATAGGCAGTTTGGTGAGCAAAATTGTTTCACTGTAACACTTTAATTAGTTTACCTCTTCTACAGCTTTCTGACAGATGTGGATTTTAGAGGAATCTGAATATCAGTGAAATACCTCCAAAAGAGCTGCTGCACCTAATGAGTTTGGAATCTAATGTGAGTTGGTTTGCCATAGACCATAAGCTACTGAATCACCCTGTGAAATTCAGAAGCAGTAAAAAGAAATCTGGTATTTTAAGACATGCTCACTTTTCCCAGCAACTTCTAAAAATCAACAACTGTTTATGCACCATTTAAATATGACTGTAATAAAAATTATCATAAGGCCTTAACATCCCTGCACAGAATTCTGGGATTGTTTCCCTATAAAATATCTCCACTGCTGCTTCTGGTCAGCTCAAGGCTTCTCCAACCACCTAGAAACCAAATTCAACATGATGCCTCTCAGTTTTATGCAGACCAGGTCCCAAATGGCAAAAAATAACATGCAAAATGGTTACATTAGAAACAAACAAAAAACCCAAAGAGGTGGTTCAAGTCCACAGGTAACGCAAATTACTTGGAACCCATTTTTGCTCAAATATGAGTCACAAATATAGACAAATACTGCAAATTCCTTTCTCAAATACTTGAAAGTGTTGCCAGATTCATTCTCTTTTGATGTAGATTTGAGTTAGATACTCTGGCAGATTGCTCTTGCTCTCTTCTGTATGCATCTCCTATATATTTTTACAACTTTTTCTCCTTCTTTCACTCTCTTTCACAGAACTACCAAGAATAACAGGAATCCAGAAGGACAGGCATTAAATGCCTATATTTGAAACCTCAAAGGTGAATGAATTTGAAATCATAAAATCAGTCTGGTTGGAAGACCATTAAGTCCAGCCATTATTAGCCCAGCACTACACCAAGTCCACCACCAAACCCTGTCTCTTTAGCATTACATTTACACATCTTCTAAATAACTTCAGGGATACTCTACCCCTGCCTGGGCAGCCTATTCCAGTGACTGATCCTTTTAGTGAAGAAATTTTTACTAATATCCAATCCAAACCTCCTCTGGCACAACTTGAGGGCATTTCCTTTTGTCTTATCATTTGCAACATGGGAGACGAGTCCCACCTTTACCTCCTTTCAGGGAGCTGTAGAAAGCCAAAAGGTCTCCTCCAAACCTCCTTTTCTTCAGACTTTTCTGTCCATTCCCACTGTGTGTCAGTGCAGACACCATCTTCTCATAAGGCTGGGAGAGCATCTGCCTGAGCTGGGGATTTTCTCTTGCATGGCTTACTCTGACTCTGTTGGAAACTCCACATGCAATCAGCTGCTTCTTTTCATTATGCCTATTTGGTACCATTAGGATCTGAATGAGTCAGCAGCTGAGCTGAGCAAACAGAACCAAGTAGGTTACAGGACAGCAAAAAGGATGATAGCTGGCATGATCACCAGGGAATGAAACAGATGCAGTTATCCAGAATGTGAACTAATAGTCTAGTGTCAGACTGACACTACCAGCCCTGGAATAGTTTCTGCTAAGCAAAACACTTCAATATCAAAGGCTTTAATACATTTAAAAATTCATTAAATCTTAAATACTTCAAATTCTATATTATTCTGGTCTTTTAATCATGACCTTTTATTTTTGTCACTGTATAAAGCCTCAAGAGATTTGTATTGACACTTTCAGTGCTCAGTTACCACAGTGTTGATTTAGAACAGTGATACCAGAGGCAAAATCCATAAGGCTCATGGATAGTGGTTATTTTCCTTCATGGCTGCTACTTGTTGGTAACACTGGCTTGCAAACACCCTACAGGCAACTAAAACCACAGTGCAATGTTTGATACACTTATAATTATCTTTCAGGCACCAGATGCAACTTGAACAACAGATTGCCTATATGTCAACATCACACTTTGATTCTGCACTAATAAAAAGGGCAGACAAGCACTGAAACACAGAGCCCCTCAGTACAATACTCAGACAAAACTCAGTTGTCACTTAGTATATCAATAGGAACACAGTAAATGCTTCAAAATCAACAGTTTACTATAATATAGGTTACCACTCATACCAGGGCTCAGACAATAAGTAGGTGACAGATGCTATTATTCCCCACTACCCTCCCAGGGGAAGATGAAGAAGGGAATAGGGGATTTATTTAAGGTTGGAAAGAAAAACAGGTAGTAATAGCAAATTACAAAAGCATATAAAATTATGTAAATATGGAACATACCCTCCTTAGCTGGTCATTATTTCCCAGACAGAAAAGCCACATATTGGAGTGGGCAGTAGATGGGGGTGTCCAAGTCCAGGGCTTCAGCAACAGTTCACAACAACCTGAGAGCAACCAAGAGAACTGTCTGCTTGGGAAGGCAGCAGGCAACTTGACTTGGTGAATGATCTTCTTCTCCAGAGAGGAACTAAGCAAGAGAAGCTACAGACAAACCTTAAACAGCCAAAGCAGCTCCACTGGGAACCATTTTATAGTGAGCAGCATGGGAAGGAATCCTGTGATTGGTCCACGTGGGTGACTTGCCCCATCCTCTCCTCCCATGGGCTCAGCTGCTCCCCATTATCACTGCCACACCAACAGCCTCCCAGTAGCTGCTGGTGTCCCCAGCAGGGTTTCTCTGTCCCGCTCCTCCCAAGGCAGGACGTAGCTACACTACCTCAGAATGCTTGTAGTTACCTTTCCTCAGGTGAGACGCTGTATGGATTTGATTACACCACCCTAGGGGACATCTCCACACAGGCTCAGTGGGCAGGCAGGCAGTTATTACACCATGGGAACTCACTTGCTTTGCCTGTATATCCAGACCCTGCACAGCACATGAGTCTCATTGCAACAAACAGTGGAATTGCTGTGCAATGCTTTGGACAAGACACCAAGAAATCTATTAGTTGGGGAGAGATTTTTGGGACCTGGACTAGCGCTGGTGAGGCCACACCTCGAGTCCTGTGTCCAGTTCTGGGCCCCTCAGTTCAGGAAGGAGATTGAGGTCCTGGAGCAGGTCCAAAGGAGGGCAACCAGGCTGGTGAAGGGATCCAGCACAAGTCCTGTGAGGAGAGGCTGAGGGAGCTGGGGGTGTTCAGCCTGGAGAAGAGGAGGCTCAGGGGAGACCTCATCGCTCTCTACAACTCCCTGAAAGGAGGCTGGAGCCAGGGGGGGGGTTGGGCTCTTTTTCCCAGGCAACTTTCAACAAGACAAGAGGGCATGGACTTAAGTTGTGCCAGGGGAAGTTGAGGTTGGATATTAGAAAGAATTTCTTTATGGAGAGGGTGATCAGACATTGGAATGGGCTGCCCAGGGAAGTAGTGGATTCTCTGTCCCTGGAGATATTTAAAAAGAGCCTGGATGTGGCACTCAGTGCCATGGGCTGGGAACCACAGGGGGAGTGGATCAAGGGTTGGACTTGATGATCTCTGAGGTCCCTTCCAACCCAGCCCATTCTATGATTCTATGATTCTATGATTCTATTTCCATTCTGATTTAAATCAACGAGAGCTGTGTTAGGTCTACACTACGTAGATGGGAAATCTCACCCTGCACTTCTTTTTAAGTTGCTCAGCAGGGGAATAGGCATATTTTTTTCTCATGTATTTTTTTCCTTGACACTGAAGATTTTAAAAGGTATTTATAAAACGTCCCTGTGTTTTCAACATGAATTACATTGTGCACTTCACAGATTTTTTCTGTGGCACTTCCATGCAGCTTGCCAAATGCTCTAACAGGTCTCTGAGTTTCTTAACTCAGGCTCAACAAATTAAAGTGAATGGAGAATTCTGAAGTCATGAAAACCATAGGACATCAATAAAACATAAAGCCTAGTAGGTCAGTCCAGAAGTCAGCAGGTCCATTTCCAGCCACTGAATAATGACAAGGATAAGGAATGGCAAATAGTAATGGGAGCTTCTGGTAATAACTGGAAGAAAGGTCCACTTACCCTCACGTTCACTGCAGAACAGGGAGAGGTATCCAGCTTCTCCTTTGCCACTGAATCATAAAGACTAATACGGTCCTCTGACTGGGCATTTCTGATATGTTATCTCATTTTCTGTGCCATTCTGCACACACCTACCAAGAGTTTAGCCCAGTAAACAGAGCCCTGGTATGATGCAGGAAAGTGGAGTTCTGTTCTCTGCTCCAATTCTTTAGCTGAGTAACACTGGAAAAGCCATCATCTTTCTCCACAAGTCTGTAAATTATATTGATCTTTGCAAAGTGAGATTAACTGATGGCAACAAAAAACCTAGGTGTTATTTTCTTAGCTGCAAAAATCAGAAGTAATCATCTCAATGATGGGGGAAATTATCCTTTCACAGGCTGTTTTGGTTTTCAACTGTCTCTACTTCTCAGTGATTTTAATTGCAAATTTGGAAGGGCAGTAACTTTCTTGCAGCTCACAATCTGGACACAACAAATAACAATTAGAAACAGAATAGGTTCTATTATCACCTACTGCTTCAGCTCAGCTACTGAACAGGAAGAGCAGAGGAACTGTTCTCATTAGCATCCAACTCTCCCTGAACCAACACAGCCTGAATGGGTGTACATGGAAGTACAGGTGTCTGTCAGGCGGAGGCACTGTAGTCTTACATACTCTTGCTAGTAAGTATGAGAGTGGATGCTACAAGCATGGACACCTGCACCTGGATTCCTTTTCCATTTTTTTATTGCCTATACATTTGCTTGCTTTTCTCCTAATATGGTAATTTCTTGCCTCAGTAGGATTTTGTACTGCTAATTATATCCTGAGAGTTTCTACAGGTTCTAACAGAGGATGAGTCTTGCTGTACTAGCATAGGCATTCTCTGGCCTTAAGGAGCCCCTGATCAAAAGAGAAAACATGTGAATGGGAAAGAAAAATCTTATTTGGAATTGCTACTTAAATTTGCTACCTTTGCATTCCCTAAATCCCTCGTTCACTCATGTTTCTCCTTTGTATGACCTTGGGCAAGATCACATCAAACAAAACCACAAGAGTTAGTGCCAGTACATCCACACAGCAAAATGCAGCACCTGTCTGGAGATCCCCTCTTCATAGGCACTGCTGTACAGATCTGCTACAGTGAAGGCTGATGAGAGCACAGGTCAATGTTTCCTCTTCTGGCAGCAGCTCAGAGCTTTCTGCCTTGTGCATTGGTTTTAGTACAAGCATGGCCAAGGGTAGGGGCAATTCACCTATACACCAACTGGCATCTGAACAGATGCTCAGTCACCAGAAGAACTACACAGTCACACTTTGGGGACTGGGAGGAAACAGGAAATGATTGCTTAGAGTTTATCTATGAGAGAAAAGAGGAGATGAAGAGAAAGAAAAACAGTTTCAGCAAATGTTAATTACTTAAAGATATCTGGATGAGTTTTTGATAAAAACCACAGTGTGATTGGATATTAGATTAAAAGAGGACATGTTTGTTGAGAAAGTACTGCCTTGATACTTTCCAAGTTTGACTTGATTGAGGTGCTTGCGATGCAGTTATTTTGTCTTTGTTTTGATATTTTCTTTGTTTATGATTTACTGGGAGGGATTACTACCTGTTAGGAAAAGCTCATAGATTATGGAGAGGGAGAAAGAAAAGGTAAAGTATGTCCATGTCACATTTGGTAAGAATCTATCTTCTTGGGCCCAAGACCACATATGTGAACTTCATCTCACATCCATAATGACAGGCATGAGCCTTTTATACACTACCATAACCTGTCACATTTATTTATTGTAAGGAATTCAGTAGAAGAGGATCATTAAAAGAACACAGGCAAGGAAGCTCAGAGAGATCAAAGTTTGGATGGAAAGCTGACAGAAAACCAGAGAAAATCATGCAAGGAGCCAGAGAAGGAGCAAGAACTCTGATGGAGCAGAGGGAGGCTATTCTGTTCAGCTGCACTTCCAGGCTCTGCATTGACATTGCACCAAGTTGAAAAATGGCTTTAGTCATGGCTTTGGGGTCTATCCTTGGCTCTGAAATGAGCCAAGCAATGAGCAAATCATTTAATCTTGCAGGAAAATGAAAATGTGAGGGGGGAATGGCAAGATGTGCATCTTGAAACCAGAATTACAGGGACACTACAAGGAATTCTTGGAATGCCTGTGTCTCAGTTCTCCCTCCAGAAAATGATGAATCTCTTCACAAAGTGATAATAACAATACTCTGCAATGCTACATTTAGAAAAGTGTTGCAGACACATGCAAAAAAATGGCTCTAGTATTTTAACTAATAAAATCTGGAAACATCAGTGTACATTTGCTATAAAGGCAGCTAAAACTGATGCTGTTTTGCTGGAAACAAATGGTGACTTACCTGTTGCATTCTCCCACTAACAGGTACAGAAGAGTAATTAATAGATGTTTCCAGTAATTTCCTCTTGTCAAAATAGAATGCAAACCATCAGAAAGCCTTCTTCTCAACTTCTTATAAGTCCCCATATGGCAGGAGGACTGCTTGTCTGAAGGAACACATCTCCAAAAATCTCTTGCACTTAGTGAGCTGAGGATTTTTCCCTCATCACCAGTTGCTAAAAATGTAATTCTGATTCATTTTTTTGCAATGGAAACGAAGCAACCCAATGCCAGAAACAGGAGAGCCAGATGACCCAGGAGAATGGATAGCCTCAAGCTGTGGCATCCAGCCAGGCTGCCTCAAGTACTCAGAGCCAATCTGGCAGTTTGAAATATCCATCCTGGATTAGGCTGCTATTCTGGCAAGTCTAAATGTTTGGCCTTAGCAGAGAGAAGCACCAAATATTTCAGTAGGAGATAAAACATCTCCTTGAAACAGCTAGCAAATTGTCCTTTGTTAAGTTAAAAATCCCACTCTTGACTTCTGTCCAAGATCACTGGGGCTTGATTTTTATACTTACTGTTGAGTAATTTCACATGTTAATGATCAAAGGATTCTTAAGTCCTTTCAAGACTCTACTGCATTATTTGTTTGAAAAAGAAAATTCCATATTGAACACCCACTTTGTTTATTCTGGCAACTGAAGTGATTGCCCACAGTTTGGTACACAGAACAAAAAGTATTTCCAATTATTTTCTTAATATTGACCATCTTTCCTTCAATACCGACCATTTCTCAGATTTCAGACCCCACCAACCACAGAATATTGATTTGCAGGTAGGTGTCTACAGCTTGTCCTGTGAGAAAATCACTGGGCAGTATGGCACCTTCCCTCCAGGTGCAGTGATGATGGCAAGTACAGGCAATTGACTTCCTCTTTAAAGAAAACTGAAATATCTGTTACCAGGCACTCCTACTCCTGGTAAGATTAAGGGAATGTCCAGGCTGGAAGGTGGTATATATAAAAATATCAGTCTAAATTTGCAGCTTGTCAAGAACACAACTTTCCCACCAGAGATAAAACTAAAGTCAATTTGCGTGTATCAGACCACCTGTAAAATCAAGAATAGCAAGAAGAGGGAGAACAGTAAGCTAGTTTCACCATGTGTCCCAGGAAAAGAATCATGGAATATCAAATGGAAGTTTTTTTACAAAGAAAAGGAGGTGGTTTTTTTTATTTTCAACATGGTTAAATTATGGAATTCCTGCTGTACCACATTGTCAATGACAACAGCTTATGTCATTCAAGAAAGATTTGATAGATTACTGGCAGAAATAACTGAAGACTATAAACAACACCATATGATATAAAAAGCTGCAGAAGTGTATCAGAGAATAATTACTGTATAATTTTTTATATGGATCCACTGGCTGTATAGGATAAAATGGCTTACTTCGACCTGGCTTCATATGGGTCCTTAGTGATATCTTCTTGTGATATCTATAGAAGTAATTCTTAGGCTGTGGTGAGGCTGTAATTTCGGATCCCTGGCTCATTCACAGGTCCCACACTTAAAACTAAGGTATTCTGTATTTTATGCAAAACCGTGGCTTTTCCCTTCATGAGCGATCCAATAAACCAGACATGACCCCGATATATAATAACCCTTGCTCAAGCTCTTGCCAAGCTCACACACACACCAAAAAAAATTTTGTAAAATACAGATTTAAGGTACTGTAGCTGTCCTTCCTTAGTATTTCACTGTTTTGGTTTGGTTCAGTTTGTTTGGGGGTTTTTTGGCACTGGCCAGATGAATCTCTGGCTGATGTAAGCAGTTATACTGAAAAGCAGTTTTGCTCAAATCCCATGTAATTCTTACAGCCCAAAAAACCAGCACCAGCGTCGCAGCTCACAGTAGCTGAAGAATCAATCTGCCAGCAGCTAATTCTTCAAGCTAATATATGTAATTTGCAAGACCTGTCCCCTGTGTTTCAAACATTCTACCAGCATGCTAAAATCTGATTTTGTCTAGGACAAATTTGCATAAGGCAAGTAAGATGAGTTTCTGAACTCTATTTCCTATTTTTAACTAGTTATATAGTTTTCTAACCTGAGTGCCTTAAATTCCTCACCAAAGTACTGCATGGTACTGGATCACCTATGGTGACACATTATGGTTTGTGATTGCAAGACCTTTCATTACTACACCACATCTAGTATGTAGACATCTTGAAGGTCTTTTGGAAACACACTCCAGACAGTGTGTGACAATATGGAACTTGAGTTCTTTTCATCATTAAGCAGGATGGTCCTAAAGAGCTGAACCTGCAGATTTTTTTGTGCAGCACCATCACAGTTGCATATACTATATAATGCAACTTGATGATTCTAATTTATATTTGCACATACACAGCTGCATTGCCATCTCTTTGCATTATGAAATGTTCATGCAAAAGTTGAGGTCTTTTTAATTTTTAGGGCATAAGAAATGGATTTTTTCCAGTTAAATTCTTCAGTAATACATGTTCCTCTTTTAAGTTTTCTTTGACAAGTCAAATTGTTTTCAAGGTTTGCTTTTGGTTTGTTTGTTTTTCCTGGTTTACCAGCCAGGGTCTTGTGTTCCCCCCTACACCCCCCATACCCCCAGTTTAAATTGCAGTACAATGAGATTAAGTCCTTTTGACTCTATTGGTTAGAACTTGCAGTCTGCATGTTCGAATACATTTGACTCTCTCCCACTGCTTGCCTAGTGTGTAAATAGCTTCAAAAACTAACAGCAGGTGGGAGATGATCCCAAAATGTTAAATCTCGCTGTCAGGTAGACCAACAGAATATTGATTGTGTTGAATTTTCCAAGTCAAGATTTAGGTCTACTTTAGAAGAGAAGCAATTACTAAAAAAGAATGAGATCAGAGTTTACGAAAAGCACTGAATTAGTTAGCAGTGGAAAGCCCCTGATATTTAGATTCTTTTATTATACACTATGAAACTGTGCACATGACAGTGAAAGAGATAGGCCTACCAAGCAATTTGGGATAATTGGCTGCAGCTTTGTAAAAGTTTGATAAATGAAAGAGAAGATACAGGCCAACATCCCTGTGACAATACAAGGAACAACATTCCAAAGATAATTTTAAATAATAAAACATAATGAAGACTGTATTTGAAAGGGAAAAGCTAACAGCAAACACAGAGAGCAATAAAATCTGGTGTTGTCCAAATTCTAACAGTGCTCATTCTTGTATTTAATTTAAAAGATATGTTCTTGACTGTTTGGGGATTATTCTTGTTCTTTATAATCCTCTTTCAAGTACTACAGATGTGCATTTTAATGTGAAGCCAGCAGCATCCCCTGCAGAGCCTGCAGCTGTCATTTCAAAAATCACATTTCTTTGGAAATCAGTAAATAGCCTCACCTTTAACAATCTGTTATAGATCATATTCCCAGGGTGCTATCTATCCTGGGTTACGTGTGATCATTGCCCAATTTGTTCGTATTATGTTATTAGTGCTGAAAGATGGTTTCCATTAGATGGTGCAAGCTTTCAAGTTCTTGCTGGCTAAAAGATGAAATTAAAGGCTTTCAGCTCTTAAGAGAGAGGTATATTTGCAAATGTTAATTTAACAGAGGAGATATGTTTTGCACAATAGTTTTAATATTTTGATTTTGAGGTGTCATGCATGAAATTAAACTCCCAGAATTTTTCTATGACAGCCCTAACAACATCTTAATATGTACCAAGGATAAAAAAAAGTCTGATGGATGTATTTGAAATCACAGCTTCAAAAACTGTCGGAATAAAATAGTAAAAGCAGCAGTAGGTACAGTAAGAGCAAGATGCACAGGAGGAGTGGCTGGTGCCATTTATTTCCATAAAATAATATCAGTTACCAGTTCCAAGGAGTTCTTGGTGTCACTAACTTAGCTTGTCACTGCTGTTTGCTATTCAAAGGTCACTGTGACTGGAGTTGTGCAAAGCACACTTCAAAACAGACAGGTGTCCATATTACCAAAGAACACATCACAGCTGCTGGATTGCCAGGCACATTCAGAAAGTCAGACATCTAATAGCCATGGAAATGATGTCTTTTTATCACTTTATTGCAGCTTTTCTGTGTTGAGATAAAAGCAAGCTAACTGGTCCTGCCTGATACCTGTGATACTCTTCACAGAACTGCAAGAGCCTCCTGCTTCTAGACTTAATCTAGCACTTACTGTGGGATACAAATGAAAAAACAGATTTAATCATGTATGTTTCTAACTTGCCAAAGAATTCCTTATTGATACATTGAAATGGCATTTCATTTATTTTATAAGGAAATAAAACCCAGATCACAAAGCAAATGCCCTTTGTCAGTACTTTCAAAGTACATAAATTTTAAAATCCTTTATGAAGACAAATCATCTTTCCCATTTTACAGAGGATAAAGTGAGGTGACTGCCCAGTACCATACTGATTCTACAGAAGACACCAAACTAGAATCCAGACTTCTTAGTGCCTTTTTTTCCTGCTACAGCCAGCTTAGTAGCATTTTTTTGTAGGAAGCCATTTCCTATCAGTTAGTAGAAATAATTCTAAAACAAAATTCTTAGAAGACAAATATTTGTGCAATTTTAGGTCTGTATTGAGCTATCCCTTTACGAACTGAAACTCAACATTAGGACCTCAGAACAAGAACAGTAACACTGAACTTCAGCAAAGCATGGAGCAAATCTGTGGAAACTTCACTGCATGTACCCTGTGCTTTGTAGAGGAACCACAGTTTCTCTGTTACCCCAGTCAAAAACTGACAATTATGTCAGTGTCTATGTGACAAAACCAAATGCCACCTGGGCATTTCAGATTACACCAAAGCAATTCTTTTTGTGAAAACATCCAGTTATGAACTGGTATTTCCAAAGATACAAAGCTGCTCATCTATCTGTTAGAGTCCCAGTCTGCCTTCTCAGTCCCTCCTGGAAAATACACTGAATTCAAAGGAGCTGTGACAGTAATAAAGGGACCAACTCTAGTTCTCAGAGTAGCTATATACAGAGACATAAGATTATTTTTTAAAAAATATATATTATTTCCTTTGAGTATCTTTTACTGGTTGATAGAGCACATTTTCTCTGAATGTTTGTACAAAACTATTTTGGTGGATCGAAGTCAACATAAAGCTACATTTTTGTATTCATAACTAAGGGCAAAGTATCAGAGAAATTAATTTTATATTTTTTTCTGAAGTTTAAAATCATATTTATTTTTGACAGTTCATAGTTAATGGGCATGATCCTCAGCATAAAGTTTCAGAGGAATAACTATAATCTTTTAAAGAGAACAACTATAACCTCTATTGTGAGATAAAATCATACAAAGTAATTAAGAATATAACTACACTCCCCTTCCCCCCTGCCTTAAAATTACTACAGCTTTTATTAGGTTTTCTATGCTTCATGAGACAAAATATTTCTTTATTCTCATAAAAAGGTTCTGGAATTATTCATACTAACAAAAAAATAGTCAGAGTTACATGGTTAAACAAGTTGGACACCATTCTCAGAACTTACACATGAATATACAACACATTGTGGATCTGTAAGTCCACAGTGTCTCCAGTAAATATTTCAATTTATTTGATTTCTATGTAAACTCTCACATTAGCAACTGAAGGGGAGGACTTGGAAAGGTAATGCATTTTTTTGTAAGGTGAAGCCCTAAACAGACTCCCAAAATTTCAATTTAAAATAAATAAACAGCTCAATTGGCTTAAAGCAATCAATACATAATAACACAAAATGTATTTTTAACTTTAAAAGATTAAATAAGCCACAGTCCTATCCCTGTCTTTCAAAAAAGCAGCTGCCAAAACCAAAGGAAAGAACTTCCTTTTGGTGCCCCTTTCCACTGCACCATTACGTGGCTCTGGCTGGTTCTCTGGTACTTCAACACATAAATTATTAAGTGACTTGATTAACCCCAGTTATGAAGTCTAATTAAATTTAGGCAGCTCACAAGGCAAATCTAAAAATCTTGTTACTGCTGTCAGACACTGTGGGAATGAAACTCCTACAAACATCAGCCAAAGACAGAGTCCCAAACTATTTTAGCTGCAGTCAGTTGATGTGACTCATTTTATCACATTAGTTATCCTCTTATCCACAGCAGTTCCATCAAGCACAAGTGTTAGGAACATCTATTGAGGTGGGTGTTATCTCTTTACAGTACTGTATACAGAGATACAATGAGCCTGCTGCGTGGTTAAAGAGTAATGTAAGCACTGTTTCTTCAAGATTTGAATTACAAAGTATGAATTACACAGCAGCACTATATTTATGAGCTAAACTATAGCATTTTTAAAAAAAATACCTTAATAAATAAGCAAAGAGCTCCACACTCTGTTTTGTTCCTAAAGGGAATAGTAACTACCAGCAGTTCTATAATCAGGTAGTGTATTTTTCCTTGGCTATATCTGCCCTTCTAAAAAAGAGGAAGATAGATAAATATTTAAAAAATAATGACACTTAAATGTTCTCAAATTTATAGAGGACACTTAACCAACACCTGATAGTATCCACTCCATCTGAAAAATCTGAAAAAGATACTTATGTCACTGTCCAATAAGACAGTATATACTTTATCATAATTTCACTAAAAGGCTCATATTTTTAAGTCTGAAGGCATTGGATTGGTCCCTCTGGGCAGGGAGGTAGGATCTGTGAAAATCAATATTCATCACTGTAGTGATGCTAACCAAAAGGCTGCTGTAAATCAAGCAGTTAGTGATCCACTTAACAGTTTAACCCAAGAGCTGTGCTATGCTGCATGTAGAGCTTGACCTTCAGGTTTGTGGTGTGTTCCATACCCACTTTGCCTGCAGAATAAACTTCACCAGTCCCCTGTAAGAGAGGAGGCTGCAGAGAGCTTCCCTTCAGTACCTGTGATCAAATGACCCACATCCCCTTGACTTTACTGAAAAGTGCCCCAAGTGAGTCTTTTCTGTTTGACAGTAGAAATAATTAGTAGAATTGTTTTCTTTTCAGAAAATCCTGTAAAATCTAATAAAACCAAAGTGATGGACAAATTTTGCACAGGCAGGATCTGCCTGATATGCTACACCCTGGCTGGGAGCCCATTTGGTCTCACACAATTTTAGGTTCCCTGTGTACTAACAGAGGCAAGACTTATGCCACTCTATTCTGCTGTATATAGTATTCTAAGTGATACTGTGCAATCTGTGTACCTTCAAGGTTTCCTTCCAGAATTTCCAGTATCGAAGTTCTCCCTTCAGCTCTAAGCCTTGCTACATAAAGTGTGCTGCCTACTGCTTGAGCAGTTTGAAAATAAGGCCACAGCTACTAATGATCCAGAAAGGCATGTTTAATGCTTTGCATCTTATATATGAAAAAAAAAATAGTTAAAAAAAATCTAAAAAAATAAAAATAAAAAATCTAAACTAAAAATCTTCAGTTAGATGTGAGATATTCAGTAAGGAAGTTGAATTTAATTATGCCAAAAGAAATATTCTATTTTCATATTCAGAACTGAAACAAAGATTCCTCTCCAACAATTATTGATTATTCTAATACACTAAAGCTTTAGGAATACTTAAACATCAGGAGTCATTGGGATCGCAGATTCTCAAAAGTGTTTTGTTTCAGAACTCTTAAGCTTGAGAGAAGAAGTACTGCATGTGGAGAAGCTGCAAGGATGGCTGTATTGTGGATAAATTCAAAGAGTGGAGGAATTCAGCATGAAGAATACCCTGAGTTTTATATAGAAATCATACTGACATGGTCACTGACAAAAGAGAACAAGACAGGAGGTATTTCCTGGAAGAAAATTACTAACAATGTAAGTCATTAATGGCAAGATTTGGCAATATCTGTGACTGTCTCAAAAAGCAGAGGCAGCTTAAGTAGATGCTGCACATATATTTAAATTCTAAACACAGAGTCACATTCCTATGGAATGTAGTAGCATGTTGGATTGTAACAGTCACACCCAGGAGATAAGTAGGTTGTATTAATTTTAACCTCATAATCCTATCAGGTCTCTTTATTGCTATTACTTATAATGCAGAAGTTATTCAATAAAAGGAATTGTTTTTAAAGAAATCATTTTATATTCCTAAAATTCCCATATTTTTAAATATCCAGTAACACAGTATTTTTATTTTATGTCCCGGAGAAACAGAGTACAGAAATAGAAGACAGAAATCGAGAACCAAAGAAATAAAGGAACACATAATAATAGGTTAGCAAATAAAAATAGAGCAATAAGATCTTTCAGACCCAAACTATAAATGGCTTTAATGTGTGGAATGCAATTGGATATTAAAAACCAACTGATTTCTCTCAGAAATGAAGACTGTGCCACTTAAAATTTTAAGTCCTGTGCTCTAAACAAGTACAGTACTTGGACACAGATGAATACTGGGAGAAGTCCCACAAATTTCCCTTGCCAGGCATGAAGCAGGTGAAGAAGCCTTACTTCTTCTGTCTCCTATTCTTCTTCTATTTTCTCTGTTCTTCTGTTGAAAGGGACTAAACAAAAATCCAAAATATAGCTGACTGCTGCATAATTCCACTTATGCTCATTATTCAAATTTGCATTTGTCATATTAATCCACCACCCTAGCAATATCAATATCCTTGTAATTTATGAGCTATACTATGATCACATTATTGATCCTGATGAGTAGTTTTCTCATCGAAATAGCTCTGCTTAAGTCAGCAGAATAGTTTGTGTGAATTATTTTCCAGGCTATAATCTGACAAAATACCTCAAAAAACTTTGGGAAATCTAACATTTGTTAATAAAGTTTATGAAGATTGAATGGATAAAAATTTAGGATGTTGAAATGCAATATACTCTATCAAATGCCTACTCCTTACTATGTACATTCACATAATGATCCAGTTTAGAACCTTATGGAGAGTTTTATATAACCAGTTAGCATTTATAGAAGTGACATTAGTTGAAGCATAGCATGGAATTCAACAAAGCAGCATTTCTGGTACCAAGTTTGAGCCTGTTCCTGTGGGAAACTGTGTAGACTTCATCAAATTTTTACGTTTAGAAACAGGATTATATGAACTATGATTTCCTATCTGTATACTGTGAAAATAATTCAATAGTATACACTGTTGTTTGGTAGGTAGGACATTTAATGGCAGACTTCACAATATTAAATACTGAACATAAACATCAGCAAATTTTAATACGATATAAACAAAGGGCCTTTGGATACCCATGAAAACAGGCAAAAAAGCATCATCGAAATAGCAGCTTGTAAACTGTTCCAAGCAATTTTATGAGTCTTATAAACAACCATTTTGACTGATTCACTGCGTGCTTCATTTAGAAAATTCATTCTACATCATTTTAAGTACTCTCAAATCAATAGATTTCATACCTTCAAAGTGCTATCAGGATTAGATTAAGTACAAGAGATCATGTGTTTCTGTGCCTTGGTTTTCCAGTGATCTAAGTTATTGTTCTGGAAGACTGAAAAGCCTTATTCAAAAATTACCAAAGTTCTCATCAGTATCTGTGTCCCTGAGCCTGCCCCTACATAACCAGCCTGGTATTACTCCCTCACACAAACACTATATCTCACCATGACTGAAAGGGAACATTCTTTTGCTGACATTCATTCTCAGAACATACAGGCTTTACTGATTACATGTCATCCTCACACTGGCCATTGTTTAAGAAGCAGTAACCAACCACAGACACCACCATCCAATCATCAGTGGAAGGAAATTTCACTTTTTAAAAGCAGTCTTCTAATATTCTCATGAAATAAGACCTCAGAACTAAACTCCTAATTTAGTTGCAGCTAATTATTGAAAGACTAAAGATAGCTCCCCTATTGAGGCTGGCAACTATCACACACCACTGTTGACATAGATCTTTCTCTATTTAAAAAAAAAATAAAAAAATAATCAATCATTAACTTTTATCCCACAAGAAAATCTTCTGATAATATCATGATTAATCATGTTACAGCCATCACTAATTTGAGTACCAATGTAACTGAGCTGCACCTTATTGGTGCTTTCCAATTAGGCTATTCATAATAAGGTACTCTTTGAATTAACCATCTCCATTTACAGTCTTGCTAAGGAAAAAGCAGATAAGCTTTTCATTTTTGTAACCATTGTCCACTGCAGAACAAGCTTTTCTAGTCAAATTTTTCTTGACAGCTTCTTACCTATGTTGATGTAGAGGATTAGATGGAAGTTCCTTAAGTCTAGGCCCCTAGTGAGATCCATGTACCCAGACATACCTTCTCATCATTCAGCTCCAGCATATCCCAAATTATGAAAAAGCCAACTTCAAATGATAAGTTTCCATCTCACTGCAGAAGTTACTGTGATTAGTCTCTATGTGTTTGACTTTGTACAATTAAACTTAATTCCATTTACATCAGTCATGTCTACAAGGTCATATAAAATTTTTGAATGACAAAAATGAAAAAGTATTGCCAGTACTGGAGGAAGACTGGAACATAATTCTTAAAGAATTATTCCCTTAAATTCATCTAAACCTTTCTAAATTATGACCCAGTCTTCCTCCAAAACTGGTAATAATTTCTGACTTTGTGTCAGCCACTAATTTTATAATTGCACCCACTTTGTTCTTGTAACAAAGTCATTAGTGGAAATATTAGACAAGATTGCTCTTCAGACCAAACCTTGAGAAACAGCACAAGTAACTTTTCAGTTGGGTAACTTTCCCTTCAATATAATCCACTGAAGCTTTTACTTAGGAAGCTTTTTATCCTCACATTTTTTTCATTAATCCCCATTTCCTCATTCCTTATTAATAATTTCCCTTGGGGGACTATATCAAATACTTAGCTTAAATTTAGACAGATTAGGTTCATTGCATTACCCTTGTTTAAAAAGTCAGCTATCTTATCAAGATATTAAATTAGTCTGATAAAACCTGCACTTGATGAAACTATATTGCTTTTTATTCTGTTTCCATTTACCTCTGAAACTTTGATTACTCTTTCATTCAAAACCAAGGGTTTTAGCATATCACTGAGGTTCAACTCGTGTTTATGCATTGTTTAGATATTATTTATCTTTGTTAATGTATTGTGTTCACCATTTTATGTATTATAATATATATAATAATAATGATAATACTTCTGCATAAGATTCTGCAGTATGATTCTGTGCTATAATTTTTCTGCAATATCATATGTAGAGGGTGACCAGAGAAGACCTTGTACCAAGGTGAAAAGTGACTTCAAGAAGAATCTAGCAAGAGATTTAAGCACAGTCTTTGACTGAGGAGACCTGTACATTAGCATGAGTGAGTGCTATGGAGCCCAAGCACATATTGTCCCATTTGTATGCACTGCCTTTAACAGCACCACCTGTGCGTGCTGCTCATAGGAATTTGTTCCTGTCGAGATGTGCAAGAGCTTAATGCTGTCACTGAACTTCAGTGTAGCAGAAAGTTCAGTATTATAAACTTAAAAGATTGATAGCTTTGTTTACTTGGAAAAATTGTCTGAAGATCTGAGGAACAGTGAGGCTGGTGAGCCTTGGCACAGACAGGGTCCATGCAGCAGGCTGTGATCAACACACTGAGTCTCATCCAACACTGCATACACCAGAGGTTTTGCTCTCAGAAGAGATGTGCAATTGCAATCATCTCTTCTACTATTTTTCCTGTTCCCACAGTGAATGATTTAACCACTCATGAATGACCATGACCATGCCTTTCTTCCTGAGACACCAAGAGAACCAGGACAACCCCTAGTATAAAGCAGTATATTAAGCTTCCCTATACTTTGAAAAGAGCAGTGCCACAGTAGCATAAATCTGGAGTAACTCTATAATGAATAGACTTTTGCACTTTTACAAAAATCCTACAATTTTTATTCATCTTCACAAAGATTTGCCTGCAGACATTCTGGGAACTGTAGAAAGACAATGAAAAGATCACTCAAATAGGCTTTGTTATGATTTCATTTTATATAATCATACATACTGTGGTGGTTTTTTTATCCAAATTGCTTTCTAATGAACAACAGAGCCTCACTTACTTTGAGATTTTGATGATCATTAGATGTTTTTCTTCATTTTTTTTCTTTCTTCCTGCATATTTAGCTGACACTGTACATAGCTAAAATGTAACAGTTTCCTCAACAATGGAAGCACAACTTCACTGTACAAAGTCCTCAATGTTAAAGTCACTTGAAAGGAACAATCACCACCCCTTCTTCTGCTAAACTTAAAAATGCAATCATTTTCTGTAGACACCATAATATCTAGAGCTATGTGGGGAAGTCTAATCACTATAAAACATATAATGAGTAGTTTCTAGCCAGGAACAATTCTACAAGCTCAGGACAGAGTTTCTTTATGAACTACAGATTGTTAAGAACAAGTCACCAAGAATAAAATGGATTTTGTCACAGTCTGCATGAGCTGAAGAGCTCAACAGGTTATTGGTACTGATTTGGAATTCAAAAGAACACTACTCTAACTCTTTCAAGGGAACCTAACTCAGCAAGAAACACAGTAGCACCATTTAAGACAGGGTTGGAACAGTCTAATAGCAGCAGAGTTTGTATTATTTAAAATCCTGTAATTTTCAGCTTGAAGAATACAGATAGATAACAGAGGCAGCAGAAATATTTTGGAAAGATGAGAAGACTAGAATCACATTTTGATTTGTCTATTCTTTATAAATATGTCTTTCATACACTTAAAAGGTAAATGCCAAATTCAAAGCCAATGTGTATTGACAATGGCAGTACCCTGGCCCAAAATCTTTTGGAAAATGGTTAGAAGAAAAAAAGTAAACTCATGAGAATGACTTAGTCCTAAGGTTCTAAGGATGATGTGCATTGTATTGAAACATATAGTAAGGGTAATCAAAGATGATATAGACACCTGAGATAACTTAATAAAAACTCTTTTTTTTTTTTTTTTTAAATTTACCTCACTTGCATTTTTGAAAGCATATATCAGAATAGCCCTAACAAAGAAAAACATGCTTAAAAATAAATAAATAAATAAATTTATTCTTAAATAGATGTTGTGAAATATTTTACAAAACCTGAGAGAAACCGGTCCCCTCTTCTCTAAAGCTTGACAAAGGCAGAAAGCAACACCAATGGTAGAAGACAAAACACCATTTTCATTTCAAAGGAAACTTTCAATCCTTGTATTTCATGAAAAAAAGGAATATTATTTAACAATAGAATTTAGTGTCAGATGGACATCAAAACACTTGTCCCAGAGGTGGCAGTATCTGCCATAACGAAGTAAAGGGGAGAAAAAAAGACATCTTTTCTGAGAGGAAAAGGCACATATTTCCCAGTGCATTCCCAGATGCACTGCAATGGGGTCTGTGAAGAAAAAAGAAATTCCTATTGAGCAACCAGTGTCCATGACCTAGAGAAGTCTGCATGGGATACATTCACCATGGTACAGCCACAGCTGCCTAAAGGCCCTGCCATAGGAATGTAAGAAGGCGGGGAGGAGTATCAGTTACTGTGCTAGTCCCAACCAAGACCATCTTTTTTTAGTTTCATCTAAGTCCATTTAGGACCAAATGCACCTTCTGATGTCACATCAACCTCTGTACTGTCCATTTCTCCTTGTCTAGCCAAATTTTTACCAGCTACAGTTTCACAGCAAAAGGACTCATAGACCAGTTCCTTGAAGAGCCTACAGGCACTCCCAGTCTTGAGGCTGACACTTCCTAGGGCCCACTCAATAAGCATTTTAACATTCACATTTTGGAGACACAAAATAGTAGAAACAGGCCTTTCCTTTTTAAAGTCTAAAGCTCTTCATTAAAGAGAGATGCACACATGCATGAAAGAAAACCACAATTATATCCATTTCTTAACCTCAGCTTCGTCAACAATCCTGAGAATTCTTTGGGCTTAGACCTAAAGGCCAAATATGCTTGTGCAATAGATGGAGAAACACATTTGCAGCTAAATGTGACAGCAGAGTTCTTCATCATTTTGTAGAGCAAATACAGGAGCTACAGACTGATTATCACTTTTTCTACTAACGTCTTCTAGAAACCTTTTCCCCTACTGCTCTCTCTACAGTCTTCCATGTCCCTGTATTTTCTCCATCTCTCTTCTCCAGCCCTTCTTTCTATTTGATTTGAATTCACAGCCAAAGAACCCAAAATCCTATAACATCTTTTCCTTCAAGACTCTCTCTGCTGAAGGCAGAGTTTCATGTTGTAGGCCAATTGCAAAAATTGCTGTCCAATTTTATCTCTATATACCTATTGCCCTCTCCAGCTTCCTATTACCTTCCTTGCAATGGTTGGATAAACCATTGATCTGATGGAAATCAATTCACCCCTTTGTTTTTTCTTTTTCCCTACATTATTTTTCTTTAGGACCAACTAAGTGATCTGCCTCCCCAAGCAATCACAGAATCTTTAGACCTGAAGGGCAGCAGAGCCACACCATTCCAACAACTGTTTTAAGTGTAATGGGAAACTGTACATGGAGACCTTCACACCTTCCCATTGTCAGCTCCCTGTATTAACATCCAGTCTTTTTTTTTTTTTTTAATTCAGCCTCAATAGAAATTGCATTCCTTAAAAAAAAAAAGAGTTGTCTGAAAGGAAGCTAAAAAGACAGATCTAGTCTGCATAGAAAAACTTACCCTAGATGCTGACAGATTTAACAAACTACCTTGTCTTACACAAACATTTTTGTGATACTATTCTGTCCCCTTAACACCCATACAGCACAAAAGACAGCTGTACAACACAACAAAACCTACAGGGCACAGGGATACCAGTTCCATTTTAAACATGCATTCACATAAAGTGTAAATAGATTATTTCTTCAGGGAATCAATGGTAAATGTGCTGATTCATTTGAAGGATTTAGCAGCACTTGCATTTCCACTCCCACTCCCACTCATTTTTTCATGTGCCTAAACAACAAGGCTCTGTCTATAATGATGATTTATTCAGACTGTTGATATTATATAAAAAAGCCTCCCCTATGGCAGTATCTAAACATAACAGAAGCTATATATCTCATAGGCTCAAAGGCAAGAAAACTTAAAGAAAGGGTTTTAGAGACTTGATTTGTCGTGTATGTTCTTGTCACTTTTTATTTTCTCTTTCTGGATCTTACATTAAAGTCTACTAGCAATTTGAGAGCTCTCCCATTCTGGCCAATTTTGGCTTCAAAATTCCCAGTGTCTGGACCTGGCTCCCAAACACAAGGACTGACCTCTGAAAACTCCTGCTGGCCCTTAATCCCCCATAGAACCCTATCCACAGCACCACCAACAATCACCTTATAAGAGCTAGACCTCTCTTTATGCTGTATTATATAACCCAAAAAAACTTTTACCAAATTAAATAAATAGAAATATTTGAAAGCTTTTAGATGTTTTACCAGTTTATCTAGCATTTTTTGATTTATCTAGCATTTTTCAAATTTGAGAACACTTCCAAATGAAAGCTTAATTGATTGCACTTCAGTTTGGGGTGGCAATTCAGTCCCAGAAAGCAGCATACGTATACCTATTAGTTGAAAGAAAGACTGCTTCAGAAACACCTGAAACAAGCAAACCTTTCCAGTAAAATAATGAGTTTTGAACACAGTTATGTCCTCTTTAATGAGACCAATTTGACCTTTATGGACACACCAGTCACAGATCCTTAAGTCCTGTCTGACATATTTCCAGCCAGAAAATGATGCCCTACGTGTGCCATGTAAAAGGCTGACTTGATCTATGAACCATTACTGTGCTGGGGAAAGCCTACAAAGCCATGTGGCCACTGCTCTTCTCTCTAAAAGCAGCATTAAAACACATTGCCTCTTCACTAACTCTTGCCTCAGGTCTCTATGGGAAGTCAACATCTGAAATAAGAAAATTATCCTCTCATCAGCTCACTAAACTAAAATCAAATAGAACATCAAAAAGAAATATTTGCTACTTGTTTCATGCTGTAAATGAACTGAAACTGGCAAAACAAAGTCTTCTTAACTCAGTAATCTTTTTTACGACGTGCAGACAGTTTAACCTTAGGTCTACTTGCTGGCTCCCTCTCCTGGTGCATACAAGGTAGTTTTAATGCTTCAATAAAAAGCAAATTTGGTCGACCCGAATGCATTTCTGTTATTCTTTCATTCACTCCCTCATATGAAATCCAAATTCCCTCATTCTGAATCTTCACTATATCAAAAATAAGATAAAGTGAAGCCATTATTAGTCGGGAAATAAATTCCCTGCTTTTCTACTTAAAACACATATGGCAATGTTTGCTGAAGATACTCTTCTAGGCATTTTTATTGTCAGGACTGCCTAGCTGTGCTTCCTTTGTGGGTGGGTTGCTTATCTAAGATTTCTTCAAATGGGAAACAAGTGGAGTTTTTCTTGAGGTGTGGGGAAAGCACAGCCTGGTGAAAAAGCAGATTAAATGTTGTACAATTTGGGGAGAATTCCAGTCCAGGTCAGCATGAGAAACTGAAATATATCCACTGCTGGACAGTAGAAGAATCAGTTTTGGATCCTTAGAGTCACCAAGATTTAGGGCAGAATTCAGCTTTCTGTATCATCCTACACTCAGGGAATAGAGAGGACAACAGCAATTAAATAGTGATTCAAAGTCTCTCTTATGCTAATTAAATGCAGCTATAAGAAATTCACTGATCTGTCCTGCCAGCTTTTTATATTACTGTCCTCCATTTTCAGACTACAAAAAACCAAAAAAACAAAAAAACAAACAAAAAAAAACACCCCAAAGCAAAACCAAACAATCTGGAGTGCAAAAGGATTAATTTAAGTGCTATCCAGCAGGGATATATATTGTGAAATCACTGGTTTGCAGTTGACACAAACCACCTATTTCTGGACTATCACTACTTATTGCTGGAACATACTGTGTGATGTGGAAGATGGCATCTATCAGTCCCATCTGCTTACAACTTTTTTCTGTCAGAGGAACCAGGAGTTAAAGAAATCCTTGACAATTACCATGAGGAACATGAGGCATGAATCTCTTCGTGATATAAAAATAAAGGCATCTATTTCTGGGTTTGCTATAGCTCCAGAGACTATCTCATGGTTAGGACCTTCGTTTCCATTTAAAACTTGAGTACATTTTCTATGTCAAACCTCACTTCTTGCATTGTGTCATTGTATAAGTATTTTTCTGTCCCAGTTCCCAAAGAAATTTCCATTCCATTCTGTAGGGGCTTGGGTTCCAGCAGTACTAGAAACAGGGATCCATTTCCCTGCCTTAAGGAATGAGAATTTCACTCATTTTCCCTGCTGTCCCTCACATGTGGTGGAGACAAGACCCTGACAGATGACTTTAGCCTCTTTAGGATGTGCAATTTAACCTCTCAAGTACTCCAGCCCTAGGTTTATTATATCTTACCCAGCCCTAGGTTTATTATATGAGTACCTGTTTGAGCTCAGTAATTTGCCTCTCTGGCAATATGTTTATTATCTAATTATTAGGTAAATATATAATAATAAATAATAAAATAACAAACAAGTTATACTGTTATTAAAAAAAATTATATTAGGGAGAGAAAAAACAGCATGTGTAGTGTAGTATTTCATAATGTGGGTGAAATACAAAATGCAAAGATGGTTCATAATATAACCTAAAAACACATCTGAATCTCATCCGTCCATCATCTGTTGCAGCAAAATAAATGTTCTTCCCTCCCACCTGCCAGACCTTCTCCAGCCCACATTTCTGCCTACAGTGCACCTTTCTCCCCTAGTGTGTAGCAAAGCCAGCCAGTCAGAAGGCCTGAGGAAATTCCTTATTCCTAGCAACCTATTTCAAAGTATTTTAATACAACATAGTGAAAAGCAGGAAATGAATGCCTGATCTCCCACTAAGTGGATCTCAGTTCTCTACCATCAGCTGTTCAGAGAGAAAAATTGTTTGGGGCATAGCACAGGTGGTACACAGAAACTGCAAATTAAAGCCAGGGCTTCTACACAGCACGGGTAGAGGACACTGCAGGTGTGTTGGTATAGTGATCTGTGCCCCTGCCATGTGCCCACAAGTGTGAGGAGATGGGATGGAAGTTCAGGCAAGAAAAGGGCCATAGAGCAAGTGTGGGTAGCAGAGTATCCTGCCCTGCCTCCAGAGGAGGTAAACAGCACCAAGGCTTGAGTTTGGAAGCAAGCTGAACTTCTGAACACAAACTCTGTTTGAGTGAAATTCATTTAACCTTTTAAAATCTAAACGCTGTAGGTTTAGATTCAGCAGCATTATTTTTCTATCTATAAGAGATGTTTACATTAAAATACACAGCTTATTTTTAATCCTTGTTATTCCACTAAAAAAGCAGAAGCTGCACCAGTCAGTAGTAATGAAAACTAACAAATATCCACACAAGTAAGAGCATCTGATTTCAGTTATACCAGGACAATTTCATATAGGTTAGATTATGCTAGATTCATTCTGACAAGAGAAGTGAAAGCTCAGATTTGTCAACGTATTTGAAAGCTCTGAGCCCCTGTGGCAATGCCCATCAGACAACCCCCTCAGCTGAGTGACCAGCAGGGACTCTGGCTGCTCCATACCAGAAGAGCAAAACCTGCAATAAAGTATTGGCACCATGGGGATATCAAACTTCCTCAGCTGTACTATAGAACTGAAAACAACATGCAGCAACTGTAACAGTTGCCACTTTTTCTACGTTTCATTTTTTGGAGTATAGCTGGAACATTTCTTGTGTTTTTCTATGTAGGCTGCTCACTTTATCTCTGTATATATCCATCTTATATGTATATAGGATCATCTGCCTATTTTCTGTGAGAAATAACTTGAACAAAACCTATTGGGAAGAAATATTAACTTACAAAACCTGCAGTAGAATTTCTGCATCATTAGACATCACCTCTTCATCTCCTGTATAAGTTGTTTTACAAAGGTTCTTATTTGTATTTATCACAGCTGTTAAAGCCGATTGCTGAGAGATGGCCTTTGAAATACCTTGCAAGTTTTAAGAATAAAGCCCAAGATCTTCAGCTGAATCTAAGATGCATCAAAACAAAAGTACAGCACTGGGAACTCCACTGTGTACATCTTTCTTACTTCAGCAGCTGATGACAGCTTGGTGAGAGAGCTGACAGTGTTTTTTTTTTTAAAAGCCAAACATTCAGGCAAGCATTCAAAATGCAACAGGGCATGGTAAAAAGGGGAAGTTTCCAAACAAGTGACCAGATGCACAGGAAAGAGGTGGAAACTCTTTCCCTCCCTGACACAGGCTGTTAAGCTGTTTTAGGTACCTGTATTTGTAAATCACAGAATCATAGAATTGTCTGGGTTGGAAGGAACCTCAGAGATCACCAAGTCCAACCCTTGACCCACCACCGCTGTGGTTCCCAGCCCATGGCACTGAGTGCCACATCCAGGCTCTTTTTAAATATCTCCAGGGATGGAGAATCCACTACTTCCCTGGGCAGCCCATTCCAATGTCTGATCAGCCTCTCCGTAAAGAAATTCTTTCTAATATCCAACCTAAACCTCCCCTGGCACAACTTGAGTCCATGCCCTCTTGTCTTAGTGAAAGTTGCCTGAGAAAAGAGCCCAACCCCCCCCTGGCTCCAGCCTCCTTTCAGGGAGTTGTAGAGAGCGATGAGGTCTCCCCTGAGCCTCCTCTTCTCCAGGCTGAACACCCCCAGCTCCCTCAGCCTCTCCTCACAGGACTTGTGCTGGATCCCTTCACCAGCCTGGTTGCCCTCCTTTGGACCTGCTCCAGGACCTCAATCTCCTTCCTGAACTGAGGGGCCCAGAACTGGACACAGGACTCGAGCTGTGGCCTCACCAGGGCTGAGTACAGGGGCAGAATCCCTTCCCTGGACCTGCTGGCCACGCTGTTCCTGATCCAGGCCAGGATGCCATTGGCTTTCTTGGCCACCTGGGCACACTGCTGGCTCCTGTTCAGCTTCCTGTCAATCCAGACTCCCAGGTCCCTCTCTGCCTGGCTGCTCTCAGCCACTCTGTGCCCAGCCTGGAGCTCCCCATGGGGTTGTTGTGGCCAAAGTGCAGGACCCAGCACTTGGCCGTGTTGAACCTCATCCCATTGGAATCAGCCCAACTCTCCAGTCTGTCCAGGTCCTTCTCCTGTCTCTGTTAGTGAGAATTTGGATGGATAAAGCAGGAACTGAAAAAGCAAGCCTCTTCCATAATTCAGAGAGGAAGATTATACTGATGAGCTCAAAAGTGAAGCTATTTTAACTGTTCCTTTGGAAAGACACAAGCAGCCACAACTAAAATATTTGCATTATATTTTCTTAGATGCCTTCTTGCTTCTAAGCCCATACTGACATAGCTTCTTTTAGAGATGGAATTAAAAAACATTCTTCATTAATAGTGTAAGAAATTCTAGCTATGTTTTTCAACAGCATTTGTATTGTTTACTTAAATTTCAGGAAAAAAGCATGAAAAAGGTGTATCTTATTGACACTGGTGGCATCAGAACATCAGCTTCCCACAGAGAACTCTGTTACTCAATAGGCACAGGAGTTCTGCAGGGCAAGAACACTTCCTGGAGTGTTGGCCTGACACTCAAATTTGGATTTCTGCTGTTTCATAAATTTCCTATTTCATCTTGACCACATTACACAAACCAGGCCTTCAAAAGTTGACCAAACAATATAAAATTACTTTGTGATTATCTACATTAAAAATTTAAGAATATCCATTTTTTCCTCCAAAATGTAGACGGTATTTCCTTGCCTGATATGGATGTTAAGGTAATAAATGTTTTAAAGATGATCAGTTGCCCTGTAACAAGTGCCAGTGACTGATAACAGGAAAGACTATCTAGGTTTTCTGAGGCATCTCTTGAAGGACTCTTATTCCAATTTTAGGGCAAATTCATTTATTGAATAAAGCAGTACCACTGCCATTAACCTCACTGAATTGCAATCCCAGGTAAAAACCCCACCTGCTATTGCTTTGATTCAAATATTCATGCTTAGAGAAAGTCAGTAAGTAGGAAATGTAAATTCAATTTCATAAAGCAATTTCAGAGATAACAAGCACCTGCATCCTCACTGTGGAAAACTGGGTAAGACCACCCCTTTATCCTGTCTCCTAGTGCAGAGTTACAGGGAAGAATGAAATAAATGTTAATTATGTCTCCTTTAAACTAATCCTCCTTTAATATAATTGTTCTTGTAAATATCATATCCATATATGGCTGAACTGTTCTGGGCTTAAGATGCCTTATTTTAGATGTGAAAAGGGGTTAAATCAGGTATTACATTCCCCGGCTATTTTTTTTTTCCCCTGGGTATTTTGTTGTGATTACCTTTGTTAGAACATCAGGTGTACTTTTTCTATTTCAGTCCTGTCTACGTAATTGTTTCTTGCATTCTCTCCCTCTAAATATGGCACTGTTGAACACCCTGCATTTCAATGCTGATGTACATTACAGTTCTGGAGTTTCTTTAGATTATTTTACTATGATTTTCTCTCTTTTCTGAAAGAGGCCAGCCCTTTCTGTAGCTGTTTGACTGCCTGCATTGTATAAATAAACAAAATGTAGAGGGTAGAGACACAAATGTCTTAACCTTTTTGTAAATGTAAGTAGTAGCTCCTGCAAAGAGACACAACTCCTCTGATGCATAATAGTAATTTTATTTTAACTAGTTCTTTATTCAATTCCATGCTTTACCTTCAAGGTTCATAACTTTTATCTTACAAAGAAATTTGTCATTGTCTCCACTGGGGTTTACAGTATTAGATTGCAAAAGACTGATAGTCCTGCAGCTGGCACTGAAGTTGTTCACTTATGCAACTTGAAAGGCTCAATGCTGTATCATACTCTGCTGCCAACAAACACCACTACTGGGAGCAATGCCCAGAAACTGAAAAAAGGAAGGAATAAAATACCAAATTTCAGCAGTAGTTGAGGGATGCAGGCTTACCACAGCTTTAACAAAAGCCAAACGCTCTTTGTTATACTCACGAGGCTCAAACTTTTGCAGAAAAGATAGGAGTGAAGAGGTATGAGATGTTTTAATATATTCTCTTTTTTTCTCTAATATTAGCAGCACAGGGGAATGACACAACAGTAATCTTACATCACTCCCCATTATGTAATTATACAATCTTCACCCATGCAGGCAGCAGGATGCAGAGACAGAGGTGTGGCCTCATGCAAAAGGTTTGTTATGTAGAACCAGCAACTGGCTTCAAACCCCACTAATTTAAAGACACTGCAGGTGGGAAAATCTCAGGGCATGTTGGGACAACTGGAACTGCTGGTTGTTGGGTTGGGGTTTTTTGTTGTCTATTTGTATGATAGATGTCTGAGGGGGAGAAAGAAGCAGGGTAAATAATCTCCTCTGCACATGATGAATGTTTTCAGAACTGTTGTTTCCATTTCCCTTCTCTTCTTCTAATCTAAGCAGCACTTAGGAAATATCTTTTTAAATGGGTTGAATTTCTTTCTCCTGCTGATGAACTGCTGCTAGTTTACACAACCCTCCTTTTAATTTTGACAAACTAAATATGCAGATCCTTTTCTTTGTGTCTGTCTCACTACATTAAAAAAACCCACATGTCATTATGACTGCACATTTAGAGGTATTTTCTTTTAATAAACATTCCATAGCTTTGCATAAACAGTCATTAGGGGAAACAGTAAAATTGCTCAGTAGAGCAAGAGGAAAGTGAACCTGAAAAGAACAATACAGGTAAGGTAGACAGGCAGAAACATCAAGCTGAGTGGAAAGACTGGGCAAGTTGCAAGTGAAATGAGAGTTGAGCTAAGAAGGAAGGACAGTAGTCCTTACCTACTGGAGCCACAATGTAGGAATATTGCATTATTTAAACAAGGAACACTGAAGTATCTTTTCACACCCTCTTGGTCTCCTGGAAACAACATTTAGTTCAGGCAAAGATCTCAAATAACCACCTTCCCCAAGAAAACAAAACCAAACTAAACATTTTTCACACTAATGTATAGTGGTAGTAACTGGCACACTCTTTAATTCCCCTCTAAATAGAGGTATCAAAGCTAGGGCACACTATTACTAAACATGGGAGCTACCTCAGGACTCCCTGCAGGACCTAATGAATTTGTTAGTGAAACTGTGTATTTTCTCTCAGAGGACATAATAGAATATCCATGAGAAAGTTTCTGGAACAATATCCTTCTGAATGGCTTTTAATATAAGAGACCATCATTGCCTGAAGTCCAAGTAGAAGTAGAAGTAGCCTGAAGAAGAAGCCTGAAGTAGAAAGATACAGACTTATTCTGAGGTTTATACCTACAGCTCCAAAAATATGAGCAAAATATCTCACTGACATAAAGGAGCCCCTCCTTCATACCAAGATAGATTCCAGATAGTTCTCACAGTACTCTGATCACAACATTATTCATAAAGGCCCCATCTTTGGGAAGAACAAAACAATACGGAAAGATTGATAGAAGTAACAGCATGAATCAAAAGAGGAGGTAATTACATCTGCTGGGGTATCAACAAGATACTCAAAAATAGTATCAGAAGTTACTTGATCAATGACTGGAGCAGAAGGATAAATTAGCCCAGCAGTGAAAGCTTAGTTGACTGACAGCCATAGCAAATGCCTTGACTACAGGTGCTTGAAGTTCATTACTATTAATAGCAGGTTCCTGCCTGGGGGCCTCAGTTACAGAATCCCCAATAGTATGAATGGCTGGACACAAAGATAATTCTTCTCTGAGCTTTGTTAGGGTACTGATGCACTGGGGACTAGGATTTAATGGGGCATTATAGATTGAGGATTTGGATGGGTAATTTTAACTACAATAATTTTAATAGTTTTTGTTAAAATCTTTTGTTTAAAGTCCACTCCATTTGAGTCAACTTCAAGAATTTATCACAAGATATCATGCTATTTCAGATACCTGTTTTAAACAGCTAAGAGTAACAAGTATTTCAGATCACAAACACAATGTGCCAGCATGTTCTCTTTGTTTGTTTTACTGCAGTAAAAGCTCCCATCTGTATTAGTCATTTGGTAACATATTTAAACATCTTATGAAGACAGAAATGTTATCCCACCTCTTTTGTAAACTTGCCTTCTGTTCTTACACACCAAGTAACTCAGGTCAGCTAATTTTTTTCACACATAAACATATAAATCATTCTGGTCTGAGCTTTTCCAGTGAGTTGTCAAACACTTTTTTTTTTTTTTTTTTCCTCCTGAATAAAATCTTCAATGTAGATTTAGGGGAATGAACAAATAGTTAAATATTTTTCTTATCATTCAGAATAACTTAGCCACTTTTTTCTTTATTTTATTCAACCAAATTGATAAGAGAACTGTTGCCACAACATTTATGTTGCAATGTTTATGTTCCTGTATGGTTTTATAAAAACATTATTTCTCTGTGAAGTGGAACATTGAAAACTGAATTGATTATTTCTTGAGGGCAATGAAAATAATGCTGTTTACTGCTATTTTTCTAAGTTTGTATATAGTAAGATGCTGGAATTAACTCCTTGGAACGATAAATAAATTAAAATCCATTTACTGTACAGCAGAAGCTATTGCTCATTTTAATCCCCTGTTAATATAATTTAGCCTGGTGGGGTTTTTTGTTTTTTTTTTTTTAAGAAATAGCCTGATTCTGTTCCATTCTGCTGCAAATTATGCATCCTATGCACATTCTGAGCATGCCTTAATAACCACAGATTCCATTATATGTTTAATAATTGACTATTCAATAGAGCATTGATGCATTTTTGTCTGGAACTAATTCACCTTTGTCGGTGTATCAGCATGAATGTACAGTGAATTACAGAAATAGTCTTGAAATGTAAAGGCCATATGCTTTATTCATCTCAAGTATTTTCAACTACACATTCATGACAGGCACTGCTTGGAAATTAATATCCTAACATATTCACCTGTATATATACAAAATGATTTATTAGAGCAGTGATTCATTGAAAAGCACCTTGAACCTTTATCTGGAAAATAACACCTCCTGTAACAGCCCTGACCTCAAAAATAGAATTAGTTACAACTGCATTTGCATAGATGTGTGACATGGCATATCAACACAGAAAAATAGTGGTTAGAGTATTTACAACAAAGTTTAAAAAAAATAAATGAAAAAGCCATAGAAAAAATTACTATTACTCATGCATATTAATATCCCTGTGGCACAAAAGCAAGGGTAAGAAAATTCCCACTTTTCCTAGCAGACACGGTACCTGCAGGAAAGGGCTTTTGTAGCAAAATATAGGACGTTCTACCACAAACAAACAAACAAAAAATCAAACCAAACCAAAACAAAAAACAAACCCAAAACCATCTCCATCACCTTTGCTCTTACCAAACAATCCTAATCATGATCAGTCAGCCTTGGGAGTTCACTCCTTCTTCATCTTTGGAAACCACATGTCTAAAGGAGAACTTGGTCTACAGTGTATCTGTCAAGGCCACATCTTTACAAGAAATAACTTCAGATAAAAACTGTTCAGGTCACTTTGCCATAACTGCACTGTTGGCCCAGTAAGTGCCTTTGAATTTCCTCTAACTATCACTAATGCTTCAGGAGTTAAACAGTAATCCCCTGAAGTAAGACACCAATTGCTGTTATCTCAATCTGTAAAATCATAAAAGTTAAATTAATCAGCCAGTTATTCAGTTTTGGTAAGACACTGTCCTTCCCCCCAGCACAGTGATAGGTCAGTGAAAACCTATGGATGATTATGGACTGTAGGAAGTCTTAGACTTTTCACTTATTCCAAATTTGTCTTGAGCTTCATCATGAGTTGCTTCAGGTCAGTGGGATAGAAAAAGAATAAAGAGATACTAAAAAACCCTTCATAGTTTTGATACTATCAGTCAGCTCTGATTAAAGCTTTCTTTGGTCTAATAATTTTAACTATTACATTATCTCATAGCATATACAGGCTGGCATAAGAAAACAATAGAATATATATTGAACAAACTATGATATTTCATTTAGCATTTTAATATACTCCAGTCACAGAATATCCTATTGCTTTATCATTATTATTAGCAAGCATTTCTCCTCAGATAACTGCAGAATATACTATCATTCCTAACATCTCTTGGCAAGCTTACTTTAATTCTTGCTATCTCCCCAACCATCCATCTGATTATGTGGTTTTAGCCTCCTTATGTCTTCATCAAACCACAACAGACATTCTCCCCTTAATTTGCAATTAATTGGTTTCCCCCAGAGAGTTAAAGAACACTATCAACTACAACGTATCCCTTATTCTGCAAAGTGACAAAGTATTATACAAACACTTTTACCCACCAAAACCAGCTGTATCTTGAGAGGCACTTCCTTAAAGAAGATGAGTTTTGCAAAGCTATGATAGAAACCACTCTGATGATCACTCTGTAAAGTCCTAGTTCAAGTTCACTGTTTCAAAGCCCATTCAAAGGGGCATACTACCACAAGTTGAAGGTATACACAACCCGATACATTTTTAAAATTCACTTTTGGAGTAGCTTACAGACACCCTGTGCATTCAGTTGGACAAATGACCTCCCACTACTGCTACCAAGCCAAGAGGGCAGAACAACTGCTCTGTTCAGTAAGTGCTGTTTGTCACTCACCTCTGTCTAACGAGGATTAAGATAATTCTTTGGCATATACAAAAAGGATCTAAAGTCTTCTCAGCTGGAAATTACTGGCCCAGCTGTAGCAGTGGGGCCACCAAAAGTTCCTGACTATCTTTTAGGTCTGGATCCCATGTACTGGAAGACAAAAACACAGATAAGACCTTGCCCAGGAACCTACATTCATTGACTTCTAATGCACTTCCAATGTCTAAGTTTCATTTTCCTGAGGACTGCTGGCTTGTCTACTTGGATAGTTTAACAATATCCAAGTGTTAAACATCTTCATTCTTGATTGTATGCTTGTCTGTGATGTTTTCCCATCTGTTATTGGTGGAATGCCCAACAGGAAAAGTAAATTTAGTGATTTTCTGAAGAAAACAATAACTTTCAGTCCAGTTAAAACTGGACTCTCTTCACTGATTTTTTCTAAATGTTTAATGTGGTCCTGCTGTATTTCATACTTCTACTCTTCTACATTTTTCTGTCTTGAGAGTACCCTTGCAAACTACCATCGATTCCAGAAATTTATTTTACTTCACATTTACTTACCAAGATATGCTCTTTGCCTATTTATCTCATGTTACAGCCCTGTTATATGACACTTTCACCTCCACACTTGTGGTTTTGTCAGGACTGTGATTGCAGATGATGCAGACGATGCAGATGATGCAATATTCATTTATAACACAGAAAGCTGGGGTTTTTGTGGTTTTTTGCATTTGCATTTTTGCTGCATTTAGCAAAACCTATCTGGGTAAAATTACAAAAATGAAAATGCTCTGAATTGAAGACTGCAGGAAATAATGCAGGTTCTGCATTAGCTAGAAAATTACTAACATTTGATTGCATGAGGGATGCTGTATTCTAAGTGGAGGCTTCACCTTTTAAAGGACTTATTACAAAGTTGTCTCTATATTACACACAGATTTTGTCTTTTATCAACAATGGCAAGCAACAACATTGTTACAAAGCTCTAGAGACATTTCAACTGCTGATAGCTTCTAAGTAGTGAAAAAAACCCAACAGTTTCTCATTCCTGATTTACTTTATGCTCTTCATAGTTGGCTCTCTTGGTCCTCTGTATGCAGTCTAAATAAGTTTTCAAATGCCCCACTCAGGACTAAAATGAAAATGCACTCAAATATATGTAGAAAAAGGAAGATAGCTACTAAACCAGTCATATTTAATGTAGTTTCCTGTATCTTTTTTAAAATACAGTGTCAGTTGGGTTTTAGCATATCATAGTTGGCTATTTTGCAATAATAACTAACAATGACAGTCACACAAGATTTTATGGCTCTTCTGAAGGAAAAAATCTTGACACAGCAGTAAAGAAAAGAGAAAGAAACCATTAGGTCTTTTTTTTCACTGAGCTTTATATCAAATAATCTTCCCTGCAAGGGTTTATTTCACCAGCGATCTCTGCAGGAAGAACAGAGCTACAAATAAAGTTAGGCACTGCCTTCAGACTCTGAATTGCCTGTGTATGGACAAGGCAATTAGTGACTAGCAATAAGTCATCAGGTGCAATTGAAAAGAATGTGCAGTCTGGCTTTCCCTTTCTCAAGAGGCACTTATCTTCTCATCTATTGCAGCTATAACTTGAAACTCCTCTGCAGCTGCCATCTGGCATGTAAGTGTGGATCTGGGCCCAAATGAGAAACAATAAAGACAGATGAAATTCTTGATGCTTTGTGTTGCACAATACTGCTCTGCAAAAGATCCTTTATATTAAATTATACTAAATCAAGATTTTGAGCATTATGTTTATGCCTCATCATATAACTTCAAAGTTTTCATAAACCAAATTAAATAATCTTCCAGCCAAGTCATTACAAGTGAGAATGGTAAGGCCTGAGATAGAGAGAAATCCCACATTCAACTAAGACAGCAAAAACCAAAAGCTATGTTATGAAATGCGTAAAATGTGATCTTCATATCAAATTTAATTTTTATGCTGCTAACACACAGTATCACATTTATTTTTTCAAGTGTAAAAATATGAAAAAATTGTTTTGTTTCTTTTTTCAATCAGAATCACGTTGGGCATCACTAGTCCTTGAGAAGAACAGCAATGTCAGCTCTGCAGGAAAGGCAGCAAGAGTGGAAGAGTGACACTGCCTTAAGACACAAACCCCACACCATTGACCACTGTGTCCACAACAATCCTGGGGCACTAACCATAAGATCTGTTATGAGCAGGCAAAAACTCACTCAGTTTTCTTCTGACAGGAGAAGAGGAAAGGAAAATGAACTTACATGGGGACAAAAATCTCTAACTATAGTTGGCGCTCAGAAAATAGCAACAAGCTTCAGCATTTCAGTAAACCTGTGTGTCTATGGCAGCAGGAATCAAAACCTGGATTCCCTCCCTTGCTTAGAGTGGGGAATGAATAAGCCTTCACAGAAAATTCCTCTCAGATAAGCAATAATGAAATCCACATATTATACCCATTTTTCTATGTTCAACAAGTCCATCTTATGAAGCAGCTATTCTAAAAATTATAGAGCTCCACAAAAGATGACAGCTTTTTCACAACAAACTTTCAAGGTTTTTTTATTAGTCTTTCTTCTTCATTGAAAGAACTTGAGATCATCTCAGTGTATTTGTAGAACGGAACTGTGTCAGATATCAAATTTTATGAACACCCTCATGCTTTCCAGTATTAGACTTGTTTTCTTGTCCCTCTGCCATACCTGTGCAAGAAATCATCAAATATTGTACAGTCAAAAACTTATAAGAAAAAATATACCACCATGATACATTTCATTTTTGACTAGTGCTATATTTTAACTAGCATTAATTTAATTAAAATTATTCTAATCATTACAGGACTGTTCCCTCCACTTTAAACAGAATCTTAGTGCCCAAAGCTTCATGTTCCTCTCATATGTAGCAGTGGTTCTATTTAGGCTCAGAAGGCAAAGGGAGTTACTGTCCTCTATCAATACAGAAGTGACTTTCTTTTTTATCCAATTTCATTGTTAGTAAACCCATATAAACTTTAGTACTGTTTTCATACTACAACCTTTTAAATACTGGAGTTTCTGCTCCAGACACTTTTCTGAGTTTGTGCTCCCCATACCCTGCTGGGCTCACAGAGTGCTCCAAGTGCCTCTGTCCCCCATGAGGCCACTGTCCCTCTCAGTACAGGGACATCTGTGCAGCTGCATCAATGCTCAGAGATTCCATGAGTGCCAGCATCACCCCAAGTCCCTGGGCAGGGAGGGATTATTCCTCTGCACCCGTGTGCCACACAGCACCACTACTGTACAGGAACTGTGCTGTACAGAAATATATTAATATATTTTTGTCTTTGTCCTTTTCGAGTTAGAACAAGCCATACCACCAACACTTTCCTTTTGCTACATGTATTACTCTCACTTTCAGCTCAACAGAACTGAAACTGATCTCCAATTTCTGATGATGTAGAGGGTTTAGGTAGAGCAAAGCTGAGATTCGACAAAAATGATGCTGTGGTTATTGAAAATACGTGCAGTAAAAGTCTGGAGATTACAGAGGCAGAATTCATTAGCATGCCAACATCCACCAACAGATATCCCAAAGAATTCGGGAATGAAAAGCCAGGTGTCTAATAATTTTACAAAATCCACTTGAAAGACACACTACAAAGTTTCTTATACTAAAAAAACTGATTTTTAAATGATCTGACAGAAATTCTCTTGGACTGCACATATGCTGTTGTTGTTACTTCCAGATACAGCCCTGCACAATTCTTGCAAGAGTCATTAAATTAGCAAACCTAACCCTAATTCTGAGATTTTATCAACCAATACAACTATGCTGTAAATATAATATGGAGCTTTATCTGAAACATTATGCAAAAAAGTTGAGCTATTTTAACTTCCCTAAAATTCAAAACACGAGCAAGCACCATCAGTGACTGAAAGGAAAAGACAAAATGAATGAAAGACAATGTCTACCATTAGATACCATTAGCAAAGATACACCTGATATATATTCACGGAATTTTACAAACAGTGGAGCATTAAGGAGAGAAAAACAACAACAAAATAACTAAAAATGCATGTGAGACACAGACCTGCTAATAAAAGAAAGAAATACATGAACTACAAATTCCATTCTGTTCACCTCTGACAACAAACTGCTATGATTGTCATGGAGCCTAAAGCAAGCAAGAATTTTTTATTTATTTGCCTCCCACTGTTAGTATTTTACCTTATAGATAAGTCTTCCTTACTGCCAAGTTAAAAAGTTTTACCATTGATATTTGAACCCTGTAAAGATGTTTATTTGTGTTTCTGTTTTTTTTCTTAGCTTCCAATTAAAGTTTTGTATTCTCTCCTGACTCACCATCTGTTCATTTATCTTCTGCAGCTTCAGAGGAATATGGCACACTGGAGCCTGTTTCACTTTGTTTCTGTACTGCAATTTTGTCTTTTGATTTCTACTGCTTGCCTTACTAATAATGGATTTGCTAATGTTTGCCTTTAATTTTAATAGCAATGAATAAAATGAATTATTTTAATTTAAATAAAGTTAACACTGTCTTGTCCATCGGTATCTGTAATATTTGATGTTCAAACTAACCATAACTGCAGTATTTAAGGGATTTAAAAAAAAAAAGCTTGTGTATTTACTTAACAGATGAAGCCAAGTGAGTGATCACCTTGTTGTCCAAGCCAAGACTTCAAGCTAATGCTTTCCAATTCTGTTACAGAGGCTAAAGGTTAATGAACACTACTCTCATGTTTCTCTTCTCCATCTCCTTCCAAAAGAACTTTTTTTCAGAACTGAACAACAAATCAGTGAAGGCCTGCTGCCAAGAACTAAAAGATTACCCCGACTTGCTGTTCTGCTGTTTTGGCAGATTTTTTATTATTACAAGGTCTAATTCTACAGCTTTGATGTGCCCAACTTATGTAAAACCCTGGGAGCTTTGTATCTCAAGAACTGCAATGAATGCCAAATTTCCATACAGTTACCAATTAATAGCATCTGGAACAACTTTGGCTTGGAATTACACTCCCGTAGTTTTACACCTTCTAACTTATGTTTTACTGAGTACTCACACAAGAATAACAGAATATTATTATTGATCCAAACTCCCACTGGAACTAGTCCAGAGTTGAAACCCATGAAAATAAGAGTACTGTGAAAAAGAGCAGAAGCTGGTCCTGTGATTACCACTATCTTTAGGCAATTATCAGAATGTTACATGATATTTGTAGCGGCCTTGTCTTAATTTAATTGCTGGAAGACAAATTTTAATTAGTTCATCACTCATAATCAGCTTGGAACTTTCTGTAGTCATTTGGTCTTCCCTTGTAGGAAGGATCTTGGTGCTTCAGCTCTTGCACAATTTCTTTTCTGACATTCATCTCCTCTTATATAATCTTTTCTACATCACTGCACTTCAGGCACAATTTGCAATTTTGTCTACTGCAAGAGGGCTCAGTGGAGAACAGTGTAGGACCAGACATACTGCTCCATTTGTTTACCATTAGCAAAATATAAGAGATAAAACTCAGTTCAAAAAGTATTTTACTTGTTAAAGTTTCTTAAAAACACTAATTTTAAATTGAAATCTTATTTTTAAAGGCAACAAGTAGGAAAAGCACATTACTAAAATGATGATTGAGTTTATGACAAAAATGGTAAAGGACAGAACCTCAGCTAGCATAAAAGTTCCTAGCTGCAGGGATCAGCTGCTTGTGTGAGAAATTTAGCATTAGGAAGAAAGACCAAACTCACATTTACAGCTTAGAGACTCTATACAGCTGTGAAGTTTTATTGTTTGCTTGTGTATTTTACACAGTAAAGTTTAAAAACACAGTCCATGATCATATTTACTTTTTATCACCATGTCAGACAAAAGGAATAGTTGCATTTGAGAGTTTGTGTAGATTCTAAAATTGGTGACATGCTGACATAAATGACAAGAAATTTAATTTTACGTGCCTAATAATTAAAAAGTAAATGACAAAACTGTCCGGACTTCACTTTTTGCCTAGAATCTGTCTATTACACGTTTTATGGTATCTGCACATTTTGCAAAACAATAGGTGATAGAGAAGGAGGTGACTCTATGAAGCTCTTCACTAGAGAAACCTAAGCTGAGAACACCCCCAAGGACTGAGAGACTCTTGTCCTTTGTAAACTGTTATAAAAATGACCACTGATCAAGACTCAATGTTCTCTTTAGTAGATTGGTTTAATTAATAAAATTGCAGTAAGCAAGGCAGCGCTGGGTGTGGGGGACGAGCAGAATCCCAATCCCTCATGCACGCTGATCAAAGCTCTGACATTCTCTTATATTGAGTACAATTCTATGCATATTCATTTAATTATAATATTCATAATAGGTGGAGTCTGGCTGGAATCTAGGTGGAGACTTCTTTTTGGGGAGATGTATTGGGGTCTTCAGGGGGTCTTTGGAGGAAGTAAGAAGTCTTCATCAGGCTTGAACTTTTACCTTTCTTGGTTCTGCTGACTCCTCTGCTGACTCCATTGTGTTGTTGCAAGACGGTATCAGACTTTGACCATAACCATTGTCTCTTATCTGCTTGTTGTGACATCTTAATGGGGGGGGTTTGTGTAGGTGTTTGCATTCCTTTGGTGCCCAGTTAGCCTTTGGCTAACAGGAGTTAGTAGTATTAGGGTTTACTCTATTTTTAACTGATATTTAGTTCTTACTCATTTAATTCTTTTCCTGAATTTTATTTGGTTAGGAATATAAATTCATCAACATACATTACAGGAATACAAATTCATCAACGTATATCACATAAACCAACCTCGCCTCCCCGCAAGCACGCCTCTGGAGCCACACAGCTCATCCTTAAAAACAAAAACCAGCAAGGAGCCAAGTTTGGAACGTCACCTTCAGGTGTGCGAATAAAGGCATTCAAACATCATTTTCCCTGCTCTCTCACAGCAGGACACTCCTTGGCAAAGCACAAACCCCCGATGTCCCCGGGCAGCGTTATCAAGAGCAGGTGGCACCACAAAGTCAGTCCCCAGACACGTGGCATTGGGGGGGGAAATACCGGGGGGGGAGGAAAGAAGAAGGGAGGGAGTGGCCACTCCAGCCCACTCCTTTTCTGCAGGGCCCAAAAGGTCCTATGAGGGCTGACCCGGCCCGGCCGCGGTAAGAAAGGGAGGGAGAAAAGAGCCTGGGTAGTTGGGAAGGGGTCAGCAGTGGCGGCTACTCAGAGCGGCCTCCCCAGCCCGCCTCTTCCCGGGGTGCGCAGCCGCGGAGGCGCCCCGGTAACTCAGTGTTTAGGCCGGCAGGGAGCGAGTCCCGGGGGCGGGCAGGGAGTCCGGCAGTGGCGGTGGCGGTGGCGGTGGCAGTGGCAGTGGCGGTGGCGGTGTCGGTGGCAGTGGCGTGGGGCCGTGTAACCGGGGCAGAAGGAACGGGGAGGCCCTGCGCGGTGGGTGCGAGGTGTGACCCCTGAGGCTGAGCGGAGCTGGGGGCAGGGACGGGTGACGGCAACACAGTATATGCCATTAGTTCTTTTTTCGCGCATTATATGGTACTTAATTCTAGTTAGATTTTGCGATTCTGGCGGTAAATTAGCTTTATGCCTTTAACTTTACAAATGCAGATCGTAGAATTTCATTTAACTAGTGTATGCTAATGAGCACACAGCTGAAAGACCTTGGAGAAGCCCTGAGGTGCCTGAGGGGAACACTGAGGTGACAGTCCTTCAAAGAGGAATTGGAGCTATTTGATGTTCTCCTTTTTAAAATAATTTAAAGAGAGAAATAGGATTTCCTTGCAGTGATGATTTCTAAGGTCTTACTTTATAAATTGTTGTAGTGCCTACTGCTGCATCTGGCATAGCAAATGAAACTGGCTGGGGGAAGCTGCTAACCCCCAACTGCCTGCCCTGCCTCAGTATCAAAAACTAATTTCACAGCTATCATTTTCCCCCATATTGCTGGTTTGGTGCAATGCATTAGTCAGAAAATGCTGTAGAAGCCGCTCTGCCCACCAAGCATTGTGTATTTTAATTAACAAGAAGAAACTAAGAAATTAGTCAAATAGGCTGGTGAGCTATAATGGAGATCTTCAGAATCACACGAAATGCTATACTGTGTCAGAGTCATGGCCTGTGGAGCCCAGCAGAGATGGAATTCAGGAAAGCTGCTTGCTTTCCCTTGGGTTCCAGCCACAGCAGCCCCCTTAGGCCACCAGACATGCAGGAACACTCCTGCTGTACACTTTTGCCTGCTGTAAAATTTCTTGTTGCTCAATGACTGCCCCCTAGATTTAGAATTGCAGTTTTGCATTCAAGTTACCTATTGCCTTCATTTCCTACAACTCATCTGTCACCTCCCTCAAGCTCCTCCTCTGCAGACCAAACAGCCCTAGATTTATTTTTTTTTTGCCTGTTTTCGATCAACATTTCTACCAGAGCTGCTCACAGCAGTAAAAATGTGGACTTATTGAGGATTTCAGTACTGTGTGTTGGGCTCATTATTTTTCCTCACGATGCCCACCATTTTACTTGCTTTTTGAATGCCACCAAAACATAGAGGAGAAGCAGTCAAAATTTTGAATAGGGTGTTACGGTATGGTTATTAATGTTTATTTCAGTTATGGTAAGAATTTACAAACATGTAGGTTGATAGTTGCAATGGGATTACTGTGGTAATTAGGCATCTCATTTCATTGCAGTTACTTCTGACTCTCACTTCTTCTTTGGCTAGATAGAAATTCCCCTCCAGGTAAGATATTCCTAAAGAGCAAACCAAACATATTGAACAGAAGGCAGGGAGCATGAATGTTTGTAAAATTTTCTTGACTTCTTTGGTTATATCTAATAAAGCAAGTAGAAGTTCTAAGGTGATGATTTAATTAAAACAAAAAGATAACAAGCTGTGTGAACTCTGTAACTGTACAGCCAATGAGATATTCTCTCCTAATTGCACAAATAGTGTCAGAAGTTGATTTCTCCTAACACATATAATAAATAGTTATTTCTTTTTTGAAAGAGACAAGTAAGCAGTGAGATGTTGATGTTTTAACTTTGGTCTTGCTGGATGTTCTGGAAAACCTGCGTTGCCCTATGATTGCTATATATGATTATTTTTTATCTCTTGCGTTCTGCTGTGGTACTGTCAGAGGCTTCGTTAGTTTGCTCCCTTTTCAAGCCATCTTTGGAAGAACACATTGTAGTGATGGAAGATGTTTTCTCTACCACTTAATTATCTACCATTTGTGTGCAAGCTGCATTTCTGTTACTAGATTTGCCTTAGGTGCTAAATGTATTTTGCTAATTGAAAGAAAATTGCAGGTGTTGACAGAAGAAAAATCACTCTGAATGGCTTCTCTAAAGCGACTCTTAGCATTTAGTAAGTGTTTTGACAGACAAGTTGGTGTTTTCACTAAATCAGCAATTTGTTTACTTAAAAATAGCCACTCAGTATTGTGTGTATCCTTTTTTTCTAGAAATCCATATATTGTTCTTTGTGGTTGATTGATTCACAAGGAAGTAGAAGGATGGCTATTGGTTACTTAGAATAGTTTATACAACTGTAGAAGAAGCAGTTCATTCATTGGTGTGGTAAGAGCACAAGTAACTGGAAAGGAACTGAGTGTTATATCTTGAGAGATCACTAGGGATTATTGGCTAATTATAAACATGATAATATAGTGAATACAAGAAGATGCCAGGCACTGATTGTGGGGTTATTTGACCTTGTTGAAATGCTACAAAAAGGTGCTGGCACCATGATTGTCTAATCTGTGCTGAGATCTTGCAACATCCAGCAAATACCAAAGGTTTGTCCTTTGCCAAGCTGGTCTTTTCCTCTTGTTTCTGCATAGTTCTGGGTTAGTGTAGTGCCACTGGCTTGGCAACCAGATGAAACTGCTGACGAGCTCTGTGGTCACACATTACTGAATACCTTATGGGCAGTTACAATCAAATGTCTTTTTTACAAAATGGGGATTATTCCATGGTTTTCCCATAGAATACACAGAAAGATCATGAGAATTATGCTGCATTTTGTTTTACTTTTTTTTTTTAATGTTTAAAGAAAACAGATAAATCTGACAACCTTTCAATATTTAGCAAATGCACATATATATGCCCGTTAACAATATGGGAATTTACTATAGATGTGCATGAATGGTGGTTTTTGAATTTTATGTTGCTGAGTTGTTGGATTCTGTACTGTTGTCTAGGCACTGGGCAGCCTGTAACCATGACTGTTTTGCAGGATGAGGGTCCAGTTTAAGAATATTAAGAAAAATATATCTTATAGAATGCTATCACAGGAGTATCTTTGGGCATCTTATTGTTTAAACTCTGGGGAACAGATGCTTCTGTGTCCCACTGTGTAATTTTAGTTATAAACCTGCAACTCACAGGCTTAATTTATTATGTTGTCATTGACTTGAATTTACTGGCACTGGTCTGTGTGTGTGAGAATAACATTTTTTAAAGTTTTATTAAGGACTAATTCTACTCAGTTGTTTTGCACTTCAAAATAACTTAACGTGATAACATATTCATTATTAACTGGAGATTTAATTTTAGAATGTGTTTCAGACTGTGAGTCTTGTGGTTATTATATTTTTCATGCTTTGTCTATGTGCACTTTTTATGGTGAATTTTCTTGTTTAATGCCTTTTGGTTGTAGTTTCTTTTTGGAAATGGAGCCAAAATGCTTAGGAATGGTAATTTTTAAAAGGGTGACAGTTTTTATTTGGAAGAAAATACTGCTAAAAGGACAAAGCAAGTGTAAATCATATTTAAGTTGATTTCAGCGATGTAACTTAGGAACAGGTCTTGTTGGTTCTTCTAGGAAAGGGAACTTCCCTGCTGCTACAGCCTGACATAAATTCCAAGAGTGTAGTATTGTGGTACAATTTGAAGGATCATAATCTCAGGAGAGGAGGGGACAATTCTGAGTGTTTTAGCTGCCAGGGCATTTGGAATTTGGGGAACAGGCATACTGCAGTTTTCTGTGAGGTAACTGTTCTGTGGGTAGCTTTTTGTTCAGTACAGTTTGCTGCCTGCACAAAGGTGAAGAAAAAGAAGTGATAGTACCACAAAATTAAACTGATACTTTATCTGAAGCAGAAGAATGTTATGCATTACTAAAGACAATATTTGTTCTGCTCTAGGCCATTTTCACATATATGTAAAAAAGCTCTATTAAAAAGTTATATAACCTGCTGCTCTAGAGAAGACTACAGTGAGCTTGGAGGTGATTAGGTTTGGGGGTTATTTTGAAGCAGATTTAGAAACTGCAATAGGACTTGCATTTGCTGACTACATGTCTGGTGTGGGGATTGGAAGGGGCAGCTTCATATTTCTGATATGCTGAATCTGATAAAATACCATGGATCTTATGCTTTGTTAATGGCTTTCCAATTAAAGTCAAAGAAATGAAATACACCTGACTCACCAGAATTTAAGAATATGTTCCATCATGTAGACCTGAGAAGGCTGTTTTGGAGGATTAGAATGCCATTTTAAGCTATGTGTAGTATTTATGTGCACCTTTTAAAATTATTCTTAGCTGAGATAGGTAACTTTCTGATGAACAAATAAAATATCACCTGGGAATATACATTTTTCATTTTTTTTCCTCAGATATTTGTGTTATGTTCATTACTAAAATGGAAGGTGGAGATATGCAGGTAAGTATTTGTCACTGTTGTGGAGGACTGATTTCAGTGATAGCACATTCTGAGAGCTTATTGACTGGTGTAAGTCTTGTTATGGCAGAGACTCCCATTAGTAACAGCATCAGAAAATCTGGTATCTGGTCATATTTTTAAGGGATATTTATATACTGTGGTTCACAATGATTTGGGTCAGCTACTAAAACGTATTTTTGATTTTCTGACTTTGAAAATGTATTTTGCAGTCCTAACATCCTTAATGTCACCTGGTGTATCTCAGCTGGGTTCAGTGCAGCTACATGAATTTATATGAGGTAAGGATGTGGTCCAGTGAAAGAATGCATGTGGGCATCTTTGAATGTGCAAATCTAAATTTCATCTAAATTACTCTAAATTCACCCTTATGGGAGGAGATAACACTTTTTATGCTTTGTTACGATTGAGTTTATTTCTGCTGTTTGCAGAAATCTTACCTCAAGGGTGAGTGCCTCACAGTGTGCACGTATCAGTGTCTTGTACTCCAGTTTACTAATTTAACAGCTCATGAATCAGACTGCACTGCTCAGCACTCCACTGTGCTTCTGATAATTAATCAGATATGGCTCTAATTACTGACTTTCAGCAGAACTTAATTGTGGTCATCTGTAACATCATCTATTATTGACATATTGCAGGAATATAGGCAACAGAAAAAGAAGTTGCTGGAATTTTCTAATGAAAGTTATAATGATTTTTCCACCATAAAACCTGTGTTTTAAGTGTGGCCTCCTTGTTTGGAGATATGTACCCTCATATCTCTAGCCACATGATGCACCATATTATTTGTTACGTTGCTTATAAAAAAAGATACCTGCCTGCCCCGGGCAGAGCACACAGCCTCAGAAACATTCACGAGAAGGAACCATCCATAGTTATTGTAGAAAATGAGAATATGCTGTGTCTTGTCTTCTTCAAACCTTATTCTTTAAGACATAGTTTTCATCATTAAAAAAATACCTACGTTCCAAAGAAGCAAACCTTCACAGTCTCTGGTCAGAACAGTTTTCTTTTGCTTCCGTTACTTATGAGTTTTGAAGACGGGCAGCAATTATGACAGGAGATGTGTTATTTACAGATTAGAAGTATAAAAAAGGTAGTGTCTGTCATGTTAGGTGGAAAGCAGAAATAAGAGATATGTTTACAGAGTTTACTGACTTTTCAAAAATCAAATATTCTTTCTTTTTAAAACCAATTATATTTTAAAAATTAATTGAGTTATTATACTCTTAGAATAATTCCAAAATGATCAATAGAGGACTGACTGAGATGGTGACAAAAACCATGTAACAAACCAGACAGTTTTCACTAATAGTGGCAGCATGAATTTTTGTAAATATTTTCTGTATCTCTTTGTGTGGAGAAACAGAACTTGTCGATGCTCTCCCAATTAATATCAAAGTAGACATTTATTTCTGAGCTAGTACTTCCTGTATGCTGTGATGGTATAGATACTCATCTGATACTTTACTAGGGTTACAGGGATACACAGTTCTTCTAGTTTGAGAAACAGTGGGTATACTGCTCTTTGTTAAGTTCGTCTGTTATTTTAATTTTTTTTTTTTTTTAGGGTGGAGTTTTAGTGTTTTGATATCAGGATGAAGAGCAGGATACCTCTCATTCTTCTAGCTTGTGGCTCCTTTAACCCCATCACAAACATGCCTATGCGTTTATTTGAGCTGGCTAGAGATCACCTGCATCAAACAGGTCAGTAAGGTCTTGTTAGGACCAGACATAGATGGTGCTTTACAGTGAAAAGTAAGGAAGATTTTTTTTAACACACAATAGATAAGGTGTCACTTTACAGATGGCTTATTTTTAGTATTGGTTTTGATCATTGAGTAATAAGCTTTCTTGGCATATTCAAAATAGAAAGTGCAGCATTACCTTTTCCTTTGAATCAGTACATAACAAGTATCAAAATGAACATACATGCAGTTAAACTGAAAGTTTTATCCGCAGTTTTATGATCATGTTAATGGAACAGACTGAGCCTTGTGAAAGAGTAAGCATAATGATTTTGAAACTGAGAAGAAACATTTATGTTCAAATTCATGCTTTTATCATAAATTGGGTTTTGATTTGGAGAAGTGTTACAGCTATCAGTTTTGAAAGCTGAGTGAAACTGCAGATAAGATGAACTGTTAATTATTTGTTACCTGTCTCCACTAAGAGGTACAAGTTACCTCCCCTAACAAAAACAATTCCCTCATAAAGGAGATCAGAAAAGCTATATGTCAGCAGGATAGAAAGTTTTGGGAATAAAGGAGAAAGGTGGGTAACAACAAAGTCTTGAGAAAGGATCAGGAAAGGTACTGAGTAGAATTGAACTCTAAGCTTGATCAACTACTTAGTTGCTGAGGCTTTTTTTTTTCTTTCTGGCGGCTAAAATATACACATGTTTATGGGAGGGCTTGGAAGGGAATAGTTGATTGAACCCTGACAAAGAAGGCGGTTCAGTGGGAACCCAAACAGAATGTAATAATAGAAAGGAATTCAGCTGTCAAATTGTAAGGAGGCAGGGGGAGAATCTTGTAAACCACTGATACTACTGTGCAGTAAAAGCAGCAACTACCTATTCACCATAAACAGAATAATTTGAAGAGAAAGAATTACACAACTGGCTCTGAGGGCTGCCTCTGAGAGTTTCTTTTGTAACTGTAAAATGATTTTATTGCTTATGCAGGACTGGAAATAAAGAGTTAAAAAAAGGAGCTTGAATTGGCTTTCCTCGCTGTAATTTTTAACTGCTTCTGCTGCCCAGGTGTGAAAGGAGTAGAAAGGCAATGGGAGACCAATTGGTAATTGAGTTTAAGTCGTATGCTATAGTCCAGTAACTTATTTCTTTACCTTGAAAGAAGAATTGAACTGGGAAATGAATTATGATTCTGTCTGAATCACAGTTAATAGTCTGGTCTGCTCCAGGGTCTGCGTAGCAAGGTTCTACCCCTTACCCGGAGCAGTTTACTTAAACAACTCTAGTGAAAATCATATTAGAATTTAATTTTTGAGAGGCTGATGTGAAAGTTGTGCATTACACTCTACATCTCTACCATCAGTGCATAGCTGTGGATGTGGCTTGCCTTTGGCTTCTTAGTTAATGTTTGGAGTCTTACTCATATCATTCCTTCATGCATTAAAGAGGACTTCATTTGTGTCTGGGTTGCCTACAGTGCAACTTCAACAGTGTAAAGTGCCTACACTGCACTTTCAGAATGCTTAACCTGCAAAACAAGAATGTCTGCAAACCAAGAATCTTCACTTAGCTTGTGGAACCTTAACCCATCCCAAGCAGAAGCAGCTTTATTTCCAGTAAATAGATATGTATAGATACATGCAAATCTTTCTTGCTATGGTGAAGACAGGTTCTCAAGCAGAAGGAGATGGCAAGATGCTATAAAAATGTAAAAATGCTCAATTTGGGATGCCTGTTCTATGGGAGAACTATTCCCACCCAGGAAATGAACTGGTCATTCTACCAGGTTTTTAGTCCTGTTTCTGCTTCTCCAGTTACCTGGGAAAGGAGGGGAGAAACTGGGCTTTATAATTTTGAGAATTGCCACTAGTTGCTGACAGGGAGCTGTTAGTGGGGCTGGAGGACAGTGGCTACATGTGACTAAAGCTTGTTTGAAGTGAGGTAGTGGTCTGCCATATTCACATTGATACATATCTGACTGACAACAATGCACTTCCCTGCTAACATGCACACTGAATGCCTGAAAAAGGAACCAGCATGAGTGAAGAATTAAGTAGTGTGAGGGGCAATGTTTCCTAGGCTCTGAGAGTGGCTTACTTCTGGTGCTACTTAAGTATTTCTGCTCAGTTGTAAATTGGCCAGAAACAATGAATTGTGCAGTAGCCTCTGGCTGGAGTTGACTTTGCAGTCAGTCACATCATTCCTAACAGAAAAATCTATCCCTGATGTGCATCCTGACTGACATATCCAGTAATTCTGTCTGCCAGCTTTTTGCACATCACTTTAGTTTCAGATGCTGTCTAATGTTATTTTTCATACATCCCTATTTGAAGTAGGGAATTTTATTGGATTTCTGATACTTCACACAGTATCTGAAGTTTTTAAATGAAATTGGTGTAGCTGTGTGTGACTAAATAATGATTTCTCATCTGGATTTTTGTCTCTGCTCCTGTGAGTATGACTGTCTACATTGTCTCACACAGACAGAATATTCTCAGATTAAACTTTTTGTTTAAAATTGTTCCTCTGAACAGTGACAAATGCCTTTCCAGTCTGTTAATACCTAATGCCAAATGCTTTTACTTCTTTTGATTGCATTTCTTCTTCGATCATGAAGTCCAAAGAAATAGTACTAGACTCAGCCTATATAAGATGTTCAAAGCCTTTGTTGCCAAGTATTGACATTGCAGAATAGTTTATATGTCCAGGGTTCTGGGTAGGGCCAAAAGGGATAGAGGACAATAAGTTATCTTATGAAAACTTGGGAAAGATGCAATGCAGTCAGTGGGTTTGTCACAAGCAGAGCTGGGCAGTAGAGCTGAGAAGTCCAAGGAATAAATAGTTGCTAACACGCCTTAGGAATTTGAAGTTCATGTTGTTCAAGGGCTGCATCAGATTAAAATGTTCTGATAACTTCAAGAAAGGGGTAGAAATGGATTGTTACAGAAAGTCAGCTTAGAAGTACAGACTTGTTGTTTTCTTCCTGTAATTCTGATAACTGGAGTTTGAAAACAACACAAACTATCCCTGGCTTGATCCTACTGCTTTGGTAGTGTGTATAGAAATACAGATACGTGCTTGGAATAGGAATAGGATCAGATCAGCAGTAGTTACTTACTACATACACAAGAAATATTGACAGACATTAGATAAATTTAACAACATAAATAATGAAAAGGAAACAAATATTTGAATATTTTTTTTTGGCAAAATTTGCAGCAGCTGAACTAAAGCAGTACTTGAATAAAATTGTATTGGGCTCTACCCTTGAAAGGCACGTAAAGAGGGATGAATTTGTGGCTTAGCATTCAGAAGGAATGAAAGCTACAGAGTGCACTTGCAGAGGTGCAAATTGAAGCAGCAAAAGCATAAATCTTAAGACATCTCTAGATATACCATATCCCTAAAGAAAATGTTCCTATTGCATAAAACTCAGTTTTCTGAATACCATTATCAGTCATATAGTTTAGGTCCTAGTCTATTTCTGAATTTAAGGAATTCTTTTCTAAATAGAAGAAACATAGGCATCTTTCTGTTCTACAAGTTTTCGTGTATTTTAAAACCCAGTGGAATAAGGGATGCACATCCCCAGCTTTCAGTGGTACCTGGGTTATGCTCTGTATTTAACTCAGGACTCCCACTCATCTGTTTTGTAGCATCTCTGAGGAGAAGCAAGTCATATTACATGGCCGAAGTCAGCTTGGGTGAGAACGTTTCAGAATAAGGTGTCCTGTGAGAAGAGGTACACTACTTTGTTATTCACCTTCTTACTCTCAAGATGATTGTTTCAGCCATTTCTGGAGGAAATACTCATTTTCATAGCTGACAGGAAACTGCCTTTCCTTCTTTTTGTCTAAATCCAGTGAGATAGAAGTGAAATTATATTTTGAGGTCTTGATATGGAATGTTTATCTTAGTTGTGGTGTGTAGAGATCATTCAGCACTTACTTGAGAACTGATCATTGTACATGCTTAGTTACTCAGCTGTTGGGGAAGGGCTCCTGAAATTGCAATGTATTGGAGTGGCTGTCTGACTACAGAGGGAAATCTCCATCTTCAGGCCCTGTAGTTCACTCAGCCAGGTGGATATGATTTATCTTTGTCTAGGTACTCATGGCATTGTCACTACAGTTTCTGCACACCTTATGTAATTCAGTGAATGCATCTTTCAAGCACTCAGAAGTGGTGAAGGTAAAGTCATCCATCCCATGGAAAGCATCCTAAAAGACTGTCAATTGCTGCTCTGATGTATTTGTTGTTTATGCTGACTTCAATGCAATAATTGCTGCAGTGTTTACTCCTTTCATTTTCCTTCTGTTGACTTCCCTTAACAGAAGGTGACTGCACAGAAATTAAAAGTCTTGAATATTTTCTTTTTTTCTTTTTTCTTTTTCGTGCTTGGAAATCTCTACATGCGTGTAAGGGAAGGTAAGATAGGATGGTACCTTTTTGATATTCATTCTATAAATAGTTTGAACAACAATGTTTGGGATTAGTTGTATCTAATCATTAGGTGTGGTTGGTTTTTTGTTTTTTTTTTTTCTCCTACATGGTACCAATCCCTCCCTCTACGCCAGTTAATTATAACCTATAAATAAAATTAAGATTTTGATTTAAATGGAACAATGAAAAACCCTTGTCTTGTTTTTTGTAGCATGAGTAAGCTGAGTTCTGGAAGGATAACTTAATTTCTTCTGGGTTCAAGGGAAACCATTACTTCAAGATGAACTTCATAATGAGATTTTAATGTATGTGTTGAGACACATAAAAGGCTGATGAAATAATCCAGTTAAGTAACTATATTCCTAAAAGCAAGTTGTTTCAGTGAAGAGATGAAAACTTATAATAATGCAAGCTCTTGTTGCATTTTAGCTAAAACATGAGATTGTATTCTTACTGTTTTCTTTTGTTACTTTAAGTGGTAGAAGCCTGATTTTTCTCTTCCATTTGATTTCATTTCTGCTCTCAAATGAGCTGATATCTCATCAGAAGTTCTTGTTTCATTGGATTTGTTCAATGTGATTTTTATGTCAGGCTACAGACCGGAGTCTTTACAGCTCCTAAGGATATGGAAGAGTTGCCATAATTCTTACCTAGCTTAATCTCCCAGTTTTAATTTTTATATTTAATATATTAATTTAAAATATAAGGGAACAATTTATATCTGTAGAAATTGAAATGGGGAAAAGTAAATTACTGTGTAAGAAGAAACTTCAGTAAGGGCAACTTATTAATCAATTAAAGCTGTTATTCCTTTCCCCTTAAATGAGAATTTGTTAAAGGATTGTATATGTTCAGAGTATCAGAATAACTGTTTCATATTTGCATGTTTCTGGAAAATTCCATTTTTCTCTATTGAGAAAAGATATTTCTCAATATTCTCTGTTTCTCTATTCTCTATTTCTGTCTTTTTCTAGTGACAACTTGGCCTATAACAATGATGTTTTAAAACAGCATAGCTTGGACTGACATTCTAACAGGAGACAAGCCTATAAAGCTCATTGAATTTTAAGGCTGTCCAACTCACTTAAGTTCTTTTGAAAATGTTACCCTGTTACATCCAAATAAATGTGTAGTTACTAAGCTGTCATTGTAGAATATTAAATTGTTGTGTGCCAGTATCAGAAAGTATGAGTCCAAGGGTATAATTTTCATTACAAAGCGATAGAGAACATGTTCTGCATTCTTTTAAGTTTTTTTGTTGAAACAATTGAATTAGGAAAAAGTAAGTTTTACCCTTTCAGTATCATATTTATCGTAGTTATTTAAAATGCATGTGTTACATTAGAGATCATTTTGCTTCATTTCTGTTAATTTGAAACACCCTTTCTCTTATCTCATTCTTAAAAGGGATACAGCTCATACCAGTGCTTCAGTTCCCTGTTGATTTATTAAAATAAGATCTACATTTTTGTTTCCTAATTTGCAACCAAAACAGCACAGTTTAACAAAAAGTTCTTGTGTTAATGGTTACGTTATGTAACAGTAGGAGAAAAATATGGGCATGTTTTCAAATTTAATTAGCATGATCAGCCAGATAGAAGGGGTCATTAGTAGCTGTTAAGCTGATGTTTGGACCATAGTGCTGTAAGTCTCCTTGTAGATGCCATTAGCCCCACTTTGTTTTGGAAAGTTCTGATCTGTCTGATTGGCATTAATCCCATCTGTAGTAATGTGCTATCATTCTTGTTTTATCACAATGAACAGAGGAAGTGATTTTAATAAGTAACAAGCATCAGGTGCTTAAAAACAAAGTACTGGTCAGTCATCCATTACTCTGGCTATATCAGAGCTGTACTTACTGGAGTATAAATCTTAATTATATCTATAAATTTTGATAGTTTGCCTCAGGAATTATAAACATCTCTACTTGCCTGGAAGTCATATGTTCATCTACTTTTCATTTTCAGTCTTCTAATGGGATAAACAATGATTGTGAACAGTTCACAGAAAAGCTAGTAGGCTGCTTTTAATTTTTTTGTAATTGCTGTTTCTGTATTAAAAATAAAACACAGATTAAGTTGTTCATAGGCTCTTGTAACTTGGAAATTAACTATGATTTGAAGGTGGACTAGATAAGCTCCCAAGGTCCCATCCACCCTACATCATCAAGATTCTGTGGAGATAACTTTTTTTTTTTTTTTTTTTCCCAAAAGGAAGGTATCAGGTGATTGAAGGCATAGTGTCTCCTGTTAATGATGACTATGGAAAGAAAGGTTTGGTTTCAGCAGGGCACCGAATAGCAATGGCTAAACTAGCACTGGAGACATCTGATTGGATTCGAGTTGATCCATGGGAGAGTGAGCAGGAGACATGGACAGAGACAGTAAAAGTTTTAAGGTAATTAGGGTTTTTTTCCCTGTCTTTAAGAAGTTACTGATTGCCAAAAATCTCAATATGAAAGCAAATAATAAAGAGAGCTCTTCCTATACAAAACCATGCATAAGCATACCCTACTTGCTTACAAAACAACTTGTTCAAGCTTTTTAGTTCTGTTTTTGTTTCACTGAACATAGACATCCAGTTGCTTCTTGTGCCCATTCCCTACAGCCAGCAGAACAGACTAAGCAATGCTGCCCTGTATTTGCAGAAAACTCATACTATTTTCTATATCCACATTTGAATGTTCCAGTGTGAGAACTCAGCAAAAGGTCTGTCCTGCAGTATTGGTTGGGTATGGGATTTTTCTCCTCAACTTCAATTCTGTAAAACTATTTTCCTCCAGAGAAGCAGCCACAAATCTTACAGGTCAGGTGATCCTGCTTACAAAGGCTTTGATCTTGCACAGCTTGAGCTGAAATGAGTAATACTTGCAAGATTTGTAAATAGTAAATCCCCTTCAGAGTCCTTTAGGATAAGAAGCACAGCAAATAAAACCTCTATGTGCAATTTTCTACTCAGGGGAAGTAGCATCAATGAAGTATGAACAATCAAGCTTCCTGTGTGCCTAGAAAGTGAGCCTCTACTTTTATAAATAAATTTACATAATGTTAAAATAGATGGCTGTTCAGGACAGAAATGAACATAAATAGGTTTTTTTTCCCAAATAGTGACCTATACTAATGAGCTAAACCAGTGTCCTAATCTAATCTAGAACCTTACCAAGTATAAATAGGCAATGGCTTATTGTGGAGTTGTTCTTCACATCTGTTGGAGGTTAATCTATAGATTGTTCCTTAGTAAAAGAACCAAGAACCAACTGCTTCCTTCAGTATAGGTTCCTTCAGGTAGGAAACTTTTGTACCAAGAAAGAGATTTTGCTCTTTCAAGGCAAAGGCAAGAAATATTCTTGTACCTAAGCATCTCTTCATATCAGTATTCTGAATTGTACAGTTACCTGCAGTAGGACACTGTGTCCTGAGACACATCAGTGGCCTTTTCCTAAAGTACTTTTTTTACCCGAATGTGATGAAAATGTCATATTTCATAAAAATCTGTGGATTTTGCAGAGCCTCTGAAGTAGTTATGATATGAAAGAATTTTAAGCAGCAAAGTTCATATCCCACTTGTGATGCTGTTCCTGACAGTTGCCTGTTATATTGAGTATGGAAATTTTGAAGACTATCTCAAGGCTTCTTTTCAGAGAGGAGGAGGGAACATGATAATTTCCCACTTGGCTGCTGTTCCTGAATGTACTTCCTAGACAAGAAAAGAGTGTTTTCAGTAACCAAAGAACTATGTTAATTCCTCTTGATTAATCATGTTGTAGATATACTATGAATTAGTTTAGCAATGGCAAATATCTGTCTTCCCCAAATCTGGTTTAATTGTGCTTGGGATTTAATTACATAGTCAAAACTTCAGACACAGTTCAGAAAATGCTTGATAAACTGACAGATTTGTTTGTCCTTTTTAGTGTATCTTAAAGTAATGTAATCTTCTCTGACCCAACACCTGAAGCTCCTGCTGAACAGACCTTTTGGCAGTTATAATGTTTGCAGTGCTTGTAATGTTTTGCAGTGAGCCCTTTGCCAAAAATTCTTATTTTTGAATCAGGGCTTAATATGAGCCCACAATACAAAGTTAGTGTAATTGACTATGCATAGCATCAGCCTGGTTACATCAAGGCAGGATTTAAAATAGAAATGTAGGAAGGTGCAGGCCAAGCTACTGCTACCTACTCTCTGCTCCCATATGGCCCTCACCTCTTGCTATGCAGTTTCTTTAGCTGATGGCTAAACATCAAAAATGACTGGAGGTAGTTACACAGCCTGTCTAGGTGTCTCTTCTTGACACCTGTGCAACTTAGTCCTGTGGCTAAAGGTATTTGCATCATTTGAGAAATCCCTAAACTATAAAGTCATTATATAGCCAGAGATTCAAAGGTTTCTCCATGGCTTTATACACGTCCTGATTTCAGACTGTACTTTGTCCTCATAATCTTTGCTTTGATACAGTTACATGAGACCTGCTGGCCCCCTTGGCCATGGCTGTACTAGACAGAGATGGGACACTGGCTTGAGTCTGAGTCTGTCCTGTTTACCCATGAGCTTGTTTCATGAAATGATTTTGGCTTGTGCCAATGTGAATGATTCCTAAGCATAGCTCAGGGTGGTGCAAGTGGTGCCTATTCTGAACAGGCAAGGCCATGCTGATTGAGAGGAAGGGTGTTAATAAATTTGGATCTGAGATAGGTACTTCCCCTAGACTTGCCACTAGACTGAGGTAATAGTAGCAGCATTGGTGCAGCAGTCATCAGGAGCAGCAAAAGAATAAAGCAGTAGAAACCTGGAAAAACTTGCCTGCCTTTGTGGGACTGAACTCAGAAAAATTAGAAGCATAACAGATGTCAGAAATCTTATGAGAATTGCATATATTGAGTTTCTCAGGATTGTGATTATTTTAATTAAAAATGAAAGGGAAAATCACAAGGTGAAAACTCAGGGAACATATTTTTGTGGGGAAGAGGATGAGAGAGAAGAATGTCTGCCCCTGAAAGCTCAGCACATTAGAGAAACATCTACATGAGAGGTTGTATTTAATAAAAAAATTAAATGTAGTGACTGAAGTGTGATTTCATGCTGTTTCCTGAAAAAAAACTCCACTGTGTTTTAAATGTAATGTTGCTACTAAAATGGCTATAATGTTAGAATTTTAAAAAGAAATTGAAAACCAGAATGCCACTATGGAGATTGCTTGTGAATTCTGCAAAATGTTAACTACACTGATGTTAAGCTCACAGTAGAATGAATATGCTAAATTCTTAACAAATTGTATTCAAATCCAAAGTGCATAAAAGCAGACTGTGTTCTTGAATCTGAAAGTGCCAGGTAATCGCTTTGTGCATCTCTGAGAGGATTACCTCACACACAGGCCTTTATTTTAAATGCAGGCACCATTACAATGAATCACTCAGATTGTTCTGGTCCAAGAAGGAATTAATGGAAAACAAACAGTCCACAGAAAGATCTACAGAGCACTCAGGTTGGTTCAGAACTGTAAACACAACTCTTTGTTTATCCTTGAAAATAATACAGCTTTACCAGTCTAGTCTAAGTGATGAAAAAGTTGAACATAGTAGTAAGTTTTGAGCTACTTGCCAAAAATAAAAGCAAACCATGCCAAATGACAGCACAACTGCTGGTGCAGTTCCTTCATAATAACTTCCACACAGGCAGGAGAATTACTTTGGTGTTGTATTAATTTTTGGTTTTATAAGCATTCCCTTCAAAAACCCCTCACCTTCTCAACAATTCACAGATCACAAGTTAGCAAAGTATCCTTGAAAGGAGAAGGACACGTTTTTCTCATTAGTATAGAAGATGTGAGGATGCTGGAAATATATTTGGAAAAATGCCAGCCTTTTTGTCAAGCCTGCTATCTATTAATTTAGTAACCTAGTAACCTAGAGCTGCAATGTGTGTACAGCCAGAGAAAACCCATCAATACCATAAAAGCTGTGGGGTAATATTAGCTCTGATGCAGCTTGAGACACAGAGCACTGTTTGGTTGTGGAGGCTGCTGTTAAGTTTAAAAAAGCAAACTGTGACATAAAACCCTCTGGTAAGGCTCTGGAAAGCAGGGGATTGGAAACAGTCTAAATGTGGAACTGAGGACAGGCAACTGGAAAGGAAGAGTAGAATCTGTGAGTGGAAAGACAAGAAGATTGGAACTGGCATGAGGAAATAGATGGTTAGAGGACAGCTTGAAAGGGACAAGCAGAAAAGATCAGCTTCCTCATGGTAGAGCTTCCAGGAGTGTGTGAATGCAGAGGTTCTTGGTGTCTCACCATTTTCAGAAGTATCAGAAGTATCTAGGACATTCTTTCAGAGTTTAATACTCTTGTAGTCCAGACAGGGATCAGAGACAACTTTTGCAGGTGTTTCTGCTCTAGCTCAAGTGTCAGAGATGAGACCATTGAACTAAAGGTTCCAATGTCATAGATTTGGGAATCAAAATAAAATTTACTGGGTGGTTTGTGGGGGAGGAATGTATTACAAAAAAATCACATTCCTACCACATACACTAATTAAAACTGTAAAATAGCCAGAATTATATTTTCAACTATGTGGGCAGTCTATGATGATTCTATCAGGCTTGAATGTGTCAAGATGGCCTTTTCCCATACAGCCCCCTTCTGTAGTAACACTGCACTCAGATCTTGGGAAGGAGATCCCTTCTGATCCTCTCTCTTTATGGAGAGGATCAGAAGGTATGCAGTGAGGGGTGTAAGAAGAGAAGAAATGCTTGCTGGAATGAACTCAATGGTATATACTGAACCTCTGCAAAACTGAGTCCCTTCAGGCACTTCAGGTATACTTTTCAAGCATCATCACTGGGATGTTTGGAGAAAAAAAAACAAACCTGGAATAAGGGTGCATTATTTAAATAAAAAAAATAAGAAAGCACTGATTTAAAACCAATTTTAAGTATAAACTAACTAGAAATTAATCAAATAGAGAAATCTCTCATTTTCTCTTGTCTTTACAGTTCTACCAGAGTTAAAGCTGCTCTGTGGGGCAGATTTTCTACAGACTTTTAGGACACCCAACCTGTGGAAGGAAGAACACATCAGAGAAATTGTGGAAAAGTTTGGTTTGGTCTGTATTAGCCGTGCTGGCTCTGATCCTGCTCAGTATATCCGTGAATCAGACCTTTTAACTGAATTTCAGCACAATATTTTTCTAGTGAAAGAATGGATTCGGAATGAAATCAGTGCAACACAGATACGTTATGCCTTGTGCAGAGGGTTAAGTGTAAAATATCTCATACCAGATTCTGTTATATCCTACATTGCACACCACAATATCTACACAGAAGAGAGTGAGCGGAAGAATGAAGGTGACCTCCTTCAGCCTCTGAAGTTGCACAACACAAGAATAAACCCACTAAATGACTGATGTCTGGATGGAATGTTTGGAGGGGACTGACTTGGTGTTTTTTCATGTTAAGTTCTTGAGAAAGTTGTTTCTTGTTAATGTACATCTGTCCAAAATATTTTTAATTCGTGGTGTTTAGAGTTTGTTGGTTTGTGTGTGGTAGTACTTAAGCAAATTGGGGTGTTCAGCTGCATAACTTAAAGTATATAAGAAACAGCTTCCTTGTGAAAATAAATAAATAGCTTAACAGTAAATATTAATCTCCTGTATTACTCAAGGTTCAAACATAGTACTTGAATTGTGACTCTGTAAACCTATAGCCATTTTTAGCATGAAGAGGCCTTACTGTTCTGAAGCAACAAAATTAACCATAACTTTCTTTTTATCTCTATATATTACTGCTAAACTTTGACTTTTTAGGACCCTGAATAACTTTTTATGTTTTGGCATAAAGAGATGGAAATAAGTCTTTCTTATGTGCAAGCACTTAAAATGCATGCACTATTCATGTCACTTTTAAGCCTCCAGACTCACAAATGACAGGCAGTCCTCATTCCCAGATTTAAAGTGAATTTCTTTGCTTTTCTGATCCAGAGACTTTTATAAGACTAAGTAATTGCTCTGGACTAGCTAACATATTCAGGAGGAACTTCAGCTGTACCACTGGAAAAGACACAGTGAAAAATAAGTGAATGTAACTAGGAGGCTGCCTGAATATTTGAACCCTAATGTTACCCAGAAATATCTATTATTTTATATGTTGGTTGCCTATGCTGATGATCTCATGTTTGACAGCAGAAACCTTTATAGAAAATAGGATACCTGTAAAGTGCTTATGTGTCACTTAAATTAACTGAAAGCATGCATTCAGTAGTTATTTGGCATTTATCAATACATAGAATTAACCACTTCTTAATACTTGTTTCCACCTAACTGGTTCTTCATGAGCTGCCAGTTGGTCAAACAGCTTCCACTGGTAGTTCTCTAGATTTAGGAGCTTGTGGGAAATGCTACATTAAGGGCAGACAGATTGCTTTACTGAAAGACTCTGTATGATTATTTTCTGAAAAGAGAACATAAACTAGAATAAAACATAGACATAAAACAGCTAGAACATGTTCAAGAACAGATTTGCCTCACAAAATGTACAGGACAAGCACTTGCATAGCTTTGGCTAATATCCTAAACTAAGGCTATTCAAAAGGTGTTCTTTTTCTCAATGGCATGAAAAACAGAGTAATATGGTTAAATAGATCTTCAGATGATCAGCACCCTTACAAAAGTTATGTGGAAGGGGAATATTTCATTCTGTTTAAATCAAGTCATCCTATTGTCATTAGAAATCTCAATGGTTCAGCCTTGTGGAAGGATTTAAAAGCAACACTTCAACAGTAATCAGCTTAGGAGGACTTGCATAGCTACATGGTCCAAAAAAGAGATAAAAGAAACCAGAGTTTGAACTTGCCCCAAAGAAAGGCAGTGAACTGTGTGGTGCAGGATCCACACACTGTGCTGAGACTTCGATTTTGACAACGATCTAAATTAGGGATGCCTGCAGATTTCAATGGTTACTGGAAAATGGTCAGCAATGACAATTTTGAGGAGTATCTGAAAGCACTGGGTAAGGTTCTCTTCATGTTTCTTTAATAAATAATGCTGTCTAGATAATTCTATGTTTTCTTGTATAAACATAAATTTTTTGTGAGAAATACGTTTTTCAGGACTGCACTTAAAGTATTGCCTCATGCAAAACTGTTTGTCTTAAGCAGCCTCTATTTTACTTTCATGAAGCTTTCATTAATAGCACCTAAGGTATAGAGCTTGAAGAGGAAAGTGGCAGATTTCAAACATTAAGAAACAACCACAATTTGAGAGTGACATTTTCATATGTAACAAGGAGACAATAATGTACTTAATGCAATTTTGTGTGTTGCATTTCATGTAAATTGCTAGTATTTTTGTAGAAATACTGAAGGCCTTATTAACAGACAAATACAAATAACATTGTATTTATGGATACACATATGGATACATTTGAGGATTCCACATAATTAGGAAATGAAGACATTAACTTACTTCATTTAGAAAAAGTAGATTATGGACTTTTTACTGATGAGAAAGCTGGTCTGAAAGATGTGGGCATGTATTTCTCTGGGTTCATTTTGTTTCTCCCAAGAGCTACAAGATCCTTTTTGTGATAGACTTTTCTGGATTAAATTAATTCTTTTTCTTTTTCAGATGTAAATGTTGCTGTAAGAAAAATAGCTAACTTGCTAAAACCTGACAAAGAAATCCTTCAGAATGGGGATCATATGATCATTAAAACGCTAAGCACTTTCAGGAACTACATCATGGAATTTGATGTAGGAAAGGAGTTTGAGGAGGATTTAGCTGGAGTGGATGATCGCAAATGCATGGTAAGAATTAGAACTGTAACAACTGGGGGGAAAAAAAAGCATATTAATAATTTGAGGGGTTTCACAGACCACATCTGTTAACCCGAATTCCTAAAATTATTTCTGTACTTTTGCTGAGATGTGAACAGTTTTCGGCGTGCTGTTACATTAAAGGAAAGCTAATTTTAATCAGGAGCACGAAAAAATTATCAGTGAATGAATAGTTACTTTAATAAATAATACATATAAATAATAGCTTTAATAGAAGTTGCTAAACTAAACTGTGATGTTATTTTAAAATGACAGATTCAGACGTTCAGAATCTCTTCAATGAGTAATATTTTGAAAAATAGGAAGAACACTTATTGTAGGGTCAGGCACTGTTCCTCATGTCTCAGAATGGCCAAGTGCTTAGAAATTGCAGCTCTTCTTTCTTATTCTTGTTCCTGTGCTCCTTCCTTCCTGAATATATTAGAACAGATATGTTAATTAGCCCACTGGAACAAGTCTTACTGCAGTCAATAAGCAAACAATGAGAACTCTGCCTTATGAGGTCTTTTGCTTGCCAGAGAGACAATATTTTCTAACTAATGACTGATAAATACCAATTAACAGGGGAAACACTTGAGAATGATACGTACTTTCCTGTTAGTTTGAAAGCATGACATCTGCAATATCCTATAGTGAAGAAGTTGATAAGCAAAAGAAAATTACCTCAGGAGGGACTGTAGAGGAAAAGACACATAAAAGAGAATTAATGTGTTTCCATTCTTAGAAAGACAGTGCCATTTAAAACCAATACTGTTCTCCAATCCTAGGATATGCAAATTTGCTCTTTCATTGGTGATGGCAGAAAAAGGAAAGATGGTGAAGATGAGAAATAAAGGATAGGTAGCTAGTGAGTCCCTCAACAAGCATGATAGAGTGCAGAATACAAAATCCATGGAAGGGATAAGCGATGTGTTGTGTATGGAAAAGTATCCCAATGTCATAATGCAGTTTTGGCTGCTGGAAGGCTCTTAATCAGGAAGGGAGGTTCAGAGCAACCTAACAATTATGAGCCTAAAGAAAGACTTAGATTTAGGTGGCTAAAATGTCTGTCAAAGGTAGCAAATTTTAAAATACCTGCTCAAGCACTAAAAATGTCTGAAGTCCTCAGTGTTTGAGTCATTGAAGTACTGTTCATGAGTGTACAGAACTGTCTCCATCTAAGCATATTACTATTATAAGTTTAAAAGCCATTAAACTCCATCTGAGGGAGGACTGAAACACCCTCGATGTGGCAGAAAGAATTGTGCTCGGAGGCTGTCTAGCATGTATCTGCAATGAGTTCTTAGAAAATGGATCAGACAACCATGGTGCTGAAAAATCAGATTCAGGAGATATGCTGGGACCCTTGCTTGGCAAAGCACTTTAGCCCAAATCTGAGAGCTGTGTCAGGCAAAATTGCAACACTGTTGTGTTAAGCAACAAAATCACTCCAGTGGTCCAGAAAGTGTCTTGTGACAGAAGGGTCTTGGAGAAGATACAAGAGATTCTGGACCACTCCCTGAGTGGTGTTATGAAGAAAACCACCATAAAAGCAAGGTTGAATAGCATTCTTGGTACGTTTTTTTCTCATCTATTGCTTGTGAAATTGCAACCCTAAATGGCTTTGTCTTTAATAGGCTGTTTAATGGGAGAGAGAGTGAATCTCAATTACTGTTATTTAGATTGTGGACTAAATAACTGCCCAAGTTTTATTCAAGTAGTTCAGTGTATGAAAAGTACAAAGTAACATGGATAAGCCAAATAGTACAGTAAGCATTATATAGCAGAGCAATCATCAGACTAGCAAAAATAAGCTTAGATGTAATTATAGATATTTTTTTCTTTTAATGAAGAATATATCACATAACTAGAGGTAAGATCAGTTTAAATCATATTAGAGTGGTGAACAGGATAGATCTTGCATATACTTCACTAAAACTGTGTTCACCTTTCAGTTGTAAATCATGTCCTTGAGTCAGCTGGGGTAGAGTACAACTATGTGTGATGTGTAAAGACTAAAAAGTTTTGCTGATGTTTATTTTAGAAGCCAAAAGTTCGACAGTAGGAATTGATACACCTGTAATAGTATAGGGCCCCTCCCTCATTTCAGTAAGGATTTTTTCATTTTTATGACTGGTCACTCCTGGAAGCCTGTCTGAACTTTCAGCAATGTTGAGTTAACTGAGCTGGATAAACCTTAGCAATCTCAGTTTGTCCTTTTTTTACAATTGCAATTTGCAGTTTCTCTGTTCTGTAAAATCAGAGACGAGGATAGTTGAGCACACAGATGTGTGGACACAGGAGAGATCACTAATCACAGCACAGGGCACTCCTGAGAAGGCAATTGATAGTCAGTACATTCTAGGCAGTACTGAAGCCCTGTATGGATAAGCTGCAGCACAACCTGTCATGCTTCTTCTGGAGCCTTTCCCCAGCACTTTTATCTCCTAGATAAAAGATAAATAAAAGTTTCTCTGTTTGACAAGTAAGTGAAATATATGTGTATGCAATTTTAATCATATTGAAGATTTAGGGCTATTAAAACTTGGCTGTTTGAACTACATAGGTAGAATGAAAGTTTATATATGCTTCTGAAGATGTAAAAGATGCTTCTGCATCTTTTATTCTTTGCAAATATTACCAGATGCACAATAGATGGTGTAGAAAGAAGCTTAGGACATTAATATTGTAGTCCATTATTTCTCATATGATGTAAAGTTTGAATCAGACCATGTGGTAAAGTTTCTAGTACTCTGAAGGCTTTGTTCATGGTTTTAATTGGTAGAAGATACCCGATATATAGTGTCCATAGACGGAAGTTTAAAGTGGACAACTATGACTTTGGTATTTCCTGAACTATTTAATCCTCCTGTCTTCATTCTCAGTGAAGCTCCAGTCTCATAATGAAATTTCTTTAATTTTAAAAGTAAATTCTATAATCTCTAGTTGTGATTAACATACAGAGTGTTTCAGGTATTTTACTGAAACCTTGTTTCATGCATATAAACTGCTGTGGAAAAAATTAATTGTGCACAAAAGAGGCAGGACCTTATTGAAACAACAATTAAAATCATCTCCAAAAGTATGTGCCATTCACCAGCAGATAATTTTGCCTCCCTTTTTCAGTTACAAACAGTGAAGTTGAAGAAACATCTGCAATATAAAGTATATACTGCTAAACATAAGAATGGTACAGGATCTATTACTAAATAGAGAAGTTAGCCTTATGTAGCTTCACAGTATATTTGGATAGTACATTTGTCAAAAGTTTATTAAAAAATTTAACAGAAAAAACTTAAGAGGCTGAAACAAAGACTGAAGTTTCATGTTCTGAGTCTGCACTCAAATGAATCAAAGCAGATTGAGAATGAGATAGCTCAGATAGAAAAATCTTTCCCCCAAATTTTTAGTTTTGCAATAATTTGCTGCTAAAGTCAGATAAAGATTTTGTATTGCAATTTTTCTCTGCTTTAAGCATTTGAACGAGACTGACTTGCTTTAGCTCACACTATCCACACTATCTCTTTTTACAGAGGCTAAGGGCAAATGATCTGTTTAAAAACATCAAGGAATATTTTGTGTTCTAAATATAGAGTAGCAGAACTTTATAGGATAACTAAAAACCGTTGGTTGCATTAGAATTGAGTATTTAGATAAGCAAGTGAAGCATGCTTCAGGAATTCAGAGCCTTGTACTCTTTGGTAATTTTCTTGGATTGAAGCAGGAAAGGAAATGGCAAGTTCTGGGGTCTGGTAAACAGATAAAAAAGCAAGAATTTGTAACTGAAGGTGGGATATCATACCTATTAACCATTTAGTTAAACAAAACAGAATACAAGCAGAATATAAACATGGGTAAGTTGTCAAATTCTTGTTTACGATTCTGTTATTGGAAGTAAAATAGCATTTAGTCACAGTTAAGGCTTGCTGGGGTAGAATAGGGGAATTGGGGAACTGTAGAATTCATCAGATCTATCATACATCTTACCAGATGAAGTATCTTCCTCAAAATATATCGTTGCTTAGCATTTAAGTCTGCCACTTAAGGATTGTTCGTAGGCATGTGACCAATCATTCTGTCACCCAAACCAGTGCTAGTTACATGTGCCATATCCTAGTGAAAGGAGGACAGTTGCTTGAAACCATTCTTGCCTCTGTTTTAAATAGCAAACATGCCTAATGTGAAAATGATTGCTATCTATATTCAGGAAAAATGCAAAGAAGTTTAGTCTTTCTGGACATAATTTCATTCATACTTTTGCAAGGTCAGAATAAAGGTCTGTTATAAAATCTCATGGCTCACGAAGCTTATTTAACTGTTTAGACAGGGTTCCTCTGTTCCACAAATAGAATTCACAGCTGTTAATCTAGTTTAGAGTATTGGAATGAAGAACTGGTGCCAGAAAAACAACAGCCAACAAACAACATTCCAGTCTTGAAATTTCAGTAGGGATCCCCTACAGGGTGAGGAGACTCAAAATAAATTATACCTCTCTTGGAAGATGCAAGATGAGCTGTTTATCTTTACTTGATTCCTCTGATTCAACTGGTTTGTTTCTTTGCCTCTTCAAAATCTGTCCTTTTCTTTTTGTTTTTTAATTATTTTCTTATCTGCCTTGTTGGAACAAGCATTTTTCTAGAAAGGCTGTAGCTGGGAGGTCTCTACATCATTGTGTGTATGTGCCAGTCTTCTCTCCAATCTAGTGCCCACTCTATGCAGTACAGTAAATTCCTCAGCTTCTCATTGGAATAATCTCTGAATTTTATGGAGTTTTAATTTAATTAAGTAGTCTTCATGTAGCTTTCTGTTGCTAGTTCTGACCTTTTACAAACTGCTGTCCCCAAGTGAGAAAATAGACCTCCAGTTAAATCTTCTGAGGCTCCCAGGGTCCAATTCCTGGAATTGTCTCAGGCTCTTTGAAGCTCTGTGCCTCACTACAGAAGAGCTCTCTCCTTTTTTCTGCCTTGATTCACACTGTGCTCTTTTGGCATTACTACTTATTACCTATAAGTGATATGCTCAGCACATATGTAGGGTGATATCAAATGAGATCTCTAGACTCTTTTGCCATGTAATTTAGGATGTCATTAACTTCAGATTTTGCAGTGCTGGATTCCTGACCAAAACCCGAGACTGATCAGAAGCTTTGAGCTAGTTAGCCACAAAACCACTGCTAACATGCTGAAGCTCTGCAGGAGAGGGGTTTTTTGGTGAGCTTAGCATTTCAGCTTTTTGTGAATCCTGAAATGCTTAGAGAATAACGAATGCAGAAAGTGTAATCAGAAAGAATCAGCTGAAAACCTGAGAACTAGGCTTACCAAATCCAATTTTGAATGACAGACCATTAGTGATATGTACAATTGCATCTTGCTAAAGTTACATGGAGAATAATTCAATTATTCACATTAATTTAAACAGTAAACCTCTTAGAATTGATTCTGTGAATTAAATGTGCTGTGTTGTACTTTTTTGCTGGCACAGGATATACACACGTCTTCCTAGTTTTGTATTATTTCTATACAATTTCATTTCAGTAAGAAAAAAATACAACATCCCTAAAAAATAAAATACTATGCACTGTCCAAATGAATGTTTCTACTTCTCCCACATACTGTGATCTGCTTGGCCTGGAGCTTTGGTGCATTTACTTTCCTACTCCTTGGAACATTTCATTGCTTTTCTTCATTGCTTTTGTGAGCAAAGATTTTTTAAAAGGAATTTGAACATTTAAGATCTGATCCTATCTGACAGCAGCTTACCCTTTGGTCTATAATTTGTCAATCCAATCCTAAACCCCTTTGCAATGGAGATGCTGACAATCATAGGAGCAAAATACTGCTTCTAGAAGCATCTACAATGAACTATTAAGCTTATCAGTCTGGTACAGAATGCCCACATTATAACCAGCTTGTCTTTTAGGAACAATCTGACAAAGTTTTTAATGACATGAACATATTTCAGAGTCCTGTAGCTGCAGGTACCTATTATGAGACATCACATCTGCCAGCCTCACAAGCAGCTGAGAAGTTATTTCCAATAAGTTAACTTTGGGAGTTCTGCTGCTGCAAGGCTAAAAAGAGATTGATGAAATGGGAGATGAGATTCGTAAAGCTTTCTGCTGGGTTGAACTGAAGTTAAAAAGGGAAGGAAAAGTCAGTATAGACTTTACCATTCAACTTAGCTACAGGATGGCTAAATACGTACAGACTTTTCAACACAGAGAGAGATAAAAATCCAGGAATCTTACTACTGTTTTTTTCTCTTGGGTTCATTTTGTTTTCTTAGGATTTTATCTGTCACCAACCTGCCTGATGCAGATTTGATGAGATTAAAGGGATTACAGGATGGAGAGATGACAAACCTAGTGGTTGTAGCCCTCCTGTTAGGAGTGTGCAGCATGCTGTATGCAGAATGCCATAGTAATGACTACAACGTTAAAGAATTCCCTTTCCAACTTGCATTAGATTTTGTCTGTGATAACATTAGTTTATTCCATCAGCACATCATTTGATTAAAATTTCCCTTACAAACTGCCTACCAGGCGCTTTATATCACTTCGATACATGGAAAGAGGTTCTACTTATGATGAAAGATGAAAAAGGTTCCTCTTGAGACATTATTAAATATCTGGTTGGATATATTGCCATGTTTGACTAGGGATTCTAGGATATTTTCTTTGGTGTTATTTTAAACACAATACAGGACACACCTCAGATTGGATTTTCCTATGTCATTTGACCCAAACAGTTTACAAATGACTGATCATTCTCATAAGCAGAGATTGAGGTAGAGTCCCAGATAAACAGTGCAGCTATAGAGCATTGCAGTCATTTGCTGCATCATAATATAGAGACAGCATTCTGAAGGGAAGGAGAAGAAAAATCTTGGTACTGCTGTGTTTCTCCCACAGATGGGAAAAACGTAACATATTTTTGATGAAAGGTGGTAGCTGCAAGTCATATTTGTAAATGAAATGTAAATGCAAAAAAAAAATCTAGCATTACCAAAAATGTTCATGGACTACTAAAAAAAAGAAAAAGGTATTTTCTTTCATTGACCTATAAAACACACTATGTATTTTCAGCTGCATAGCACATGACACAAGCAAGCACACTAGGAAAACCAATATGGGGATGAGAAATATTGCACCGAGTCAAAATCAAATGATGTTTTTTGACCTCATTGAAAAATGCAAAGTTTGGTTACTATTGCAGTAAATTACAGAAATCAGTATCTCTGTCTGTGGGTCAATATGATCTGCCACTAGAAGCTGGTTAGAAATTCAGAGAAAAGTTAAAATGAGGCAAGCCACACTCTTATTTATCTCTATTAACTTGTGCTCCTTCAGTGTTTTAATTGCACTGTCAAGTAACTGCATTAATCACTATTTTCTGTTGAAGTTTTGTTCAGAATTACCTGCATTTGACCTAAGTATGCATCTTAGATTTAAGTATGATCAATTAGTAAGTAAGTAAAACTTAATCTTGCTTATGTAGAACCAGATTACACTCTACCTAGTTGAAAGGAATAAATGAGGTGTTCCATTAAACCTAGAAGTAGTGTAAGATGTTCGAAAATGCAGGAGCCTTCAGTGTTACAGAAATACTATGTTTCAGTCTGGTTGGTTCTGTTGACATGAGGAAACTGCAGCTTCCCACTGTCCTCAGAGTTTTTCTGCTTCTGACTTGTGGAGAAGTCTTGTCTACTTCTAACTTGTGAAGGAAGATGAAGAACAGGAACTGTCTGCCTGGGGATGCTGTGCTCACCAAGCTCTGGCAAGGATTTTCAGCCCTTACAGATAGGAGACAGTAGCTCAGCTTCTGTAATCAGGCAAACCTTAGCCAATGCTATTATCATAATGGTGGAAAGCAAGGTTAATTATAAAAGCCTACTATTCTAAGAGAAGATGCTTTATATAAAAGGTAAAGCATTTCTTTATCTTGATGTGTGTGCCACGAGAGAAAAACAGCAACCTTTAGTTTGTACAGGAACATTAAGTTCATACACAATTACCTTGCTAGTCCTTTCAAGTGCTTGACTCCTAATTATACAGTGGTGATATCCTGATCCAGTCATTAAAAATAAATCTTTGCTCTTCTATACCACAAAAGAAATACTACTTACCATCATTTGTCTTACAGTGGTATTTCAGAATATTATGTTCTGACTCAAATATTTAGAAGTGGTCTAATTGCTGTATCTTAGCTGTCAATAAAAGGTGGACTATAAGCAGCAGCTGATGCAATTTATAGGAGCTATAGCAACACCAACCTCACCTAATACTCAGTGTGTCCCCCTATAGGGACTTGTGGAATGGAAGAACTTCTTTCAGGCTGAGTTAATAGAGAAGTTTCTATCTTCCCTATCAGATGTGTCTTTTACTATATAAGATATTAGAGATTGACCTAAAGAAAAAGAAGATAAAAATGCTACTGATTAAGCTTATTGTAGCAAAGTGTTTTTGCCTGCTAACAAAGAACAGGACATTATGTTCTCCTGCAATATATTCTGTCTTTTATAAGCTTCCTTGCAAAGTAACCACGTACAAATATTAAAAGCTGTATGGCTTACTCATACCCCTTCAGTATTTATATTTCTCAAATAGAAGGTTTAGAGTGATAACCAAGTATAATGGCTGTTAAAACAGCTTGATGAACAGTGTGTGGTATCATACTCTTTGTGGTTATCACCAAATTGCCAAAATAATGTTCCTTTTCTGATATATTAATCTTTTAGAATCATAAAAAATTCTTAACTTATAAATTAAACATTTTTCATTTTCACTAGTATTGTTTCTTCTATCTCCAACTGGATGTCTACAGATTCAGAACAGATACAGAGGACTTACATGATGATGGCCCGTTTACCCAAATGGGCTGTTCTTTCCTGTGTTGGTGTTCTGTACATGAAAATGATACGGCTTTTAAAAAATGTTATTTACTACATGCTTTAAATACATCACTTTACAAGAGTGAACAGAATAGTTTCTGAGAGCATTTTCTCTATCAGAGAAATTTTTAGCAAGGACACGTGAGTTTTCAGAGACATGAGTCTCTTTCAGAGAGCCCATATGGTACACTGACTCTATGGGATCAAAGACACTGTCTTGCCTTTGCTGTCACTCTTTCTAGTAATTCATTTCCATGCTTGTTTATTCTAAAGCTTCCCAGGGGTGGAGTCTGACGACTGGACTTACTTCGAGATGGTGGCTATCATGGTTATCATTTAAGAATTAATTGTTTGTGACATACAGAAATTAAATAAATAGGACTGCAGAGTTCCTGAATGTTGAACTGCTTCTAGTTCCCAAAATGGCAAGTGTGGGATGACTTCTTTTCTTAGAAACTACACAGCATGGATGCAATAAGTTTTCCTTCAGGTCACAGATTCAGATTCACAAATCAGAATTTATCTTTTCTGCATATATGAGTGCATATACAGCCAGTGGCTGAAGACTTTTACAAATTCCAAATTTAGTCCTCAGACTTGCTTCAAACAATCTGGTTTAAAAGCCAGGTGCCAATGTTGATTTTAAACTATCCTTATGGAGCACAAATTGTCACTGCTCTTCTTTCCCCTTCCTCTAGATATGTTACAGAGTATTGCTTCTCTTTATTTTAGGGAGACAAGTAAGGCAAATTGTCAGTAAAGACTGAGCAGATTAACAAGCTGTAGGATGCACCTTCATACATGGAGGTAGTTTTATGAATCAAGTGCTACTGAACTAATCAGGGCAGCATCAATATTCACAGAAGTGCTACGTTGAACCCTGCAGTGTTTTACTCACTCTTACTCTGCCAGTCTTGCTCCAGCAGTTCCCCAGCTAGAGTTACACAAAGCAGAATGCTGGCAAAGCTACCAGTTTGCTGATGCTTCCAAACCACTCTGCTAGATGACAGGAAGCAGATTAAGACATGGGGAAAAAAGCTCAGGACTTAATAGCCTTGTTCATCCATAGCTGTCGGTAGGTGGGTGCCTTTTTTTCCAGTAGAGCAACTGGGGAATCCTTCTTATAGTGGAAAAAACAAACTGAATCTTGAGTTTTCAGATCCTTCTGCAAATACAGTATTAGGCTGCACATCCCTTCTGCTGCAAAATTTGTCTGCAGGGAAAATGGAGTGTGCTCTTACACAATTATTTTTTATGGTTTTTTTTCCTTGCATTTAAACAGCTTTACCTAAACCTTCCAAATTTTGACAGGTAATTGAGCAGCAACTTTCTATTTAAGTTAATTTCTTTTGTAGCTATACTTAGTGTTACAATATTCTACAATTATTTTTTTTTATTAGATACATTAATCATTTATTATATTAGAGAGAGGTTTTGCTGTAATAATAATAGCAGACAATACTACAGTAACACTGAATGCTCCTCTTTTGTTAGACCACAGTATCTTGGGATGGAGATAAACTTCTTTGTGTACAGAATGGAGAAAAAGAAGGTCGTGGTTGGACCCAGTGGATTGAAGGAGATGAAATGCACCTGGTAAGATGATGTTTTGAATGCCACTCTGTTCAAATGGTTAGATGTGATGCAGCAGGCTGTGAGCTATGTTATCTTGGGTTACTTTGACATAATGCTGTTATTGGTGTAGCATTTGACTTGTTTCTAAACCAACAATTTCCTTTGGAGCCATTATGCTTTTATGACCCTTACAAAGACTGCCTGATTTCAAGGCAGTGCTCTTTCTGTGTGAACTGTCTATCCAGCCATACCAGTTTGAAATATTTACACTGAGGAAGACATGTAACAGAATGTCCTTCCCATTGTCTGTGAAATAAGCAGTATGGGAGCCAGTGAAATCATGCAACCAACAAGCCATAAAGGAAAAACACAGCATTGTTCTTTTAAAATAATTACAGGCCAGAATACATTATAGCATAGAGAACTAAAACAGCAATGAATTTTTTGAAATGTCATGTTCTTTCACATCATAATTTTTATCTTTCCAAGTTAACAGGATCTGAAAGAAGATGCCTATTCTTTTCTCACACAGCTCTCTATAGCACCCTCCCTCTCTCATTAGTGTGGGTAGAAGGCAGTTCTGCTGAGACAATAAAATCCAACCTCCATTTCTGTTTACTATTTACTGCTATTAGCATTCAGAAGTCTAAATGAATGTTCTCTAAATATTCAAATCAGTAGCAGAGTTATGAAATCTTTGCAAAAGCACCCCAAAGCCCTTATCACTAAACAATTTTCACGAAGTACTGGATGTCCCAGACACCAGATTGGAAAAGGAATGTATATGACATTTCTTACCAGCTGGACTACATGCTTGATACAATGCGGGTAGAAAGAAGGTTCCTGTGTAAGTTATCCTTTTATAGCTGAGGCCATGGGCTCACTGGAAGTAGAGCAGAAGCAATAAAAAGGATGCTCTAGAATTTCCTCTGTATACATATTCCATCTATCGAGATAAAATCACACTGCCTCCAGCTTCACAACAGTTGGTGCCCTGACACCAAGCATCAGCCCTTTGAGGTTCTCTGCTGGCAATCAGATTGCAATTAGCCATACAGTGTATGGTCTAAGAGTTCAATTTACACCTTGCTGCACCCTATCATACCCATTTGTACATTCATCTGCACATACATGAAGCACTATTACCAGTTGCTCCTGGATTTCACTGTATTGGCATCCTGGTTTTTGTGCCTTGCCCGCTCCACAGTCATTATCTCTTCCTGTTTCCTGTCCTCAACAATAATTTATTTAGCTCTAATTTCTGTTACCCTTACTCTGATTCATGGACCTCCAGGCCAGACCACTTTCTACACTCAGCCCTGTCAGGAGTTTAAATTTATAAGTCATAAATTCTTATGCAGTTGCTGAAACATATGTTTCTGATGACACTTAAGGTACCCCAGGGTAACGTGACTGACCTGAGGCTGCTTTTTCAGAAGGCTGTGAAGAGTTCTGCAGCATCCCTTGCCAGTTTTTGCAGGCATCCATGCACTTGTTGGCACTCCTACAATTTATCACAATCTGTCTCTCATGCACACAACAGTCAGTATGAAATTACTTCATACAGAGGAAGTAACCAAGTATTTTAGAGGCCAGTCCCCAATATTTCCATTTTGCCACTTTTTTTATTTAGTGAAACTTTAAAAGATGTCCTCCTTTTTCTCTGAATCCTTGTTAATGTAACACTTTCCATTAAACATACAGTAAGAGTTAAAATTTGCATCTTGTCCTGTACTCTGGAGAATCCTTTGATACAATGGGCAGTTACCTCTAAAAAATTGATACTTCGATACCTTTATGATCCAATTGAACTTTACACAATGAGCCAAGTGTTAATTTAATTTTTCCCACAGTTCTGTAGAGAGCAGTACCACATCCTTTAGCAGTTTATTGCCCCCTATTTTCTCCATTTCATTCTATGGTCTGTACTTTGTAGTTCTTTATCCTCCTTAGATTCTACTTTATGTGAGTGACTTATTCGACCATTCTCCATTTCCTTCTGAGTTTTATTGCCCTTTTCTGTTGTATTGATTGCTTCTGCTCTGTAGGTTTTTGTCACTGTCAGCAGCTCTCCTAGCCCTTATTGCACATCCTTTGTTTGAGGTTACCTATACAGAGTTGAACAAAAGAAGTTCTAGCTAAAATCACTGTGTCTGTGTGCTTGTTTCATCAATTCACAATGAAGTACTTTCTGTTCCTAGGGACTAGCAACATATGCCACTAAGGTAATTGACTTAGTGGTTTTGTTTAATATGTTATTTTATCAAAGTCCTCCATAAGAAAATGTGCATCACTTCCCAGGAAACTCTACCTCCTGTTTCCTCAAAATATTCTGATGGCTTTATTAAAAAGTCTATCTTGGAACAGAAAGTAAATCCCTTCTGCTAGGTCATAAACTTGGTCTTTACATCTCTTCAGATTTCTACACCTTTTTTCGTCTTCCCTCACAACTAGTCAACACCTCCACACATCCCCATACATACTGGGTGCATTCTCAGGCCTGACTTAAATAGCTTCAGTAATGGAGATTAAACTGCATTTTTTGTGAGATTAGGTAAAAGCCATGAAATCTCACAAATTAGCTCCCAAGATAAAAACATCACTGCAACTGCTAATGCACAGTTCCTGATGATCCAATATAGGGATTTTTTGAAAAGGAACAGCAGGCAGCATCAGGCAGCCACCATGGTCACGTTGAGTCAAAACTCAGCTCTGTGCTGTGATTTATAAACGTAGATCAAATCTTCTGTACAGAACTACCTGTGCTTTTCTAGCCATGATCATTGTGTTGCTAGAGTGGACTTTCAGCTGATTTCTGCTTTTGTAAGTTTGAACTTTCATCCACATACAGATTCAGAACTAGTTATAAAAAGCCATCCCCAAATACCTGCTTTGTGTGTCCAAAACAGAGAATTGCCCCTTCACATACCTAATCAGTTGCCTACACAGAAAATAGAGAATAATGCATCAGGAGCATATTTGGGCCTTTAAGATCTAAAATCCCAAAACAGTATCTCTTACTTCACCTTTCACCAAGAAACAATCCCAAACCATCTGTTTTAGGATTAAAAACAGGCTAAAATATATACAAGCTAACCAATCTAATTTTTTAGAAACTTTTGGATACGAATTAGGCTGGGCATACATATGAATTTATCATGTATGTGTCCTATGTAAAAGTTCTATTTTAAATTATTTTCTCTTCCTAGGAAATAAGAGTGTGTGGAGTCAAGTGTAAGCAGGTCTTTAAGAAGGTACAGTGAGCCTACTGCTGATACAGAAGTGAAGAACAAATCTCCAAATATCAGTAATGAGCAAACACAGCCATGAAGATCACATTAAAACTGCATAGTTAGAATAAAGTATTTTAACAAATAATTTTAAAGAAATAACTGCAAGTAAGACTGTTTTTAGAATTTCCAATTAAAGATAGTAAATGCTATTAACTGTGTGTACTGTAATTCTTGAAAACAGTGAAATAGGACTGTTTGCTATAAAATAAGATACTGAAGTTTAAGACTCTCTAAGTTAATTTTTAGTTACAGTGGAAATCTCACTTCCATAGTATTAGTAAGGAGCTTTCATGTAGTCTGGTTTTCAAATGCTGAACTGTATTTGTAGGAAAGCAAATGAGTCCTGCTATATGTGTCTTACACTTATATCTTGATTTCACTGAAGCCAGTGAGAATTTTACCATCAGCTCCAGTGGAGCAGTACTTCCCTGAAAGTATTCTACCAAAAATAAAAATCTGATTTCTCAAAGTAAGTAAAGACATAGATCAGTAGTCTGTAAAACCAGTACTTACAGAAGCATGGCCAATGGTCAATTATTTCCTAAGTGCTATAACCAATATCTGCCCACTCAGGTTTTTTTCTTATTCTGAAGAAACTAATAATAAGATCAGTGCTAGAATTTGCATATAACTGTACACCCACCACACAGAAGATATGACTAGCAGTACTTGTAAAATATGATGTACAGATGATTTTACAACCCCTCATAGCCCTCATGTTCTCATGCAGTCTGAATGCATAACAAAGCATTGGCCTAGCAGTTTGCAATGCTGATGTAATCCCCAGCCATAGTAAGAGTAATTTGCAAACAAAATTAACAGAGTTCAGTCTATTAACACACCAGATCTATAGCTAGCACCACCACTTCACATCAGGTTCAGAAAACACGAGTGCCTGGTTGGATCAGCCTTTTAGCACATGACACAGTATTCCAAGTGTGTCTTGTATCAACTCTTCTTAGCCATTTTAAGAGACTTAATCTTAATTCTCTCTTGAAAGAGAGACTTTCTTTGGGTATTTCAACCTGACTAAATATATTTTGAGAGTGTATTTTATGTGCTGTAATGGACATGTAATCCAATTTTGTGAAATTTTCTGTTTGTCTTTACATCAGAAAGTACACAGAAAATATTATCCAGGAAGACCAAAGCATCCCTATGCAATAAACAGGCAAAATTGCTCCCTCACCTTGTGAATTCTTGTGTTTTAACTGGTGACAGTTAAGTATGATGAAACGGTTGTGGTGGAGGAAAAAGATCAGAAACCCCTGTATCTCAGGTTAAAAATACTGCTCTGCTTAAGTGAAATTGCAAATCACTGTCTACTTCAAATGTTATTTATGACCTTACCCAAGGTTGGGGATATCCCAGTTGCTAAATTTCAGTGCATCAGTCATTTTTTTTTCCTTGAAAGATTATTGGACACAGAAACCTTCAAACTTCTAAGTTACTGATTTCATAACCAGGCACAACCTCCAGATATGTCTCCACTCAGCATCCCCAAGGAAGTCAAGAAACAATGGAAAATAAGGAATCAACTCAAACTTCTCATTTATAACAGATCTTAACTTTTTCAGGCCACCTGTATTTTCCTTATCATGTGAAAATCAAAACTACACAATAAAGAGAAGTTTCACACCACTATCCACAGTTCAACTTTGCATAATTCTTACTGTTCATCACTGACTTTTTTGAAATGCAGTTTTCCTTCAATAGCACTTGGCAGTTCATAACCCTTAATTCTAATTTTTGCCTGGAGCTCCCTGCAGTTCTGTGTAACATTCACAGACTCTTTTTGCAGAAGTTTGTAACTGGATCAATTAACATCTATCTAAGTAAATCCAATTGTTAAAAACTATTATTATTGTAATCAAACAGACAGCTTTTCCCCTTTGGGTCGTTTGGTACAGGGGCAAATTTGGCACTGTACTAATAACTAATGGTTTATCTACCAAAAGCAGTGTAATGTGCTTCTAATTATGGAGAAGAGGTAAGCTCAAGAAGTACTTCCACAGCTGACATATGTAAACCACAGGAACTTCAGAAATATTTAACTTTGAGTACATTCTCTTCAAATCATCTCAATTGCTTGTCATTATAATTGTAACCTCTTATCTCTACTGTAGCAACCATTTCTCTTGGAAGGGAAATTATATTCATTCACTGCTGCCCTGATGATGCTCTTCAAATAATGTGTATAAAATTAGCCGTGCTATTTCCATAAATCTTTAACAACTTGTTATCATAAAATGTAATTTAAAAATTTCTCCATAGAAGAGTTGGTCACTGAAGGCATAACATTCAACCATTGCTTACCAAACATTAGCCTCCATGACTACTTTTAAAGCTACTTAGTAGCCAAGACCTTAACAATGAATTCATATCCAGATTTGCTTACTACTCAGGAACTGAACTTCACATTAATTTTATTGATCTTCCATGGACTTTTAGCTATGGTTTGCCAATACGAACCCTGTATTTTTGCACTACTGCATTATTTCCAGGTAATGGATAGTTTTAATTTTGTAAGGAAAGACCAGTGCTTGGATAAATAGAAAGGTTAAAAAAAAGTGCATTTTACCATTTCTAAAAGTTAATTCCAGTCTTAATAGTCTGCTCAATACAGAAAACTCTAGGTGACAAAAGCCGAAGAAGAAATTAAGGTAAATGTGTTCCATAAGTATAATTGTTCTGCTGCTTCTGTTCCTGCAGTCTGAGATTTTGTGTTCATTTTCTAGTTGAGTGTGACCTTCTGAAGATGACTGGGGAACAAACTGCCACATTTTATAGTTTTGTGCCTTTTCAGTGGGGTCATGCACAGAAAGAATCCATACTTGCTGACTTTGTATCACATGAAGGCATGTTGTGCATATGAATTTTTAGCATTATGAAAGAATTAGAAAGATAAACATTTTTTAGCAAGCATGGTGGAGCAGAGCAAAATTCAGAGCCTTAAAGTTCAGGATGGCTAAATGTTCTGTGCAAACAGAAGCAGCACTATATAATACAGCTGTGAGCAACCTGCTCAGTTTTGTTGAAGATACAGAGAGTTAAGCATTAGGGATTAACCAAACTTAACCCACATGAGTTATATTACAGTTCTATATCTGTAAGCTCACCCAAAATGTTTTGGCTAATCACCTGATTTTTCCAGGCAAAAAAAATAGGTTTGCTTTGATAATGTCAGCTTCAACCTTTTACAACACTGTTAAAACATTCTGTGCAGATCTCTTCATTATAAGCCCCTTATATGTCTGCTTCTGAAATTCATCCATAAATTTGGATTTGCATCTCTGTCTTATTCTGCTACTTTAATCCTTCCCCATAAATTCAGTTCTCTCTTTGCAGACCACAGCTTAGATGTTGAAATTTGTTACTGGGTTTTCAACATAGTGTTTACTTCAGTGACTTCCTCCTGTTTCTCTTCCCTGATGCCCTTAACTCACACACTATTCGACAATATTGCATAGTCTGAGTCAGAAGGTCCTGAATACAGCTAGTTTTCTACCAGCTTTCTTACAATTTTCTCCCTCCTCCCTTCCACCCAAATTTCATGATTGTTCCATAAATTTCTAGAACCATTTACTCCAGAAACTCCCTTCCTGTACACAACCTTTACTTTTTCCCCAGGGACTGGTCTCAGTTATTAGATCATATCCTTTCTTGCCCTCTGTCCATCAGAGGACATTCTGCTCATTTGGACAGTACACAAATTTGGAGAAGCACAGGGTGCTGCAGTAGTGGGACTCTTCATTCCACCAACTTCCAGTGCCAGACCTGGGCCAAGTACATGAACTGCTCTACCCAAAACCAACTCTCAGCTGGAGGCCACTTGGACCTTGGAAAGGCCCCAGACAGGATTCTCTGGGGAGCTACTAGTTTAGAATTGTTGTTTTCACAAAAGTCTTTCGTACAGAGTTGAAGAAAAGGCTCATGAAAGTATTTAAAAATAAAACCAAGCTTATGGTATAATTTGGAAAAGGAACTTCCTGGCTTGTGCCCAGTGCAGCAGCTATTAAATTTTCTGCTTTCATTTATGGTTAAAAACAACATCAGTGCAACAGACTGCTTGCTTGATCTCAGATCCTGGGTTATACAGTTAAAATTGGCCTCTGGACAGAATACTTGAACACAAAGCAATCACTAAGTCTTTCTATAGCAGTTGGAAATTAAAATGGAATATCTCAAGCACTGATCTGTCAAGAATTATATTTGCCAGAGTTTCATTTTTGTGAGCATAGTTGCAGTATTACATTACTTATTCCCATTTCTTGCTGCAACACCTTGTTTGTTTAGATAAAACTTTATTTTCAGTCTTCAGACTGCAGACAACAGGTAAATTGGTTGACAATTTTCTACTATCCACTGCTTAGAATGGCTCCACTGACACAAATAATAGGAATCCTAAAGCCACATGCCTCATAGCAAATATTCACAGAAGCACAGGAATACATCCAGTATAATTTTCATCAAAGTAGAGACCAAGTTTAGAAAAAAAAAGCCTGGTAGTAAAATCATAAATATACTGAATTTGTGGCTTACTTTAATCTGCTATTCATCAGAAACTTCCTTTAAGCAGGAGGCACAGGAAACAGCTAGTTTCCACTCTGAATTTGCACTTGGTGTAAAATACAGTAAGTACCAAGCTTAATTGCTGATTTACCATTAAGTTTTACACTTCTCCAAGCTATTTAGAGTTAGAGTTGTAAGCTTCCAGCCAACTTAGAAATTAATGTGTTACTGTTCTAGAATACTGGTGGAAATGTGCAGCCCATCACTGTGTGTATATTACCATCTCTGTGCAAATCAGGTATAAAAGGCCCATAAGATCAGAGGAACTGCCTAACCTTGAAGTCAACAATCTTAATGCATGGCAACCTGCTGCCCTCTGTTCTAGTACTTAAGGTAGCAGATGGTACACAATATCATCCAACCAGGTAGTTAAAGCCTAATGAGGAGAATTCCAAAGAGAATGCTTATTGAAAAACTGACAGAAAGGAGGGCCCAGGAAATTAACCAAGTTCCCAAACATCTTTAACATCACCAGGGGACAAGATAATGCTGAGTTTAGTCTCTTGAGATCCACATCACATTTTCAAATTACAGACCTTCTGGTCCACAGATATTAGGGAAATGTATTTCATTCACACATTGTGAAGACTACTCTTAATTTTTTAGAGGTAAAACAACTAGTAAGACTCTTCTTATGGCCTGACAGTTATAGGAAATACCAAATTCCCTATTTGCTAGAATTATTCATTTATTTTAAATGTCATTGCCTTAATCCAAGTTTTAAATCACTTCAGCAAGTTGTAAACGTACTTTTTTTCCTAGTACTGAACATTCTTACAGATTTAAGTAGTAAAATGTTCACAGTCTCACAGTGGACAGCAGATTAGGCAGATGAATACCCTTTTTAAAGACTATTCACAGGAATGACACTTCTAAATCCATTCTTCATCTTTTCCTCAAATGCTTTTCAGTCTAATTTAGCAATAAAGATTCAACATTTAGTGTGCCTTTTTCTTGGCATTTGTGATTGTCCCCCATCTGATCTACCCATGTCTTCACACAACAAAGCCAGGAATAACTAGGTTGTGTACATGTAACTTTCAATGATCTAAGCTAAAGCAAGGTTTTCACAGAGTAGAACATGAAAAAAGGTTTAGTAGTGTTTGAAAACCATATAATATCTGCAAATACAAAGATTGGATACAGAATTGAAACCCTTTGTACTCACGTGATCTGTTAAGAAAACAGGATGGTCTCTTAAGAGTAGGAGAGGAAAGGGTAAAAATGAGAGAGGGAAAACCAGCAGCACTAATATTTTCTAACAAGTTGATTATGTTTGATATAACAGCATAATCTATACAGATGATATTTTAATTTAGATAATGGATTGGTTTCTGTTTTATATGAATAATTCAAAATAGGCATTAATATTAGTGGAGCAAATAAGGGCATAAAACATTTATCTTAGTACTTAAAGACTGGATATTTGATATGAGTGCAAATCTAGTCTAATCTATACAAAACACATAAAAGCTCTAGGACTTCAATTTTTTGTTTTTGCATTTTCATTTTTTAATAGATGCCAAAATATTTTTCTGGCAAAAAGATAACACAAATTACCCTGATTCCATTACCTAAAGAAATATTTTAATGTTAATTGACATTAATAAATAAACTGCATTAATTAATCTTGTGACATGCCATTAGTTTTGCTACAGCATTTTGTCTTTGGGTATATTCTGTCATGCCATCTATGCAGAATAGATTGTGATTTCCTTTGTGATTTCCCCAAAGTATGACAAACATTACACCAGTGTTCTTCCAGATTTTACTGACCTGTAACTCAAGCCAGAAGATGTTTTCTTTATAATTAATACACTTTACCATATTTTTCATTCAAAAAACTCTCCAGTCACTTTTGGGATCAATGTAAACTTTTTAAAAACACAACAGCCTCTGCCAGGTGTTGAGAAAACATATCTTTTTGTATGCTTGAAAATGCTACCTGCTCTTACAATATAATTCCTCCTAAATCTTGTACTGCAAGAGGTACCAAAGCATTCGAACAGAAACAGAGTCACCAGGCTGATCCCAGTGTATAAACTTAACTAGTTTTATTCCTTGAGGCTTTTTTTTCAAAACACCAGAAGATCAGTGTTCCCATTTCAGTCAAACCAATGAAATACTCCACGGAAACACATGGACTAAGGGCCGTTTTTACAATCTAACCCATGGAAACCAGAATTGAAGTAAGCATTAAGGTTGCACTCTACATTTAAGCAACAGTCTAACTATGAAAGATGGGGAAAAAATTGCTTAGTGTCATAGATGTAAAACTTGTGTTGTAAAATAAGCATGAGCAAGTTGAATAGTAAATGCCTTATAACAAGAATTAGATTCCCAAAGGGTCTCTTATGGGACTGAGCAGTGGAGGGTAATAGTCTACTGGCATAGCATGAATTATGTGCTCCATTAGATAATCCACTTTCATCAATGTCTATCATTTGGTTGATTCTATTATATTAAATTTAAGAGACAGTAAAAAGCAAGAGTTTTGCAGTACAATATTAATAAAACTTCCTCATATGTATCATACAATAATCTATTCTTTTTTGGACAGCCTCATCTGTAATCACATAACAGATTCATGGCTATTCATCCTTTCCTCCTCTATTAGGAACCCCTTTATCTTAGAATGCTACTGATGTGGTACTGCTTTTCTATCTTAAGGATTATTTTTTTTAAGCAAATGTTTATTTAAGTAATTTACTCCCGTCTAGCAAAAGTGCTTACAAAAGTAGAGTCCTTTCAGTACTATGTGTTTTATTACCAAGGCAAGCACTAGCTAATAGTAAGTAGAAACACAAAATGCTTAAGCAGAACGGAATTTCATTCCTTCACCAATCCCTTCAGTGGGACAGCCTGAAGATAAAGTTTCTATACCATGGAGGCAGAAAAAAATTCCCTCTTTCAAGGGCCACATTGTTATTAAATGAGGGGCAGAAAGCAGGATGGGAAAAGGTGTTTGTTTATTGGTTCCACAGTTATTTGTATAATGAGACCATTTATCTTATGGTACAACACTATTCTAATGACCAATTAAATGGTCAATATTGTGACAAGGTAATTTGAAATTTAGAATATTTTACTTAAATATTCAGCTATTTGGCAGTTCAAAATTGGAGCAGAAGCATGAGCAGTCAGTCATGGGTACATAAGCTGACAGAGTAGCTAACATTTAGAACTTGTTTGTGCATGTGCAGAAATACACAGAGCATGATTATCAGAAGTAAACTGCAAAGATATGCAGTTCCTAAAAATGCTTTCTCTACATTGTGGATCAGTTTAAGAGCTTTCCTGTAACTTTTTGGCTGGCCTTTCCCCACCCCTTTCAGCTACGCAGAGCAACAGTACAGAAGTGCTGAGCTGAAATACAAGAAAAGGTGAAGAAAGATCTAAAGCATAATTGGACTGGAATTTGAAGGGTCCCTTAATGTGAAAGGTCCCTCTCTCTCCTGATACTTCCACTCAGAGCACTTCATTGCTCCCCTTCTCTAACTGTTAATAAGCATGAGTCAAGTTATGTATTCTTACCAAGACACCAATGCTTACTATCCATAACCATTACAATTTTGAACACTTATCTAATGCTGAGCATGTTAAGGGCACGCAGAAGTTAACACATTTCAGTAGTACTTCTGTGAAATGGCTGGGTGATCTTTCACTTATTCTGACAGGAAACATGCTGCCATTCTTGAAGCTGACATTTCCAAGTTTATTTTTGGAGAGGAAAAGAAGGGAAAAACACTGATTTATATCGGCAGAGCAAAGAACTTAATCAAACACACTACCAAGCAGCTCCTCCAAACACTTATTTTTAGGTACAACAATGTAGTTCACTGCCATGCAGTCAGTTCTCTGTACCGTATCACTGCACCACTGACACTTAATTGCTCAGGACTATCCCTAAAGGCAACATAAGGTCTCAAATACTACTATCTAGAAAGCTAGTTATGATTACACCTTTATTCCAAAACATATGTTCCATTTTTCAGATATAAACACACTTTCACAGTTCCTAAAAGACGCTCACAGATTATTCTGAAAGAATTCTGAAAAAAATGACTTGTGATTTTTCGACCTATTATACCCAAGAAACAGCAGAAAGTACAGAACAGTCTTTCCCTGCACTCTGCAGCAGTAATACATCATCCCAGCTTTGCCTGAGATCAGTTTCAACCAATCTCAGTCAGAGGATCTGGCTTAGGAGCTAGACAAACAAGAACAGCAAACTGGATTTCACATTGTCCTAAATGGTGCAGAAATAGATGACTCATTCTCTTTCAGTCAAAACAGAGAAGAAGCAGAACATCAGAGTTCCATAGTGAAATAGTCTCTGAACGGTCTAGTTCCAGCTCATAAGCACCAAGCTCCCAAAATAGGAATTTTCCTTGCCATCTTTTGGAACACAAAGCAAATGTCTCCCCAAAACATATGCAGGATTATATCATAGAATGGTTTTCACAATGTATGTACAATCCTTTATAATGTATTTTTCTTACACTACAAGTCTATCTAGACATGAAGACCAGAATGTCTAGACATTTCAAGTATTACATTACACAACATTCTATTTTTGTTTCCAACTCCCATCCTGATGGCATATATTTTGGACTATATTTCCAAATGTATTCTGGTGACCAAAGAAACAGGCACTTAAACTGCTGAAGATCACTAGCTGAAATTAACAAGTAATATGCACCTACGTTGTTTAACATCGTGTGGATTTTTTTTTAGGAGAGAGCTTTTTTTCCTTCTTCAGACACATAAGTGTTTTGAAAAGCTGGCCCAGTGTCATGCAGCACTTCCCACTCCAGCTTAACTCCAGGAACAGCAAGTTGCTTTCCCAGTCACATATGCCCCTGAAGCAATGGAATAGCTTTCAGTACACAAAAAAGGATCAGTTCTGATTAATCAGATTCTCTCATTAGACACCAAAGTTTTGCAGCAGAAATATCTCAGTCTTAGTGGAGGCAAATGTGGAGTCCAACTCCAATTAAAACAAATAGCATCATTCTTCTTTTAAGCCCAATGAAACTAAAAAAGACCACCAACAACAAAATAATCAGTAGCAAAATATATACAGCTTTCAATAGCAGAGCTGACCAAAGTTCCTCTACAGTTCATTTCTAAAGTATAAAGCCCCAAGACACACTAGATCACATGTCTAAATACAGGATAGCAGACTTGCCTGGTAATTTCTCCTCCTAAAAATGTCTCAGTAAGACAAAAAAGAAAAGTAATATGTATCAACAGAAAAGGACAATTATGATAAGATGTATTTCTTTTTGAAGTACAGCTCTTCTTAACTTGCTACAACTTCTTTGGAGTACATTATATGCTGTTGTGCACCATGTACATTCTGCAGGACCAAAAAAAAGTGTTCATGAGCAGCTTGAGCAAAGCAGGATTTCCTTTTCTTTGTATTACTTCCCTTCATAATGCAAGTGCTCCTTAATTTTAGAATATTCAGCCTTATAAAGCCGTATCATGGGTCATCTCAGTGCTTATCTACTGACAATTCAATCTCTTTGCACTAAAGTTATTTTCTGAAATAACCCTATTTTCATTCTTTGTTTTTCCTTGAAAGGACAGCAAAACAACCTGTAATTGCACCAAGGATTTTAGAAGGCTACTACTTTTAAGATTAATGCAAATATTTTTACTTCTTAGAATTAGGTATTGAAATTCGATCTACTGTCTGCATTGCAAATGTACTTGAATGAGATTCTGCAAGACACTGAGATCTCTACCTTGATACAAAAACTATTAAAACACAATGCTCTCCACTGACTGAAAGCTGAAGTTATGTAGATGTGCTTTCTAGATAAAAGGCAGGTTACTCAGCAGCCTGCATGGTCAGACACTAATGAAAAATGTATTAATGGAGGGAAGAGGAACAGTTTGAGGCTGCTTTTGATAAATCTGAACTTTCAAAGCATCCCATTAGAGACACAATCTATTGAGTGTTCATTTACTAGGCACTATATAAAAGATTATAAGGACAGGCTGTCTTCTTTGAAACATCAGATATCTCCGATTGCCATGCAGTAATATAACCTTTACTCACAAGTGAAGGATATGTTGTTGAACAGAGATAGCAAATCAGCCTTCAAAGGCAATGAACATATTCCAATATCTGGCAGGCATAAAGCAATTTCACAACTTTAGTAGGGCTCATATACCCTCCAACCATGTTGTACTTCACCACTGTCACTGTTACAACTTGTTATTTGAATCCTTAGGACTTGAGGCTGAAGATATAGCTGTATTAGTCAGGAGGAAGAAAAGGGACTCTTTTTTTCCCTTCTCATGCTGAATATTGTTGTAACAGACTTATTTTTTTCTACATTTAAATGCCAGTTAGTTGCAGTCTCTTGTTAACAGATCTATGTCAGGTACCAGTCCTCTGCCCCAGAAATTCATCTTTCAACTGTGAAGCAATAGAGCACAATACCCTGCTAACTAATACACTCTCTTCTCCCTGACAGGTTTGTCTTTTGCAATGTCTCTTGCAATGATAAGCATCATTCTAACAGCTACAGAGCTTATTACAAAGACTTCTTTTTATGTTTAGCAAGTTAGAAAAACTACCCAGGTAGCTCTATTTTTTACAGAAAACATTTCATTTCAGCACAGGACTTTTTTTTTATCTCACTGTCATGAGGGGAGACTCCTCATAAGGGGTCTAATGGTACTGAAGAAATACTTCCAGCTAAAGCTGTTTTTTCAATTGTTGTTGACACAGAAGCCAAAACTGACTCTTTACTTGCACAGCTTTCACACACCTGACAGTCTATGTCTATAGTCATAAAAAGGAGATACTTGTTTCCTGATCAGTTCTCTTCTCAAACCTCAGATCACTTGGGAATTCCTATACAATGAAGATGAAGCCAAAGAATGAATAACTAAAACCTCAAAAACAATCTGAAAGAGTAAACTGGGAAAAATCTCTAGAGAACAGAGTGGATACTTTCATTTTCCACTAAGTATCAATAGTTTTAGCAAGACAAAGGTAAAGGTTTTTCTGCCTTATTCATTCAGCTTTCTTAAATTATATTTGGCAAAATTCTAGCCAAGCTGTTATACTAATTATGGTGGAATACAGATATAAATTAACGTATTTATCAATTATCTATTTCAATGCAGATATCCAAGGACAATATATCAGATATATCAGATATAAATGACTCTTCCCTCTGTTTTGCATGCATGCACATCCAGTCCCTGAACCAAACTGTTATCTCTCCTCTCAGATGTCTGGGAGAAATCTTAACTTCTGCACTGTTCCCTGAGTCATATTGCTTGGCCTACCACCAGTGTCTCTTAAATTGATTATATATGTGCTTGAAGATAAATCTTGCAGTGCCAAGTATGCTGCATTTGCATTTTAGTAACACAGAGTACACTGATTCATTTAGCTACATCAGACAATATTTGGATTTCTCATATTAGGTTATTTAATATGACTATGTATTTCCATCTTCAATGCTATTTCTATCAGATAACTGCTAACTTAATGCCAGACATTCACCACAAGGACAAACAGACATCCAAATGCCACTGTTACTGCAACAAATTATTTTCTAGTAAGTTCCAGGATCCACTGGAGAATTAAACAATGGCTTTGTTTCACAAATAGGATACAGTAGAATGAAGCCAAAGCATTTCCAGCACCAGGAGTGCTGTTGTGGAGCTGGAGATGCAGGCAGAAAAGAATAACCATGCAGCACTGTGAGAGGAATCAATTTATGAGATTTACAACACAGAGCATCCCTTAATCAACAGGAAATAGAGACTTATGCTTATGTCCTAAGAGATATGCAACAACACTGGATGATAGCATTCAGTTACATCGAAGGTTTTGCTTCTGGGTTACTGAGTTAGCAATTTTTTCTAGCTACAGTAATAAAACTGGTTTATGGCAAAAAGTAAGCATTCAGAAAATAGATATACTCACCTATCTAAGAATTTCCCTAGGACTAGGATAGCAATTCTGTATCTGGCTAGTGATACAGAACTTAGTGAAAGAAAACTAACAGGCAGAATATTATTGTGGGTTTTGTATCATTCTATCTGGACCTAATTTACAGTCCTTCTGGGGAGGTGGCTTTAGGTACTTAAGGTTATCACAAGAATGGCTTCAATCTTTTTCTAAATGGCCACAGTGAATTCAACACGGGGCACTAACTGCAACAGCTGATAAGACTTCTTCTGTTCATCTGGATTCTAGAACTTCAAGCAAGATCTTTCCATCACCAAATTTTACCACTTATGAGCTATGTGAAAACTTGAGGTCTAAGATATTTGGAAGTATCCCTAGAAAGTATTCTCCAGGTGAGGTAAGAGGACTATTTCTGTTTAATGAAATTTCTTCTTCCAAATGGTATTCTAATGGACGAGGCCCTCCATTAAAATGACATTGCAGCTTTTATGGTCAGGCCTGAGCAAGCTAAAGGATATACACATTTTCTTAGCTAAATTGTGCTTGTCATAGAAGCATCAAAGAAAAAACCTCACACTGCTTTCAATAGAATCTTCTAATTCAAACCCCATCAATCAGTATTCCAGTTCAATGTCTGAGTAATGCAACCTTTACCTGACGAAGATAAGAAGTGGCAGTTGCAATTGCAGAACTTTGCCACAGAATAAATACAATTAAGTTATAGATTGCAGTGATAGATATTAATGCATAGCTCATGCAGGGAATTCAGATCCTGAAAAAATCTTTGAAGGGAAAACTTAGGCAGCACTAGGGGCAAGGACAAAGCACTTAATCTGGCTCTAGGTTTTCAGTCTTCATTAGAGTTAGCCCAGCAGGAAGCATGTTTTTCTGGATAACACAAAGGGTTATACTTGCTAATTTGTTCTGTGACTATTGACTCATTTCATGTTGTTGGCCAAACCACGTTGCTCCTTAAGTTTTTCTGATTTTAGAAAGGCAGATTTCTACTCACCTGCTTGAAGCCTGGGAATAAAGAGCACTGAATAAGTGCTCAGGGAAATTAGGGAACAATTAAATTCAGTATTCCTCATTTATTTTTAAAATCAAGGTCAGGTTTACCCATTGGCTATTGTTTCTCTACAGCATAATTTTTCATAATCCAAACCACTTTAATAAAAGTGATTTTTCAAGCAAATAAGAGCCATTGAATGATTTTGTATTATTATCAAACTCAGAAAGGTGATATTAGTGACATTGTAAAGTTTCTAAGAGCTAAGCCAAAGTCCTTAGTTAGAGAGGAGGGAAGCTTCTAATTAAGTGTGCAACACCTGCATCCAGCTCCATCAGCAAAAGCAGATGGAGTAAGAGAGATAAGAATGACAGCAGACAGCCACTGATAAAAACAAAAAGAAAAGAAAAAACAGTCAGAAAACCAATTATTTTATTTTTTAAAGAGTGATTAAAATCACAATTTTGTGCCAAACTGGCATAACTGCAAGGTGTCTGTACATCCTCACTCTTCCACAGCATTTTCAACCTGTCCTTACTGGTCCATTAACAAAACACAGATGTATTCCTCTACTGAGAGGTCAGTCAAGGAATTCTGCCTTCTCCTAGGTGTCAAAATAAAGTTTCTGCAGATTCATGTTTTGTCATATTCAGCTAAGAACTGACATTTAATAAGTGTTTAGACAACAGCCACATGAACAACTAACTTCCACACCTTCTCTGTAGTGTCCAAACCAGAATAAGCAAGCAAGCTTAAAAGCCAGAAGCCAAAACTGAAAACTTAGTCTTAGTTATACTTGGTTGTAGCAGACCTGGCAAGAAAGCTTGTAAGTCAGGAGTATCCAAGGTAATTCAGTGACATTTACTATAGGGAAAGGGCAACCATTACCAACAGGGCAATCAAATACTATTTGCTGAGTCTATTTTGCAAACAACCTTTTGATTCAGTCCAGTCCCACTGTACACATCTTTCTTACTGCTCCTGCCATGCCTTTGTAAATTCTCTGCAAGGCATCTTACCTACTGACAAGTGGATTGCCTCCCTCCAACTCACTTCTAGATGTCAGTGTGACTGCTTGTGTTTGTGTTGAACAGTGCCACAAAAGTGGTGAGATAGCACCTCTGACAGTTTTTGCAGTAGCAGCCATCACTGAATACATTTCAAATGATTAATTTTCTTAAAAATCAAAATAAACCTAGAGAGCATGTATGTGCTAACAAGTTAAAAATAATAATAGGTGTCTGTGACCATGCTGCTTCTGTCTGAATCCTTTGAGGGAATTCAGTTGGTAAGAAAAACTTATGCAGCTTGCCATATGTGTTAAAAAACAACCAAATAACTACAGGCAAAAGTCCCAGCTGTCAAGCATGAGGAGTGTAGGGGCTGATTGGGGGAGTACTAGGCAGTTTCCTCCTGTGTTATACATGCATGTTAGATAATTTAAAAGGAAAATGAAGTGAGGCAAGAACAGAGTAGGAAGCATGCTATCATCTCTTCAAAATACCATGCCCAAAATTTTAGAGAAAAATTCTGTTTGACCAGGCTCTGCTCTTTAGTGCTCCTAAAAGCACTCTCCCTGGGAAAGTGCACTACCAACTCTTTCAGATAATGTAACTTTTTTCAGCTTCCTGTATAGGATTTATCTTCTGCTAGATCTCAGATACAGTGAGAGGAATTGGAGGCAAGGAAAAAGGAAGAAAAAAGTTTTTGTTTCTTCACACACAAATGAAGACTGAAAATGTGACCTAGGCTTTTATCAAAAGTCTTTGGATTTTTCACGACTTCGTTTTATTTCTGAGGTCTTACTACTCAGCCATAAAGCTGGTCTCTGATTCAAAACCTGACACACAAGCTACGAGCTCAGAATTTTGGTTTTCAACCTACATATTGAAAAACTTGGAGGAGACACCTGTCTCTCCATATTCGTAAGGTTCAACGCATGCTATATGTGACATCCCTAGTGATTTTACTGAAAGGTCTTGAAAAGAAAGGATGCTGTGAACAAAATAATCATATTTAGTTAAAAGAGAGCACCTTTTCTTCATTTCTCCAAACTGGTAATTCAGGCATAGGAAAGAAATCTCATTTTTAGAGTTTTTCTGTATGTATGTAGTAGTTATACAATAAATACAGAGAAAATAGAATACTTTCTAAGACTTGAAGCAGATAATATATCAAAATTTTAAACTGACATGCAACAAGAGCCATATCAGTGTAACTACCAAGGCACAAACCCATAAGCATGATGAGGATACAGGGGGTCAGTGATCTGCAGACTAAGAATTATCCACATAGGGCTTTAAAAACAATTATGTTAACAGCATCTGTACTGTCTGTTGGCTCTGTATGATTTAGGAAGGCATTTGAATGGGGTAGAGGTTTTACTGCCCATCAAGATATTGATTCGTAAACTGAAAATTCTCTTTGTGGACCTTAAGAAAACACTTTTTAAAAGCTTGTGAGGCATCACAGAACTCCGTCTAGTCAATATTTCATGTTTTATTAATTCCCTACTTATCCAGTTCTTTGATTGGTTAAATTTAGTGTCTGTAAACCTCCTAGATGTGTGTTTACCTGGAAAGGCTCAAAAGAGTTATTTAAGGCTGATGGATACACATATAAATGAAGCATCATTGTGAAAACCTGTACAATTACATATATGTATGCTGTTAATTAATTATGGCTTATATGTAAAGGATGGTCTCATCATTCATTTTCTCTGGATGTGCCTAGCTCTGTATATCTGCAACAACAGAATCACCTATTTTTTTATTAGTCTTTAATGGGTGTTAATTAATTGTGCATCATCACATCATACAGTTTCAGTCACTTCTGCATCTTAGCAAAATGCCTGTTATATAGGAAGCAAAGGACTTCAGAATAAAAATCAATGAGCATGTTAAATCTCTCACCAGGAGCTTCTAGCCTGTGCTCTGACTTTAGAAGGTGATTATACACATTCAATCTGATTCATTCATCATAAAATCACCACCAGGCATTTGGAAATATAAGGTAAAACACTGAATATCTTCTTATAAATCCATCATCTTGTCTTTAGTACACTGAAGGATAACTTTCAGTTGGAAAAATAGTATGATAATACACGTAAATATTACTAAGCCTGTGCACAAGGGAACTGATGTTCCTTACACAGCTGATTTTCAGTGGATGCGAGTAGCTGCCTTGGGAACAACCACCCTTTCTTTTTCTTGTTTTTATAGAATCTTTTAATGTTTTTATTGAATGTTTTAGTATATAGTTAATTGTATAAATAATATTAATGTATAAATTAATGTGGATGCAAAGTGGAGTCTAAGAACAGAGGTACACGAAGATATGTAAAATTAAACCTATTGCATAAGTATTACATATTATCAATAGAGAATAATGATTTAAGCACAAAGACTTTGATATTTCACTTTCACTCACAGTGTTTCACCTAGAAATTCCTACAGTGATTACCAAATCCCATGAGTAAACTGGTTTCTAGACCAAGCACTACATAGTTCAGAACACAGCTACCTCCCATTGTGCATTCACACAGAGATTTACCTAACTTCAGCTTTCAGTCACTGCAGTTCCTTGAGCCTTTGTCTGCTTGAAAATGCTTTTAATAGACCCTATAGTATGTATTAAGTTAATTCTTTTGCTTCTTTTAAATTGTCTTAAATTTAGTATCACATAGAGGTATTTTAAGAACCTCAGCTGACATAACCTCTCAACTTTTTTTAGCCTTTCTTTTTTAATCTCTGCATATTTTGTCAGCATTTGTTAAATTCTATATTAAATTTCAACAAAGTGAAAACACAAAGAAGATAATACCCCCTCAGCTTACTTATTTATGAGTCAGAGTTCTACATCTTAATTCTTTTCCAGTAAAAATTTTAATAATATTCCGATCAAAATAAAACAAGAAGAGAAATGAAAGTGAGGAGTTTGGACTCCTGATCACTTCCATTGTGGCTGTAAAGCCATCTGTAAGTAATATTGACTAATTAAAGACAAAGAATTAAAAACATGAACCCATATTAATTTTATTTTAGTGCTTATTTTAAATTCTGATACAGTTCTACTGCACATTCAAATTCTCCATTCAGACACATTCTGAATGTGCTTATTTGTACAAATGAAATCTGTGCATTCCTCCACAACAATGTAATGCTGCTGGGTGAAAAATATTTTCATAGCAGCAACTGCAATGTTTCAGAGTTATTAAAAAATCAGTTCTAGGGTGGGACTGATACTAATTATAATTGGTGGGGTTCTTTATATTTGCTAAACTTGCTGTTAAATTAAAACAAAAATATGGAACAGCAGTTGGTATAACTGCAGCTATTGGTATTTAGAGATTTTGAAAATCAAAAATATCTTCCACAGAAGTATCCCCTGTTCTTCCTTGCTTTGCATTTGTTGCAAATTGAAGACTTCCATTCATTTTAAAAGAGAGTTTGTGTGTGTCAGCTCAGCAAGACACTTCATAGGGAAATGTGGCACATAGAGAGGAACACAAAAAGAGAATTCACCTTGGAAACTTTAACTGGTCTGTACAATTCACCACTGTGTTCAGAATATTTCAGAGCTATTCCATAATAGCCTGTACTTCCTTACAAAGGTCACTGTAAAATCATATCTTGTATTTCTACATCTTTCAGAGAGTGTTCCTAATCTGTCAGCTGTTAACTGAACTTTGTCAATGATGGCAAAGTTTTCTAGGATTATCACTCTAACCCTTAAACTGTATTATCTAGGAAACCATAAACCTTATAAAACTAGATATGAAAAAGCTTATAAAACATTCTCCTAGCAGATCCTGTTTCCAGGCTCACATTTTGATCTGAAGTTGGTTTCAAGCTCATGCCACCATGCCTGCTGATTACAATGGGACGTGGGAAATGGAAACCAATGAAAACTTTGAAGGCTACATGGTTGCTTTAGGTAAATGAAAAAACAATAACTTTATAGAGATAAAAAGAAAATGTTTCTATTAAAATAGTTATAAAAATTAGTTACATTATTTCTGTAATGTGGTTTTTTGGTATAGGGTTTCTGCCAATCACATAAAGAATGAAATAATTTTAATGTACTTATATTACAATGACCCACAGATATATGCAAGAGAAAAGTTGCAGACAAGAATATTGATCTTTATTTAGGTGAAAGAAAAAACAAATACAAATGGGGGGAAAAACCAACATAACAGGCTTTCAGATACAGAGGCTTTTTTAATTCCTGGTATTTTACTGTAACAGTAAAGCCACAACCTAGTTAGCTCTGTTAGAGAGGAGCAGCATATTCTGTATCACTAAAGCAACAATAATTTTAACTACTTAATTAGTGCTTTGAACTAGAAATTATATGTACTGGTTGCATGGTAAAGGCAATAAAAGCCTTTAACAATGTTAAAACATAAATGGGCAGGTGTTTCTGACAATTTTTCTAGGAGTCATCCTTTCATTCTTATGCAGCAAGGAGACTTAGGTCATAATAATTCTTAAACATATATTTACAGGGTTAACAAAGCTTAAAATCCTCTGGCTATGAGCATCACTGATGACAATAATATAGATGTACATGTAAAAAGAGAAGTTCTGCTCTTAAGGCAACTTTCACTTACTACTTTGTTAGCCTTTTTATCATAGAGGCCTGATAGCTATCCTTTGCATTTCCATTGTACAGGATATTAAGCAAAGTCTTCATAATTGATAAAATACTAAAACACTGTTAAGTGAATGCAAGCAGTGTTCTTGTCAGTTCATATCATGATCAAGTTTATGATGTTTGTAGATTTATTTTTTCCATACACTGACAGACTCAATTTTTGTAATGACTGGAGATAATTTTATGAGAGAAATGTCTTCTTTTGCTGCATGTATTATTTTCACTGTAAATTGCCTTTCAATAATTTTTGTTCTTGTAAAGGCATAAACTTTTTGCCCAAGGTCATTATGATTATGCAAGTAGTGTGCAGGAAATCCTCCATTTAGATTATCAGAGATGTAGATGTTTAATTTGTTGGAAAGAAGAAATAATAGAAGACATCAACATTTCTCAATAATTTTTTCAGTACACTCTGGATTGCATTGAAAGAACAGTTATAACCTTTTCACTACTGCACTAATATGGATGCATTCCAAAAACCACAAAAAATATAGGAGTCAGTTTTTTACATGCATGAGAATTGTAACCTTCAGAATTGGGAATCTTATCCCAGCTGTACAACATCACAGATGAAGGGCATAAAGGACTGTTGCTTCCTTTCCACACATGATGTCTGTAAAACTTAAACAAGAGAAGTAGTCATTAGAGTTGGCTAATTTAACCTCTATTGGAGGAGTCTGTCTGGTTTTGAATCATAAATTAGCATGTGGCAAAAAAATCAAAGCTGTATTTTATTTTTATGCTTGCAATTGATAGCCCTCAGGGGCCCATTTGGGTCTATTCACTTCACATTCCCAGATGTCTCATTGTTTTCTATCCAGTAGCCATTGATTTCTGTTGAGCATTTGCTCTTTTTATATCTCTGCCTTCCTACAGCAGCTGCCACCAGTGTCAGCCAGGTGCTAATAAACAGGAGCTTCTTCAGGTCAAAGTACTTTGCACTTTTCCTCAGAATTTGAGTCAGCCTTATGGCTTCTTGTGCTTGGTTGGAAATGTGTCAAGTTAATGGAGATATAAAGAACTTGTTTGCTCAGATTCCAAAAAATTTACTTGCAAAGATCTAGATGACAAAATCAAATCAGTGGTTCAAAATCAATGAGCACACTGTGTAGCCAGGAAAGGAAGTGTCTTTGTGTACACAGTTACTTTCCAAAAGGATTTGTGATTATGGTGGTATCTTTTCATTTGGTTGTAGTGGCCCTCTCATTATTGTTCCTTTCTTCCTTTTCGAGGTAGCATCGGTTGAGATACTTGCACTCTTTATTTCAGTTGTATTTGTCTTAAAATTTGGGGCAAATCTCAGGGAAAAGGCTACCAGCTGCTAATAATGTGCAGCTCTTTGAATTTCAATTTGCCCACTGTAGAATTTAAACTGTAATTCTCAATCAAATTCAATGATAATTGTTTGTCATAATACAAATATTAATTATATCAGCTTTATACTAAACTGTGACTATTATCAACTTTATATTCAGATCCTTTTATAATAAATAATCAATTTCCCAATTTTATTATTCTTTTTGTATCATAAATGCTAGCATGGGATGGTCTACAGCACTTTCTCTTTGCATCCTAGTGGCAGCCTCAGAATCATTTCAGTCCATGGATAAATTATGGCTTTGTTTTTATTAAATCAAGGGGATTTTTTATCCCTTTCTGGTTTTATATACCCCAGTGGAAATTGTGAGAAAAATGGATTACTACAGCCTAAACCAGGGTCTGGACTACAGGCATCCAATGCAGGGGAAGCCTGCTTAAAAAAAGACACTAACAGTTCATGAGGATAAATGACCCACTCAATAGCCTGAAACAAAGCAAGAGGAAAAATGTATTAGAATCAGGAATGCAATATGGATGTATTTTTCTTGGAAAGACTTCAATTCATTCCTTACCCTGGGCAGAAAGTACTGGAGAGGTACTGACTGAACTCTCTGCTGAAATTTTCAAACTACTCTGACAATAAGAAAGCCAGCAACTGGTTGGGATGAAGGAGCTATTTGCACTGATTGTCTGCATCTGGATGTCCATAAGTACATCATGATTTTTTTTTTATACCTCCATATAAATATATATATATATATACACACACACTGTAAGGTATACTAATTAAAAACTGACAATGAATAACCAAGAAAAAAACTCCACACCAACAAAACACCAGAAACAATGCAAATATGCATATGGCTTTAGGTGACTGAATGGAAAGAAATTGCATGGAAAGTGTGAAAAGATATTTTTCTGCTCTGCTTCTCACAATTTTACATGTGGCTGATATTTTCAGTGGTAAAGAGCTCAGGTTCAAAGTACACTGAGGTTTTGGTTTTTTTAAATTCACCCATCCTTTTAATTAATGCAAATGCATTTCTATACTTTAATTAAAGTATAGTTTTGCCCTTCAAGCCAGAAACTTTGCTTTTGTCATAAACATGTTACAAAGTATTTTAATCTACTATAATAGAACAATATATCATTTTTATTGCTTGTATTGTTCAAAATGCAGTTATGAAAACGATACTTTAATAAAACCTCCCCTGATTTTTCCACAGGAGATACAAGAATAACGTATTAGTCAGAAATAGCATTTATTTAAAAGTCTAGACATTTTTTTTCCTCAGAGAGAACTAAATTTTATTTTACCTGGCTATAAATCAGGCTCAGAGATACTTTTAATCTACCACACCAGATAAAATATACCCAAGAAGTCTTGAATATAAATACTGAACAGGAACATTATTCCCCATGTTAAAAAGTCACAACTTTGTGCAAGCCAATCCTCTTACTCAACTCGATTAGTACTTCACAAGTAGTATAATGAATCTTCTAAAAGAAAAAGGGCTCCATTAGTATGTGGCATTGCTGGGCTGACAGTGATTAACTCACAAGCAAAACCACTAAAGGATGGCTAACAAACCAAAACCATTTTTCTATCTCTTGCAGAACTATGTGAGATTATTTAATTTGCATATAGCACCATAATAAGATTCATGGCCAGCTGGTCCAAAATATTTATTGCAGATGGTAATGCAGCTGGCATTAGGTGGATTGTCTGGGGCAAACTGTCAGCATGGTAATATACATTCTCCTTTTGGTAACTTTCAGTGCATAAAGTTGCAAGCAGTTGTTCACATTATAATGTTTTTCTTCATCATGAAGAAAATAAGGATGTTAAGGACACCAGTACTGCACAAGATGTTGACAGAATATTAAACAGGCACTGACAAATGCTGTAGTTATAAACTTTTTTAACTTTTGACTTTGAATTTCTCTCCCTTTACCATGTAAGCTGCAACATATTTCTATACCTGCTGTCTAACAGTAATGAATAAATCAGACTTCTTTTGACTTTTTTATTCATTCCTGAACTTTTCATTATTTTAAAATAAGCTAATTGACCTCTTGTATGCTCCCACAGAATACAGGTTCATCAAAAAGTAACATACTAAAATCCTCTTCATTACCTTCTCATTCTAACATGCTTGTTTCCTGAACAGGAATATCATTCTGAGATCCTTCTCTTGGGCTAGCAAACATTTGTAACCCTGCAGGGCACATGCCAGTACCCTCCTATGCCTAAAAGCCACAAAATTTACACTGCATGCTTGGAAAAGGGAATGGCTGCCAGTTATAACATGATAATAGCATTCCTGGCATCCCTCAGCTTCGTGTGAGGGCCAAGAAGGCAGCATTAGTCAGAATACCCTGTTTCACATCCTCCAGAAAAACCTGGAGATTCAGGTGACTTCACATACCAGCATCTATTTGGTACTGGTTGCATGTTGTAGCTCCCTTTACAACATTCCTATAGATAACCTGTTAATGCACACTTAACATCAGTAGAAAATTCCCAACCTTGAAAATCTGATTATTTTTATTTTAAATCATCTTTTTATCTGCAAAATATTGCAGGTAAAAGCATTGTTTGTGGAACTATGTTCCACATAAAAATGTATGTGGAATTATTTTGTGTAAATATAAGTACTGGGGTTTTTTTAATTATTGTAACAAAAATTGACATTTTCATTGTGATATTCTCTTTCCTGTTTTCTGGCAGATATAGATTTTGCAACTCGTAAGATTGCAAAACACTTGAAACAAACAAAGATGATTATTCAAAATGGAGATACTTTTAAAACAAATACACTCAGTACTTTCAGAAACTATGAATTGGATTACACTGTGGGAGTGGAGTTTGAAGAACATACCAAAGGACTGGATAACCGAGTGGTAAAGGTAAAAATTTGATCCCTGATATCTGTTTACACCTCAGTTGGAACCAGGCGTGAGCAGTTCTAAAAATCAGCTGAACATATGAAAAAAATCCAATATTTTACAGATATCAGAGGATTTTTATAAAGCAGAAATAATTTGCATCTTGAGACAGTCTTCTTTCCTGCTATAAGCATTTTTTATAAATGCAAATCAGGATGGTTACTTAGATACGTGAGGACAATCATGAATCAGTGTTTTCTACTAGGAGATTTTTGCAACTTTTCTGTGGTACACCCTTACATATTTAGAAAGCAGCACCACTGCGTTTTTACCTTTGTATCTTCCTTAAGGAAACTGTAAATTCATCTCTGAATTGAGGACTTTTTCTGTGTCAATATAAATTCTCAGTGCTGAATGGTTGGGTTCACACTGTATTTTTGAGCTCTAAGCATGCTCAGCCTCAGTTAAACAGTTTAACAATTGGAGACTGATAAAACTATATCTGCACTCAGCTAATAACCTTAAGGGAGCTTTGGGAAGGGACACGAAAAACATGTGAGCCAAAGCTCCCACTGATATGGGTGCCAGGCCCACTGGCAGTGATAGATAGGCAGGAGGACCCAGCAGAGCCTGCTTTAATATCTTCAGGATTATAGGAGTAACCTGAGCTCAGAATTCCCCTAGGAAAATGTGGGCATATGTTCAGACATCTTTCAGTGAGATATGCAGGTAAGTAATGTTTCAGTCAAGGACACTATGGTCCATGCCTTATCACCCACAACAAAGTCAACTAGTAAGTCTGTTCCTGTGTGGCATTCAAACAAGACTGGATCAGGTAAGTCAGTAAAAAAAATACATACAAGCACGAATAAAATTCACTTAATGAAATCAGATTGATATTTTTTGTAACAATACTGCTGCTGTTTTACTCTTTTCTCAGCCTTACGATACTTAAGAAAGGTTTTCAAATGTCTTAAATTTCCTTTGACTGTCCCTCCAGGGTCTTAGTAATCCTGCATTACCTGCCAGTCTTTGGCATCATTCACTGAATTTACTCGTATCAACTCTTCTGTCAATCAGCACAGTTTGATTGTTCCACTCAGCTCTCAGCTCTCTTGCTCTTCTCCAAACCTATGCTTTTTCTCCATTGGTATCTTCTCAACAAGCAAGGTCTCAGAACTTGCTCCCAGTCTGAAAAGCTGAGATCAAAGCTCATTGCCAAGGAGACCAGTTTTGTTTTGGTAGCTGCCACAGGAGATTGCCAGCATAAAGGACATATTTGAACTCACATTATCCTTCACTGGAGTGACACAAATTCAAAGGGAGATGTTGTCTATTCACTATGGATTGTGTTTCACTCTCAGATTAACTTTGTGCAGTGGCTTCTTCCAAATTATTTCTCATTCAAAGCATTGCAAGGGGAAGGAGGGAGGAAGGAAGGGAGGAAGGGAGGAAAGGGAGGGAGGGAGGGAGGGAGGAAGGAAGGAAGGAAGGAAGGAAGGAAGGAAGGACCTTGTTCATTTTTAACCCTACTGCTTTAATAATTTTTCTTAATATTCTTTTCCAAACAAATTATAATTTTTTTTTCTAACAAGAGGAGAAGGAAAAATGAAACATGCCATGCCACCATTCTCTGGGCTGATCTGAAAGAATTTTCTGATCATTTTATTAACAAAACAATGCCACAAATACAATGAAGTTAGATTACTGTAATAAAAATGCTCGACAACATTTAAATGTAAAGAGGGCATGGATAATTTAAAAGGCATTTAGCTTAAAAATTTCATAAATAAGAAGTTAACTGAAATGGAATGAGTTTTGTCTTGTTATTAACAGGAAGTTTCCTCATAAGAAAAATAAATAATCCAGTGCTAAACTAGAAAATGCATAAAACTCCTTATATTTTTTGAGCTTTTTAATAACTGAACTTCTACTGACTGTAACTGGTCTCTGATGAGAATTTGCCTATGATACATCATTAAATGTCTCCCTGAAGTACAGTGGTTCAAATCTAGAACAATTCAAAATTGCTTTGAATATATTCTAGTGTATCCAAGCAGAGAATTCTGCAAAGAGAACTCTTCCTTATAGACACAGTCATCCTGCTCCTGGACAAGAATCAGCATGCCCACTACCCTGTTTATTAGTTGTAGACTTTGAATCACACCAAATCATGATATGGTGGAGGATGGAAGAGACCACCAAACTGTCTACTCAAGCAGGGTCAGCAAAAGCATGTTGTCAAGTTTACGATCAGATCCTTTTGTGAAAGTGCATGAAAATACATAAATAATTATTTTGTCTGAGATATTAGCATACAGTTCCTCTTTTTATTTTATTTTATGCAGAGCTAGCCATGTTAGCATGGCATTAGTTGGTGTATGCCCACAAATCTTCACTAATGAAACTTTATAGTCTTTTTATTAATGTCTTTCAACAGCTGTAAAAGAAAAATAGTTTGCATGCATTGCTGTTGATTGATTCTGCAGTTCACTAGGAAAGGATGAATACTTTGTATTCATGTGTGTGAAGAAATACATGGAAATGACAAGAAAGCACTGTAAAAGCTTCACATCAAAACACTGTTGTCATCTTCAATGTGTTGGGGTTTTGGTTGAAGACCTGATCTGTTTGTTGTTTGGGTTTTTTTAAGAGGAAGATGAGAAATGGTAGGAAGCAACTGTAATTGTGTCTTCTCATGGTTTGATTGAGCTTATTTTCAGGTATTCATAAATTTCTGATTAACGTATCTGAGTTAATTATCTGATCCATGCAGACAGTAGTGACTTGGGACGGTGACAAACTGGTATGTGTACAGAAAGGTGACAAGAAAAACAGGGGCTGGAAGCACTGGATTGAAGGAGACATACTCCATCTGGTAAGGGCTGCTGTACAGATCCATAGTGTTTAACTGAGACTGCAACGAAGTACAGATGTCCATTCAGCACCATTGAGGTTACTTGAGCTAATTACAGTGGTCTGCATTTAGGCAGCTCTGATCTCTGAACTCTAAGGAATCTCTGCTACAACTCTGCCACAACTCAGGAATGCTCCATTTCTTTCTACCTGCTCCCAGCTAAGTCATGAACCTGCAGTGGTTTTTTTGCTCCAATCCATTCAATTCCAGCTGTTTTTGTTGCACTGCATCTCTAACATTATCAGGTTCTTAAATAATCACTGGTAGGAAAATACCCACAAAATATAGTATGGGGCAGATTGCAAGAAAAATATTAATTTTTGTTCTGAAAGAAGCACTATGAAATTTTAGCATACTATGCTGTAATACAGATCAGAAACCAGATATTCAAGGACCCTCAAACAACCTACACTGCAATTATTTTGTGCTAGTACAATAAAAAAATCAAAACAGTCACACATCTGAGTTAGCAAGCTGGAGCCCAGAGGTAATTGACTTGAGTCCCAGAGAGGTCAGAAAAGCCAGAAAAGCCTGCAGCAGTCATTGAAGGTCAGAAAGATTTAAAAAAACAAACAAACAAACAAACAAACCAAACAAAAAAAACCCATAATGATTCCAGAATTTCCTGGGAGAGCAATGAAGAAATGGGCATGACAATGCTGGATGGTGCAATAGGTGGGTGCAGAAAGATTATGAAGGAAAGCTCATTTTTCTATCTCATGATTTGCATCTAGATCTCTATTGCTTCACAGTTCTCCCTACAGATCACCAACAACACTGCCTCACCTTTGTGCACCTGAAGGTCAAAGCAATGACTTAAAATACTCATCTGCCACTTAACTAAAAGCCAACTGTCCACTACACTATTGCAACTCTGTTTTAACACATATTCAAAAAGTGGCGTAGCAAAGGACATGGCACAGTGCTGGTACCAGCATTACAGTTGGAACTGGTGGAAGCAGACCCAGCAGATGCTTACAATAGTCTTCAGAAACTCAACTGTGGGTCTGGCCAATCGTTGACCAAAAGGTCAGCTTCAGCTCACTTCAAAGTTTTACTTGGCAGAGGACTGCTGGCTAATCAGAAGACCAACCAAACTGCATTGCAACATGCAGGTTTGGCAGCCTTTAAAATGTCAGCTGCAACACTGGGCAAGAATGTTGTGTTCTTCTGGGGCATGAAAAATAGCAGAGAGCATTTCTGAAACAAATATCACAATCTTTTTAAAGCATCCTCCTTTTTAATTTATTTCCTTGCTTCATTGCTTGTCGTGAGGTATGAGGTCATATATGAATTATAAACTATTACAGTTTATTGTTTTAATAACAGACCATGAAAGAGCCTCACATTAAAATGCAATTTTTATGCATTTTTCATGTTTCTTCAAGCTCAAGTCAAGTGTCAAAATCTCATTACTGCAGCCTCATGTGTGCCTGCTGATTGGTTACATAAACTACACTATTCTTTCTCTTCTCTTTTTTGTAAGCATATCTTTTTAATGTAGTGGCTCAGTGGTAGTAATTTCTGGTGGGATCTGCTATGTATGCAAAATATAACTTCCATCACTATCTATTTACTAATTGTTTTTATACTATAGGAACTGACATGTGAAGACCAGGTGTGCCATCAGACATTTAAGAAGAAAAAGTAAAACTGACCAGAAAACTACCCAGATCTTCATCACACTATTATTCTATGTTTTGTCTAAAAAGAAGAACCAAGATAGAACTGCAATTCTTTGAGACTGCTGTGTCAATGTGTTTTGTGTTTGTTTCTGAAAACAAACACCTTCTAGAGAAATAACATCAAACAGTTACACACAATAAATTCTTTTGGCTGTTAGTCTGGAATTAAATAGAAGTAACTGTATTTCAAATAAAGTTTTCCTACATCTTTGTAATAATTTCTGGAGGAATATTCTTTAGTCAAAAAGGCTGACAATTATCAGTCACAAATATTTCAACCACAGTATACCTTTCCACCATGCTGTAATATCATAATATATTTAGATGACTGAGTAAAATTGGATGTTCACTGAACTGTTTCTATTTAATTTAGTCCTGGATCACTAAGTCTTCACTAAGTGAAGTCTTCACTAACTCTTCACTTATGAAGAGTTAGTTTCAGGCAATACAATGGCTAACTGAGCACGACACATGCCCTTTCATATCTAGGTTATTCATTTGAATTTGGCCCAGCTCTACAGTTGCTAGCAGTTATCACCTGAAACATGTCTCATGGTCACTGTGAAATGCTGTTGCTACTTACTGGGGTCCTAATGGGGATCACTGGCAATGCTGCTATCCTCCAGCCAGGACTGGCATCCTACTGAGACTCTCAGTGGAGAAATCCACTGCTTGAAGCAAACTCTACATTCAAGAGTTGCTGCCTGGTGGGAAAGCTAGGGCATACTTATAGCTTTAAATGGAAAATTGCAGAGTATACACAAACTGCATGTACCCTGTGCATTAAAAAGTACCCAGCATGCTGCAATCTTCACTTTGTACCTACCTCTCTGAAACTTTAAAAAGAAAAGTCATTTCCATTCAACTCTGCTCAGTTTTATTTAGGGTTTTTCAAAAGAATTCATATTCCTTGCTAAAGGCAAGTTGAAGTGACCCATGGATGGTGAGTACTTCAGTAGACAGAAACAACTGAAATTATTCAACTGAATATTTGCACACATTCCACAGAACTAAAGAAAGGTTTGTATGCTCAAAAGATCATCTGGTTTTTTCCCAACTACATGAATTATTCTCATAAAATATACTATTTTTCCCACAATATTGCCTTGCAGATATATAAACTTGCACATAAACTTTATGACCATTTATCTTCTGTTTAGTATGTGAGAAGTGGAAAATCACTTAATAGATCAGTGGCAGGGAATCAGAGCAAAGATGTGGACAGAAAACTTTGCAGAAAGAGAGGAGCACGTGCTTTCTCCCCATCCCCACCTGCTGCTTAGCCTATGCACTGGCAGTGGCTCAGGATAGGAAAGGAGTGAGACAGTGTCACAGCTGAAAACAAGATTACATCTGCATAACTCCTATTCTAATTAACATGTCACTAATACTTACACGGCCATGGGCATATGAGTGCATATGTAGGGATAACGATATGAATTGGACTTTGCTTCCCCTGATAAAAGTTGACCTGGTGTCAAATGCACTGTATAGTTCAATTTAGCAGTGTTCTAATGTTAGTTCACAGAGAAGAAATTGCAAGTGGAGTTGGTAAAATCCTTTTTTTCTTATTAGCTATGACCTGGACTTTCCAGTAGAAACATATTTAATTCCATTTTCTGAGACTCTGCCAGTTACTAATCTAAGTACCAGAGTTCATCAAGCTTTCAAAACGTTATCAGAACAAAGTAATCACTAGGAAACAGAATGTGCATGTTTTAATCAGTCACAACTCTCAAAGTTGGTTCTTCACAAGAATAAGCCTGCACAATGCAGGGTTTCACAGCTTCACACCAAAGCATAAAGCAAAGGAAAATCTCTCAGATGTTACGGTTTGAGAGGAGCAGGACAGAGAAACCCTGCCTGGGACACCAGCAGATTATCTCTCCCTTATTCCTTTCCTCAACTTCTCCTGGAAGGGCAGGGAGAATAAGAGAGCATCTGTCACTGTCTAATTACTGTCTAAAACTGTGACAATATATCACAAAGAATTATCATTAAATTATGAGTTTGAAGTTTGAATTGATTTTTTTATGTTTAATAGTTTTATCTTATGGATATGGTTGGGAAGTAAATAAAGTAGACAGTTGGGCCCTTGTGTAGTCTTTGATTAGAAGAACTGGATCTGATCCTATTTTTTTGCCAATTTTGGAAATGAAAATTCCAGACCTAAAGCAGTGAAAAAGTCTGCAAGGTTTTTTAAACTCCAAAACATTTTCTTCCTGCATATACTGTTATAAAAGAACTGGCCACATCCTTTACAACTGTACGCACAAAACCGAAGACAGAGGAGTTATTAATTACATTGCATTATAATTACTTCCAAAGTTATCCTTATTCTTATCCTATTAGTGATGTCAGCTTGGTCTCTAAGCTACATAAAGTGTCTTGTCTTCTTGTCAGCAGATTAAATACTTGCACAGGAGGAATGGGCCTTGCTGGCAAATCAGAGCATGTTCAGTCATACTTTTTCAGCCCTCAGGCATCCAGTGCTGTCTCAGCTGTTTGGAAGGATTACTGTTTACGTTTATTATTTTCCTTGTACAGAATATTACTCAAATACAGCTAACAGGAAGGGGATTTACCATCAGATTCAGAATACAGAGAAGCCTGTTATTATACCCGAAGTGCTTCCTAGTGAGTATAGTACTGGGCCAGGAGTCAGCATCATTACGTGTCCCAAGACTTTTCAAATGACAAAGGTGTGTGTAAGAAATGTTTATGGTGGGATTTCTAAAAATCCTCTGCAATAAACAAGTTTTTCTCCCTAAAAGTCAACTAGCATTTTCTTATCAACTATTAAGATATGAAAGCAACATTGAAGGCAAATGTTGTAGAATAATGCTGCAAAAGCTCCTTCCAATAATATTCTCTGGCTAGTTCCTAAGATACTATCCTTCTGTTCAGCTCTGAAGGGTCACCTAGGTACTATGTGCACAGAACAGCTTTCATATTTTCCATGAATATCTTACATGCTCTGCTGATTTGCTGCTTGTGAAAGATGTCTACTCTTCTGCCATCTGGCAAAAAGTCTGAGGTTTCTAAATCAGAGTTTACTTAACAATCTGATGAAGATAAACTGAAATTCACCCCCCAAAGAAGTTGTTTAATTACATATTTTTGTATTCTTTTTAAGCCAGGTTATACTTTTTGTCTTAGATTAATAGAAAGGATTTCTTCAGAAGGTTTTTCTTCCCACTAGACTACGTTCTTTTCAGGTTTAATTTGTGATAGATTTTAAGGGCAAGGGTTGCAGATATTTTAATTTCAGCATGCTTGTTATGCAGATGGTGAAGATTAGAAGAAAAGATTTTGTGAAAATGATATTTAAAATTAAGTCAACCAGACTAGATTTTCAATGGCTGCAAAAATTTTGTCAGCTACTCTCTAAATACCACACATCCTTTAATTATATCTCACTCTGCAGTGTTTCAGTCATCATTAAACAGAAATGGGAATGCAACAGACAACACCACATATTTCAGAGTTCTGAAAGGTGGAGGAATCTGTGGGAAAATCAGGAGGTTTGCTTTATGTGATAAGAGACCACTTGGTACAAAAACACAAATGTGAAAGGCTGCTGTGAAAGAAATGAGGGCACACTCAATGCATACTCAAAGGTAGGAAGAGAAAGATGGGGCAAGAAGTAAGAGACTCAAATTGCAGTATGGAAGCTTCAGCTGAACAGGAAGATGTCAAATATTTTTTCCTATTGTTTCTATGGAAAAAAAAAAAAGAAAACCTGCTAAATAAGAGTATCTGCACTAAGAGCAAGGCTAGAGCATACTCATGTTTACCAAGACCCAGGAACAAGTCTTGAGTACCATTGGAAATTGATTTTACCTGTTTGAATATTGCTATACTTTGGATTCCTGCTGGTTTTAGTTTAGGTAACAACCTGTCACAGAAATGCTTTCTGCAAACGTGATAAACCCTTCACAGAGGTTTCTCCTGTAAAGTCAGTCATGACCTTAGTATTAAACCATGGCATGAACATCTAAACCAGGTATCTCCCTGTGAAAGATGAAAAGGACATTGCTTTGAACTGCTTATAATAGTGCCCTTACCTACCTTTTGTCACTACAGCCAAGTCAAGCATTTCTTAGTTTCTTATGTTTTTTTCACTTGCCTCAGTTTCAGTCACTTTTGGATTTATATGTACTCTACACACACTCCACATTTGGGGTGGAGTGTTTCAGTGGTCTCATTTGTTAAGAAAATGGGATATAAGTGTCCGCAATCCTTCTTTGACTACACACCCACAGGTTTTGAACCAGTTGCCCAGTGTGGATTGGACAATCAAATGTGACAAAGGGTAAAGACTCACTGAGAATTAACAGCTCTACAATTTTATATGAAAATTAATGGCCAGATACAATGCCTTCAGTAAATGAGAGGCTACAGGGTGAATTCGAGTCCCAGAAAAATCACTCAGGATAAAAACAGGATAGATGCCTGTAACAGTGGAAAACCCTTGAGTGGAGTTCAGACCTTGAACTGAATGAATTTCAATGTGAGACAAAATCCATAGGAAACCAAGTTTTAGTAGCTCTGCTGCTCATGGTAGTATTTGTTTTACTGAATACCTTGATATTTAATAATTTGGTTATTTACTTAGCTCTCTGGTTTTTCTGGCTATATTTCTCTAGTATCTAATCACTTGTTTTTTCAAAATTTCCTCATTTTCCAGCATATGTGTAAGGAAAAAACCTGTACATATTCTTTAGCTATTCAAGTTCTTTCTTGAAGGTGCCCTAACGCCAAAAATTGCTTAAAAATTGTTGGCCAAACTAAAACAATGGATTTGGTTTTGTTTTTTTTTTAATTAAATGTCAACTATTGAAATTATTCTAAGGGTCTCTAACTGCAGAATGGAGCTGGTTTTGCAAGTAGTTCTACTTAAGCCTGTGCACTTCTGTGGAGTCATGTATGCCATTCCAGACCAGATCTTGAGTCAGGTCATATGCAGCTACTACTAACAGAGACTGCAAGCTGTGAAGCTGCACAACTTAAGGCATTCAAAGTATCAGTGTCAGAAAAAAGTTTATTACTGTTCACTGTTACAGATATCTACTTCAAAGATTCAACAACAAAATGCAATAACCTTACAGAATGTTTAGGAACAAAGTTTTAAAGTAAAATATTTTTCTTTTCCCTTATTTTTATTTTTAGTTGCATGTTTTGGATATCCATGCCATATGCTAGCTAAAAATATTTGAGAATTTTAATTTATGTAGATACATCACATTATATTTTCTTAAGTAAATCACTAGCAACTTAATCTAAGTTAAATTCTCGTTTTCAAAACTTTTGAGAAGCCAGTATCAGTAAAATAGTCAGGAATAACACCTGGAAGATGAGCTTTACTGGTTGGAGCATTAAGGCAAAGTTGAATGGTTCCCTTTGTGAAATAACAGCTTTGGTTCTCTAAAAACACAGATTGCTGTTTGCTACTAATGGGTGCCTTGAGGAGTGTTACAGCAAACTGCCTTCCATGATGGCACAGCCGGAATACACAGAAAACAGGAGCACTTAGTTAAAATGTTAGCACATCAAAAGTCACTAAAGGAAAACACTGTTTTCCAGAGAAGGTTTTTTTTATGATCATAATTGAACTATTTCTGTTTTAGTGAACTTGTGCCACTTAAAATGGGAAGCAGAATCTGATTTTCCAGTGCTATGCTGATTGCACAGTCTTTTTGTAACGGAGCAAAATGAACTTTGTGACTAAAGCACAGTGGTAGAAGCCATGGCATATTAATTGTTGGCCATCAGGCTGGAGGATCCAGTGTGGTCTCTAATGGAAGCCTACAGTCTCCAACCTTTGCTGTGATTTGAACTTCCAAACACAACATCTGGTCAGAGCAATAAGGTTATCAGACTGTTTTGGTGACACCGCTTCTTGTTGACTCACCTTGCTTAGCTTGTATTGTACCTGCACTGGGAGAATCTTCAGTGGCAATGCAGCATTACATGAGGGTAATATTTACCAGAAGATGATTTACCAACTGGCTGAATTAACTCTTTCCAATTAGGAAGTTAATTCAAGGGAAATGCACAACATATTTTAGTAGCTTAAACCTCTGTAATGTTCCACTGACACAGCATGAAGTGCAGGGCAATGAAGACTTGGTCCTTTGAGCTCTGTATGGGCTTTACAGGTTTTCATAATATGTTTATAATATTCACAAGGATAAATCCATCTATTCTGTTGATAAAGTTCATGTTTTTCTTTTGTGTCAAAGAAAGTTAATCCTTCTCAAGGTCATAAATAAAGAAATGTATATTTATGTTTGGCTTACTGGGCATTTCAATGTAAACAAACTAAGCAAGGCTGTGCATGCAAAACTAATTTCTCATATGTGTTGTTTTTACTGATAAATCATATGACTGAACTCAGTAGCTGTTCTAGTGTAATTTAAATAAAATGAGACTTAGAACATATTAGGATATGTTCTTCCAATGAAGAGCAGAACAATTTTTGGCACCTTGGAATAGGGTTAAAAAAAGGACCCAAATGATCTACCTCTCAATGCAAATTTTTTTCCTAATGGAAGTAGACAGAGTAAAATTCTATCACAGAATAAAGTGGAATCACTATTGGATTTAACAGCAGTGTTTACATATCTGGGCTGACAAAATATTTAAAATTACTGTAGTCCTGTGCTTACATTATGGATAATAGACTTCTAAATATCTATTAATATATCTATATAATATAATATAATATCTACATCTAAATACTCATGGTATAATCCTGCAGTCACCTATGTATGCAGATTCTAACAGAGCAGTCAGCTTCAACTTCAGCAGTTAACAGGCCCAATTGCTTTCTCAATTAGATCAATTTGATAGCATTTGGGCTGCATGTTTTAGTTCTTTTCTGCTTTCTGGTTGGACTACAAAATATGCAAACATTTCTATCAATGGGTCTCAGATTGTTAAAGGATTACAACTTTGTCTTTCCTGACCACTCCATTAGGTTTTGGTGCTGAAAACCATTACTACCTCTATCCTATCCTGTCAGCTGCATCAGCAGTAATTAATCTCCACTGACTGGAGAGCATAAAGGTAGCCTCCTTTTATCACCATTTTCCCCCCTGCATCATAATGACTATATGTGAAAACAGATAACATCATGTAGGAAAAAAAGCAATCTGAGAACTTCTATATCTAGTCAAAAGCAAGGTCTTATCTAGCAAGATTAATTAGAAAGGGGGGAAAAAATAATCTTGGTTTATGTAGCTTTCCTTAATGTGTAGGACTAACCACATCACTGTATGGTGAAATGAGCTGCAAAGTACAGCATTCCTGTCCTACCTAACACCTGAGACAGGTAAGCTTTCTTAAATACATAGTTTTAATATGTTCCATGGCCCTTTATCAAGTTGCTTAAAACCACGGAAGAATTTGCAGCATCTTTTCTGAAGACAAATGTTTTAATCGAGTGATAATTTTTTAGGAGATAATGTACATCTTAATAAAAATAGTAATAATATGACAAATGCTTTTTTCTGTACTGTCTTCAGCCTAGAAAAACTTCCTCAAAAGTCTGGTCTATGCTCCAATGGCTTACTGCCAGAAGCCTCCTTTTGTCACTGAAGGTATAAATACAAAGCTGATGTAAGTTAGGAAAGCTCAGTCTTGTCCAAATCAAATCTACTTTACCAGACAACAGAATTCTCTCAGCCAACACACAGCCACCAAAAATACTGCTGTCAAAATAATACTGTTTCCCAGTGTTATTTTACATAAGCACCTAACTTCTATTTGCAGCCAGAACCAGTCTGAGTTGTATCTCTGAGAAGCTCCTCAAACTACTCCATCACTAATTCCTATTACCTCTAATACAACAATTTCTACATCTATTTCACAGGTAGCATATTCATTAGAGTCTATTTTCAGATAATTTTTAAGTTTCCAACAGTGGGTAGCATCTCTTCAAGTTAGAAACCCAGATAATGAGGGGGGATTTTGTCAGCAAAACAGCCTATGTGGGAAGTATCCATAGGAATATAGCAAAGTCCTATAGCATCAGCAGTGTTAAAGTAAGGTTTTGTAAAGGATGGCCTCGTGCAGCCCTTCAAAGCACACAGAGTTTTTACAAATGAAATAGTTCTGGTTGGTCAACTTGATGCCTGGAGCTGCTCACATGCAACTGTAGACCTGCAAATGTCTACACTGCTCAACCAGAAGTGAGAAATTTCCCCACCTTTCATTGACAGGGGGACTGCTGTGGTATTTCTTAGATTAATAGCAAGAAGCCACCAGGTAGAAACATGAATAGAGTTGACTGTGGTGCAGGTGACCCAAGTTAATTTGTTATTCTAGGGTAACCTACTTGTTTATCACAGACTACAGACCCGAAATTTCTTAGTTCAGAGGCTAGAGAATGAGGAATAGAAACCACAATACCTTCTTTGCTGTGTGGTACAACACAAGATTTCAGTCTCTCTGTAGCCCACTCCACAGAGGAATTACTTATGGATATAAGCATATCAGTAATAATGTTTACAAATGTGCAAGTACTTATAAAATATATACAGTTATGCCAGTATTAAAATGCAATGCAGTAGTTTATTCCCACCCCCTCTTGTTAAGGAAAAATGTGCACCAAATGAAACAAATATACAAGCATTTATCCATACATGATAAAGCTCTATTAATAGGTGGTATAAAGAACACTATCCTGACCTGCTTCTAGTCTTAAGTTATAGTTGAAAGGTAGAGGATCATGAAAAAAAATGGAAAAGAAAAATTATTTTTAAAAAGGGATTTTGTCCAAGACAAGTAAATTATCAGTACAGTAAAAGAAAATTACAAAAAAAGCCCCAAAACCTCCACAGGCAGGAGTTAAAAGCAGCAGCACAAAATGAAATAATTTTATTTACTTCAACAGAAAGCCTTCAAAAATATAATTTAAAAATACGTGGAAAGTGTTCTTTCCTATCCGGATTTGCTAAAGAAACAAGTTTCTGGATTTCAAGTCCTGACATCCCTCAGGGGAAAAAAAAGCTTCAAGGCGTCATCTAGTGGCTAATCTTTTAAACATACAGTTAAGGGAGGCATCCTGGGGTTTTATTAGCAGGGTTTTCTGTCTTCTTCACAGACTCGAAACAAAAAATACTGTCATAATTGTAATTCTGTATCTGTGTTTTAAATTGATTAAGAGTCATAATTAAAAAAACAAAATAAAACAAAAAAACAGAAAAAAAACCAAAATCACAAGACTAATAGCACAATCTATGTAGCCTAATCCACAATTTTACAAATGTTTTTACTTGGAAGGGATTAAATTCCAACTACATACTAGCTAGATGTTACTAAAATTCATCCTTTTTATAGCCATTTAAATATATTACATATGCATTTTTTTCTAGGAGAATTCAATGTGCTTCTTCACAAAGGATATAAAACTATTGTATGTGATAGCTGTACATACTAATTGGAGGGAGTGGGAAAATTACAATGTATTAGAATAATAGCAGCATAAGAGGAGTTGAACCAGAAACATTCTGGATTCAAAGTCTAAGCTTTTTTAGATTGAACCAAAACTCTCTATAGATTCTCACTCATCAACAGATTATAAACTTCATCTTTCAGATGAATTTTTCCAGCAGATCTGAATGTCACAAATCCTGTGCAAGATTCCCTTTATGTAATATGTAGGCAAAGGACCGGAAGAGACATAGAAAGCTAAAATTATTTGCTACAATAAAATTAATTGCTATAGTCTGATTAAAATTTGAAACATTGGACAGGGATGGTATTGATGGTACTGATAACTTGTATTCTTCAGACTAGATAAAGACAGTACAAAGGATGAACTTACTACTGAATTACTTGTGTAAGTGTATCTCTGGAAAACTTAAAATTCATATTCTACTACTTGTAGGAAAACAAAGCTTGTATAGGACTTTTATATATAAATACATTGTTAAATTTGCCTCTGGCAAAACATTATCTGTGGTTATAAAAGAGTAAGGATAAAATCTGATACTGCTTTCATCACTGTTTGCTCTTCTACATAAATAACTTGTTGCTGTGGCATTATGAAGAAAAGACTTCAAATACAAAGGTGTCCATTCAGTGCTACAGAAATGCCATACAGTTCTGTGATTTGTTACAGAATGTAACAATGTTTATAATGTACCATATAGATTGTAAATATAACAACTAGTGAAAACAAAATTTAAAAACTGAAATAATTTTTTTTAAAAGCCCCAAACCTGTTGACAGAGCCACTTCCTGTTTGCCAGGCATATCTTGAAAAAATGGTTCTGGGTATGCAGTCACCTTTTGGGTTTCCAAAACTTCTGACATCCTGCATGAATTATCCTGCCCTGAAACCAAAACTTTGTAGCAGGGTTTGGGTTTATGTGAATAGCTCACCGTAAGCATGACCTGTATTGCAATCCATGGTGAGACAAATGCTATCAAACTATGACACAAAAGAGTGCCCACTGAGCATTAGGTCATGCAGGATGAGCACCTAAGCAACAAGATCTTGTTAGCAAGAATGTCAGCTACTCTTTTCTCAACAAAGGAAATGGAGATTAAATAAACAACTGAAATATACTGTCTTGTATCATTGCAGTTCCATGAAAGTCTGTTCCCTTGAAACAGATCCTAAGGTAGAATATTTAAATATTAATACTGTTCAGTTCAAGCTGTCCCAGCCCATAAATAAATGTGCTCTTAAGAGTTTGATTCTGCAATGTTGTATATACAGATGTTATACCAGGGGCTGAAACCTCATCTCTGGAAAACCCCAGGCTGCCTGATCAAGAGAAAAGAAGCAGCTTAGTTGGTTCACAAGCTATAGTCAATCATCAAAGTCTGGCCACTAACCTTTCACATTGACTAAGTGTCACATTGACTAAGTTTAGCTCTTTGTAAACTTCCTGTTACTACTGCTTTATATCTGGATAAAAATAACTCCATGTCCATCCTGCCTAACATTAAAAGAAAACAAATGCAGTATTTTACTTTTCCAGAGTGCTGATAAAAGGTCATTCAGTAATACTATTCAACAAACACTTCTTGCAAGCTTATGGAAAGCCCTATGCTGAATCATTTCCAAAGAACATTCCAACTCTGTTGTCAGTAGTACTAAGGTCATAATATATAATAGCAATTACAAGTGAAAATAAATGAGTATTTTTTGTCCTGGTGTTATGAATAGTGCTATAGTGATTTTATAATTAAACTCATTAGATAAGAATTCTAAAGGTTTTCTTGTTCATGTTATTTCAAGACTATATTCAGGGAAAAGTTTAACTGTTTGCAGATTGTAGAAATAATTTGACAGATAGCTTTAAATAAGAGAAGGGAAAATGGAATAAGTTAACCTAAAGCCTCAAAACTCAATAAGAGAACATTAATACCAACAGTCAGCTATAGGGAAAGGCAGCGTAAATCTGATATTAAATATATATATATATTCTCTAAACTTGCATTACCTGGGAGGATTGATACTGCTACATCCCAAACCACTTCTGTGGTTGGAAGGCTTGCCCTTTGCCACCAGTCTTAATGGAAGTGAAGTCATGCCAAAATTGTGACTATAGCCACCAGAAAATAAAACACAAAGAAGCGGGCATTAATAAATCAGAAGCACTAGCAGGGCAATTGAGATCATTCCTTCTAAATGATTACATCAGTGACACAAAGCTAGAACTTCTCTAATGAATCACATGTACTCAGAGGAGCTGCAGTACAAGAGGGTAAGAACTGCAAGTGTTTATATTATCCACAACATTGTTCACTCTCACTGATAAACTTTTTTTTGATTTTTGGTCCCTGTTTATGAACATTTCTTTCCTTGTTAGCATGTAGGGACCTTCCTGTGATTAATACTTTATGTTCTATTTTATGCTTAAATTAAGTACCCATATCAAATGCTGCTAAAAATATTGATGATTACCCTTTTGCTGATTTTCAGGTGATACTTTGTGCTTCCTTAGTACCTACTGAAAAATGACTAAACCTTTCTCCTTAAACTTGAAAATACAAGCTAACACGGGTCCCTTGTTCAGATGAAGAATCCCATACAAAAAAATCTAAGCCCATGCAGTTGAAGTTTGGCAGAATTGCAAGTTGAAAAGGCAGGCCTGTAATGAAAGTGATGGGTGATACTATTTTAGGTGACTTTAAATATAAAACTTCCAATCTCTTCTTTACATACTGCAGCATCTATTTTCTCTGTGTGCACCACATATGTTGATTGTATTTGAAGAAACAACCATTTTTTGAAAATATCCCTTGATGTACCGTCAGGCTGCTACTGTCAGGCTGCAGGTTTTGGAGAGGATGGCATTATTATTTTTCTCTGGTGTGAACTCCACAGTTCTGAGAGTTCTGCTAAAATTTTGTATTTCTTTACAGGCATTTTAATTCTTCGTTACCCTGGTGAGTTTTAATACTCTGATCTCTGCATATGAGTCAGGATTGTACCCAAGGGTAGTGTGTTTACAAGAGAGTGAAAAGAGACAAAGGCTGGGAATCTCAAACTGGAAGAGACAAACTGCATCCACAACACTGCTGTATTGCTGCTCTGCAACAAAGTGAAATACTGCATTTTCAAGGGAGCTTTTAATTCAGATTTATAGTGGGGTTTGTCTCACAGCTCTGCCACCTACATGTTAATAACATGTTTTCTTTAAACCCACTGTGTTCTGTCAATCTTTACAATCTTCCAAGTTAAGGCTGCAATGAGTTCTATTTCAGTTCCCTGCACGGAAAGTATTAACTCCTCATGAACAATGATGAGCACTGTATATGAAATAAACACTTTACTATCGAGCTGATCTAAATACATAAAAGCCTCTGTATATCCTAAAAGAAAGGATCTAATGAGAATAATATAGTAATACAAGTTAAAAGAGAACTCACAGAATACATAGGGAATTAATAAGCCATCCATACTACTACTTCAAGATAATAAAATTGGTCAAGCTCAGGGACCTGGCAAACTGAGCCTCAAAGTGAAATATGGTGATCTTGAGAGGTGACAGGCTTCCCTATAGAGAAAATCAACAATGGCTGCTCTGAGTAAACAAGGAATGAACACAACATATCCTCAGGGTGGAGCTGCCCACTGCACCAAACAGCAGCAAACACTATATTTATTATACTAGGTATATATCCTGCTAAAAGGCTCTGTTAGATTTTTGTCTGAATATGAATTTCCAAGCGTATGGAGTAAGCTATATGGATATAGCTCTTATTTCCAGAACTCCAGTCTTTACCTGAGAGAAAAAAAAGGTGGACTGGTGTTTTATTTTCAGCATTCCCCTTCTGTGCTGAAATTCATTTGATACACTGAGAATAAACTATTACTGCTTTGCGACTGGCATCCCAAACTTCTTTAGCTCTTTTCTTTGGAAGAATGATATTTTGATATTTTTTTATCTTAAAATACTTTTCCCTGCTTCCAGAAGCTTTTTATTGCCATAAAAATTCAAAATCTGCCAATAATTTGATAGCTAAAAGGATCTAAGCTGAAATCTCATAAAAGTAAGGTTGAATGGATTGTCTGTCCTGAGAAGCAAGAGCTTTGTAAAGAAATTACCAGTAGGCTGACAGCACTATAGTTGCCTCCTCCTTACAACTGTAATGTCTCTTGTAGCAATTCCATTATAGCTGCTGTGCTTCTGACTGAATCACCAACAATAAAAATGTGCAGAATTCCTCTGCTACAAAACTTCAGTCCATTTTTTAGTTTTACAGACTTCATGTGTCAGAATTAAATTGCTTCAGCTACCAGGACTTAACAGGCCACTTGTTTAGAGCACTCTTTTTTTTTTTTAATTTAAAAATTCTTTTTAATGCTTTGTGTTGAAAAACTTCCAAGAGATTTAAAAGTAGCTTTACATGAGCAGGAAATGTCTCCTGCAACACTGTATTACCAGTTTATTTATTATACACTTCATTACACATCCATATCCACACTTTGCAGAAATGCTGTTTTTGTTTCTGACAGGAAGATAGCTGTAGAACAGTACTAGACACTGCTTTGTAAATTACCTGTACAGCTTTATTCTGGCTTCTTAAGGAAGCAAGCCTTATGAATGCACTCTACTAAATTGTGGCCTCTCATCATTTGTCCTACATCATTCTCTCTTCACCCCTTTTCATGTCTATGGTCTTAAAGATCACCAAGTAGCCACCAAACTAACAGAGAACAGACTAACCCAAGTTTGTGACCTTCCTCCAAGGTAAAGAAAATGCTAGTTTTTTTTGTTTTCAGGCCCAGGAGGAAACAGCCAAATGCAACACGAGTGTTTTGTACCAGGTAACAGAGGCAAGTGCTGCTGCATAGCCAAGGAGGCCAGGGGTATAAAAGGGGCAACGAGGAATTTCAAAACAGGCCAATGCCCACAGAAAGCAAGGTTTGATGTGTTCCATTACTCTGGAAGAAAACATTGTGTTGTGGTTTTTTACCTGAGAAGTATTTTTCAGCAAATAGGCATAAGAACAGCTGTTCAGTCACATAAAAGAACCTGAAACAGATTTTATTCTTATTTAATGTCTGTATTGAAACTTCTTGGAGACTCCTGTGGTTGCAGCTACTTTGTATATAATCCCCTGTGAAACAGTACAGGATATATAGGAAAGAATATGATAGGAAAACAAATACACAGTAATTTATTTCCTCTGTGTAGCCATTCGATTTCCAGTAATTTGTAGATCGTGGTCTTCTTGACTCAGAACTGGTATCCCTGCATCTAACAGCTGTGAAGGATATTCCCTATTTTTAATTTCATTGTTTTATTTCATCATTTCTCTCCTACTGTAAGATCAGCCTTGGCTTATACCCTGTACTTTTCTGCACTTTAGTTTTCCCATTATTAGAGCTTCCCAGGAGAAGCTAACAGCAAAGTAATTTCTTCCCTTTTCCTGCTGTTTTTTTCTTGACTAACAAGCTCTATTCCTTCATCTTTCACTTACCTTCCTTGCTGTCTTTGATTCCTCTGAAATACTCTCATCTCTCTCAGGACAGGACCTTGTTGAATTTTTCAAGGAAAAATGTGCAGTGTATGCTTTTCAACCCCCTCTACTTACATTCTCTAATGTGAATTTCCTTCCTCTACATCTTTTTTTCAGTGTTCTACCTCAGCTGTCTAACAAGCATGAATTAGTCACAAAGAAGTAACGAATTTTACTCATTACTTTTAAGCAAGATTATCCAGATTCTACATCCTGAAATTCTATAATAAAATAGTGTAAACATTTTTCTACAATAATCAAGATAATGAATTGGAAGTTAAAGAAACCCTCCAAGAAAGCTGAAAGTCTAAACTCACCCATAACTGTTGACCACATTGTGCCCCTTTTCTTGCTTCATGTATTTCTCTTCTCATTGACTTTTCATCAGTTTTTGTTTTGTTTTGGTTTTTATTTGCATTTTAAGTATGTATCTTTTCTGTCTTCGCTCTTTTGAAGTGAAATTATCAGGAGTCGCAGTAATGTGTCAGCCTTTTGTTTGTTTATGTCTTTCAAACTGTAAGCACTCCAGGGCAGTGTAATCCTTCTGACTGTGTTGTAGGATAGAGCACACAGGGCTCCTAATCTCCAAGACTTGTATCTAAACAAGTACTTTCTTTAACTGAATCCCCATGAATGTAAATGTCCCCTGTGTTACTCCTCTCCTTTATACAATGAAATGTGGTGGTTGCTATTTGTAATTAGAGATGGCACTTCAACCTGGCAGCAGTGCTAGGAGAAATTTTGTCAGCTGAGGTTCCTTGTGCTCTGGTGCTTCCCAGAATCTCACATTCGCCATAACGTGACCACCAGACGGTGTTTGGGGTGGCAGAAGCTGCAGCTTTGGCTGACAAAAAGATGAAGAGGGGAAAGGTGCCACCACAGAGCCCCGCACACCTACAGGCTCTGCAGGGCAGACCAGGCAGACACCACCTCCTTCTTACTGAGGGAGAGGCACCGGGGCACTCTCCACGGTTTGTCCCGCTCAGCACAGCGGACCCGACCCTTCTGGCCAACGCCGAGAGACTGCACGGAGCAGGTGGCAGGGATCGGCGGGCTCTCCCCGTCAGTCAGAGCCGGGCAGTTCCCGGTAGCTGTCCCTCGGCACCCGGGGAGACATGAATGTCTGGGGATGTCTGGGGATGTCTGAGGATGTCAGGTAACATCCGGGGTCTCCGCGCTGCCGCCTCGCGCCTCCCGCCCTTGCCCGCACGCCCCAGCAGCCCTAAGGATGGGGCCGCGGAGCCGCTCTCGCGAGGCCCGCGAGCTCTCGGCGCCGCTCTCGCGAGAGCTGGGTGTCCGGAAGCTCCACGTCGGAGGATCGGGGCCGCCCGGGCTCACAGACTCCCTCAGCCGTCGGTGCTGCCGCGGGGCGACGCGGGGCCATGGTGAGTGAGGGAGTGCGGGAGTGCGGGGCCCGCTGCCCTCCGGAGCGCGGCGGGGAGACGGACACCACCGGGGGGGCTGTCCCGCTGGGTGCCGCGGCTCTTGGTACCCGGTGGCGTCGGGGCCGGGCGGGCCCGCTGAGCAATCCCCCGCTACGGGGCTCTGGAAAAACCGATGCGGGGCCGAGGCCCGGGTGGGCTGAGGGGCTGAGCGGCCTCCCGCCAGAACCAGCCCGGAGCGGGAGCGGGACCGGTCCTGGGCGTCTCGGGGACGTTGGGGACACCTCCGGCCCTGCCCGGCATGGCTGTGTAGGGTCTCCTCGCTCTGTTTCATAGAATCATAGAATTGGCTGGGTTGGAAGGGACCTCAGAGATCATCAAGTCCAACCCTTGACCCACCGGAGCAGTTGCTAGACCATGGCACTGAGTGCCACATCCAGTCTTTTTTTAAATGTCTCCAGGGACGGAGAATCTACCACCTCACCGGGCAGCCCATTCCAATGTCTGATCACCCTCTCCGTGAAGAAATTCTTTCTAATATCCAACCTAAACCTCCCCTGACACAACTTAAGACTGTGTCCTCTTGTCTTGTTGAAAGTTGCTTGGGAAAAGAGCCCAACCCCCCCTGGCTCCAGCCTCCTTTCAGGGAGTTGTAGAGAGCGATGAGGTCTCCCCTGAGCCTCCTCTTCTCCAGGCTGAACACCCCCAGCTCCCTCAGCCTCTCCTCACAGGACTTGTGCTGGATCCCTTCACCAGCCTGGTTGCCCTCCTTTGGACCTGCTCCAGGACCTCAATCTCCTTCCTGAACTGAGGGACCCAGAACTGGACACAGGACTCGAGCTGTGGCCTCACCAGGGCTGAGTACAGGGGCAGAATCCCTTCCCTGGACCTGCTGGCCACGCTGTTCCTGATCCAGGCCAGGATGCCATTGGCCTTCTTGGCCACCTGGGCACACTGCTGGCTCCTGTTCAGCTTCCTGTCAATCCAGACTCCCAGGTCCCTCTCTGCCTGGCTGCTCTCAGCCACTCTGTGCCCAGCCTGTAGCGCTGCATGTTTGTTCCGGGCTTCCCTCGTCCTGAAAAAGTCGTAGTGTTTTGAGTTAAATAACTTAAGAAGAAGGCGGCACTCATAAGCCCCTGGTGTTATGCTTGGAGCCATCGGGCTGTGTTACAGCTGAGGTGTTCACAGAACAGACCTAACAGTTGTCAAGAGTGTTTTGAGTAAATGGTAGTTTACTTCTTTCATCATCCGTAGTCTGGTCCTTAGTAGCAGTAGATAAGAATGAGGTTCCAAGGATAAGCACTGAATCACATGCAATTATCTTGACTATTTTTTGAGTATTTATAGCAGGAGAAATACACCACAAGTTCACTCTCTCATCCATAAGTTATTGGTACTACACAATAGGTATGTAGCTTCTCACAGTGTCTAACATATGTAACTTCAAGTTATATTAATTTTATTCTGGTAAAACACATTATTTGGTCAGTTCACTAAGAGAATGTGTCAGCAGCATAAAATCAGCTCAACAGTCGTGTGAGTGTCTAAAGAACTCCATAATACCTGAAGTATTTCAGAAGATCACTTTGCTAATCTTCATGGCCTTTAAATACCCAAGCTTTACATTGCCAGGGAAGAAAGTGGAAGATCAGAGCCTTCTTTGTTAGGGAAAGACAAACTTCTACCTCCCCTGATTTTTACAACACAGCGTTCCATTCTAAAACATGATGTTGGAATTGTGAACAAAAATATAATTATAATGAGCCAGTGTTGTGTTCTGTTGTGGTAACTGGGTTTTCCACCTGTTTTTAGGTGAAGTAGGAAGATTCATTTTCAGTCATTTGTATTAGAAGCAAGTTCTTACTGTTTTAGTTGCTCAAGGAACATCAGGAAAATGTGCGGTGCATTTTTTTTTTCTGTGCTGGAGATACTTTTTAAAGTATGAAAAAAAAAATGAATTTCACATAAGTTAATTAAGTAGACCTGTTGTCATGGGTGGAGATGCAATGTTTTCAGAAAACCCTACAAAAATGAATAAGCAGATGGATAGAAAAGAGTAGGAGTCTTCTCTCTGCCTGAAAAAGCAGGGTTGACTACTTTTATTTTAAGGGTTAACTTTAGCTTTCCTTCTTCCATTGTATTTCTGTGCCAGGTTTATGTTATGAATAACTTGATGTCCTCAACTCTTTCACTTTGTAGCCTCTCCGACTTGATATAAAGCGGAAACTGACAGCTCGGTCTGACCGGGTGAAGAGTGTGGACTTGCATCCCACAGAACCATGGATGCTGGCAAGCCTTTACAATGGCAGTGTCTGTGTTTGGAACCATGAAACACAGGTGATGATTTTGGTGTTCCTTTGTGATGAATTATTCATAACTGACAGATTATAAATTCTTCTTTTTAAACATTAGATACACAAGAAGAATCTTAAATTGCTGTCACTATTTGTACTGTGCCCTGTCTTACTGTAAAAGTCACTATAATAACAGACAAGGAGTTTCTTTAGCTGTGGCTTTAATAGTGTTTCCTTGGCTATAAATTTATTTTTCAGAATTAACTCCTTTGTGGATTCCTTGCAAACCAATGCCTTTCCTGCTGAAAGATTACTTTCCTCTGTCTTGTACCTGCCATCTGTATTTGTGAAGGTTGTAGGAACTATTAGACCTCTACCTATCTATCAAGCATAGCTGAAAATGGGCATCAGCTCCAAAAATGTTCAGAGCTGGGGTTGAGTTAAGATTGAAGGATGAACATAAATGTCATGTTGAAAGAGCAGAGCATGTTTTCTTTCTTGAAGAGCTATGTGCATGTTTATGTTGTAGGATTCTTGGAGAGTTGCCAAAGGCAACACACTGGACACTTAGGAGAAGATAGATTATTTTGAAACAAGCATTTTCTCCTGTGCTACAAATGTATTGTTTTTATTTTTAGACTCTGGTGAAGACTTTTGAAGTGTGTGACCTGCCAGTGAGAGCTGCCAAATTTGTGGCAAGAAAGAACTGGGTTGTTACAGGAGCTGTAAGCTATTGTCATCTTGTGATTTCCATATGACATTATTTTATTTTCATGCCATTCCTTTGTACATCACATAATGATATGATTTGATCTGAATAACTTCAGGTTACATTACAGATACATTTTTTAGAGTTTTACTCACCCCTAGAAAAAAACTCTGCTTTTATTCAATGAGTCTACTTTGAGAGGGACAGTTTTATTCTAGTCTTAGTAAAACATGTTTCTTGATGCAAGGAATGTGCTTTCTCAAAATTGAGGTAATCTCAGTGTATTTTTCTAGTCATCTGCCCTACACATAGAGTAAAAAATTTCTTCTAATTTGATTGTCTTATGCTGCTATGTCTCAGTTACTTAAGGTGTGCATAAGTTAGTACTGTTTCCTCTTTGACAGCCCGAGAGTTCAAATAGCTGCATGATGTTTTCAAACATCAAAACAGGTGAAAATTATTGTCCATTTTTGTGCAGAAAAAAAAATGAAAGAAAGGAAATCTATGTAAACATTTTTTTGTTAGAGGCTTTTAGCTGTCCAGCCTTGAATATGAGATGTCTTGTACAGAGTCATATTTTAATGGTGGCTTTTCTTCCCTTTCATAGGATGACATGCAAATTAGAGTTTTTAATTATAATACTTTGGAAAGAGTTCACATGTTTGAAGCACATTCAGATTACATCCGTTGTATTGCTGTGCATCCCACACAGCCTTTCATACTGACTAGCAGCGGTAAGACTTCTTTGGTATATTTTTATACTTATTAACCAGCTATTTTTAGGCTTCTGTTCTCTGTCTAGTAAGGCATTGCACATTTTTTGCTGAAAAAGGAATCCTTGAGCAAGTAGCCAACATGGCAGTTGTCATTTTGTGTTAATTCTTTGCCAGATGCAATATTTTTTTTTAATGTAATGTCAACTGCATTTTTTTAAGTACAATTTGCTGTTGGATGTCGTACACTTGAACTTGAAAAAAAGATTATGGGAAGCTAGCTTAGTTGAGCATGCTTCCTGTTTCTTAGTGCTCTTTTCTGATGCTGCAGAAGAAAGCCAATTCCTTAATAACTGCCCAGGATTTTAAAATTAGTAATTAATATTAATCTGACACTACCAAGGATTAAGATTAATAATTAATCTCCCTTTTTGAGACAGATGTATTTCTTACTTAGATTCATCACGATTTTACTGGACAATCTTTTTCAGAAACTTGTGGTCGCTGTGGTCCTCCTTCAAAGAAGGACTGCTAATCTTGCAGATGAAAAAAATATCCAATATTAGCAGTGCCCCCTTTCATGGGAGAGGCATGAGTGAGCCTTTAACTTGCTGTCATTAAGGATTATGTGGTTTAAAAAGGTGTGTATTAGTATCTATTAAACTGTGTTGTGGTTTGGTTTTTGGTTTTTGTTTGTTTGCTTTTTACAGATGACATGCTCATTAAACTCTGGGACTGGGATAAAAAATGGTCCTGTTCTCAGGTGTTTGAAGGACACACCCATTATGTCATGCAGATTGTCATAAACCCAAAAGACAATAATCAGTTTGCCAGTGCCTCTTTGGACAGGACAATTAAGGTAGAGAAACTGTAGTTTGGTTTTTTTTTCAGTCATTAAGTGATTATTAGAAACCAGTAATACTTTATGGGTAATGGGTCAGAATTGTTAAAAGAGGGTTCAGTAACAGAATATTTATTGAACAAAGACCTGAATGTTGGTTGAGTTACTGAGCTCATTTGAAGTAATTCAGTGAATTTACAAGATTACCCATCGCCTCTCATCACTGAAATGTTATTCTTTCAACTTTAGGTGCTGCATTTCCATTTGCTTTATACAGAAATATTGGGGATAGATAAAGGTTATACTGTCAATGAGTGGTGTGGGAGAACTGAAAATATATATAGGGGGTAAAGACTTTAACTGTGTACCTTTAAAACAAAGAGTAAAGGCATTTCTCCCATTATTTTCATGTCCTTGGCTCTGTTTACTGAGTTGTTTCCAAAGTTGTCTCCCATCATGAGACCCTGATGAGTATCATTTGCTGTGAAACTATTATTACATATCTGCATATCTGGGATTTACAGCCAACTGAGCAGTGAGACTTCCTTATGTGTCCTATTATCAGCACATTGACTGTGAAAAGCCAGTTTTGATTTCATGCATCCTCAGATGCTGAGTGGGATTAGGTGCATATAAATATTGATTTGATGTGAAACGATAATCATGGTAAAGTAGCAGTATATCTACAACTTGACTTGATTCATTTTGAGTCCTAATTTAGAATGAGATTTGTCATTCATTGACAGTACCTGGAAAGAATAAAAATCAGGGCAGAGTTGAGGGCAACCCCTGTAGGCACAAATAGTTGATTGCTCTTTCTCGGTCTAGTTTTTAATTTCATAAATATTACTGTTTACAAACATGGTCTTATATAGTTTTATGTCCTTAAGAAATAAATTGAAATAAATTAATTTCTTTGTTTGAAGGTGTGAACACTGTGCAACTCAGCATGTTATTTCTGTTTATTTTGTGGAGTAGTTGTAGGCTCTGCGCCTAAGAAAACAACATCTTTGGAATTTCATATTCTGTATCTTTGGAATTGTAAGGTTGCATACCTGCTTGGTTTGGCAAGGTTGGCTGGGATGCAAAAGATAGATAATGACATGCAGTTGGGGTTTTTTGTTGTGTTGTTTTTTCTGGGAAGGTGTGGCAGCTTGGCTCTTCTTCACCCAACTTCACTTTAGAAGGCCATGAGAAAGGAGTGAACTGCATTGACTATTACAGTGGAGGAGACAAGCCCTATCTCATTTCAGGTGCAGATGACCGGTTGGTTAAGATCTGGGACTACCAGGTATGTGTTGAACTCTTCATAAACTTTTGTTTGTTTGCAAAGCAAAAAAATAGTTAACTCTTGAGAAAACCTGCTGTGAATTCCTATAACTTCAAAGTTAATTTGTAGAATTAAATTTGGCATAAGTTTTCTGTTATGGTTAGGGTTTTTGTCATAAAGTAATAATCCTTGCCTTTTGGACTTCTTTCTCCTCTTCTATCTTGAAATGCAAATATTGTTCATGTATCAATGATTTCCATACTTTCACTTGTCATTAATTTATTTCCTTTTTTCCTTATTCCCTGTCTCCTTTCTCATCCCATACACATTGACACAGGTATGTGTGTGCACATGCATATCCTTCTTTTGAAAGTTTGCACTGGTTTTGAGGTCACTTGTTTGAATGGTCTACAGGGAGGAGAGATTGAATCCAGGGGTTCAGTTCTATTGGTGGAAGCTACAGCTCATAAGTTCTTCCTGTGGACAAGTGTATGAATGGCCAGAAGGGCAAGACCAGATATGTTACATAGTACTTGCTGGTTGTTAAAGCATATTTCCCTAGGGTAAATCCAAGCTCAGAAATTAAAACCAGTGCTGCTCATTTAAGTATATGCTACAGTAATGACTGTTCCATAACAGTGCTTGAAATTTTACCGCCATGTGATAGTATTAGATCTGTCTTGTAATTAGATGAAAATAGATTTTTTTTTTATTTTTTTTTGCATTTAACTCAGCTTTCCATTTTGCTTTTTCTCTTGTGTTACGTAGCTCTGAGAAAGCCTGTCTTATAGGCAGAAACCCATCTGTAAGCAGAGGAAAGCAGCTATGTCAAGGAAAATAAATATTTTCTTTTGGAGAGGAGACATTAACTCAATACAATCACAATTTTTAGCATGTTTGCTGCTGCTGTTTGATCATCTTGGAAATAAATGTAATTGGAAGAAATCTAGAGAAACAAGTTTTCAGATAAATTTTTTATTTGGGGGGAATTTTCTCAAGAAAGAAAGGTAAAAAATGTAGCAACATATTTATTATCTGTACCTGTAATTCCACCTCTTTTTTTTTTAATGCAGAATAAAACTTGTGTGCAAACTCTGGAAGGACATGCTCAAAATGTGTCGTGTGTCAGCTTCCATCCTGAATTGCCTATCATTATCACAGGCTCAGAAGATGGTAATTTTTGTATTTTCTGATGTACATGTAAAGGACAAGCTCTTCTTGTGGTGTGGCTACACACCTGCCCTCACAGGAGAGAGAGAAAATAAAGGAGAGATAATAGACATTTATTTATCTGTTCCTCTAGGAACTGTGCGCATTTGGCATTCAAGCACTTACCGCCTGGAAAGCACCCTCAACTATGGTATGGAGAGAGTGTGGTGTGTGGCCAGTTTAAGAGGATCCAATAATGTGGCTTTGGGATATGATGAAGGCAGCATTATTGTTAAGGTACAGTTAATGTTTTTTAGTGAGAAATGGTGATTCAATTCTGTCCTGTGAACAGAGCAACTGATTCGTGCTTCTGTGAAAACATGTGAAATGCTGAAAACTTGGCAGAGACAGGATTTTTCACAAAGTATGTTCAACTGAAAAGAAAATCAAGAATCTATTTTTTCCATCTGCTAACTTCTTGTGCTACACTTCATAGCTTGGTCGTGAAGAACCTGCCATGTCCATGGATGCAAATGGAAAAATTATTTGGGCTAAACATTCTGAAGTCCAACAGGCTAACTTGAAAGCTATGGGAGATGCTGAAATCAAAGATGGAGAAAGGTTGCCACTGGCTGTAAAGGATATGGGGAGCTGTGAAATCTATCCTCAGACAATTCAACACAACCCCAATGGACGGTAAGAGATTTTAGAACAAAATACTGAAACTTTTCTGATTTCTCCTTTTTTTTTTTTTACATTGGAAAACATCACTGAATGAAAAGAGAGTTGTGTGTGTGCTGGTGGCTGAGGGCCTCTAGAGAATGGGTGTATTGGAGCCAGACAGTGGAGTCAGAGCAATGAATGGGCTTCTGTAAGAGCTGCTTAAACAGACAAGTTGGACAATCTAGGTAGAGGAAGAAGTATGCAAATAAAACATATAAGGTAGTAGCAGCAAACTGTATTTTTATCACTTCATTTGGATTGGTTTTTTGTTATTATATGAGCTTAAAATAAAAGGTCAAGGGACACAAGAGCTGCACAGTAGAGACCAGAAGGAAGAGGGGATAGGAAGTAGCTGACTACGTGATGCAGAGGAAAATCCAGTTCTGTGTTGTTTTTCAATATATGAAGCTCTTTATTCTGTCTGCATTTGCAGTGATTACATTGGGCTAGGGGCCTTTAACTTTTCATATAATTTGTCTACTTGATCGTGCCTATTGAACTGAACACAAATGTCTGACAAATGCAACTTTCTCCTGCTATAGGTTTGTAGTAGTGTGTGGTGATGGTGAATACATCATCTACACAGCTATGGCTTTGAGAAACAAGAGCTTTGGTTCTGCACAGGAGTTTGTATGGGCACACGATTCTTCAGAGTAAGTGTTGCAGATTTTTTTCCTTTGTGTTAACTTAAATTTGCTGCTGGTGGTTTTCAGCCTGTACAAACTGTAAACTGCCTTGAAGACCAAAACCTGTGTGGATACTGAACTTTCAGTTACTGTCCTCCTTTAATAGTTTCCATTTGTAGCATTCTGCTAATTTTTGAAGATAAATGAAATCAGTTGTTTTTTAGCAGCTTGTGATTTTAGTGATTTGCCACTTTGGAAGCCAAATAATATTTTAGGGGCTTGTTTGTTTAATTATTGTTTTTTACAATTCACTATCTTTTAGATATGCAATCAGGGAGAGCAACAGTGTTGTAAAGATATTTAAAAATTTCAAAGAGAAGAAGTCATTCAAGCCTGATTTTGGAGCAGAAGGTAAGTTTGCTTTTACTAGATGGTTTTATATTGGTGCATTTTTTGCACGATTTAGAGTTTTTCCACTCTTACTTTCTTGCAGGAATTTATGGTGGCTTCCTGTTGGGTGTCAGATCTGTTAATGGTTTGGCATTCTATGATTGGGAAAACACAGAACTGATTCGCAGAATTGAAATTCAGCCCAAACACGTAAGTGTCTATGTGGGACTGAAGAGACCTATCTGTCTCTGTTTACTTATTGTTTGTTTCTACTAGATTGCTGATATTCTTGAATTAAGCCAAGCTGTCAGTTTTAAACTAATAACTTCTTAAGTTTATCTCAGTCTTGTAGCAGAAAGGGAAAAAAATCTCTGTGCATGTTGGTTTCTCAGGTACCAAAGCTTCTGTTAGAGTTAGCATGTTCTAACCTAATTTATACATCCTCCTTTCTTAACCTGAGGTCTCTAAAACAGTGCCATTATTGATTCTGATGCTACAGATTTTCTGGTCTGACTCGGGTGAGCTCGTCTGCATTGCTACAGAAGAGTCATTCTTCATTCTGAAATACCTGTCAGAAAAAGTTGCAGCAGCTCAAGAAACTCATGAAGGTGTCACTGAAGATGGAATTGAAGATGCTTTTGAGGTACCTTCTGTTTCAAAAAATTGAGAAGATTAGAGATGATTGAAGCAGGTCTTTGCAGAGTATAGCAAATTTAGGGCATAATCAAGTCCCAATAATTGTAGTTTCCAGAACACCGGAGTGCAGTATATGCAGTATACATCTGCTTGAGGAACAGTTTTTTGGGTTTTGGCTTTTTTTCCCAATAGTTGATGAACTATTTTATCTGGGTTCCCTGAGCACTGTATCCGTGTTGGAAGCCCAATGTGACAGGACCTTGATGCATGTTTCTCTTCAGGTATCAGTTTACTAGTTTGTATTACAGAATTACAGAGGATATTGTTAAAGCAAAGGCTGGAGTATTGTGTTTATATTGCTTAAACTTTTTATGCAGTTTTCAAGTTTTGAAATGTTACTGAAACTTGAGAGCAAACTAAATAAAAATAAAAACCTCATTCTGTGAAATTTCAGAAACACAACTTTCCTTGTGAATTTTTTCTTTGATTATCTGGATTAATGCTTAGTTTGGTGCTAGTTTCCTGAATTTGTAATTAATTTAGTTAAGGTAGAAATTTCATATGGTACAGCAGTTTTGTAAAACTAAGACCATTATTTAAATCCTTCCAATCTGTATCTCAACATATTTTGCAACTTGTCCAACTATTTACTGAAGTGTAAGTTTAATTTGAAAATATAGCAGTCTTACTGCTGTCTAAAAGTACTTTTTTACATATCTAACTAAATCAAACTTAATTTGCAGGTTCTTGGTGAGATTCAGGAGATTGTGAAAACAGGGCTGTGGGTAGGTGACTGCTTTATTTACACCAGTTCAGTGAACAGACTCAACTACTATGTTGGAGGAGAAATTGTCACTATTGCCCATTTAGACAGGTAAGCTGCTGCCTTGAGTTGTAAGCAAGTGTTAAAGGTTCTTTCACCAAAGTCAGAGCAAGGGGAACCTCACCACCTGCTTGAAGTGCATTACTATTTTTTTCTTACATATCATACTAATTCAAATTCTGAGGAAGTAATGTAATCTTCAAGGGAATAAACAGTGTTACATAAAAGTGCATTTATAGAAAAAGTAGATTTTTTCATGTCAGTATTTTCATTACTGTCAGAATTATTGGACTTGTTTATAGACTATTTGGAAGTTGATCTATAAAAAAATTTTTTTTTTTTCAGGACAATGTACCTTTTGGGGTATATCCCTAAGGACAACCGACTTTATTTAGGTGATAAGGAGCTAAATATTGTTAGCTACTCTTTGTTGGTCTCAGTGCTGGAATATCAAACTGCTGTGATGAGAAGAGATTTTGGTATGGCTGATAAAGTTCTTCCCACTATTCCAAAAGAACAGAGGACCAGAGTTGCACATTTTCTTGAAAAACAGGCAAGAAAACTATACTGTTTTTAAAATTTAAATTGGTTTGTGCAAGTGTCTCATTGAAAACCAGCTCATCCTATCTGTAAGCATAAAATCTTGTTAATCCCTCATACTTACTTGGTTTTTATTTTAGGGCTTCAAACAACAAGCTCTTGCAGTATCTACAGACCCAGAGCATCGTTTTGAACTTGCTCTTCAACTTGGAGAATTAAAAATAGCCTATCAGCTTGCAGTGGAAGCAGAGGTAAGCATATACATTTTGGTGATTGATGATAATTCTGAGTATCAGCATGTATCTAAGGGACACCCTGTAAGATAAGACAATGGTACTTGGGGGTGTAATGGTATAGCTGTGTAATCATCAGCATGTAGCACTTGCTCTGTTGTGATGTGAAGCTGCAGTAATCTTAGGGAAGACAAGTCAATGATGGGACACAATACCTTCACAGTACCTTTTCATATTGATTGATCTGAAAAATCTTTAAATGCTGTTAAAAAATGTGAGCATTTTTTATTTCTTCTTTCCCTTCCTCTCCCCTTTTTGTACCATTAGTCAGAACAGAAATGGAAGCAACTTGCTGAGCTTGCCATTAGCAAATGCCAGTTTGGCTTGGCCCAGGAGTGTCTCCACCATGCACAAGACTATGGAGGACTACTGCTCCTGGCCACAGCTTCAGGAAATGCTAACATGGTGAATAAGCTAGCTGAAGGAGCAGAAAAAGATGGCAAGAACAATGTTGCATTTATGAGCTACTTTCTTCAGGGAAAGTAAGTAGAAAACATGGGATGTGCATTATGTTCTGCTTTCCCAAATGTGAAGAACTTCAAGTTTTTTAAATGGTTAAGGACAGTAGACTTAAAACTTGCTACAGAAAGATTGTGGCATGTGCCTTTTCAGAAAAGCTGACTCTATCTTGTGATGGCTGCTACCTCCAAAATCTAAAAGCACTGTAATATATTAGCATAAACAGCTGACCTAACAGAAAAGAATTGTCTTTATATTAAACTTTTTGGTAAATATTTCAGGCTTGATTCATGTTTGGAACTCCTGATTAGAACTGGGCGTCTCCCAGAAGCTGCTTTTCTTGCACGGACGTATTTGCCAAGCCAAGTTTCAAGGTAATTTCAAAGCATGGGCAGAGCATGAATAATGTTGTGCAAATTAGCTGCACGTGGCAAATGGGTCTTTTATCTCCAGGGTTGTTAAATTGTGGCGGGAGAACCTCTCTAAAGTCAATCAAAAAGCTGCTGAGTCGCTTGCGGATCCTACAGAATATGAAAATCTTTTCCCTGGATTAAAGGAAGCTTTTGTTGCTGAAGAATATGTTAAACAGAGTCTTGCAGACTTGCGGCCAGCCAGGGAATACCCCCTTGTCACTGTAAGTAAGAAATGAAAGCTCTTATTTGCTCTAGAGGAAAAATATTTTGTGCTGTGTAAATTCAGCTTTAAGCAAGTCAGTGCCACCACTTATACATTACATGAACGTGTGTTTTGATATTTTTTTTTTACTTTTAGCCAAATGAAGAAAGAAACTTACTTGAAGAAGCAAAAGGCTTTGAGCCTTCTAAAGTAATGGCATCTCAGGTCAGTGTTACTACTGAATGACAAATAAACTCTCTTAAGAAAGAAACAATTTTGCTGTTGTACAGTAACATCTACGCTGGAGAACATTTCACTGATACGGGACAAATTCTTGCTCTTATTGGCTTGATTGTAAGCCCTGCAGCTGAGTTCCATGTCTTTTTGCCTCAAACTCTTCTTAATCTACTTTTTTTACTCCTCTTGACTGTAAAGTTCTTTTGTGTGGTTACTTACATCAAGTCATCATTTGTTGGTGTGAGTAATCATAGAGTCTTAAAATTTAATTAATCTTGCAAAGGAACAATTTCAGTTGCACATGCAAACACCGCCTCAACTGCTACTACTTTCCCAAAAGCTCAGTAGTTGAACCAGGAAAACCTGGAAACTCTTGCATATTATAGCAATTAAACTTGCCTTATATTCTAGTGTGCATGGTTATTGAATAAGACTATACCATAACCAGCAGCCTAGGAATCCTGCTTAATGACTTGAAAGTATGTTCCACTCATATCTGAAGTAACTCAAACTGATTCTTTTTACCAGTTTCAGTTATCCAACTTTTAGGCAGTAAACATATAATTTAAATACAATGTATAAGCATACAGATTGAAATGAACACATAAAATGCTTTTCAGAGTATGTACAAAAGATGACAACTTCTCATTCTTGCTCATGTCAAGCACACTTTACAGTATATCATGAAAACAGTGTGAGTTTCTTAAAGGCAAGGATGTTGGCACAGCTCTCTGAGGCTGTGAATTTCTAGAAGAACTGCAGTGGAAACTGAAGCCACAACTCTGTCCTTTCTATTTCTTCCTCATAGGAGATGCACAACAAAACTGAATTGACTGTTCAGAGAAGTTAGCTTAGTTTCAAGTAGCTTTAGTAGCTATTTATTGCTTGTGTATTAAAGCAAGTAACATTAAAGCAAAAGCAACCTTGTGTGCATGTTTGTTAAAGGAGATAGAGAAATAACATTGCAGAAGTTATCTAAAACAAATTAGAAGTATTATGCTGTAGAAGCTGAAAACAAGACCACTCTCGACTGGATGAAAGTCCTTCAAAAAGTTGCCTCTTGGAGCTGATGCTGGATATGAGAAACTTTGTCAGAAATAATTAGAAATCTACATACAGTTCACTGAATAGTACTATTGCTTCAGTAATGGTACTAAATGATAATTTTTTTTTGACATAAAACTTATGCAGCTGTGAAGAGGGAAGGATAAGTATTAAGCCATTACAGTCCAGTGACAGTACTGAGATTGAGGGCCGTTGCTAAAACTGCTGTGTTTTGTGTAGTCTCAAGCAGCCTATAACCCCTTTGTGGCTGAGGAACTTGAAAATCACTTTCTTTGCAACAGCACTGCAGTATTTGAAATTAATTGATCCTCTCTGAAGCCTGTTCTCATTGTATCAGTTCCATCATCCAGTGCTTTAAATAAACTGGGTGGGGAAATAGTTGTCTCCAGTGCAGTGAAGACTAAACCACTCACTGGCTTTTAAGAAGAGGTTCAAGAATTACTGAGAACAACTTTGAAAGAGAACCATGGGGAGAGGGGAATTAGAGGTCTGCTGCTAGTTGTTTTTGTTGAAAGAATTTAAATTCAAAAGAGCTTAAGGTGATCTGTTTTCCATTAGAAGAAGGCTGAAGAGGCATTTCCATCTCATAAACAAGAAGTGATGAAGACAGTTCTGCAGAATTCTGATCCACTTCCAACAAGAGATCAAAAGGTACTGAAATATATTTTTAAGAAGTACCAGCACTAAATTCATTTTTTGGTAAAGACTTCAATTAATGTAAATAAATCAAATTACTGGGCAATTGCACTTTCTATATTAAATTAGTAGACCCAGTCAGATTAGAACCAATACAGTGTGTTCCCCCCTTACTGTTGTATTGAAAAACTGTGCACCAAAATACAGATCAGTTCCTATAGCCTTGGGGATTCACAAGGAGCAAAAGGGTGAAGTCTAACCACAGCTGAATTGTGATGCTAAGAGGTGCTTTCACACCAAGAAGGCAGCTTCTCTCTCCAGTTTATTTTATTTTCCACCTGATGGTCTGAGAATATTTTGCTGAATAAGCAAATACATCCTCCAGACTCATACATCACATGCACTGACTAATGTGTACCCAGATTAGTATCCCCTTCATCTGCTGTTTTCTTTTCCTAGACCCTGCTGGACTTGGAGGATGACTTGGATAACTTGGATCTGGAGGATATTGATACCACAGATATCAATCTGGATGAAGAGATCTTAGATGAGTGAAAATGCCATTCAGATGACCAAACCAATTACTCCAAACAAAAGAATGAAGTTCTGTGGACTATGTGCTCCAAGCTAATTTGATTTTTATACTGCAAGCGGACCATGTACATGTAGAAGAAGGGTAGATGCAGCAACTGTACAGTAAGAATCAGCTTCCAGTATGTTGAAATTCAAGATGTAGGCATGCTCCAGTGCATACTAAAAAATGTTTTCACTTATCAAGCAGTTCAATAAACCCTTTTAAACATTCTACTCCTCAGTTCTTAACTTAGTAGTAACTCCAGAATTCTTAACATCAATACCATATATATTTGAAACAGGAGCATAGTAGCTAAGCATTAGTATTTTAATGTCTTCTCTTACCATATGCACTGAGAGAAACAGTTACTTAGTAACTGCTGTTGATGTTGTTAATCAGTAGCTCAGTTACTCTTTCAGACAGCACTTTTAGCTAAAAGATCTAACAGAACACCAAAACATCTTAAGGCATGGGTGTGGCATTCTACTCTTTAGTAAACAAAGCTTGTCCAAACCCTACTCTTATTTCAGTAAGTAAAATTAATTGTAGGCAATTCTTCAGATTCAAGATGCAATAGTCATGTAATTTTTGTCACCTCAAAACAAGAGCCAAGACTGTTATTTACAGAACCTCTGAAAATATTAAGCACCGCAGCAATTCTTCTGTATTTTAGTAAAAAAAATTTTAGAACAGTCAGTTGTTTAAAGTATTTATTGTGTAATCCTGTACAGAGAGTGTTTATAAACAGACTGAAAAATTATGAGCTAAGGTTAATTTCATGAAGCTGTAGAAGTAGCCATTGCTTCTTCATAAGCCTGGAGGGCCAGTTGTATATAACCTTCTTTCTGTGATTCAGTTTTCACAAATACCTGAAAACATGGCAGGAGAGGGATTAATATACAACTAAGAGCATAATTGCATGAGATTTTACTATTCCAGTGGCACATCTGCCAGCTGCAACTGAAATCCTGGTGCAGCTGCTGAGTTTAAAAACAACCCAAGAGAAAGCCTGGCATACACAACAGTTCTAGTCAAAGATTCTTTGGGTAATGAGAAAGACTACTAAATAGGCTTCTGCTGTTAAAAAGCTTTCTCTGCTGTAATTAAGTATCCTTACAGTAGAAAAGCATACCTTGATCAGATCAACTCCTTGTAGTTTCCTTTCTTTAGCTTCTTTTGCTGATTGACATTCAGGATGGAGCATATGATACAATGTAATCAAACTTGTAGCATCTTCCAGCCTTAAAAAATAAACAACCATTGATAGAAATTACCCTTTCTTAAGAGTATTTAGACAAAGAATACTTTGTTGTGTACTCCGCACAGCACAGGCTTTTATAAACACTACTGGTTTCACAGTATAAATATACAGTCATTAGAATACACAGCCTGGGGTATTTTTCAGTAGTGGTAAAGCTGAAACCTCTCTGAAAAATACAAATTGCCCAGTAAAAGTATTAAGCAGAACAGCTGTGCCAAAGATAAACTTTTTAACACTAACTGCAGGAACTAGCTTTATTTACAGAATTAGAAATCTTTTGACACCTGGCCCTCAGGTGAATTTAAAACTGTAACACATGCTTTACATCAATGTAAGCCTAAGCCAAAAGTGAGTGGGTGGCAGGCAAGTATGCTCCAAACTCTAACCATTTAAATAGTTCATATATTATAATTTTCCCTTTAATAATCTGACCCCAAAACTGGAACTTGCTTATATTTCTTCATACCCTCAGGCTTAAAAATAAAATATGTGGGAAATTTCTAGGTTCAGCAGTAGGAAATGAATGCCACCATCACTGCAACTTGAAATTCTAACTGTACAAATTTCTTCTAGTGACATTTTGAATAAAAATAACTGTTATGTCTGAGTACCTTCTAGAAATCCATCTGTTTAGAATGAAATTTCATCTGTCGGTTCTGAAGGTACTTAGGAATTGCCCTAAAACCCAGAGTCTGTCTATGTTAAAAGCAAAAACTGAGTTCAGTAGGATGCAATTGTTAGGCTTTAAGATCAGCACTGCCTAGAGCTGCAATATACTGGCAGTTGCATGAGAAACAAAAAGAAAAACCCAACCGACTACAAAAGGCTAATTTCTACAGAATTCTGTTTTAACACCCTACAACTTCACAGACCTGCTGGTGTTTCTATTCAGGGTCTATATAGCTAAAATTTACAGGTAGCCCAAAACTGCCAGCAAATGAAGATTTGTATACATCTTACGGAAATACTGTATTTTCAAACAATGGTATTTATTCTCTATTTGTTTAGCTAAGCAGAATTAGTAAGTTACAAAAACCACTCACAAATCTCTGTTGATCATATCAATTAATAAGCCATCAGTCTTCTTTCTGTTCACCAGATACCACACCATGCCCCCGAAGTGTCGTGTTGACCGCAGCAGATCATATTTGGCATGTTTCTCAATGTCATCGTATGTCCGATGATGAACCTATACACAGAAAAGGTTTCATTTCATTAGCATAACTGCAGCTTGATAGCAGTTTTTCCTCTTTAACTCAGATTAATCTATTTTCACACCTCACTGAAGTGCAGGAGTAAACCATAGGCTGGACCATGCAACCTTAACTCAGTTTCTAGTAGTGAGGCACAGACAACTTTATGCTAGAAGAAAGCTAAATACTAACTATATACCAAAAATTCAGGGAGGGATACAGTTACTAAAGTGAAATACTTCAGCTAGAAGTCTATATTTGTACCTGGTCTTGGTCAAAAAATCATTTTTGTACAGTGCTCTCAGGTGGACTTCATCAATTGATCTAATTATTAAGAAGTCACATAGCAGTCAGCATGACTAGCAGCACAGCTCTGACTGGGGCCACTTGTGGGCATTATCATCAGTTCTAGTTTGAGACCAAATATACCTATAGAAAGACTATTTCTATGCATCTCTAGTTTTTCCTGTACTGTAGAAAATTAAACTGAATCCTGATTTACTTTCCTGAAAGGAAAAAAACCTCATCACAAGCATAACAGGTAATCTATACTTCACTAATAACCACTTTATACATGAAAAATGAAAAGTGAACTCACTCTGATATAGTCAGGTGAATCTGGCTCGAACTGAGCAATGCACATGTTAAGGACATCCTCATGACGGTCTTGCTGAAACACAGTCTAAAATAACAGTTCAAATTTAGGAATAGATTCTGTATCACACCATTCCAGCTCTCCACAATCAGAACATTAGCCACAACATTTCCGTTCTGGGCAACACAGTGAGTGTCGCCTTAATTACAAGGCAAAATTTATAAAAGTACAGTAACTTCTTTGATGACATTAATAAAATGTTTCTTGATTTTTATTTGTGAAACAGCAGTTCACATTTTCAGAATACAATTTCATCAATGCATAACAAATGTGGATTTCTAGTATGGCAGAAAATTTACACCTACTCAGCATTTACCTGGACATAACTTGAAACTTAATTAATAAAGTTACAATGGTAAATAATTGTTCAAACCAGTCATGCAGCTTAAAAAACATACAAGTAGAATGGCTTATTGAGAGCTATTCTGCCCAAATAGCACAGCTTCACAATCAGAGCACGATTAACTAAACCCAATCAGTTTATAAAACCAAAAAGATCATACCACAAGGTGTTCATCCTGGAATAACACTGGGGGAATAACTCTGCGCCCTTCTTGTGGGAAGAATATCTGTATCATTCTGTCTCGTTCTTCCCAGGTTGCTTTGCGTAAAACACCATTTGTTTCTCTAACTACAATGAAACGTTCCTGAAAGGAAGGTAAAAAGAGAGCATTATCTCCCAACGTTTTCTCTCAGCAGCCAGAACCATTGTAAAGAAGATTTATATTTGGCAGAGTCCCTCTATACCTAAACTCACACTAATACCAGTTTCTAATTGTTGCTATATGCTAGATTTGCCATTTCTCCCTTGGTACCTGCGGATTATGTGCTACATTTCCACCTTGCAGTGCAGACCAAAAGCTGCACTCCATGAAGTTCAGACAGGTAAAATAACTAATACCCAGAGAACAGAGTTAAATGTTGCTGCTGGCCTCATTTTATGCTTCCAATAACACTCACTAAATGCAGAATGAAAGTGAGTTGTGCTTCTCCAACTTTTGTATCAGAGGCAGGTGCTAGAATCAAGTAAGGGCAAGAGCAAAACAAAAAATGTAACAAATGAAACAGTGTACTCAGACCTGTTCACAAGTATATTTGATTCTGTGAGGCTGACGAAAAAACTTGTTGAGATGAGGAAGTTTTCAATAAATGAAGCAGAAGAATAAGTAGCAGGTTCCTGGAGAGAGCTTTCAGATGGAGTAGTAGATCAAAGACTTGACAATTCATTTCCCAGGTCCATTGCTATATGCATGTTAGAACCATAGACACTTCTCAGGATCCTAACTATTTGTTCAGAATTTTTCCAGCCTCTTAACTACTGCTGCTTATGACACCCCAGATGTTTAATTATGCAAAAAGCTCTTAATCACTATACTCCACAATTCTATTTGACAACGGTTTCTTCACAACTTTCCCATTCATTCATCATTTACCCAGGTTTCCACCAATCTTTGCAACTCTGAAGTAGCTCCATATTTTGGTCTACACAAAGTATTAAGGAATCAAATTCCACAGAAAGCTTCTAGGAAGAACTTCTATGGAAGAACTCAACAGGCCTACCATATCATAAACATCTACTTTTAAAATACTTAACTAACAATGGCACAGGTTTCCCCTCTCCCATGCCTGCTTTTGAACACTGGAATGTAATTTATAAGTATCAGTTAGAAGCAAAGATAGAAATATGTGTCTTTGTATTGTGTTGTACTGGACTGAATTTACAGCTCGTCACCCTTTTTGCAAACTGCTGTATTTTATTAAAACCCAATGCTTAATTTGAAATTAAGTAAAATCTCTTAAACTAATACATTGCTACTTACACGATGTGGAGTGGAGTAAGTTAAATCTGTAAAAATGTATTTTGTAGTTTCAGTTCCTTCAAGGAATCTGTCTTCTGCTAAGACATCATCAATTGGCTTTCGTTCACTCAAAACAGGGGGCATGATCAATTTTTCTTTAGCTTCCTCAATGGCTTTTCTTGTGGCCTTAAAAAAAAATTGTGTAATTTTATGATTTAAAAAAACAACAAAACATTCCATCCTATTGAAAAGCTAAAACACAGTGTTGGGGCAAATATCTTCATTTAGAGAGACATTTTACAGGTTTTTTTTTCTTCTGCATTTGAGAAGAAGTGACACAATAATTCGGCCTCCAGGTACATGAATCACATGTGAACAATGTGCCACCACTGTAACTTGGGCAAATTCCTGGAGGAAGTTCCAAAACTACTGTATATATATATATATATATATACACACACACTACAGCAAACACCAAGTCTCTATCATGTATTTTTCCATGGTAAATTTCCCCCAAAGCATCAGCCACTATTGATTGTTTCTGATCGTGGTTACAGAAGAACTGGATTAAGTCAGGCCCCTTTGTCACCCTGGACCATGGTCAGACAATTAAAAAAATCATCAAAGGATTCTCAGCACAATTAGGTAGCATAAGGAAAGGGGATTTAAAAAGAGAACCTGTTACCTAAGGAAAAAGGCATCCAATTTTCTTCCACATTCCTTAAAAAAAGAGGAAGACTGGCCAAATAAAACTGAATATGAATCGTAGAATCATAGAATTGGCTGGGTTGGAAGGGACCTCAGAGATCATCAAGTCCAACCCTTGATCCACTGCCCCTGTGGTTCCCAGCCCATGGCACTGAGTGCCACATCCAGGCTCTTTTTAAATATCTCCAGGGATGGAGAATCCACTACTTCCCTGGGCAGCCCATTCCAGTGTCTGATCACCCTCTCTGTAAAGAAATTCTTTCTAATATCCAACCTAAACCTCTCCTGGCACAACTGGAGACCATGCCCTCTTGTCCTACTGACAGCTGCCTGAAAAAAAGACCAACCCCCCCCTGGCTCCAACCTCCTTTCAGGGAGTTGTAGAGAGCGAAGAAACGCTGATTAACGCTAATTTAGGAAATTACTTGAAACAAAGGTAATAAACCAAAATGCCTTCAAAAGCAGCACTGAAGGAAGCAGAAGTATGGACTGTGACAGACTTTTTGCTAAACCCAGCCCATAGTTCAAGTCGAAGCTGAGCAGCCTACCTCTTGCAGCTGAGCTTCTGTCATCAGCTTGTACTTGGGCGGTGTAAGATCCTTTTTCACCGGCCTAAAAATCTTCTGCAGGTTGATCCCTGTCATTTTGTACAGCAAGTTCTGAACCGCTTCATCCGTGAAGGAAGGCTTGGCGGGTTTTCCTTCTGCAGGGGGGCGGCATTTCGCACGTTGTCACAACCCGAGGAGCGGGGGGCAAAGGAGCGGCCGTGCTCACGCTTCCCCGCTCTCCCCTTACACCAAGGCCCCGCGCCAGCCCCCCGCACCTCCTCCCTCCCTCGCCGCCACATCCCCACCACCTCTCGCTCCGGCACAGCCTCCCAGCCCTGGGCCCCGCTGGGAACGGTCGGTACGCTCCGCGGAGGGCCGAGCGGCCACCAGGTCGCCAACAGCACAGGGCACATAGCCGGGCGAGACCCCCCCGCACGTCCCGCACGTCCCGCACGCCCCTCACGTACCACCGGCGGCCCCCGCCTCCTGCCCGAACCGCCGCCGCACGCACCAGCCCCACAGCGCTCCCGCTTCGCGCACCAGGCGCACGGGCACCGGCAGCGCACTCCGCACCCCGAGCGCCGCCATCTTGCACCGCCCCCTCCCCCTTCACCCGCCCCGCCGATGGCGCAGGCGCGGCCGTTCTACAGAGGGACGCTGGGAAATGGAGTCTGCCGTCCCCTCAGCCGCCGGGCAGGGGTGGGGTGTTGCGGTAAAGCTGTCCCGCCTCAGGGAAAAGAAGAAACGTGGGCTTCCCAGCCTTTTCCCTTACGCAAAAAGGCAACGAACCGGTCCCAGTGCGTTTGTGTTATTAAAATGCTGCTGAGGCGGAGGTGAGGGCCAAGATAGGGCGGACCCCGCTATCCTGTTCCTGTCGGAGCAGGGGGAGAGCCGGGGACGGCTGGTTCCCTCAGCCGGGCAGGGGACGGAGCAGGGCTGCGAGCTGGCAGTTTTAATTGCTTAGTGGGGACACAAAATAGGAGTAAAAAAGCGGACCTGAGGCCAAAGCACGCACTACGGCCATTAAGCTACCGGGGAGCTACAACTGCCCGGAGAGGTGCGAAGCTGTCGGGGTTCACTGGATCAGCAGTGCCGCCTCTGACACCTCTCCCGTGGGTCAGTTTCTGAAGCAGTCTGCCTTAGAGCGAGAATTGATAATTTGTAGAAAATTAAAAAACTCATGTAGCTCTTTCTCCTCATTTGGCACTTGTGTGGTAACTGAAAGGACAGTCTCGTCATCAGGTGATGGGTTTTCCGTCTGGCCCATGATCTGGTGGAAGTCCAAAGGTATCACAGGAAATATCATGACTGAGAAGTACCTGTTCTCTTACCCCAGGCTGGTAAAAGTAGTCACTGCGATGAGTTTAGTGTTCTCACATCCAGGGAGATTTAACATTTTTGTAAAGGATGGAAGTTAAATAACTCTATTCAAGCATAAAACCAAAATTTAACCTTATATCCAATAGGTACAGCAGATCAGATCTAATAACTGTGAACAGGGCATATGCAGTTGAAAGGGGGTGTGTCATTTCATTGAAGCAGCAGGTCACTTCTTATGTCTATTTCAAGGGGCTGAAAGTTTATTATGGTTTGTTTAATTTGTATCTTCTTCTCACAGAAGATACAGACTTATGGACTGGTTAGGGGTGTGTGAAACTAAAAGAAAACCTACTGTCAGCATGATAGTCTTTGTACATGGGTCCTGAATGCTTCAGACTTTAAAATGTTCAAAGCCACACGTTGATCCAAGCTGGCTGATGACTTTCTGTCGAAACAGGGAATACTGCATCTCCAGGAGGGAATATATGGAAACACAAGTATGTGCTTAAATTCTGTAGATTTCCAGTTGCTTTAAGGTTTACTGCGTTGTTCATTGCTTTGCCAAATCCAAGTCTAAGTTTTGTTACTTTTCTCCAATACCTCAGTTTTCATTTTAAAAGGAAGACTTTCTAGCATATATTGATTTTCATTAGAACAAAGTTTAACATCATCTGAAAAACATGTCTGTTGCTAATACTAGATCTTAATTGTACTGGGCCTTACTCTTCTTTCCCTCAGCCTTATTCAGTATCCAAACACATAACTGGGTTGAATTTTATACTCAAGCTTTTCAATGTCATGGGCTTTGCATTGTCAGAAAGGCTGCAGGAGGGCATATTCTTCTCATATTTGTATCAGTACAATTGAGTTGAAATCACTGAGAACTGAACAGAAAAATGAACCCTTAATATTTTTTAAATGTAATTTTGTGCATAATTTATTTAGATAATGCTAAGAAAATGAAAAATAATTTTAAGGAAATGGAGAAGATATTGGGTTTTTATTTCATGCTTGGAAGATCTCTGGAGTGAGAGCTATACCCTATAAGGGAATTGGGAAGTTATTTGGCAACTTGCCTAAAAGCCACTTCAGACCTGTTCATGAATGTAGATGGCAAGCCAAGGTCCCTTTTAATTCACAGAAGTGCTTAGGAAAACAACAGAATTTATTAGGCTATATCCAGGAGAGGTTAAAATCACGTTCATTCTGTACTGGAGTAGTAACAGCTGCTGTGAGGATTAGCCTTTTGGCTGGTGGGATGAAAGGAAATATTAACTAACTGTACTGTAGATCGAAGTATAGCAGGTTAATATAGTTTATAAAATAATACCAGTTTTTATTGGACTGATTGATTATATTTTATTTACGGTTTCATTTTATACCGATGTAACAATTTTAAATTGGATGGTTTATATTGGTATACTTAAAAGCACAACATCATTTTGAAGCACCAGTGGTGTAAAAATTGATATAAAATAACGAATTTTGAGTAGCATTTGTTACTATTTTGAGTACATCTCAGGACAGTTGGTGTTGGAAAATTACAACCACCTGATGAATTATGGATATCCCCTGGGAAACACATTGGTGGTCTAAGTCTGGATTCTATTGGAAAAGTGTCAATACAAAATCACCTCCACAGTTGGCATTAATTTCCTTTTTGCTGGTAGTTTCAGGAGAGCAAAAGGATCAGGTGGCTGCTGAGAGTGGTTAGCATCTCAGCAAAAGGGAAGGCAGCTTAGGAGCTTGTGTTGTTGCTTTGCCTGCTTAATTGATAAAATAAGGGGATGTAATTTACCATTCTTTCTGAATAATAAATATGTCAAATTAGTACCAAGAAGTTCTTAGGAAAGAAGAATTCTTCCTTTGAAAAAACACAATGAAAAATACAAAATGTGAGGTTTGGTGACTGAGCATCCAGCTGCTGTAAGAAGTGAACAGATTGAACCCAGTCAGACTGTGTACATGTCCAGAGTTGGTGACATGACCTTTTTAAAATGAATGGTTGGTTCTCTTGTTCCTGATAAGAAAGAATCTGGAAAGGCTGTGGAACATTTTTCTGAGGGACACAATGGACCAGGTCGGAAGCTCTTTTTACTAAACTGCATGGATCAGTTTGAAATTATTTTTCATAGAGTAGGCAGAGAGTGCTGAAGTAAGAGAGATGACACAAATCTTATCATATCATGCAATTAGTCTTTAAAGGAATAACACACTTGGTAGGTTTTGTTTCTGCATGTTACAGAGTTGGAGTGGGGTATTCTGCTACAGTTATTGGGGTGGCCATCTGTAATATGATTGTCTATTTCCAGGCATATTACCCGTGAGCATCTTATTTGCCAGCTTCTTTTGTTAGAGAGAGAGCGAGCATTATTTTCCCTGGAATTGTCTTTTAAGATCTGTAAGCTGTGGATTTGCATTGCCATTCAGAGCCCTGGGGAGGTTTTTTTTTATTATGGTGGTGGTGATGATGCATGAGCCTATGTTGACACATCAAAGTGGCTATTTTCTATCTTAAAGATCAAATAGGCATCTGAAGTTGGTTTATTTTCAGATTTCATTTTGATACGTGACAGCAGGAATAGATCAATGTGGCTGTAGAACTCTGTCCCAAGCAGCTGGGTGAAACTTACCTCCGAGAGGAGGCAAGAGTTACGGGTAGTTCCACTGGACAAAATAATTTTTACAAATTGTAACTGAGATGCCTACTGAAACTGAAGTAATTGTGCTCAACTATAGCCATTTTCATCCTGCATGAACAGCTGCCCTCTGTTGCCTATGTAAATATCATTAGTGAGAGAGAAGGAGTGAAATATGTAAAAGTCTTCCAGGTTTGTTTCTTTCGTGCTGTCATTTTTAACAAGAGCCAATAGCAAGCAAAAGTTGAAGAGCAAATGTCCCTCTAGGTTTTGTTTGTGCCTTGATTATTCTATATTCGTATGTCAAATTTGAAGGAAAATGACAACACAAAAAAGAGTGTACACGCTCTTGATTTCTAATTTTTTGTCTGGTTTCAGACGAACTTAGGCTGTGCACTTGTCATACTCCTATAGGCCACAGGGGGGCAAGATTGAAATTTTAAACACGAAGAATCGGTGTCTGAGCAGTTACAGTGGATAATGTAAATGAACTGTTTTCATTAGCGACCCAGGTTTGCTTCTGTGTCACATAAAGCTGCCATGATGTCACTTAATAATGATAAATTAGATATATACAAATACTGTCTCCAGTAATTGAGATTACATACATTATTTATAGTGGGGATATAAATCCCACTTCAGTTTGTATTGTTTCCTTTGCTACACTATAAGGGCTTGAGCCAAAGCCCATTAAAGCCATTAGAAGTCCTTCCCTGACTTCAGCAAGCTCCAAATTAAGATTTCATAGTTTTCAAATAAATTTTATTCTTCCTTTCTGCTCTTGTAACACCTATTAAAAATTTATGGTCAGGAAAAAAATAATAGTAAATATTTAGTATTCAAAATAAGGTGGGATTTCTGCAATTGTTGTTTTCCTCCTTCTTAATAATTTTTAACCTACTCAATCTATCGCTATTAATGTCCCATCCATTGAATCCAAGCACTCACTGAGACACTGATCTAAATCTGGTATCCAGCAGGATGGGACATATCTGGTACCTTTATTTCCACAGTAGAAGGACAGAGCAAAGATCCTGGCAGATTTTTTGCTTTGTTTCATTCTCTGGGGACAGGAACCTTTGGAGGAGATAGCACCCTCCAATTCAAAGGTTAATTAATATTTTTCTCTTCTCTCCTGTTACTAACATAACTACTCAATACCCTACTGTCATAATTGTACTTTTATCTCTTTTTCACTGAAACTTGACACCAGAACATGTTCTAAAACCTAGACTGTCTGGATTAAACCTAGATGTGTGTTATGTGTATAGGCTGACCTGTTGTCAAAGGATTCATAAAAATCCAAATCAGATGTCTACAATTTACACTTTGTCAAGTTTTGTCACTCTCCCAAAGTATCCTGGAGATATGATTTTCCTGCTTTTTTATCTAAGTTATATTAGGAATGTTGCATCGATTTATGGGCTTTCTATTTAATTATTTTATCAATTAATTTATCTCATACAGAAGCATATCCTTCTAGTTATAATAGTTGTAATACAAATTCAATGGTAACTGCAAAATTTTATTTCTTCCAGCCTTTTCTCATAGTAGCTGATTTATTAACAGACACAACCACTTCATTATTCAGTTCTTTCAGATTAGGTGAACACATTTTTCTGCTGATGACTTGTTACAGTTAAATAGATCAATTTTCCTCAAAACTGTTTCAGTATCTATCATAATTTGCTTTATTTTTTTTTTCCGGTTTAAAGAGCAGTTACCTTGCAACTGGCCATCCTGTTGCTTAGTGATGCCCAGAAACCACTCTTAACTGCATGCCATTCCCTTCTCATGTTCTTTTTGCCTCTGATACTCCATCTGTGCCTGGGATTCTTTCACAAGTTCACTTATTCTGGTTTGTGTAATTATTTTTCTTTGAATCTCTTAATTGTTCTTCATATAGCTTTCCTATTTTCATCTTAGATTACTTTGAATTCATTTGGATTTTTTAGGTTTGGTTTTGTCATCTTGTTTTTACTTCTCTCCCAAAATTAATTTTCTGTGGAAACAAACTCCTGTATTTTGCTATTTAAGAATAGACATATTTTTATTTACTTTGTTGTGTTTGTTGATAAGGGCAATGTGTACTTTTGGCTCGCTAGTATGTATTTAAATAGCCTACATGAAAGAGCCAACTTTTTTTAACCAACTTCTTACCCATAGCAGACTAAATGGCTTTTTTACACTATTTAATATATAATCCCCTCTCTTCTAAGGGTGGCACTGGAGGAATTTTTGGTTTGGGTTATTTTGTTTGGTTTTATTTTTTCTTTCCTTTGGATCCAGATTGTAATGCAAATTAAATTTGCTTAGGCAAACCCACTGTGTGTTTTAAAAAGTCATTATAAGGACAGGATTCTGAGGGTCTGACAGAAAAGCTAAAACAGCTGTGCTCTTCAGTACAAACAACACATAAATCTGCAGTATCTTCTCCTCATGATCAAATAAATGAAAGAAAAGGCTCAGAAGAAAATATATTTTTATCTCACAGAAGCAGAGCTAAAAGGATTCAGTGTCAGTTTAAATCTCAGCCAGTTCTGTTAGGCTGTTAAAATATAATATTTTTTTAATTTTTTTTTTAGCAGAAGTATTTTTCTTTGCTAGCCAAACAATTCTATTTAACTGATATGAAGATTGTCTTTAGGTCCAAGGTTAAATGATTGTTCATCTCTTTAGTGACAAGAGTATCTCAGAAGAATAGTTTCCAGTTGTGTTTAGTCTTGATATTTTCTATCTAAGCAAATCTAGAAACAAAAATCAACATAGAATTCAAGTAGTCAAATAGTTACCAGAATGTTTTCCCCATTTATGTCCAAGGAAACATCTTTACATTTATTAGGTTGCCCACTAGTGTTAATAGGAAGACTCCTCCATTTTGTGGACAAACTGAGTAGAGTGTGATTTCCAAAACTGCATGGACAAAATTTTTTCATTTGGTGCTATACCTTCTTAATCTGCAGCAAAATATGTAAGCATTCTTTACAAAGTGCTTTAGAACTGTGCACTGCATGTGTAACAGCATTTGTGTTTCTTTTTGCTTTCAGAGTGTATGTATCTGGGTAGAAACCTGTACATTGTGCTACCACAGCTCTGTGTCTTGTGTACCCATAATCTCTGTGTGCTTAGCCATGTTTTGAAATACACTATGTGGTCACTAACATACATCAATGTTTGGATATTTAGACTAGAATAAGTGCTTGGATCTTTATAAAGGCAAATATTACATATCTAAATAAATAATGTAGTGGGGCATTTGGAGAGATCTAGTAGGGCTTAATAAAATGTTTCAAGGGATAAAAAACAGCAGACAGCCCAGCATGCCAGGAGAAATATTAGTGACAGAGACATAAAAAACAGGCCTAACTCTGTCCCATGCACTGTGTGCAGCATGCCCCTATTTATCAAAGGGATGAGTGCAGGAGACATGAAGTTAAAGTGTGGAATCCTTTCCTTGTTGGGGAAGGGGATTAAAAACAATTTGACAGCAAGAAAGTAGACTGAAAGTTAAGATGAAAGGCCTCCTTTTTATTCACCCTATTTTGGGCTGCCTGATTTTAATTCCTTTCCTTACCCCCACTCTATACACACACATCATATCTGCTCATAAACATTCCCAGCTTATTATCCAAGTGGAAACAATGAATAATTTTCTTTCAGGTTACTGAACTGAATCAAGTCACAGAGGAGTCTAATGAGTGCCAGAGCCTCTGGGGGGAAAAGAATGGAAGCAAGATCTTCTCATTTCATTGGCAGCAAGTCTCACAGCATTTCAGGTAACTGTGGCCTCAAGATGCAATTTTATAACTGGCCAAAACTGATCTAAACTATTCTTTTCACTCTCTTCAAGCCCTCCCTTGGGCTGTTTTCCTTTCAGGAAACATTTTAATCTTCATGACAGTCACTAAATAGAGTCAATAGTTTTCTTCTGAATTTTAGGTAAAAGCACAGTTGTTCAGGCAACATAAAAATTCAGTCTGATTTTAAAAGGGACCTTATATGCTTCATGGAAAAGCAAAACAGGTCCTGTCCTCTTTGCATCTCTTCAACAGCACAAAGATTTCCTAAACCTTACAAGGTACTACTGAGATGCAGCCATTCCACAGGATATTTTACAGTACAGTTTTGGAGCACTGAGGTTACTTCATTTTTCCAATGTGCTCCAGTGCAGCAGAATAACTTCCCACCTAACTCCCATTTGTGCCTATTTTCTAAGTGGGCACTGGAATTTTTGATTGCTGCTTAAAATTAAGTAGACTATTGTTTGGATCTGTTTAGTTTAGATCCAAAAACTAAAAGGATAATTTGAGTGCTGAGACAGCAGAAAATTAGGTCTGATCCTGTGATCAACAGACCAATACAAAATCACTATTGTATAGTTTTAGATAAATGTGTCTGAAATTAACTATGAGTTTTCTGTGCATATTTCAGCACCTGCTCCCAAAGCAGGTATCATTTTAATTAGTTGCTCATTCTGTCTCCCTTTCCTGTCATCTCTTTTTTTATGGTATGTGCAATTAAACTTAATCAAAATGCTGGTACAATATGTGATTCGTGAACTTTACTATATACTCTAAATATGATTATATCCTCTACTGATGACAGTTAAATGATGCTTTCTTTATAGTCAGACATTATTTTTCTTCCGATAACTTCCTCGGTGCTACTTAAAAAAAAAAAAAATGGTATTTCAGAATGATATCCACCTTGTTAGTTATTAGATTACGTTGTTTTATGACATAGTACTGCATTTCTTAAAAAGAAAACTAGTTTGTGTTTATTGTGAAATAATTTGGAATATCCTTTCCAAGTTTTTCCCTGTATGGTCACAAAGCACTAGATGGCACTGTGTGGCTGTGTGTCATACCGAGGAACGACAGTAGCTGGAGTTTCTTAACAGATGAAAGAATCCTCATCTTTCAAAAATATTTGTAATATTGCCTTTTTATTATGAAAACAATTACAAAATGAAAATTCTTGATTTTTACACCCTCAAGGCATAGCAAACCTTTTTTCTTTTTTTTTTTTTTTTTCTGCATTATGATTACAGGGTTTCTTAATGAGTTAGACAGGTGCGTACAACATTTGCTCATTTTTTGTCTTCTGTAAAGCTCTCCAATCGATTAACCTACCAAAAAGTAGAAATCTCACTTCCTGATATCATCAGGATGCTCCTTACCACAGAACAGGAAGGAAGCAATGACAACTAGTGTGTTGCCCTCTTCTATCTCCTCAAACAACCTTTTAGTCAGTGCCACAGCATTAATGAGAACAGACATTTTAAAAATTAAGTAAAAGCAAAATGTGTGGGGTAGCAACTGGAACTTTATATCCTTATTTTTCAGTTAAAGAGTTATCCCAAAACCAACCAGTGCAATAGTAGTAATTTTGTCAGTATTTTGTTTGTTTTGGATGTCTTCAAAAGAAGTGGTTTCAAAACCACTGATCTTACAGAGGTGACATGTTATTCAAAAGGGCCTGATTCTGCACAGGCTTTTTAAGAAAAAGATAGAATGTGTTTTGGGAATGTAGTTAAATCACATGTAGTGTGTTGTTACTTTCCCAGAACCTACTTTACCTGTGTTTCACTGCTTTGGGTCTCTCTCTTCCCCAGCCTGTGTGGGTTTCATCAAAATAAAAACAACTTCTAGCTAGGCCCTGCATTCTTTTAGCAATTCCCACAGACTTCTTGGTGACTATGGGTCAGTCACTTTCCCATTTTGTGTTTCTTAATTCCCCTAGCTTTAAAATACAAATTGTTTGAATGGGTACTAAAATGGAAGTATTAGTGTATGGTATTCATACTTTTGGTTTTGTTAGGCCTAATGAAATATATTAAATTAAAAAAATGATTGATATGTTTTTTGAACAGCAGTCATGTAATTTTGAGGTATTTTGGCCAGGTATTATTTTAATTTCTAGTAGGATTTTGCATTAACAGTACAATATCTTTTAATCCTTTTGAAATAGCCCTGCTTTTTAAAATGCTGCCTCTGTATTCAGCAAGTTCCACCCCTTCCTATGTTTGGCAAACCAGAGGGAGATTTCTAATTGAGAAGCTACCCAGGAGTATTACTGATGGGCATTATGCCTAAGGCACCACACAGTGTTACAGAATGTTACTGTTATATTCTCCCGCGGTAGGACAGGCAGGTTGTGTGTCTGCCTCTTGGGACAGTGTTTCAAAGAAACTATTTGAAGGGACTTGTGCATGGCTTGAAGTTCACTTTGGATGGTGCGCCTCAATGATGATGGGATGAATGTAGTACTCTCATTCTTGATCTTATTACAGCCAATACTGCTTTTTATACTGAAAGGAAAAACATAGCATAGAGAGCCATTATATTTCCAGGTCCTCCTAATAGTGTTTTCCATCCTACATCCAACCGATGCTGTCTTGTGACAAACACCAGCAGTCATTCCATTTTGGAAACATGGCTAAATGAGGGGGGAAGAATGTGGGGAAGAGGAATCCTGCATGGGAATAATAAATTTAGGCCTTTATTAATGACCCTTCTTCACCCCCACTTTCTTTTTTGCTGTTAGGCTCTCTGCTCCGTGTTCCACCAACTGCTGCTTTATTTTAATGTTTTTGACCCCTGATGCATTTCGGTTTTCCCTTATTGTCCCTTTCTGTGCTCCTTTTTTTTTTTTTTTTTTTTTTTTTTTTTTTTTTTTTTTTTTTTTTTGCGTGGTAGAAGGGCATAACCCTTTGGTGTTTAATTTGTTTGGGTCTGATACCTGTGCCTGCTGAGAATATTTTTGGGGGTACTTGTAAACACTGTAAATGTAAACTATTATTTTTGGTGGCTACAATCCTTTCTTTCCAAATGAGGAACATGAATAAGGAAAGCCCTTGATCAGTGGAAATGAGATTTGGGACATCTGCAGTTTGCAGACTGATCAACTGTAAAACTAAAACTAAACATTTTGGAGAGCATTACTAAAGTAAAATAAGCATCACTAATCAATCATGGAAGAATTTTCCTGAGGTTTGAACTTATTTTTTGTCTTTCAATAATTTAAAATAAAATCATAATCCAAACTAGCCACAGGGCTGACTCCATCCGCTTACAAAGCAACCAGTCTCTTAAAACAACTGCATATATATATTATGAGCAGATTCTAACCCCAAGTTATGTCCAACATATTTTACAAGCCAAGGATCTCTGTATCTCCCTTTTTAACAGGGGAGGAGCACACATATTCCTTGCTGGGTTAGAGCATGATGAGACCCACCTGCTCTGACTGACCAGGTCACTCAGAAGCACTGCTGCTTTCTGCAGCTGGCCAGGGCAGGGCAGGAACTCCAGCCCACCCGCTTTGCTGGAACACCACTGCCAGAAGCCCACCAGGTCTGAATAGGCTTGGATTGAAAGACAACCAGTGACAGAGATTTGCTTGAGAACAACAGCTGTATTTTGAGTTTATCTTGATGACCAGAGTGTGTCCTATCCTTACAGAATGAATTGTTTCCCACCATCCTACCCAATGAACCCACTAGAACAGAGGACAGTAAACTAACTGTGCTGTGTTGGAGATATCTGTACCTCAGGATTCCCAAATGATGTGGAAAACTGCTCCAAAAAAACCTTTCCAAATCAGATCATTCTAATAGTAGCAAGACTAAATGCTTTCAAGTCTCCTAATTATGTTTTCAATGAAAAAATGGCCAAGCAATAGCCAAAGCCCCTAACAGAAACAGGACATCCTGAGCTGTGGCAGATGGACTTCCTTTACAAAGTTTCAATGATAGTTTTCAACAATAGTTCTGTGTGTGTGCTTGAGGAGGTAGCTTGTGTACACTGTTAAGTACACACACACTGTGCAATGCTACACAAGTTTTTTAAATAAAATAGAAAATACTATAGCATGTATGTTTTGCTGGAAGTACATTTTGTAAAAAGAAAGAAATATTTACTCTGTTATGACATTAGGCGGAATTAGGTAGAGGGAAAATTTCAGGATGTGGGTGGCCACAGATGAAGTTCTTACAGTGAGTGTTGAGTAAAATATCCTTGGAATATAAAATAAATAAATTCGGTAAACTTAACCAATGTATCAGTGAACATAAACAAATCTTGATGATAAATAGATGTTCTGAGAAAGCCAAAGTGCAATAATTAGAAAGGGATAATTATGCTTTCTCTCCTTCCTAGGAGAGACAGATAGGATTTTTTTTTTAATTCCCTAAATACATAGACATGTAAGATGCTAGTGAAAGATGACAAACCTCTGTTGAAACTGATGATACAGGATAATCTATTCTGCCTGAAGGCCTGTTGCAAGGTAACAAAGACAGAGAAAAAAATATGTAAAAAGTTTTACCTCCTATCACATATAAAAAGATCTGATAATGTCACATTTAATAAAGCAAAACAGTTTCTTTAGTAAAATTTAGACAGGAGTGGTGGTAAAGTGTGTTACCCAATTACTGATGCAGTAGTCTTTAGCTCATAAATTTCCACATAAAAACAATATGTTTCAAAAAACAAGGGAGAAAGATGGTATAAGAATTAATTTTTTTTTTTAGGTTGGGGTTTTTTTTGCTTTCTATTGCTGAGTTCCAGCCCAGGCATCATTTATTACCCATGCCTGTGCTGCTTTGTCACAGAAGGCCAGAAAACCAGGATTTCCTGGGCCATTTAGTCAGCAGTTGAAATTAAACTATAGCGTCTGAAACAAACCTCAGCTCTCATTGTTTTTTTTCATCAAACAAATGGTATGAATCAGTGAATAATTGTAAATGATGGCAATATGTAAAGGGCAATACATACCACATTTAAATGTAAAATAAATGCTTATAAGAAAAAGGACTTTTTAGCCCTCTAAAAGTATTTAGAGAATTAAAAAAAAAAAAAAATTAAAACTTTTGTTTTATTCCATCCTTCACTTTCTTCCAGATAATTTGACCTTGTATTTCACATGAAGTAGTCACTGTTCAGATTGTGTATCTGTATCAGCAACCTCTATGGTCAGCATTTCTGGCTGAAGTGGTTGGCAGCCATATCCTCATGCATGCTCTTTTGCTGTAACTCAGCTTTGGTTGTAAGGAATTTCATGGTGTTTCATGCCTGTAAAAATTCTGCAGACATGGAGGTGAGCACTAAAGAAATGAAAACCCTTTTAAGGTCAAGTCATATAGAAAGGATGTTTAAATGTTGGGGCATCAGCTATTCATGTGATTTTTATGTGTTATGGGTTGTTTTCTTGTTTCATTTTGTATTTTCATTAACAATAGGCTGATACTGATAAGAGTATCTTTTTTCCCTTTAGAATAAGTATAATTATTTCATTATTAAATACCTAGTAGTATTCAGGACTATCTTACCAACATACATAATCTTTCTCCTGTTTAGCGCACAGATTTCCAGGAATTTTTCCTCTCTTGATAGCTTAGAAAAAGCACAGAAACTTGTAAGAGAATCCTATGTTAAACAGCAATTAAAAGAAGATAATTCAGAAAAGCAAAGTGTAATTAGTCCAACTGGAATCTGGCCAGAATCTACCCCCCTGTCACTAAACCTTATTTTCATACACAAATAGGAAATTAGTATTAATTAAGATTCTTCTGTACCTACACTAAATCATACAAAACCCAAGACTGTTTGTTGAACATATAATCTGAGACACAGGTGCTCCTAAATAGCTGCCCTCAGGATTCCAAGAATCAGATTTTTATGTAGAGCAATAGTATGTTTTGGAGGAGGATTTTTTTTTTAGATGTTGCGGAATGTTAACTTTAGTTCATTTTTGAGGTGCCAGTTTTCTTGTAAGGACAATAGATGGACACTGTTCTGATGTCCATTATCTGGTACAGCTCTGTGGAACTCAAGAGAGTTTAGATTTTCAACAAATGCTATGAGATACTAACCTATTCTTAGGACATTTTAAAAAAAAACAAACTATTGTTGTCAAAATCCAGTAACAGCGTGAAAAAATATTTGTTGAAAAATCTTTGCATTTTTGTCTTATATGGTGAACAATATGATCCCTTCTGTGTGAGCTGAGGTTCATGCCCATGCTTAGAATACTCTAGTCATAACCACAGTGGCATTTTCACCCTCTCTTCTCTTTTTATTTGTTTTTGTAATGTAATCCTAGAAATCTGTGTCAGAATTAGAGGCCCATTGTGCTGTATGTTATGCAAACATGCATTAAAGAAGACATGCCTCAAATTTGATACTACTATAATTGAGAATCTTCTATTGTTCTATTGTACCACAGTATATAGAAGCCTTCCCAAGATGCTTCAGACAGGATGACAAAGGCTAAAAAAGAGCATCACTGAAAGGCATGTTTGATTTACAAATTTTGTGTCATTATTGAAAATACAATAAGGCAAAAACTTATTGTTTTTCTTCTCTTAAATGAAGATGGGAGTCTTCCTCATTTTATATTTGCAAACTGGAACTAGGTTTTGACATTCCAGGGAGACAATGGAACATGGGCAGGAAGTGTTTGCTGTGTGAATAAGATTTGTGTAAAGATGGATTTGAATTCATAAACACAAAAATAAAAGCTTAAGCAAAATGCATATCGTACACAATAAATATTCATGCTCTTTTAATTATAAGTTAATTTTTGTAGAGATTTGACTGACCTGCATCTTACACTCTGCAGAATAAGGGAGTTTTACAATAAAGCTAAATTCCCATCTCTCTAAGAAGATTCACAGAAGATACAACACTAGTGAAAAACAAATAAATTGGAACAGTAAATAGCAATCAGATACATTTTACTAGGACAGATTTTTAAATGACCTGTGCTATGCCCAAGAGCAGTAGAACTTAAACTGGAGACATGAGGAAGATATTGGTTTTAAACACTGGATTGGAGTATGTTTATTCTTGACCTCTTTAGGATTGCTATGGATTAAAACGGAAAAATTATGTCCAGGACATTTTTGTTCTAATGTCCTTAGAGCTCGTAGGAAGAGAAAATAAGTGGTCAATTATTTTGTTGTGTTTTGATGCTGTACTGGGATGAATGGAACTCTTAATGTCTTCTAATGGATAATTAGGCCTGAGTTTGTGACTGGCAATGTCCCTGTAATTATACATCGGAGTTAGTTAAGAGGAAGAGGGCTGAATGCTGGGCCCAAATCAGAAGAAGGTTCTTTGGTTTGGATGATGTTTGAGTAAGTCAGTCTTTGGTTTCAGATTTGATGCATGTACTAAAATGAATAACTTCAGAAGCTTGGTAAATTTTTCTTCACAGAGATCAAATTCAAAATAAGGCTTTTCTCTTCATTGCCAAATCATTGGTTTTTATTTGTCTATTGACTATAACTAACAAAAGTTATAAATGCATTAAGTGCTCTGTTAGCATGTGAGTATCTCTTAGCATCACTGAAACAAGTGAAAATACATACTATGGTTTAATACCCATGTTGCCTAGGGAATAGAAATTCTATTGAGTAATGCCTTGTTCAAGGTATGTTGAGGTTCAAGGTATGCACTGAGGTTGAGTACAGCACTGGGCCATGTCTTTAGGTTTTGTTTCCCATGTAGGCAGTAATATTAAGTATAAACAAAATAGAACATAGGAGATAAAAATGGGTCATTTGAGAGCCCTGGGCAAGTGACTTAAATCACGATTGTTTATTGCTGTGAGTTAGTTATTTTAATCTGGGGCTACTCTGTATGGAGTAGAACCCTCTCTTCATCCAGAAGAGCACAAAAGGGTATGAGCTCACAAAAGGAACTTGTAGGATTTATTCTGTTTTGCTAAAATCTGACACATTGACCTGTCCAGGCCTGATAAATAAAATTGACCTGTTGAAATGACTGTAATACTTTGTGCAACTGGAAACTGTGCTAATTCAGTCAAGTATGTGAAGGTAGCTCATAGAATAGTATCTTATAGAATATCCTAGATTCCCATCACTGGAGGCTAATTGCAAGAGGAGACTGTGCTGTGCATGAAAACCACTGAGGAGATAGAATTTAACCTCTGTTTTTCCCTTGGCTTTTATTCTTGTAAGGAATTAGGGAAATGGAGCATTGATTTCCAGTGAAAATACACTTGCTTCCTGATTCAGTGATCCTGCCCTGGCAGGGAGGTTGTACTTCTTGATCTCTTGAGGTCCCTTCCAACCTCTACCATTCTGTGATTCTGTGATTCTATTTGTGTTAACTGTACCAGTCGACAGCTGGAGTGCATGTTTTATTCCTCTCTGCTAGCCCCTTGAAAGGGGTGTGTTGCCTGCCTTAGTACTGTATTCCTATCACTTAGCTTGCTTTTGATCAGATTGTTTCACCTGTATTGGATCCTGACTTTGTTGTTGCTTATGTGAAAAAGTTGCACTAGTAAGAATTTACCTTTTGTATTAATTAATTCACACTACAGAGGAGTTGTTGAGATATAGGTACAAGCTGCCCCCAGAGGAAAGCAAGCCCCACAGGACTTTCTCAAAGCCACGCAGGAAATCTGTGAAAGATCCCAAAATAAATCCCAGATTTCCTGTCTCCTCCACTTGTGCTGTAACTGCAGGGTCCAAAATTTCTCAACTGAGGAAAAATGTTTTCCTTTCTTTTCCTCCTATGCTATGGCTTCAGTTTACTACACTAGTTGCTGCCGTTTGCTGTGCTGTGGCAGCTCATACTTATAACTCTTTCTTTGTTGTATTTTGTGGAATATGCATGTGCTGAATACCTGTAATGTAAAGTGTTTAAGCAAATAATACTCTATAAATGATGATATTATAAGTTAATCATGGAGTATTTGCAGGTACAGATAATTTCTTGTCCAATTCTCTCTTCAAAATAAACTTCTCCCACTTCTAATTTAACTAGCATTTAAAGAACCAGTTTTGGTATGTAGCAAATGATATCTGCCTGTGCTAAAATAATCCATTTTTATAAAGTATTTTGAATAAAGAAATTTTCATTTTGCATACACCACTCTGAGCTTTGGAAAATTGGTGCATTCTGTAATTCTGAAGTATCAGTCATCTTTTATGAATTATAAATTAATAGATGCATTATCAAGAGAAAGTAATTCATTGTAGATATATAACTGAAGGAGATTGTCCTAAGATTTTATTACTGTGGCTTGATAAATGGAAATTCAAGGCTTTTGGTGGGTTCATTCACTATGCTAGATAGTAATGTATTCAGATGTATTGCTGAATGTCTAATTTTTTTTAGATACTTTGCTGCTAGGTTAAACTTCAACAGTTTTCATTCCATGCTGCTCAATTGCCCTCATATGGTTCTTCTTTAGATAACATTACTTGTACAAATTCCAACTGAATCAGAATCAGTAATCTTCAGCCAGTCTTGACAGCATTTCTAATGCAGTGCAGCTATGGAATGTCATTCTATCTTCTTGTTTTCTAAATTATAGCTAAATAACTAAACAGAAACATGGAAACAAATGAGTTTTGCTAAACACCCTATTCTTAATTCAAAAGATGACATTTAGAGAACTTACTAAATGTGCATTGATTTTGAATGCAAAACTTTTGTATATGTCAATGGGAAATTCCACTAATAGTAAGCTGAAGGTTCTTGTTTTACAGATGTTTAAAAGCAAAATGTAACTTCCAGAATATTTTGAGGTGTAAGCATTATCTCCTTCCTTCTCAAACAAGAAAAAAAATCATCCCATGTCAGGCATTTTCACAAGCTGCATCTGTGTATAGAAGCATTTGAAGTTCTTTTTCTGCCCAGTTTCAAGATCAGTCTTATTGCTGAATTTGATAACATGAAGACTGGGTACTAGAGGCTCCATCTTAGTAAGGTCCTTGGGTATACAACGAACATGCATCATACATGTAGTCCACTTGAAGTTGCCAAACAACAGGTACTTAACACAAATAGGCTGTAAAAACATTCTGGAAAAAAATGGGCATCACTAGGGCTCCAGTAGAATCCCAAAATGGCTGTAGCTTCTAAAAGTAGTTTATTTTTAACAAATTTCCTTTTAACCTTTATCCTAGGATTCTAAGTCTCTCTACTGCAAAGTACAGTACAGGTGAGAACAGCATTACCCACCTGCTGGATTCAGCTGATATGCAAGGCATAGAAAACCCACTTTTCACTCAAATTATGGTAATGTCAGCAAAACTGGCCACTAAACAGAGGTTTCACTGACATGCTCTGATAGGCTAAAGGTGACACAAAATGGCAGAATATGATTTTCAGTGTCCAAAGATTATCTGAGATTGAGCCACATTTTGAGAACTGATTCCTTTAAGTCATCTTTGGATATCATATTCTTTAATTCTAACCTACTAAGTCAGTCATTAAACTCATTTAAGAGGTAAGATGAAAAAAGATTTTTAGCATATTAGGCAGACCGTATGAACTTAGAAGTTTTTGTATGTTCGTTTAAAAATCTGCAGGTTTTTTTCTGATTACTATGAACAGAGAAGCAGAAGAGTGCTAGGCCTCTGCAGGTGACACAAAATATACCATAGTGATCAGGGATCCAGAAACAGTATAGCTGCATTTGTACAACAGATTTATCAAACTGTGAAACCTGGAGTTGGCTCTGTACAGAGCCAGTGTCTCATCACTCTTTCTGGAATGGTCAGCCCTGTGGAGTGAAATGCAAAAACACTCCAGTGGTTTTGCAGGAGTGCTAAGAGAGCATCAGGTAGTTACACTGACTTGTGCTGGACTTGAGTTGACTTGTGGTGCCACAGAAACCTGAGCAGCATTCTGGGGAGGGAGGGCCTGAAAGGAGTCAGCACTGCCAACTCAGAAATGCAAACCTGAGAACATGATCTGAGTAGCGTAAATACTGACTCAGGGCTCTGCAGGAAGCTGCTGTAAGTGTAACCTAATCCCTGCTAAGACAGAGAGACACCCAAAGAGAGGTGACTGGGCATCTGTGCACTCTCCTCAGTCTTGTGTGTCCCAAAAATCTTGTCTGTGAGGCAGACCTGGTTCCACAAGTGGGATGATGCTCTACCTCATCCCCTGGTTCCTTTTATAACCAGGAGCAATGTGCACTGCTGTGCAGAGAGGCTTTTTCCTCTGCAGGAGTAACTGCTTGTTATCTCCAACTCATCATTACCCTTATTGGGCTTCACACAGCTGTCTCTGCACCATACAGTCTGGTAGACATTTTACCCATATTTTTTCTATGATCTTTTCTATCCTGGTTTCCATTTCACTGAATAATGAAGAGTCAGTTTTATTATAGTTGTTTTAGTGTAAGACTGGTTACTATTTCTGGTGGGAAGAGTTACTCTTTGGGATGGGGGCCACCACCGGTCGCAACATGTGTACCAATTCTGAACATGCTACCTTGCAAAATAAAACAGAAGATATCAAATTAAGGAATGACAGTGCTTACTTGAGCCTAGTACAACGGCAGAAGGATAATGAACATTTGGAGGATGATGGTGAACGTTTTTTCCCAACACAGAGATTTGATGAACACAAAAGTGAAATGGCACAGGTCCAGCTACTGAAGACCAGCAGCCAGGTGGTTTTCAAATTGTTAAGGCTGTAACAAAGTATTAAGACACAAAAGATAAAACCTTAGCCTGCATATGCTTTTGAGAAAGGACACACAGTGGTTTTTAATTATTTTTTCATTTTATGAAAGAGAATCTGTTGATATCCCACCTGTCATCTCCTGACCAGCACTTCATGTTGATCTCAGTATCTGCTATTCATGGTGCACAGAGGAGTTTGCAGCTGACTCCAAGTAAGGTGTGTGTGAGCTGGCACCCAGCCTTTGGAACATTTTTCCACAGCTGCTTTCTTTCTGAGCTGGGGAGGCTAGACTACATAAGCTACCAGCCTAAATCCTAGTAGACATGGAAATAACCATGTAAGTGTTTCTGTCACTCTTGTTAGAGTATCTAGGAAGAAAATCCTGAATGTAGCCACAGCTTAGAACTGCTGAGTAGATGGTTTTGCATGATAAGGAGCTTACAACCTAAATCTGGATGCAGTTGGGGTATGATAATATGCTCTTGATAACTGAATCATAAACTATCAACTTTATGCTTGGAAAGATGCTCCCATTAGCACTTCTCTTTACTTTCCTTCATCTCTCACCCCTGATTTCTGATCATGTTTTCTATGATATATATAAAACAAGATATAGTAGCCCCAGAAAAGTATAGAATATTCCCAAAAGCAAGATCTGCGTGTACAGGAGGAGTTAATCTAGTGCAGATCCTACACAACATTCCCTGGTACATGGCACAAATCAGTACTTGGGCTGTAATCAAGCCAGTCTTGCCTACAACAGGCCCTGAAAATGACTGAGGGCATTTGTCTCCCAGTTGCTGGTGTCCAGTGTCTTGGAGACCCTGGGCAGCCAAGCTAGCAGAGCTCTGTGCTCATATTGATCTCCTAACTCCATCCAGAAAGAAATTTTCATTCACTTTTCTAAATCAAGTAATTACATTCACAGGAGTGGTACAGTCTGCTAAAAGACTGTATGAATAGGATATTGTAATGAATTAACAAGATTAGGAGGAGCAGAATAATTCTACATATGTAGAATAATTATATGTTAATATATAATATATATATCAATTATTATATTAATTACACATTAATGGACATGACATAAACTTTTTGGTCTGATAGCATTTAGCTTAGACTTTGAATATGGAAATGTATTTGTAAGCTGTTACTTTATATATGAATGAGAATGTGTCTCTTTTGAGGTTAGAGGTATAGATGTTACCAACAATTTTTTTCTGGCCATAATAATAAATTCCTCCTTTGTTTCTTACTCCTGATGGACAAAGCACTACAAATACTTGCACTGCAATGGTTCATTACCCCGCAAAGTAGTGCCAGCTTCTGATTAGACCCTATAATTTATTAAGGGATAACAGGCTGATCACAGATCATCTGAAGGGAGTAAATGAGCTTCAGAGACGCAGAGGATTTTCACTGACAGCTTAGAGCTGAACTGCTCCATGTTAATTTGATAATTGCCTCTAATATGCTTTTATCTTCATAGTCTAAATTGACTTCTGTGCCTCTGGAGAATTGTATGTAGCTGCAGAATTGTTCATAAGATTGTGATGCTTTATAAATTCAAAGTGATATGATGAGCAACTTGTGTAATTATTCTGATTACAATTAAAACAAGTTAAAGAGAATATAAGCCATCTTCAGTTAGAATGTTACAACTCTCACATAAAATATTCCTCTTTTAATCTTGTTGTTTACAATGGTTCCTCCGGGTAAATAAAAACTATATGCAGTAGTGGTGTTACCAGAAACCTTTAGGTCTTCTTATGCTGTCAGGTTTGGTAAGTCTGATTTCTTTGTGAAGAACAGCTGTTATGTACTTGGAGTATCTAAGTTCAAAGACATAATCAACAAACTATACAGATCTGCAGTCAAAAAGCCATTTAGTTCTTTGAGACTCAGTAGTGACTGCAGAATTAGAAATATCCCTAGTAACAGCTGCGTGCATCTGGAGAGTTACATAGCCACACTTTCTACCTTTAACTCACTACAGTCATTGGTTTCTATCTTTATATTTTCTTTCTAAATTGAACAGAGATGCAAACAATTTTTTAAATTTTCAATTTAAGTTCTCAAATGCAACTTAAACTGAGATGATTTTTAGGACTGAAGATAGAAATATAACCATCATGTAACCATATTCATGTTGCAAAGAACAGGCTGCTCAGGGAAGTTGTGGGGTCCTCTTCTCTGGAGATATGAAAAACCCACCTGGACACAGTCCAGTGTCAAGGTGCTCTCCTTGATCCTGCTTTAGTGGGAAAGTTGGTTTTGCTGATCTCTCAAGGTCCTTTCTAACTCTGACAGTTCTGTGATTCTGTGATTAATTCCTCTATATGGATATAGGGGCATATACATAAAAGAAGTAATATATATCATAGATGAGTATAAACTTGAAACTATTAAAGTGTAATCATCAATGTTTAACACAGTATCAGGAGTTCAATTTTTTGTGTGCAGTGAAAGACAAATACCTTAAATGAGCAGAGTAATAGCTGCATCCAGAATTACCACAGTACAACATCAGCACATACAGTCACAGCCACTCTGAATTTACAGGCAAAAATGTCTCTTTTCTCTGAATACCCCTTTGTCCTTGTGCAGCCAATCACTTGTATGCCTGTATTTTAATATCTGCCTGATTTGCAAAGACAATTCTGCCAGGGGAGATGGATTGATTAGAGGTTTCTGCAGTAAACATTCATATGTTGTAGCAAGTGATCACCTGAGGAGCTATATAATGAAACATTATAAATAAAACATGTGACTGGGAAGTCACCCCTAGTAAAACCATCCCACTTCATTGTTAGACCATACTTTCCCTATATGGGGAAACTAACTCCTATGGAAGAAGGCCAGTTTAACCTAATAAAGGTTCTGTCTTCTGCAGGTGGATGCAGTCTTTGAGCTGATGAATAAGCTGTATTTGAGGGCAGGAAGGGAGGCAGGATTTGAGGCAGTGCAGCTGCAGTGTTTTATCAAAAGCTTGATAGTCTACCTATTGCTTCAGCTTACGAGTTGGTGAATTTGTTCATGTGTCAGCACTCGCAGTTTAAGATTCCTCAAGTCCCTAACAGCATGAACTGCATGGAATTGCTGTGATGTTTACCCCCCAAGCTGTCGGGTAGGATTTCTTTTCCTGAGATTGTGTTTTATTCAATTAAATACTAACATGTAATAAAGCCCTTTAATTGCTGATTTTTTCTTTATTTTTTCTAGTAATCTTCAAGGGTGAATTTTTAATCATAATACTTAAATAACTTTAAGGGATTTATCATTAAAGCACATGTATTCAGTGCTTTAGTATAGGCTGATAATCATGAGTGTAGTATTTTTTGGAAAGGAAAAAAATCACTTTTCTCCTAAAATAATCTGTTGTTATGCCAGTTTGTGAAACAGTTAGTTAAATTATTTTCAAAGGTGAGCAAAGATAAATTTAAAAACTAACGATAAATAATCAAGAAGAATTATTTAGATTACCGGCTATATCCTAAAATACTTAAGACAAACAAAAGACAACTTTGCTAACAGAACTTTTTGGCCTAAACTTTTTTAACCTCAGAGATATATTAGCCATATCCCTTCATCTGTTTTAAATAGTGAAGGAAAAAAAAATGTTTTTTCTGAAAATTTGTGGCTTTAAAAGAAATATTGTACTGCTTGCAACCACACAAAGAATTTTAGATTCTTCTAGTAAATGTTTTCTTTTGGCAAGGTTTGTTGCTTCTATCAGACTGACTTCCCTGTTAAAAACTTCCTGAACATTTCTTGATCTAGAACTGAGTTCAGATATTGTGCAAACTTAGAAATCACTTTTGACAAGGAATAGCCATGGTAGCAGCGTGTGTAACTTCTGGAAGACTGTCCCTTAACTGGAAGGGTCAACTTTTAATCTTCCTTTTGCCCCTCTCTGTGCTGTCATTATCATGTCCCCAGTGTGAGGAGAAGCTACATCAGAAGCAAGAAAACTCAGAGCTACTTAAAAGTTATTTTTAAAGACATTCTTTCCCCTGAAGCCACTATTCTTTTGACAAAAGGAAAGGTTATTTTGTATACCATGTCCTTTCTCTAAGCTTCTTAAAATGACAATGAAAAGAGTAGGGCATATCTGCTGAGTCAGATGTTGCTTTATTATAAAACCAACTGGAAGAGGGGGAAAAAAAGTAAAAATACCCTGGCGTAGAGAGTTCACTGCAGAGTCAGTTCAATAAAACTTGTGCTTCCCAGTTCTGGCAAAGATTTAGGACATTTCAAAGAGCTTGATAAATAGCAATAGCCTTGTCTCCCACACATTAAAGCTTCATCAACGACATTATATGAAAAGAAGAAAAGCCTGGCAGAACAGTAAAGCAAAGGGTAAGGTGTTCCTTAGATGGGTCAAGGTGCTCTGAGTTCCTCTTGCTCCACTGGAATAACAGCATTTTTTCTGGCAGCAGAACATCTGTAACCTCCGTCTGTGTCGAAACAGCACATCTGTTCACAGTTATGGGTCAGTACCCATACAGGATGCATAATTGTACTGCACTCAGAGATGCTGGATCATAGCTCAAAAAAAGCATTTTTAAAATTTTAATTAGTGAAGGGACAGGAGGATAAAACGATGCAAATCAGATCCATGAGAGTTAAAAATCTCAAACAACTGCATTCAACCTGATGAATATCTAGATAGAGCTAGATAGAGCTATGGGTGGCAATAGTAAGCTTTTCACACAATTATTTCTTAAATTTATACAGCATTTGCTGACAAGACAAACAAATTCACACAATGTCATGATGACTATCATTAGAAGTAAGAATAGAAGATCAGTCACTTTTCTTTTAATTGCTTCTAGTTAAAAGCTCTGATTCAAAAAAATAATGAAGAATAAAGTTTTTATTGATAATGCAGCAAAAGCCTGTTGGGCTATCTCATCACATGTTGTTCATGACACAACATGTATTCTGAAGACATTTCTGCCCTGTCAACCTACAGCTGTTAGTGTTTCCCCTCTGTCAGGTAGCTTTACAGTACTTTTACCTTCAGAAGGAATATTGAAGGATAGAGCACACAGTCTACAGTAACATTAAAACCAGTATACTCTTGCTAGAGTTGTCCTGTAAAGAATATATTTATTTCTTTTGGTCCTCTTAAACCTGGAAAAAATATTTTGAGAGGATTAAGATATATAATTTCAATCCTAAAATATGTAGGCCTATGCAGATGCAACTGTGTAAATATAATATCTGCCTTGAATCAAGTTGTCTTAAGTCTGCCTAAACTGAAAAATTGAAATATTTCAGAATAGGAGCAGCAAAATCTTTTGTCCTGTGACAGGAAAGGTACATTAGAAACCTAAATCTTAAATACCTTTGTATTTCATAACATCATCCAGTGATTTTGTTAAAATGGACTGGTTTGAAGTATTCAAATATTAATCTAAAGGAGACCCAGCTGATGCTTTCCCTTGGTTCTGCTTCTTGAGAATCTTAACTATGAGGCTGACCCTCTTCTGCACCTTAAACCCATTTAATGTAGTGGAGTTTTACAGCTGTAAGTTACAATCAGATGACAACATTGAAATTTAACTATGAGATGTCCCACTACCCATCTGTTGGAAGCATAGTGTTAATCTTCCATTAAAAAGGAAATTACACCTCCGTTTTCCCATTTCCTCCAAGCATGGGCACTTCAGCTTTTAAGAGTCCTAGCAAAATTTTTTTTATAACCCTTAAATTCCATCATGAAGACCTTGAGGAAAGGTCACCACTGTATAAAATGACTTCTAACACACCCAGAAGTTGTAATTACTAAGAACAAATTAAGATAGTGACTGATCTTCTATTCTTACTTCTAACGATAGTCATCATGACATTGTGTGAATTTGTTTGTCTTGTCAGCAAGTGCTGTATAAATTTAAAAAATAATGTGTAAGATGACTAGGACATAAAAATGTTGAAGTTATAAAGATAATAATAATAATAAAGACACTTGGGAGTATTATAATGTAGTTGTCTTTGGATTAACTCTCTCCTCATTACAGTTAATGAAATCCCTGCACTTCCCAAAGTTCAAAGGGCAATAATATTTTTGCTGAGTAATTTATAGTTGAACCTCTATCTCCTGAGAGGTAATATACTATGCAGCACTGAAAATTTTATCTCTTTCTCTGTTGTAGGAATTTTGCCTGACATGTCTGTCTACTTGCCAACCTCCCATTAGACACTGGATTGCATTAGACAAACTCCTGCTCTGATGCAGCAGAATTTTGGGATTCCCTAACCCATATAAGCATTTAGTACAAATGTATCTAACTCTGAGGCAGCATACTCTGTCACTGAGAGATAACCTGATGCTGGTCTTGTCAGAGAGACTGATGTTTATAATTACTGACCTGTCACTAAGAAAGCAGATAACCATTGACATGTTCAAAGACAAGTCAGTATTCTAATGAGTCATCTTCTGGATTTTCTGGTAAATATTTATATAGGATTTGTGAATGACTTCTCTACTGGGGATAAATTTTATGAAAACTTCAACTCAAGCCAAATATTTTGGCAGTTAAATATGGATAAATTCTTCACAGATTATTGAACTGTACAACTCGCTCCTTATAAGATCCCTGAATAACAGATATTTTTCTTGTGTAAAACTTGGGATACTTCCAGGCTACAAAAAAGAAAATTAACATTACTTATCACGCTGAGACATGGTATAAAACTGGAAAAAAAAATTGCAAAAAGTACAAAGTGTTTGTACTTTTATTAACTATACTAGCAGTTTATTACAAGGATTTGATTATGATTTTAATTGACTATAAAACTTTAAGTACAAGACTGTGGGATGAGAGGAAAGAGCTTTCAGCAAGGATTCTACTGGGTTGCATGTATTTTGTTGGGTTTGCAAGTTTAGTAAACAAATATTCAGAATAATTTGTCATTGAAAATTGGCTGCAGACACCACTTTCCACAGACTTTAGTGCACAAGCCAGCTGATCCAGTGGATGGATTGCTAGCTTGCACTGAAATGCATTATTCTGCATCACTACTATTTGATAAATAGTATTTTTTAATCTCTTACCTGCCATGCAGGCATATTTGAGCTTGCTTATATTTGCATGCATTGCTGCACTGATAAGTCATTCAGCAGTTGAAGTTGACCTAGTACTTAGCCAAGCTACTTTTTCTACAACTTTCCACAAAAAAGCAAAGTTCAGGGAGACTTTCTGAAAGTGGACACAGTTGTATTTCTCTTCTTTTTAGTTCTTTCTAGCTAACTACTTTCAGACTGCATCTACTTCCAAAGAAATAGAGCATATTCAAAACAAATACATATTTACTTGCTGGGCATAGTCTAGAGAACAACAGCCATGACAAGTTTGTGTTTTAGAGAATGAGCAGAACAAATGTTATTGCATATATTCTTATGACACCTAGGTCAGAAAACTCCATAAGAGGCAAGATGTGCATTGTTCTAGAAGAGAGTTCTAATAATTTTTGCTGTCTATAAGTTGAGAGGGGGAACAGACTATCAGTGATCATAACAGAAATAAAGACAAGATTATTTCAGAATTAGCAAATATAAAATCCCTTGGTGAAACTTGGCAAAATTGATCAAAATGTCTTTGAAGGCTGTAAATCAGACTTCAGGGGTTACCATACTCTATGCAAGTTTTGTTTCAAGATTTTTTATAATAGTATATAGCTTGAGTTTCCTCTTCAAAAAAAAATAATTTTGTCTCTCAATGAGTAAGTATGTTGTCTGGCAGGAGATACCAAAATCTCAATTTACACTATGAGTCGCAATGTCTAAAAAAATCAGTGTAGTAAGTTGTTACATGTAAGTGCTTATTTAAAAATATTTAGAGCAGGTAGGTTTACATGCTTGTTTTTTGGAAACTGTACTGTAATAGTAGTTGCTATCAGATATTTAGCAAGGTTCCTATTAACTTCAAGTTTGCCTGAATACCATGTAGAACAACAGCATAGATCACATTATGTTAAGTGGAATCATTCAGAAAATAGGATCATAAAGTTTCACAGGGACAAAATGTGCACCTATATGCCTTGTATGTGATTAATGTTACATGTTAAAATAAGTTAGAGGGACCTTTGAAGGTTTCTTCAGGAAACACAGTAGCTTGATGGAAAGAGAGCTGGCAGAAGTGTTGAGAATAGTTAAAACACTGTAGGCTATGATTTATACTGATGTTTAAGACTGGAGAGAAACATATGATTGTTTTATCGAATGCTAGGAGTTTTCCCAGAGAAACTCTGCTGGGTTTGTTGATAAGTGTACATCTGACCAGTTGCTTTTCATTCTAGCAAATTATTCTGTTGATTGATAGCTCAGCTAATTTCAAAAGCAGCCTTCTTGTTACAGATGCAGCTGTGAATTCTAATCAACTGAAGCAATTAAGTGCTATCTCTGTGACTGCAGAGGAGCCAACTGGAGAACCAAATGTACTGAGAATGGGCTTTTGCAGATAAATTAAGAGAAATGAATTCATGCCTAACATTTACTCCCCGTAACATTCCCTTAAATTCCAGTATTTAACAACTGGATTTGTTTCTGTATTCCTTGAGCAAGCTTTCTATTGTCACAATGTTCAATTAACTTAGTTGAGCAATTGGTAAGTGGTATTAAACAAGGAAGACTCCATGCTGTGATTAAGTTAAATAACTGACTGACACATTTTCTGAATTGCTTGTTTTCTGTCAGCTGAGAACCAATGGTATGGCCACATGTCATCATTTTATAGCCCCTAGAACCTTTTTAAAATCAGAGTGTTACTCCTAGTGTCCTGACCAGAACCCATCTTGATTAAGTACAACTTGCCTATATTAAGCTTTGTTGTAGTTTCAGCTAGTTATGACCAGTTTTTATTTCCTGTCCCAGGCTGCTAAAGCACAGCCATGCTGCTTTTCTTTTAATATGGTAAGGTAAAAGAGAGGCCAATTTCAAGATTCTTTACAGTTTATTTAGTTCTGATGGCCAGAGATCTCAATGGGCCTTCTCCTTTTGAGAATGATTTGAGACCAGTTCTCCAGACTATACCAGGTCATATAAAGCCCAGTGTAAGAATATCAAGTCATCCTAAACTAAAAACTTTTCAGGTCTTTATCATTTGCTATTCAGATACAAAAGTCTTAGTATTTCTTTACAAGTTGTAACTGTAGTACTGGAAGTCACATGAGTAAGGAGAACAAGAGAGAAAAAGATGTAGTTTTTCTGAACTGAACAGCATAAAAAGAGTAACACTGGGTTATTTTTCTTTCACTTTAATGTCAGTTAAATCCTCCTACTGAGTGGGGAAAAAAAAAGTTTTAAATTAAATCAACGGAAGTCAATTTTTTAAGACAATATTGATGTTAAAACCTTATCTTATATGAGCTTAATGCAATAATATCCTTCTTTTTTTATACTCTATCTAAAGAAAAATAATTTTCTATTAAAATCATACATAAAAAGTCAGGTTCCATCAACCAGCATTATACTTTGCTCTTACAGCATAATAATTACAGATAATAATCTTCACAACACTAGTTTTTATTCATTCTATATATTGATTTTCATTCTCTCATTCTCATACTGTATTTACAGGGTGGTGAGAGAAGGAATGTTGCCAGTGCTTCAAGAACTGGAACCTACCTGGTCCCTAGCTGTTCCTAACCTTGCAAATTGCAAGGTTGTAAAGATTGACCAGAACAGCTGAATTGTGCTGGCCCTGCTGGACCCTACCAGTTCCTTTCAGCCAGGTCTCTATTTCATTTGCCTGCAGAATTCTTCCCTGGGTCACCTGATAATTTTAATTATACTTTCTAATGACACAGTATGGACATTTTAGTTCTTAAAATTCTTTCATCACGGGCAAGAAGTGTAACCACTAAGCTGAGTTAGAGACTTCCTGAGTCATTGAGTTCAGAATCCAGCAGCTGATCCACGTTTCATTCAGAGCAGTCCAGAGAAGATCTATCTTCTTTCCTCTCATATACAGCAAACTGTATGACTTCCCTTAACATGCAATAATATCCATCCAAGCTTTAGTGTCAGACAAATTCCATGGAGTCAGTTCCACAGAGGAAAGCAGGCAGTATGGAAAAAGAGAAGCTTTTAAAATCTGGCAAATTGAGTCCTCATTCATCCAAAGCTAAAATTAACTGCTGTTGGATGAGCACTACATTATCTGCCAAGGCTGTTTCTCTGTTTTCAGCTCATAAAAATCAAGACAGCTTTCTAGCAGTTGACTAATCTCTGCATCCAAGCTCTTTCATTTGGTTCTGTTTGGAAAATTGATTCTGGAAAGACCTGGAATTCTAAAGACAGATTTATACTGGGAAAGTTCCAGTGATGGTAAGAAATTTTCACTGGTACAGGTTTGTATTTTGAACTCTACTTTCATAAATAGCTTTATGTGTGCCAACCTACTGGCAGGTTCACTGCTGATAGACACCCCAGAATTGGTCTTTTCATATGATTGCTTATACTTAAAAGGCACTAATTTTTTCAGACACATAGATACTGATAAAGTTTATGATAAATTTTCATTGAATCATGGGTTGGTACAGGTCAGGAGGCACCTCTGGAGATCACCAAGTCCAACCTCCCTGCCTTTTCCTTGAAAAAGGAATCCTCATGTGAAAAACACTTTATAGAAACACAACAAATCTTCAGTAGAGTTCTGCAAATTACCTGCAGCAGGTGCTACCAAAAGGTAATAGACTCAAATATATTTTATTTAATTCCAGGTTATAAATACTCCACTAGATGTACAGCACAGCACTAGCACAATTTTTTGTAGTACAATTAGGCATAATGTGATAGTTTATCTACATTTTCCCTTATATACAAGGAAATGTTCACCCAGCTTAAAGTAATACTAATTAAGGTTGAGCAGTAGCTTCCTATTTGCTGTGACTGATGCTTACCTCATTGCTTTTTCTGAAAAATATGAACTATATCTTCTCTTCTGTGCCCTAAACCCACTATGTTTTTTTACTATCATGGCACAGAAGAACTTTCAAGAGAAATAGTCTTAGGATAACTGGAATGGTACTTCTTTTTCTTTTTTTATTCCATCCAACAAACAGAGATGAAGTTACATTTTAACTTCAAAATATTTGGTCAATATGTAAGGATGTACTACAATAAATTCCCTGTGTTTGTGCAGAAAAACAAAACTAAACCAAAAATCCACAAACCAACAGCCCCTGCCCCCCCAAAAAAAACCCAAAAACCAAACAAAAAAAAATCCCCAAACAAACCAAACAAAAAAGCAAACATCAAAAAACTCCAAGCTTGTAGAACAAAAGAAAAACAGAAAGTCTTGAATTAATAAAATGTTCAATAGGAGTAGATATTATCAGAACTGTTCTTTAATCTGAAAGGAACATGCCAAATCTTTTGTATTGTTCATATTAAACTCCTAGAGGACACGAGCTTCTCAGTAAAGTCCTCCTATTTGCAGGCCAGGTGTGCATAGTCAATGACTCACAAGCTGAAAGACACTTAGCATCTCACTTTTAACCTGTCATACTTTTTTATTAGCATAATCAGGGATTTAACACTTCATAGCAGTGGTTCAATTAAGCACTGTCTTTGACAGTGATAATGGTGAAAGGTCCTCCTCCTTTGCTGCATGCCACAATCACTGGTCCCTCACTTGTCACAGGGGGCACAGCCAGGCCAGGAACAGTGCAAAGGAACTGTGTTTATGCATAAATGCACATTATATGATTTTTAAAATGGCTATTGAATCCCCTTCTGAATTCAGCCTCTTCTTTCTAGACATCTGGATCTGGAGTACTACCTTCATGTTGTTGACAAACTGCTAAAAGATATGTAAAAACTCTGTAACTTCTCATGTTCTGAGTTACAAATTGATTCCCTTTTAATAATGAAAGGCTCTTACATATTTTGAATGGAATATTGACATCTGTTTTGACAGTGTTGGTTGAGCATTTTCATAGTAATTATTCTTGAAAAAGGAAAACCAATTTGAAATGCTGCTCTAGTGTGGGTTCCAGCTGGGATAATTACATGCTGTCTCTCCATAATTCTCCTCCAATGTTGCTCCTTATGTTCCTTAGCTGTTGTCTTTAAACTGCTGTACACTGCTGCTCAACAGAAGCCCCTCTTCCTTTCAGAGCTGGATATGGTTCTTCACTGACTGACATGGTATCAAGGAGTCTTGGAGTTGCAAAATTCTCAGTTTTGGTCTGCATTCCTTCAGGCAAACCACAGCTGATCTGGATCAAATCCTTCACACGTACAGTCATAGAATATTTCAAGTTGGAAGGGACCCATAAAGACCATTATATAGCTTCTGTACTCACACAGGTGGGCTTCCATTTTTTTTTCAAGGTGAGAAGAAAATGGAGTAAATTCTTTATCATTTATTGAAGCAATCCAGATATTTTATTCATTAGCCATGGTGAGTTTTGCTAAACTGAAGACCTGTGAGCCTGCTTTTTGCCTGAATGTGCTGTCTAAGAAACAAGACAAACTGCTGAAAGATCTCAGTGTTGTTGACCCAGGACAGGTAACCCAGGGTGACCAGAGAGCTGCTTTCTTTTGCCTACTTGAAAATATCAGTCTCCCTCATCCTTGAGTAGTCAGGCTGACACATGAAATGATATCTTGTCACTGCACTAAAAAGAAACGTATTGTGAAGAGTGGTCATATTAACCCCAACTAGCACTTTATAATAGCTCTTCTTTTTTAAAGGATTACTTTGAATTTTTGAAGCACAAGGAGTGCAGGCTAAACTAAGCATATTTCTTTCACCATGCTTTACCCTCTGTATCAGTAAATGGTCCTCCAGAAACTATGATAACCTTGGTTCTGTGGCACCTCCTCTCCGTTTCATGGTTGAGATGGGAGTCTTATAGCTATCTCAGAGTGGGAAAGGCTGTTTTGTTTCCTTTAGCCAAATCAGTAGCCTTGTTTTCAGAACAAAATGTCAGTGATGGGAAAAACAGCTCATTTTGGTGAGAACTGAACTGGTTCTCAGTGTAACAATTGTGATAAACGTCGCCTCTGTGGTTTGACTGAACCAAAACAACTTGGCATTTCCAAGCAATTAAAATGCAAGTGATGATTAGACTGTATTTAAAAAAGAAAAGAATTTAAAAAAGACAAAAATTGAATGCAGATAACTAAACTGCAGCTGGGGCAGGTCAGATTCACAGCATAAACCTGGGCCTAAGTTCCATGTGAATCTAAAAGGGATGAACTAGTGACTGATAATGCAGAAAAAAGGGACATGACCTTCCTCTTTGGAATTTTGATCCCACTGATGTGGCATGGGCTCTCCCCCTTGTCTCTCCCAGAAAGCTGAGCAGTTTTGATATTGTTTATCCCTTTCGATTTATTGAAGGCAAGGGAGAACAACACAGGCTTGAGAACTGGATTGCAAATGATGTGGCAGAATGTGGAGGACATGCTGCTTGATTTAGAGTGTGTGCAATATTTAATTTTTTTGTAATAGGAAGTGAGTTCAAAAGCAAAAAATGGCTTCTGAAATATTGTGCTTTTCTACTGTCTTTTAAATCCTTAATTGAACTTGCTGATATCTTGCAAATTTGTGAAATGGCTTCATAACTGTAGCTAATACTGATTATTGTGGCTGTATCACAATAGCTAGTATTATAAGATTCTGGTTCAGCTTTCTCTCCACTGTAGTTTTACTGGGATAAAGTTTCACATAGATAACATTATAAAGATGGGGTCTCAGTATACATAGCTCTTCTGTTCCAGTGACTGTCATGGAGCTACACTGGTGCGTTTTATGTTGCTTGAAGGACTGGTCCACTAAGGTGAGAGAGACTGAAGGACAATGCAGGATAATAATCCAAGTTTCACAGGGACTAAGGAAAGAAAAAATGTGAAGGAACATTGATGTGGCATACAACACTTCAAGAGGAGTTCAGTGAAGAATCACATCTGGTAGCATAAAGAAGGGAATTTAATATGCATAAAAATTATTGCTGGAAGACCAGTGAAAAAAAATTTAACCACATTAGTGGTCAGACTGGCAGGCTGTGTAAGAAAATGGGAATTTTCCAGAGACAGAAAGACAGAAGAGAGGAGAAGGTAGCGTGGGCTAGGAGACAAATCCAGCTCCTAATATAAGTGCCAAAATATAAAATCTTTTTGGAGAAAAAAAAGAAGGAATGTTACAAAATTATAGTACATATAACAGAGAAAGCCATCAGAGTAATAGTGCTATCAGTCAAGTGAGTGTGTTCTGACTGATTCAAGAGCTGTGAATTTAGTGACATAATATAGCAGTAATAAAGCCTTTAGCAGTTATTGGTGTATTTAAGTTTGCTGTATTTTAATGTTATTCAGTTGTGTCATTTACTTCTGCTTTACATCTACTTAATTAAAAATATTAGCAAGGTCAACAGATGTTATCCAAGGAATGCAAAATGAAATTTTTTTAGTTCCAATTATAATGACTTATTTATAAACAAACATAAAAATTTAGAGAATATATATATAGCTTCAACATCAATGGTAAGGTTCTTTGGGACTTATTCTTTGACTGTTCTTAGGTTATGTAGCCTTAGAGATCTAACTTGTGATTTTCAGTCAGAAGTTTATGGGAAATATTTAACAAAACAAAAAGCCAAAGAAGTTTCACCTTAAGCACAGTGTATGCAATATGAAAGGTATTATCTTCTCCCTTAGAAAGCATGTAGCTCCCCAAACACTGATAATGAACATTGTGCATCCAGAAAAAATTTTGCTTTTAATTCATGGAGAAGTTCATGTGTATGAAATATGTGTGAATTTCCATATTCAGACCAAAACTGGCACATGTACCCCAACATTCACATGTCTGCCTACACTCACATCTGTCTACAATATTGACTCATTCTGATATGCAGAGCTGGTCAAATGATTTTACTTTTTTTAAAATAAAAAAGTCATCAGTACAGAATATATTTTCAATTGCAAGCAGATTTGCTTTTCAATTAAAAAAAAATACAAGAGCCTATTTTGATATTTTCTGAACCAAATTACATTCTTTTTAGTTTGAAATTGCTGTCATGGCTAATGATTCAATTAACATTATTTAAAATTTGCATCCCAATTTTACATGGAGAGAATTTCTGAAATCTCAAGCATGGTCATATGGCAAAAGATAGTTTCCTATCAATTTTTTGTTAAGTGTAGTGAGAAGTGTTGCCCTGACTACACTGACTTTCACAAAATAAGTCCTTTACTTTCAGTGTTATAGGAGATAAGCCACTCAAATGTAAACCTTACTAAATAGCATAATATTCATGACATGCAATCAGCATCCCTGCATTCATTACATCCAGAGTGCACCTTCCAGTAACATACATGAAAACAAAATTTAGATACCAGAAATAATGTTTATAAATTATTCCTTTATATTATCAACTTTAGAACAGAGGCCCTTGTACCCACAGCCAACATATTTTATCTTCTGCATACAAAAATTAAAAATCCCCTTTCAGGCTAATCCAGTCCTCAGAACACAGCAAACACCAGCAGTAGTGCTAGACTAGTTTGAAGAGGAAATAGATTGACTCATTGAATCTTTTACTCCCACAAATGAGTATGTGACAGTCATGAACTTTTATCTCATAAATCCTGATCTTCTACCTTCTTTTTATGTATGGCTAATGAGGAAATAGTACTCTAAGAACAATAATGAGCACATAAACGTATAGAGAAAATGCAGTTGCTGCAACAACTGCACTAGGAAAATGCTTTAAAAAATGTAAAAATGAAAGCGAATTTCCAATATTTTTCCGTGGTTTTTCATACATACATAAAAAACTCCATGAAGAGTGCCAAGTAATAATGACTTTTTTCTTTTAGATGGCATTAGAAACTTTTTCTCTTTTTATATTATTTGACTGTTTCTAGAGTCTCATATCAGAAACTCTTAGTTTGTATAGGGTATGAGCTATTTACATATATATAATCTGTACGTCCTGGCCCCAGTCCCTGAGTACCCAAGAGTTTTGCCTTTGGTTTCCTTAAAGTCATCTCAGGGCACCTCTGCTGATTTAAATCATCTACAGTCTCATTTATCACAAACTTTATAAAACATTTAGCTTTGGTAGCATTCAGAGCTACAAATTGCAAGAAGTATTGCTGTAATTGTGTATAAATAAAAATTATTTCCTGGTCTTCCAAAAATCTTTTCATCAAGTCACTGTGAAAGTTGGACACGTCCAGAATGCAATAATTTATTATTTATTTCTGTGGTACTTTCCTCATTTTGAACATGAATAGTCCTTTAGGTTGCATAATTTAAGATATATTAAAACCAGTTCTCAGCAAATGCAAAGCAGTACTGTGCCATAGATGCAGCAGGAAAAACTAATAATCTGATGATGTATTTGGCAGAGCCATCTTATCTGAAATATTTGATTCTTACTGTATAATTTGAATCACTAATTCAAGAATATAAACAGGTTATTGACATGCCCAGAAAAAAGGCTCTTATATTAATAGTGTGTTTGGGAAGGTATAGTTGTTGTTTTTTTCTAAGTTTCTTTTTTACTATTATGGTATTTTATTAAAATATGAAGTAGGGAAACAAAACCAAGTCTTAGGTGATTTTTTTGAGATCCTTTGGGTAGTTTATTTCTGATGAGATGGAACTTCATATGAAGATGTATCTGTTTTTTGAGGATCACTTATCCACAAATTCCATTATTTTTCTGGCAGTTTTGTTATTACCTGATATTTTTTTTTTTGAGTCCATATATTGAAGAGATGGGAGAGCATTGGCATTTCAGAGCAGTGCAGCACAAGCATAGGGGCTGGGGCAGCTCAGGTATAACTGTTACTGTTCCCGAAAGCCACTACCAAGAGACCTTGATACCCAGGGTGCCAACTCATTCTAAAACCCTGGAGGTAGCAATCTCTGAACGATGAATGAAATGAAATACTGACATTAGTGTCTAGACACTGACTAACAGAGACAGATGAATAAGCAGAATGTGTAAAAGCTACAAGAGCCACTATTTAGAAAAGATGACAGCTATAAATACAACACACTGAAGATTACTTTACAATGTTCAGCCTGTCTGTCCCACTTTTGTGTCTGGGACCTATGTTAACGTTATACACTTAAGACATTATATCATTATTCTTATTTTAGTGTATTTCATGCCTATTGATTTAATATAAACAGAGGTGCTGACAGGAGCTACAGCTTAAACAGGTTTAAATGTGAATTTGACTTTATGATTTTCATCAGGGAAAAAGACTAAACAGTTTAAGTTGATTAAATTTTCTTAAAGCTGCAGCTAAATATAATGAAAGCCATTTGTGCATTTTTTTGCAGGAAAATTGAGTGTCTCAGTGTTAGTGACTGACAGCTTCATGCAATGAATTCTTTACTTGTGAAACAGAGTCAAAACAGTTTACATTTTTTTCATAAACTTCTGCAAGGTAGTTTCAGTTTTCTGATTTTTAGAGGAAGCATAGCTTTCCCATTCAAGTGTTAACGTCTTAGACCAAACTGTATGTCAAATTACTAAAGATACAGATCATACTAGATATTCTGTAAATGTTATATTTTCCTGTCCTATAGGCATCACAGCCATCAGGTTTGTCTTCCTTTTTTTATTGAATTTCTCCTTTTTTATTGTTATTTATTAAGTGTTCAAATTTGGTAAAACCTAGAGCTCTGATTCAGTCTGAATACCTAGTGAAGTTTGGAACAGTTCTAAGCATGCTCAGCCTCATGAAAAAAAAAGATCTGAACTTAGAAATAGATGTATATCCACTCTGGCTAAAGTTGGTGTTTACTAGAGGTTATTCTTTCAAATGAGAAATGGAAGGTCCTAAAACTTTTGATTAGAAAGGGAAAACCATGTCTCATTGTCATGTTGAGAGGAGTCTTGGAAAATATCTTGTGGAATTTTCAAGTGTATTGGGTCAGTTCTTCTGAAGTGCAGTACTTCAGACAGTTTATATTGTATTGCTTATGGCAAATGTTCATGCTTCTGTAGTTTGTAGGCAAGAAGATTAACAAACAGTGGCTCTTCTGTCTTTTGAGTTATTAATTCAATTCATTAACATTTTGGGAAGCCATCTGGAAAATCACAGGTGTTGTCTTTTCTTCCTGATTCGTAACACAGCCTAGAATTTTCTGATAAATAGAAAGCCAGCACTGTTGTAGAGCAAAGCAGTTAAACACACCAGAGGTTGCTAGTGAAAAATTAAGTGGAAGAAGCTGTTGTGAGCTCTGCCTTTGACTTTTCCAAGAGTTTTCCAGTGCCTGTCTACGAGAGAAAAAATTGTCAATGGCAAGAAGTTATTTTACAAACCTTCAGATTTGAATAAGCACCAAAGATTAGAATAGATTCATGATATTGCTGACTCTGTCATTGCCAGTAAGCTGCAAAAAATCATCATTCAAAGTATCATGGCAATATAATTGAAATTAAGGTTTTTATGTCCTGAGTGTCTTCAATGTCAGATAATATATGGGTCCCTTTGACAAAATGTTGGGAAAAAAAGCCATTTAAACAATATTTTATCAGAGTTTTTTGTCAGCACTGGAGCAGGCATCTGGGATGCACTGTGTGGTAGATCCATTGTGAGTGTCATTGTCTTCAGCTGCTGAATGGAAATAATACCATCAGTATTCACAGTTGTACAATATTTTCTAATTGTTTAACAATTTCACCATCACAGTGGCAAGACACCATCCTTGTATACAGGTAACTTTGGGCCAAAAAGCAGATGTATTGGCTCAGTGGTGAACATCTGGGAAGGATAAGTGCCCCTTGGACAGTCCAGGAGATCCTAGACTGCACCCCCCACAAGTCAGTTTTCTTAGAAATGGAAATCTAGGAAAACTTCAGCTTTATTTTTGTTCAGCAAGTGGTTCATCCTCTTCCTCTTCATGCAAATTACAAAAATATGCTTGCTCAACAACTTGACCCTTTTTGACATATTCTTAGGAATTATTTAATATTCCTGGCTCCAGCATGATAGTCCATAGGACAGGAACTCCAAGACAAATGCTGTGTGCTGTTAAAAGTTTTTTAGAAGCTGGTTTAAAAATCAGATTAGACATCATGGGCTGTGTTGCTTTTCAGTGCACATTACTAAACCTGCAGCACTTTTTTGCAAGTTAGTTTGACATGTTATGCTCTGTTGGTGTTAAAAGTTGTGCAAGTCTGCTGATGTTAACTTTGAAAAATAACTTTCAATAATAAATCAGTTTAAATTATGATCCTGGTTATTGTTTTAGATTGTAAGTGATAACTTGGATAACTGGTAGGCGCTCAAACACTTGGCCACTGCTTCCTTCTGACATCATGAGAAATCACATTGCTATGTTCCTCAGTTTTCCTTCACTTCTCTCATGTACTGATTATGCCAAATCTTGTGTTTAAAGCAAATTTAGAAACTTTGAAGAACGAAATTGGTGTGCATTGACTCTTTGGTCTTGTATGTCAGCCTTAGTTCTGTTAGTCAACAGGAGGCTGTATTTAGGTGGACGCTGAAATTCTTTCAGGTTTGTTTTCAAATTTTCTCCTGATCAACACAACCTGCATTCCAGTCACCACACTGAGCAATTAAATCTCAGCTGTTTTTTCAACATTGTATAAACTTATTATTAGCTCTGTCATCTTCTGATATTTTAGGGCATTTTTTTGGAACCAGTTCCTTTACTTCTTGAACAATATTTGAATGTAAAATAAGAATATAGCAACTTCCTTACTTGCCAGGCCTGCCATAGGAAATATCCTTGGGGATAACTGTCTCAGAATTTGGAAACATATCTCTCTTGTGTCGCTAGACTTCAAGTTTCCAAGGATATCTTTGGATAGCTCTGCTATTAGATTTATTCAGAAAGAGAGGTCAGTGAGTGCATGGGAAAGAGGATCAGTAGAAGCTGAGGCAACCATATGTAATGATTCATTCCAGTAAGTGTTTTCATCCTAATAAAAATTCCTCTGGAACGAGTGCTTGGACTGTTAGCTTACAACTCTTTCAGGTATCTTAAATAACAAATCCCACGGTGTAATTAATCATTTTACCAAAATCAGTGCATTTGATAGAGTGGCAAGAAAGAAAGATTATTCTAGAAGCAACAGCTCCTGAACTTCTCTGTCTCCCATGACTGGGTAGCACATCAGCTGCAGTGCTGGAGAGAGCAAGCAAGTGCAGGGCTGGGGGGGAATGAGGAGCATTGCCCTTCCTGCTGCTTTGCTTGAGAGAGTTGCCATGAAACTTTTCATTACATGGTATGAGATGTTGTCTTACATGCACCAGTATGGTACAATAATAATAATGTGCTTTCTGTTGGAGAATGGTGATACTAAATACATGCACTTAATCAAGGCTTATTGTTTAGTGATGGGATTAATTTATACAATTGTTTATTACTGGAGACTGAAAAATCTGGCAAAGTAACTTCAGTGGTAAGTGGATTTTGTGTTGTATGAAATGACCATCTCTCTGTCAGCTATCAAAACTGTGAAAGCATGCTTGGATACACACCAAATACAACACTGCTATTAACTTTCTCATAACTTAGCCATAATTGCCTCATGAACTGGAATGTACAACTCAGATTGGCTTACTTAAGCAACAAAGATCTGTGGTTGTTGCTGTGTAGAGTAAAATACTAAGTAGTAAATAAAAGAACCTTTGTAATTACAAGGAAGTTCCATTTTCTGTGAAGACTTCCTAGTGGAAAGCATTAAAGGCAAGTTTAAAAAGAGAGATCAGTAGTGGTTTGTGACAAGACATTTGCTGGAATCCAATCCACCAACTCATTTGTAAAATACGTAGTTGACCAGATCTTAAACAAAAGATAAACAGCTGGATACTTAACAATTAGCAATAAAATTTGTCATGAATGTTTTTTTCCCCTTGTGAGCAAAATTATTTTCACAGTGAAACAGAATCATTCTGAGTGCCTTTTTAATGAGTATTTCTAAAATGCACTCAGAGGAACATACTGTTTAAAAAGGCTTTGGGCTGCATGTTTGTCTCTGCAGTACCTTTCTTAAGAAGCAAAGGCCACAAAGACTGCTTTGGGATATGGAGACCTTCTCTTTACATTTTTTTCCTTTTGTTTCTTCTTGTGAATTATATTATAGGTCTTATTTCTAAACGTGCTATACCCACTGTAAACAAGCAGAAGACTGAGAGGACTGCAGGGGGCATGGATTTTTAACTTACTTAAAGCTCTTGCAGCCATGGATGTTTCAGTTTTACATGTTAGTATATAAAAAGTACAAAAGCAGCTTTGAAATACCTTGGATATTGCCCCCCACAAAATCCTATGGCAATTAATACAAACACTGCCAATAATTTCATCAGGATTGAATCTGATCATAACTCCTTCAGGCACAGGGACTACTTACATGTACCTGCAACACTTAGCAAATTACTACTATTCAGAGTAATCTTAAGCTTCACTGTAATGTAAATGTGCCATAGCCTCTGCCTGAGCCAGTACAGGTGATCTATATCTGGTGTAAAATTTTGGGAATCTCAAAGGGCTTCTTTTATGGTAATGTGTAAATATACACTGAAGGTTACTTGCCCCTCAATCTTTCCATGTTCTGTAAGTGCTTGCTGAGCTCCAGATACATCTCACTGCAGTCAGCCCCCTCAAGGAAAGGCAGAGTTAGTGTCTGTGCAAAGCAGAATTAATTTGATTTGTGTATGAATGTAGGAAGTGGGAACTGTTCTGATCCATTCAGCTGCATTGTCCCTACAGTCAGTTGAGAGAGACAGGCAGAATAGTTCATCTGTTTCATGTGTCTACCTCAGGGTGAGAGGAACTGTGGCCTAAAAATGTCTGATTACACTTGGTTTGTTTCCAAGCTTTTTCTTTCCGAGGAATAAGCTTGGGATCTTTTTGGAGGAAGGGGATTTTTTCTGTGTTTTAAAGAAATCTGAAAATGAAGAGGAAACTGTGAAAAAACCCTGCATTTCTGATAAACTTAACTTGGATGTAGAGTACTCCCTGATCCAGCAATGAATGCTGCACAGGTATGCAAGTGTGATAATAAAATTATGTTGACAATGAAAGTGTTACAAACAATATAGCTGAAGTTTAAGACCTTTCATTTCTACATGGTCATGCATCCATAATAGTATTCCCACAAATCTGTGAGGAAGCAATGAAAAAATTGCAATAAAATTATTCATATTTATGCCTACAATGGCATCAGACCATAGTTTGTCACAAACTTCAGGCAAGAAACCTTATGAAAACTACAAGTTCATATATGGACATGTGATGCTAGTAACTATAGGGGTTTATTTTATAAGCATTCACCTAGCTGCACCAGAACAAAAATCTAACACTTCACTATTGCCACTCTCACATTTTAGAACAGTGCATTTGTTCCCCAGAATTTATGCAATGATTAAGAGAATATATAGTGCACTTTTCTGCTGGCATGAAGTAAATTGTCACTTTCATGCTTATTGGTCTCAAATATCCAACCTTTTTGAAAGGATCCCACACTGATGTTTATAGTATGTAGGGACTCTGTCAGGAAATAAGCTTGGCTAGAGAAAACTAGGAAAGGATGTGCATTTCTGGACCTGATTTTTCCCACCAGCCTTCTTTGGCATTAAGTTTTCTAACACTGTTTTTAAAGAGAGAAAACAGTTCTTGGTAATCTTTTCTTACTAACTCAAGAAGCCGATGTACACCTCTCCATTTTCTTGGGCTGTGTGGAAAATAGGGGATCTTCATACTTTGTCCACAGGGTATGATGTTAATGTGAGAGTTCCATAGAGGAGTTTAGACTGGTTCCTTCTACTCAGGCCTCCCATGTCTTCTATGTTGCAAACAATAAAAAGTTTAAATTATCAGATTTGTGGCTATCTCTGATGAGATAGACTTAATTTTGCTGTTTACCAAGCCCTCTTAAAAGTTTGCCCTTTTCTAAAGATCATTTTCCAAATAAACTACTTAGATTTCAATAATAAAGTCTGATTCAAGCAAAGCTGCTCCTCAGCAGTTAGATCTTACTAAACTCCATGTCTCAGCACTGTTGGGAGCCAAATATTAAAGTGACTTTCCACCCACACAGACAATCACAAGTGGTCTGAAGACTTGATGTGTTCATAAATGTCACTGGTGCTGCACAAAATGACTCCTTGCTTTAGCTCTCATTGATCATTTAAGTGACTATTGAAATTGTAGCCATGTGTTTTTAATAAAAATCTGCACTTAAAGTACTTTCAATAATGATACAAGCTTGTAGCAGAATTTATTTTAATAAGTACATATTTTTAAGCATGTCTGTCATAAGCTAAGTTCTGCCCAACTAAGCTTCTTGCTTAGTAATTAAACAGAGCAAAAATATACCACCCTTTTAATTCTATTCTTTGTACTGTGCAGTCCAGAATACCATCATAAAAAAAACATGGATCAATAATTTACTAAATATGGGGGCATCTTTTAATGCTTTTTGTGCTTAATTTTAATCACAGGAGCAATTGTGTATAAGTGTTTTTAGATACATAAGCCTAAATTTAGAGAAACAGAGCCTTTTACATTTTCATTAAATTTTCTGAGTGAAATCCCATGACTCTTCTAGCATTGGAAATGCAGTTACTGAGTTATTTGATACATCAGTTTGTGGAAACATCTCCTTGTTCTTATGCGTGACAGTTCTGAATACTAATTCAGCAATGTTACATTGTCTGACTCCCTACAAAAAAAAAAATAAATAAATGTGTAGGTTAAATACTGTAAATAATTATGACTTCCACCAATTCTGTAGGACCTGAAATGAGTGTATCTCCAAGATGGTGAAAAGATCCAAAATTTTGGTTTTTATGCTGCTTTCTCCTAGAACATTCTCAGTTTACACATGAGGCTTAATTGAAAATATTATGGAGAAAAAGATTATTAGAGAAATAACCTGCACTTACTTAAAGTCTAAGTTCAGTTCAGTATGTTTGATGACACCTGTGTATTACCCAGATGTCCTCTGTAATCCAATGGACTTCTTTGCATGTAAATCTTTTTTCAAGATCAAAGTTTAAAAATCTTGAAATTACCATATTTGTTCTACTAAACAATTCATAAAAATGCTTTCTTACCTATGTGGAATGCAGCCTAGCACAGCCTTTGATGAACAGCAGAAGGTTGTTCAACATCTCTGTTAAAGAGTTTCTAGCATAACTTCTTATGCCTATATAAGCAAACAATTTCTCAAGCAGGAAAGAAGAATTTTGGTTCTATGCCATCTGCTTGTATAAAAACTTGTCCCATTTGCAGCACAAATGGCCTAATTCTGCACCTAAAAGGGCAGGAGATCTTGTTGTCAGAATTGCTATATCTCAATTGCCACATTATTTGTTTTTATTACCATAGTTCTGCAATGAGGCTTTGCAACTTTACACTCCCCTGGAAAAAATATAAATAGAGGCTACCACAATACAGGAGGCCCAAGATATCTGAGAAGACTGAAGCAAAGTTGTTTGCATATCCTTATTCTGAAAATAAGACCTCAGCATTCATCATCCATTGATCAGGACCACTGTTAATAAAGCATTCTACAGACAAAAGATGGTCCTGTTCACAGAGAGCTTACAGTTGAAAAGCAAATGAAACTTAAACAGAATAGTTAGAAATATATGAGAACATGAGACATAAAGGATCAATATGGTGTGCAGTTTACTTAGCTGTTGAGCTGCATGAAAGTTTTTAGGAGGAAACTTTATGCTTTATGTTTATTCTGGTTTTGCTTTTTGATCATATGAAAATTGTCTTTCAGGGGCAGTGCAATGCTGTTAGTGTGGTGCTCATTAAAAAAAGAAAAAATTATACTGTTAGCTAACATAAAATAATAACAAAACCGTAAATGCCAAATAATATTCAATAGGTGTAAAATTTAATACAGGCATCTGACAGCATATTTGTAATGGTTTTTTTATGGATATACCTAATATTAAATAGATTTTCATAGTTGTTAAAAAGGCACTGTTATGTATTAGAACTGCTAGCATACATTTACAAGGATTGGGCAGGATAATTTGTCAGTTGAAAATGCTGCCCTTTACAACTTTTATGTTGTACATCAATACTTGAGGATTTTCAGAGCAGACTTCGAAATTACTCCAACCTCTTACAAGGCAGACAGACCACATTGTCCTAATTAGCATTTTTATATCAAGTATTCAAGAGGTTTGGCCCCAGTCTACCCACTGGAGAAGGTATCCAGGCTTTGTGCTATAGGAAACAGCATGTCTCTATTGACAGACAACTTTTCATCATCCTCTTTTCTTTCCCTGACCATAAATACAGTTAAAAAATACCCTCATAGGAATTGTTTCAGAGATATTTACATCAGGTGTCCCCCCTCTAAAAATATTTTCCTGATAAAACTGCTCAATGATCCTTTTCCTGTTCTCTTCTTGCTTCCTTTTCCAATCTGCTCTTAGTCCCCTGCCCTCTTATCTCCTAAATCCTTTTCAGCAAGCAAAGAGCAGTGGGTGATGACTGAGCCAAACATTTTAGCAAATGGCTGACCCCTTCCTTGGCACTCAGCTCATGTAAGAGATTGAAAGGACCTCCCTGAATGTGAAATGGGAGACAGTAGAGACACTCCTCGACTTCATTGTGTACGAGTTTGATTATAGTCTAAATCAAAGGAAACAAAATAATGATTGTGGAGGTTAGGTACTGCATTGATCAAGTGTGGCTTTTCTTATCTTGTACAGTTACTGTCCTGCACAAGCAGCAATATTCTTCTCTCTTTTGAATGCTTTATAACTAAGTTCCTTCTAAGCGACAATTGCTGAAATAGTTATTTTTTAAAAATCTCATAGGACAGGTGCATGCAAAAAAACAAGTGTAACACTCCTATTCCACATCATCTCAGCGTCCCTTGCAACTTGGACCTGGCCCTGTGTCATGCTGATGGTGCCTGAGATTTTTGCAGCACTTTGATCCTATGCAGCTTAGCAGAGCCACAACCAGCAGATCAGCAAAGAGGTTGGTGCCACTGACTTCTTTTGCTTTGTAAGATGTGGATACATTCAGACTACCATTCTTCTTCAAGGAACAAGTATTCTGCTCCTTTAATTGAAGATTCCCAGTAGGCTTCTGTCAAGTTGCTGACAGATGCAAGTGTAGCTGGCAAACAGCTGACCTGTGAAGAACAAGTCCCATAATGTTTTCCTCTTATTTCTGGGATCCTGTGAAGGAAACAAAATTTATTTAAACAGCAGGCTCTTAAAAAAAGGTTTGCATTCTGATCTTAGTTTAGTCAAAATTTGCCTCCATTTTATTTATTTATGCAAGGCAATGCAGAGTTAATTATGCTGCTTTCTTTGTGCATTTACAGTCCTTGTTCCATCTTTAGAGATCTTTTAAATTTTCCTATGACTTATGTGTGATTTGGAAAGTCAAGTGGTGAGAGAACCTGAGACACACAGGGGCTTGAACGTGAATCAGCAAAGATGTGTATTAACATATCATAGAATCATAAAATATCAGGTTGGAAAAGATCTCAAGGATCATCTGATCCAACCTTTCTTGGCAATATTGCAAAGTCCCAGCATTTAGAAGTCCTAAGTTCAGAACTGAATTGGAGAGAGTTAAAAAAGTAGTGTGTTGTATTTATTTTACTTCTGCTTGTGAATTGCTTGGGTGCTTAGAGGCTGTACCACAGCTGTGAGCATAAGCGATTTACTTTGAGAGTGTAGGACTTGTCAAATTGCATGCCTTCACAAGCTAGAAATATCAGATATTGTGCAACTTGAAATAAAATACTGGGAAATTACAATGCTGAAATTAAAACCATGCTCTTCAGTTCAGCACTGGCATGGATGTGATCATTGCAAAACAAATTTGATTGTGCATTTGGGATATCTCTAGGCGTTTATGATAGGATTAGTGTTTGTTGTATGTTGGCTTTCTGGAACGAAGAGCTGAACTTCAACTATCTGTCTGCCAGAACTCAGGCAATTTGGACTGGAAGTGAAGCAGCAGCACACACATTAATAATTTTCTCCAGCACCTTGCTTATTCATCTCCATTCTGCCACTGCTGGGTAGTAAATTTTGGCAGGGAGGTACTTTATTTGGCCAAAATATCCACATTCTACCGTGCAGTGGATTCATGTTGCATATAACATACATGCAACAGTCTGTGTAAGTGTTTTAAATTGAATCAATCAAAGTGATTTAGTGCTTTTAGTAATGAAATGTACACAGTGAGTCAAATTTTCAAGAGAGGTCAGCACTCAGCAGTTCCCAGGGAAATGATTACAGCCACTGCCTGGTCTGCAGGTGCAGCTCAGCCTTTACATGGTGTGTGACAAAGGACTTGTGCTGCCCCTAGGATCAATTCTAGGCAATAACCTTTTGCAAATTCAGGTATATTTTTCATAGGCAACTTTTCAGGGGCAAGTATTTTATTGCTGCCTTCTGTCTTTCTCTAAAAGATGATTCCTGCCAGTCACTGAAAAATAGTGTTAAGTGTTGCAAGCGCTGCTTGCTTCTTGCTTCATGACAAATTTCCCAATGGGAATGGTCCTTTTTTTGAATTCTTCAGATACTCTGGTGGTAGTGTTTTCTAAATGAAAAGTGTGATTATTCATTAGCCGTAATACCCATCTTCAGATTGTATGTAGTAATATTTCTCATGCTTTGTGATGATTTTGTCGTTTACTATGAAACAAAATTTCTCTGGCCACTGCTGGGAGTATTTGCAGAGGAGGAGGGGCCAGCAGCCCAGGTGAGCTGCCCAAGGCTATGCATTTAGCAGTAGCAGAGCTGGGATCACAGCTCAAGACCTACTCATGCCCAGCTCTCCAGATACATCTTCTACATATTCTGTGACTACGTGTGGCACTGACACGAAAGTCTTGATGGAGAGAATGCTAGGAAAGATTTTATGAGAAGCACACCCTTTATCACCCAGCTCAAAATGCTTTTGAAAAAATTGGTGTGGACTGCAGATTTCTTTTCTAAGTGTGTCCTGACTTAACATTAACCATACCTGAAATCCTGTTCTAGTAATTTGCTACCATTTTGGCAGGCACATAGTAGGTGTGTTTTGAGAAGTTTCTGTCTGAAGTTTTTATCAGGGTTTTCAGTCAGAAATAACTGAGCTTTTTTTAAACTGCTATGTTGGAGTGGGGAAAAGTTAAGAAAATCTTACTGTATTTGGTGCAATTTAGATACTAAAGTAAAATTGGGAACAAAGTGCTAAGAAAAAAAAAACTATATATTTCGCTGTGTAGATTTTTTTTCCTTTCAGTTGCAATTTTGGTTTTCTTCAGATTAATATTATGGATCAGAGTTTTTGCATTTTCCCCTCAACATTCATATGCTGCAGGCTGCTCAAAAAGACCACATTTGCAGGTTTTAATTCCACGAAAGTCCCATTCAGGAGGAATATGAATATTGGGTTTTTTCAGACTAGTGTTTTGTAGTATTTCAACTATTTTGTTTCCTTTTAACACATAGCCCATTAGAAGTACCCTGTGGCCATATTTATGATATGAAGCAGAACAAGTAGGTTTGGCTGTGTATTTTGTAACTGAATCTAGACCAATTTCTACCTTGTTGCTTACAGAGTAACATGATGTCTAATTTGACTAATTTAATTTCGACTATTAAAAAAAAAGTGGGGAAAATGCAGTAACTGACAAAACATAAATTATTATTTCCCTGAAGCCAAAGTGTCACTATGTAAAAATTAAGTTATTCTTTGATTAGGGATCCCAGGATTAGGTTTCTCTGTTTTTTCTTCTGTTTTGGTTTTTTTTTTTTTTCTTTTTTAGCAATTTTTTGTGCTTTAAACATGTTGGTGAAAATGTCTGAGGAAGTATACTCAAGTTGTGACTCCACAAACACAAGTGAAATCTGTCTGTTTCATTAGAAATAAAATAGGATGCTTCTGAAAGTCTTTTAAAAAAAAATGTACAAAATTTGTTCTCTAGGCATCTATTTCTGATAAAGATATAGCCAAGTAAGAAAAGGAAAAGCTATTAGAAATCCTCTCATTTGCAGTGGACAAAAAAGTAGAAAGTAAAGATTTTTCTTTAACAAAGAAAATTTTCTATGTTTTTGTTTTTGACCAATTCTACAGCCTATCTGTTTTTAAGCAGTTAACAGACAATACCTAAGCCTCCCTCTTCAAAATAAAAAAATTTATATCTAAACCAAACATGTGACTTCTTGTGTGAAGCTTTCAGTTCTTAAAACATAATCAATAAACAAGAAATATTTTGGGTCTGGGACAGGAGATACAGAGCTGTGCCACACAGTCCTTCACAACTTTCCCAGGAAATCTTATCATTTTGCCTTTTATTATTTGTATTATTTGTATTATTTGTATTTTAAGGGGTTGTGTTTTTTTTCTAACCTGATACCTGTGAGTATCAGTAAAGCTAGTCTGAAGCATTTGTATACTAAATATTCACTGGGAGACCTTGGTGCATGTCAGTGTCCCAGCTGATATTAAAATAAAGGCATGTTTCTGGGAATAGAGAGACCTTGGCCCCTTCCCACTCTTGTCACTGACAGCTGAGTGACTGTGGGCAAGTCACAGCCTCTGGGCTTCTGCTTGACTTCTCTGTGCAATGCTGGTTCTGAGCACCTTTCATCCAGGGATACTTGTGCAAGGTCATCTTCATCTTTGGGAGTATTCTGGGTGCTACTTTTCTATTCCCCTTCACACTGATACTCATGCACCCCCTGTCTATTTTTAACAAGCCCCATCTGACGTGTCTAAATCCAAACAATTTTGGTGTCTAACACTGATAGGACATAGTTGTGCAACAGATAACCAAAATCTAAATAATCACAAGCAAAAAATAATTTAAAATGCAATGTTAATATTAGATATGTGAGGGAAGAGAGCAAGAAATTTTAAAAGATGCAAATGCTCGTGAAGTGCCTGCCTTTGTTTCATAGTCACTGTGCTCTGTTTCAAAGAGAATTGGTAAAAGTTCCTGACATCCAGGCCAGGGTCTGGCCCTCTTGGCCTTTCTGTGCTACATTCTCTGCCAGTAGATGTTTTTTTCTGATGTACGTGTGCATGTCTGGATGTGGGAATCTCAAAAAAGGAATAAATAGGCACAGCAACACCAAAAGAAAAGGCAGAGGCTGCAACTTTTATTTTACATGAGGCTGTAGTAGAAGATTCTGACTTAAATGTTCAGGCAGCCTGACAGCTGGATTGAGTTTCACTTTACCATATGGCCCTTCTGAATAAATGCTTGTTCCTGTCTTTAAAAGGATGAATTGTGTTTCATCCTCTATAAATAACAGGTACATGGAATACTTAGGGGTTTAGAGATTTTATTCTTGTAAAAAGCTCAAGGTGGACAACTGAGGAAAGGTTTAGAAAATTGTATGCCTCTCTTTGTAATCTTTCTACAGCTCTGATTTGTGATAGTGAGTATTCTTCCCTGCCCCCTCCCCTCCATCTCTGCCTCAGGAGCAGCAAACACCTTCCCAGAGTTAGGACACTGCTGAGAGAGCATGTGAGCTGGTGCCACTGGTCTGCAGAGTACAAAGCTCCCACAAGAAGCAGGGCAGGGTGTCCTTCTGTATTTAATAGAGAGGTAAACAGCAGTGGAATAGGATCATCTTTCACTTTGGAGTTAGAAAGACCAAAATTTGCCTTCTTCCATTCAGTTTCTACCCCTAACTTCTTGTCTAACTTCTGCAGTCACTTAATATGTGTAGCTCAGTCAAAATGAAGCTCATATACAGAAGCCTCATAAATCAATCTGTTCATGCAGAAGTGATGCTTCCAACAAAACTAACAGCTAAATACCTTGATGAGTAGCTCTAATGGGGAAAAAAGTTGTGCAGTTTAGACAGCATGTGAATTTTCCTTTTACTCCCATTGATATCACCTCAGAGGGGCATAACCACATAGCTAGGTATCAGGAAGTTCATTAAAAAGCAGTATTATTTACAAGTCTGTTTTATACTGCACAAATATAGCTTTATTAATACATAATAATTTTTAAATGAATGCATGTATAAATTAAAATTCATTATTCTTGTACAAAATTCATCTAGGCGAGCATATAAATCAAAGCTGGACATACATATACACTTATAAAATTTCTAAGATTAATTTGATACTCTGTGTATCTATTAGTTACATCCCAGGCATAATTCAGGTACTTAATTCACAGTACTGTAATCATGTATAGCATGTCACAACTGGCAGTATAAGCCAGTTTTGTAGTGAAAGTTTTAACTTTGTATCATTTTGGGCTGTATTCTGTAATTGATTTCTTGCTGATGTTCATGATTTTGGCTGATTCTTATAGTCTGTTGTGTTGGCAACTGAAGAAATACTGTGGAGATTCCTCAGGCCAATAGTCCCTTCCACTGTATAATTATATTTCAAAATTTGCACAAAGTCTGAGTGCTTGCCTTCTTGATGTTACTAAAAATCAGTAAATGTTTTCTGTTGAAAAAAACAGGGAAGTAAATATTTTAAGTAACATATTAAATTGAGCTATAGTTTTAAAATGAAACCGCCTTGCCCAAACAACCTAAAAAGGAGCTTTAAAACTTTATTCATTCCAATAAAATATAAGGATCTCTTAGATTGATCTTAGTCTCTCTTAAATCTCTTTTTAAATTGAAATGCTTTCACAAGAGCCTATTCTCTCAACCTAGCCCTCTGACATAGAGCTAATTTAGAGAAGATCTGGGAGTATGAAGCAATATCAGCTGCGTTTGCATAACTCATCACTGTTTTCATTTGAAATCTCTCATCAAGACTCATATTACTGCTTGGAAACTTACTCTTTTCTTTCATTTTCAATGACTGGGCTGATTTGGTAAACTTCTAAGTGTGTTAAATATGCTGGGAATAAAAAGATCATACTGGATATTAAATTATGGCATTATTCATATAAAAATGAATATTTCAGGATAGGATATTAATTGGAAATTTTGGGTTTAGAAGTAAACAAAATATTTTTGTACACAAACAAGAATTTACAGTGTCCACATTTTTTTAAATAATTTGTTCCAAGAATTCAGTTTTCCTGAATACATTCTTAATTTTTTAGAAGTAATACCTGAACAATTCATTTAAATGTCTTTAAATACCACCTAGAAAGTGTTTGATTATTATTTCAATGTTTTAATATGTGCGTATTCTTAGGCTGTCTGCAACTTGTTTTGTAGTTGAGTTTGCTCCCTTACATTATCATATTAAATTTTATTCTAGTTAAAGCATAAACCATCCACTTGTTTTCCATTAAAGCTACTAAGCAAAAAAAATGAAGTAATTAAATAATCTTCTTGCGCTCATTCTCTTTAACTCTATTCAGCAAGATATTTTAAAATCGTTAAAAAAATGAAACTAAACAAGCACTTTTGAAATTGTATTTATATGCTTAAAATACATTTTCTTACCATTTACAGTAGTTGAAATGATTCCATTACACTTAAAATATTTTTAAAGCTCCCACAGAATTCCATATGAAGTATTATCCAGATCTGTCAACATTATATACTGACTTTGTAAAATATTACTATCCAGAACTGAAACCACAAGGATTACACTATGACCACATATCAGAGAAAGAAAAATAACTGGACTGCACTGTATACAATTAAGAATTTAATTTGGATACTGAAGTTGCTGACTGCTGAAGCTGAATCAATAGGATTTGTATTAATTGAAATTCGGCAATTTCTAGGGCAAATGTTAAGTTGAAATAGACAGCATTTTAAATCTGTTTTGCCATTCAGATGCATATAATCCACAGAGTTCTGACAAACCTGGGCCTTGTAGACCTTACAGATCCAGCCCAGAGTTCGACCAGTCAGGTTAAATTTCCTGACCCACTTCTGCTACTCTGATTGTGACCATTACTTTACTTAGGAAAAAAAAAAACAAAAAACACACAAAAAAAAACCACCCCACACCAAACCACAAAAAACACACCCTCACAGGCTTCCTAAAGGATCATCCTGGAAGTTATATTTCTTCAGTGAAAATTCTTTTTCAACCTGTCAATAGAGAAGTTCATTAAAAAAAAAAAATCCTTCAAGTTTTATCTTTATTATTAAGAAACTCAAACTTCTGGGAGTGGAAACCAACTTCAGTAGCACTGTAGAATCTAGTTTACATTGAAATAGCTTCGATAAGTTTCTTCCTTGCTTTGACTTTTTTTTTTCTTTTTAATGTGAAAGAAAAGAAAAGCACTAGTGAGCATTCAGAGAAAAGAACTTGTAGAAATCCACATAAAAAAGGGAAGTATGTGTGATGATGGACACACGTGTTGTGAGCAACCTCCTGAAAGAGACCTGTGTTACCTCAGCAGCTTCCCCAAGTGACTGTGTTTGGGTACCAGCTTGAGGCTTTCTCCAAACATCCCATTGTTTCTACAGTGAAATTATACTATGAGCCAGATACCTCATTTTATTAGGTTCTGCAGCCCAAACAGAAACACAGATCTACTTTATATTTTCCTGGAAAAAAACCCCAAACATCTAATCTCACATGAAACTTCCTTATTTCTTCACCTGACTGTTTTTAAATACATGTAACGTACACATGCGATACCTTTGTTTTGAACATCTGTTGTGAGATTAAAATAAGATTTTAATTTCTGGTATGCTATTGATGTTCAAAAAATGTAGGATAGAAAGAGTTATTAGCTATCTGCTGGTTGACAAGAGGGCAGGATTAGGTTTCTTTAAGGGAATTACACTTTTGATGACCCCGCTACATATAAAACATGTTAGCTAATGGGGGTGCAGAGGGGGCAGATTTAAGTGTTTGATCAGGAAATCCTGCATGAGCATATTGGATGGAAATTTGATTAGTAACCTTAGTGACAAGGGGATCAGATCCACTCTCTACATACAATCAGATCTGGCAGTACATGCTTTTTTGTCTCTTTGAAGGAAAGGAACATTTGTACAGAATCAAGACAGTGTATTGGATAATTTAAAAAGCTGTTACATATTGAAACCTGGAAAATCACCTTTTTTGTTTTATTTTGGAAATATGCTTGCAGTTACCCTGGTGGGTTTTTTGCTAAAAAAAAAAGAGAGAGAGAGAAGAGAAGAGTAAAGGCTGATAGCATTTACAGTATATTTTCTAAAAAATAATCTTTTTCTGAAAGTAATTGTACTTTACCTCAGTATTTTAAAGATTGCTGGGGAAATAAAAAAATGAGAAAAATACTATTTTCCTCTATATTTACCAAATATTTGCCCAACCGTATCATGGTACTTTTACACTGGTTATAAGTGTCATGTCTGTTGAGAAAGTTGATTCATTTTGGAAAGCTAGTTTATTTTTTTAGATCATTAAAACATGCTATCATGTTTTAAACTAACGTGTTGAAAATAAATATTTCTGTGTTTTGATAGCAAAGCTTTATTATTTGCATTTGATTTTTGAGGGGAGCTGGAACTGACTGGAGAAATCAAAAGTGCTCCCTTTTCTTTGGTGAGAAGTGTAAATTGAGGACTGATAATGTGGTGATGCTGATTCACAGTAGCCAAGCACCTGGACCCAACTGTTTGTTTTATAAAGAAAGAAAGCAAAATTAACTACCTCCTGCTCTCAAATACCTTGTGCATGAAAGGGACCAATATTGCCTGTAGCTACACAGTGACTTGTAGTGTAGTAGTACCCTGGTCATATTTTGCTTTCAGTGCTGCCTGTGCACCTGGAGGATAAAGCAGTTCATAGAATCCTTCCAGTCTCCTTAGCTATGAGAGCTGAGTGTCCTCTGCTTCATGTGAAGAAGCAGCAAGGTCTGATAGAGCAGTGGCATGTGAGACAGGACATTTTGCTGATAATGTACCACAACGCAGAGTAGAAGACCTGGGTTCAAATGCTGGCTCTGCTACTGACCTTAAATAAGTAATTTCCTATCAGTTTGTTCCCTTTTCTGCTGACATACTCTTTTCTGATTTCCAGTTATGGAGGGTGGGATGAGGGCTCACACCATCTACTGCATGTCAGTACAGCATTTAGCATCCAGAGCTCTTGGGCTGTGGATGAGTGTCAGGATGCTATAGTCTTCAGCTGTCATAGGAAATCCTGGCACCTGACAAGGCTGCTCTTGTGCTTTACACTGAGTGTAGACTACAGCTCTCACTTACTTGGGATCTTCATATTTTTAAGGACAACAGTATGGAAATTCAGGACATGAAATCAGCCTTTGAGTTTGAAAAGGAAAGGCACGTCAAACTTTCCAGTGTGTTGTGGAAAAAAATACTCAGAGTAACCTTTTTATATAAAGTCCACTGCTAGAAGTAATTAAGTAATACCATCTGATGACACAAGGACTGTCATCTGTTTAAACTCAAAAAACTGGAAGGCTCAAGGACCGTAGATATCAGATAACAGGAGTGCCTGCTTTGTGGAGCTCCTTAGCAACTTCATTCTGGGGGTGGATGAGAATTAAGGGTTGAAAATGCTAATTTTTAAAAAAGCCATGCATTGAGGAAAAAATAGACAAATGTCCTGGGAATGGTTCTCAGCAGCCTCGGAGCTTTCACTAGTATTGCTCCTCTTATGTCAGGGGAACATCTTCTGGTTTATATGTACATAAACTACAGGAAAATGAGGCTCTATGTATGTTATCAGAACCCAGATGTAAATACAGTCTTGGGACACACTAAAGATTTAGCAATTTATTTTTTTTTAAGTAGTTGAATGAGTATTAGCCTTTCCAGTGAATTTGATAACGTTATTTTGCATTTCTTTTATACAAGAGTCTCATGAGAACAGCCAAGGCTTTCATTGTAATTAATTCATCTAATAGTTCAAAAATAACACACCCAGCAATTTAAGGCCTCCTGCCATTAGGATACAGCTAATGTTGGAGATTGGTGTTTTGTTTGGATTTTTTTTTCATTTTACTACTTGATGTCAAAATACTCGGAATTGTTTTCTTCATAAAGCTAATATTCATTTTTTCTTTTTAAATACTACGGTCCTAATTGCAGAGAGTTATAAAGAAATGACAAAATATAGTGGAAAAAAAGATTCTGATCGGATTATAAAGGCTAACAACTAACCAGCAAAGTGGAAATTTTTTTTTTTAACACCATCCAATGATGTCACCAGTTTGAGGTTTCTCTGGGACTTTATTAAAATGTTTGTGACAGAGCCAATGTAAACCATCCTAAATCTAACACAGAGCTGAAAGGACTGATTTTAGGGAATGCAAAGATATGGATCATTTGGTCTGTCGAAGCGGCATCTTGAGCCAATTATTGGTGTCATCTTGAGCCAATTTAATCAATCCAAGGGGGACTCAAAGGGGGTGGGGGTGCAGGGTTGCAAGTGTTGGTCAAACATCCTGGCAAAAACGCATTTGTTGTAAGAGCAACCATCTCTAGTGCCTTGACTTACTTCCTATATATCTTGGTTTGTGCATACTGTAAATAACTGATCAATCATTTGAACTACTTTTAGGTTTTCAATTGCTGGGTAACTTTTTAGATGATGTGGTTAGAGGTACACATATGTGAGCTTAAATTTATATAAGACAATTCTAAAGTGGAGGTAATGTAGCGTAAAAGAATCTAAAATACCAGATAGTGTTACTTTCAAAACACTAAGGGTTTACAAATATATTTCTAAAGAGTAACATCAACTGACATTATCTGAGCCTAATCTTGTATGCCAGTAAGCTTGAGAATTGTAATTTATATAATATAAACTACTCACACAGTGTAAAGGCTGTACAGATGAGGAAAGCCAACCTACAACACAGTTATTAGCAAAAGAGAATTTAAGTGAGAAGCGTAGCTCCTAAAGCTTAATAGTGTAATTTTTCTTTATCCATAGCAACAATTTCAGTCAGAAAATATACGTGGCAAATAATTTAATTTAAATTCTACTCGAAGCTTCCTTTAAAGAGTTTTGGGTTGCTTTTACAGTTCACCATAACAGTATGACTGAAAGAGATTTATAGAAGTTAAGTCCCACAGACTGTCAGTACTCATTCAGTAACTTCTAAAAAAAAAAAGTTTGGCGGCCATCCTCAATAAATATTTGCAGGTCAGGGTACTATACATATTCTCTTGTAGCTTAATATGCAGTTGTAATTTATAATGTGCTTTTCTGTCACTGAAGTTTTAGGTCACAAATGTTTCTTAATAGTACTGCAATTTCCACCTTGTATTATTTCAAAGGTAGAAACATGGTTAGTCTCTGTGCAGTAAGAACTGAGAGACTAAGGTATAAGTAGATATAGATAATAGACAAACAGTAGAAACAGCATACAAATCCATGCATATTAGGTTTAAAAATACATTTCTTACATGTGATAAATGTAGTATGTCAATTTAAATATGTCTTTAAAAGTTCATCTATGACTATTCAAACTAAATTAGTGAGAAGAGGATATTTGTTTTGGATAAGAGATCTTGGAAAAGCAATTTACATGTTTTGGAACTGTTAACACTGCAGCAAGTTATGTCACACTGCAGCACAGAAACGACTGAATACAATGAGATGGAATGTGAGATGAGGTGATAAAATAAAAGCTACAATTTAAAGAAGTACACACTGAACTTCACTATTGTATCTCTGCTGTTAAAAAAAATGTCTGTTTGCTTTAACATATCCCAGCAGATGAGGAAAAGGTAAGCATCCAAGACCAACCTCTTCTACTGTACTGCATTCACTTAGTGAGCTGGTTCTTTCCCTTCAAGTTGTCTTTCTAACTGCTAAATTTATAGTGTGTCTAAGTAGCTCTACACCTATGCTATTTCTTCAGATAGCCACAGTAGTCTGTACATATTTCTCTCCAGAATAAAGGATATAAATCTTCAGGTGGGTGGACAGACAAAAGACCCATTACTTCTCTGTGTGTTAAGAGTATTTCAGAATATCTGCATATCTCTGCAGCAGAATCTGCTTCTCACAGTAGTGCAAGGAAGAGGTGTGACACCAGAGCAATAACATTAAACAAAGTAAGATGAATCATAAATTCAATACTTTAATAATTTGAGATTGTATCTTTCAAATAAACATCTTCTGCAAAAGTGTTGGTTTGTTTGACAGTGGATTAGTTCTGTTTCACCAGCCAAAAAATGTTGATTTTAAATTTGACATGCCAACTTACAAGAATCACATATAAATTCCTATTCTTCAATGTAGTCACACCTCAAAAATACTATGTGTTTAATTTGTCAGTAAAAGAACATTTTCGTTATATTTATAAATAATATTATACTTTTTATCTGTCCTATAGAGTGTACCTTTTCATCTTAGATGTAGAAATTTATTTATGATGGTTCAACTTCAGCTATAATCTGCTGGCTCTAGGTCTGTAATTTATTATTTGCTCAAAAAGATCAGGTCCAGAGTTTAAACATCCCTAGCTGAAAGTTTATACCAGTCAGACAGAAAATTATTCTCTATGCCTAGGTTGAAGTACATTACTTCTTTATTGAATTAATTATGATAAGGATCATAACTTTAAACTAGGGGTGAGGTGCTGGCTTTCTACTAGGATTGCTTGAAGCAATTTTCATCTGAACATTTTTGTAGAGTTATTGAGTCTGGCAGGTCTGAACTTTATGAGAGAGTAACTTTCTCCACAACTTAAAAGAGGTTGGACATTGATCCAGGCAAAGGTTTACCATATCCCATGTCTGTAGCCAGAAAAATTTGCACTGCATACTGAACAAATAACTACAGAACCAAATTAAACACATCTTATGAACTTTTAAAATAAAAGCAATGCTGGCCCTTTCCCTGAGGGATCGATCAGGGAACTGAGCTAATATGACAACTTTACTTCTTTTTTATTTTTTTGAAGTAGAAGTCTAAAATGATTTTTAGAAAAGAAGGTATTAGCCTACTAAACATGTACACATGAGTCTATTGAACCATGTATGTTCAGTGACAAAGTTTATGTCACTGATCAAAAAAAGAGTTGGGCTTCAAAAGCAGGTAAAGATGTTAATCCTACAATTACTCTTTCCTTGCCTCCTGCTTGGATTAGAAGGCCTATGAATACAGAAGGAAATTAGAGAGCTTTAAAAAAAATTAAGTAGTAGTTAACAAAGAAGAAAAACATCCAATATGAGAAAAGCAGATTTCAATAGCTGTTTTGTTGTCCCAAGTCAAACACTCAGTTTGTGCATGACCATAAATAAGAGGCCCTCTGAGATTTAAGTGACATAAATAGAATTACAGAAGAATTCTATGGCTTGGGCTGAATTTAGAGTTATTTATTTGGGTGGGAGGTGACTATTTTTTCATACCCTTTGTGTTTCATTATCAACATTACACCTACTTTTTTCAGAGTAAGAGAGGCAATAATCCCTCATCTAACATTCTCAGTCATATAAGTGCTCAAAAACAAAATAGTAACTTAGTATAACATCTTGAAATTTCAGAACTATTTCCCTTAAAAGAAGGCTGAAATTCAATTGGGATATTTTGAATGTTAATTTGTAGTAAAAATGAAAAATCTTCTAAATTTTAAAAATTCTTAATTATTTCTTTCCCCCTCTATACTACCCAGTCCAACAGCAGGAATAATGTTCAACATATTCTCTCCCTTAATTTTTTTGTTGCTTTTCCTAATTTTTGTCCTAGCAAGTTTAGAGTCTTAACAGTATTACTTTCATGGATATTTTTGTTTCAGTTCTCGTATTTTTTTAGTTTGAAAATAGAAATACCTTTTTTCTAATAGAAGCAAACAGCAATAAATCTACACCATATTTTATGTTATAAACTATATAGGAATAGTCTTGACAGCTGGAGCACTGAAGTAGGGCAAATACTGTTACCATTTTAATTTCTAAATATCAATAAAAATGTTATTGTGCCATGACAGCAGAGAAGTAGAAGGAGGTTATGCTGATTTACTACAAAGACATAACAGATGTCTGTTATTATTCAGTGGACTGGTACTTACAGGTGTATAAGACCATCAATAAAATCTTCTTGCCTCATTAAAATATTGAAATTAGTGGCAAAACTCCTTTTGTCTTCTATTGACTCACTGACTTTTAGGTTACTTTATAAATGTAAGTCAATTTTACATAATATATTGATCTTGTACCTTGTCAAGCCAGTAAATATTTTAATTCTCCCCCATTCCCCTTTATTGACTTCCTGTTCAAGGCTGCAACATTGCAAATGCAAAACCTGTGGTCCCCAGGGCAATGTGTCCTCCAATCTCTACTGGCACACAATAGGTCACCTCCTGTCCCATAACAAAGGCACTCAGAATATTCAGTGCTTGTTGTGCATGAGAACAAAAGAGGAAAAGAACACTCATGCCATTTTGGGGGGCTCTTTCTGCCAATTCTTTAAATTTCGAAATCTAATTAAATACTTGTGTTCGTCTGGAAGACCAAGCAAAGAATTGATGACAAAAAAGAGAAACATTCCCTTTTTATGGTCCCTTCCTAAACTGTGCGTGCAGGACTGGTCATCCTTGCTCAAAAAAATGTATTGTAGATCCAGCAAAGATGTGGAACAGTGCAACAGTGATAATAAAGGGCATAAAACATGTTCCCTCAAGAAAGCTAGAGTAGGATCCTGTCTAGAAAGAGATAATTGGTGGGCAGACATTAAATTTGACAGAGGTCTACATAAAAATTTAATAAATACTATGAAAAAGGATTGTTAGAAATGTTTCTTCACTGTTTTTCCCAAAATAAAATGTACATGCTGTCCAGTGAATTTGTGAAGCAATAGATTTAAAACAGAAGAAACATGAGTTTCTTGATGTTAATAACTGTACAATAGAATCTGTAGTCATCAGATGTCTGGGAATAAAACAGGGTCTCAAAAAGAAATGGTACAAGTTTGAGGAGGGTTGTCACCAATGACACCTTAACAAAGTGCAGACTTCAACTCTGGAATCCCTTCATCCATTGATTTTTAGATGATGGGAGCTTACACTAGAGAACAGACTGCTCTCAACTTTTTGCTTTCTTCAAGACCACACTGTTGGCAGCTGTGGGAAACTTCAGGCTGAGCAGCCTTGCCAGGGATGTTCATAGTTGCTGCCACTATTGGAGTGGCCATTATCATTCTCTTTTCTCTTATCCCAGCTATACTTTGTGGGGTCTGTTTTCTTTGGAATTAAATATCTTTTCAAGAGTTCTACTTTATTCTGCATCCCTTGACTACATGCCCTGCCTGCATGGAAAACCCAACCTTTAATGGCCCTGGGGCCAGTACCATGTTCAATGACAAATACAAGTGCTAATAATAATAATAAAACATTATAGAATTCAAAATACTTACAGTACAATGAGTGTTCAGTTAGTGTTTGAGATGCCCTGAGTGGTTCTTCAGACAAGTGCTCATTTGGAACATCAGCACTACCAGGTTGCAAATCCTGTTGATCTGGCTGTGTCATGTCCTCCCTGTTATCTCAACCTTTTGAGTTTGCTTCTTGCCTGAAGTCATGAGGTGCCCCTTTTAATCTGCTCTTCTCTATCATCTGAGTAAGTTTTGCCTCCGTTGTAGCTGCTCTTCAGGACTAATAGATCTATGTGAGCAAACTCTTAGGTTAACTTTTTATTTGTAGTTTCTAGCCAAAGGGATGTAAAACAGCATTTACAAAAGATGGGGTATCTCAGAATTCCATAATATGTGGATTATTTTTATGTTTTCCCTATTATCTGTGGGTTGGCAGTCCTTATTGATTTTGGCATCTTTTTCATACACAATGAAAGTTTGGTTGTCACTTTTCTTCCTGTGTGATCCAGGGGTGGGTAATATCACACTGCTGTTACTTATAATTTGATAAGTCACAATCTCATCTTCATAGTTCTCTATTTAGGCAGTTACTTACTTTAGCAACATTTTCCACCAGCCCTACATGAGGGGATGACTGGTCTCACACTTCACTTGCACTCCTCCTTCATGGCTTAAAGTATAACTATAGTTTAGGCTTTTTATATTTATAGCATATTTTCAAGTGTCTCATTTCTGGTAATAAACATAACCAAAATGACATAGAGAGGTATGATGTCTCCCATGGAGAAGACTGAATGTACACAAATGTATGCATTGGGTATAAGTAAGGATAAATAATTAATATCTAAAAATTTATATCACCTTATTTATTATTTTAACCTTTTATTTATACCTGCAGTGCTTCTCTTCTGATGAAACATAGCTATAATTGCTAATATCCATTTAGGTGGAAATAATGTTTAGTGTGCTTGCAGGTCTCAACCATTGACAGTGTTGTACATTACTCAAAAAAAAGGAATTATGCCTTCCTCCTTTCTACCTAACTATTGCATCCTCTACTGCTACTGAGAAGCATTTCCAAAAATATGTAATCAACCGAATATCTTCAGTCTTTTTTTCGTACTGCCAGGCATTGCCTTATTTTGAGATGGTTGCTGCAATATTGTTGACATGTTTGGGTTAGTTTTGGTGAACTCAGACTGAATTCTGCCTTTTTTCTTACAGTATTTTGAATTCTGTTTAGGAGATACTGTATCAGAGCTGGCTGCTTCCATTAACTCCATTCTTGGACAACATGAATTTCGTTATTTGGCAAGTGTTCGTTTCTGGGATTTTTTATATCCTCTTCCAAGAGTTTTTCCCTGAATGTCAATAATTATCAGATCTTTTGTCAAGGACTCATCTCTTCCCCATAACTGGCTTCTTAGTTCATGATTAGCAGAACCTTTTATTATCACCTTTCCCTGTTTTGCTTAACATAATTTTCTCTGGGTTTCCATATATTCTCCAGCTCGGGTCTTCTCATGCTTCTTTAATGCAATTAGTTAATAGCTAGCTTGCTCCTCTTGATTAACACAAGCACCTTAAAGCACTTGCTATCAGAAACACAGATCAGTTCTGACTGTTCTCCCTGTGGCTGAAGTCCAGCATTTGCAGATTCTGAGCACATCTGGGAGAACATTTGCAGGCTGATTGCTCTGTCTCTCCACGCTGGCAGGAGCTGCGTCATTCTGGTAGCATGAAAGTGGACCTAAAGCAGCAAGTCCTGTTGAAACAGAACCACACTTTAGTCCATGCTTCTGGGCCTTCCACAACCAACTATTTCTTTTATGAGATTTTAAAAAGTCTGTCTCTTGGTCATTTGTCAAGATTTAGTTTTCTGGAAACTATTTCCACATTTAAGGTGACTTTTTTGAGAACCTGTGGAAGCAACTCAGTTGCTAAAAGAAGCTGTGTTCAGTAATGGCCCCCATGAGATGTAGCTGTGGTAGCAAATATTTCCCATAAAAGGGGAGTCCAAATCTTCTATTTCTCCATGTTCAGATAGTGATGCCTCTGGCCAGATGGAAAGAGCCAAGTGCCTCGTGTGCTGCTGAACAGTTCTGAACATCTGGCTTCCCTGTTTTGATGACAAAAATGGGGTTGAATTCTCTCAAAAGTTTGAGATTTAATTGCCAATTCTGAGCATTACTGAAAAGAAGGTTCCTGTAATTCCACTTGCTAAAGACAAACAGAGGTTTCTCCAGCACCAAATCTTTCTCAAGTCATTTGCTGAGGATTTCCCCTTTCTTTATGCCAAAGCAACTTGTCCAGTGTATACTCATACGGTGAAGGGAGAGGAGATCAAGCCAAGGCACTGCCTTTTGCCCTCCACTTGTGAAGAATCATGCTTGTGATTCTCCAGGCCTCTGAAGAGGAGAAAAAATGTATCTTCCATAAATATTTCTTTAAGGTAACAAATATAAGATGGTAACTAGAGAAGTAGAGCTCCCTCTGTAGTGAATTGATTAATCATAAATGAAAATTTGAATTTCTATTGTTTTATTACAATTTATTTCCATTTTACTGAAATATGGGATTTCTTGCCATTCTTTTCTCAGAGACTGATGAGTTCATTCCCAATAAGCAAGTTACTTCAAAACCCCTGAATCTTGCAAGTATTGATACTACATCCTATTTTCACACTGAGACAAAGAACTATTTGAAAAGTCTCTTAGTACTCTACATGAAGAATTTTGGCAAAAGTGCTGCATATTCATTTGTCTCTGACAATCAGTATGTTTTCATGCAGCATTTAGCCTTTATCTTTTAATTCTGAAGTAATTTATCTTTTAATTCTGATGCTACATAGTTAGCTTTGCCAACAGAGGTTTTCTTCTAGCGCCATCATATATTTTGTACAGAGTGCAGAAAGCCAAGTTCTTCTCTTCATACATTTGTTTAGGCTTTACAGTATACTAATATTATGTTATTGATGTTTGCAAGACTGTTTTTCATGTTTCGAAGCTATTGCTGCATTTGATTTTAATTTTGCTCTGCTTTTTGCACTGTACTATAGATTAATGCAATGTTTAAAAGAGACAGCAACCTACTTTAATGACATTCTTAAGTCTCAGGCCAGATCAATTATAGCATAGTAACATTTTTGCCTTAGTAACAGCTGAAGTGGGTTGTGTCAACAAGATGGAATTTGACTCACTGAGGCTGTAGCACCCCTTTTTTAGGGCTGCATGTAAATGATTACAGAGAACATGTGGAGAACTGAGAACTGAGTGTATATTACTGTGGACTCAGCAGTGGATGAAAAACATCTGTCTCCTTGAGCATCCTTAGAGAGACAACCATCCAAGATAAGCCTTTTGGAATGAGCATTCTTGCTTGGGCTTTTTTTGTATCAGGCAAGGTAAGCATAACCTTAACCTTCCCAAGAAACCATTTCTAGGTGCAGTGCTGACAGGAACTGTGAACCTTAAAGACTGGGTATTACCTTGTCATGCATACAGTCAGTTGTCTAAATACATGACCAACTATCACAAAAACATCTGAGTGCTCTGGGCAGCCATGTTTTTACATATCTGCTGGAGGCATGTGTTTTGGAACTAAATAGACCTTGAAGAAGGCACTGAGACTATGTGTGATGTGCAGAATTTGCACCTAACTGTATGCAAGCTGTGGGCTCAAAAGCAGCTGACTTCATAGGAAGCTTTCTGTGATGAAGCACCTCTCCATGAGACTTGCATGAGAACAAAGCTAACCTGGATGGTTACATTCAAAGAACCAGGCTGAAGTCAGACATTGCTACTTTTTTTCAAGATGTTTGTGTTTTGTGGAGAGGTCGCTTCATGTTTGTCATGTGTATGCTGTGACTCATGTTTGGTGTTTGATGTGCTTCTTATCTTGCTTACCCAGTCTTCAAATGCCAGTGCAAGTAAGCAAACAAGCTCTGCCCTATGGGCTGAACATGAGCCCGGTACCTGTATTTGTGTGGCATTTGGCTGGAACCAATTTGGGCCTCTCAGCAGGACTGAGGAACCTGAGGATCAACAAACACCATCTGTGACAACCTGGTTTCTACTTCAGTGCAGAGCAGTCAGGGACAGCCTTGCATCTGCTTGGAAATATAATCCACCTTTTACAGCATCTCTAAGTATCGTAGCTCAGGTCTTCACCCCCAAGAAAGAAGTACTACTTATTTAGCCAAATCATCATACAGCCAAATCCAGCATATCTATTTTTACATATATATATTTTAACATATATATATAAAAGGATTTTCAGAAGGGTCTGGAAACAAGTGTGGGAAACACAAACGCTTCTAAAAATATCTTTGAGTGTGTAACTGTAGCTGGAAACCTGAAATTTGGCTGTAGCTTCAAGCATGAAAACACTGGTACACCTGTTACCTTAATCAACTTTGTAGAACACTCCAAAATGCTTGAACTTCAGTTTCTGGTATTCCAGAAGTCAAATGAAAGACAGTCTCCCCTTCTTGTTTTTTTGCATCAGTTTTGGTATTAATAACTTTGTATAACTTAACAGAGTCCAGTCAATCCAAATGTCAATAGATCTGAGCTTTTGAACACTAATTTTTTAGGTATTCTGTTATGAGTAAAAATAAGAGTAAATATCAGTGACATTGAAGTCCAGTTTAAAACAGCTTTCATAATCAATAATAGATTTCATTGAAAATAGCAAAGCCTGGTGAGAAAATACTTGTGATTTACCAACAATGTAAATCCCTGGTACCCTATCTCTGTTAACAGAAGATCCTGTTCGAGGACATTGCAAAATGATCCTACTTGTTTACATTTCTTATGAAAAACAACTGATAGAATGCATTCAAAATTTATCTTGCATGTTAAGGACAAGCCTCAACAATGTCAGAATGTTCTCACATTTTCTTGTGAAAAAAAAATAGTTAGAAAAATATGGACTAATAGAGAGCGTACTTTATCTTGCATATTCAGATCAAATTCTCCTTGATACCAACTGTGAGGATGGAGTGTAGACTTTGTGGCTGTTATTAATACACAATTTACTTGATTTACAAGAGTTTTGTGCACGCAGAAAAAACCCATAGCCCATCAGAACTCTTAAGAGCCTGCTTAGTTTAGCAACTAACTGCTCAATGCTCAGCACAAGATTAGATGCTCTGCTGTGGTAAAGTATTGTTCAGAAACCTGCTGTGCTGTAGAACTCAGTGAATAATGAATTCTTGCTTCAGATTAACTTTTTTTTTTTAAAGCTGAAGTTTATCCAGTGCTGGCCCAGCTTTCACGCTTCTCTTTGCACACAGGCATTTCTGCTGTGACATTTCTGATGGCAGAGCATAACATCACTGAGAGTGCCAAAATACCTTTAGCTGCTTTAAAGCACAAATTTGTAGTGTTTTATATGGTGGATATTATCAAGAAACAGAAGCTGAAGTGCAATGTCCAGGCTGTCCTACAAGAACATCTGATCTTATGAAATATTTTTTGCTAATATGGTTCTGAGCCTCATGAGAACTGCACACGGTTGAGTTCTAAGCTATTAAGAAAGTGATTACTCCTAAGGTATGAGTAAAATCTGTTTAGGGATTGTTATTTCTAGAAGCCTGAGGAGAAGTTGTGTGTTGCAGGTGGTACCAATTGCTGTGGAAATGCCTGAGCCAGGTCTTTTTAAATCCAGGTTTTCAGCAGAAGTTAACAGTGAACAAAGGTGTCTGGACAGTTTCTGTGCTCCACACTAAGGGCCAGACTCTCTGATGTTACAAACTGTCAAAGCTCAGGTCCATCTAGTTCTAATTAAAAATATGCTTCTACAAGCATGTTAGAACTGGCCTTTTACTGACAGAGCTGAGCCCAAGGAAAGGGATCACAGAATCAGAGAAAAATACCATTTCTGTTTAAGGTCTCTGTTTCTTTTAAAAAGAAAAAGTTCCTTGCAAAGATAAAGAAATAAAAAATTCTTTAAATAAAAATAATTTTAAAAGGCAAGATTAGAGATCCTCAGTTCAAAATCCAAAATCTTGCTCTCATCCACAGAGAAGGAAAGCTACTCTTGTGTTTGTATTTTCAGTATCAGTGCATGAAACAGTTGGTGTTTGAGGCACAGCCAGTGTAACTTTGCTAGATACCTGAGAAGAAAAGAGGCCTGGGGTTTCTGCAGGAGTGCTACAAATGAGTGACAGGAACACGTGGCTGTAACCTTAAACAGTATTCTGAGGGCCTTTTGCCAGAAGCCAAGTTTACAGATTTTGTAAAGACATTAAACAAACACTGTAACTTTCAACATAAACACAATTAAGGAACATAAATATTTATGTAATTTTCTTTTTATTTCACTCAATGCGTATACCGCAGGTGAATCAGTGTTTACACTTAAACAGTTAGTTTTAGAATACTACTACCATTCTTACCAATAACTGAACTTTTCTGGGGCAAGTAACTTCCTTGCTTAGCACAAAGACATCTCCTGAACTCAGTATCCACTCTAAAGGATTTCAGGATTTGTTTAACATCTTAGACTGATGAGCTCCCAGGTACAGACAGCTGCCTTCAAAGTTCAGATAGGACATTTTTTTTCCTCTTCATGCTGAATCTCCAGATATTCCAGGAGGGCAATAGATAACGTGCAATGTGAAAGTAAGGACTATGTCATGGATAGAGAAATTTCTCTCTTAAACCAGCACACAGCATTACCATGAAAGCATTAATGTAGTGCTACTATAATGCCTATTCTATTAGTAAGAGGTCTTGATGTGAGAAATGGTTTAGTTGTACAGTCAGCTCGAGGCACCATGCAGCTACAGAGCCCTTGAAGAGTATCCAGTCTAAACACAATAGGTGACCTGAGTAGCTACTGCTGTCCCAACAACAGGGAGACATACTCAGCCCTGCCAAATTCAGTGAAGACTTGCAAGTTACATATCACTCCTATGTGTGGCTTTCCAAGGTTACAGAGCTGAAACTGAGCCTTGTAAAGTGAGGCTTTATCTGAGGAAGATAAGCATCTCCCCCAAAAGATATTCCTTACTTGATAAATGTTTTTGCATTTAGTTGAACAAAGCCCAAAATGTCTTACAGGTGCAGAAGCTAATGCACAGACTTCATACAAGTCAATCAGTCCCATAAAAACCCACCAGTTAATAAGCATGCTGGATTGTGTATAAAACCAGCATGATGAGAAGAAATCTAAAATTCAGAAATATCTGGAATTTTCCTCTTTATCCTACACCTACCAGAGATGTCATTTCTTTATTTTTCCTTACCCTGCCAGCAAAGTGGATATTTCATTTAATTCTATTATTAAAAGAGTTCTCATTTTCTTCATACATACAACATAGGTACCGAGTGTCTCTGGATACTCTTGTGTATTATTGCTTTGCCTAAATCAGAAAAAGCCTCACTGCTCGGGGATGACAGGGGAAGAATGGAAGTCACTGGTAAAGCACAAACGAAAAACAGTGCACCCTTACCTGGATCTGAGAGCCAGTCATCCTAAAGCAGCACTACACATGGAGTGTTTCAAAAGTTTGCCAGTCAACTGCTAGATAGCCCTGAAACTGATTCCAAAGAGAAAGCAGGATTTCTCCACAGCAGGTAAATACACTGATAGGCATTTCATAGGAGAGTTATTTAGGTTGTCAGGACTTGGCTCACTCCAGAACTGAGGGCCAAAGCTGACAAAAAGCTGACATTCAGCTTTTGCAGCTGTTGACTATCTTCAGTTGCATTCTCCATCATCTGCTATTAAGGAATTGAACATCCTTCCTAAACCCCCAAAAAAGCAGAGTTAGAAGAAGATTTTTTGGGCATTCTAGCATTCAGGACTTAGGAAATGTCAGTTTTAAGCTCAACCCTATGACTTTCAATCATCCCTCTCTATACAAACATTGTAATACTGGTTTAAATTGCCTGAGTTCATACCATTTTTCCCATAGGACCCTGACATTGTTCAGGAAAAAGGCTGGAATTGTGGGGGATGACTCAGGCTGGTGATTCAGAACCAATATTTTCTCTAGGCTCCCTTGGCTGCGTCATCTGCAGGACATATAGTGAATGATACAAAAGTAAAAGAAATCAGATATAGAAAATTGGAACTTTTACTATATTTCATCATATTAACACCCACAATGTTCATCAACAGACTATAAAATTAATTCAGCTGAGCCAAAAATTGTTTTATGGAGATCAATATTTAAAGAGAAATTTTATACCAGGTTGTTTTTGTGATTGCATAAATAACTGTTTTCAAACTAAGAAAAACCTTAAAAAATGTTTCAAGCCCTGGAAGCTTTAAACTTCTGTTATGATTCAGCCTTATTCACACATACACACAAAAATTCTCCTTTTGCATATATCTTTTCAGTCTATTTAATGGATTTGTTTCTTAGAAGATTGTGTGCTGAATATTAATGAGCCTAGCATAAGAAACTCTCATCTTAGATATGTGTATGGCCTATGTTGCAACAAATGGTAAGGCTTATTGTGCACATCTTTGCAATCCCAAGTAAGTTAACAACATTGTCAATTAACAAGAAGCACCAAGACTCTAAAATGATGCTTCCAAGTTCACCCTGGAATGTCAGAGCAGGATGTGGAATTAGAAGTCTTCCAATGCATCAGCTGATTTCCCTGAAAAGGAGATACTCATCTTCATTAATTACCAATTTAGTTACAAAACTCCTAAGACATACTGTCCTTAGATAAATTATATTGTAAATGATTTAGTAACGCCTTGTTCTGTATATCAACAATTAGTAAAGAATTACTAGAGGATCCCAATAAAGGTGGTAGGATGTTAACCTGCTGTCTTTATAGCATTCATATTCATATAATGAAGGTGGCACCACTCAGACAGCTTTACACGTCAGGTTGCTGGAATTGTATGTCCTTTTTCAAAGTGTCTGGTAGGAGTTGCCTTGATAAAGGAACAGGACTTATGTACATGCTGCAAAGAATGTGGAGAAATGGAATTCTGCTTCCCTAAGGACTCATCTAACTCTTGAACAGTTACACTGGCTCTGTAATAGCAGGTTGATGAGAATGTGTTTTGCCCAAATCATGGTTTTTGTGTAGATTTTCCCTCCAACCTTCTAAGTTGGGTTGCTTGCTTATTAGCATGATGTATTTATTAAGTGATCTCTTCCCCACTGTGCTGAACAGAGTAGATAAATAATAAAAATAAGAAAAACTTAAATTACCTTTTCTGTCTTAAATCCTGGGGGTAAGGATGAGAACACAGCAAATTTATATTTATCATTTGTATCTTTGTTTATCTTTCGTATCTTCTGTAAAATACTTTTTGAGCCACAGGCACAGGATATCAAGGGGAATGCAGCTGATTCAGCCACTTGCCCTGATCTGAGCACTTTTTTATTTAGCTGGCCTGTATGTTCCTGGCTCACCAATGGAAGTAATCACTTGTGCATAAATTAGTGAGAGTTTATATAAATAATAGAAAACTCCATTCTCATTCCTTAACTTCATTACACTGGCAGTAGTATTGTGCAGCATTTAAAATTAATTTCCATTATTTACAGTGATAAACATTACAAATCTATGAATCTTCTCATATGGTATCTCATGTCTTATCAAAATTATCAAAATAAATTAAATGCAGAAGCTTTATGATACACTCAAATGATGTCAATATTCTTATCTGGTCCCATAATTCTTAATACAGATGCAAAGACTGAGTAGGAAAAGAGCTATCAGTGTGGAAACTGTTTTGGAAAAAGAGAAAATAAATGGAAACCACTTTTGTGGTTGTACTTATTCTTTTGTTTTCTGAGACACTGCCAAATCAAATTTGAAGACATTCAGAGCTTCAAAACAGTCTTTGGCAGCTTTTCAAGTCTACCATTTCTTTAGGTGACTAAGTATGGACATGAGTTCTTGAAGGGAGGATAAACATCTTAAGAAACGTATATCTGCTTAATCTTTCCAGAGCTGGGTGAAAGATATGAAGAAAATTTGTACTTCTGTGTTAATAATATCAGTGACCTAGGGAAAACCAGTATTAAAAGCCCATATACATAGTGGAAGTTCTTCTGTTGGTTTCAAATACTGGCTCAGGTATATATTGAAGTAATGAGCAATTCTAATAAAAATAAAAATAGATCTGAATATATTTATTCTACATGACCTAGTTTACTCTCCTTAAGGATGTTTAAAGAGAGTTCTTAACACAGACACAATTAAATTATCTTTATCTTTGCAATCTATTATGTTTAAAGAGATTTTTCTTGTTGCAGAAGAATATTAGAGTATTTTGTGCAGTGTGACTGGAGAAAATTATTTAAGAAACATATTTGAAATGCTGGAAACATGCAAGATCCCTCAGCTGTGGTTGGTTTCAAGTATCTTACTAGAGCTTTCAAGATAGCACCTGACTGGATGCAATTCAGGAAATAAAACTTTGGGGCACCACTTTCTATTTGTGAGGCAAAACTTCAACATGAGCTTAACCTACCAATGTGACTGTGAACTGCTGTCTTCACATTTCCTACAGTTTATTAATCCATGGGCAATATTTAGCTGGACTAGACATCTGCCCTAAAAGCTGTATGTACAGTAATAACCATTTGAAGCTATCATCAAGTCCTTGAGTAAATTCTGCCAAGCAGTTTCAGGTTATTAAACTGATGTACTCAGTTTATATAGACCAAAAGAATATCTGTGTTTCCTTTCTGAACATCTTCACATTTCTGCTGTATTTTCATGTTCTTTCTATTCAGGCCAGGTTCAGCATGTCCTATCTGTGAAGGCTTGATTTCTTATCATTACAGAAATATACCCACCACATCATAAGCAGGCATCATGTTTACAGTCTGAGAAGTGACTGAGAAACAATGTAGAGGATGCTGAGAAATGTAAGGAATATCTATTTTTAGAAGCTAAAGTATACGTGTATTTAATTTTACTGTATTTCCATCTTGTGCCATACATATTCCCTCCAAACAAGAAAAAAAAAAAAGCTGGACCACATTTAAATGTGGTCATCTGGTGTGAAAGTTTTATGCAACTATCTGCTGCCATTATGGTTACTTTCCATCCTCACATGGCATTTAGTATTGCAGAAAGCAAAAAAGTTCTGTGTGGTTGTAGACTATCCAATATCAGTGTGTTACTGGGAAGTTAAAAATCTCATCTGAGCCAGAAATGTAAATCTGCCAGACCTCCCAAGAATACTGAAGGCTTCTTTTTCTCTCTCTGTTCTATAAAGGGTGGAAGAGATAACATCATTTATTTTGTATCTGGGAAATCATCCTTACTGCTTATTCCTAAAAAGTTGTCCCTCTTTCAGTTCCTTCTTCAAAGGAAAATTGCTTTTCTGAACCCTCTTGGTTCTTTTTAACTTATCATGTCATAGCTAAATAAAATTTTTTTTTATTTTTAGGTTTGAAGACAGAGAAACTGTGTAGCACCCTGTCATTTTATCTTGAGTCTTATAAAAGAATGTTTTCAGCTAGTGGAAAAATATCTGAAGATTTAAGGTGTTTGTTTGCTTTTTAGTAATGATCATATGCATCTCACCTTACCTGGGTGTATTTATGCTGTTCAGCTTTATAGAGTTAAATTAAGGGAAGCCTGGGAAGGAGAAAACAGCACGGCAATGAAAAGATCACATCATAAAGTATGCTTACATGCTTGGTGAGCTGTGACAAACCAAGCTAGCAAGGCTTATGATGCTTACATGGGAGTCTGTGAGCAAAGAAAGTGCAAAAACATTAAAGACACTGTCCCAGGAAGGAAGAGAAATGAACATCTGTAAAGAACAGCAGGGCCATGCTTAGAGAAACTTTAGCATAGGCACTGCAGCTTTTCCAAGAATGCAAAGAAAGATTAAGGTCTAGTTTGGCACATTTTGTATGTACACTTTTATTGTTTTAATCTTTTGCATGCATCTTTGTGTGCATAAACAAGATGAATCAATATGGAAGTTACCTCTCAGGTGTTCAAATAGGCTGTGTCCCTGCACACCTTACAGCCCTGTGTACATAGAGCCTCCTCTGCAGAGTAACTGAACTATTTTTTAAAGAACACAGAATACATTCTCTGAGGATGCACTTGGTAGAGAATGGAGGGGATCTCAAGCTTACCATTATAGCTGTACTGTTATCTTTATAGGGACCCCCCAAGATTTGGTTTCTACAATAAATGAGAAAGCTTTCCAATGATATCTATTATTTGTAATTCTTCAGAGAAAACTCAACCTTGCCTATGGTCAGCCACAAAATTAAGGTGCCTGAGTGAACTTGGTCATAAGAACCTGCAGTTAAGTTTCTGAAGTACATTTTGTTGCAAGGCATAACCTGGCTCTAGCAAACTGCCATTTGTCACTTCTGCCATTTGGAAGAGTAGCCCACCCAGGCTGGGGGCTTGCCAGTGTAACTGCTGTCCTCTTTTACCAAAGATTCCTGAAAACATCTTGGTTACCAATTAAAAAAAAAAAATAATCCAGAGAATTATTTTCTCTAGTATGTTTTTCACCTGATCAGAATATAGGAGGGAGAAAATATGAACTGGAGTAAGAACACTTTGACCTAGTGTGTTTTACATACTAGGATTGTTTAATATAAAGGTATTACTGAGACCTGAAGCAAAGGGACAGCTTAGTAAATTACATTAGTGAAAACCTGGGGACCATGTTGAATTAAATAACTATCTGAAAAATCTGTGTTGGAGGAATATCACCTAACATTCATCAGTTGAGTAATTTCTTCATTATTTGCAAAATATAAGCAACTAAGTTCCTTTTACAGTGGTGATTCCTGATGTTCAGAATAGGAGCACCAGTTACTTGCCGAGACTTGGGGTTATTCACAGGTAAATCTTGGGAATTACCTCTACTTCCATAAGCTGGTCCTTTCCCTGACAGCTGTTTCATTGTGACAGTACAAAGCCTGAGTAGCTGGAGTGCTGACAAGAAGAGAAGTTTGTTGGCATAGGTTATTCTAGTCACAGTGTTAGAGAAGTTGTAGCAGCAAAGGGCTTTATTAATGGCATAAATTCCATCTCCCTTAAAGGTGCAAATGTACTTTTGCTTTGGATCCAGCTGGGCTGTGTGGGCCAGCCTGATGGAAGGCAAGGCAAGGCAAGGCAAGGAGCTGGTTGGACTCTCTTCTTTTTTCTCTGACCTTAAGGGCAAAGACTTTTGTGTCTAAATCAGAGGAGAATGAGCGTGACCCCCTCTCAAGCTGCTCAGCTCTTGTTATGAGGAGACGGAAGCACAGCAGGAACATGTTTGGCAATCTGGGATCTGCTTGTAGGAACAAAATACCATTTTAACAGTTTAAAACTTCATGAGACTGCATCCAGCACAGCCCTGTCCCCAGGGACAGACCAGGACAGTTTTAGCCTTTTTAAGAACAAAGAAAGCAGCGTCCTTGCTGCAAGAACTCAGTGCCCTTTCACAGAGTTGCTAGCAAAGGAATGAATTTTTATTTATTTATTTAATGTTTTCAGCTAAGCTTTGATGAGAGGTTCCTTAACTCTTCTGTAAAGGCTAGGTTTCCTGTCTGAGATAATATTTAAGATGAAGACTGACTCCTTCTCCTGTTTCCTCCCTATTGATCAAAAGGAGACCCTTTCATTCAAAGTCTACAGCTTTTAATCTGGAGGTAAATACATGTCCAGTATGTACTCCTCTTTTCCTCTACAATAACTAGTGTTGCTGCTTGCAGGTAACAGTTTTTAATGTCATTCAATCCTTTATACCCCTTCTTTCCCCTTTCTTATGCCACAGATAAATTATATGCTGTACTTTTACATATGTATCATCATGCCATTGTGGATAAATAAACATACATTTAACCCAATAAATTAGCATTACTTAAGCAATACCTTCTTCCATTCAGAATGGCAGCAATCTTACACCATGTTCAATTTCAAACAAAAAGGTGTTTCCTTACCAGTCTGTAGATACAGAAGGTCAAATTTCACCTTTCAAATCAAATATGCTTCCTTTGATTTATTACTTTATTATTATATTACTTCTAATACTGCTAGTATTGATAGTAATATTATTATTAATCTAATTTGAATATCAAGGTGTAAGTTACTAGAGGGCTTTTCCACGAAAAAGCCAATTTGATAGTTATTGCAAAAAAGGTGAAAAAAACCCAATTTATTATTTCAGAGGATGCTGAGCTATGCCCTTATTGGTCATATTCTTTGTATTATCCAGCTGTGAAATAAGACCCATTCTCTAACAGCACTGACATCCATGTGAGAGGCTTTGCAGTCTGAGAAAAAAATCATTATCATCCTGTTTATTGGTCAAATATAGGTTGATTAAATAAGGATGGAGAAAAAAAAAACTGCTTTTTTAATACAGACAGATATCCCTTCTCCTGCTGCTTTCTGATATATTGTTCATTGGGCCATTGATCAGAAAATACCTTTCCCCCTCCCATGTGGCTTTTAATGTTTCTTTTCAGGTGATTTTTTTGTTTGTCTGGAAGTTGTGAAAGCTGGAATTCTATTTACGTGAGTTAATATGAATGTGAACTATACACATCAAATTATAACTGCAAAATTACTTGGTATATTATTTGTCCTTTCAAAAAATTTCACTGCTTCACCTGTAAACTTAGTGAAATACACAAATGTTTTGGATACATGCTTTTTACTGCCTCTTCCGCCCTCTTATGGAACCTCTCATAAGCATTGAGAATTTTATCACTTAATCCAACTCCCATTCACTGGGACATTTGTCACTGATTCAGAAGCATCTGGATCAGGCTCTTCATATGGAGGAAATGAATGACAAATGCCTTATAAAAGAGAGGTTTAGAACAGGTAAATAGGGTTTAAAAAAATCAGTGGAACAGGAGTGGCCAGTTGTTTTCAACAATAAAGGCAAACAAGCACAATTCACATGTGCATTTTTTTAAAAGTTACTGTAGGTTACTCTGTCTTAATTTATCAAATCAAATGCTGGTTTTGTGTCACTCTTTATGGGAGTTTAGTCATGGAGTTCAGGTCACTTTTAGCTGCCAGTTTCATAAAAGCAATGGTATTGTTTATCTTTGCTTGCTGTTCTATGAAATATGCTTCCCTTCCTCCTCATGCCAAATTTACAGAGTGAAAACTGAGTAAAACTGTTGTTGTTTGAGCAGCTGCTTCTGTTCAGATTCACCTGCTTATTAGAGATGGAGATTTCAAAGGTTCTATTGCTTTCTGAAAACACACAGGCTCCTGATGCTCTCAGTCTCTCTTGCACATTTTTCAGTTACTTTCTTTGCAGCCTTTTTTTTCTATCTTCTAGACCTTAACTGGGGCAAAGCTATAGGGAGAAGGCTACAGGCAGACAGGGAAAAATTACCTGAGAAACTGGTGAGAAAGTAATGCTAAGTAGTAGAGCTAAGAAGCAGCATTATTCGTGGGGAGTTAGTGGAGAAAGCTTCTGGAAATTTTCCTACATTGGTCATACTTTCATTAAAAAAAGTTGTTCTTGTGAATTACATATTGTACAACTAAATCTTTACTTTGAATGTTGCTTTTGTTTTCTTGCAGGACATGTTTGATTGGAGAGATCCATTTTTAAGAAAAGCTGTAACAAAATGTTGCATAAAAATATGTCTGTGTTTAGATGGATTGGAAACCTCATTGAAACTTACAGTCTGGGTTGGATCACTGAAAAACAGTGATGCGTGTAAAATGGTGGCCTGTCAATGAGGAATAAAATTAAAATCTAGCAAAAGGGTAGATCAGCATCATTGCAAAATCCCACAGAGAAGGGAAGATGAGCCAGTGTTAATCATTGAAAAAGAAAATGCTGTAGAACCTATTTATCAAAAAAATGAAGATACCTACAGAAGTTATGCCAAATATTTATAAAATATAATAGAGTTGGTACTTTTCCAAAGTATGTTTTCTTTTAAGTGTCTCTTAGAATTCTGTTGCAGGATTGGTATAAATTCTTAGTACTACAGAATGCCTTAAAGTAGATGTTTTATTGTTAAATTTCAAAAGACTAACAGACAACTGGCTGTTGTTAGACATTCATGTTATGTTGTTTAAAACTGTATGTAGAAGATTTTTTTGCACAAAAATTATGGATTTGGAAATCATTAGATAGCTGCTTAACATTAGTCATGCAACTACTTTGAGTTCAGCAGCACTGTTTACAATAAAGTGCTGAACTAAGTATGTGCAAAAGTTTTTTGCAAGTTCAGCACCTAAGACTGTTAAGACATCTGCATAGAGCCAGATCATCTTAGAAAAAGGTGAGTAAAATTAGAGGCCATAAATCTGTGGTGGTTTCCTGTACATCATATCATGATAGCTTTGATTAACTACAAATCAGTGCACTATTTCTGTTCTCCCAAACCCTTCTTTCACCCAAGCTCATATAATCTATTTCACCAGAACAATTTCTGAACTGCACATCTTTGTGGTCCCTCTATCCATCTCCCTGGTTAGATGCACTAGAACATAGAGCTTACAGGAGTGACAGATAAGAAGATCTCTTTAAAAGGAAGTTGTGCTCATTTCTTATATATTCAGAGGGGCAAGAAAATTATTTCTTTAATAAATAACATTTTAAAAAAGCACCTGACTACTCTCACTGATTTCTCCTGATTGTGGTAAAAGCATCATGAGGCCTCACATACTGGCTTTTGATGCAAATCTGAGGGACACTAGTACAAATAGGGGCAGAAAAAGTGCATTATTTCTCTGCATATGTTCTAGAACATTTTCAGTTGTTTTCTCTGTGCATGTGATATAGAAAATGGAAGCATGAAATGAAAATATTCTGTTTGGAAAAGTTGAGGGTTCTGTTTGATAAACAGGACTAAGGCATTTGTAAGACTTGAACATTTCCTTTTTGGGTCAATGCCTTGTCATTTTATTCCCTAGGGATAAAATCTCAGCATGTTATCAGGCATTTAAATCATGGCCTTAACCCACATATGAAGGATGAAATGATGAGTCTGATAGTGTGGTCACTCAGTTACCTCTGTCTACCTGTCTTGTAACACAGGTGTGTCCTCCACTTCTGTATGCTGGTCCTTCCAGCAAAAGACCAACACAAATAAGGTGTTTTGCTCCCTTTCTCCCTTTCCTTCTTCTATAGGAGGCAGATTATTCCCCCAATACTCTTGAGGTTCAGATGCCAACCATATTCTCATGATCTATAACATCACAGAAGTAAAAACAATCAAAGACAGATTGTTCTCATCCCTTCCTCCATCCCACTATGCTCCCTCCTCTTCATACTCATACATTACTTTTGACAATGGCTCTATCCAAGTTTGGAGATGTAGAGAAGAAAGATGGAAAACTATATCAGTTACTAATGGCATTTTATCCCCTGTGGATCTTTGGCTGCAGAACACACTCTGAAAAGAAGCCAGGGCTTCCAATATCAAGGGTAGGTCAGAGCAGAGCACTGTTTTGTCCCTCATCCTCTGCACTTCATGTGGTACAGTACTGTGGGCTCTTTCTCCTTAATGGGATAAAGGTAAGGCCCTCACTTGTACAGGAGCATGAGCTGTAAAAAGGCCCAGACCTGTAGCAGCAATTTTTTTTTCAGAACAATACTTAATGTAGTAGTTGAAACCCATGCCTATTTTTTTATTCCACTCATTAGATCCTAAGTTACAATCAGTTTTTCATAGAATCCCGTGTTAGGGGATATTTTGTTGCACACCTCATGGTCAACATGCTGCACAGCCAGTCCAGTATGGGACCTACCAAAGTCAGTGGGAACAATACTTTGAGAACTTACTTTGGTTTCCACCACTTCCAACTGCACGGATGAGTAGCTTACACTGCCTATTGTCTTCTAGGGGCAATTAGTAAAATGCTATCTTGTTCAGCATGCCTAGCAAAGAGCCTCAATTGACCTTTACTTAATTGGAAGGAGATGGAGTGGAGAAAGAAATGAACACTGCAGATGATATCTATTAATGGATTCAAAGTAAAGATGCCCTTCTCTGAAGCCATTCTGTAGTATAAAAATAGCAGTGTGCTCCCAAACTGGTGAGCAGGGGCAGTAGGTCTGTAGACACTGATAGAAGCTTGTGTGCAGCCAGCCTCACTGGCATGAGCTGAGGGTGCAGCTGTGGTGTAAATCCAAGCTTTGCAATAAGCAGACTGCAGTGGGATGGCTAGTACAGATGTTGTATCTAGATGAAACTAAATTGGTCCTTACTGAATGTAAATGAGTGCATAATATGAACAGCACATAATTTATATAATTAAAGATTGGTACAGAGCACTACTTGGAAACTTATGTTATTTTCATTACTACTCTTACTGTAGTGAAATTGACCAACCGGCCTCCCAAAATATACAGACACAAATTTGTTGTCATTTATGGATATTAAATTATACACCTTAATTTATAAACAAATCATCTTACCCCTGTGGGCTTTATTTTAGTAGCTTCCCTTAGGTAGAAATCTTTTTAGACTCCTATTATGCAGCAGATTAGGCATTCATCCTTACTGCCTGCTTTCAAAGCAGTCTGTCAGTTGTGATCAGATGTGCTGTATGCTACAAAGCACAAAACTCAACCTGATGCCTTCTAACCAGGAAAGCAGTTGGCAGGAAGTTCCAGCTGAGGTTCACAGTTCCAAAGTCCACAACCTTCTAATATTTTCAAGGTTTCATGTGTTTTACACAGGTCAACACATGGTCTGCCTCTCCTAAAAGTTCACCACCAGTTTAGTAACATCATGTGCTCCAGGGTTAGGAGAGAGAGAAAAGTACATTTATGTAAAATACTTATTGTTTTTGTAGTTTTTATAGCCTAGACATTTCAGTTAAATCTCGTAAGGGATCAGATTCTCAGCTGTGAGAAATACAGAGGGTTTCCTTTGAGTCAGTGAAACAGTTAATTTACATCAGGTGAGGATCTGACCTAAATTTGTTTCAACTCTGATTTACCATTGCATACACTGCATTACTCTCACATATGGAATCCCATCACTGCTGTATCAAAGATGTAATTAAAAACCTGCCATAACAAATGTGCACTATGCCCTACCAAGTTCTTGTGCTGACAAACTGCCAGAGGGGAAGAGTTTGATCTTTTACTCAATGTGGCTTGCCTGTGGTCCTAAAGGTTTTATCAAAGAACTTGAGAGAGGCAAGCCATGATGGAGTATTAGAGTGAGGCAGCTTCAAGTAATCGGTTGCCAGGCTCTCCAGCTTTCTTGAGTACAACTTGCTTGCTGTTGTAGCACCAAGCAAAAGATAGGCAGAGCAAAACACTAAGCACAGTTTGTTTTATGGTGATAGCAGCTCCTTTCTACTATGAATGTGAGTAGCAGAGTTCTGCACCAGCTGGTAATTCTGGGTGGTCTTCAAGGCTAACTTCAAATACAAGTCAGTGCAGTAAAACATCATGGAAGTGTCAAAGACATAAGTAACTCTGGGAAGGTCCTTATCAGCATACAGACCTCCATTTTTTGACCAGCTACACACTGAGAAGGAGCATAAGGAACCACCATTCCTGCCTCAAATCCCTAGGGCAAGGATACATAAAAAGAAATAGACTGTGGAGGCTATTTCTGTGAATAAGTGAGTTCCTGGACTGAGTACCAAAGTAATGATGAAATGCTAATAAGTGTCTTCATCTATGTCCCAATTTTATTAATCTCTCATGAAAACATAGCTGTTAAAAACACACTGGATTTGAGTGGTCTCAGGCTGGAGGATGGTCATAGAAATTGTTTACATAGATGAAACATTTAATTCCTTTTTTTGGTTCTTTTTTGTTTCTGTTCCTGTAAATTTTTTCAGTATAGCTCTTAATGCCACCATTCAAAATAAATTTCTGTGTAACCATTATCCACTTTACTTAATAAACAAAGATGAAACCAAACTTAATCATAATAAATATAAAAGAACCCTTGATGTTACCGTGTAGGGCAGCATGATTCCCAAGGGTCTACTTTAACACAATTGTAAGAAACACTTTTGCCTAAGGACCATATCTGCAGTCAACAGAAATCAACAGGAATATTTTTCTGATTCACCAGGATTTACGTCAGGCCATAAATGAGCAGCATGTATTATAAAACATGTCAGTTTTTTACAGCAGGCAGAAGCCCTAGCTTTATTTGCATGGAACTAATATGTTGTTTCAAATACACATGGAAGAAGATAACTGCCTCTTAACTTTAGAAAATTTGTAGAGATTTAAATCAGCGGTGAAGTTTTCTACTGATTTTATTTATAAGGAACTGGGCATGTAAGACTAAAATCATTACAAAACTTCACCGCTGATTTAAATAGCACAAAATCAAATATTATCCTGGGGATAGACATCCCAAGTGATACTAAAGATAAAATGCTTCCATTCAAAGGAGGTATCTGAAAGTTTCATAATTTATTCATAATTTTTTTTATTTTATCATTTATTTTGCTTACGTTGTTTAGTAATTATTCATTTAAAAAACACTGTTATGAAATAACACGTTATTTCACGTAATATTGCATTAATTTGAATAATGGTATTTTCCATAATTGCAAAACTTAAAAGATCTCCAGATTTCTTTCTGTGCTTATAAAATGTAAATAAACAAAAAATAAGAAACAAATCACCTGGGCATATTAAAATTCAAAGACCTAACTGTATCTATGACATATTTCAGCTGTATACAAAATGCATTTAATCCTGCACTGAGAACTTGGCATTCAGACCAAGAGCTGTAATAAACAGAACTCCATGTTTTCATTTCCTATTAGTGCCCTTCATTTTTGTCTGCTGAGGGAAAGCTTAGTTTCAAGACAAAGCTTTTGCTGGGCAGAATAGCAGAGCAGACTCTGTCAGTGTTATCAGTGTCTTTCAACGTGGAATGTATTTAACTTGACACAAGAGCAGAAAAAAAAATAGAAATAGGACTTGTGAACTGAAGTAAAAATATATTGAACTACATTATATCTCTCAGGAACAGAGAAGCAGAAGAGAAGCGGTGGCACCTTTAGCATCTCACATCATGGAGGGAAAAATGCTTTTGTAAATGCAATGGGGCAAAGTGCATTGCCAGAGGAGCCAGAATTCAATTCCAGATCCTTTACATAGCTGAAGACAGCAGAACCCACTAATAGTCCTTACCAACCCAATGGCTGGCAGGAGAGAGCAAGTCTTTTACTTGACAGCTAAACTCCAGTTTTCTTCTGAAAGCCCCAGCATACTTTAATTCCTCAATGGCAGTTGTTCTTGCATAGTTGTACGGTGGCACCACAGCATCCTCACAGATTTTTTGCAAATTTCTAATACTTTGGTGCTTAAACCTGCATACCTGGCATCCTGACAGGAGTAGCAGGGAACAGAGACAGAGAAGACATGTGACACCAGCTACACTTTAGGCTGAAAGTCCTTCCAAAAGACAAGAGACAAGGCTACAGCATAGATCCAAGGGCTACACAGGAATTAGGAGCAGGAACAAATCTGAACTGTGTACAACTACAACAGAGCTGAAAGCACAACTGACTCTGCTGGCCTGAGTTTAAAGGGAGTTTCTTTAGGAGTGGGTACCAGGTGAGGCTGATAAGGGCAATTAAGAACAATTAGTGTAATCACAGCCCTGATTAAGGGAAGTACCTCTGTGTCTTGCTTGAAGAGTCTTTTTGAGTTCTTAGTTTAGCTGGGTGGAAGCATGGAGGATCTCTGTTAATAGTCATTGTTTATCCTACAGTGACTTTACTACAGGCTTAAGGTAAAGTTTTAATTTTTCTGGTTAGTTGTATTTCTGTGTCAGAATACTTGTCCTTTGTCAGAGTGAAATTACAACAGATAGCAACAGCCTCTTTCTAGCCTATGAAGCAGATAAATGTTCAATATTTCTTTCCAGGGATGAAAAGTTACTTTTGTTTCTATGTTCATGCCTTTAGTACTCTAGCAAAATTTTATATGGTTATAAAAACATTTTTTAAAAAACAAAATGTTATTAGACCTCCAATTTTAGTTTACTTTTCAGGTAATATGGTAGATTTGCTTCCTTCAGTTTAGGAATAACAGAAGTTCAAGTCCTAGAACTTCCTGAAGCAAAGCAGGTTGTCACATCAGCATAGCTATCTAAAGCAGGCAACCACTGCCGAAGAGGGTGTCAAAAAAACCCAAAGCCAAACAACAATAAATTTCAGAGCATGCTAATGCTAAATATAGAAATTCTTGCAAAGAAATCTACTTCAAATTGCTACCAATGCTACTGCACTAAATTGAAAGGAAGGGTTAATGTAATTTTTCAAACCAGTGATGAGAGTGAAATAGATTTAAATTCTAGCTGTATAACTTGAAATAGCTACTATGGCTTCCAGCTATTCTACTATCATGTCATAGGAGCAGGGAGGGAACTATTGATTGTATACTGGGTTAAAAGAGGAACATTTTTTCCCAAACAGTTCTTTCACACAATGTAAATCTGTTGCTGCTTTCATGATGTTGAATTCCTGACAATGAGGTTGCTGAAGGATGTGTAAAGGGATAGAGGGCAAACACATAAGCCAAAACATGGTCTCAGAGTTGCTGAAGTTTGTGATTGCCTGTAGTAAAGTGAACAACTTCACCAAATGGTGTCTCAAGGTTTTGGGTGTCTGGTTTTCTAATGGAAGTGCAATTAGAATAAAGGAAGAAAAGTTATTTGGGTTGGATACCCTGCTAGCTAGGTCTGTGGTTCCTTTCTTTGGCCCCTCTCAGTAACAAGGGGGTTCCAATAGAGTAGCATTACCTGCTGGATTCATGCTAAATCTGTGATTTGTTTTCTTTAATGTGGAGCTTTCTGGCACTACATTAACACAGAATAAGTAAGAGGATCTTAGTGCTGGTAACTTTTTAGCCTTCCCCAAAAAAACCCTGAAGCTTTAAACAGAGGAAAATTGCATCTTCAGAAACAAAAGAAGCCAGTTCCTCATAAAGCTTTTTTATTGTTATTTTAAGAAAATTCTAAATTTAAATATAATAGAATATTTGAGGCTGAAGGTTATCAAGGCTTGATTTAGTTAAAATGTCTTATTAGTGAACTGTATACCTTTCTAAGACTCTATTTCTGTTACTAAAAGTACAAATAATTATTACAAATAATTTATTATGCATTCTGCAAATATTTATTTGTAATGATTTTATGGTTACTGTTGAACACTCAAAGGATACTGATGCACACCCAACACCCATTCACACTCGCACTCCTAAATCCTAATATTTAGGGAGAAAGCTTACAGACAGTTGCACACTGGTTAATTTGAAGTGCAAAAAATTCTTTCTGAAACCACGTTTAATTTAATTAATAGAAAACCAGGGACAGTTAGACCACTAGGAGTGTGTGCTGACTTGGAATCTAAATTTCTTCAGCTAGATTAAAATTAATATTTTTTAGCTTTTGAAGTAAACAACAGTACTTCGTACTTCTGTAGGATAGGGAAATCCTACAGAATCATATAGGATGATGATAGAAGATGATAGAAGCAGCAGCTCCTGTAACTTTGGGTAGTTTTGTTCCATGAGGCTGTATGTGAGCTCTGGGCTAATCAGGCAGATCACTAACATGAAGGAGTCACCCTGTGCTTCTGCTCTATTTGCTGGTATCTACTGCAGTTCTCCAGTGCTGGTGCCAGGGTCCCCTGGTAGTCAGTGTAGTTTTGTTCCTTTAGATGCTTTGAAAATTGCTTTGCAAGTCACCTTTGAACAAAACAAAATATTTCTTAACATGTTGTGCTTGCAAGTAGCATTTAAACATTTTTATCATGTAATCAAAAAGGTGCAATAGCATTTGGTAAAAAGGAAATCTTTGCAACTTGGGAGTTCAGCAAATGAAAAGTGACAGGATTCAAGTGAAACGTTTTAGTGTTTCTGAATCTGTTTCCTATCAGAGACTTAGCAGTTATCATAGCTGAGATGTAAAAAACAAAGAAAAAAACCCCACTTTTTTTTATTATTTGACCATCAAATAAATGTAACTGCTGTTTGAATGTTTTCAGAGGTGCTTGTGAGCAGCATGTTTTGTGCATTGCTGAAATGCTGAGTGACCAAGCTGGTTTACTTCAGGTACTGGTTTGCTGCATGGAGGTGAAGTAATTTACAAACTGTGTTTTGCTGTGGTGAAGTCTGTAAGTGACATAAGTATAGAGTAACAATTAGCAGTGGCCAGAGAAGTGTTGACACCAATTCCTAGAGGAGATGATTTACGCTTAGTGCTGACCTGTCAGTAAACAATGCCAAACTTCACCAAGAAACAACAAGTTTTTAGTGTGTGAAGTGCTTTTGTTCATAAAGGTTGCTGAATTTTACTTTCCATCTGGCTGAGGTCCTGAGGGCTTTATGGTTATGCCTATTGATAAAGGCCAGGTGGTCAAGTTTTGGGAGCTGTCTGTCACTTGTTCAGAAATGGGATGTGGCTGCAGTTGAGAGAAAAAGAGAAACAAAAGGCAGTGGCAGCTGGGGTGGGCAGGGGAGCAGAATTCCTCTCATTCCCAGCCTCTTCTCCTGTTCAAGCTCAGCAACACCTGGATGTTCCTTTGGTAATAGCTGCTCTGGGGATTCAGTGGAAGCTGTTGTGAAAAGCAGTAGCCTCTTTTATCAAGCAATATCCTGAGAGTGTTTGGTGAATAGATCACACCATTTCTATTGCTCTATAAGACACTTGAGGTAATTGAGCTATTCTGCCTAGATAGGGCTGTGCACTGCCTTTGTCTGAGGACCTGACTCTACAGTGATACAGGAAAGAATGTTCAATAATGGATATAGTTACTGGCTGTATGGGTTTGTTAGTCCCATGTCTGTAATAACTTCATATTTACCACAGCTTACTAAATGTACTGGCTCATTTTTGTACAATAGGACTCCCTATCCTTTTTTTTTCACTTAATTGAGGCAAATTGTGGAGGACAGAAGGCACATTGGATGCTTTTTCATACAATATGCATGTAAAACTTAATAACCTGAAATGTTCCTTTACAGAACAAAGACCTCTAATAGTAACTTTAAGCTTCTTTTCTTTAAGGCTTGACACCAGTGAAATTTCTAATCCTCAGAGGAGATGCACAACAGCATTTAACAGAGTGCAATTTTTTGGTGATTAGGATGGAAATCTTATTTGGGTCTTTGCAGTCAGTGAAATCACGTTCTAGCAAAGAAAACTGCTGAAACAAATGAGGTCAAACCTATTTTACTGCTTTGAAGACTAAATGTAACTGAAGAAGGTAGCTGGTACTTCACTTTTTCAGTGTCATTCCAATGGACAGGTGGCTATTTACAACAGTGTTTGCTAAGGAGGTACTTAGGATAATATTTACTAACTAAAAGAGCAGTGGATAGAGAAAGCAACAAAATGTTTTGCTTGCTCTGGAATTCATCCCTTGTCAGCATGGGAGGGCAATGGTCTCAGAGAGCAGCAAGGCTGCAGCTTGTTTGCCTCTCCTTACAAACTTTCCTTCTTTAGCTCCTCCCAGGGAAAAAGTGATGTCTTCTACTTTGGTAATGAGTGTAGATCGTTTGCTAATTAGCTGTAGTGGAAAGCAGATGATCATGGCTACTTAATAGGTTTACTGACACTTCACTGTGGAGTGGATTAAGCTTATTTGCATCCTGCTACAATATCACAGTGATTCCTTGAAAATTTATTGCTACTAATTTTCCTTTTTATGTTGACTTCTACTAAAACAAAAAAATTCCATGTTGCAGAAGTATTGAAAATAAAACTACAATGGGTGTACTAGAAGCATCTTGAGAATCTAAATTTTTGCAAGTTTTAGCAATTCTGTTTTGTTTTTATAATGCTTAAATGTTCCAACAGAATTCATTTCTCTCTCCGCTTGTGAAAACAATTTTGAAACGCTTGTTCAGGGGGAGGAGAAGCAGCAATTAATGTATAGCATCTCTTGCATAGTAACAGATACTGACCATTATCCTTAACTCTGTCTACTTTTGAAAGCACAATTGAACAGGTTCTCTAGTTTCCATTCTTTTTCTTTCTTGATAAATAAAAGAAATTTATATTTAGAATTTTCTCTTTTTCAGTTCTGAGTGTTCTAAAAGTTTAATTTATTTTAATATTTTAGAACACTCATTATTTTTCCACCATTTCTAGAAACTTACATGTTTCCTTACAGTGCTGGACAAATACTGGGAAATTTGACTTGCAACATGAAAATTTCAGAGCTCATAAAGCACCATAGCTTCAGCAGAGCCTTTCCATTACTTTCTTCAGAAACTGAATCAAGTCCATAGTCTGTGTTTTCACTCCCTCTGAACCAAAAGGACTTTCAAATCTTGGTCATGTATAGGACTGATCAGAAAAAGAACAACCTAACTGGGTGTCTACTCAAAATCACTGACAAGAAATGCTTACTGGGTGTCAAGGTAGAAGACCTCTGTATCAACTGCTTGTGAAAGGCTTGATCTCAATCCTGACCTCTTTGAAATTTGACCAGCTGAGTATTCATTTCTTTCTTACACTGAAGCAGTGAATTTGTAAACAAGCTTTGTGTCTCAGGAGCTGTGAAAATAGTCAAAGCATGAAGTATTGGTAGTGATAATTGAGTAATGTTTTTTGCTAATGTAGTCAGCTAGTCCCATGGGGGGCACAACCATAAATTTAATTGCTGCTTTTGTACATTGGGAAGAATAATTAAAAATTAAGAGCACTGCTTATCATTTGTACTTTTTCCTTTTTTTTTTTTCCTGAACTCTTCTGTATTGAGTACTTAGAACAGAAGTGTCACAGTTGCTTGCATATACAAGCTTGACTATTGGAAAGTTTGACTTAGGTTATTGCAATGCTTGCAGTTAACTTTATTCCCTTGATAAGAACTATAAAGAAATAGGTGTCTGCTATTAAACCAGTTAATGTAACATTTTACCTAATTAGTTGTTCAACCTGTAACTGTGACTAATTAAAAACGAAGATAATTTGATTAAAGCCTAGAGGTCATGAGTACCATACAGGGATGTATCCAGAATGGACCCCTGGAAACTATTGAAATGTTGAATAACACAAGAGCAAGATAGGATTGTTTTGCAGTCAATTAGTTCATATAATTGGCTGGTGTCAGAGGAATGCCGTAACACAGACTTTCAACATGACACCTGTGAATGAGTAGATCTAGCTTGAATCTTGGACACTAATTGAGGTCAAATGATGTAAATGGAATGCTTACTTTGGGGTTAAAAGCTGTGTAAATTAGATTTCCTAATGCAGATCCTACCTACCTTTTATTGTGATAATTATATAATCTTTCTTGTTACTGGCTAGGTCCCAATTTCCATGGAAAAATAAAATGAGGAATAATACCCTCTTTAAACACAAGCCATTTGGTGAATGTTAAAAAAAAAAAAAGTCCAATACACAAAACCTGTATGCAGACTGTTAGCTACACAGTTATGCTTGGCATGACATTGATCTCAGTTTCATCTTTATACAAAACAAAGGAACCAAAAGCACAGTGAGGTGTGAAGATGTGCAGATAGAGTACAACTACAGATTGTCCAATGTGTTTTTCAAGAAATATTATTATATTTTTAATATAATGCAAAGTAAATGAGCACAGCACATAATAATACGGTCAGCACTATGTAGTTAATTCAACACTTTTCACTACTCAGTAGAAAATAAACAGATTTATGCATGTAGGTAAAAAAAAAAAAAATACTGAAAACTACCAGGTTCTGTAACCTTAGTTTGATTAGCAGCAAAGTAATATCAAAAGAAAATGAAAAGACAGTTTATTATTTGAAAAGATTTTATTATTTCATATAGTAGTCATGTTTTTAATTTCATATTCTTAGAAATGGTGATATTTATATTCTTAGAATGGTGATACACTAGATGTCCATGGTGCTTGCTGTAGGAACAGGACGCTTACAAATGTTTACAGAGCAGTATTAAGTCCTGTAAAGTCTGGGCAAACCTGCCACTAGCATGAGGAGGACAAAACGGGCTAGGAAGCAGACCCCTTAATGACTAGGATAAAAATGAGGCTGCTAGGAAACATGCTGTTAGATTTTGGACCTTTTGAAGAAGTGTATTTTTTGATAAATGTGCAAATAAAGCCTGTGTTTAATCTAGGAAGAGGAGCTGTATTCTACTGGTAAAAAGCAGAAGGAAAATAAATTGCATCATCTATAACCTTTGCAGTCATAAGCTCAATGAACAGAACATCAAAACCAAATGTAAGGAAAACAAGCCTCTGTATTCAATTTACCTCGTGATATCCGGCCTTGCAAGAAGCTTTCAGTACATTCATTTTTTTAACTACAGTGTGAAAAAATCAGTACTGAGCTCCATCTTCAATGGATGAGTTTGTCCAGGGGAAAAAAATTGCTGAAAGCTAGATTGAGGGTCTTTCCAAGTGACTGGAAATAGTCCCACAGACTTCTAGGGCTGTAGACCAGCCTCTTAAATATGTAAATGAAAATTTGATTGCTTTGGGTGAGCAGTATTTCTGTTAATCATCCAGCAAAGTATATCTGATTATTTGGAACAGCAAATAGCCATTTGGTTTATGACAGAATACAATGCGTGTTTAAGCATATCAAATATGTTTGGAGTTAGGGAAAGAAGAATCTCAAGATGTTTGGGTTTGGTTTGGATACATGTCCAAAACGTGCATGTTTAGCTAAAAGTCTTCAGTCTGCAGTAAGGGGTTAGTGGGAAACGAGCAGGCTTGCTTGGCTTCTCCAGTGCCAGAGAGCCAGAAGTGCCAGAGCAGCCAGGCTGTTGGTAAGAGGGAAAAGAAATTGGTGGGCAGGGACAGAAGCTTTTTTTGAACATCCAAGTTCAAAAACTTTAAGAAACAATTCAACTTTCCAAAGTGTTTGTATAAAGATATTAGTTCAATGCACATCTTTCTGCACTCATGTAGGATGACTGTCTTGAGAATGTTGTCTCTGTTGTCTTTTTTTTCTCCTGCAGGTTAGTTAATCTTAGTTAATCAGGTTAGTTAATCAGGGCACAATCTTGTGCCCTGACATTCTGGTGGGTCTTTGAGCTTTGGTGCCAGCACTGAAATTTCATTTTTTAAGTAATGTGAAAATCTTACAGCTGTCTTTGTCCACGTTTTCTTTCTTTCAGATGTGTGTGTGCATGGGGTCATGGAAGGAGAAGTGGGGAAGAAATCTGGAATTTCATATACCTTCCAATCAAGGTTAGGGTCTCCCCTAGCACTGGCTCTATAGCTCGGTTAGCTCTCCCTGCTGGATGCCTGAGAATCCAGGAGGGGCTGATGTCCTTCCCCTATCTACACTTAGGAAACGGCCACTGTGCACCTGGGAGAATCTGATTCTGGTTGGCAATGGTGAAACCCAGGAGGTACGAAAAACTGACAGCAACAAAAATTTCCATGTTATGCCTACTGGCTTCTGCTGTGAAAAAAATTGTGTTCTACTGTTCCTTACTCCATCAAGAAATATGAATTAAAGAGACTATTTTCTTCATCCTGCACTGAAGCAGTTCCAATTATTCCTTATGCTGCTGCCAGTGATATACCACAAATCTTGAATGTTGTGCTTATGCAAAATACCAGTATTTTTCTGCTCAAGAGATAGGATGGCTCCTAGGAGATGGTACCTCAAGTAACTGATGTTGACAAAATGTCTTATTTCCATTTTTTCAGTGGGATAAAAAAAAAGAAAAAAAAAAGTAGCAACTGGCATACTTTACCTTAACTCATAGATCATAGCTAAAATTGTGCTTGACTGCCTGTGCTTTTTTTAAATTTTACATTTAAAAAGCTGAAATGCTGAGTGACAATTCTTAGAGTTCTGTCACTCTAGTGACAGAATATGTACAAGATTCATGGAAGTTTTGCCCTCCTGAAAAGTCTTTTTTTAAAAAGATAGTTAATTTTAATTTGATAGATAACTGAAGTATAAGCAGGTAAATACATATCTAACACATAGAACCATGGATTAACCTGAACAAATTAAAAAAAGAATTAGATTCTTTTTTGCTTTTGAAAAGAACCATAAAAAGTATTGTTCTGAAGACAGATGTCATATTTTATTGCTCGGGTGCATATGTGGTTTTTGTTTGTTTTTTGAGGGGAGGAGTAGAAGTCGTCTTTGGCAAAGTTTCCTTTTCTAAAAATCTCTGATTATGAATGTTATGCTTTAGCTATCCTCTGGCTCTGGTTCTGTGCCAGGATCTATCAGAATGGAGGATGTTCTCAGTGGTGGTGCACTTTTTGCCACTAGTAATGGGTTTTCCTAATAGGGCAAATTTATAAGACTTGTTACCAAGAAGGGAATAAGGGGAAAGGAAGTTTCAGTGTGTGGTGGGTTGTGGGGTTTTTTTGTTGTTTTCCCTTTTCTTAAAAAGGGAGATGGAGACAAAGGATGGAGTTAATATAAAATCCTGCTCTCCAGTTAGCCTAAAAGATGACCTGCAGTTTTTGGAATTACGGTATGTTCAAAGATATGTCACTGAAATAATGTAATGCCACAGACATTAGGCCATAATGACCTAAAAAAGTATGTGTTTAGTAGTTTGCAGCTGGAATTGAGGAAGAAGCAAAACCGCTTGAAGTGAGCCAGACCCACACATTCTGAAAACCATTATTACATTTAGAGCACTGGCTAGGAAAAATATTCATAGCTAACAGTTTGCCTTTGGTTTAGATTAAATGTCACATGATTAGCAGCTTGAAATGGTGCAAGAAGAGCTTTTACAGAGGATTTCTAATTTTTCATGTAGCTATCAACTGTGATCTGTAAGATCACAACTGTGGTCTTAGTCAGTGGTGGTCTGGAATTTTAGGGTGTGGGGTTTTGGATGGGTTTTTAGTTTTTAACTAAGATACAGGACTTGGGAGAAATGGGACTTGATATGGACAACCCATAATAGGTAAAGTATTTTCTGAGAGTCTTGAAGCACTTTCTGATGATCAGAAGGTCCAAATAAGCAAGATGTCTTGGTATGTGCTCATTATTTTACTAAATTAGGGACTAATTTATGAGTGGCTTAAATTTCAAGAGTCTAATAAGGTCTTACTACTTTATTGTTAATCTTGTCTGTGCACAAACTAGCTTGGAGACTTCATGCTGCAAATAGCAACATGACATAGCCAGGATATAACATCAGATCTTTCTTCTAGAGGTGGTTATTTTATGTCTGTATGTTATCTTACTCTTCCTCAAAGAAGTTTTAATTGTGTACCTAGCATATAAAAAACTTGTATTTTGTAATGCAGAACTCAGTTTTTAAAATATTGCTTAGTAAAAACAACCCCTATCTGCAAGAAAAAAGTACTTGAGCCCTAGAATCTCTATGACCCACTACCAAATTTGCAAGTAAATTTGGTTTTGGTTGGTTGTCTATATACTAAATGTCATAGGAGGATAGTTATTAATTTATCTTTACAAAGCATCAAGTGGAATGCTACCAGAGGGTACTTGATAAAATAAACAATGATTTTAACAGCATGGGAGAAGTAGTCAAATTCTACAACATTGCTTTAAAAGGATTTTTTAATGCATTGGCACACATCAGGGAGGCAAAGTCTGTAGGTAAGCTGTTGTCTTCCCATCAATGCAGTGCTACAAGTACAGCAAGCAAAATACCATAAATACTCAGAGTAAATATTCAATGAAATGTAGAAACAAAAGAAAAATGTGTAAGTAATGCCAACTATCTCCTGATTTGTTTTTCTTAAATATTCAAATACAAACAAGCACATACTGGAAATGAATCTTATTAGTATGGACTCTTAGCCTGGACTGCGCTGGGTTTGGTTGAGACTGGATAAAATACTAGCTAAACTATTAGCTGAATTTTATATTGGGTAAAAAAAAAAAAACAAAACAGCAGTTGTAGCATTTCCTACTGTCTTTTAGTCTAGGTGATTTTTTTTTTAAAAGAATGCACAGCTGGTACACAAACAAATCCCTTGCTTAGAGTGCAGCAAAGGTGAGAAAAGAGGTAACAGCTGAAATGAGAGAGTTCTGATGGTATTGCTGTTGAAAAGCAGGCATGTGTTGAACTTATTTCTCTCCATCCATAAGAGTAAGAGCTTGCTTGATCTGCAGGCATGTCAGCAGCATTGTGATACATGTCACTGAAGGTTTAATGTATACCTCAGTGTCTCAGTTAAAAACGCTCATTTGGGAGTTTTACAAACCAGTGGACAAAAATTATTTTGTTCAAGTATTGAGTAAATGGTGCCTGCAAAAAGGTTATGGCTGCCTACCATACTATGAAGAGATCCTCTGGGTATAAAATATTGCACTGTGCTTAATTACTGTAACCACTTTAAGCGTGTCTCCAAGTAAAAAATTCCATCTGTTATGTTGTGTATGAAGGATGAGGACAAAGCACATGCAACTTGTCATTTGCAATGCTAAAGTCAACACCAACTGCCCTAGCTCCCCCCTGCCAGAGTAAAGAAGAAATGTAGCCCATACCCAGAGGCTAGATAAGGACTGTACTTGTATTAGTGTACAACTTAAGGAGTTAATTGCAGCTCTTAAATGGGCTGATATCATCTCAAACTATGATCTTGAAAGTGTCAGAGGAATAACATTAATATGACTATGATTTAAAGAGATGGGAACACATCCTCTACTGCTGTAAGCCAGCATCTCTTGTGTTGCCTGAGTTCAACTGGCTGTGCAAGGCAATGTCAGAAGCTACTGGGAAGAGCTATTTAAAGCCTGTCATAGCTAGAGCCTACTAATACATGTCTGGAAATGTGTTAAAGCTCCCTCGTGATTCAGTACTGAAGGTACAGCTGTTACATAAATAATGACTTATCTTTATAAATACTGTACTCCTGAGAGAAACCTTCTAAATTACTTAGGACATCCTAGAGAAACAGACAATTGGAAGGTGGCAGAATCTGGCCTATACATACGAACTTAGAAATGCAGTTCAAAAAGCAATATTGAATTCTTGTATCACTTTATCTGGAAAGCATATTACATGGGATCCAATGCAATAGTTTCATTCATCTTAAATGATGCATATGAAGTATTTTGTGGCATGTTGAGGGCACTGAGCTACCTTGTGCAGTGTGTGGAAGAGAAGAAAGAAAGGAGTGCGGGCTGGACCGAAATGTTGGTGTTACTAAGTATATCTCAAGATCTGTCAGGTCCAGACAGGTCCCTGGGAAATCTGGAGACAATAATGTTTAGCCCATGAGTACAGCTAAACCAACTGGAAGACAGAGATGTAAACAATGGTTCTTAACTCTTCATGGAGTTCAAATATACTGACTGTACTTGCTGACAGTTTACTGGACAGAAAATTGTAAGAAAAATAGCAAAGTAGTACTTTATTTAAATTAGTAATTTGTATCAGACACTCCTGAGCAATCCCAGCTGAAGTTTTTTGTGGCAAAGCTTGGTGTCACTGTCCTGTTAGATCAGTAGGCAGTGACGTGTAGTAAATGGCTGCTTCATCTTGTTTTCCCTGGGAATAAAGCAAGCGTTACCTGAATCACAGCTCTTTCCCAAGGCTCCTTCTGGGGCAGCATAGCTGTGTACCACCTCTTAGATGAGGCTGAGCCAAAAATGCTCAGTCTTGCCCTACAGCAGAAGTTCTATAGTTCTGAACCTTTAAAATCTTCTTTAAGGAAACCTCTCCTGTTTCAGTCAAGTGCCTTAAAAGAGTTTTGCTTAGCCTGTGAATACATAAAAATTTTAGAAGATCTCTGAAGTGCTTACACTTCTAATTAACAATGGAATAATCTCCTTCATACTTTTTCCCTTCTCAAAGGCAATTGCTGAATTTCATCTTTATTAGTGAGTGCTTTAGGCAGTTATTATTCACAGTAACTTCTGCTGTTTTCTTTCCATTTACCAGATCAATCAATACAGATGCTTCGTGGTAGCAATCTTGTCACTGTTTAATCCACAGTATATACATGCAGGAAGGTAGCAGGAAAGTGCACAAGCCAGCTTCAAAAGACTGTCACCTGAAGAAAAAATCAGCAGTCTTTATAGCAGTTAGTGACAATAGAGGCACACACCTGTGGTGAGAAACTTGGACTCAAAGAAGCTGATCTAAAAAACCTTTAAGCACTGTGGATTCCTAGTCTTAGATTTGAAGAACTGACAGAAATGACCTGTTCACCTCTGAACTAGTGACCTACAGGTGGGAAGAAGTATTGTTGGAGGCATGTAAGCAGAATGTAAGGCTGTGTTGTTTTGATGTTTAAGCTATCCATTTCATCTTGGTACAAAGAATAACAAAGAGGAGATCTGTCTGATGAAAGGTAAAGCTGCACTTGAGTTAGCTCAGCTAGAAAGCTAACTCTTGCAAATATTTTTACAATCTGCATGGTGAGGATGTGTTAATTCATTAGTACTTAAAAACAAAGTCAAGGGTTTTAATACTTACCATCCTTAACTGTATTAACATTCTGTTATCTTTAAGTCTTTTTAACCTTGCTGAGTAACAATTTTGTTTTAAAAATTAATGATGCAGAACCCTTTGCCATAGGAGTTTCAAGACCAAATGTTGCTGAAGACCCTTGATTCTTGTTATTTCCCCAATTCCTTCACCAAGGGAGAAGCAAACAGTTTGTGGATTGTCTTATTAGCATACAGAGCAAGGTGGTGCCAAGGAAACCACGTGGCAATGGCAGGTGACTTAGGAGCTGTGTTGCTCCTTAGGGAACTAATGACAGCCAAAAGCCAGTGGAGTCATCAGCCATCTTCTGGTAGGATCTGGGATCAATCAGCTGCTTCAATATGACATGTTCTTGCTGGATGTGACTATTTTTAATATTCCAGGGGACATAAAAAAAGAAGTACAGCAGTACTGGGTTGCCAGAGGTGAAGGTAAGAACCATCACAGATCTCTTCAAGTGCTTTAGATTAGTAGCAATGTCCTAAGTGATCCCTACTGCAAGATTTAAATTCAGTAGGAGGAAGGAGGAGGAGATGTGTGCTTAGGGAGAATTTGGCTAATGAAATGTTCTAGGATGGCATAAAAGTTATAGAACACTAGGGCAAATAACGTGAAAGTTGCTGTTAAGATGTTTGTCTACTTCGAGAAACTGATGGCAGTGCTGTCATAGTTTTAGTATTAATCCTTCAAAAAGAAGGAGCAGAGGTATCCTTTTCCCATAACCTCTGTCTTTTCCACCTCTTGCTACAAATAAAAGGTGCATTTCTGTCTATAAAGTATCTTTTCTGATCTAAATAGAGGAGCTATGTACACTTAATATCAAATAAGGCCTAGGGAGAGCACACTTCCCCACAACATGTATTCCCGGGGTGACAAACATGATGATAATTTTGAAATCAAGTCATCCATATTGCTTGGTGCAGATGCTAAAAAGAGGCTCATCAGTGTCTGTATAAGAACTGTGTAAAACAGGAGTTATTTGAAGTAGATTTGGAATGTTTACTAGAGTGGCTAATCATTGCTTTTATCCATACCCTTACTTATGCTATGTTTCTCATAATTAGCAAGTAACATGTTCCAAGCATGACAGAAGAGTACTTAATAATAAAGCAAATCAATCTTGTCCAGAATATACTTTCAGAATCCAGCATCTTTTTGAGTTATAAGCCCACAGCCTCTTGCACAAAGTATTCAGTGTTTTTCAGACAGGAAACCTGTATATTTTTTTAGATAACCACTCATTGGAAGGGATAAAAGGCCCGCAAATGTGCAGGTGTATTAGCAAGTAAAATTCAATAGTAATTAAGTGTGAGAAATCAAGTCCAAACTGAATTAAAATGGGAGGTGTACAGCTCCAGTCTTTCCAAAGACTTACCAAGTTTTATAGGATGCACAAAAAGTCACATGAGACTGGAGTAGCTCACTTCAAAATCATTTTAATAATGACTGATCCATTTGAATTTAAGCAGATGAAGGATAAGCAGAAGCAGGAATAAACTGAAAAGGCCATGTGCTGAGTCCCTTCGTTATCTATGTGACTAGAGACTAATGCACTTTATCATCTGCTGTCTCTCTTTGCTATCTCCCTCTTTAATTTTCCTAAATGGCCAGTGTACTGCTGTTGAGATAAGGTATTTAATAAGGGGAAGGATTTAGATGTTCCTACAAGACCAGCCTAGGCTCTTTTTTTAAAATGTCATCTTGATTTGTGCTTTTTTTATTCTCTCTGCATAATAGGCATAGGGATTATGAAATGAGTATGGGAGCTAAATTCCACTAACAAAATCCTTGTATCCACTGGTAACATAAATAACAATTGGTTGATAGTACACTTATCCCAGATAGTAACCACTAGAAGAAGACACACAAACTGAACATCATCTTAGGTGGATTGCTTCTAAAATAAAAATTTTGGACTCTGTAGGTCTACATGTCTTTCCTTTGAAATAAATTTGTCCGATTTTACTTGTTTTTTTAAAAAAGCAAAGAATATTGTTTTAATAAAAAGAATCACCCATAACAGATCTGCCTGCTACTTCCCTGTTTAGAGTCATTCTGTAGCCATCCCACTGACTTTTTCAGTCAGGTATTGCCGCTCAGACCCAGCTCCCCAGTGCTGTACCATGCAGGGATAAGAGGCTGCAGTAGTCTTGCTGCATTTGGAGGGTGCTGAGCCTGAGCTTGGCATTTTGCAGTTCCTACTTGAGCTAAAGTGTCCCTGCATGGTACTGTGCTTGATTTAAATTAACTTTTCATACTTAAAACCTTATAACTGAAAGACTGCATTGAATGCTTGCCCAGATGGCCAGAAGCACTGAGTGAACTGTTCCTTATGCATAGGTTGAAAACATTTAACAAGTCACATGTACACTTGAAACTCTAGAGCTTGAATCTTGTAATTAATATTTTAACCTATGTGGTTTAAAATATAAACTAGAAAGACCTCTAAGAGAATTTCTTGTTGCAGTCACGTGGCAGATGGTACTGGGCAGGGAAGGATCTAATTCTTGAACAGAGTCTGGAGAACTGAGAGGATTGTTGTTAGAAGGTAGACAATTATTTTCCAAGGCACTACAATGAGCTTGGATCACAGGATACAATAGTAGCCCAGTAGTTACTTGTTTTTCCGGAATACCAGGCCAAGGGGTAGAGCATTTACCCTGCAAAAGGTGTAGGGTTTTTCATACCTTAAATCTTTGTCTACAGCTGTCTCAGAAATTTAAATTAAGTGTTTAATCTACTGTTTTGGTACAGAAGCAGTTCTTCTAGCATATGAGAGAAGAATAAGCTTGCAGTAGCCTGTTCTGGAAATTCTCTGGTACCTTTCTGTAGCTAGAGGGAGGGAATTAATGGATGCAGCTGTAAATTCTATAATATTATAACAGGAACTTTATTTTTATTTAAACTCAGCTGTTATGGGCCTCCTGCTTGTGGATAATACTTAGTAGGAAAATTACCCAAGTTATTAAAGAAGTGTGGACAGGGACCTGATTTCATAGACCTGACATCAGTTTCTACCTGGAAGTAGGAAATTAAGGGGAAAAAAGTCCAGAACTTCAAATTAACAGGCTCACTGCTACAAGCAGAACTGCCAATTATGCTTCTATGCCATATCAGGAGAGTCGTTGCAAAGCAAAATGTTCTCACTACAGTGTATCATGAATTTTTGTTGCACTGTCCTGAGCCAAGGTCCTTTGCATCATACATGGTCATCCCACAAGACAGCCATGCAGAGTACAACCTCTGCTCCAGAATGAGCACAGATTTTGTCCTTCAGTGAAAAAGATAGTGGTTTTTCCTCTATAATATTGCACTGCCTCTTTTATCCTGTAGGCTGTCTCATCATTTGGAGAGAGTCATTAAAGTGTTTTCTGCATGTATTGTATAGAGACTCCAGCTTGTTTCCATTGCAGAAGCTGCTCTACAACACAATCCATTATGGGGAATTCTCTGTGCCCTCCCAAACAAGTGAATGGTTTAAGAGTAGGAGGAAAAGAAATATTGTTTCCATCTTTTGAATGGAAAACAAGGGGTAAAAAAAGGAAACAACTTACCCTAGTTGTAAGGGTAACACATTCTCAAACTGATTTTAACTGAGATCTAGTGAGATCTGTTTTCAGGAAGGTTTTCACAGATTCCCAATAATGCTGTTCAGACATAGCTGAGCCAGTTCTGAAGTGAAGGAAAGCACAGTTGTATAATTGCAGTTTTTCACCTGTGCCAATTAGCCATATGCTTGGCAGGGCTGTAGAAAACTGCAGTCGAAACTGATCTATCTGCACAGCCCTGCCCCATGCCAAGGGAACACTCTACTAGTGCCTTACCCATTCTTCCAAGTTATGCTGGTTTTAGCTCAAGATTGCTGATTCCCAAAGGAGAAGGGACAGTTAACAAAGGTACCTTTTTTTCCCTGGACAGAAAAGTGGTTCTAAGGTTAACAAGGGCCTAGCATGATGCAAATAGTTCACGGACATTGCTTTTTACTACTTTGTATTTGCTACAAGAACACAACTTGGCTTTCTAAACTTCAAGATGGCTCTGTTTACCTCTTCTGAAGTCACATTTTGTGCATGAGTGTGTGTAAGTGGCAAATTTCAGCATGTAGTTTTGTGGTTTATGCCAATAAGCTATTTGGCTAAATGAAAGAAAAATGCTAGAAAAAAAATCTACATGTCCAAATCTAGACAACTCTTCTGTCTGGCCTGAAACTCCTTTCCTACCTTCTAGATGGGTGCATTGGTGTTTCAAGTCAGACAGTCTAGCTGCTTTTGTGTAGGGGTGTTTCAGTCAGATTTTCCACATCTAACTCTTATATCTTCTATGTTAAAGAACTACATGTAAACTTAGGCTGAAAACAAGTAATCTACAAAGGGGTGTACTGAGAATGCTTTAAAACTGGACAGGAAAAATTCAGTAAAGGATCATGCTGCCCCTTGGCCTTCCTTGCTGATTTTGGCTTTGTACAATACAAGAGGATTTAACTCTACCTCTGCACCTGGGGGAATATTTGGTTTATGGTGTCATTCAGGTTAAGCTGATGGAAATGAACATTTGAATCTTAGAGTGAAGGCCTGTAGCTAAGACTGACTGTAATGCTAAGGCAAAGTGCTAGGAAGTAGAATTTTTTTAATTTTACAATAAACGGAACTCAATGTTTTGAATATTAGATATTTATAGGCAGCTCAGCTAACTGTTGTTTTTACAAGATGACCAAATGTAAATGAGGGTGCTTTCAAAAGTGTAGTCTACTACTCACAAAAAAAGTACTAGTGAAAGATACACAGAAGAGGTGGATCAAGTTATGGGCTGGAAAACCATATTTATGGTTTTAATTTATGAGAAATTATCACGGGCAATCAGCCATACCCTTAGCTTTAAGATGAGGGTGTTTTGGGGCAAATATCAAAAGAACTTTGGAGACAAGCACTGACACAGATCTCATTTATACTTGCCTTGGAGCTGGAAGATGCATGTGCTTTAAGAAAAGTAAACAAATGAACGCAGAAGAAAAGAGTGGAAGGTAGAATGTGAAGTTGTCAGGGAAAATTAAAGAGATATAGAAGATCTAGCCAAATCTTGTGGTGCTAGTATAATGCTCCAAATACAATACTCTGAGCATTTTGAAGCCCCCTTCACTATGATTCTCCACAATATGTGCAATGTTCATGTCTGTGGTTAAGATTCCTTGGAGTCATCACACCTTAACTTATTTTACTGTTTTGCTTTCAATATATTATGCAGGGAGTTGGGTCTTTTTTGGCTTTTATCTTCTTTTGATGGTAGAGATAACATTGGCAGAATACATAAAAGTTACAACAAGGTGTGTTCACAATCTTTATGGAAATTCCAATTATTTTCTGCTTTTCCTGCAAACTCGTGTTGGAATCAGTCAAAAAGCAACACAGAAGGCTGAAGGTCTTTGAAACAGCTCTGCCTTCTGTTGAACTAATAAACTAAGAAAAGGTAAGTATGCTTTTCTTTTTTCTCATTGCTGCTAATTCTAGAACAATGTTGCATATGAACAAGTAAATTTTCAGTGAAAGGTTAGAAAAGTGTCTAACATTAGAAAATTATAGATCTTAAATTTGTTTTGAAAGTTTGCATCTTTACTTAAGAAAACAGTATTGCATCAGGATTCTAGGAAGAGATTTGTGCTATATTCTCTGAGAGATGTCTGCTCTCTTCATGGTATTGAAATTGATGAAGCTTGGACAATTCATATTAGTGGTGTCTCAGCTTTTCTTTTAAAGTTTTCAGTGTTCCCCTGTAATTATCAAGAAAAGAAAAGATTAGAAATGATGCTGACTTGTGCTCTTGCATGGTATCTTTGGCAAGTGCATCTCAGAGGAAAGTTCATACTTGTAAGGGGATAACCACAGAGCTTGCAAAATGAACACTGTAGCTTGCTTACATTAGTCAACTCAAATGCAGAAGAATCTGCCACCTCTTCAAGCCATAGTAATTAGTATAAAGGCTCAGTAGGATATAAAAATGGGGCATAAGCAGTCTTTTTAGCTCAGTTTACCAAAAGTTGAAGATTGCATAAAAGGAGTAGTTAATACAAGTTTGATTCAAACTGGTGGGGAGACCTGGCCTATGTTTCTTTGTTTAAATCATTGCTATTGAAAATCATCTCATAAAACCACCTGTAGTCAAAACCTCATAATTTATCCTAGAAGTAATACCAGAATAACAGTTCTTTTTTCTGTCAAGTAATTAGTACATTGAGAGCATAGAAAGGACTGAACTGTAGTTGTCCTAATGATCTGAGTAAATCCTAGATCTGTTCTCTTTTGTTTCACCAAGTGACAGGCTATATCATATCCTGCACCTTTTTTGTAACTGTGTTGTTACTATTCTTTAAAAATGTTATTAATCTTTGTTTACCTACCTCTGAAAGAATATACTTATCAAAGGGGGCTTCTGAGTGCAAGTTAAGGTTTTTAAACCACTAGTTCCCAATATTATCAATATTGTCAGAAAGCTATTTTCAGGAATACCTGGCTGCAAAATGCTATTTGTTCAGAAAGGCTTTATTTGGCCTTTTTTGCTTAGCCTTTGCTAGCCATGTGAGGTTTTGGAGTTCAACGCTAAGTCAGACAAGTTCTTCAACTATTGGTGTTATGTTACCTGAGATTTTTAGTTATAAAATGCTCTTTAATTAGTGTCTGACAAAGAATTAGATTGGTGCCTGATTAGATCTGTTAAGTTTCATCTCCCAGTGTGTTTTGTGCCAGATTTGCACTTGAGAATGAATACATACAATATTAGAAGTTAATATGTGATAGAATTGAAAGCTCTGTTGGTTAATTGCATTTTTCATTTTGAGTCTGTTACACTAACAAGTACAGTAGGGCACGAATGAAAGGTTCTAATATCAGAAGATTTACTACATGATGTCATGTGCTGCATCCCTCCCAGAAGAATTCATGTTAATTGTCACACAGTCTTGCCAAAATCATGACCAGTGTGCAGTAATGAAAACCTAATAGCAGACAGCTGGTTTTAAAGGCTCATACCCCATGGCTTTAAAATTTTGCTAAGATATGTTTCTCCTTCAAGGGCTCTGAACTCACACCTGACCCACACAAGGGACAGAAGCTAGAAGCTCACTTCAGGAGCTCTGCAGAGCCATGCAATCTCTGCACATTCTGCATGTGGCAGAAAAGAGGCAGTGTATGATTCTGTTTCTTTATTTCTCCCATTTTCTTTCAACTGGGAGTTGAACTCTATGTTTAGTTACCTATACCTGTGAAGCTGAACTGCATTACAAACTTTTAATTATTCATTACCTTCAGCACCCTCTCAGAACTTCTATTTTCCCAGGCTCCAGCCCTGGGCAGGCAATTCTTTGATGCATGTTTGTTTGTTTATTTATAAATCGGTCATTCCCATTTGACCTCTCCAGTTGGCTTCAAAAGCTGTGCTGTGTGGGGGAGTGATTTGATAATCAATCCTTCATTTTCTTAGGTTGGGAAACACACCCTGTCCAGTATCCTCTTTTGGCTGACTTGTGACATAGTGAAGTTTATGAGTTAAGCTTCCTACTAGTCAGTCTGTTCAGCTTTGCAGTTGATAGCCTTGGACTGAGAAGGGAATCTGTGACTGTTAATTTGGGATTTATTCTCAAAGACAAAAAGGAAAAAAAAAAAACACCACCACCAAAAATAAACCATGGAAAAAACATCTTCTTTGGGTGCCTCCATCATGCTGAAAGATTTTAATCTCATATTATCATCTTGACTTCTTGTTGCATTGTCAAAAAAATTGTAGTATACCGGTTCTGCTGGTGTGTTCAGAATGAAGATGAGTGGAATGGGATCTTGGTGCATGTATTGTCACTAGCAGAGGGAGTTCCATGTGTCCCCTGAGACTGCTACAGTTCTATTTTATGTTGCAGTGATGGCTGTAAGTAGACATCATGCAAAAGTGCCTCTGAGGTACTGTGCATCATATATGTAATTTTGCATTGGGACATAGAGGTGTGTCCTCAGGTGAACCAGTTGTGGTGCTGGTGGCAACCCAACATAGACCTTGCTCTTGAGCAGGAAAAAACCCAACTTCTAACTGCCCCAAAACAGGACAGACAGTGCTGGAGAAAAAGCCTCTTTTGTGATAACAAGCCAAGTCCTCTGTCTAAAAACTAATAAATAAAGGGAACCTGTTTGTATGATGGTGAAGATTCAAGTGAGGACTGCAGACTGTGTGCTTTGACTCGGGGACAATTATGCTGCTGAAATCAGAGGATGGGTGATGTAAGATAGAAGACATTCCCTGGGAATGAATAGATTTCTATATTTGGAGAGACAGACTATTGGAATACCTGATAATCTTTTTAAATTTGTAGTAAGTTGGTGAGTATACTACACTGCTTACTGTTGGCAAATAGATCCCTTCCTACACTGCACAACCTGTGGGAACTTGGGTTTCTTTAAGTTATATGCACTTACACTTAGAACCTATTGGGTATCTTTTTGCATACCCTAAGCCTGCCCTAGAAGTTGGGAGGTATGTCAGCTTACAGGGATACAATGACAGGAGTTTTCTTCTAGCCCATGTGTCTTCAGGTTTTAAGATGTCTTATGTGCTTTAAGAAGAACAGCCACCACAGTTTTATACATTGTGTTTGTCAAGGCAGTACATGCTCAGCTCAGTTAGAATTTTTGCTACTTCTCTCTCTATATAAGAAATAATAGCATACAGCTACCATGTTGCACAGGTCTTAGCTATGCATACATTTTTCCTTTGTCATATTGATAAATGTTCAAGTAAAATAATATTGGAGCAGGGAATGTAATAATTGTTTTTCAAGAGATATGCTAAAACAAAAAATAATAATAATAAAGCAACTCCACTGTTAGAGGCTTAGCTGTATAAACAGAGGTTAATATTAGATCATCTCTAAATTCCATGGGGGAAGAGAGTGGAGAGATCCTGCTGATTATTTTTTCTTTTACACAGCACAAATGTAATAATTAAGAGCAGTAGCATAAAAGAATGAATACATGCACATGAAGAGACATTGATTCTCAGGGAAATGACTGATAAAAAGCAGACTAGAAATGAAGTCTGTTCAGCAATGAGCTTGGCTCCCAGCAACTGAACTGGGGGAGTAGAAAGGTGGCTGCCTAATAAATTATACTCCTCTTTTACATTGCATTTATGAAAATCTATTTATTAGAATATTTATAAAAGTAGATGAGCAAAGTACAGAACTTGTACATCTTGTGACAGCTCAAAACAAATGTGGAAGTTGGACATGAAGAGGGATGGGATCAATTCTTTGTGCTCCTATAGAATTTTCATAGTGTGCTGCCAATGCCACGTTCCTGCTGTGTTATGTTATAGTGTGTCCATGGCCACTGCCTAAGCATGGGGCTCCATTCTCATCTGGTATTTGTACTGAAAATGTTCAGAACACACTTTGAGATAAAAGGTCTAGGTCTACTTATTGAGACACTGAGTGCCTGCTGTCTGGAAGACTAACAATAATACACCTGCTTTATCTTTTTTATTGCCAGCAGTTTGTGCAGGAGATTTCTTAAATTCTCTAAATTTCACTTTGTGTAATGAGTTCAGCAGTAGTCTTCCCTCTATTTAGTGTGAAGGATATCTTCTGCTTCTGTACCTGCCCTTCATTATCTTTGTATCAGAATAATTAGGGATGTTTTGGTAAATGGAAGCTGTGGAGGGGGCTATACTTTCTAAATTCACTATGATTGTCTTTATCTGATTTCTATGGGTTTCCTTACAAACCAGGGTGAGGCTTAAGAAAATAAGAGAGAATTTCTTGGAAATGGGAACAGTAGTGAAAATCTTTGCTTTTTATCTGACTGTACCATGCAATATGCAGCTGGATTTCCTTGAGCCATTAGGTGATTGGATATGCAGGAACCCAGTTCTGTGTGGTGGTGTCCTAATAGCAACCTGTCTGTGCTATTACTGCAATTTAAAGTCCACCTCATCTTTAAGGCTTCCAAAAGAAATTAATGTCCTTTTTTTTTCTGTACACTTCCCACCAAGAAGGTGAGGTTTTCCACCTTCTGGTAGGGAGCTGCCTTGCCACATGAGTTCAGGCCTGAGTCTCAACCTTCTCTGCAGTGTGGGCTGCAGTGCATCAGTTTTATTAATAAGCCAAGTATTGTCATTTAGAATGGAAGGAGTGTTTCTGATCTCCTCACTGTTAAGAGCTGGTATAATGAGAGGGAACAGAAATGACCTCTGGAGTTCTCTGCAGCCTGATGAGCTTTCACGAGGCTTTCAAATGCCACAAGTTCCACACAGATGACTATAAATAATTGCCTAGGTTGGCCTGACCTCGGGTTGTCTGAGAAGATGATCTGATAATGGCACGAGTGAATCTGATTCTGCTCTGAAGCTGAGATCTCGTTTAGGATTATACTTATTTGAACTCTCTGTAACTTAAGAAGAAAGCTTTCTGCGTGCACCAGTACTCGAAACACATTCTGAACACAAAGGTCACTGATGTGGCAGTTGAAATCATCATGAAATAAGTCACTTGGGACGTGAGTTTAAGCAAAACTGAAAACTTACCTCCTGTTTGACAGTGCAATTTTCTTTCCCTGGTCTCAGCCCTGGTCAAAGTTGCCAAGTTTCATATTAAATCCTCAGTGCTGCAGACCGTGGATCATACATATGTCTTTGTAGGACCTTCAGTGTGGAGTTCTGCATGCTTTGGAGCAGACATCAATCTGAGAACAGTCTGCAGAAGGACAAGTTGGGTACCACCTCTTTGCCTTGAGGCATCCTTGCTCTTTCTTTTTCAGTGAGCATTTGTTTCCCAGAATTAGTATCCCATTTCAGGATTTGTGGGCCAAGAAAGAAAAAAGTATTAACAAAACCAGCCTTTATTACAAGCTTGCTTATTTACTCCTTTCCTGACAAATTAAAAAGAACAAAGCTAACTGACCTGGTGATCATAAAAGCCTTTTCCAGCCTAAATTATTCTATGATTTTTTTCTTAAACTGCTGGTTTGCAGAATTTGTAGTACTAGCTGTACTTTCTCAAATCAGATGTTCCTGTGACTGGTGTGCTATTGCTGCAAACTTTTCACCTTTTATGGTGGTAGATAATGATTTTTAGATTTCTATAGAATGCAACAGTTAAGGTAATGTGATGAATGCACTACTGGGAGGGGTTCAAACCACTTCAAAACAACACACAGCCTGACAAAACATTTGAGCTGATGCTGTCCATGAAGATGTTTGCTGTTGCTGATGGTTGTATATGCAGCAGAAAAAGATTGGGAACTCCCTGGTTTGGAATAAAGAAATCCCTTGAAGGTAGATGGTCTGCACAGATTAACTGTGGCTTTGTTAGGCCAGGCTCTTATTAAATAGCTTTGTTACTGGTACCATCTGAAAATTTTTAAAACCTCGTACAAGATGAAGAGAGAGCTCCACAGAGATCTATGTATTCTTTACGTATTTTCCTTCTTTCCAAATGATTGTAAAAATAATTCAATATTACTGTTTTGAGCAATCTCTGAAGAGCTCACAAAACCCATAATTCTTCAACACCAATGCCTATGCTGAAAGACAGCTCTGCTCATCCTTTCTTTCCTTAGCCAAAAGCAATCCATTCACTGACATAACTGTACTTGGGCAAGATTTGGGCTGATTTGATGTTGGCTGTAGTAATAATATGAATCATAAATAAATCAGTTTGGGCTATAATGAACAGAACCATTTGGGGAGGTGCAGATTTAATTAGGAGGACTGTGTGGGGATAGCAGAGGTTTTCCAGGTGTGTGAAGAGTGACAGATAGGAAAAGGGCATTCCAGTGCAAATTTCAGCTCTTAATACACTACCTTGCTAGCAATAAATTGTAACCTTGTAATTGAGGTTTTCAAAATACCTGTAGAATTTATTGACATCTTCCATTGAAGTGTAATGGGCGATTAGTTTAAATACCATGTATTTAGAAAATACTAAAAGATTGAAAACATTTTCAGTCATTACTGAAGTGTGCTATGCTATGTTTGTGGGAGGATAAAGACAGGTGAGATCTACTGTATGGGTAGGCAAGCTTCCAAGAGCATTAACATTTTACTTTAAGAGATTAATAAAAGCCTCAAAATTGCTCTCGATTTGGCAGGTAAGGATTGTTATGCTTCATCTTGCCTCTTGGCCAGAAAGCTCAGTAAGTGGGAGCTTGCCAGATACAGCAGTCTTCCCCACTACCTGAATTTAATTTAAACCATTCTGTGCAGCCCTGATTTTAATCCTTTCATTTTGGTTTTGAGTTACCGCATATGTGGCACAATGGAAATATTTTTTCAAGCTTAAATTAGAAACATATTTAAGGAGACAAAAAAAGTGCCTCTCTTCAGTGCAAAATGAAACATCTTTAACTTTTTCAGGAAGTATAACCATTGGAACATTTTACTTGAGAAGTTTTATTATCAGTAAAGAAATGTGGATTTTCTGTTACATGCTTTTTCTTTCTCCCTCCCCCTTCTATTTTGTACATGTTGCACAGTGTTTCTTCAGGATGGCCAAACTTTGTGATAGTTCTCAACAAAATATACTTTTAAAATAACTAAAGCAGCATGATCCACCAAAGGATAAAAAAAATGATGTTTTCACCTGACTTTATTTTGACTCTCTGCGTTTCAAACTGTGGGGGTTTTTTGTTAAATTTTTGAGATTTTTTTAATTTGCCATATATGATGGCAACATTGCTGTCACCTCCAAGAATACATGTTTCCAGGATATGCCATCAACCTGTGCTGTAAACACAGTGCATAACAGGAAGTATGAAAGCTGCAAACATCTGAACTCAAGTAAATGTGGAGAAAGTACAAGTTGCACCCTGATCTTGAATTCTGCTGCCAAAGTTGGCCTCGTTTCTTCCACAAGGAAAAGTAGTGGGCTTATATGATAGGGAAGAAAGATATTTTATTTCCATCCTCCTTCCCCATGTTCTCATGGTGTTTTAAGTAACTGGAAAGGCAAGAAAATTCAGATCCTGATGCAACTACTACAGCATATGTGTGATAAAAATAGTGAATTCAAGCAGCTATCAGTGATGCATCGTCAAACGGAATTCTATATTGTGTGGGATTTCACAGGCATCCAGAGTATGGCACATCCCTCAAAGACATGGTTGAGTCCTTAGGTAGCTTGGATTAAATCTGCAAATGACAGGATTCTGGTCAGGAAGGAAGATTGTGAGGTAACCCCCCTGGATAGGAGTAACCTATTGCAAAAGCAAGCAGTGGTTGGTGACCAATCTAGTATCAGGTAGTGCCACTCCATCACCCTTAGGTCACATAGAATGTGCCTTGATACTTCTGACCTGTTGAGAACAAAGTCCTATGCTACACCTGAGTATTGGAATGTTAATGATGAGACCTGTGAAATAATCACTTTATTCAAGTAGTGTTGGAAAGCACCAAGCTTGGTGTGTCCTGTTGTGGGCTCTGTTTTGGGAGGGGTGAGTACCAATGGGGGTGATTCAGTGTTGAGCTCTACAGGTGTTTTGAGGTCCAGAAATGTCACTCAGGGCCTAAGTTACTCTGATAATGATCATTGACTCATTACAAATAATTCCTAGAATTTGATAAAAGCAAGATTAATTTACTGAGCTTTATCTAACATTTTAAACATGTAGATCTTTCAGTATATCAGATACGCACTAATATAACTTCTACACTTTTTTGTGTTTTCATGTTGGCAGCAGAAAATGAACACAGAAAGGACTAGTTGCTATGCAGTTGCAGTTAAAGGAGTGTGAATACTTAGTTCCTTGAGGGATCATTTAGGACCTACATCAGAAAAAAATGTGCCTGCAAGTCATGGGTGTATGGATGTAGCATGATACTATACTAGGACTGGGACTACTGGAACCCAGCTTTGTGTAGCAGCTAGTTGGTTGTCTAGATGCCAAACTCTTTGTCTGTGGGATTGTCTACCAGGCTGCTGTTGGAAAGGCACTTGTTTCAGAAAACAATATAAACAAGACAATACAATTTTAGAAAGATCACTTAGACAAGTGTGACTTCTGAAAAGTTACTAATATAAATTCTGTCGTAAAATATGTGTCACTTGCTGGTAGGGTCAAGTAGTGACTTATTAGGTGATCTTACCTGTGCTGGTTTGTTTTTATAATTATGTGAATGAGGCCACTGGAAATATGGCTTATTTCTGTTATGCATGGGAAATGGTGGAGTGAGCAGATTTGAATGTAGCTTTCTTGAGTGCTGGTATGTGGAGAAGGTCATGAAGTCCCCCATGGGTGTTGGCCAGTGTCACATCTGACACGATCATGTTCAAAGGCAAAGCAGAATGAAAGAGAGGAAGGGACTGAGGGGGTATCACTGGTGAGGAAGGCTTATCTACAACATGCTGACTACCCCAGCCAAGTGTAAAAAGGCCAATTAGCTCGCTTCTCCTGCCCTTCCTGTTGTTTCCAGCCCAGGCGTGAACCACTCACAACTTCTTAAGGCTTTGAGAAGCGAGTTGGTTTTTCTAAGGACTGGCAGGAAATCATTTAGTAAGCTGGGGGGAGGGAGAAGTTTCCTGTTCTTGTTACTCCCTTTATAATTCTTAAGCTAAAAAGGGAAGATAGCCCCAGTGTCCTTATGTGTGTTCCTCTGACAGTGAATCACAGAATCAGCCAGGTCTGAAAGGACCTCTGAGATCAGCAAATCCAACCCTTTATCCACTACCACCGTGGTTACTAGACCATGGCACCGAGATTTTTTAATTTGCCATATAAGATGGCAACTATGTTGTCACCTCCAAGAGGTCTAACTCAGCTGATCATATCCCCATGGATTTTGTCTTCATCTCAGTAGGACCCCTAAAAGCTCTACATGCATTTTAAGGAATGAAGAAGTTGACTGCTTTCAAGTTGCTTGCTAATATTTTATGTTAATATAATATAATATAACAAAAGTGCATTCAAGGCCACAACTGTGGAGTTAGCTCTGTGCAGATGGGCTGGATTGTGACCTTGTGACCCTTGTTGAAACCTCACATTTAGTGATGAATCAGTTTAAGTTCAAGAAAAGCTTATTTTGCAATACATATAAAAAGCTTTTCTGGGATTTATTATACTTTTGTCTTGTCTTGAATATTAATACTTTAGTACTTTGGTCTGTGAGTAAATGGGCTTTATCACTTTTATCCCTCAAGACACCAACACAAATACAAAGAAATTCCCTTTGTGTCTGAGTGCCAGTGACTGAACGGTTCATACTGAAGTTCAAGGCAGTGTAAAATCTACATCACCTCTTTCTGCTCCTTGCCTGGCAGCTGGGCAGCTGCTCTTTGCCTAATGGCACTGCTCTTCTCTTGGCATTGGAAGACAATAACAAAGTTCCTGCATCTGGATGCTCTTGGTCAGTGGGAGCAAATGCAGATAGTCCAGATTCTACTCTAAAGAAAAAACTGTCAGATGGCTAAAATACATAAGACAGTTACCTAATTTTTACTAACTCTTTCCATGTGTTTATCTCCTGATTTTTTTTCATGTCTTATTCTCAGTAACTTGAAGTACACTTAAGCATTCACAAAAAAAAATGTGTGTACTAGTTTATAGTTCATTAAAAATATGGTTTATTCATTTGAGTGTGTGAATGGTAAACACAAATATTGTCTAAAGCCTGTGGTAAATGTGGAGGTTTAATACTTTAATAGTCCTATCTAAGAGTTTCACAGAAAGAGGAGTGTATTTAAAAAAAAAACCAAAACACTAAAATTGAAAACTGCAACAGTTCTATTAACCTGTCTGAAGTTCTGTCAGCTTCAATAAGGAATAATACTTTATGGTTAGTATTCCACATTAAAAGTGGTACTGACAAAATCTGTGCTATTGATGAAAAACAAAACAAATCTGTCACAAGTAAATGAATAATTTATTTACTAAGTGACAAATTATTTACTAACATAGCATTTGTTTTCTGACAGAAATGTGTATCTATTTTTCTTGAGCAGATATCCTCAGCACAGCTGAGAAACCTCTCAGAAAGGGACTCTTCAGGAGGGTCCTAAGGAAGGATATGACAAGGTTCTGCAAGATGTGACATCTGGTAGATGGCCTGCTTCCAGTGACCCTGTCAGGTACCGTGTCAAGTTCAGTTTTATTGAGGTCTGTAGCAAATTTCAGGTGACTTGGTTAAAACTGTGAATGTTCAGCTTTGTCCCTACTGTCGCTTAATTTTCTGTGCTTCAGTGGGCAGCACAGAAAACTTAAATTCTATTTTAATTTTGCTAATTGTCACTTTATAGTGATGAAGGATTAAAAATTTGTTTCTTTCAAAATCTGAAAGAACAGGTTAAAGAGGTAGCATATATCCTTAAATTGTATCCTCTTCCTACTTTCCAGGTTAGGTGTCAACAGTCTCTTTATTTCTAACTGTAAATTTAGAGTGAGTGCATTTATTGTTATAATCTTCCATAACTGCCTGTTCTCTACATTTAGTCACAAGTTTTTTTAAATCAAAAAAATCATGAGATTCACCTAAAATATATCTCAGTGTAACATATTTATTGCATTTTTTTTTTAACGTTTTCCATGTCTCTTACTTGCAGCCACAAGAGCTAAAACACTTCACCTCTTATGTGAAATAGTTGAAACATAAAAGTTGCAATCTGTGGCTACAAAAGCTTTTCTCAAAAGTGCTAGAAATAGCAAAAACAAAGAAATAATGAGTCTAGTGGAGTTCAAAGTGATATTTTTTAGTAAGACTGGAACTATTAGACAATCCTTGCAGTGCTGTTAATCTGGCAGTAGGAATGTTCAGTTTGAAAAGAGGGTATAGGGCACAGGCATGTGTGGCAGAGGACAGGAATGCTACTGGATCATCAGTACATTAAAAACCAGTTCAAGTTTCACTGTTCTGATTGTCCACAGGGAAACTGCAGGAGAGACAAGTGAGAGAATCTCTTTTTAAAAACAATTATCTGCAAACTGACATTAAGAAAACAGTTGGTTACAAATGCTGGAGAATTTTGTTTGGTATTATGTTTTGCTTATGATTGTTTTGAAAGTGAGTTAAAGGAAAGAATTGGACTCTTGTTGTTTCTAGTATTTTTATCACTGACATTATGTTCTGCTTACCTTCAGCTGCTTCTCCCTCTAACTCCCCTAAGTAGGTCTATAGTCACCTTTCATCTCAATCTCAGAGGCTAAATAAAATCTAAAATTGAAATCTGCAAGTTGGGGGAAGCAGCTGAACGATCTGTGGTTTTCAACTCAGATTGCATCTTACCAAGCCTGGTTCTGTTACTTTCATTTCATATGCTGCCATGAATATTCTGTTCAGAAGTTACAGATTGTGTGTCCACTGTGATTTGTTCCAAGTCATTTGGGTAGATTTTCTTCTGCAGAAGCAGAAGGAAGGTTTATTTGCTTGTTGGTTTGGTTTTTTTTTCTGAGATGTTCTGCCTGAAATTTCAAAAAAAAAGCAAAATTTCTGTGTGTGTAATGAGGAGAAACTTCTGAGGGCAAGAGTTTGAGTGGATATTTCAAATAGCTGTGACGATTCCAGGAAAGTCATAATTATTAAATATCATGAGGATGTATCAATCTGCCAATAGTTTGACTGGGACACAAGTATGTGTGCATGCACATTGATTGAAATGTCTGACCTGAGCTTTCGTTTCCAGAAATAAGTTGTAGACTGTCTCCTATGACACTGTCAAAATATATCCACCACAAATATGTATAACCTGTGTTTTTTCACCACAATTTCCTTATTTTTTCCTGAACTAAATTCTTGTAAGTTGCTCTGTTCTTGATACAAACCCACTTGGTCTGTTTTCCCCCTTAGCCTCCAAGGATTTAGTCTGTGAGGGGGAAGTGTTTAAAAATAATTCCAGTTATGGTAGAACAGCCTGTATCCTTTCTATAGACTAACTGACATCAGACCTCTGAGTTCACAAAATGGTCAGCAAAAGATCAGTAAAAACATCTAAGGATTCTGAAGGACGAGCATAATTTTTTCCCTCTTCCTTTAAAGGGAAAAATGTAACTTTTCAAGCAGAAGTAGGTTTTCAAAGCATGGAAGCCTGAATGGCACACACCTCTTACCAAAGTTAGTACTATTACATATCCTGAAGAACTACTCAGCTTCTGAAAAGGTTCCCCTCCAAACTTACATGTAGGTCTTCTTCAATCCCAAATTAAAATATAGCTGAAATATTAAAGGTTCCTATGTATGAGTAGGCTCAAGAGGACAAGGAGAAATATCTCCCCTTTTTTCTTTTGTCTTTTTTTGCTGGCACAGTGAGAAAAAGGCATTCCTACATTGGCTGCTGGAATGAGGGGAGGATTTTATATTAGCCATGTATTTTGATCATGTTAAAGCCAGGGGAAGGGAGGAGATGCAATATAGAGATGCAGGTGGAACACTTTGGAGCAGTGAATATGTGCCTCCAGGGAAGAGCCAGTGGCAGGCTGTGGCTGTTGAATGGCTTTTCAGTGTGGGAGAGCATAAAGCAAGGGGCAAACCAGGAGATAAGAGACAAAAGCTGAAGGTGAGCATGCAGGCAGGAATCAGCTAAAATAGGGAGCTAAAGAAGAGTTCTCTGGTTTGCTTCCATCCTAGTACCAGCAGCATGCTGAGGCATCATTGTCACCCAGCTAGGAGACAGCAGGAGGCTGGGTGAAATGTGGTGCTGTTCTGCTGAGATACTTGGCACAATTTTCTGATTGAAGCCCAAGTGATTTTGAAGCCAGCTTGTGAATGTGCAGATGAGGAGAGGGCTTAGGCCCTGATCTGGTAGACACCAAACTTTCAGGGCAGAAATTCTGTAAGGGACTTGGAAGAGCATGGAGGAGGAGTATATGCTCAGTATTTCATGGCTGGGTCATGGTGTTTGGCAGTACCTGAGGCAGAGATGACAACAAATGTTTGCAAACACATCTATTTTAAAACGTTCCCTTATTACTGTGATCCATACCAAGAGCTGTAAATCCTACAGTACTGCAGGCTCTCCTTAATGCTTTCCCCAACATTTTTAAGAAACACAGAGAGGGGCTTTGGAGGCTTTTTAGGAACTCATTTGAAAGCACCACTGGATTGTTTATAATGGTGATATTTCTAATAATTGCAATTGGAAACCCATCTGTTATCCTTTCCCACTTAGTCCTATCTAACAATGCCAGAAATTCTTCTGAATTTATATCTTCTAGGAAAAATATTTTACACTTGCCAAATTTCTTGGGTTACTTTTGAAAGGCTAAATCCTGAAACAATTTCCTTTTAAACAGAAATTTTAATTTCTTTTTTTTCCTGGCTTATAAGATTAGAAAGGGAAAATAATATACACTTTTGCCCCAATCATTGGCTACATTCAAACAGCTAGGCAAAATCTTTCTAAACTTTGTGTATATTATTTCCTTTTGTTGCCTGCTAGTAGATTTTCCTAGCTGTAAAATCCCTTTCCTACTTAGTAGAGAAAGTGCCATATCTCTGTTTGCCTTTTTCTTACTGTGTTCACTTAGTTTACAGGGTGTAAGTTCCTTGGGAAGGCCCTGTGAAAGCTCAGGCTTCCCAGAAATGTCTTAAGAAGAACTTCACCCTGGGCCTGGGCTGCAGCATCATCTTCTGCTTCTCCTCCAGCACTCTCCCATTGCTCACGGTTTCACTGATGCCCCCTTCTGCCCTCCTTGCCTCATATCAGGGGAAAAAAATCGTAGTTTCAAGCACATTGAACCTGGGTTTGAGTACTCGTGGGTATGTCCTGGGGAAAGGTCTATCCTGATTGCTTTTGTGTTGCTGCATCCTTCATTTGCTATTTGCATTGTCTGAAAGTGGGATCCCTGTGAATGCATGAGAAATGCACTGAAGGAAGAGGTGTGAGTGATTAGTCTGTCAGGAATCCTTGTGTGCAAGTGTGTGACCAAAAAGCTCTAAAAAACCATGTTTGGCTACACTTAGTTTTGAGTTGTGTGCCCACTTGTACCTTTTTAGCTGAAGTATCACATCTGAAATAAGCTCCTTACAAAAAATAAGATATCTTTGAAAACTTAGGACCAATCTCTGTGGCTGCTCTCTCTTACATAGTCCTTCCTTCTCTGGCAGAGCCCTTTAAAGTGATACAAGGCTGCAGATACCCTTTTCACCCTGGTACCCTTTACTCTGGGAGCTTCTGTTTGCTTACCAGTGTCCGTGCCACTTCTCCTGCAGCAGTCAGCAAAAGGGAAAGTGTCCCAGCTCTAGGATACATTTCTCAGTTGTCACCACAGAGATCTGGTTACAGAGATGAAATAATGACCCAGACCCATGTTCTTTGCTGGTGCTACCCCTGAGGGTTCAGTTCCAGTTGAATGCATTTATGCAGTCTGCACTTTGCTAAGAAAGAGACTCAAACCAGAAGTTTCCACAAGTTCTTTTTTATTGATTTTGGGATGTGACCTTGGCACTGAACAATAACAAATCTGAAAATCTTAAACTTTTTCAGGAATGGCTCTTCTGCCAGGAGTCCTTTTGTGGGTGCTAATTGCACGTAGCACACCAGGGACCCTTCTGGTGGGGAGCAGCCATGCTGGGACATATCTGCATGCACCAAAGTCCTTCTCCTGCAAGGTCTGTCCTCCCCCTGTAGAATTCCAGAAAGCTCACTACCTGGAAAGGAGTTTTAAGCCACTATGCTGCCTTTGTTTTTAAAATATTAAGAGCAGTGGCACGATCCCTCTTCTAGGTCAAAGTCTTCTGTTTGTGTTGCAATGACAGTTTGACATAAGATGCCTTGATGACTAAGACCAAAAATAGTACAATATTTAAGTCCTTCTATTATGAACAATGTAGGAATTCAAAAGTATAACATCGAATTAATGTATTTCTGGAAAAAAAATCATTAAAATAATCCTCTTTGGGATGTGTTAGCACTGACATTCCAAATGAAATTTTAGATGTAACAAAACACATGTATGCTTTCTAAGGAAAAAAAAATCCGATCAAGTTTAAGTAAAGGCTTTCTCCTTTACTTAAAGTAAAGTGTTCTCCTGTTTTCTGGTATGGCTTCTGAATAACACTGCTGCTCACTGTAAACAGCAACCATGAACTGACAGAGGGAGTGCCTTCCCACCACCACCTTCTGCTCAAGGGATGTTGACATATAGGGGTGCAAAGAGGAAGGTGCAAACAGATGAGAATCCCAGCTGAATGAGTGGGTTTTTAATCTTCTTGCACCTGTTTCCAGGAGGGAGTGTGACAGTGATAGGGTGCAGAAAGGAATGTTACAACCTGGGCAGCAGGATGTGGGTGGAGGCACAAGTCCCAAGGGCTGAGAGAGATGGGGGAGGGAGGAGCAGGAGCTTGCAATCTATTTCAGACCTTGAATTTGGAAAAACTATGGCATTGAAGATAAACCCATTAATTTAAGAGCAGTTATGTATGGAGTTTACCATGGGAAGAGATATTTACCATAATATGAATGTAGCAACTTTTGAAATAATTTTATTTCCAAAAATGTTTACTTGATAATAATAGTGACTCTTCTGCATGGATTTTGTGTACTGCAGAACGTGATCTTATCTCCTGAGATAATTGCCTGAGCACAAAATGGGACTCTAAATGGTTTGAGGTAGTATGTTGAAAATAAAAACTTTCCCAAGTAGGATTTACTGTTAGAGGATAGTGCAGCCTCTGCAGAGAGATCTGCCACAGGGATGCTGATACTCTCTTAGAGACAGAGGAGTAGGCGTGGGAGGAGATGTTAGAAGCCTTCTCAACACTACTTTATTTATCTCTAGGAGTACATCCGTGATGTCCTCACTGTTAGTGAGACTGAATCCACCCTTTAGAAGAGGCTGCTTGAAGGCTGGGAGGACACCCTGGATTTCCAACTGTTTGCTCCTCGGTGTTCTTTTTCATTCCAGTGACAGAGTTGTAAAAACTGGCTAAAATACTGTGCTTTGCAATGTTTCTGGAAACTTGCAAACTTGCCCCTTTCCAGCCTGCAGCTGGATCCTGTACCAGGTACTTTACTGATAGTGATGGTGATTCTTAGTTCTGTCTAGTCCAGTTGCATTCATTGTCTTTAGAATAGATGCAGACCAGAGATTAATTTCAAATGGTGTTTCAAATCCTATGTTATTGCTGTAAATCCTTGGGTTTTTTCCTCTTCACGTTCTTTTGGGTGGATTCTGGCAAGTTTGACAGGAGCATGGGACGTTTTTGATAAATGGCATCAGGTCCGTTAGTTCAGAAATCCCACACAGAAGCTTGTTTTTAGAAAGAGAGAAAATAAGATTAAATAGGACAGGGAATGCTGTTATGAAGGAATGAAAATATTTTCATTACCAGAGTATTTGTATGTCAACAGCTGATAGGGAATGATGTGAGACATTCCCAGAAGGACTCCCAGAGATTTTTCCTTGTGCAGTAGACCAATTAGCAGAGCCCAGATTAAATGAGCAATGTCACATTGCTGCTTGTATTCAAAAAGTGTGATATTCAGTCTCTTTATCTGGTAAATATTTGTTCTTTTTTTATCCTTGTGACTTGCATTATACTACTTTCAACAGCTCTATGTTCCCAAGTAATACAGGGGGAAATGCTAGCCTGTCCAACACAACTTTAAGATATATAGATAGATTTCTCTTGTGTAGTGTATGCTTTAAAATATTTACTAAGGAGAAGCTCTGTACATTTGCAGAATGTACAGAGGTTAAATTCTGCTAACCCACAACTTGTAATTCTTTTAAGATGACTTCATGAATTAATAAAGAAGGAAATGAGCAAATTCAGTCTCAGACACTGCCATACAGTTCCCCTGAAGCAGCCCTTGAACCAGCCCAAAAGAAATTATTTGACTTAGTGTTTTCCCAGTCTTACTGTGGTTTTGAGAAATTTTAAGATTTTCCTAGGGAAACAACTGAATAATTAGGCTAAAGGTAGATAAAAAGTTAGCACTTTGGTTTGGCACCTAGGTTTGGCACTATTTTTATTGTTTTGTTTTTGTTGTTTGAGTGGTTGGTTTTTTTGTCAATTACCATTTCTAAACAAAAAGCAAGAGACCTCTGTTTGTCAGGTCAGAGGAGCACTTCAGAGATGTACAGTTAATTCCACTAGCAATATCTATTAATAACATTGCAATAAGCTCCAGAACAGGCTCAGGATCCTACTGCCCAAGTCATTATATGTACCTACTGCAATCCTTTCCCTTATAAAGCTTGTAGTAATGCCTGAGCTGGGAGTTTCAAAAGGGCCTAAGTAATTTTGTATTTTCTATCTTCACAGTCTCCAGGGGACATTAGATATCAAAAAGCTGCTTTGGGATTAAATGCAATTTCTTCTCTTCATGCTTTTTTAGATTTTCTTCTGAGATTCTTAGATCACTTCTTTTTAGCTACTCCCAAGTTTAGAGGATTCAAGATGACACCATTTCTGGAAACTGAATACTGTTTTGCTATACCACCAGCTATGATGTCAGGGGATGATGGGAACCTGCCTTCTGTGGCAAAAAAGTCAAAATGCCCATACTAAAAGGGAAGGTTGAATTGTGTCACAAAACACCAATTTCCTCCATTGCTCCTCTGTACATACCTGGAGTTTTACAGCATTTGTTGCTTCTTAGCACATACTTGGTAATGCACATCTCTTTTTATTTTGCAGTTATTCTCTAGTAGTAGCTTGTGTATGCATGTGAATGTGCTCAGGAGAGAGCATTTTTCTTCTGCTGGTCTTCAAATGTTTTTATCTGTTATTTATGGAGTGCACCTCTCTAGAGCAAATCCAAAATAATACAAATAGATGTGTTGTTCCTATCCCCCTCAAAAATTCCCTGAGCATGAGGGTACTTTGCTGCAAATGAATGCAGCCCCCTGGATACTGCTTCCCATAGGGAAAAAGGAGCAGGCCTATTGCAGACATCAAATTTATGGGCTGCTGCTTTCCATAGAGAGGGATGTGAGTGAAAATAAAGTAGTTAAATGCGTGTCTAATGTTGATCACCAAACAGTCGAGTTTGAAATGGGTTTTCCCACCCCTAAGTATTGCTGGGGTCACTTGGAAGAGGAGAGACTGTAGGGATTACACTATGGGTGGGGATCCACAAACAAGAATGCAATGAATAACTTGACAAAATTGTGCACTGCTCTACCCGCTGCAGAGAAGCCTTCACCTCTTGCTGGAGTTTTTTTGGCATCTAGAGGAGCTTATCTTCAAGTAACTTGTAGACTGTAAGGTGAATTGCAAAAGAGGAATGCAGACAGCTTCTCCTATCAGCACATTGTTTTGGTTAAGACTCTCCTGCAGTTTTGTAAAAATGCAGCTGGGGGAAGGGAAATAGGACAAAGTCAGTATGTCCTCTGGGTTTTCTTAGCTGATCAAACAATCTCATTAGGAAAATGACACTTCTAGGGTTAGAAAAGAATTGTCATGCTATTCCAGTGTTCATATGATTTCAAACACTGTACCTGGCTGTCTAAAGAACAACCAGACTAAAACAAGCTCTTGCAGCTCTGGCTGGAAACACAGCAGTGAGGGCACAAAAGCATGCATTGTCAGCAGAGGTACAACAGGATTATTTTGAGAAATGAATATTTTTAGGTCTGACTTGTGGGTGACTGTGGATCTTGCAGCACTCTGGAGGTTGGCGAGAGCAAAATCCTCAGAAAATCACCTTTTCTATTATTTTTTTCTTCTTTGTTTCAGGGTTATCTGATAACTTCTGTTTGTTCATGACTTACACAAGATACATATAGTTACAATTCCCTGCAGAGCTGGCCATCCTGTATGTCCCTCTCCTGACTAGATCAGTTTGATTCTTACAGGTTCCCTGATTCCAAGAGCCTCTTGGAAAATTCAGAAATGATTTTTTAATTTTCTTTTCCCCAATCATGGATTTAAATGTGCTCTTGCATTTTCTAGCTCACTTCTGCAGATAATTAATGAAGAAAGAAAAAGAAAAAAAAAAGAACCTACTTGATGTGCTGTCTTTAAGTGAACTTTTTCACAGCTCTAGCACTGAGAATCACCACTAGCTTTGTGAACTTTATCCTTTGCATTGGAGGCACTGTGTCTCTCTTCCCATCATGATGGTGGTCTTTTCTGCCCAGAACACCTCTGGAGTAGTCACTTATATCTTTTTTTACCAGGCCTGCTACCATATTATCTAGTTCTCTTCTTCCTTTGCTCCTGTCATTTCTGTCTCTTCTGTTTTACTTCTTAACCAGCTTCTGCTCCACAGAAGGTTCAGAGGTTGCTTACTATTTCTTCAACTTTTTTCACATACTTAGTGACCTTTACAGTCAGTGGTTTTGCAGTTTATCCTTTGAGAAGTAGAATCCTATTGGTCTTCTCAGGTAACTGAAGCATGCAAAGTAAAGCCTCTAATTTCAAAATTAGTTCATGATGTGTTACAATATGGGGTATCATTTTGGTGATAAATCTCATCTGTGCTTCTTGGGGTTCCACAAAGTCATCTGCAGAGCTCACAGCATTCTGTGCCCTTAATGTGATTTCTCAAAGAAGGGAGACAGTTTGGAGAGGTATGTGCAGTTTCTATTTCTTGAGAAAATGAAAATGTTAATAAGCAAAATAACAAACATCAACATGGCTGGGGAGGAGGGGCTGCAGATATCTAATCTATCTGCTAATTCTGTGATGGAGAAATAATGAACGCTTGTAACTTCTTGGATAAGGACTGCTGTGATAACAGGTTCCCTGTCCTGCTCTTTATTCTCTTCTCTAGGATGTTCCTAGCAAAACAGGATCACAATAAAATGAGGGATTACCTCCTGTGGTCCAGTGCCTTTAATGAAACTATGTGAATGAGTAAGGGACAGTGTGTGGGTATGAGTTGCCCTGGAACTCCTTGTTCTCTTCAGGCCTTCGGGAGGAGGGGGCGGGCAACATCTGCAAGGATACTGGGGAGAAGGTTACTGCAGGCAAACTTTGTTATTTGATCACTGGTGAAAAGACAGGGAGGGAAATGCTCAGCTCCACTGACTGGCAGTTGCTAAGCTGTATTTGGACAGGTACACAGACGATTGTATCTGAGTAATACCAAGGAGCATTGCAGTTGTTAACAAGACAAGATTTGCAAATTCCTTGTCAGCAAATGCCTTTAGGAAGTGTACAACAGGAAATAAAGAAAGAAGTCCCTGTCTTGCACAGCCATTTCTGTTGCCTGAAGACCTTTCTTTTACCCTGTGCAGCCGAGAGACATTTCCTGAGTCCAAATGCTGCTTTGGGCCCAGTGCACTTGTGTCATTCTGTAATATCAGGAGTATAGACCTCACTGTGGCATGTTGTAGGAGCATATTTATTGTACAGGGTGTATTTGGAGCTGTGAAATGAACAGAATTGCAAAGGTTAAAATCCAAGTACATAAATATAAATAAAATTTAGATAAATATTGTATCTTTCATAAATGTATTATTTCAGTCTTAAATCTAAATAAGACAAAAGTGAAATTATAGCACTGAAGCTATTTTCTAGTAGGTGGTTTTAATGTCCTTCTATACATACAGATAGATAACTTTCTCTTATCCCAACATGTATTTTTCCCCAGAAATTACATTTTGTGCTAGATGAACCTCTCGTTTATTGTAAGCAATGTAAATCTATACAGTTTGCCAAAGGGCATTTAAAAAGAAAATATTGAATAGAAGGAACTTTTTGCTGAACCAAAGTTTGATTACTCATTTGCACTCTTTAATTACTCAAACTTCATTTATACATGTGTTAGAGTAACTCCTGTGAAGTCTCATGTGGTCAAACATACCCCTGTGGGAATCCATCATGCTGGATTTGGTTCTTTTTGGTTCCTTGGATTTCTTTTCCTTATTTTTCAGGATAGATCTTAAGTTGGTTTTTTTAATGGGCGAGAACTAACCAAGAAATCTCACTGTATGCCTCTACATTCAAAGGGAATCAGCAAGGTTCTAATTCCCTTTTACTGGAGCTGTCAGCTGAACAGGAAGACACTAGTGCTGCAGTCTTCAAAATAAGTGTCTATTCAACATGTTTTAAACTGTTAGGGAGATGTAATCTACCAGTAAGAAGTCTTCCAGTTGAACTTCAGTTCTATACCATGAACTAATCTTAGAGTGTCTCTATCCAGGGCTACATCAGCTTCCTTGATATTAAAGTAGAGCAAATAGTTGTGGGGAGTTAACTAGCAAAAGAAAAGCTCTGGTACTAGCAATCCCTGGGTTCAAACTTTTTCTAGTTTATGTCCCTGGTTTATGTCTAGTTTATGTCCCTTCTTTCACTTGAAGGGTCCAGTTGAGTGAAACTGTGAATTGGCCAGGCTTTCCCATGATTTTTATGCTGGCTATATGGTAAATGAGGTAAATGAGTATTCAGTGTAGGGAAGAGAGAAAGCATGCTGTCTTCATTTTGCTTCCTGGTAACCAACTCATAACCCCCTGACTAGTGCACCTCAGAGGAGCACCCTCCAGCCTCCAAATTCTGGCAGAGCTGCTTTTCAGATCAAGTGATTAATTTACTCTTGTGAAAGTCCTGAGGCAGCCTAGAGAGCTAATAGCTACAGAGAATACATCAATGAAATGTTATAATGCACATAAAATGATAAGCAAAATAGTGATGGTGTAAGAAAGATAAATAAGGTCAGCACAATAGTGCCAGTTTCTTCTAATTTGACAACTTTAAGAAGGAGAAATGGCCTAAAATCCTGAAGATCTAGCAGTGGGGCTACTATCAAATAAATGCACCATCCCTCCTGCAAATATCTTTTCTTCCTCATCCTGTGAATAACCTGAGTTAGAACAGCTGGGTAGGGAACAGCTCTGTCTTACAGATGCTGCAATTCAGATTATATTTTATTAAGCTGAAATGAGATACATAGCAAACTCTCCTAGGGAGTTCAGAAGTTTCCACCCTTCTAGTAATTACATACTATACAGGAAATGGAGGTTAAAAAAAATTACAAAAAGTCATTCAGGGTATCTCTAATAGAGTTATTGCCTTGAAATAAGTTCTCATCTTAGAAATCCTCCAAAATGGAATAACTGAGGAAGCCTTTTGGTGGTTCTTGGCATTTGTCAATAAGTAACAGAGGAGGAAGGTAGCTAGTTCTGAGCTCTAGCACTGCCTCTGTGAGTCTCCCAGCCCTGTGCAGGGCACTGCCTTGCATAACTATTTAAAACTAAAAAGTCTCTCAGCTTCTGCCTGCTCTAATCCCTCCACAGCTGGTTTGCTTTCTTCTCTTGTCACAACTGCTTTCCCCCACAGACATCTTTTTCAAAAAGTGCAGTATTCCCTATTCCTATAAAGTAGAATTAAAGTATTTTATATTGTTAATCCAACATACAAACAGTCGAGAGCATTATCAATGTCCTGCTTTCATCTCACTGGAGTGATGTAAAATAAAAGCTCAGCACTCTCCTGAAACCAGAGATTTGGGTGGCTCTTGAACACACCAAATCTTTCTCGCTTTGGGAGCACAGCTGTGCTAGATGCTTTAGTCCAACCACCTGCACTCAAACTACATCTTAAAGGGAGAGAAACCTTTTTCCTCCTCCTTCCTCTCCCTCAAAACAGCTATTAAAAAAAAAAAAAGAAAAAAACCAAAACAAACAAACAAACAAACCCTCAGCAGTTGACTCTTGAGAATGAGGTTATTTTGGCAGTTGTGGATCATGACAGTCATTCTAAAAGGGATGCTTTATACTCAGTTTATGTTTTCTGAGGTAATTCTCAAAAAAACTTAGTGTTTCATCCGGACTAGTGCCAGAATGATCAGTTTCCTCTCTTGAGTGGAGAGAAAGAGAGGATTATCTGGGAACCTGAATGCTTAGGTTTTTCTTTTCTTCAGTGTCTGAGTCATTGACCAGGTGTATGGTTGAGAACCAGGAGGTCTTGTACCATGTCCTTATTTCTTCTATCTGCCTATAATTGAATTCAAAATTACTATTAGCCTCACCTACTTAAACAATGTACTGTCTAACCTCTCAAAAGGAAGGAATTAATTATTTGCAATTTACAGATGAGATACTTTAAACATAGATTTCACTTAGCCTGCACAAATTCATAAAGCTATGACTCCCAGGTTCTGATACACAGCTTTTGTCTACTGCATTATACTGAAATTTTTTCATGATTCTGTAGGAAATTAAACTTTGTCTCAGGATTGCCTGGACTTCCTTTTGTTTGTCAGGTGCTTCTTGGTCTGTCAATGAAAAATGGTGGTGTAGGTGGCAATGTGTTTATTTGGTCTATTTTACAGAATATAAACAAGTTTGAAGATACTTCCATAAAATACCTGTATTTGAGTTTAAATCACCCAAATGCAAAAATCCTAGGGAGAAAAAAGCTGTAAATTTTGACATTAACCTAATTGTATCTCCTTTGAAGCTCTGTTAGAATAGCAGATTAGTTACACTGCGATTCACCACTCTATGGAGAATATTTTATGTAGTTCTGTCTTAGTAGACCAGCTCTAACTGGTTCATGATGGTCACTCTTCTGAGAACTGAACAGTGCATGATAAATAAATTAAGCAACATAGGGTACTGGTGGGATTATGTTATTAAAAGAAGTACAGGTAATTCTTGCAAGATTGGTGACTATCCGGGTGTTCATGAAAGCTTAATTCATACAGGGTTTAAGGTGTAGACAATAATATTAATATGCATTAAGAATTATGAAAATAGTTATCAGCACTGCTTCTCTCTTCCTGAAAATGTATGTACAGCTAAAAGCTTGGAAATACAGGGGATAACCATCTCTGATACACGTAACTAAGCTAGATGAATGGGCAAGACAGTAAAACAGGCTCAGTGCAAAACCATGCACACGGAAAGTGAAAATTATTTAAAGGCACTGGATTGACTTAGTTTACATTGTTGAATCTGAAGAGACTGAAAGTGTAAAATAAAGTTATATGAAAGCTGATATTAAAACACTCAGATTTTAAATTTTATACTTCAATGAAGTAATGATTGTGCATTTCTATATTAAAGTGTGAAGCAAACTGCATAAGAAATAAAAATCCTACATGTAGTATGCACTATGTTTCTACTGTTAATAAATTAGATTTTAATTTTTGTACGTAGTTTCTCAGAATTCATTCTTGCTGCTATTTTAGGTGTAAGTATTCAACATATTAAAGGAGCATTAACTTCCTACCATAGCCTCAGTGAAGACTGTCAGTAAGTATCAACTGGCTCATTTAAGTACTTACTTGGAGTTTTTGTGCTCCTTTGACATGCAGCCAAAAACCAAATTCCAAAGGACTTCACCCTGGCCCTTCTGTCCTCTTTGAGTGCTAGAAACAGCTCAAAATATTCAGTTGAGATCAGCCCTCAGGACAGTACCCGGATAGAGCATACAGTCACATATTTGACAAATTCAGCAATAGAGTCAGATCTTCTGCATCTCTATATAATGAATCACATCTGAGAGAGAGAAACAAAGTTGTGGAGGAATGGATTAAGATCATTTGTTGCACTGATAACTTTGGTGTACTTAAAAGCTTGTAACAAAAGTAGAAACACAAAACATTGTGGGCTGGGACCTTCTGATTCTTGTATAGACCAGATGTTTGCTGGCCCTGTCTATTTAGACTGAATGTATCACTCTGGCATGTGTGGAGGAGAGGAAATGGTTGACATCAGTGAAAATGCTGCCTGTAGTGGTCTGCTCCCTATCTTTTCCATCTGAGGATGCTTACCCTTTCAGAAAAGCTGATGTGAGCTTATGGTTTGTTCTGAGAGAGAGATCTGGAAAAGGCCCAAGCTGTGTGAGGAGGAGTCCTTTTCTTCTGCCGAACCCAGCGGAAGATTACAGGCTGGGTAGACCATGACCCTTAGATCATGGCCCTTGGATATTCCCTTGTCCCTCACATTCATACAGGATGCTTTTGCTGACAAATGATTTACAAGATGGGTGATACTGCAAGCAAAGGGTGAGCAGTGACTAAATTCAGTGCCTTGCAGGCAGTCCACAACCCTACACAGCCCTTCATGAAGGGACAGGATGAATGGTTGCTCTCTTGGTCAAGCCATGCGGAGTTGTGACTGGAGCTGGTTGTAATACCATGTGCCAGACTTAGGTGGATGTCACCAGTTCTTGGAGTGTCTCCACCCCTCAAAATTTCAGCATGTTCCTGGGGAAGGACTGGTACACTCTACGTTCTTTCTATAGATGTAGGTGCAGCTCTATATCCACCCCAAGAGACCACTTTCACCCTTAGACATTCTTTCCATTGTGAAGAACTTCACAAGCAGAGGAGAAGGGATTTTTCAGACATTCAGGCAGCACAGAGAAGTTCACTGGAGTTAAATGCAGAAAGATTGTGAGCTGTGCTTGAAGATAAGGCATGGGTTAGTGCATGATTCCTGGGGAAGGGCAAATGTTCAGATGGACAAGATCAGAAAGAACAGTGAGGACATGGTTTAGACTGGGTGTGCAAGAAAAATTATGCTACAGCCTGTAACAGAAATACTAAGATCAAAGAAAGGAATAAGGAAGGAGAAAACTGATTTTAGAAGCTGCTAAAGTCTTAACTGTCCTGGTCTAAAATTAGGAGCACCCAAACAAAAAGACTGACAAGGGGTTGAGGAAGACATATCTTGGCACAAGGAGATAAGACATACTTTGTTCATCTTCTCCATGCTGCTCTGTTTTATTTGCTTCATGTTGTGTCCTGCTCAATGGTGTATTTTTCCTGCCTGAAAAGTCTTGGTCCATTTTGTGTTTTCCTCTGTGAAAGATGCTCCACATCTTTGATCATTATTTCTGCCTTGAATTGTGCCTGCTCTCCTTTGTCCTCTCTGAAATGAGGCCAAGAAATACATGCTATATTCCATAAGTGAACCATGGGGAAGAGAAGAATAATTTATAATATTCTGCCTGATATTTTGGCTGTTGCTGGTCTCTGGGCTGGTTTTTTTTTTTTTTAGAATTACATATTTCAAAATATCTCAATTGCACAGTAATAGCCAGAATCCATCACTGCATGTATAAAACTAGGGCTATTCTTACTCTGTACATCACTTCACAGTTATGTAAATTTGAATTTAATATGCCATTTTATGGCAGATTGTAGTATTGTCATGTAATTCTCTGTGACTGGCTCTAGTTTTTGCTGTATTGAAAACTGTATATCCTCATGATGCTTCATCTCACTTTTCACCTTCGAGGTCACTTAGAAATACATTAGACACCATAAGCTGTAGTGCAGATTATTGTGGAACTCCATAGATTCCTGTGGAAAAGGACTCCTGCTCCATTTTTTAATACATTATTTTATGAATGTGATAATCAGCTGTGTTTTTATCCCTTTCTAACTTATGGCCCAGAGGGAGAAAAACTTGTCATGATGTTTTTGAGGATGAAAGTAGGGTATATAAGTAAGATTACTTAAATTTGTGTTTACTGACTTCTGGAAACAGATTTCAGAGATAATAACCCCTTCGCAGAGGGAAAATCTGTATCTATCCATCTCACTGCCCATGTGTCTCATGGTTCCATTTGTTAGTATTATTTATAATGGTATCTGTGCCAGATTTAAATGCCTGCAATTTGTTATATCATCCTTGGCTCTCCAGAATCCTTTAAACTGGATATCAGCTCTGCTGATTTCCAGTCCTTGTGAGGTAAGTTAAGCACTGCAGTTTCACATCTGCTTTGGTTACAGCTCATACGTGTCTCATACTTTCTCCTGTTCTTCTGTTTTATTGATTGATTCTAAGATTTCTACTAGCAATTAGATCCATCATTCCTCCTGTACCCTGTTAAGTAAGGTTGTGGCACAGTAACATCCTTCACACTGGAAATGCTGCTGTGAGAATTCATTTAGTCTTCTCTGTAATTGACCTCTTTGAGTGAGCCTCTGGCACTTTCACCTGATTTTGGTGTTCTGCAGGCTCTCTGCTCTCCAGGTGTTTGAAGGAGGAGTGATTTTAATTGTTATGCCTGTAATATGTTGTTCTTCAAAGTCCTTCTCCATTAGTATAATTTTACCTTTGGCTTGCCTGAGTTATTTTTATTCTCTTCATTTGTCCCCAACTTTATCTTGTCATAGACAGTCTGTATGTCTAATATTTTAGCAGATCCTAAGCCATTCCTATCTCCTTGGTCTTCCTCAATAGGCATTTTCTGTCCCATTGACATGATGTATTTAAGCATTCCTGCAGTCCTCAAAACATGTACCAGAATTTCTCTTTTACCTTCTGATTTTAATTTTCTTTTAACAAGATTCATACTCTGTAATTAAAATACTTCTCTAATGGATGTTCTGCTCCTACAAACAGCAATGTGCTATGGTGCTGATGCTCCTCTTAGGAACATTTTGAACCTGGTGCTCTTCATGACTCAGGAATAAGTAAAGAATTGGTTTTATTCTGGTGTATTTTATGACCAACTACTCCATAAAACTCTTTTGGACAGAAATTTCCTTTCATTTTAATGCTAGTTACAGGAGAACTTGGAAATGTAACTAGCAATATAAGGTGGTGTTCAACAAGTGTCCTGAGGAACTGAGTGAGAAAATCATCTTGGTTAGATCTTGTTGGGGTTTTTTATATTATTTTATTATATTATTTATTATTATATTATATTGTTATTATTATATATTATTATATTGTATTATTATTTTTATTTTATTATATTGTTTATTATTATATTGTTTATTATTATATTGTTTATTGTTTATTATTATAATATTTATTTTATTATATTTTTTTATTTTATTCAAGTAATAACTTGAAATAACTTCCTCAAAATCCCAACCAAAACATGTGAAACAAAATTAGTGGCTTTCATTTCAATCAATTGTCCTTGAAGATAAAATTGAAAGTGATCTAGAGATGAAAAGAGAATATGGTTGATTAGCTCTTCTTTAATCTGCCACCTCTTGAATATAGCACTAGATAGATGTGCTTGAGTGAGGGCAGTGTCTTCTCTGTAAAGTGCCTCTTTCCTTGTGTGGAAGAAGACAAGTTTCTCAGGAATGATGGAATTCAATAACAGACATCACCATGACACAAAGTCTGTTGTGATGCAAGAGCTGCTTCTTACTATCAGATGAATTCATCAACTGATGGATGTGACAATAGATTTAAAATGTATCAACTAGCCTATAAATTACAGTTACACCAGAAGCAGCATTGTTCTGCTTCTTTAGGAAGAGTAGAACCTTCCTCCTCCCTGATAGTTCCACTTTACAGAATTTTAAAGAAAGTCTATGAAAACATTAGGTAAAACCACTCTGGAAATAGGGATTCCTCTACCAAAATTATTTCCATTTTTTTTCAACATCTCCACAAGCCACTGGGAGAATTGAAACTCATACATGGACCTAGCAGCAGCAGCAGCACTGCATATCTTGAGTGGGTGCACAGTGGAGTTTCTTTTCTAACAAACTCATCCAAAGAAACAATGTTTCAAAGGGTTTGGGGTAAGAATCCCTTTTCAGGTAATTATTGCAAAGTGGTTAAACAAAAAAAAAAAAAAACAAACCCAAAACCTTTCCTCCCAAGTACCATACCATCCCCCTCCAGAAAGCATTAGTCTGACATCTGCTACTGCTGCAGCTCTGCCTGTTATTATTTGTCTTAGAGCCTCTGCCCATTCTTTTGCTTCTACAGCTGCTGCTGGTGTTTCCTCTTGGTGTTTCCTGCCTGCCTGGCCTAAATTCCATCTGACACCCTCTTGCCCCTCTGGCTTTCTGCCCAGCTGGTTAAGAGCTGGCATTCAGTTGACTGCAGCACTCATTTCTGCAATAGGAACATAAAATAATATTTGGGTTTAATTTTCTTTTGAAAAGCTCTTCAAGATCCTTTTGTGAAGGTAACATATTATTTCTTCACCCTGACCCTTGAGTTTGATCTTTGATCTGCAGAGAATCTTGTACCCGTGTGAGAATTGCCAATTACTGTAAGGACTGCAAAGAAACTTGGGGTGAATTTCCTGTTTTGAAACCCATGATGAGTTGGCTTGGTGGAGGAAAGTGGTGGAATAGACAGCTCTGTCCTTTCTCTTCAAGAGCTTCACAGTCATGATGACCTCACAATCTTGGTCTGGCAGCATCCCTGATATCTTAGCTTTTCATAGCCACTTGCCCATACAGTGAGGGACAAAAACTGAAGAAGGAATATTGGCTATGCCATCTTATTCTTTCACTTTGGTGTCTCTGAAAAACTCCAGAGAGGAAGAAGTCCATGTTGACTCATTCCTTCACAGCACTCTGGGACATGTTTGTTTCTGTTTTCAGGAAAAGATGAAACTTCTTTGGACTAAAGGTTGTCTGGGCTCTTCATTATTACTATCAATGAAGATAATTATGAACTGGATGTGCAGGAGAAGAGGAAAGTAACTGAAAGTGTAATGTCTTCTCCTTTGTCACCTTAAATCTGTCAGATGTAAAGCATTTAAAAATAAAATACCTAGTTTAACTGTAATATCAATGATATGGCCAAAATCTTTTGCTTTTAAGAAATTAGAGATGCAAAATTGACGTCTGGAAGGTGAGATATCCAACAGAGCTCAGAGCTTATGGCAATAAGCAATATTCTCATATACCTGATTGATATTAGGGTTTTTTTCGAGGTTTATTAGACCATCTAGGAAATATTTCTGTCTTCTGTACTAGGACTGTCTCTCACCAACATGGTGATTGTAGGGAACCTCCTTACCTGTTTATCTGGGAAAGACAACTTTTTCTTTTTTTTTTTCCTGAAACTACCACCTTATTTTATTAGTGGAGAAAATAGACTTCTGATGTAATAATATCTTTTCAGTTTTGAAGTAGCACCTACCCCATGTTGGGATTTTTAATTTGGAACCAAAATATATCCTAGAGGAAGAACTTTACTTAGCTACACTGCAAGTAACCCAATGTTGGTTTGTTACACAGGAAGTAAACTTCTAAAGTTAACATTCTAAAGCTGCTGGAGTGAGGCACTGCATCTACAATGTGATGCTTGCCACTTATCTGTCATCTAGGTGCTGAGTATCTCTGCACTGGATGGCTGTAAGATGTTATCCTGGGAGATAATGCCATGCAGTCTAGTCATCATTTCTGTATAGATGAAAGAATTCCCTGAACAGTGTATCAAGACCACCAGTATAGCACAGAGAATACCAGGGCAAGATTAAGTCTGAACTGAATACTGAGTGATATTTTAGCTGATGCATGGAGTAAAAGAATTGTGCTCCACAAAATTGTGGCCAAGGACATATTTCCAACATAAAAACTGAAGACACAGAAATGTTAGGGAAATACCAGTAAATTAAAAGGGAAAGCAGCTGTAACATGCTTCATTTCTCCTGAAGTTTAGTTATCTGTGGTGAAGGAGCCAAACACAAGAAGAGCCACAGATCTGAAATGTGCAAATCCTGCATTCTGTAAAGAAACTGTTTTCAGGTGGAGAGATCAGTCTCTGCAGAGGCACAAGGATTGTTTCATGCAGCTGGCCTTGAATCATTATTTCTCAGTGTTTTTTTGTTATCCCACCCACACCACAGTTAAGCGGTGCTTAAAGCATTCTTAGGATTAAGAAACTAATGAACACAGAAAAATAATTTTGCATTTGCAGGGCAAAATATTGTAGCCTGTAAAGCATGTGATCTTCGTGTAATTTCCTGTTCATACAGAGTGTTAAAGAAGAACAAGAATAAACTTTTGCCAAAAAAGCTATCTATTGAGAGCACCAAGGCTGCTGACCACTTTCATGGCACACAGCATGCAGTCTTTATCTATTGTGGATTTCCATTGAAATATAAGAAAAATACTACCCAGAAAATCTCCTAGTTTTTAGGAATGTTGAGTTAAAACATGAAAACTTAATATATTGGTATTAGTGCATTGCAGTCCTGTGGAGATACTTCTGGTGAACTTCCACCAAAGAATTTCTTGGTGACTCTCTTGCCTCCTCCATTTAGTGTGTCATGGGCTTTAGAGGGAGGAAATTATATTGCCTGTCCCAGAAAGTCAGAATGAGTATAAGAGGGGTTAATTTTAACTTCTTGGTTCATTCTTGGATGGTATCTTGGGAGTGTGCTTGACAATCTTAACTTGACACCTGTATATATATTTATTTTTATTGGAACATAGAAGTACATGGGATTTTAAGTGATTCCGTTTGGTTTGTAAAATGATATTTTGTTTACACTGGTTCTTCTGGTTTGTTTTCAAAATGTTGTTACAGTGAGTTCTTAAATATTTTAATTAGCAGCACATTAAAAAAATACTATTTTCAGGGAATTAAGTCATTTAGAACCAGTTAATGCTCTTCTATATCACTTTAGCCTGAATCTAGGCTGCTAATCCTGTTGAATAACAAAAACACTCAATTTCCTTCCCTGAGTTGTACACACAGAAAGACGCTTGCTGGTGAAGTGCACCTTGAATGTCAGTCAAGGGAAGAAAATCTAATTTTTGATAAAAGTCTAAAGTGTAAATTAACTCTGCCACAGTGTCAATCATGTAGGCTGGTGGAATATCTGAAATTCCTCATGTATTTACTTCATCTTTATATGATATTTATGGTGATGGTCCCATGAAACTCTCTCAAAATTGCCTGTTATAATACTCCCTGAAAAATGCTTTTTTTTTTTCATACTTAAACATTTTGATTTCTTGATATTATTACATGGTTTGTAACATGTATTTAAAAAAAAATCTGCAAAAGGTCTCTTGTCATTGCTTTTATTTAAGAGTAGTTATTTTTTTGAGACCACAGAAGTACCTCAATGTATAAAAATGCATCATTTACAGTAGCCTACAGATGTAGCCATTTAGATGTCTAAGGCATATAGCACGTACATATGTATATTGTACATATAGTTAAGCTTCTGTCTGGACACCACAGGTGCTGCCTTCTCTTGGGCAGGCATCCTCCTTCCATTTTCTCTTCTCCATGGTTTTACCTCATTGTTCTCCTAGACATTAGTGCAGGTTTTGATCCTCCATTGCATCTGTGCCAAGTCGTCCCCCTCTCTGTACAGCTGCCTGGTTTGCTTCTTTCCACACCTAAATGCTAATTCTCTTTTTGGGGTTAGTCTTTATGCTGATAGACTAATGATTTGTGTTATTTCATTAGATCTCTTTAGGATGATATTTAGACCTTGCTGATTGAAATCTCTCCTTCCCACCTTCTCTGCCCTTCTTAACAAAGTGAACCTGTGGTGTCAGCACAGCAGTTGAGCAGAAATACCTGAAGGAAGGAATGATTTTTTTGAACAAATGAGACATCTTCTGTTGCCCTGACTGCTCTCTGGCCTTTTCTCATCCACCTTACTTTTCAGAGCACCACAGTCCAACTGCCTGTGTAAACATCTGCTATTCAGACTTAATTTCTGTTTGGCTACAACAGCTTTCTGGAAGAGCTGCTTTTAATAGGGATTTTTCTTGACTGTGCTGATCACCACAGCAATTGGTACCCAACATCAGATACCTAAAGCTCATTGGTCCTTCACATTGTCCAGATCTGCAGTTTTGTTGCAGCACATCACATGTTTCAGCTCCGTGCTTCTTCTTCCTCTGCAGTCCCAGTGCAAGTGCAATTTTCCCACCCAGTGTCTCCTAGATAAAGCAGCACAGACTCAAAGCCCCAGCTTCAAATAGCTCCATTATTCCCTAATGCAATTCAACACTGCCCTTCTTGTTTGTAGGCCTCTCCCCAGGATTTCTTGGACTCCAGCCTTGCGAAATAGCCTCCCCTCTTTGCTCTTCTCTCTTCTTGCTGGCCTTCTTGCTGACCCTGTTGCTTCTGCCACCTGGAGCAGCCTTCCTGTGTCTTGTTGCCTTTCTGACTCACCACCTACTTTTCCAATGCCATATGAAAGCCTATAGTTTCAACCTTTTAACAATCTGGAGCAGCTTAAGGAAAACAACCTCTGGCTGTTACCCAAAGAGGGTTCAATAATTATTTCTCTAACCCTCCTAAAGTAAAAAGGTTGACCACCAAAAACAAATAGGAGAAGGACCCCACACACTTTAATTCCATTGGCTTGCTGCTTTTTTTTTTTTTTTTTCCTTCTGAAAGGTAACAAGAATAAAATAAGACTTTAACAAAGAACCTCTACTGCATGGCAAATAGCACACTGCAAAAAATACAAAGAGGGTCCATGCAAATAAAACAGATTTGTACATTAATTTTTGTTTTTCCTCTAGTGTTCCCATCAACATTGTGATTCTTAATAGTCACTTAATATGAGGTGCATGTTAGGGGATGGGGAAGACAGAACTATTCTCGTAGAAATAAAGTTAAATGCCCACTAAGAGTAGGATGTTGGATGGACTGAGTTGATGTGACTTTACAGTTCCATACTGCTCAAATAGAACACTATCAGTGCTGTAAGCCCATTGCCACACAGCAGTGAAGTTCTCTCCAGTTCATCCCTGCTTTGCATTTTAGTTCTTACAGGAAGTCTTTTCCCTGCTCTCTGGCAGTGGATGTAGCAGGACCAGAGACAAGCACAGGATTAGGCTTGCAAGCTTCAGCACAGTTAAAGGAAGCTCTACTAAAATCAATGTGGCAGTCAAAAAAGTGTCTGAAAACTTGTCTCTGTCCAAGTCCTTGCTAAAGATCTTGGAAACAGAAGGGGGGGGGGTAGGGGAGAGGGAGAGAAACATAGCCCAGAGATCACAAAGGCATTCCCAGTGCTTGTGTCCAGCTTCATTTTTCCTGACTGCTTAATGTGTTCCTTTTATTCTTAAGGGCCCATTATCCCTGTTACTTCATGTATTTTCCCCTCTGCTGCTTATTGCTTTGCTTGGGAATATTCTTCCTAACGGGCCTGCAGCATCATCTTTTTGTGTGCTTGTGGAAGGCAACACCCTGCTTTCAATTAGCAAAGCAAGCTGGCTGCAGAAGCCTCTTTCTAACTAGAAGCACTTCTGATGCTTATTGTTTGTGTTTGGTGCCTACTGTCCCTGCTCAGGCACAAGATACTGCTGTGCTTGGAGCTAGATATACAGATCTTGTCTTCATTAGGAAAAAAGATGGTTCAGATGCCTCACTAAAATGTTCCAAAAGACTTGAGCTTAACACAAATCAGTTGCTGTTTTTCTCAAGGGGTTTGTTGACTTTGAAGAGCTAAAAGAGATTAAAACATTTGCCGTCTTGGTAAGACTGTAGCAATGGTTAAAATCAGGAAATAATTGTCATGTGGCTCAGCCAGAAACTGCTGGCCAGGCTCTGTAGGCAAGTCATGTAAGCTCTTGTTTCTCTTACTGCAGCCAGTTCAGTTTTACTTTCCGTGCATGCAGAACCGCTTTGTGTGAGCACACGAAGGCAAACTCACCTCACCTGGGAAGTGTTGCACAAGACAGAGCAAATCTGTAAAATAGGACTGGTAACTTTGAGCAAGTTCCTTATTTCTCTAAGCCTAATTCTTTGCTGCTGTTCACCCTGTACGAGTGCACAATGGATAGGAAATTCTTTCATGAATGTTGACACAGCCACAACTTTCCCCTCAGGCCACTTGGCAGAGCTGATACAGACACACAGCCTTGCGAGCCAGGTGCCCCATTCTGCTCTTGTTCCCCCATGCACTTCCTCCTGGGAAAGGGCTCCTGTACCAAACCTGGCTGTGGTACTCCATAAATGTACCCCACAGTTCTGGGAGGAGACCTGAAAAAGGGTTGCTGAGCACTAGAACAGGGTCCCCAGGGGGGTGGTGGAGTCTCCATCCCTGAATGTGTTTAAAAATCGCCTGAATGTGGTGCCTGGGGACATGATTCAATGGTGGGTCATCAGAAACAGGGTAATAGGGTTAGGATGAGGCTGGACTCGATGAGCTTGAAGGTCTTTTCCAGACTGAGCAAATCTATGATTAAATAGGAACTTGAGCTCAGGCCTACATTGCAAAATTGTATTTAACTGCTGAAGGCTGTTGTTCAATAGCTTGTATTCTTTCATTACCAAATTGCTCATATAAGGCAGGAATGTCATCTCATTTTTAAATAGAAACTTCAGTAAGAGACAGTTTTATGGGAGGAGGAAAAGCTGTTACTGCAAAGGGAGAGAAGAACAGTGTCAGCAAGTAGGTCTGACTACTAAAATGAGGTATGTGCTTTGCCCCTAGTAATCAAGTTTTTCCTGCAGCAGGCTAGCCAGATTTATCTGGGTAGTTTATATTCTTTCAGTAACTGTCCTTCAAAGTATGATGCTCTTCCTGTTATCTTTTATTACTGCTAGAATTTCAACCATTGATGTGAACAGTTGTTCCTCTAGCATTATATAATTTATGTTTTTAGCCATAATATATGCCAATCTAACTTCCTGGTTAACCTTAAGGTAGATACAAACCCTTAAATCTCTTTAATGTTTCCTTCAGATACTTCAATGACTTATTCTCTGAAGCAGAATTCACTTACATACTGCCATTATATTTAAATACATCATTTGCATCCCTGTGGGTAAGTGCTAGTTTGGTTGCAATTATTGCATTACAAGCCTAAGGCTACAGTCAGGTTATTACTTAAATAATGTATTAAAGGAAGGATGCCATTTGGCTTGTTTTGTTAAGAGTCCTGGAGCTTTATTTGTATAAAACCACCAAAGGGTCATACAAATGACACCTCTATAAGCTCCAGTGAGAATGTTCCTCTCAGTCCATGCTAGAAACCCCAGCCTAAAAGTCATTAGCAAAGTAGAATTACAGAAGACTTCCCTGATAAACCTCTACTAAGATTCAGCAATAGCTGAAGCAGCTAAGAATCATCACTCATCACTGCTGCAAAATCTAAGGGGAGTTGGGAGGGGGGTTAAGAGGCTCTTGGAAACTTTTGAAATCATTGTTTTTATGCTTTAAGGGTTATATTTAACCTTCATTAAATGTTCAACTAAGTGAATATTTTGGTTTATTTAGTGGGGTTCAGATTGCAGTACAGACCACCACTTGTTTCTACTTTAATCTTTGCACTTGTGGAAAACGTTTACTAAGTTTCAACACCATTTAATCTCTTTATTTCAAGTCTGTTACTTTAAAACCAGCAATAATAAAGCAAACTTTAAAAAGAAGTCCTGTTTACTTCTGATATGAAACAAAACTATGTTAATATTAGCAATTTGGAATCACTGGGAACTCATCACTTTCTGTTTTGATAGCTTGGATACAACCCCTGTGGGCTGGGAAAATTCCCAGCATATTATTGGATTCCACTCCTGGCTAAAATGTGCAGAGCAGTTACCTGCTATAGGCACCTGCAAAAACCACCCAGCACTATGTAGCAGATGGTTCAGGGCATTTTGTTTGAGTGGGGGATCCTGAAGTGGGACTGTTCTGTCAGTCCCTCCCAGGGATTGTCCTAGGATAAATGCTGCACCCAGGCTGTCTCAGTCAGGATTTCTGGAAGGTACAGAACAAGATTTAGTACTTGGAGGTCCTCAGAATTTTATCTTTCCAATCAACTCTACCTGCTGGAGTAGGATTTTGATGGTGTGAGCTTGAGAACATGAAAGAAGTACTGAGATCCTTTTAGACTCAGCTAGACACACTTCCAAATAGCTCGCCTGCTGTTTTCATCCTGCCACAGATTGAGACCCGTGGAGCTCTATATCTCACAAGCAAATGACAAAGCTGATTCTTGCCTTGAAGCAGCTGCCATCCAAAATTCCAGTCTTGTGATCAGGCTGTTGCAAACTGCCACCAACCCTCCAAGGGCTCGGTGCTAGCACCGTGCTGGGAGCACCCTGGTTTCTCAGACGGGAACAGCAGAATTTCAGAACTGGATTTCTTAAGGCCGTTGGTGCTGGACTGCCCCAGTCTGGGGGGGACTAAATGCCTCTAGCTCTTAGCTGCGAGTTTCTGAAAATAACCCCATCTCTCCGTTCCAAGGCAACATGACACTGCAGGGTGGCTGTGTAGCTGGTGGGAGGTGGGTTCTGCCCTCTGTGTGCACAGGGCTGGATTGGCCTCAGCAGCAGCCAGCAGGCTCTGCACAGGCACCGTGCTGGAAACAGCATTCTGCTCATTCTGCCGCCTCCTTCCTTCCATTAGGGATCTTTTCCAAGGCGAAGACAGTCTGTACTAATGGAGAAGGAAAATAATGGGTGAGGTTACTTTGGCCTGCGTTATTTAGGAAGTCAGACTGCGTGTGACGTGATCACCTTACAATTTATAAATACTAAAGCAAGTACTAGGGCTAGGGAAGTGTCACACAGAATCCTTCTGTCTGGAAAAGACCTTTAAGATCCTCAAGTCTAACCATTTAACTAACCATAGAATCCAGAATCTGTTACTTGTGATAAATGCATCTATACTATAAAAGAGTATGTTTGACCAGCTTGAATACATACATGCTGCTTGTAGAGAGCTATTCTGCTCCCTGTTATTCCAGTCTCCCATTTTACTGCAGCCCCGATGAGGCTCCGCTCTTTCTAATGTCCCTGTCCCGCCTGTTAATTACATGTGCAGAGCCTGAGGAACTTCTCTGAAACTGCTGGGGAGTGCCAAGTTCAGCTTTTGTGTAAGCGCTGGCAGGCGCCGGGAGCAACTGCCTCTGGAGCTTTTTGGAGCCCTGGGATGTGTGGATGTGAGACATATGGCAGGGAGGAGCCATGGGCTGAGGCATGGAACAGAACCTCCGAAAATGAGCCTGGGATGGAGCACTGAGCTCCCTCTCTGGGGAGGAGAGGGCTTTGCCTCTGCTCAGACTCTGAGTTTCCCCATCAGCTGCCTAATTTTTCGCTCTTAAGAATGAAAAACTAACAACCCAAAACAACATCAAAATTTCTAATCAACAAAGTTGTTCCCTGTATCAACTCCATCTTCTTTCTTGCTTCATCTTCAGTGATTTTTCTGTACTTCTAGAAATGTGATTTCTTCTTTTATTATGGGCAGCGTTGTAACTAGAACTGGGTGATTCTGTTCAGCTTGCTATTATTTTTCACCAAAAATGCAAGTTCCAAAATCCATTACTAAATTTAAAGCTCCTAGTGAATAAGGGAAGAGATTTTTCACTGAACATTTTATGCGATATTTAAATAAAGTTTACGTTTTTTATTTTGAAATCCACAATTTTAATTTAGCTAATTCTAAAGACTGACAATACTTACAAAATGTAATCCAATTTTCAGTTTCACACAAAGGATTTATTCAACCTAGTTTTAAAAAAAAAATATAAAACCAGAATTTATTTTCTATGAATGCTGAAAACAAGTGAAAAACTTATTTATAAACTTTTTTTGGTTGGTGAAAAAAACTTTTTTTTTCCACTCATTGATGTCTGGAGCTAGTGAAGCAATAAATCTTCATCCATCTTCTGTTCAAATAATTAAGACACACTTTCTGTATATTCTGTTTCCTGGTAATGTGATAGCTTCATTTTTACATTTTGCTTCTTTAGGATTTATAAGACTGGAGGCAATTAATTCTAATTGCATTATTTGTTTAGTGACTGGAGATCATTAATTGCAAAAATTAACAGACATAGCTCTTCAAAAAGAAAGGATAGAAGGAATGCAACAAAATTTTTTCACACTTTTTTCCAATTTTTTTCATTAATGAATATTAATAAAAGTGATAGGAACAGAAACGCCGAATCAAGAGAAGCTGTGTCCTGGCAGGAGGGGACACTGCCTCCAGCACAGGCATGCTGACTTACACTGCCTGAGAGACTGTGGAGATTTTTAAAGATTTCTACTGTAGCAACAAGGACATAAACATACCATAAGACATATGATACTCTGGTATAAATTTCAAGCAAATAAATTGTATGCATGAACAAATCATAACAGCACAGGTATCTACCCATAGCCTTGCTAAAGTCAGTATAATCAGTGCACTGATTTTATTAATTCACTATTCTGTCTCTCCTTACATAATGCCTATTTTTAGAACTAATTGCTGGGTTCACAAAAGCCTCAAAAATACCTCTGGTGATCAAGTTCTGATTATACCTTGCACATGAATTCAAAGGCTTCCTTCTATAACCTTTATTTGACTTTAAACTGTGCATACCATTTCAGGCAGCTTTTGATTTTGATGCAATCTGCTTCCACTGAAGGCAAGCAATGCTGCAAATATGATTACAGTAATTGTATTATGAATATGGTATTGTCATGATCAAGTGAAGGGCTCCAAAATGTAACTGATAAAATTGTAATTTTGACCTCTGTCTTTAGCTTAAAAACTTGATACAGTTCAAATATCACTCTGCATCGGCCTCGTTAGCGCCAGAGCTGGCCTAATGGTTCAGTCCCCACTCCCATGAGTTACTTCACAGACAATATTCATGTAAACAAGAGCTTGTGGGCTGAGAGAAACAGGATCCAGCTTTTGATGTCAGTTTGGAGCGTAAAAGACTAAATCATGTGCTGTCACAGTTCCATCAGTTCCCCAGAGTCGATGTGGCAGAGAATTCAATTCAAAATTCCTGTGTAAACATGCTGGGGCAAATTCGTGGTTGATGTGAACTGTTGTAACTTCATTGGCTGAAGGAACTCACCAAAACCAATGAATTTAAGGCACGTGAAGATCCATCGTCTTCTTGAGTATTTATGCAATAAATAAGAAAGTTACAGTAATTTAAAAAAAAAAAAAACAAAAACAAAAAAAAACAAAAATATGTTCCAAATTATACAGAAGATAGAACCCTTCTGCTTTGTTTTCTTATCCTCTGACTTCATTCAGGTCCTAACTTGAACTTCTCAGCTAAATATACAATGAAATGCCTAAGTTGTACCAATCCTACCATTAGTTTCCGTTTGCAGAAGTGCCATTGTTACAGACTTCAACATTTATTTGGGTGGAGAGTGTCTATTTAAATTGGGAGATCAATCATCAAATTAGATGTGTGACTGCACACATCGTTCCAGTGTTTATTTTCTTTTCTGGCACACTTGTGGCTCTTTGGGTTTGAAGAATGTAACTCAATTGGAATGAGCCTCAGTGATAAAATGGTCATCACATAGGATGTCTTTGTGTTGTTTTGAAATGTACTATTACAAGGCATTTTAATAAACTTTGTTTTTATTTTCCTTGATTAATAACACATTTGCTTGTGAATTTTCTGGGATGTTTGATTCATGGTCTTTCCTTTCTTTTCCTTAGAACTCCTTGGTGGCAGCAGCCTACAGGAGGCCTTATGGGACTATCCCATGGCGATCTGACCTGGTTCTGGCTTTGTCCAAGTAATTTTAGTCGCACTAACACTTTTGACCCCTGGTGTCATTGATAAGCTCCAGAGCACCAAATGCTGGGTCAAAAAAGTTTTGAAAGAACTACAGAAAACTAAATGCTTAAAGCCATGTGATTGATATTTATTTGTTTTAATTATAAATATAGAAAATAATACTCTGTTATTTTCTCTTTTGGTCTGCATACCCAGGTAGGTTGAAAAGTTGTCATATCAATTGACTGATCCATGTATTAAACATTGTCCAGTGATGTACAGGAGGGTAGTTCTGTTTCAGTCTTTTTGAGAGCTGATATGATTTTACCCCTTCCTCAGCTGCATGATTTAGTGGGAAAGACACTGAGGATTGTGTAAGGCATCATGCAACAGCAGTTGATCACTTGTACTAATATGGTTTCACTATAAAATACTATCATCTTCTTTTGATTGGCATTCGCCTTTCATAGGATTGTTTGGCTAATGCACTGCTTAGTACTTTCATTTCCTTTTTTTTTTTTTTTAAGTTGAAACTAGCTTTTATCTTTAAACTGTTTTTATAAAGCAAAAACTGCGTTCCTTTGAACTCATCCTCTGATGTCATACGAGCTGGGAGCTGACACGAATTATGCTGTGAAAATACTGACATTTAGAGCCTAGGTACCAGCATGCCCTAAAATATAGCAACCCGTGTTGCATTTAAGAATATTTTTAACACGCTCTTATTAGTGGTAGACTTTGAGGTTTGAACACCTTTAATAAGAGAAATTAGCACACTGCTTTTTCAATCTATGTATAGTAAATTCTTCTCCCTTTTGGGGTCAAAAAATATAAATATTAATGAAAATTCCAAGGGTCACCATTTGTAAGGTTACAGTGTTTGTTATTAGAACTGTGGAATATCTTCCATCTTTTAGGCCAAGATAACCCGTGAAAGGACAGGAAATATCTATATTTGCTGGCAGCATGTCTATATTAAACATATTGCTCACAGTACCATCCTGATGGCACTGTGGGGAAGGACAGTTCAGCTATGCAGTATGAAAACATGCCATCATATCTCTATTTCATAACATAGCACGTGTAAGTCAGTCATGAGTTTAAGTTAATTAGATGAGGTTCTTTGCAGGAAGCCAGTTCTGTGGACAGATAAAAAAACCTGAGGATATTCAGTGGAATTAGGTCCCTAATCTTAATCTCCTTCCCAGGAGAAGCAGCAAACTGCAGGAAGCACTTTGTGCAAGGCTTCCTCTGGGTCCCCCAGAGATGTCCCACAGAGAAGCCTGGTTTTAATGCTGCATTCCTTAGCACAAATAAAGTACAGCTTTACATCGTTATTTGTGCAAGACTTGCAAAGATACTCTTATTGTATCCTACAACATAGGTATAATGAGGCAGTAAGGACAAGTACTTTTTCCCTTATCCTTTTATTCTCAATATAACAGGATTATGCTACACATGAAGACAAAGTGGACTTTTGATCTTGAGTAAGAAAATTATATCATGCTCTGCTTACAAAAAGGAGGCTGAATTTAGCTCTGCTTATTCCATTTATATAGTATTGTACCAGTCCTCTAACTGCTCCTTACTTGAAGTTTTTATTCTGTCAGGCAATTTCACTGATTGTGTTAATGGAGATTACTCTGGCCATGAGTATATAGAGAGACTGGAGATACTTTTAGTCTCCCTGTCTTATCCAAAGAAAAAAGATCCAACCAACCCAAAAGCCCCCAGTCTTTTGTTTTTTGGAATCTAGTCCATAGCTCCTGAAAGTAACTAAAATAAGAGAAAAAGAAAACCAATGGATTTGTAAATAATTCCAATTAAGAAGAGCAGATCTGGCCAGCTGAGGATGCCTGGGCTGCGTATGGAAGCAATTGGCCTGGCTCCGTCTGCTCTGGTCTGACCCAGCCGAGTGCAGGCTGGTCCCCAAGGTCCCCAAGGTCCCCACAGGGCAGTGGGGAGGGCAGGTAGCCTGGTCTCCCTGGGCACCCTCAGTGTTAGCTGTCCATCATGTTAGCCTGTTTCCCTTCCCTTCTGAACCCTAAGAGCCACCACAGCCCCATTAGAGCACTGGCCCAAGGTAGTCCCAAACCCCTGAGCTTAACCTGAGAGGCTGTAGGTGGTGCAGATGTGCAAGAGCTGGGGGCAACAACTGGAGAAAATTGGTGAGTGGGCTGAGCCAGGCAGCACCTCACACAGTGAGGGTCAGGGGAGCCCAACTCACGGGTCCCCCCTTTAGGCTGTGCCTCTTGTGTGCAGGCTGTGTTGTAGCAGGGGTGAGCTGGACCCTCTGTGTTTCCACACAGGAGCATTTTGAAAAGTAATGCCTAGAAACACTGCAAATGTGTAGGTATGAGGTGATATGGAGGGTATATTGGTGTTTGTAAAGTCATAATAATAATTTAAACAATAATTATACAACTGCTATCAGTGATCTTTACTAATTGCTTCTAGCCAGAAGCAATTATCTCTGATAAAGGCTTCTACTATTTGGAGGCAGGTCTGGTTTTAAAACCACAAGATAAAGTGATTATATTCAAAAGAAACTGTATTGCTACTGAAAGAGCCTACAGAAGGAGGATCAGGTTCAGTATTCTGTTTTGGTTTTATACTCCACCTTGCTGCTTACACTCATCTGGACGGGACCTGACTCCTGAGCTACACTGAGCAGGAGAACACAAGGGTGCAAGGTCTCCGAAAACAGAGTAAAAAAGGAAGAAAATACCATAAGAAATAACCCAACCCAGGCATATCTACTTTTTCTTTGAAAAATGAAAGGCAAAAATAAAGCCATTTGTAATATGTTTTTCCATAAATTAACTCTTTGGAAGGAGAAGTGTTGCTTGGTTAAGGAAATGGAAAGGATGGAAAGGATGGAAATCATTAGGAAAGAAGAAATTGGGAAAAGGGAGATTGGAAGATCATGAGTGATTGCAGAGACACAGCAGGGGTGGAGAGAACACAGGGTACCACATGTGGCTTATGGGTTGATGGTCTCTCATCTTCTACCCCCCTAAATTCCCTAACAAAGTTATCTTAATGAGAAGAATGATTTTCACACTCCCACCAAACCACTCATAAAATCTTGAGAAAATCATGCAAAAAGAAAAGTGAATAAAGGGGGAAAAGTCAGTAGAACTTACAGGCTTGGTACTTCATGTGAAGAGAAGGTAGGAGAGGTTGAGAGGAGAAAAATCCCCTGGGAAAGGAGGGGTATCTGTTTATGCTCAGTGGTGGATGGAAAGACATTTACTGTCTTCCTCAGACATCCACTATACCCTAAGAATCTTTTCCTAATGTTTTCTATGTCACAAATGTGTGGTTGAGACATTGCTTAGTAGGAGCATGGTGCCATCCAACTGCTGCATCTTTGTAATTCCATGGTGAGTAGTGAGAAGGGTTCTTGGGCACCTCCCTTTGAAAAAACTTCAAACCTCTGTCACTGGCTTTGGGTCCCAGAGGCTTTGTAGGTGTCAGGCCTGGGGAGATGGTTCTGAGCTTTCTCAGTTCCTGGCAAGTTCATACCTTAATTCACAAGTCATCAAGTATTAATCACCACTAGTAAACTCGAATTACTCCTCTAAAATCATCCCACATTGTTTCAGCACTGCTATTTACACCAGAAAGAAATTTGTGCTGAGATGCTAAGTGGAGGAGAATTACAAAGTAAAAGAAAAGTCTGTGAGTTGAAGTGCCACCTCCTGAGACATATCAGCAGCAAATTGCTGCCAGGAATCCTGTCCTCCACATTTATACATCACTTGTGTGTAGTAAAGACATCTGTGGGGAAAAAAAATCAGTCAAGGCAAAGGGCTTGGCTGCAAACAGGTTTTATCCCAGCAGAGAAAACTGTCTGGCTGGAGACTTGGCTTATTCAGAGGTGCCCCTGGGGACTAGAAACTTTTTCTCTATGATTAGAAAACCTGCATTGCTTAAAATTGTTTAATACTTACTATTGAATTGATTTTAAAGTGGATAATCATCGCTGAGCTTTAAATACACAAAGATTGTTGTTGGAGCTACAGATTTTCTTTGTTAATGCTAACATTAAATATTTATTCTGGATAAGGATAATGTAGTGATATGGGGAAACACCTGTGATTGAACTGTTGTGATAAGGATCTCTACTATACACTTCTACTGCCAATATTTTCACAAACCTCACTGTATTCAGTGGTAAATAATTTTAATTAGTTTTCCACTCCTTTTTAATCACAAATTTGGTTGTATTTGATGCATTAATCCTTATAATAAGCTGAAAATCCTGATTCATGTCTGTGAGGACCTGTACTAAGTTGTTTAAGGAGTTCTGTCTGACAGAAGCCATTTTTTGTATGTGAGGAAATCCAAAACCATGCACAGATTTAAAATTTGATAAAGCTACAGCAACACTGTCTCACTTCAATGATTATTACCAACAGGCAGTTCCTTGCTGCTTGCTTTGACAGACACTTTTGTGTGGCTGTTATTAGTTTAGATAGTATTTTAGTAAAAAATTACTTATATTTTTTTAAAAGATCCCCTTGAGAAGGGGACAGTTTGGGGGTGAGATTTATTTAAAAAAATAAATACAGCCTTTTCACAGCAGTTGTTATACATCCTTGTAAGCAACTGATCAGTCTCTTATCTGTGTGAAACTGCTGCACTTCAGTGAATTATTTTGAGCTTTGATTTTTCTAGAAATAGTAATTTATTGTCATGTTTGTTGCTGGTAAGACCTATGTAAACCTGGATTTTGTAAAGTCAACAGTAAATTTCGGTTTGCTTTAGGGCAGCTGAAATTTCTTTGTCCGTGGGAAGAGAAATTTCTCTTTCAGAATTGTACAAAACCCAGAAGGTACCAAGTGATCTATCAGAGGAGTTTAAAGCAGGAGCAAGAGAACTGCAGTCCTAGCTTGATTTATCTGTGTGTGAACAATCTGGAGAAACTGTGTGATTACAATAAGCTCATTCTTTGGTTTCTGTCCTTATTTGAAAATCTGCATGTCAGGAACTACCCACATCCTGAATTGTTTCAGGCCTTAAAAAGCAATTGCAGTCCACACAAGGGGTGACATTTCCAAAGTGAGTGCTGCCCAGTTCCAGTCCCTGAGCTGCCTACGTGCATTTCTAGGCAAGAGCCATGTGCTTTCAAAAAGCTCAAAATTTGCAGCAGAGCAGATTTAACCTTAAACTCAGGTTAGAGTGAGAGTTTTGGAATTACAGGCAGCTCCAGCCTTTTCCTCTCTGGTGGTGTTTTATGCTGCTACATGAGTGCAACATAAGGATGGTTTTCTTGCTTCCATTCAAGCAGCTTAACACCTACTGAAAATTGCTTTGTAATGAAGTCCCTTCTTTGGGTAGAAGTACAGTTTTGACAGCAGAGAAATTCAGTGGGTCTGTTTTCCATGTTCTGTTAGCTGCATTACAATCCCAGGATGTATACATAGCCCTGAAAGGCAGCAAATACTATTTTTGTTATAATATAAGCAACAAATAGTGTTTCCATAATAATTTCTGTTGCATTTTAAGTAGCTTTTTTGATCATGGTAAATTTATTTGAGATAATAGACACATTAGATTCCTGCTTAATCTACAGATGCTTGTTTTATTTTGGTTTGTCTTGATACTACTTCAAAGGCTCCAGTGAAACCTTTCAACAGACTGGCTTCCAGTTCTGGTTATGTTCTTTTAAAAAATCTTGTCTAGATAGAAAGCATGGCTAGTTAAAGGGTGCCTTTCTGTTTATCAAATCCTTCCATCACCCACTGAACTCTGTAGTAACTATTATTCCTCTCACTGCTAAGTGCAGGCTCTGGGACAAACATTTGCTATTGTAATTATTCCAGATCTGCAGTGTCTGAATGTCCCTGTTCTCAAATAAGGAATAGGCAGCTGGAACCTAATATGTAGATGAAATCTAACGATAGCATGGAGGTTCTTTTTCAGTTCACTGAATTACACTGTAGATGGGCTTTAAGTAGTTAAGTTGTCCTATGAAAGCAGAGGAATGTAATGGCAACAGAGTATCAGTAACAGGTTGGCTGCCTTTTCCTATGGTTGTTCCTAAGGAGTATTGTAGTCCAGGTTATTACTTTTTTAGTAACTTTTTTTGTTGTTGTAAAGCAATAAACAACAAATTTAGAATCTTGCAGTCAAAATGAGCATCATGTTCTGGAGATTTTTTCTCTTTGAGTAGAGGGGCTAATCTTATTCTTGGTCAAATTATGTCCAGGTCTGTAGGGAGGAAGGACAGTAAGGGTGTTCCCACAGCTCCTGAGACAGCAGTAGCAGCAAATGTAGGGTATTGCATCTTCATTCTGTAAGTGGGCAATAAACTGGGTTAGGGAGTAGCATCTAGATTGGAGTGTTCTCTAGGTGTCATTCATATAAGCCAGTATGGGTAACAGTTCCACAAAAAGGAACATAAAGTTAAAATCAGTGACTTTTGTGGCCTCATCCAGAGGTGTGATCTGCTCTTGCTTTGATTATGTTTCTATCCAAAAGGAGCCATGAGGACTGGAGCAGTATTGCAGTCCTGTTTCAGAGAAGCCATCTGGCAACTGTGTTCTGCAAAGCTGTCTTGCTGCCTGTCACACTGGTGGTGTGCTCTCTGCATTTGCAGTTTATGACTGTTAGCACAAGCAAGTATGAGAAATGCTGAAGTTTGAACAAATAATTCAAGCTTTTCAGCTTGCAATATTTCACAGTGAGAGCTGAGGGTTTCCCTGTTAACGTGATGCACTACAAGCCACCTAAACTTTGAAGGTAGCTAACAAGCAGCATGCCTTAATCAATACAAAACATTTTTAATCAGCAGCTGAGAAAAGAAGCAACAAGATATTTACTTATGTAGCAAATAAAAATTCCAGCTGCAACAAAAAAGGATTATAGTAGAGAATTTAGTGTGATTCAGTAACTTCAGAGGATCCCTACCAAGAGGCCTGTTTTCCTACACAGCTTGTTACAGACAGACAGACAGACAGGAGGATGTCCCTATCATGGTTAGCACCAGGTAGTAACACACATTTGCACCTGCTTTTTGTCTTGACTCTTGCAGGCAGAGCTGCCTTAGGCATGGGCAGGAGAGGGGGCTCATGGATGGGGCTGCAGGACAGGCTGGGTTACTTTATTTTCATTATTTCTGTCTGTTCCTTTGAGTGATGACATTGAGTTTTACTTAAACTACTGAAAAGCCTGGACTACCCGCACAGAAAACTTGCACATTTTCAAAGCTTACTTTCATGAAATCACCTGGGAACATTTCCTATTAAACCTTTTCTTTGTGTACTTTAAAAATTACTAATTTACTGAGCCAAACTCCTTTTCCTGTGTTGCTCTAGCACCCATTTGCATAGGAAGGCTTAAAAAAAACCCCAACCAATTAAGTGAAGATGTGAATGTAAAACAAATTACTTTAACAGTATTAAAATGCTGTGTAGGAAATCTTTTTAGAATTTGGGTACTCTAAACTGCCTTCAACCTAGTTAACTTGAAAACCCCTTGATTGTGATTGAGGACTGAGGCAAATTAATTAATCCACTTTAAACATTAATTCAGTATAATTTACTGAGTGTGTGTCTGAGGAGTACAGGCTGCAGAAATGGAAGCTAATACAGATTGTCCTTTCTTTCAAAGGACTTTGGTTCCCATCTAGGTCTGGTAACAAGTAGCTATATGTGAAAAAAGCTCAGCACTTTGTACATTTTATTTTTTTTTTAGGATTTGTTTCTTAGAGTCACAGTGGTATCACCTGAGTCCTGAGAGCTCCTTAAAAAAAATGTATTTGCCTATCTGTGCATGCTCTATTCTTTAAAATCCAGTCCCAAACTCAAGTTTCTGCAGTGGCTGTGTTGTTGAACAGCTGTGTTTGTTACTGTCCTCTAATATAGTCCCAGTATCCTCTCCATCAGATTTTCATTAAGCATTTCACTAAGAAAATTAAAGTTCATTAGATATGTTCATGTCAGCCACCCCAGCTAGTCCTGAGTCTTTTTTTAATATAATGCAGTGGAATTTAGAGAAATACTGTGAGCTTTGTAGTAAATCTTCAAGGGAAAATTCTGTTGGCAGAATGTAAGGCACATACAGATCATCAGTGTTAAATGCTGCTTTGGTATAATCTGTGCTGATCTCATCAATATATAGGACATAGGGTTTGTGATCATGGGGTTTGTGATTATAAACACCATAAACTCTGCATAGTTTCTTCTCCAGTGACTACTTTGAGCCTTTGAAATTCTAATTTATCCTTTTCCAGTATAGAATGATAGAATCTAATTTCATTGCTGTTCAAAAAAAAAAAAAAAAAAAAAAATCTAACTTGAATTTATACCAAGTATTTAATGGCAAAATCACAATTTTTTATTCCACTTAGCCATTTGGCAGTGGGAAGGCCCTACTGTGTTCTTTCTTTGAAGTCTGAAAAAAATCTGGCGTAGGTTCATTATTTGGGGAAAAGTGATTTGCCTTGTGTAACAATTATTCTCCTAATGCCACGGGACACTCAGAGTGCGTCGTGTTTTCCTGACAAAAACATTTAGCTCATCTTTGTTTCTAGACCAATGGCTACTTGGATGAGACTTGTAGAATTTGGAAAGAAAAGGAAAGCACCTTCTAGTCAGCGACTGTCTTCTCATTTTCCCTACTGATTTTCCAAAAGATTTTGCTTTGTGTAATGCATTATAATTATATGACAGCAGAACAGTGGAGAATATGGGATAGCATTTCCCATAGGTTTCCTTTCTGAGATAAGAAAGATAAACATTCTGCTTCACTTCTCCGAGAAGGACAAAAAAAACCAAAAACCCTCTGCAGTTTCCTGCGAGGCAGTTGGATGTCAGCTGCCTTCTGGAGCTGAGGCTTTCCACTGCCAGACAATGCTGTGTGTCATGCAGGGAAGCTGGGTGTACAAAGTGAGGAACTGAGGTGTGTGTCCTTGGCTTCCTGAGAATGTGCCTTATCACCCAAGGGTCCCCACTCACTCCCACAGCTTTATCTGTGCAGCTCCAGTGTGGGGGGCACAGAGCAGCTGTTTATTTTTCCAGGGTGCTCTGTGTTCTGGGGGAAGCAAGGGAGGCCTTGCAGTGGTTCTCTCTTTTGTTCCCGAGTTGCTGCCGCTTCAAAACGCAACCAGGAGGAGCAGGACCCAGGTCTGGTTTAGGGAATGCATAGCTTGACTCTAAATGCCCCACTTCTGCTTCAGCTGTGACACCCGGGCCAGGGAAATATTTTGTTTAGAGTGGCCTTGGTAAAGCAGGGAGGGAATCTCTGGTTACAGAGTGAAGCTGGCAGCAGCGATGCTTTCAGTTTGCTCCACTCTCTACTGCATTTCTACAGCCTGAATTGTGCAAAAGAGGAAAAGCTACCCAGGCATCACTGTACAATACCCACTGGGAAGCATGTGCTATGGTTTCCAAGAACCTATGGGGTAGGTGAGAGATCCAAAAGCTTTAGAAGGGTTCAGCAGGAGAAGCTGAAAAATTGCAGTCAGGTTCCCAGTGTTAGCGGTTAACAAGAGAGTGCCAAACACCCCAAGGAGGGGGGACCTCCTTGAGAGCTTCAGAGCTTTGCAGCTCCCTGCATTTTTGCTTTCCTGTTTAACTTTCTCATTTGTAACTCTTTTATTATTCTCAGACCAAGTTTTGTAATGCACTGACATCTGCTGTGTGTTTGACTAATGCAGCCACTGAAGAACTGAAGTAAGCCTGGCAGCCTATGCATAGCAGGACTTGAAGAAACAAATTTAAGAAAAGGGGGAAGGAAAGTGGGACAGCCTATTAGCTTATTATTGTTGTTATAACGTGGTAGGAGGGAACAAGCCATCCTGCCCTGAAGAATCTTATAATAGATTTATTGAAAGAAATGGCAAAAAGTAAGCTAAGTTCAGCTGTACAAGCAGCAATTATATTGACTGTAGTTATCACCAATTAGAAAAAGCTACCTAAGCTCAAATTTTTCTGGTTTTGGTCTGATCAGGGCTGTGGTGATGTCATGACCGTGATGTGATGGGCATATCATGCTGATAAATAGCTTTTCTGCTAACGTTCATAAATACTGAAACTGGGGTGGAAATGGTGTAGCTGAACAGCCTCACTATGCACAATGAGCACTGTACCATGTCCTGTGAGATGGGAGCATCCTTTAACCCACCAGCAAATAACTGAAGGTGCTATGGCAGGAGCTGCTGCACAATAACGTCACTTTTAAATAGACCAGACTGTAAAAAAGGTTTTTCCATTTAGATAGCAGCAAAACTTCCTGATAGTCTAAAGCTTATCTGGTGTCTGATTTCTGGCTGGGGTATCAGAGCACAGAGATGCTCCATGTCAGAGTGAGACAGTCACATCAGCACTGCTATGGGCTGAAGTTAAAGCCACCTGGGCATTGCTTAGACCCAAATCCCAGCCTGTGCTCCTGCCCAGGATACATTTCTGGTGGTCATTTCAGAGACCAATGTCAGTTTTAATCAGAAATTTTTTTGTAAAAACAGCTTTAAATGGGAAACTGACCTTTACTCAAAGGAATATTTAGACAGTTTTGCTTTTTGTCAAAAACGGATGGTATTCTTTCTATGATTCTAATGGAAAACTGAAGCCAAGCTGGGATTTTTGTTATGTTGTTCAGCTGAAAATAATTGTTTATAAACACACACTTTAAAAAAAACACACAACAAAAAACAAACAAATGAAAAATGTGTTTCACTGCTTCAGGAAATAATCTCTTCTACAACAAAGACTGAAAATCTAGCAGCCTCTTTAGGAAGAGAGAATGCTCCTAATAAATGGTTCCTCAAAATGAAGACTTACACCAGCTCTGTGTATCCATGAGTTATGTCTGTCCCTCACATTTGTCCTTCTATAGGTAATGTTAAGGTAGTAACTCTGAGATCAGCAAAATTCTGTGCATAGACACTTGAGCAAGGATAGGTGTAAACAAACAAACAAAAAAAGATACCTTTATTTTTCCTATTCCACATCTATCTGTAAAAATCTGTTTTGTAAATGTGTAGTTTACTAGAAAAACTAGACTTCAGACATGACATAAGCTGTAAGTTCTTCTTTTGATAATACCCAGCAAAGGTGCAAAATGTCTTCAAAGCCATTACAGTGCTGGATTAGCACCCCACCCAACAGAAAGAACTGAAACAGAAAAGTGCCTTTTCATTATGAAGAATCTTAAACAGTAGGGTAAGTCCAGATCCCCTCCAGATCAAGAGGGAAATTCCTTTTTAGGTTCAAAAGAACCAAAAATTAGCTTTGCATTATTCTGAAAGCCTATTTAAAAACCCTGGTGTTTCTATTTGCAGTCTTCCCACAGGCAGGGAGAAGAGCTACTGATCTTTACATCTTAAAGAGCTGGAGCTCTTTAATGCTTTACATCAGGTTTACAGGTCAGTCGAGGGTTTGTGCTGCAGTGGTACCCAGGGACATGTTTTTGGAGGGCTCGTGGCATAAAATGATTGCTGACTTTCTCTCTTCCTTTTTTTTTTTTTTTTTTTTTTTGTTGTTGTTGTTGTTTCAATAGGAGCAATGCCTTCCTTGAAAATATGTAAAGTACCCTTCATTCATTGTTTTTAATGCCTCTTATAGTCAAGCTTTAAATATCACTTTTTCAAACTGATATGTCTGACATTATCAACCATGATCCGTATTTAAACACGTGAGTTCCCAGGTACATTTAGAGATACTGCATGTTACCCAATTCTGAGAAACCACATGTACAAAAATGAAACATTAGGTGACTAGTGGAGGATCCAGTAGTGATTCAAACTCTGCTTTTTGCCCTCCAGCAATTATACTGTTTGTAAAATACTTTAAGTGCCCAAAGTGTGACATGATGCTTAAATTCTGTATGTTATTCCAATCATAACATCAACTCCTGTTTAAAGAGGAATTGTAACTGTTGATGAACTAACTTATCAGGTGAAGCTGAGCCTGTATCTCCTCAGTGGAATGTAAGCCATATATAGGGCTGCATTGGTTCCTTGTTATGCACTGCACATTTTCAGAGCTACTCTCTGTAAGGAAGATACACAAAGCAATAAAAGCTAACAAATCAGTCAAAGCAAAAATCTTAAAAAAAGAAAGAAAGACAAGAAACAGCCAAACCCCTTGATTTCCATTGCTATTAATTTAAGTCAGATAAAATCAAGGTTAAAAACAAAACAAAAAAAACAGCTTTTCACCTTACGCATTAAAAATTAACCTCAGGAGAAGAACAAATTTTACTTTTTTTAACTATCACTTCAAATATCTGCTGAAAATTTTAGCATACATTCAGTGCAATGCACACTTCCATATTTAATGGCATGGCAAAAGCCAGGTCAAACATGAAGCCATTGAGCAGAAATGGCTCAATACAATATTCAGTCATATGGCACACTGGCTAGTAGCCTTCCTATGCAAATAATAATATTATGTGCTTCATATGAGACACCTATGGCACCAGCAAGGTGAAGGTGGATGATATAGAGCTAACTAGGTACGTCACAGAACACAGAAGAAGTGGGAGAGAGTTGTATTTTACAAATAGTTGCATCTTGTTGTCAGCTAACACCAGTGATTCTGCAGGCACCATGGTGATTCTTACAAGCCTAAAAGGGTTTTATCCCCCATCCCTCTGTGCCTTTTGACAGAGCTCTGCAGGAACTGCTCTGGCAAAGGTTTCCAGGAGATGGGATGAATCTTTGAAATTTATGGCGTTCCTCACCCTTCCCCTTTCCAGTCAGCATCATTTCTGTGGGCTGTGATGGCCACAGCCCTGAATCCCCCCATGGAGAAGATGTTGGTGTGTCCTGACCTCCACTGAGCTGTTGCTTTCTGACCAGGTTGTGCTGGCTGGCTCTGACTTTGACTTGAGCCCTTGGGTCATGGGGTAGAATTATTTGTGCCTAGCATAGCTTGGACTCCTCTGCGAGACTTAACTTCTTCCAACAGCTATTCTTATAATGGGTGTATCTCTTTTATTTGTTGTGAGGGATAGCTACAAAATGGACGAAAAAATAAAACAAGTTAAAATGAAATTAAATGTAAGTAAACAAACTGTAATAAAATGAAAGGGCTGAACTTTCTTCTATATCTCAACTGGATTTGAACCAACCCCCTTCTAAGAGTCTAAGAAAGTTTGGTTAATTATTTTTATGTTTGGTCTGCTCTGCATTTCCTTGCTCTCATTGCAAACAAGACTAGAAATGCTGGAAAATTGTGAGCAAGCCTGATATGCTGTTTCTGGTCAGGTCAAAAGTAGGACAGGCTGCAAATGTCATGCAGACTCCCATGTCTGGTAGATTTCCAGTTCAGGTTTGCATACACAGAAGGCTGGAATAAGATTGAGATAAACAAAGACCTCAGGGTAATTGTACAGACAAAAATCAACTTCCAGATTTTAGGTGGCTGAGCTCAAACTGGAGTATTCAGCTTCTTCAGTGTTTCTGTTCTTGCTGTGAAGGGAAATCTAATGTTTTGGGATTTCATTGTGCTTCTAAGCACACTGGCTAGTTGGGACAATGCAGGAGCTTAAAAGGTGTCTGAGAGTCAAATCCACCTTCCACTGGCACCACAACCTCTGTTTCCAGTGAGTGCATGCTGTCAGGTTACGCGTTTTAGTTTTGGGGGGACTATATGCAATCTGAAGTTGACTTTGGCTAAAGCTTAGCTCTTTTCCTCCAAAAGGAAGAAAATCACTTCCATCACATCACTTTTTAATGTGTTTCTCTGGAGATTGCCTGTAGTCTGATCCAAGAAAACAGATTTGTTCTCAGATCAAACCTAGTTATATAATTTGCAATCTTATAATCTCTTCAGAAACATAGTAGTTACATTTAAAGGGAAACAAACTTGTGCTTCTCGTTGTTTAAAGTGCAGTATGTACTCAGAAGAGAAACAGCTAGAGTTGGGAGGGAGGGTTGTCAAGAGCACCAGCTCCACTTGGGGAGCTTAAAAACAGTCTTTACTATTCCTCTCCATGCAGGCTGTTTGTACATCAGTGGGACAATGCCACGTATTCTTCCTGAGCACGGGCTGCATCTAACACTTCTAGTTTTTAAGAGGAGATGAATACTCTGTAGGGACATGGTAGTCCTCTCCAGCCTTGACTCTGCCCTCTGGAGCTGGCAGGGTGCTCTCTAGGTTTTCCACCCAGGGCTTCTGCTCAATAAGCAGATGGGGGAGAAGTTTGTGTGTATATGCAGTTATTCACAAATTATTTATATAGGTGACATGTACATAAACTTAAGATATGGACAGTCTATTTTAAAACAAAAGCATCCTGTTCTTGCCTTACCTAGCCCCTTCTACAAGTTCTCAAAGACCTTGAGACTTGACTACTTAGCTTTAGCCAAGTCCAACTGCTTCTAGTTGCTCAGAAATGGAAAATGAGCATGAATTTCAGTGTTGTAATGTAGATATCAAACTCTGAGTATACAACTATACAAGGATTTTACAGTATATTGCTGTATCTGTACAGCTTTGTTCCCAGGGCAGCACCTCCCCTGCAGAAAGTGGTCAGAGAGCACTGAACATGCCCTGCACAAATTCTCAAGAAACGGCTAAAGACAAAACTTGAATTCACAGTACACAGATGACTGAGTAAGTCACCATGAGCTACTCACTCACACTGGAATTGACAGAGCTGCAAACATGTGCAAGCATGTCCCTGTCTGGCCAGGTCTGCTGTAAGAATGAGAGTCCCCAGCATAAGATTGAGCATGAATGTCCCCAAAACTGCCACAGCAAGGTACACCCAATGTGGACACTGCCGACCAAGCATCTGCTGCTCAAGCTTACTGAAGCCATGAGCCTGTTGTAGAGGATCTCCATATTAAAATATCTCTATTAGTATCATGATCTGGCTAAAAGGGCTTTTGACAGTAAAGTTTTATCTGTCAGGTGAGAACTCCTCTCAATCAGTAACACTCCATTTTTTTTGTTATACTGTGTCTCCTAAATTTAGGAGTTTCAACTTGTAATCTGAAAAATTATCTCAAATATTGTTTCCTTAAAGCAGTAACTTCCCACATCCTGAATAAAAACAGACTTGAGTAGATTCTATGAGTTCACAGAGGATTGTGGCTATAGTTTGGGAGCTATGTTCCAGAGAAGTAATAGAAGACAAAAATTTTCTTTCGTATTCATATTGGTTGAAAGAATTTTTTGTTTCCCTGCTTGAATCTTTAACAGTGATTTTAAAAAAACACTAAACAAGGATGCAGATTTTTTTACTACCTAAAAATGATCTGTTAAACAGTGCAGCAACAATGGGAGAAGCTTGCTTTGGCTCTGATTTTGTTGTACAAAGCTATTAATTTGCAACTTCAGGGTGATCTGGACACGAGTGGACTTGTATGGTTTGAGGGTTTTGTTCCTTTTTTTCCCCACCCATGCTTTGTAGAAAAATAAGCACCAATTCAGGAGTGCTAGAAAGAGCAGCTTGCTTTGGAAGTTGTCAGGCTCTCATACAAACAATCTTTCCTTCGAGCTTCCTAAAGAGACATAATTTCTACTCTGTCTAAAAAGAAGAGGCTGGCTTGTTTGTTTTTATTTGCAGCATTCAGCAGCATTGCTGTAGGCCACTAACTGCAGGATGGCAGTAACACAGGATTATCCTGCAGAGCCCTAACTAGTGAATCCATAACAGCCAACCTGAACTCTGCTGCGGGGCTGCCATTCAATACCACAAGAAACTGTTTGCATTTCATCATATAACTGGTTGTGTGAATTCAAGAACCTTCCTTGGATCAGGCTGTGTTTTCAGATGAAAGAGAGGAACTACCAAATGGTAGGGTGAAATATATAGTTTGTTTTTTGTAGGCCTGTCCTTTAAGCATAAACAAATACACTGTAGTGAAGCCTGGCTCAGGCTACAGAAAAGAAACTGAGTAGTGAAGAAATGGGAAGTAAGAGTGGAAGAGGGGAAAAGGCTGGGGCTGCCTTGTCTCATCAGAGAGATTTCTTTCATATTGAGGAATTAGGAACAGGCTCAGAACGAAATGGGACAGTAAAAACCATCCTCATAATGTCAGCTGAAGAGGAAAATCTACTCTCCTGGTCCGAAAACTTTTCCAACTAAAATTTCCATTGGAGTGGGTATAGAATTGAGCCCATTTGTGACTTTTCCCTGAGGTTCTGTTAGATGGGCCTTTATTCAATGTGATTTCAGTTCAGATCATAATAAAGTTGCTCTGTTCCTCATGAAGCTCACATTATGGATGTACAGCCATCATGGTCTATGGACTGCTTAGTTTTTCCTGTAAAAACAGAAATCCTTGTACAGCTGGGAGCTTGTAAAAACAAGCCTGAAGCTACCAGAATTTTTAGCTTTACGGTATAAATGAGAAACTAAATTCTTCACTGCAAAACATATACACACCTATGTATGCCCAAGGTTTTGACAATGAGAGTTATTCATGCAGAAGAAGACACTTTCCAGGTGAATATTTCCTTATTTTGCCATCACATGCCAAGTAATGTAATTCAAGGGCGTTTATTAAATGTTCAGGACTGTGCTGCCGCGGATCCGGAATAGATGGGAAAGTAGGATTGTGTGTGTTTGTGGTGTCCCTAGATGAATGAGGTGATCTGCAGCCCAAACCAGAGACGAGGTTCAGAAAACGGAAGATTTTTTAAGCCTTTAGGGTCTGAACGCAGCCACACTCCCGCAATTTTGTCTCGCCTGAGAGTTGCACTAAGGATGCAAAGGTTGTTACTCCTGGTAAGTCGGTGCTGTGCCGCTAATCAGCACCTCCAGGATCCAGGTCTGCCTTCGGGTGTCTTTTGGAAAGGGAGTGAAAGGGGCCCGGGAAAGGAAGGGGGGGCGGCCTGCCTGGCTGTGGGGAGAAGGGAACCGCGCTGGAACCTTCCTGAGGGTACCTCAGGAACACGGCTCCCGTGCACAAATAACGTGGGGAAACGCCTGAGTCTTTCCAGCCTTTAACAGATTAAATCTGGTGCGTTTTCATCGAGGCCAGAATATTTTTATTTCTCACAGTACATTTTGTTAATTCTCACGAGCGCCGGGATGCAGGACAGATCCGCCGAGTTTAGGAGTAACCTTGTTCTCCTGTTTGTTACGGGAATAAATACTGCACGATCTAAAGGAGCAGTAATATTGAGGGGGGGAGGTTTGTGGAATGGAAGAAACTCGAAATACTTGAAACGGTAGCAGGGTGACTAAGCTGTTCCCCCTGCTTTGGTGGCTGTGCCGAAGAAGGGAAAGGCGCTGAGGTACCGAGGATGCCCCCGCCCTGCCCGGTTCCTGGGGCCCCGCGGTTCCCGCTCCTCGGGGAAACGGGGCACGGAACAAGAGCGCCTGGGGCCGCTTCTAGATCTGTGTCCGCGACGTTCCTACGCGAGTCAAATGAATGCGAATTAATGTCGGTACCGCCGCGGTGTGCTGAGGGACAGAGCGGTCCCCAAAGGTGGTTTCTTAGGGCTGCACCCCGGCACTGGCCATGACATGGCCCCCAGAGCGGGACAGACAAAGGGGCTGCGTCGCTTGTCGCTTGTCCCTGTGCGGGTCTCGGGGCGGGAGGAGGGAGCCCAGCGGCAGTGGCTGCAGGCGGCGGCTTGGCTGAGGGAGCGGGGAGCTCCGGGCCAGAGGCGTCTTAATGCTCCCCGCCAGAAACACGTTTTCCCTCTAAGAGAAAAAAAGTCTCGTTTGGGTGAGGAAGACTGCCACATATTCAAACAAACCGAACCCAGACCTTCCAGGTAGAAATCGACTCTGCTGCCCGCTCTGGGGTGAGTAAAGAAAAAAAAAACCAAAACAAACCGAAGAACACTCGGGCTATTCGAGTCTTATCAGCACTGCAGCTGGAGGCACAGTGTCCGTGGGAAGCCTTGTCCGCTATGCTGGGGCACGGCGTGGGGGCAGCGCTCTGCCCCGTGTCCCCACGGCGCTCCCCGGTGGCCTCGCCGTGGACCCCGCCACTTGTGCCTCGCTCCGCACGGCACTTCCAGCCCCGAGGACGGGCTCAGCCACTTCCTAGTGGGAATACCGAATTTAGGGCCGCCGCGGAGGGTTCCGCGCTCCGTTCGGCAAGGATGACCCGGTCCAGCTTGGTACCGGAGAATCAGGGCTAAGCCTGCAGCCCCCCCCCGGGACGCTTCTCAGCCGGGTTGCGCGGTTGGGGCTGAGTCCCGCCGGGTCCCGCTCTGCCCGCCTCCTTCCCCGATTCTCTGTACCGGGAACGGGGCTCTCCTGACCTCGTTTGAAGAGAACGGGATCCCGTTCCACCGTCCCGCGGCGGGATCTGCCCCTCGCTACAGCGGGCCTGAGGACCGGCAGCGGTGCCGTGATCCGCCGACCTGTTTCTCCTACCCCCGAGGGAGGCTTCAGGCCCAGCCCGGGAGCAGCTCTGCTGCCTCCTTCTGCACTCACTCTCTCTGGGTTTGTTAGACTCCTGCCCGGTCCCGGGAACGGCGGTACCGGCGCACAGCCACAGTCGGGCCGTGCCGGTCCCCGGGGTCGTGGCAGGGACCTTCCCTTCCTTCACAGGGAGAGCTCCCCCCACCCCTCTGCTCGCTGCCTGTCCCTGTCACTTGCATGCACCGCGCTGCGACATTGCTGCGAGTGCCGGCGACACCTTAGCTTTCCGCTAAACTGCAGCTGTAGTGGAGGGCTCATACGTTTTCGGGTGGTTCTTTCACGTCTCTAGAAGGGCTTCATTAGCAGCGAGGAGAGGGAAGAGCCCGACAGTGCCAGTCTGCCTGACAGTGCCAGTCTGCCTGACAGTGCCAGTCTGCCTGACAGTGCCTGTCTGCCCTTGTGTCACACGGGGCTGCGCGCTCACCTTTGCCGCTGCTCGGCCCGACCGCCGCTCCCAGCGCTGAGCTGAGCTTCTGCCCTGATGTTCATCCGAAATCCCCGTTGGTGGGGCTGTCAAAAAAACCCCAAACAAGCCCCTCGGATGTCAAATGTCCTCTGTGAGCGAGCGAGCGAGCCCTGGTAAAGAGCTGCACGCCCGGCTTAGGAATGAGAAGGCAGGGATCTGCCATTTGGCGGAGGTGATGACACACACAGCAATGCTGTTACACCTGCACCGGCCCTCGCCACGGATATGCCTTCCAGTGGGAGCGCCGAGAGCAGCCTGGGTGGCCGGCAGAAAAAAGCCAGCCCCGGCCCTGGGGAGCCCGGCGGGGCCCAGCTGGCTCCGGCTGCCCCACCGCTCCGCTCCGCTCCGAGGGGGCTAACGGGGGCTAACGGGGGGCCCGCCTGGGAGGAGAGCGCCGGAGGGAGCTTTCCTGCGGACCTCATCCCTCCGCGATTTCGTTTGTGTGCTTAAGGGGCAGCGTATGCTGTCTCCGCGGATGTGCGCGGAAATACAGAGGCCTTCTTTCTGTAACCGAATTTACGCAGTCCAGGTTTTAGGGTCTGCCTTTCTCCTCCGACAAGAGTTAAAAAATTTGTTATACGGCTATAAGGCTAAGGAAGATGTAGAAATGTATTTTAGCCGTTAAACATAATAATATACATAAATGTATTTCCCCGAAAAGCTATTTTATTTCTAGATTAAAACATATTTCTACATCTTCGACTGCCTTTACCCACAGAGAGTCTCTACCAGGGGGGACAAGAGGGACCGGTGTGCCGGGCAGAGGAACCGGAGATGTGTGCAGCGGCTGCCGGAGCCCCCGGGCAGCCTGACGGCAGAGGCCGGCTGCACCGGGCACTCCGTTCGAGAGCTGCCAAGCCCTCTGGGCTTACGTTTGGTTACGAAAACTGATGTAGCATGTAAAATCCGCGGGGCGGGGAATAATGATGCGCAGCGGTTCACGTTCAAGAAGGGCAGAAACAAGTGCGAGGGCCGTGACCTGCCGGCCCGCGGATCTGCGGGCGCCGAGGCTTACGTGGGGCTCTTCCACGGAAGTTGTGCTTAAGTACGGGAGAGGAGGCCAGGTCCGTGCGGACAGAGCCCCGCAGAGGAGGCCAGGTCCGTGCGGACAGAGCCCCGCAGAGGAGCCGTATGGGCAGCAGCGGGCAGGAGGAGCCGCCGGGCCCCGAGGGCCGGGTGGGACCCGCGTCTGGGGAGTGCAGGTGGCCCCGGCCCAGTGGATCTCAGTTTCTGTTGGGTAAGCTCAGGGGAACAAACGGGGCCAGTCCGCCCTGCTCTTGAGGCTCAGGCTGAAGGCGCCGTTAGAAATAAGTGTACGGCACCCTCTGTCCGCCTGCTGGCTTCTTTACCCGCAGCCCCCTGCTAGTGACTGGGACTGGCTGAGACTTCCTTTCTGCTGCTCGAGGAGTCTCTACCTGAAGGCAGGAAATGGGAAGGAGACGCGGAATGTCGAAGCTCCGGGAACCGTGGTGAAATAAGCCGGAACCCTCCCGGGGAAGGAGCAGGAAAGCTGCCACCCTGCCCCGGCCCTCGGGGCAGCTTTCAGCCCCGCAGCCGCTCCAGGGTGCCTACCCATACATCGCAGGGAGGGAGCAGGAGCGACCCGACACCTCTCGCTCTCTGCCTTCTGCAAGTAAGGGCGGCAAGAACCGACTTGCAAGGAGCAGCAACAACCTCCTTGTGCTCCCCGGGCGCGATCGGTTGGCGGGGCCCGGGGCCAAGACATATAAACGCGACCGCGTGTGCGGCTGGACGTGTGACAGCGCCGGGCCAGGGGCGAGCGCTGCGGTGCGGGCACACCCCCTCGCACCCACCGCCTCCAGCGCGGCCCCTGCCCGGCAGGGAGGGGGACGCAGCGCTGCGGGCCTCGCCGGGCTCCCCGGCGGGCGGCGGGGCCTCGCTCAACGCCCCCCACACATCCCGTCCCACCCACCCATCCCCCGCCCCCGGCGGCGCGGCCGAGCTGGGGCGGTTCCGTGCCGCTTCGCGGGGCCACGTCGGGCCGTGTATGCGCGGGGCTGAGCGCGGCGCCGTGACTGCGGGGTGAACTCGGCCGTGCCCAGCGGCTCGGCGGCCATAGGGGAGCGGGATCCTGACGAAAGCGGAACTCGGCCGGGCCCATACAAATCAGAAAAGAACCCGGCCGCCGCGGCAGAGGGGAGCGGAGCCCGCGGGGCAGGGACGCCGCCGCCGCGCTGCAGGGACCAGCGGCGCCGCGAGAGGTGCCTCCTGATCTCCGTCCCGGTCCCGACTTGGACCCCGGCGAGTGCGCGGCGGGACGGCCGCCAGCACAGGGCTCGGCGCACTGCGCACCGGGCAGCGCTCCGGATCGCGCGGCGTTGCGCTGCGCTGCGCTCCCCGGACGGCGGACGCGGGGCACCATGATGAGCAACTACCCGGACGGCGAGGGGGACACGGTGGCACTGCTGGCGCATGACAGCAGCGGTACCAAGGAGCCAGAGCGGGGCAAAGAGGAACTGAGCACCGACAAGGGCCCCGAGAAGCCGGACCCTTCGCAGAAGCCCCCCTACTCCTACGTGGCCCTCATCGCCATGGCCATACGGGAGAGCGCGGAGAAGAGGCTCACGCTGTCCGGGATCTACCAGTACATCATCAGCAAGTTCCCTTTCTACGAGAAGAACAAGAAGGGCTGGCAGAACAGTATCCGTCACAACCTCAGCCTCAACGAGTGCTTCATCAAGGTGCCCCGGGAGGGCGGCGGCGAGCGCAAGGGCAACTACTGGACCCTGGACCCGGCCTGCGAGGACATGTTCGAAAAGGGCAACTACCGCAGGAGACGGAGGATGAAGCGGCCTTTCCGTCCCCCCCCGACCCACTTCCAGCCCGGCAAGACTCTCTTCAGCCCCGACAGCTACGGCTACCTCTCCCCGCCCAAGTACTTGCAGTCCACCTTCATGAACAACTCGTGGCCGCTGGCACAGCCCCCCGCGCCCATGCCCTACACCTCCTGCCAGATGTCTGGCGGGAACGTCAGCCCCGTCAATGTGAAAGGACTCTCGGGCCCGGCCTCCTACAGCCCCTACTCGCGGGTGCAGAGCATGGCGCTGCCCAGCATGGTGAACTCCTACAACGGCATGGGCCACCACCACCACCCTCACGCCCACCACCCCCAGCAGCTCAGCCCGGCCAGCCCCGCACCGCCCGCGGCCCCGGCCGCAAACGGAGCGGGTCTCCAGTTCGCCTGCGCCCGCCAGCCCGCCGAGCTGTCTATGATGCACTGTTCCTACTGGGAGCACGACAGCAAACACAGCGCCCTGCACTCCCGCATAGACATCTAGGGAGGCTCCGGCCGGCCGCCGCCGCAGAAATGCCCTTGCCCGGGCCCCGCTGCCCCTCTCCGATCCCGCCGCGTTCTCCGCCGCTGTCGTGTGTTTTTCCTCCTCCTCCTTTCTAGCTGCGGACTTTCCGTGCGCAAACTGTTGCGGTGGGAAAATGGTAGTCGAGCTCCGCATATAGTGTAAGCGTAGGAGTCGTCCTACGAGGAGAAGGCAGTGTGTAAGTGTGGGAACTTCTACAGCGGGACTGCGCCGGGCCGGCGAGCTCGGATTTACCGCTCGTTTCTCCGTGTGTTTATTTGTTCGTAAGGGGGTTGCAAGAGGGGGGGAGCACGTAATTAAAAATAGGCTGTTTAGCCCTCAAAATTCGGCCGTAATATTTTCGGGCTCAGCCTAGGGAGCTTGTAAATAGCAGAGACATTTCCACGCGTGGCTGTGCGGGGCTGGCGGGGCCTAGACGCTGCCGTATGCCCGCGGTGCTTGTCGTCCTCCTCTTCATCTTCTCTTTCTTCTTCTGCGGTCTGCAAAGCACTGCGCTTCTTCTCAGCTGTGGTTTTACTTCAAAATAGTACTTACGTTGGGACTGCTGTAAGAGCAGATGTGCGATATTGCTGGTTATTAGAAACCAACAAAAAAAACCCTACAGGATCACTCGTGAAACGTTTCGGCAGTGATAAATATATTTTTTAAAGGAGACAATGTCCTCTGAGGTCTAAAAAAGTAATTTTATACAGGTCTTAAAAATATTTTGATGTTATAAAAAAAAAATAAGACGGTTTCCTATAAATTGGAATACTTTTCCGTGTGCGTATTATTATTAATAATGAAAGTTTAAACTATCTTCGTTTTTTTGACCCCAAACCTGGCCCAAAATGGATTTTTCCGGTAGGTTCTGCTTTTGAGTGCTCACCCTTCTTCTTAAAAAGTTTTGATCCTTCAATTTTACATAGATGAAATGTGGAAAAAAAAAAAAAAAAAGCGTTTATAAAACAGGGGCCAGTTCATAGCGATTTGATAAATGTTTATGTAAGCTGTTAGATGCTGTGGCTTAGTACCATTTTGGGACCAACTTTTCTAGAGTGAACTAGCACTTTTATTGTACTTTCTAGCATTGTAAAGTCTACAATAAAACGCCTTTCCTTCTTTCCACACCGTTTTATTTCACTTCGCTCCTCCGGTCTCGGGATCGAGAAGCGGCAGCGCAGAACAGGGCGGGCGCTTTGTGCCGGGGCCGCTCCGCGCTTCCCCTCCGGCTCCCGGCGCCGGGCACAGCTCCCGACCCCGCGTCCCGGGTTTGCAGCGCTCCCCGCAACCGCGCAAGCCTGATCCGCTGCTGTAAAAACGCGGGATGTGTTTGAAGGGTGTCTCGGCTCCGTTGAGCGCCGTGGCGGGCCGCACACCGGCAGGAGAAGGCCGGAGGGGCCGCGCCTCCGGGCACCCGGTGCTGTCTCGGCGGCCGATGCGGAGGTGCGGAGACCGATTCGGTGGAGGCGCGGGCGGGCGGGCCCGGGAGCGGCTCCGCTCCGGGCTCCGGCAGCCGCCAGCATCTCGCCCTCGGGCCCGGCCCTCCGGGACGCCGGGAGGCTGAGTTCTCTGAGCAGTGCCGGGGGCTCTGCCCGTCGCACACCCTTGCACCGCTTTCGTTTCGTATGCTCCTGCCCGGGGCCGCGGCGCCGGGCGGCACAGCGCAGCCCCGCGCCCCATCGGGGCCGGCCGGTGCTGGTGCTGGCAGCCGCTGCGGGTCTCGCTTTCTCCTCCGGGCCGGCGGCTCCGACAACGGCGGTGTCGAGGCCTGGATCTCGCTTCATCGCCTGCCCGCGGGTGCCTGGGGTCTCAGGAGGTGATGGGGATAGCGACGGCGGGGCAGGCAGTATGGCCCCCGCCGGTTGTCGCCCCGGGACGCAGCGGGTCCTCTTGGACTCCAGCCTTGGCCGGGCCTGCTGTTCGGCGGGCGGGAACGGGGATGCGGGTGTTCCGCTTGTTCCGGGTTGCGCAAGCAGCTCGCTCCCCGGAGCGTCCTGATACCAGGGGCGAAACTCGGTACCGGGGGTGAGCATTTCCCTCCCCACTGCCGGGGATCTCCGGTGGGGCCCATGAGACACCAGCCCCGCGGGCGCTGAGTGCAGACAGGGCCTTGCCTGACGCTCTCCCGCTTTGCCTGGGCCTTCTGTGTTCTCCTGCACGGCAGGAAACGGCAGGCTCCAGCTTGGTGGCAGAAATCACTGGGGGGACTTGGGGATCCGTTGCCTATGCCGCAGCAATGGCCACGGGAAAAGGGCTCTGGGGCCACACGCTGGGCCAAACCGGCCCCACTGGAGGGCTGAAGGCCCTGCTGTGCCCTCTGTCCCCTGTCCCTAGGCCCTGGTCCGAACGGGAGGGCGCTGGGAGCAATGGTGTGGCCGTGGGGCTCTGCTCCCGGGCAGAGGTGGGGGACTGAGAAAAGGGGGTCACTGCCTGGCCCCTCCGCACTGTTCGCAGGAGGCTGCAGGGCAGAGCTGCTGTCCCGGGACGCGGAGAGAAGCAGCGAGCTCTGACCCTTCACGAAAACTAATTTAACGGGAGGCGAAAGGACAGATCGGGAGTCGGGCAGCGCACATGGGACACGGCCCCTACTCACGCCTTTGCCACTCACGGCTCTGCCGGCCGCTGCCCGGATCGGGGCTTTCGCTCATGTTCTCTGACGTGCTCGGAGCCCTCAGGTGGCAGCTGGAGGTTTAGAGGACAGGCAGGGTCTCTCACACCTCCCGAAGACCGTACGGCAAATGCAGCAACCGACCCGGGCAGCCCGGCAGCCTTGCGCCGTGTGGCTCGGTATCGGCTGCTTGTTGCTTATTCAGTAGGCACTGCTTTTAGCCCCGCTTCTTTCCTCCGGGGTACGTCGGGGCCGTAGCGAGCTGGCAAGGGAAAGGCCTTCCGCCTCCGGCAGTGGGCACAGGGCGGAGGGAGGGCAGGAGAACCTCCCGGGCCCAGCCGGCGGGGGTCCCCCCGGGCCTCTTCCCGGGCTGTGCCATCTCTTGGCCGGGCTGCAGCGCCCGTGGCAAACGCCCGGGAGCAGCTGGGGCCTCGCCGGCCTTGAGTGAAGTCACACTTGGCCGTGCTGAAGGGCAGGGGAGGCGATTGTAGCCTGGTCCGTGCGGCCCCCGGGGCTGCTCCGATTCCCGAGGGGTGTCCCGGAGAGCCGTAGCCTGCCGTGCGTGACCGGCACCCGGCTGTGTCAGTACGGAGAGACATGAAACAGCGCGTTTGACTGCCGTTCGGTCATGGGCAATCGCTGCCCTTGGACCAGGGTCTCCCTGCTCAAAAGGGCGCAGTGCGGGGGCTGCCTGGGGGAAGGCAAAGGTGCCCTCGGGGTCCCCGGTCTGCGTTCACCGACTGCGCTATCTTATCTGAGGCTGCTGGGGGGCTGAGCCCACCAGGGGATAGATGTGGCCGCACAGGGCGGGGAGAGGCCGCTCGCCCTGCTAGGCTGGGGCCCTGTCCTTCTGCCGGGCTCCCTCCGCCCGACCGGGGCTCTGCTCGCCTCCGCCCCGAGCCCCCCGCGCCTCTCCCCGCAGCAGCGTGTCCCTAAGTCAGCCTCTGCAGACGTCGCGCCTCTGGGATGTTTTCACGATCGTTTTCTGTATTTTATAAACAAAAGTTGCACCGAATGTAAACTCGCGTCGTTCGTTAAGCAGCCACCGTGTCCTGGCTACGGCTTCTATGTCCTCCCTCCACCATCCCCCCAGGCCTGCCCGGGCAGTCCCGGTTCGGCCCGCTCCCCTGGCCAGACCTGCGAGATGTGGATGATGAGGCCCTGGGCTGCCTCCAGCCCGGCCGTGCCCCCGGCACCGCCGTCTGGCTCTGACCTCAGCCCTCCACACAGAGGACGGGAAACCAGAGGCAAAGCCAAAGATGGGTCAGGGCTCGTACCTCCGGCAGCAGCACTCTGCTGCTCTCAGAAACGACCAGGCCTCCCGTTCATATCCCGGCGGCCTGGAGAGAGGGGCCGGCCATCACACCCTGCTGGCTGGGCAGCATGCACTGGACTGACTGGTAGGGAGCTGCGGGGGAACTCGCTGCGTTCTAGCAAATACCCACGCATGAGCCTCCTCTAAGAGTCTTGTCCCCGCGCGTCCCCAGGACACTGGGCAGGCTGTGTGACATCAGGCCCGCATCCGGGACAGTGGCACTTGGAACAGCCAGAGAAGGCAGCTGTACCGACCTCACGTGGGCACGAAAGGCGCTGGCCAGGGGTTGCCCACTGCGGTTCCATGGTCCCTCGCCCTGGGCTACCACCTCCTCCCGCGGCTCCCACCAGCCCCGTCGGCCTCGTACCAAAGCAAGAGGCCTGGAGTCGGTCCCTTGGCAAGAACGGGGCTTGCGCGTTGTGTAAAGCCTGTCCCCGTTATAGAAATGACGGAAGGACGCGCTCCCCGGACCAGTACCGTGGCATGCAGCCTTCTCCAGCCTCGGGGCCGCCGCCCGTCGCGGGGCTGCTCCGGGGACCGGGCTCAGGCAAGGGGACCCGGAACCGCTGTCTGGCTTAGCTGCTCGCTGCCGCCGCGGCCCCAGGTTTATGCAACGCTGGCGAGAGATGAAAGCAGGAGAGCGAGGGCTGTTTTCTGCCTGCACGGAGCGGGCACAGAAGTGGCTGCCTCGGCCACTGCATTTAGGGGGAACAGGGAAGCGTTTGCAGCCCGAGGCTGAGCGGGCTCCCACCGCCTCCGGTAGCCCCTGGGTCAGTGCCTGGCCCGGTGGGGTGTTTGGCGGCCGCAGTTTTTTGTTTTTTTTTTTCGCTAGTCCGTAGTCGGGGCCGGGCTCGGAGGGTGGCAGAGCCCTCAGAGCCAAGAACGCTTCCCGAGGGCACAGCACGGTACCGCTGCCTTCTGCCTGCGGCTCTCCGGGAGCGCGGGGGGAGCCTCCAGACATCGGGGGGCGGGGGGACCCTAGGGTAGGGCAGCGGTGGCGGCCCGGAGAGCCCCGGCTCCTCTCGTCGTCCTTGGGGCGAGTAGGTGGCGGTGGGTGCGGGCAGGGCAGAGCCATAGTGCGGGAGAGGACGCACACACAGCTCTCACCTTGTACCCTTCTCCCGCCCCGGCCGCTGCGGCTGTTTAATACCGCCTGATTCCTGGTATTCTTGTCCGTGTTTTAAGTGGTGAAAAAGTCATTTCCAGTCCCATGGTCGCTGTTTCACCCTGAACTCATTGAAAAGAGAGTGCGGGGTCAGAACTGTTTATTATGCAACCAATTAAAACAGGAAAATATGCAAAGGCTTCATTCAGCAAGATCCGGCTATTGTTAAGCCGAAAACGATATTTTTGTTTCAGAAATAATAATAAAAAAGTACATTTGTTACTTTAAAAATCTCCTCTCTGTGTGTGTGTGACGGACGCGACTCCCGGACCCTCTCTCCGGCTTCTCGTCCGCCGCATCCCGGGCCGAGACACCGGCCCTGCGCTGCCCAAGTACGGCCCAACGGGATGAACGAAGGACAGGGATCGGGGACCTCTCCTTCCCCCCACCAGGGCTCTGCCCGTCCTGCTGGCTCCTGTCCTGCCCGCTTTCAGGGGAGGGCGGCGACCCTCACAGGCAAGGAGCCAGCTCGGTGCAGGTGGGCACCGGCATCCAGTGTGGTGTCTTAGGCAATAAAAGACGGTGAAAAAAAAATAAAATACTGCGAGGACGATAAAGCCCGAGACTGTTGTGGGCGACGGGCAGGGCCGTAATAACCAGATGGCAGAGCCCCGAGATGCGCTACAGAGCCACCACCGCAGCTCCCCCGCTCTGCACTGGGCACAGCCCGGCTGCGGGGGTCTGGGGATCATAGAATTGTAGAATTAGCCGGGTTGGAAGGGACCTCAGAGATCATCAGGTCCAACCCTTGACCCACCGGAGCAGTTGCTAGACCATGGCACTGAGTGCCACATCCAGTCTTTTTTTAAATGTCTCCAGGGACGGAGAATCCACCACCTCACCGGGCAGCCCATTCCAATGTCTGATCACCCTCTCCGTGAAGAAATTCTTTCTAATATCTAACCTAAATCTCCCCTGACACAACTTAAGACTGTGTCCTCTTGTCTTGTCCGGATGGATCCGGACACCAGGGCCCTGAGCTCTGCGGCTCCCCTGCGCCTTCTCTATCTACCTATCGCACCCCCCCAGAAGCCCATCCCTGACTTTGCGGGTCATGTTCGCCTCTTGGCAGGGTTTTGCTCTGCGGAGGTGAAACATCTGCCCCACAGCAGGGATGCGGCCCTGAGTAGCTCAGGGGACAAAGGGGGACAAAGGGGGTCCCCCCGGAGGGGCTCGGCTCCCTCCGCCCCGCTGCCCGCCCCAGGTACCCCCCGGGATGTGCTCAGCACGGGCCTGGGAAGCGCTCACCAAAACAATCGGTGGGGCTGGCTTAGTGCAATGAGTTTATTTTAGTCCCTGAGCTGTATTGAAAACATTAGCTCTGCTTCTTGTGGTTGTTTACAGTATGTGGGTCTCAACATCACAGCCGCCCTTCTGGAAAAGTCTTACAGGATTCAGACAGAGGGAAACCAACACAGAAGTATCTCGGAAAGCACGATGGCAAATGATTAACCAAATCAGAGACAGGAAGGCGGAGGTAATCAATGAGTTTTCGCTTATAGTTTACTTGAATGAACATCTTTTCCCTTTTTCTTGTTTAGAAACCACATGGGGTTTTATTAGCTAAACAAGCAGCTGCAGGATTTGGTGGGCTGGTGGGAATTCGTTCAAAATCAGATGCATGTTGCCTGAACCGGAGGTTTCGAGAAAACCTCGTGCTTGTTCCTGTCCCAGCACACGGAGCCGGGTGGGTGTGCGGTGCCCCGGTGGAGCCTGTCCCTGCGGGGACCTTCCCGGTGTCCCGGTGAGAGGGAGTCCAGGAACACAGAGCACGAACACATTGTGCCAGGAAGGGGAGCCTTACTATCCCTCAAGTTGCACAGAGAAGAAACACTGTGAGAAATCTCCTCATGTGGTATCTAAAAGTGAAGCACTGGCTCTCCCTGCCCTGCTCTGGGAGAGGGTTCACCCCGTCCTCAAATCCCGGGGCTCTCCAGCTCCGTTTCCCTGGAGGCTGCGGGAACCAAGTCGGCCCCACAGCCCACCCTGACCAGGAGCCTCCTCTGACTGCTCAGGGGGCTCCAGCAGGTCCTTGCAACTGCGATAGTTTTGATGAGAGTTCAATTGGTCCTCTACTTTCGTTTAAAGTCTTTTTTTTTTTCTTTTTTCTTTTTTTTTCCCTACTCTCTCTCCAACGGGATTTCCCCCCCCACACCACAGGAATAGCTAATTCGGAGCGGTTACGAAGTACGGGGACGGGAGGTACTATCTCTCCTTTACACTGATATTTTCGATTACATTAAGGCAGTGCGGGCACACCATCCCGCTGGCTCTGGGGAGGGCATTACACTGACTGCTGAGAACTCTGGCTCCTGGCTGGGGCGGGAGTGTCTGAAAAACCCTCAGGCTCCTGTGAGGGGCTCTGGATGATGGTGAGAAGCAGGTCTGTGGAGAGGCAGGTTCTGTCTCACCGGGCGGGCGGTGCATGGGAAAAGCCGGGGGTTAGGGGCAGGCTGCCGGCTCCGCCACTCAGAAGAGTCTGTGACCTGTTGTTAGCAGCCCCTGTGACCTGTTGTTTAAGATACGGAGCCCGTTCCCCCGTTTTTTCCCAACGATAGCGGTGATTTAAAAAAATTATTCTCGTTCTGTTCTGTGAAAACCCAAACAATCAATAAGGGAGAGGGCACAACACGAGGCGTAGTGTCGTAAGATATCAAAAGGGGGCAGAAACAAAACCGAATCACTCCCTAGTCGTATTTTTTTCAGATTGCTTTTAACAAGATGTTCTGAAAAAAATTTATCGGGTGTGTGTTATTGACGATGCTTCCTCCGCTCCTTGCTTTGAGAGGCGGTATTGCTGGGTGCTTATCAGCGACTGTGGCATCTGATACACGGCTTCCAAGGCTCAGGTACAAATAAATATCGTAGTGAGAAGGCTGCTGGCAGCCAGCCCTTGGCTGGGAATGGCTGACAGCCCCAGCACTATAAGAAGCGGCGCCGATATGGGCTGGCACAGCCCAGGCAGCGAAGCGCTTATGAGCAGCATCACCCCGGCAAATGTCCACCGCTTCGGGCTGCCTGGCTAATAGAAACCCACACACACTCCCCGGGCCCGGGCTGAGGCTAAGAAGCGTTTCGGGGAGTGACAGGTCTCGGGTGGCTGTGGTTTGTACAGCTGGGGTTCTCCCCTGTGTCATTTCCAACAAGGTGTTCACCTCCGCCCTGCTGCTGCCGCCTCCCTCCTGCCTTCCAAACCATCCCCACCCGGGAGGGATGCGCATCCAATGGGAACTGCGACCGGGATCCCCACTAGCACCCGTGGGAGAGGGATCCCGGAGGCACTTTATTCGCGTACTCATTGCCGTGGCAAGGATCAGATGTCCCCGGTGTGTGGCAGGAAGGGCACGGAGCGAGCAGGCAGAAGAGTTTCTCTGTCCCCCGGCCTTACAGGTGCCTTTCTGGTTCCTGTGATGCCCTCAAGGTCTGTTTTCAGAAAAAGAAACTGGAGATTTTTCAAATTGACAGAAGAATTTATAAGTCCTTTTTAAATACACATCGTTGGCCCCATCTCCTGTAGATGAGCCTCCTGCCCTGGTTTCTTTTTTTTCATTCTTTCCCTGAATCAATGAGCTTGGTTTGGAAGCCTCTTGGTTTGCCTTTTTTGATAAACTACTGTTTAGTTCAGCCCAGAGCAGCCAAGTGTTGTCTGGGACTGTCACTGCTTGCCCTGGAACAGAAATAGGAACCACTTGTTTAAACATCCTAAGGTCCCAAAATCTCTACGAGCCATCACATAAGGTTTTTTTTCCCCTTCCCGGAGTGGTAAGGGAGCAGAGTGATTATAGAGAGGAATGTCTGCTCAGGCTGCTACAAGCACCATAAGATTTCGGTTTGCCTTTTTTTTTCTTTTTTTTTTTTTTTTTCCCATCAGTTTTTCCATTCCTTGAGGAAAATTTTTCAGTATCTGAATCAAAGTTCATTATTCCAAGTTTTGTTGTTTTGTTTTATCTTTGCCCCTTTTAACGTTTTCATCTTAAAAGTGACAGATTTGGTAAAACTCTCAACTGTTTCCCATTAGAGGCGTAGAGTTCCCCCATGTGCCTTTCTGATGTTCCACATTGCTCCTTCTGGAGTTTCAAGCAGGAATACACCCTAAGCAGTTGCAGTTGGCCCCATGTGGGCAGCCCTCCTGTCTTTACCTCCCACACCGAGCGCTGGCCTGGCCCGCGGCTGCCCCCTGCCGGCACCTCACCGCACCTCACCGCACCGCACCGCACCGCACCTCACCTCACCGCACCGCACCTCACCGCACCGCACCGCACCGCACCGCACCGCACCCGACGGGGGCCGAATCTCGCCGGTGCGGCGGGGTTCCTGCCCGGCTCCAGCGCTCCAGGCTGCTCACAGGGGGGCGGCTCGCTGCCTGCCGCCGGCCACGGCCCAGGGGCTCTCATGGGCCCCTCAGTTCAGGAAGGAGATTGAGGTCCTGGAGCAGGTCCAAAGGAGGGCAACCAGGCTGGTGAAGGGATCCAGCACAAGTCCTGTGAGGAGAGGCTGAGGGAGCTGGGGGTGTTCAGCCTGGAGAAGAGGAGGCTCAGGGGAGACCTCATCGCTCTCTACAGCTCCCTGAAAGGAGGCTGGAGCCAGGGGGGGTTGGGCTCTTTTCCCAGGCAACTTTCAACAAGACAAGAGGGCATGGACTTAAGTTGTGCCAGGGGAAGTTTAGGTTGGATATTAGAAAGAATTTCTTGACGGAGAGGGTGATCAGACATTGGAATGGGCTGCCCAGGGAAGTAGTGGATTCTCTGTCCCTGGAGATATTTAAAAAGAGCCTGGATGTGGCACTCAGTGCCATAATCTAGTAACTGCAGTGGTAGTGGATCAAGGGTTGGACCTGATGATCTCTGAGGCCCCTTCCAACCCAGCCCATTCTATGATTCTATGATTCTATGATCGTCCGACTGCCAGAAAATACTCAGAAATATCATGGTGGGCAGGAGGGGCTTCCCAGCCTGCAGGGCGTTCTTACTTTGGTTTTGAAACGTGGGGAACTCCTGGGAAATAAATACGCAGTTGCACATTTCTCCTTTTGCCCTCTTCATTTCTCTCACTGCTTTTTCTTTTTTCTTTTCTGCTGCTCCTAGCCACCGCTGCTGCTGTCTCTTTCTGATGTTCCCGGGGCTGTAACATTCCATCCCCACAACAGGCTTTTACCATTGCCCTGTTGTTCCCTATTTGTAACAGCTTGTTTCTACCCTAAGGAAAATGCCCTTTGTGTAAGAAATCGTTCCGGGTCCTTGTGTTTTGAAGTGTAGCCCTGTACTAGCAAGGAGTTGTGCAGAGCAGTGTTTGGTGGAAGAGGTGGCAAGCTAGAAGTGTCAAGTAGTCTTCATAGACAAATTTTTTTGTAAATACATGCAGGATACACATGTTTATAAAAATTCCTGTGTTGGGAACTGAGACCTTGTAACAACAGAAAATGGTTTTGTACACACGTATTCAAATTTTTGTGATTTTATCCATTTTATATTCCCCATGACCCAAAAAATCTTACTGTGTGGTCCATTAATCTCGAGCAAATGAGCACATTTGTGACTGCAAAATGTGAAGAAAAAATAAAGGGTGTAGGTTAAGGAAGTGTTCATTTTCATACAATCCTTGTGTTTGTTAATGTATGGGCACATGATGCACAGGATTGCTGCTAGCTCACAGCAGCAGTTTGTAACTTAGGCAACAACATCATGTAATGCTGTAGCTCCCAATCTAGCAGAGTGTAAGGTGCTTGCAGTTAATTAGGTCCTGCATGAATTCTAATATTCTTTATATGATCAGCTATTGCTATTTATTTGGAAAATAACTGAATATTTTAAAAGTATTAGGGGAAACAGTTTGCTGAAGAAAATCAAGCACAGTGGAAGAATCCTCACGGCTCTATGATATAATTTGTACTGAAGTAAGAAGGAAGTCCTACTTTGAGCTCCCTCCCTGAGGCCTGGCACTGACCCTTCCCTGTTTTGGTTCTGCACTGGGGCTGGGCAAGTGGACTTGTGCACCAGCAGAGTGACTGCCAGGGATTCCCCTTGACTGAACTAGCCAAGGAAGATCCCAAAGATTACTCTTATCCTTGCACCTCAGCAGTCAGCCCAGCTGGAGGGTGAGCTGTGGCATTGTTGTCTCCATCACCAACAGAGAAATAAACTGCAGCTGCATCCCCTGAGTCCTTGTGTGCCCAGCCTTGATGCAGGTGAAGCCACTTTCCCCTTCATCATCATAAACATCATCACCACTCTGCTTCTAGGATGTCATTTTGCAATGGGAAGTATTGAGCAAGGGGAGCTCTCCACAGCAAACAAACAGATGCCTCATTTTCCAGGGTTTGTTTGTTTTTTTTTTTCTTTAGCTATTTCATCTGCTGGGTGACCAACACAGAGAAGAGCAAGAGCTGAACTGTAGACTCACTGAGCAACCACATCTGGACCCAATGCAGTGAGGGGATGGGGAGCAGGCGATTTTTGAGAGGAAGGTGCTCACCTCTCATAGGAAATTTCAGGAATGTGAATTTTCTCTGTGGTTTGTTTGTATCGCTATTGTTATACTTGTTTACTCTTCAAACAAGATTGGGGTGTTGCTGCAAGCCACAGCATATGAAGCAGGCCCAGCTCCTCAGAGCCCCCAGACAAAAGATTTCTGTGATATTTTCAGACTAATAGCTACCTCAGATGGAATGGTAACTTGGTCATGGAGAGTTCACTAGGACTGATGCTTCAGTGGTGGAAATCAGAATAGTAGTAACAAAGTCAGTGCACCCTCGTTGTATTAGGTGTGGATTTCTCCTTTTATTGATATATTGGGTTAACAGTACTTTTTTTCTTTATCCTGTGCTTTGTGTCACTGTAGTACAGAACTGTTGTGATTTACCTTTTGTACTTTTTTCCAGAGAACTGAGTGAGATGGATCATTTTCTGGTGATCACTTACTCTTTTCTGTCTAGCAGTTGGAAAGAAAGCTCATCCCCTTGAAACCCAGGTGAGGCAGGAGTAGGGCAGAAAACATAAAGCTCTGTGCATGGCTCTATTCTCAGATTAATTGAAGAAAGGTGCCTGTAGATTTGTGGATGTGACACAATGTGAGAAATGGGTTTCGGTATCTCTTACATTGTAGCTGAAATGTGAAATGAGCTCCATGTGGCAGCACCTAAAGGAAAGAAAAAGGGAAAGAAAAAAAAAAAAGAATCACTCTCCAAAAGTTTCAGTTATCCCTTGAAGCTATATTACAACATAGACTGCTCTAATTGAATCAGTGTGAGAACTTTTCCCCTCCGTTTTGATCAGTGCTCGTCTCTGTCCACTGCTCCCCAGAGATGCACACATTTGATACAAAGATGTGCAGGGGACACCCACACCTAGGTCAGGTTTATAACGTTCAGTTTAATTCTTTAACTGCTGTGAAAGGAAATGTCAGTTCTTAGATGCCTTTGCCAGAATCTGTTGTTTTTCTCCCTCTTTGGTCCTCTCCTTTATAGCCTTAGCACTAGGGTGTGATGCAGGAAAGTTTTGTCTGAGTAAAGGCTACTAGGTCTGCTCTGAGGACACAACAGCTTAATTATTCATTTCCAAAGAGTTTGTTGGGACAAATCAATAAACCTTAGAAATACTGTCAGTGTCTGTGACGAGCCATGGTAATGGAGATATCAATGGAGGAAGAATGTGGTCTTGATGCTGCTCAAACTCTACCACCCTATCAGCCCTGACAGGGAGTTGCCTGCAAGGACTTCCTTTTCACCTGTGAAAGGAAGCCAAGCAAAGCCCACTCAGCATTGTGAACCTTCATTTGTTATTTATTCAGAGTATTTTTAGAAGTATGGAGAAAAATCTCAGCACATTTTGAAGTATCAATGCTATTGCATAACACAAAATTGACAGCTCTGAAAGCAAAAGCGATTGATACCCAAATCCGTGTCTGTAAGTATTCACATGTGTGAAACAATACGTGATCCACAAAAACATATGGCTCTTGTATTAGCTACATGAAATCAAGTTGAATTATGAAGACTTTGAAAAGGTCCTCAGTTTAAATGTACACGGCTGTCTGAAATGTCCGGCTAAGTTTAGTGAAACAATTAAAAACAGATAGATTGTCAGGATGCATAGACCAGGGGCAGAGTTAATTCAGTATGAAAGAAATGAGTGACTGGGAATGAGAGAGAAGAGCAGAAATGGAAGGAAAAGAGCAAGAGGGAGTGTAGAGACAAAATGCTAATAAGGGGGGGTTAGGGAGAGCCAGGAATAGAAGGCAAGGGAAAGGAAGAAGTGAAAAACAGGGCAGAGAAAAAATGAAGCAAGGATATGAGACAGCAAAGAGAAGGAGAGCAGCAAGAAAAGTAATGACATTTTATTGTGTAATCTGACAACTTTCAGTTTAGGAAAAAAAGCCTGGAGCAGACCTAAAGGCTACTACTTATACATTGAAAGTATGTGGGAGGGTCTTTGATGTGTATATAAATATATACACACACCTTTTATTATATAAATAAAATTACCTAGAAATTACAGTCTTTCCCCACTGCATACTGTTCCAGTTTCCCCCATGCTGCTGTGCATCCAGCAGCTCTGTGAGTCAGGGCTTTCTGTTCCAGTTTTCTGTGTGTTTCTGTTCCATCTTCTCAGATCTGGAAATGGTGTTTTTGACTCCCCAGTCCTGCAGCCCCCAGTGAGATGACAACCTGATATGATCTAGGGGCTGTTGGCTGAGCTATCACTATTGTTTGCAATCACTGTTTCCTTATGGTGATATTCATGGCAGTGTTTGCATTTTGCACTGGATGGTGCAAATCCAGTCAAAAGATTTATTGTTGAATTAGGGTATTTTTTTACTGATTTTGTCTTGATTGTCCCTCTCTGTGCCAGCTACTAGTAAAATGGCACAGATTTTCACATTTCTCACTAAAAGTCACTGAATGATATCCTAAACCACAGCAATGCTGCTTGATAATTTAGCAATTCTAAATATTGATCAGAATCCATCTGCCTCTTTAAAAACTATCCCTTTCTTATCTGAACATCATCTTCCACCTTTGGCTTGAGCACTACTGAAACCATCAGTTATATATCTGTGACTGAGGCTATTTATAGTCATGCCCAGTAAACTGTGCTAAGTTATTATATGAAAAATAAGACTCAGCAAGAAAAACTGTTTGGGAAGTGATCGTCCCTCTGGCTCTAGGAAGGCTATCTCAGAGAGACAGGAGTAATAGATAAGGTTTGTGACCTGGGCAGATTGGTGTGACACACATTCATCTAGAGATCCTTGTCTCAAGGATCTTCTGGTGACACTGCCAAACATCCCTGACATCTACCTGTCCATACACCCACGGGGCTGACTCTTCTCATTAGACCAAATGCACATTTTTTCTGGATCTTCCTTGCTGATCACAAGATTAATTTCAAAGCTGCCTGCAGTCCCTGTGTGTGTGTTCATCTCAAACTGCCATTCCATCACACCCAACATGTTGAGGACAGTGGAAGATTTCCTCATCTTGCAGAGTGACTGATTTGTTGCTGGATTTCTACACAGGTGGTTGTACCCATATGGCTGGCTCCTGGGTTTGCAATGATTTGTGGTTTTGTGTGAGCCATTCCAGCTACATTTTCTCTTGCTTTAGAGGTTCTTCCCAGAGTGTGAGGGAGTCACACTCCTTCAGTTTTCTACATTGAGGAGGTACAAATTTTTCTAGTTTAAGAAAGGTTCACGGGTTTATCAAACATTATATGATTAATCTGTATTTTCCTGAGGAAAAAAAAAAAAAAAAAAAAAAGCTTCTAGCCATTGCTGGACCATTTGTGAATGTCTTTTCTGCTGTTTTGGATACAGATAGGAGTTAAATTTTGCCATTCACCTTCACCATTTCCCTGTTTCATTTCTCATCATTTTAATAGTCGTGTTATAGACAAGAAACAGAAACATGGATGTTTAATGCTTAACAATATCTTATTGTCTCATTGCTTTTGGAAAAGGGAATGGAAGAGGAAAAACCTCCCAAGTGTCTATAAACAAAACACAAGGAAGTGAGTTCACTATCCACGGGAAAGCAAAGGAGACTTTTATTTTGAGGGGAAATGCACCACTACTCTGGTACTGACCAGTTGTTTCCAGAAGGCTACAATACTGAAAACTTGTCAGGAAACCCCAAATGTGCCTTGTGTAACTCAGGAGCATTTCTGGGAAGATGATAATAAAAATGGTCTACCCATGTGAAGCCAATGAAAAAATTCATACTTGGGCTTGCTAGGAAGAAAGAAACACCACATCCTGCCTTTTCCAGAGGTGTCATTTTTAGTGTCCACTTGAATTCAGCCTCTTCTATTCCATAGTACCTCCTCAGTTGTTGCTTTCCAACTCTTGCCTCTATGGAATCCCCTACCTAGTCCATATTTTGTGTATTCCTTTTCCTTGTCCTCATCCCTGACCTTCCTCTGGGCGTTATCATGACCAAGAAACCCAGCTGGGTCAAGAGCTAGGCATCTTCAAGCTACTGGGTATTCAGGGTTGTCATTACTAAATATAGTGAAAAAGTGTAAGTTAGAACTTTTGAGGTAGTTAAAGGGATGGATGGTGTAAGAAAAGTTTCCCTCTGTTTTAAGAAATGAAAGAGACAGAGTGAAACAAATCAAGCAGAAAAAGCTGCTTCTAAAATCTGAGGCAGGAGCCATTGTAGAATTTGGGATGAAATGGTTAACCCCTCCCCAAAGTCTATAAACTTAGTGATCTTTGTAGAATAGCAAATAAGAGCAAAGGCCTAAATGCAGTACAGCATTATGGTCATTACTTCAAATGCAGAAAATGAGGCATAGCCTCAGTTTAGAGCTTCAAATTAATAACAGCAGTGGCTGTAATGTCATCACAGCATGAGTTACCTTGGGAGCACCTGCAGTATCTTTCTTAGCATGACTATATAAAGGGGTTGTGATAAATTATCAATGCCTTGGGCTTGATAAAGCACAAATATAACTGAGCATCCTAATTTTATTCCCTTCCTCCAGAAGATGGCAAAAGTCAGCTGGACTTAACACAAACAGATAGAAAAAAATGTTTCAGGACTCTTTGTGCTGTACTCCAATTTCAGGTCATCTCTTGTCTAATACTCCAGATGGAAGGGTTTATCCCAAACCCACTGAGATAAGGAGTTGTTGGGAGCAATCATCCATGGCACCTTCAGCCTGGCAGCACTGCCCTGTGCCAGGTGAGGTGCTGACCTCCAGGGGCTGCTTGGTGCAGCATGAGGGTGCTCTGAGTCCCAGCTTAGGTGACACATTTGCTTGTCAGGGGGGGAAATTGTCAGTGACATATGCATGGAGATCACAGCCAGAAAGGCAGGTGTGACAAGGTTAAATTTTGTACATTATGAGAGACATGAATACCAGTATTTGTGAGTGCTCATAGTATTGCAGACCTTCTGCTGAAGAAAAATCCCTTGAGACTCAGTTCTTGAGTGCCAAAGAGGTTTGTTCCCACTGGTATAGCATATATTTTGTCTAGGACAGTGTGGGGAACTTGAATTTACAGGGGAACCTTGACTGAAAAAGGAAAGAATATATAAAAATACATAGAAAGAAACATCAGATTAAGTACAGATTTGGCAACAAGGATTTTTTTTTTGCAGCTCAGCAAGGAACTCTAGAAAAAGGAAGAAAATATTACTAAAAAAATCAAAGGAGACACAAAATAAGCTTTTCTTTCTCACACAGTTTATTTTGTTCCTATATTTAGCTGCTCTGGAAGCTTAGAATTTCAACATTAGGAAAATATAAGAGTATTTGAGTAAAGTGATATGCTGAAGTCAAGAGGCTTCCTGCCAGTGAAGGAGGAGAACTGAGGACTGCTTGTTTAAAGGATGCTTCTGAGGGGGTTCAGCTTAACCTGGTGCTTATCCCATATTGCAGTTCTAATTTTAATGCAAACAAATTCATCCTCACAGGTTTTTCAGCCTAGGGCTTTTGACAGCTGCTGTAGCTGACTGATGCTCAGGGTGGATTTGTGCCCATGCCCCTGGAAGGAAAAGAAGCAGTGGAATGGTTTGGAAAATGCTTGACCCCCTTGCAAAAGCCAGCATGCCAGCAACCCATGCTATCAACACTACAGCCTGGCAGCCATTCCTCTTCTTAAATCTCTAAGAGGAGTAGGCTACATCCCTGAGTGTCAAAAAGCTCCAACTGTCCTCTTAGGTACCTTGCAGCAGGGCAGGACCAGAGTTGGTGAAAAGATGTATGAGCTCCTATCTGAGCTGCCTTTAGATTAGGGCTTGGGTTTGGACAAGGTGCTGACATTTTAACACACATTTTCTCATTTGAACAGTGTTCAGTGTATCAGTCACATTGCTTAAGAGCCATGATAAGGTAGTGATTGCAGCTTCTGTTATGAGAAAATGTTCGTGTCACAGCTGACTTCTTCAAGGTCATATCCTTATTATTCAAGCCAACTGGGAAATTTTAACAACTTAATTCTCTGACCCTCCACTCCCTGAGAAAATGCAAATTTATCAGAACAAAAGCTTGATCTTTTTTCTTTTTGAAGAATCTCAGTATGTCAAAATATTCTGTTTCCCGTCCAGAAGGAGGAAAAAAAAAATCTTGTGATCCCAAAATTTTTGTCTGAATTGTGGTTTTTTTGGTAATACAAATGTGCAGAAGGAATATTGCCAACCAGCTATTTTTAGCAGCATGAGAAACATATACCAACCACGGGCAATGACCCTGCATCGCCTTCATTTGCATGACTCAGCAATACTAATTGTCAAGAACCGATTCCCATCAGGTCATCGAGGGCTCTGCAAGTGGTGCTGAGTGGGGTCAGTCCCAGGGGCTGCCTCAGGGATGGCTTCCCCTGGCTGAGCCGCAGAGGAAGCAGGCAGACAATAGCTACAGCGGTAGGAAGCTTTCCAGCCTCACCCCTGCTTCCTCCCGGCAGCAAGGGCATTACCTGCTTGTCCTCTCCTCCTCTGCTGGAAGACCTTCCTATGGTCTGGTTTGGTTAGAGGGAGTCACTTTCAAAATCCTGCAGAAATGAGATTGTTCTCCAGGAATGTCATTTAGCAGTGCACAGCCGCAAGCTCCGGAGAAGCTGTTGCAGTGTTAATAGCTCTGCTGCTGCCAGACGAAAGGAGAGCATTCAGATCTAATAAAACAACAGATGTTAAAGCCATTTCTGCCTTCTCTGTTATATTGCACATCAACAGGAATGTGGTAAAGTGCTTTTTTGTACCATTTAGCATCTGACATTTCAGCACATCTTGTAAGTGTGCATTAGGAGAGTGGAATGTTGCTATATTTGTACTTGCAGAGTTGGAATGAGAATAAAATCTGTAGAGTTGCAAGTGCACATGGAATGTTTTCCAGAGGGGCTGATGCTGAGGAAATCCATCACAGTGAATCTTGAGCTGTCTTGAAACCCCAAGCTGCAAATGCAGGGAGACAGAGTATGTAGTTGTTTTGAAATAGATTTGAAAACTGTTGAAATTTGCAGCTGCTTCTCCAAACTCGGCTTATTTGTGGGATCACCTGTGTCTGGCCCTGAACTGGGTCTGGACCCCAACCCACAAACTGTCACAGCCTGGCCTCAGGCCTGCCTTGTCACCCAAGACCTGCCTTGGAGATCTGAAGGGGACAGATGTGTTGCTAGGGTGGTGAGGAACCAGCAGCCTTGGCTGCATTTTGACGTGGAAGACAGTCCTGAGGCGACAGGTCTCATGTTTAACTATCCTGTCCTTGTGAAGAGAATTGAGTTCTGTTCAGAGATGAAGGAACCCCCTTGCATAAAGTGCCGAAACTCCATGCTGGTAGATTTGTGCAGGGAGAGTCAGCATGTCCTAGAGAGTAGAGATAAATTGTAGAGGCAAAAATAGTGTCATTCCAGTCTGTCTTTCTCTGACTTCTCTATTAGCTTGTTTAAATGTTGCCTTTCCTTTCTAGTTCCCTTCTCTGCTCCCACCTGGACTCTACTTTGTCTTTTTAAAGAGCAACATCAGCTTTCATGTCTCCTTTGCTTCTCTTTCGGTCACCTGTGCTTTGCTGCAATGTTCTCTGTCTCCAGCAGAGGCTACTAAGGCTGCCTTGGAGGTTCCCAGGAGGTGCCAGGCTGTACTGCTGCCTCTCCTTCCAGAGGGCCCTCAGACTTTTTCCCTTTGAGAGAAGCCGAACTGAACATCTTAGCCAAGCCTGCACCTCCCAAGGGTTTTTCATTGCAGTTCAGCCACTTCTCAGGCTACCCTGCCCCATGGCCAAGCTACAGGAGGATGAGTCCCTTCCCTCCTGCTGTCCACTCCCATCACCTTCACCCTCCCAGCGACCTACAGAGGCAAACTGGGACAGTGCGAAGGTGGTTGAGAGGAGACTGGGCGAGAAACAGCTGTAGCACATGTAGGTGAAAGCAGAGACACAAAGGGATGATACTGGAGCCTGGACAGGTGGGAAGATGGTTTATGGTAACAGAAATTTGGGTTTTTTACCCCAGACATAAGGAATTAATCTCTCGGTAGGAGATTGAGCACTGGTTTGCAGTTTGAATGTTAAGAAGAGGGCCAGTCAGCCTGGGGGCAGAGCTGGGGCTGTAACCAGACACAGCCTTCCCCCCTCAGGCCTTCATTCCTTCACCACCTCTGTGTTCCTGTGAGTAAAGGAGAATCCCCCGCAGGCATCCTCCCTGTGCTAGTGCATGTTTGCCTCAGGTTCCGGCGGAAAAACACTCTGCTTTCAGATGATCACCCGCCTTGTGCTGAGCACGCTTGCCATGATGCTCCAACGCCATTTCGCATTTTAGGCTGTTTCGGAGCGTTTCATTTCGCTGAACTGTTCTGAGCCTCCCGTGTCCTGGCTGCGCAGAGGAATGAAAAGCTCCCTATCCTCAGTTACCCAGGCTGTTCTTTGCTTTGTGTCTGTGTGTCAGAGGACTTTGGGGATGTTTCCCCCCTCAGCAGCAGACGCGACTCCGGGGACCCGCGGGGGCTCTGCCCGCAGCTGCCGCAGCCCCTGACAGGCCCCGAGCCCCGCGCACCGCTCCCAACCGCCAGGGGGCGCCCTGAGGCACCACGAGGCCTCCCCGAGGGCGAGCAGGGGCCACGCCTCAGGCAGAGGGCGGGGGGAGCGGGAGGGCCCGGGGAGGGAACCCGGGGGGCTGAGGAGATTCCCCGGGGGACGGAGGAGGGACTCCAGGGGGCTGAGGAGAGACCCCGGGGGGAGGAGAAGGGACCCCGGGGGGCTGAGGAGTGGCCCTGGGGGGCGGAGGAGGGACCGTGGGGGGCTGAGGAGAGACCCCGGGGACGGAGGAGTGGCCCAGGGGGCTGAGGAGGGACCATGGGGGGGCTGAGGAGAGACCCCGGGGCCGGAGGAGAGACCCCGGGGGGCGGAGGAGGGACCCCGGGGGGCTGAGGAGTGGCCCCAGGGGGCGGAGGAGGGACCCCGGGGGGCGGAGGAGTGGCCCGGGGGGCGGAGGAGTGGCCCAGGGGGCTGAGGAGAGACCCTGGGGGGCTGAGGAGAGACCCCGGGAGGCTGAGGAGAGTCCCCGGGGAGCGGAGGAGGGGCCCCGGGGGGCTGAGGAGGGCCCCCTGGGACGGAGAAGGGCCTGGCCTGTCTGTTAGTGCTGCCCCATAAATTTCTGGTGCGTCCCGGCTGAGGTGGGGGTGATGGGTTTATTTTTCTAACCTTGCGCCTTTTTTCTGTGTCCGCAGTTGTCCCTCTGCCGCCTCTTCCCCCCGCAGTGGCTTTGCTGTTAAGCCTCCCCCCCCTCCTCTCCTTAGAAACTTATTTATTTAGACTTAACCTAAAGTCTATTTGTCAAGTGACTGGGATATAGAGCGGCCCTGGCTCTGCTTGGGGCTGGACAATAAAAATACCCTGGAGCTGAGCATGGCGTGAGGGCAGCAGTGGCCGCTCTGGGGAGCAGCAGCGTGCGGGGCTCTGGCTGTGTCAGCGCTGTGCTCCCTGCTCAGCCTGCAGGGGAAGGCCCGAGGGCATCGCTGCCGGCTTCAGTGGAGCTGAAATTTCAGCTACACCTTTTGTTGAAGAGAAATCCAGTGTTAAAATGCAGCACACGCGCATTACTGCCCCTTGGGCACGTATGGGCTGTACTTGCCCATTGCTGAGGTCCTCAGGCCTTCTGGCACCTTCATCAAGGGGATTTAAAAGGATCATTCAGAAAAACTTAACTGAGTGTTTACTAACCTTGCCCCAGGTGGAATCGGGCCACTTTGTAAATACATATCCAATCTTTTTGGATACAGAGGCATCTCAGCTCAATTTAAATCTTGTGGGAATGTGTTGCATAGTTTACTTATGTCCTGTATGGAAATGGATTTTGTAATTTAAAATGTTACCTTTCAAATTGCATTGAAGTCATCTTGTTCTTGTATTTTTAAAGGAGGGTAAACAGTCAGCCCAGAGCTGGCAGGAGGGACTTAAAAAAAACACGTTATTGTCAAAACATGTCAAGCATAAACAGAACTTGCATTGCTATCCAGTCTTGTTAATGTCCGGATTCTCTCTGGACATTACCTAAAACTTCTGTGTGAAAAAGTATTTCCTTCCCTCAGGTTTGAGTTTTCCCTGCTTTCCATGTTCTTGCATATCCCTGTGTTCAAACATAAAGACAGGAAGAGTCAAATCCTTGTCTCCTGTATTGATTGTAATCATACCAGGGAATGCTTGTATCTAGTCTTCTTTTGTCTTGAAAAATCCTGTTCTTTTAATCTTTGTTTGAATTTTCCCAGGCCCTGTATCATAAGCATCTCTGTGAAGATAAAGTAGCCAACAGACTGAGGGCTGGTGTTTCACCCTGAAGCACACAAGGCTGGAATCTCCCTTTCCTCTTAGTACCACCTGGCACTGCTTGTTATTTTTTTCCATCAGCTGAAAGAGTAGCTGTATAATTTCACATAACTGCAGTTGTACAGTGACCACATATTTCAGGTTCCTACAAAGATATTATTTTCTCACTGTCCTCGAGCATCCAGACACCTTGTTGCCTTCTCTGACCATGGCCACACATTTCCCATGAAGGCTTTCCAAAGATGTTTGCAGTAAAACCCAGGTAAATTTTGTGTTAGCACAATTAACTTTGAGCAGCAATGTCTGAAAACAACCATGCCTTATTATTTACTGAAGTACAATCATCTATTAAAACTCCCAGGCTGGGCTAGACTTTATTTTATGCCCTGTAATTGAAATTTGGCTTGAAATGTTTCTACCTACAGCCAGTAAACAGAGACAAAATTGAGTTCCTCAGCAGCAACTCACCTGTTATCCAGCAGTGTCTCCTATGTTTTACTTGATGACTGTTGCTCAGCCATGTACAAGATGGAGTGAGCAGTGGAGATGATACTCAGTAGGTAGGAAGTACTGATGAAAAAGCAGATTCATCTTTTGCTGAATGATTTGCAGAGTCTGTTGGAGACAGCTGTATTTTGGAGATTGAAATGTATATTTCTTGAAGAAATAGAAGGGGACATCAAAATATGTGCATCTTTAAGTAAGCTGCCATCCTGGTTTTGTTACCCTTATTTATGGTTACCCCAACAGGCCAACTCTCAGACTTTACTGAAGTTTCCTTGTGTAGCAACTGGTTTTTCTTTCTCTTTGGATTTTGTCTAGAGGAAGTAAAGAGCAGCTATCAGTGAGCTTCCAGTAGTGCTTTGAGTAGAGGGTATGGCCAGCACATATGAAGATAAGATAGCATGACTCATTAGAAGAAGTGGCAAAATCTGGCCTGTAGATATTACCACTGTTTTTCCTTTTATACAGAATGTTGGTCACATGCCAGTAGAAAAAGCTGCCAACTAAAACGTTTTAAGAAAGGAAACACTGTTTGAAGCCTGGCAATAAATGTTTTCCTTCCCCTGAAATATGTGCTGAACATATATAAATAAGACTCAGAAGTGTCCAGGGAGGTTTAACATTTTGTAATCATATGGATTGGATTTGTTAACATTTTTTACACTTTATTCTTTAATACAATTCTTTAATTGTAACTAATACTGTTCAGCTAAAAACAGTAATAAAACATTGAAAACAAGATAATGTAACTCAGTTGGATAAATTAATTAAAAGGAAGATTATAACATTGAAATGCCATGGAATTCTTTGTTGGTTTATAATTCCTTTGCTGTTCTGCCACTTTTTTTGGTGTCTTTATGCTCCTGTTTTTTCTTGTAACTGAAAACATCAGATGACCTCTCATGATGAATATGCAGCGATGCTGCCTCCCAGGATGTGTAGCCACAGCCTCTAAGCCCAGTGTTAGAGCAGCAATTTAGGATCCACGTGGCCAATTGTTTTGCAGACATAATGGTGGTGTATTTATGTATCTCTAAACTTGTTTTTCAGGATCTGTGGCTGCCTGCATATCATGAAGCTCGCTGGTTAACAGCAGAAATAGAGCACTTGTCAGGCAGAAGCAATGCGTCAGTGCAAAATGGAATTCGCAAGACTAAAGTTTACAGGAGGCAACAACAAACTCTACTGTGCTGTTCTGTTAGGCAACAAAGGTAACTTGTTATGCAACATAATGAGGATTTGTGTGTGATAGACGGCAGTGGCTCAGTTACAGGGTGTTGACATCAACAAGCACATGCAGCACAGATATAAGAGAATTGCTTTACATAGCAGAGAATTCAAAAGCTTTGTTGTTATTACAGAGTTTTTTCCAACTTAAAAATCACAGAATAAACAAATACACTGAGACCAGCCCTGCAGTCTCCTATGGTCTGGGTAGGACCTTCATCATTTCCTTTTGGGTTGGTCTGTGTCTTAGACTTGCCTGTCAGTCTAGAAGCCACAAGGTCAGGGCTCACAAGAGTCAGAGCCACAAGGACCAGGCTTGCAAGTGTCATGCATTTCATGTGGCTCTTACACACTTAGCAGCCCACAGAATGACAAGGGAAGAGAAAGAGTAGGAGGAGAAGTAAGATATAATACTGTTTGCTGCTCTCCAGAAGTCCATGATGTCTAATCCCCATGCTCCATGGCTGCTGTTAGCATACACACTCTTAAGAGCTAATTATCCTTCCTCTAGAGAGCAGGGGTCATTCACTTGTTTTGCAGATAGACTGCCAGCAAGTGGGTTGCACACAAGGCTGGGAACAGAGCTGTGGTTTATAAAGCAGCAAGGTTTATGTGCTATGCTTTAAAAACAAATCTACCTGCTGGTGTGACTTAGCCTCTTGTTTATGATGACTTGGGATGCTTTCTGCTTCCAGAGCTGGGGCTAGACCCAAAGATCCTGTCTGATGACATTCCAATGCTGTCTCACTAGTGCTTTGGTAACTCACTGCTAGGTATGTGTTTTCCTGGCCCATACTGAATGTTTCCCTTGTTCAGCTGGAAGAAAGAGAGTCTGGGAGGAATCTCTTCCTGTGAGCTGCAAAGGAAAGTCTGGGCTTGAGGTTTCCTGATGAATTCATGCAGGAGAAATAAGGAATCAGAACTGTGCCACATCACATGTGGAGTAGACGATTATGCCATAGTTGTGTTGGTAAACTTGGCCCTGTGTGGTTGGTTCCATTTCTTCAGCATGCATGTAGCATTATACCTGTATATTTTGTTTGATGGCTTCTTTGTTAATCTGGAGTTAATGTTTGCTCTTTGCTTCAAACCACAGCCAAGCCTGTCTGGCCAGACCGCATTAGGGGAAGCCACTTCTGTAGAAAAGTTAAAGGTCTCCATTCCCTCTGTACTGTGCTGCTGTCAGAGGCAGGCTGCTGGAGTTCTGGCTGTGTCAGTGACTCAGCAAGGGCCTGATCTTTTAAATCTGATTCAAACAGGAGCTCAGCTACTTAGCACGGAAGTACAGTTAAGGATAAACCACTGAGTTAGCCACTACCTTGGTCAAGCTACTTTCCCTGTTGGTGACTGGGATTACATGGGAGCATCATCACTATGAACCATCCCTATTCCAGTGCTTGAGGGTTTGACCACACAGACTGAGATAGCTAAATAAGGGCTGTGAAACAAAAGCTGCTTTAGTGAGTTATGGTGTAATGTTGGGTATGACACTCAGGCCAAGGTTTTCAGATTCATATCTGAGAAAATCTTTGAATCTGGAGCCGAACAGAGATTTTATTTCCAGAGATGCCAGACATCTGCCAGTCAGCAGTGGCTTCTTTGCATTTTAAGTCAGGTTGGGTTACCTGGTCCTGTTTTTTATGTACTTTTTAAAGCCCCTTGAACAATAGCAATATATCCTGATGGAGATGTATTAGGAGCGACCATGTTTGAAATATTTTGTGATGGTACAGTATTTTTTAATTTAGTCAATGTTAATTTAATTGCCAGCCAAAGTAATTAAAATAAGTCTAACCAAATTAACAGTGCATCATAAGATGCAATAAGATTCCATACTGTGAGGATAAGAAGAAAACAAACCGACCCTGCCTTTCATGCAGAAGATGCTATCTGGTGTTTGCACAGATATTGTACGTGTATTTAAAGCCACCCTTAATGTGTAATGCTGTTATTACAGCCCTCACTATTTTGTAGTAGTTCATAGATCTTGTAATTAACAAGTATGAAAATATCCCAGGGACTCTAGAAAGCATTACAGTGGCTTTACCATGACCCTCTTAAAGTAATCCCCACAAGCATCCTTGCTCTTCCACAGAAGAACATCTTGTTAGCATCCACCAGGATGAATTCCATTTCTCATCAAGAAATGAGGATTACAGAGCTTGCTGGGTGCTGCACAGAGAAGGCTCACAGGTGAGTAAGGGGCTGGCTCTCTTTTTGGTGCGGGTGCAGCGTGTTTTCAAATTCCCTGTTCAGCTCGGCTGAGCCTTGGGGTCGTGGGGAGGTGAGCTCTGTGCCAGACATCCCGGTGTGTGCTGCCCTCCCCGAGGAACCGCGCTTGGCTGCACGGCAGAATTGTGCTGCTGGAGGATCCCCCGTCCGACCTGCCTCAGGGTTGGCTTTCCGCTTGAATGCAGCTACTTGCAAATGTTCTGCTGCTTGGTTTATCCGCAGTCCTGCTTTCAGGACAATTTCAAGGTCAAAGCTGTGAGTGCAATGCTGCTTCTCAGCTTGTGAAGTTCGTGGATGATTGTTCACGATACATTTGTGCAGCACCCAGTGCACTGAAACGTTACTTTCCTCAGCGATTGCAACCTGCCTAGGAACACAGAGTTCATGGGCTTTTCATGCATCTGTCAGCCCTGCTGCTTGTCCCCCAGGGTCCACAAGTGGACAGTTGGGCTACCCTAGCCTTGGGGTTCTCCCTTTGTTCACAGGGAGTAGCTGAAGTGGCTGATGCTAGGGATTGAAGACAGCTTCTGGGGCTTCCCTTCAGCCACCACTTCCCTTTGAATAGGCAGCAAACCCACCTTCCAGCAGTGCCAGCACCCAGAAACACTTCTGACACCCTTACCATCCCCAAGGTCTCTGTGTCAGCACCTCTTTCTCTGTCATTTATTTCTTCATCTTCTTCCCCTGTAGCAGAGGATGCCCCACCACTTTCTCATCCCTCTTGCCCTGCTCTGTGAAGTTCTGTATTCCCTTTCTACTACCATTGGAGTCAGGAACAGCTCAGTAAAGTTTAGCTGAATAAGCTATCACACATAGAGCTGCACAGACATTGTACCATTTCCACCCGCCAGAATACACATGATTGTTCAATAAGGAAAGAAGAATCTTCATACATAAGCATTTAGACTGAGTTTTGGTCTGGTGGCAGGTGGATGTGTGGAGATGTGTGGTTTAGTTCTCATTTTACTGTCTTCCAGGTATTGTATTAGTGTCAGACTCATCTGGGTCAAGACAGTGCAGCTTGCTGCTTGGCAGGAAGCTTGCAATCTGATTGCTCCTTGTGTGGATTTTTTTTGTGCAAATGGTGTATATGCAGTGCTTTAAAGACAGTGTTGCACACTAGATACACATTTCCAAAATTCAGGAAATGTGTAAATAGCTGGATTTTATTTTAATGATCAAGAGAACCAAAAATTAAGAGATATTCCTTTAATCTGCTTCCAACAGGTTATAGGCACTGCACTGCACCAAGTCAGTGTCAGAGGTAGGATGAGTTGGGCTGCCAAGGACTGGCAAGTGGCAGACAGACTTCAGCTGACTAAATTGATGCTTTTATACTGTAATCTAAACTGAGCTTTAAAGCAGGTGTTTTAGAGGTATTTATTAAGTGTTAGGACTCAATAAGTGCTGCTAATAAGATGAAACTTTGAATTATGCACTTTCAAAATTTAACATCTAATGAAAAATTAAAGAATTAAATAAGTGTGAACAGATCAATAACTCACCCACCACATCAATAACCCGGTCCCTGAAAGCAGCCAGCAGCTTCCATGGAGGCAGTTAGTGTGTTCCCTTCTCACAGCTGCTTGCATCTTTTCCCAGGACTGTGGTTTGGCTTAGTTTTCATTTTGTTTGTTGTCAGCACAGGATGATTTGAATGTGGTCTGAAAAACAGTTACAATCTTAGGGTCTGCCTGTGAGAGAGTTTCAGATGTGTTTTCAGAAGTGGTCATACACATTGCTGATAGCTAGTGGCTCTCCACTGGCAGTCAGTCTATGAGATGAGTAGTTTCACTTTCATACTTCTTAGTAAGAAACACTCAGAAATCTGCTGCATTTATGCTACGCAAAGGTCACTTACTGACAGAGAAATGTTAGGTAGTAATGTGTAAGTTTTTCTCTGCCTTTCCCTACCCAGCAAGGATTGCAAACAGAGCAGGCCCTGGGGAGCAGCAGGCAGCTCTGCTCCTCTGCCTGCCACCTTCTGCCCTCTGCTTGGCCTGGGTTACTCTGAGTGGTTCCTACAGGGCTGCTCTCTACCTGGGATTGCTGCTGTGCTGCTGTCTGTGAATGGTGGGTTTGGGCTGCCTTCTCTTCTCACAGTGAAAGCAAAATGCTGAGCATCTCATTCCCCAGTCACAGGAATACCCTGTGCTCTTGGGGTTATTGCCAGACACCAGTCTAAGCACACCTTCTGGTCTCTGTGTTTATGTGTGTGGAGTGTTTTTTTGTTTTGGGTTTTCTTGTAAGATTCTGGATCTTTAAAGTTATGTCAATACAAACAAATGTAAACCTTAAAAAAACACACCAAAACAAAGAGAAAAAAACCCAATTGTAATCCTTATAAAAAAGCAAAAGATTTAAGTTATATATATAAAATAATATATTTTAAAATATAATTTTTCCCTAATGGTTGCGTGAAAAAAATAAAATCAGGTGCAGCTGTAACCTAATAGTTAAAAAATACTCATATTTTTAAAGTAATTAACATGATTTTTAAATGCTAAGTATCGACAATATAATCTCCTTAATGGCTGAATTAAAGACTATGATAGTGTTTTTTTCCTCCAACTAATGTTATAATGATATGGAAAAGCATGCTTAATGCTGTTAGTTGATTAGAATTGGGCAAGAACAGACAGGCAAAAGATACAGAACAACACAAAGCCAATTCCTTGTGGACTTCACAGGACCATCGGGTCATTCTCACTGCTTATCAGAAAATACGTAAACAGCTCCTGGCTCCCTTACTTGATCAGATACTGAGACATGATCTTTTTTTTTCCGTAAGCCTTCTTTCCAGGAAACTCACCCTTCTCAAGGTATGTAATGGGAGATGACAGGAGAAAGGAAAAGCAAGAAAAATAAAAGGTAGCACCAGATAATGACAAGAATACAAAGATCCTGAGAAGTGGTGAGGTAGAGACATGAATTGTCAGGATCTGAAGAATGCTAAATATGCTGATGAGTGGAAACTAGGTGAGATGAATCTCTGGTCAGGACTATGTAAATTAGGCCAAGCAGACAAGCTGTCTAAATGCTGCAGAATCCAACTATGGTAGTGGACATTCAAAATAAGATTTATTCACAGCAAGGGCAAGAAAGTGAACAAGCCAGACTGGTTGCTATAGTACCTTAGTACTTTTAGCCTTTCAGGCTATGCTTAGGTGCAATGGCATTGTTCAGTGCTTGGGAAACAGCCCTTTGGGGAGAGCATCATCTGTGTTGGGATGGCTGATGGAGGGTGGAATAGTGAAGTGTTAGCTATACTCTGTGGGAAGAAATTGGAAGTTTGGATTAAGGAGCTGTCTTGGAGACACTCATTGAAGAACTGGAGCAGTCAGTGCTTTTGCTGCTAATTGTTCTCTAGGAATTTTATGTTGACACGCCAGTTCCTTGGCATAGGTGGTCATACCACTATGTCAAAAAGAAATAAGAGCTGTTTCAAAGTGTGTTTGAACCTGCAGAAGCTTTAAAAGCTGCTGGTAAAGTGCTGTCAAAAGTCAATCATGGAGAGCTGCACCTCACTCAAAATCTGTCAGTTCTGATGAGGATAATAACTCAAAAGCAACAGTGGTCTCTGAGGCTTGGTAGTGGAAAACACTTCATAAGGTCCTGATTTAAATTGCTTCTCCTAGTTCCTTCTCAGCTGCTTACAGGGTTCCTATCACATCTGCTGTTGCTTTCTGCAAGTGTTAGGGTAGATGCCTAAATTTAGATCATCAAACAACCACTTCCAGATACAGAAATGAGTAGTGACTCTTCTGTGCTAAAAGAAACCAACAGAGTATATCCTTTTTCCTTTAAGAATGTTGCTGTTAAGGCAAAGTCACAAGGAGATTGGGAAAAGGAGCAAAACCTCTATTTTAGCCTGCAATCATCCCATATGTCTGATGGGAAAGAAGTTTGCAACAGTGAAAAGGAGGGGGAGATGCAAAGAACACCACAAGCAGGCAAGGGAATGTGATGTATTCTTAGGGTGTGAGTTTATGCCAGATACAATTTTGAGTGAACTCTGGCTTTACTCTTTCTGCAGCTCCAAGTGGAAGCTGCATGTATAAGGATGCCCTGAATTACTTTTCCACCTGTGAGGGTGCTGCTGCAGGATGGTAACTGGTGGGCAGAGATATTTGTTCAAGAAGAGGGGAACCATCACCCTGCAAGAAATGTCAAGAAAGCTACTGCTATCTGGATTTTTTTTTCTCTGTTGTGGGTCAGGAAGGGCTTTGCTTATTACAGGGGGCAGGGAAGAACTCTAGCCCTGAGGATCTGCAAGGATAACCCATGAACATAGGCTTCAGCAGAGCCTGGAAAAGGAAGCTCCAGGTGGAGGCTGCTTTGGGTTCCTTTGTTCTGTGACTTTCCTGCCCTGCTCAGATCTCTATTTGTGACTGGCACAGCTGCAAGAGAGCATTTATTATTGTTCATTGCAACCTCTTGCCCGTAGCAAGCATTAAAAGAATGTCAGGCTTGAAAAATATATTGTCATATTTTTAGCATATATTCCGACTTTGTAGGTTTGAAAATTCTCAAAGTATAACCTTTTTGCAAGTATTCAATTTGCAAGAGACCATTAAGTGCCTCTGCTGATGAACACCATCCATTCTTGTTGCAAATGAAACAGGAGTACACAGATCAGCTTTCCCTCTGCAATGTTCTAGGCATCCTGCTAGGGCATTTTTTGGATTCAGGTTTTTCTTAGAATTTTTCTGTTTGCCTTTGGGACCAACCTTTACCAGCAGCACAGCCACAGGGTTGTCACCCAGCACTAGGGAGATGGTGTTAATAAGTCATAACCTGTAACTTCAGGTGTAGTGCTTTGAGTCAAGTTGTTTTGAAGACTGGAGGTTAGCAAGATGTCCAGTCCAGCTGTGGATAGCTGGGTTCTGCTGGTGCCTGAAAAATGCGCAGCAGAATTGCACGGAGCGGGGTGCGGGGCTGTCAGGGGGTGCGGGGCTGTCGGGGTGGGGGCTGTCAGGGTGTGCGGGGCTGTTAGGGTGTGCGGGGCTGTCAGGGGGCGGGGGCTGTCAGGGGGTGCGGGCTGTCAGGGGGTGGGGGCTGTTAGGGAGTGCGGGGCTGTCAGGGGGTGGGGTCTGTCAGGGTGTGCGGGGCTGTTAGGGGGTGCGGGGCTGTCAGGGGGCGGGGGCTGTCAGGGGGTGGGGTCTGTCAGGGGGTGGGGTCTGTCAGGGGGTGCGGGGCTGCCAGGGGGTGCGGGGCTGCCAGGGGGTGGGGGCTGCCAGGGGGTGCGGGGCTTCTTTGGGGAGCTCCGTGCAGGCAGCGGGGCTCTAGGCAAGTGTTGACGCCCGGGGCAAAAGGAATGTGGTTGAAGCTCTGTGGGGAGCAGGCTGCTAGGAGTCCCGCTGCAGCCCGTTTTACCCCTGGCCGGTACCGTGTAGGTCCGGCGGTGCCGTTGCCCCGGTCCGGGCCGAGCCGGGGGCGGAGAGTGCGGGCTGGCCGGGGCGGGGCGAGGCGGGGCCGCCCTCTTGGTGGGAGCCTGCGGGAGACGGGGCTCCAGCAGCAGAGCCGGGTGGTTCGGCCGTGCTTCTTACTCCTTCCTTTCAGTTTTTCTCTTCCACCCGACCCTTTCCCCGGACTGAGAGCCCCGGGGCGGGGTGTCCTATTCCGGAGCCGTGCGGGCGGTGAGTTGCTGGGATGTGGGGTATGTCCCCTGCTCGGGCTGCTGAGCTCTCCTCGGCTCGGCATGGCTGGGATGGAGGCTGGAAGGAGCCGGGATGAGGCTCCCAGCCCTGGCAGTGTCCGGCCGGGCTCCGGCTGCTGCGGTGGGAGAGCTGAGCTCCGCCCTGCCCTGCCCCGGGTGTGGGGACTCTGCTGGGATCCCCTCCTTTTTTTCCGGTGTCTGGGACTTTTTCATTGTGTGGGAAGCTCCTCTGTTCCACTTCGCTGGATGCTGGTCTAGCAGCTTCCAAGCCCTTGGCGGTGGTGCATCCCCAGGAGCTGAATCCCAACTTCCTGGAGGTGCTTCTGGGGGCTCTTCCTATTTTTCGGATGGGAGTGGGTGGATGAGGTGAGGGGTTGAGATTATAAAAGATCAGATGCAGCTGCATCAAAAAGAAATGAAGGGGGAAAAAGGGGAAAAAAAGAGAATCAAAACTGCCAAGGAGATGTGAGTAGTGGGGCTATGTACCCGAGAGCCCTGGGTGCAGGGCCTCCAGTGGGGAAACTCTAAAATTCCAGGAAGGTCTGGCAGCTGCCGGGAGTGGGAAAGTGTGGCTGGCTGTGTGTCTGAGGCTAACACCTCCTGCCAGCATGTGTCAAACCATTCAGGGTGTGTTAGTGGGAAGAATTCACCAATTAAAACGACTCTTCATCGTTTTTTCCTCAAATGTTTTCCATGTGTGCTGTCCTGAACCGTAACCTCATTTTTTTTTTAACGATGTGAAGCATTACTGTTGTCTGTTTTCCACAGCAAGGTGTTTTCCTCTGCCGTGATTAATCACCCTGTTTTTCTTTTCCAGTTAACATGTTGACTTGGAGTACTGAGACAATAAGTGTCTCCTTATATGAGCTGGGCTCAGCATTATCAGTGAGTGTGCCCCTCACATTGGATTCTTGGTAGGCAGGAGGTATTTTCAGTATTTCACTGGCAATTGTAACACATCGAGGAGGTCGCTTGAGCCAATGGCCTGCTAAAGCATGGCCAGCTGGGAGGGGTCATAGGGTGCATATGGTTATTCGGGTTTAGTTCTTGCAGGCACTGCTTGTGGTAGGAGAGCTAAGGCAACTACTGCAGCACCATGGGCTGTCCATTGCCCTCAGGCCAGATTTACAGGAAATGTTTGATTGTGGTGTTCCAGCATTAGTTTTTGTACACTAAACACAAAGATCAGTGAGTTAATCTTTGATGTTGTCAGGGCAATGCACAACATTTCCGTGTGAACTTAGCCCCTTCTAGAAATAAGAATGGATGTTTATGGAGCTGAGATGCTTGAGAAGGGAAAGCAGTGGAGGAGGAACAGGTAACTACTTGCAGTTCCCAAGCAAGGAGAATCTGTCAGTGCTAGGCTATGGCTTCTATTGCTGGGGCCTCATGTCCTGGTGTAATTGGTCCTGTCTGTAGGACTGGCTGCTGTGAGGGCCACTCAGAAATGGTGAGGAACAGACATGGTCACCAAATACATTATTTTGCAGAAAATTTTAAAGTGAGGCATACTACTTTTGCCAACAGTTGCAGTATATGTTTTTAAAATTTCAAATACTTTTGGTTGACAGCTTTGACTCAGCTGCAGAATGGCTTCCCTGGCTGGGCTGCATCTACCCAGCTGTGTCATCATCTCCCTTTGGGGTGATCTGACACCCACCTTGTGGGAGGTGTGCTCTGGTGGGTGCATCCAGGGTGACTGAGCCATAGCCCCAGTGAGGCACTGCTTCAAAAATGAAGTTTTTGTTCAAAACCAAAATAAAGTAGAAAGTAGATCTTGGGGATTTGGAAATAAAATACTAGCCAGAGTGCTTTTAGTTTTGTTTTTTTTTTTTTTTATGGAGGAAGCCACAGTTTTCAATAGAGAAATATAATGGAGTTTTTTGAGCAGCCCCAGGCAGCAGTTATTAAGACCTGATATTAATAGAGGGATGAGAAATGGATGCAGTCCATCTTGTCTGTGTCTCACTTGGACAGCATCCTTGAGTGAAATGCTGACTGCCACTTTGTCCCAGCATGGCACTTACTTCCCTAAGAGTAGATGGCCTTTATAAATTTGTATACTTTGCTCCATAAGCCTGTGTGGTGTATATGGTAATACCAGTCCCTCTCATGCCTTGTACTGTTTGCACACTAGTCACCTAGTTCCTAGGCTAACAGAAGGGAATAGCAAGGTTTATTTCCATGCTTTTGAGGAATGTATGAAAGTTTTGGAACTAGGAGTTCTTCTGGGATGCTGTGTGCTGTACCAAGTGTCATTTTTAGGGAAAAATATCATGAGCACGTATCATCTAAACTTTATGACCACGGATGCCATGTTTGGAATAGCCAATTTGTAAAATTTCTGTAATTTGGTGATGAATTTTAGCAAAATTTTTCTGGCCTATCCTGCAGGCGTCGTGTTTAAGTCTGTCAAACATTGTGGCTGGAACATTCATCTGCAATATCTGGGTATGAGCAGTGCTGGAAACAGGATGATAGGCAAATGAACTTTGTCTCTGAATCATTGTGGTCTTTCTAATGAGATCAGTTTGCCACCTGCATCTCTCTGGGACGTGACTTTATTTTAGTGATATTGTAAAATGTATAAACAACCTTCTGACCTTCCTCACTTCCATCTTTTGCTTTATTCTCCATTTCCTTCTCTTCCTCCCCATCCTCTCTCACAGTCCTGTGTCCTTGCAAACATTCTTAATTGCTGGCTTGAGACATGTTACCCATTGACTATTGTTTCACAGCTACTGCAGACAAGAGGAGGAAAGAGCTTGAGGAGTGGGACAGAGATAGCCTTCAGGGTTTAATGAGCACACTCTAAATATTGTGATCAGCTAAGCTCTGATGTTCTCATCAGAGTACCCTGATTCTCATTCTCTGATTCCTGAGCATTTGTGCTTAGGAGCAGAGCTCAGAGGTGTAATCCCTGTGTGTACACATTGAATCAATGTCTCCATTTCTTCAACAGAATGGACTTTAATAAAGAGTTGTGAACAGTGAGACCAGAACTCCCCAGTGACACTGTGATCCAGGAACTCAATTACCTTTGACAGGGTAATGCTGTTACAGAGAGGTTTATTATTATTTTTTTCATGGGAGTGTCTCAGATATAAGGAATTCATGTTCAAGGCCTGGATATTTGGGATTATATTTTTTATTAATTGTAATAAGTCAAACAATGTGGGCACTGAAGCTTTTGTGGGAAGGCTGTTTGTAAGTTATTAAGTATTTTCAGTCTAGTTGGCATAATAAGAAGGATTATTAACATAACCAGTTTTGCAGGTGATGATAAATTGAACAAGCATTACTTGTACTTTTTAAAGAGGTTGGTTTTCATTATTATTAATCTTATAGATGCCCTCTTCCAACTGACACAAATTCCTTTTAGAGCTGACCTCAACCTTGTAATTTGCCAGGAATTTAGAATAGCTTTTTCTTTAAAATACAATTTCCCCCCCTTACTTACCTTAGCAACCAAAATCAGAGCTTTCATTTAATCTTGTAGAAAAGAAAACATGACATTATCCCAACATTGTGAAGTTAGCTACATTAAATTCTGTGTCTTACCAATCCATCTTAAGAGGAAAAACATATTCCTTATCACAGGATAATTTTTGTCTTCTTCAATTCAGCACCGTCCCTTACAAATATGGGAAGGAGGAAAATTGTTTTCAGCTGTTCCTCTATATTTACTTTCAATATTGAGTTGTAGCAGCCTGAATCACAAAAGCCATACTGAGAATGGACTGAATATTGGAGAAGAGGATACATATATTTTAGACCAGCTTGAACTCCTGATCTACCTACAGTGTCTTTTGTTGGGTTACTCACAGCTCTTACATAGTGTTGTCAGCATATGTGTAAGCTTTAAATTGTTTTTGTGGCTTTGGTGGACATTTTGGTGAATATATATTAATTTCTTGATGAAACTAGTATCCAGGCTGGAATGAAAGACCATCTATGTACTTTTACATATTTTACTGCCTCCATGGCATGTACTCAGGTCAATTCCAAGCATACATTTGCTGTGGGGTACCATACTATATTGACTACTAAAGTGTCCTGTGTTTTTTTTTTAATAAAACAAATAAATGACAATAAAACAAATTAATGAGAAAATAATATAATAATATGAATAAATATAGATTATATTGGCTGAAATGTGTGTGAGAAAACAGCCTTTTGCTAGTCTAAAAAGATCTACTTACTAGTCTAAATAGAGAGCTGCTTGTGTGTATCTGTAGGAAAGAAAAATTCATGTCTCTCCAGCATTATTTTTATTAATAGTAAATATTTTTATCTTTTCCTTCAATGAATGAGTGTAGTATATCTGTAGTTAAAAGGAATTACTATGTTCCTGATTTAGCTACTTGCTTGTTTTGGGGCATCAGATAAGTCTGGGTCACTTCAGATGGTTAGAAGCAGAAGAAGTTAGAAGTATTCTGGTGGTTTTTATGAAAACACTGCTCTTCTGATGGAAACATACCTTCTAGTATCACACCCTTGCAGCTCTTCTATCAGTGACTTACTGAATTTTCCCTAGTCTAAAAAATGCTTTGGTGATGCTATTTGTGTGAGTTATTTTCACTGGAGACACTTTTTATGTCCCAGTGAAATCTGCCTCATATTGTTCTTTTGACACAGATGGCTTTGTGGAGCCTGAAATGTGCTGTAGTGAAGAATATTTTTTATTCTCAGCTGAACTTAAACAGTATTAGTAGTCAGAGCAGGGAGTGCAGGGCATATTGTACAAATAGTGAAGACATGCATCATCTCCACATGTCCCTTTTGCTTCCAATTAGGTAGACAGAAATGTGCAGCAATGTAAATAATTGCTTAAATCCCTATTTTCTGCATGCCTCCACAATTAAAATTCTTTAGACAAGTAAATATTAAAAAAATTCTTGTGTTGACTTTTAAGTCAAGTAATAGTTCAATGGCAAAGAAATTTCTATCCTACCATTTATATTTTGTGATGTGGTCCAGTGAGTAAAAGTGTACAAATTATAGAGAACATAGAAATGGCTGAGAGAAGCTGATGTACAGTACACATTACAGGGCTCCTTCAGGACTCCAGGTGATGTCAGAAGTCAGCAATGTGTCTTCTGGACTTCATTTCCTAAAATACAGGTTCAGATTTATTTCCTTTGGCCTGCACCTAAGCCTTCAAAGTGATGGTGGGGCTCCTCAGAAGGGCTCAAACCTCAGTAAATATTGTAACAAACTTTTTAAAGACTGGCTTAAGTGACCTTTATAGTCCTCCTTTCTTTTTTTTTTTTACTTGCTTGTTGTTTTTTTGTTTTTTTTTTCTTCTGCATGTTATACTTACAGTATTTGTGCCCTGGTTTTGGTGAGTGAGATGGGAACGCAGAAATCCCATTTTTCATGTTCTCCAGCTGCACAGCCAGTATACCATAGTTCCACCTGTGCTGGCAGGGATTTCCTGTTTTAGAAGATTAATTATATTTGAGTAACTTTAAGTTCCTTTAAAAGAAACTATTTTCCTTTCCTGTATGGCAAGGGAGATTGTCTGAGGCTGAAAACTTGCTCCACGCAATCAATAAAGCAGTTGGCACCATTTAGAGATACCCAAATGTTTGATTTCCATTCTTTTCTCTTACATGGATGTAAATCCAAGCAGCTGCTGTGGCTTTCTTTACCTCTTTTGGAGGCTGTCATCCTTGTTGCCAGAGTTTTTTATCCAGCTAGATGTTTGCCTCTTGTGGTCAGTATCTCTTCTTTCTGAGTCTAAAGTCACTATCTGTGTTTTACTACAGCTCAGGAAACAACTGCCCTGGTTCACTCCAAAAGTTTAATTCAGCAAGTGTGCAAAAATGGTGTTGAACACAGCTGCCTGGTTTAGATGGCTCTGAGTATTCTCCTCCTCCCTTCTCCTCCTCCCTTCTCCTCCTCCCTTCTCCTCCTCCCTTCTCCTCCTCCCTTCTCCTCCTCCCTTCTCCTCCTCCCTTCTCCTCCTCCCTTCTCCTCCTCCCTTCTCCTCCTGCCTTCTCCTCCTGCCTTCTCCTCCTGCCTTCTCCTCCTGCCTTCTCCTCCTGCCTTCTCCTCCTCCCTTCTCCTCCTCCCTTCTCCTCCTCCCTTCTCCTCCTCCCTTCTCCTCCTCCCTTCTCCTCCTCCCTTCTCCTCCTCCCTTCTCCCTCATTTTCTTTGGTCAGTGGTGGAGCTGCTTCTGACAGCCAACACTGAGCCTGTAGAGCCAAAGTCTTTTCTGTCTTTAAAGCTCTACAGATTTGTGAAACCACAGAAGCACATGGCACATGTGAGATGTTCCTGTTTTCTTCATCTTTAACATAAAAACAAATCTAAGCCCCAGTACTGAATATCCTGCTACTACACTTATTTTGAGACAGTTGCAGGGAGGCATAGACAGGTTGGGTTAAAATAACTAAGCCAGAACCTGCAGCAAGGCTGATGAATTCAGATGTTCCCTGAGAAGACAGGCACATCCCTTGGGATTTCTGGCACAGTTGTGTAGTTACAGTTTCTGTGTACTTCCTAGGCCTAAAATATTAAAAATAATCTGAGACAGTTTAAGCTGGACCTGTTCTTGGCTTCTGCCAGTGTAGTTTGATCACTTTGCTTTAAACTGGGAGCACTCAGGACAGACAACAACATCATCTTAAGCAGTCTTAGGTTTTGCTGTTTGGTTTTTTGTTGTTTTTTGTGTTGTTTTTTTTTTTCCTGTGCTTTTAATGAATGGCTTGTTTGAGGGAGGCAAGCTGGGAAGGTCCTTTCATAGCTGGGAATTGCCAAGCTTCAAAAATGCCAAAGCTTGGTATGTTGCTTCTCTGAATCCAACAAGGGAGAATGAGATCAAGATGCAGTAGGATGGGAAGAGTAGAGAAGCAAAGGACAGGGATGAGAGGAAGAAAAATAAAGTGGACATTATATAATAAAAAATTAATATGAGAATGTGGAGAGAGTAGGAGTTCATGAGGGACATTGAGATTTTAAAGCTTGTTTCTAATTTAGGTGCAAGCTATAAAAATATATGAATTCATAAATCTCTCATATGACTTGCTTTGAAGGCCAGTAAGATTTCCATGAATAAGTCTTTGTTCCTCTCTGACCTGTCATATTCAATCTTTTAAAATAGTTACAATTTAGCAGCAAATCTAAGAAGTTACTTGAACTGGTCTCCTGGTTCCACCCTACCATCTGAAACCAACAACCAATCACTGGTTAAAAACAGCTTTAAGAAACACGGTCAGCATATGCCATGGACACATAACTTACTGGAGACAGCAGAGGAGCAAAATGAGGTGATGTCCCAACAGATCTCATCAAGCCCAGATCTAGTACTCTTGACTGATCTGAGGTTTAGAAAGAAAATAATTATTAACAAACACTTGGGAAATACTGTTCAAGAGATGTAATTTTTCTCCCTCTCCTGCTCTATGTCTAGGTGGAATTCTGGCCACAAACCAGACTTCTGCATATTTTTTTCCACCATGTACTTCATTTGTCTCATGCAGTTTTAAGGAGTTGGACTAAAAGATGTCAACACAGCAAGAGAGCATTTTTCTGATCTGATGTAACAGAAATCATTTGATACCAATTTCAAAACTCACACTGGCAAAAACTGGAAAAAAACCTTGAAAAATGACAGGCGTCTGCCAAATACCTTCATAAAGGTCACACTTCAGTTTGGAGAAACACTGTGGAAAGAAATTGAGTTAAGCTAGGTTTTTCATAAATTTCCCCTTAATATCATTACAGTGCATATCAGATAGGAAAAACTGAAAGGAAAAAGGTGAATTTGAAACCTTGGAAAATCATAGTCAACTAGATGGAAAGGCTATAAACAGATGGGATGAACTGGAAAAGGGCAAAATGTATAGAACCTGATGTGTGCTGAGCACAGGCTGGTTTGGAAAAATGGTTGAACACAGTGGGATTGCTCATGTGTGTAAGGTTACATGTGTGGGCATGTGGAATTGATCACTACAGACCCAGAAAGCAAAACAAATTATGATTTTATGTGCATTAAAAAGCCAGATTGCTAAACAAAGGTACTTAGTATTTCTGTATCTGTCACTTTTCTAATATGCAGATTAGCTGTTTGCTACTGACTGAATTTGTCATGTGTATCAGCTGGAACAGCATATTCCCATCAGTGCAAGATGAAGGTAGAAAAGAGAACTTCTTTCTCCTGTGCAGCCTGGGAGGAGCAATGCTCTGATAGCTGAGGTTTCTGATAGTCTACAGGCAATGCCAGAGGTGCACCTGGCATGTGGGAAAACTGGCACATGCTCTCCAAGTTTGTGTGCTTCCATGTTGAGAGTTATCTTACTGGGGGTACCGGTTAGTCAGAGTTTGCCTAGAAGGATTTCTTTCAAAATACTTTGTTTCAGGCAAGATGTGTAGCATGGGGTACTGTTTGTCTTCTTAAAGCCCACTGCAAAAGTGCCTTCTGGGTATATCTTAGTAGGGCATGAAGATTTCATTTTCTCTATTGTGGCAATTCTAAGTACTGGATTAATTTGTTTTTAATGGTGTATGAAAACAAAGATGGCATTTTAAAGTTGCGTGAGAGCTGATATTTGATACTTTTTTTGCTATTGTGAAACACTTCTCTAGTCCACTAGAGACCCTAACTGGAAGCTGTACTTGGCAAAGAGACTTTAAATGTAGTTAAGACACTTAAGAGTGTTGTTTGAATTTTCAGTTTAAATGGTTCTATGTTTATACCAGTTGTATGGTGACATTAGAAATGCTGTTGGGTTTGCATGGGAGAGTTTAGGCAGCGTGCTCTTTTTTAGTGGCATCACTGTGCATCACTGCTGTATTTTAGCAGCTCTCTATAGTTTAAGATATGGATCAGTGAAGCTGCAATAGGTTTGCCAAAGTTCTCTGCTCGAAGCTCTGTGAATTAACACAGAGTAGTAGTGAGGATACAGATCTATGGGTAGACAGGTATGTAAATATTTCCATATGCCAAATGTGTATGGGCTCTCATTACCATCCAGTCTTGGGCTTCTACAGTCATTGTTATCTGCCAGGTAATGAATCTGCTTTCAGCTCTGAGATGGGATATGATATATAGGACTCATGCAGAGGACAAGAAGACTGCAAATGTATTTCTATTGCTGTCATCCCATTTCTTCCTGTATTGGGAGTTTATACCTGAGCTTTGGTGCTTACAGCACCCTGACTGAAAAGCAAAGAGCTTTTCAGTTGAATAGAATTCCTTGAAAAGTCTAGAAGCCACTGGTCTTCCTGAGAGCCCACTTAATCCTGGCAATAATATTCTTTAAAGTCTGGAAATCAGTAGTTTCACTCTTTCACCAAAGAAAAGGATATTTCACCATATAAGGAAAAGTTAAAAATGCACTGGGTTATCTTTCTTAGGGAAGCAGCAAGCCCTCTAAAAGCTCTCTGCAAACGTGCTTGCAGATGGTTTGGTCTTCCCAATAATTCCTCTTCTGTGGGGGGGTGGGGAACTAAGAGCAGCAGGGAAGTAACATTCAAAAACCTTTCTACAGAACACTCCATACTAAGCACAGCATTCCTGTGATAGCTGTAATGCAATCATTAACTTGTTGCTGAATTGCTGGAAAGAATTTTCTGAGCAGGACAGGCTCGTTCTTGCATGGTTTTTCCTTTGTTCCTGTGCTGATCAGCCCAGGCATAAGAATAGGCCCACATCAGTTACTGAAGTGTGCACAATAGTTTCCATGTTATTGTGACCTGATTTTGCCATGGTGGCCATAATTTCTTTTTCCCTGTTCTTCATTGTCTGTGAACAGTCACAGCATTGCAGTTCTCATAGAGAGGTAGGAAGCCTACTAAGAGTTGGTGGCCTTGGGGTTGGGAGCCATGGTATTCAGTGCTGCTAACCCATTACTTCTCATCCAGATATGGAAGATCAGGTGGAAAAAAAAAATGCTGCTGTAAAGAGAGGACTTGAACTACGTTGTTCTCTGCTTTCCATGTCATGTATTGCCCAAACAGAAGTATGTTATCTTACTCACTGCAGTTTGTCTCTGCAGCAGTCTTGTTGCAACTCAACAATCAATCTCAGAGAAATTAAATTCACTTTAAGACAGTCTTCCAAAAAGTTTTCTTGGAATCAAATGATCAGTAAACATCAAAGGTTATTAATTTCCTGTTCTTTGGATGTTCTTGTATCTTGTTATGCCAGAAGACTACATGTGTGCTATTGCTTATGAATAGCTATCAAAACCACATAAAACTCAGTGATAGGTTGCCATGCTTTGAGTTTGGAAGATAAGTCGAGCTTTTTCCTTTTCAAGGGCCCTTGTTTACTGAGAGACTTTTCAGGATCAGTGAGACCCTTGGTTCTAGTGCAGCCAGTGGGATGTCCTCAGTTGGCTGCAAGTTTGGTTGCCTGGAAAGCAATCTACCTTACAACTCTTAGCCCTGCACAGCTAACAGACATTGGAAGAAATAATTTCTACTTGGAAAAAGTTGTAGAAAATGCATGACTTTGCCTTCCTACTTAACTGCTCTGTTCAAAGTTTTTACCCAGGCATTTTTCAGAGTGGAATTTGATGGTGTTTCCTGGGAGTTCCTCAGATACTTCACCCTAAATCAGTCTGTCCTACAGAGAACTCTTTGTGAAAGTACAAATTCCAGTGGAAAATCCCAGAAATTTCCTGGGCAGTTCGTCTTTGGGAGTAAGGGTTCTCGATCCCATTGAGGTGATTCAAGAGCCTGTTTTCATCCCAGTGATGTTTGAGCTTTTAAGCATGTCCCCTTTTGCTTAGTTGGCTCAGAACTGCATTTACTCCTGTTGTGGAGTGTCATATACAGTAAGGGAAAAGGAACTACTGGTATATGCTGTGCAAACAGTGTGGGTGCCTGAAGCCATAGTAAATTCCATGGAGATTTCCTTTACCAGGTTGAAAAGGACTATGGCTTCCCAACATTGAGCTCTCCATACCCTTGGAAAAATATAAAAAAACCCAAAACCATAATCTCAAAATTGGGGATGTGTGGAAATATTGTTGGGCAACTTATGATGGGAAGCCAGGGGTACATATAAAACATACTTGTTGGTATAAGAAGAACCCACCTTATTTCTGATGGCACTTTGTCATTTGTCCTTAAATATATTACCAGAACTGTAAAGTTTTGGGGACATCAGGTTACCCTCTTGCATAGGCTCTAAGGCCAATCAAGGACTTTCCGAGAAGGTCATCTCTAAGTCTTCATTAGTTAAATTTTCAAGAGATGTAAAGTCTGTATTGGGAGACAGGAGGAGAGGAAGATTCCAGTCAGTGACTGTTAGGAAGTGCTTCATTAATATTAAGCTTTAGGTGCAGAATAACTGAGGAAGCTGTTTTTCCATTATCACAGAGGGAAGCAATACCAGTTAAGCCAAGGCCTGCAGCAGAAACATTGCTGGGAATGTTTACATGTTACTTAATACCTTGACATGTATTATTCAACTTGTGTAATGTCAGCTGGGTGGAGCAAGGAAGAATGGGTTTGCAGAAGAATCTGTTTGCTCCCTATGGAATATTTTCCTGAGCTACCTTCCTTAGCAATGATGTACATTCCAGGAATAATAATAATTAAAAAATGCTCTTCAGCCACATTTTAATGAATTACTGGAATGTGTTCTCTTGCAAAGGTGACCTAACTTTGTCCTGATAGCCAGACCTTCTCTGAGCAGTTGCATCCTGCCAATCTTACTTCATTGTAGAGCAGAATTGCAATAAAAGCCCTCTGTGAACCACCTCCAAGCAGGAGAGCTACACACTAAGTGTGGAGCCATCGAAATGGAGGCACTTCTCATCCTGGGAGTGGAACTCCCCTTTCCCTCCCTGGGGAGCTGGTACACAGCAAGCACTCTCTCCTGAGCAAACTGCTTAAGCATGTGCTTCAGTTCTCCTGATGGGTCTGAAGGACTTTCTGAACTGCAGCCAGAAGGTCTGCAAGATGGAGAAAAAGCAAGAGGAGTTTGTCTGCTCATATTAGCCATGTCACAGCCATACAGCAACGGAGATGGGAAGGAGAAATGGACTGGGAACCCTGAAGTTGAGCTGGCATCTCTCTGCTTCCTGCCGTGTTTACTCCGCATCCACACAGACAGTAATTTCATGATTCACCTGCTGAGTGATTTGTTTCGCTGACAAAGCTGTGGTAAATAGAGACTTGGCATCGTTTGCATAGCTGTTTAATCTCAAGGTGAATGAGTCATAGAAATGAAGCTTTCAGACTTGCTGTGATGGATTGCCAGACGGAGTGGGTGAAACACACACATATTTTGATTCACTAATCAATACCTGGAAACATTGTTGTAAAAAGCAATTTAGGGCAAAGCCTGGAGTTTCCAAAATAGTAAGGCTTAACCTGCTAGTTTTGAAAGTAATGATAGTAATGATATTAGACTTTTCCTCTTACGCTGCAACAATTTTTAAAATTATTTTTTTATTTTATGGCTTCTAGCTAAATTTAGTAACTTTAGTTATTGAGGGCTAAAAATGAAGATGATGCATATGTAGCTCGAAGAAATTGTCTAAAATGTAGTTTCTAGAAATAATGCATCTTCCTGATTCAGAATGACTGGATTTCCCAGCAACAAAAGGTTGTGTGGAGTATTGCTCAGAAGATGCACTGGCGTTTTAAGAGTATTCCCAGAATCTCTCCTGCACTTGTTGTGCAGTGCCCGTTAATAACACTTTGTGGGTTCTGCTCTGAATTGTGTCTGAGTGCTTGTTTTACTGAGGAGGCACTCACAACTCCTGATCATGAAAGTCAAATTAATAGACCTGTGAGATTAAAGTATTTCTGTTTGATCCAGTAGAACACTGAATATTTTTGGTTCTCATTGATCTTAGTGTGTCTTAGTGAGTCTGATTGCACTGATCTTAGCATAGAACATTTTTCTAGTGAAACATTGTTACCATTAGGCACTCATGATTTAGAATTACTTTCTAGACATTTGAAACATCTTTAATAAGAAATCTGTGTCTTTTAATGCCTATTTGCTAGATAGATGTATTTTATAAACTTTTTAAAAATAGAAATTTATAAGTAACATTAAAATTATAACACATTTGCCAGAGAGAAAAAGTTCAAATCTGAGATTTCAAATAGGGATTCAAAAGAGTAGTCCATTTGTGGCTAAGAATTGATACTGTAGATGAATGAAGCTGCATGCAGGATATCTTTCTTTTTTTTTTTTTTGTGCTTACTGATTTTTAAGATTTCACCTGAATTTTTTCAGCTTGCCCTGATTTGTGGGTATAGATACTTAGAGATGTACTGTCTTTCTAGTAGCATGTAATAAGCAATGATAATGAAGTGATTGTGTTTTTCCGTGGGCTAGTGAAAAGTTAATGCAGTACCTGTGTTTTATGGAAGCAGTAAAAATTGCATTTGCTTTTATCTCTTTTGATGGTTTGCACATGACATGTAACTTATGCAGGATAAAGGAAGATAAGGTTTTGAGCAAGTGTTTCATGGTTCCCAAAAGGCACATGACTAAATTCAGAAATGGTGTTCACTGTGTACTGCAGGTCAGTGAATGTATTTGACTCAATGGGTAACTACATTGGTGTAATTTTGGGAGTAAAGACTCTGTGTTTCTCTCTTACAGCATTTCTACACAAAATGAAGTCTTGCTACCCCTGACTTACACCATTGTGACTGGACAGTGAGATTCTCAAAGCAAACTTAACAAAATATCAATTGAAAATCTTCTGCAATCCAAATTCAGAAATAATATAAAGTATTTCATATTCATAGTCATTAAAAGTATGATAGACTCAGTAGTATTTGTGATCATTATTCATTTTCACAGTTGTTACATCTCTTCTTTCAACAGAATAGCCTTAACAAAAAGGCCAGCTAGAAAATAATTAGGTAAAGCAGGGGGAAGAGATACGGGTTTCTTTAAACCATTTGTGTTCCAGTTCCTGTAATGAAACTCTTCTTAGTCTTTGCCTCTGGCTGAGAATAGTAATATCCCATTAACCCAAGAGATATAAAACATTCTGTGCTGTGCTTGGAAGGGTGTGAGAAACTCCTCCTGCAAGGATGAGAATGTATTTTATTGCCTTTTCAATTGTTGGATCATCTAATCTTAGTAAGCATTTTAGCAAAATGGAACTAAAGTAACAGTGAAGCCTGATGTTTGATTTTCATAATTAGCATATTGCAAAGATGAACTGGTAGTATCACTGTATTGAGGCAGGTGCAGCAGCTATCACACTTGACGTGCTAACACATTACAACCTGCTGGACATTGAAGTCTATTTTTAGTAAAAGAATAAATAAGCTGGCTGTGCCCTACTTTTTGTCAAAATGTGTCATGGGATCTTTAGATTTGATTAGAAAAATCATCAGAAATAGCACAAAGGAAGTCAGTGCCTCATCTAAAAACTGGAAATTCTAACAATCCAGTGCTGCTTTTTATTGCAAAAATACATTAATGTTGGGTGTGAGAGACAACTTTATGAGACTCATAAAGTGGGCAGAGGAAATGATAGCTGGTGGGAGACTTGCCTGTGTGGTGTATGAGGCACTAGCTCTTCAAGATGCTTTTGGTGAAAGAAGCTATTTTTGTATCGATGAGTAGAACTGTTTTTGCAAAATCTGTGTTAGGTAACTGGAAAAATGAAAAACTGTGTAAAGATATTTATATATAAAGAGAGAACCTAGCAGCCAAGTCAGACAGATACTTCAGGATGCTAGTCCTTAGTAAAGGACTTAGTAAAGTCAAGTCCTTAGTCTTCCTAGTTCTGAGCAATTTTTTTGATTTTTCACTGGCTGATTGACATACCTCATGAATGAGCTGTCTTGGAAAGTGTGGCCATACCCAGAAACCTCTGCTTGTCATAAGCAGATGCAGAAAAGAAGCAACTATGTATACACTTGCTATAGTATAGCATCAGTGACACTAAATATTTTCAACCAGTTTCTCTACAAAAATTGCTGCTTTTTTTCAATAGAGTTGGTATTCTCCATTAATTTATGCCACCATTTAAAAGTATCATATATGTTCCCAGTCATGGAGTCCCTGTGATTTGGAAGCAGTATGAGGATGTGCCTTCTAAGTGTGGATTTACAGGGTAGAGTTTGGAGGCTCTTGCTGGCACACTTACAGCTTCAGTATTGAGGGACTCTTCTTACCAATTCTGCCAGTCCACAGCCCAGATTTAGAGCCTGAGAGAAGCAATTGTGCTCAGTGGGTTTTCAAGCAAAGCTGGTGCTCCAGAAAGCAGCTTTGGTGGGTTAAGGCCTCTCTCCAGCTTGGATCTGCTGCTGTATGCCAGCTCCCATAGCTTGTCTGAGCAAGAAAAAGGGGAAGGAGCTGAGCCCACTCGTGCACAGCAGGGCTCTGCCAGCCCTGACAGGGAATCAGCTTACCATGCTGGTATTTCTGCTGTTACAGTGGCCAGGGGAGGCCGGGGACATTGAAGAAGAGACCCTCTATTTCAAGTGGCTTTGCATCATTTAAGTTAGGCTTAAAGTTTATGAGAGGACTCAGTCCATGAATTTAGTAGGGGAACAGCACAGTGAAGTATCAGGATGCTGCGTGGTTGGGTATCAGTGCTGCTGGCTGTTGGAGGTGCTGCTGTTGGTAACACTGCAGTTTGCCTCTGTCTTCTGTACATATAAATTATCAGAGAACTTTTCCCCTGAATTTGACACAAATTAAATAATTTGGTTTATCAAAGCACTGTTATAAACTGCTTGTTCTTGCTGCAGGAGCCAAATTCAGCATCCGTTTTGTCTGACATCTGCATTTGCAGTCTGGTACTGAATGTCACTCAGTCCATTATTTGCTGCTGTCTCCCCCTTCACCATAGCCAGTGTGAGAAACAAAGAGAAGCCTATTATAGACACACATGCTAGTGCAAGTGCAGGAAAAGAGACCAACATACTGTACAGAACACCTCTGGGGGGATGTTGTGCTTATGAAATTGAGCTAGGATGTTACACTGGGGTTTCACCATGCCATTAGCACTTTATTTTTGCACACTTAGAGGCCCTATTGGCAATGGCCAGCTTTGATTTCACAAATTGCTCTAACATCTGTGGAGATAGGGAAGGTCCAGTCCAGCCAGCCAGCTTTTATCAGCTGAGACTGTTACAGGATCATGCAATCCACATACCACATCTTTTCTATCATGTCATATCATAAACGTGTGTTGTAGTAGTCTACCCTAGTGCAAGAAATCACGTGTAGACTTAGTGAATGTGCTTTTAACAGACAGAATTCCTTGGCAACCTCTTAGTATTTCCTTTTTAGGAGACTGAATATAAACTTTGGTAGTTAAACTTAATTCTTATGATTTATTTCTTACAAATACATGGCTTGAGATAGTCAGGCCAAGATAATTTCCTTGCTTATTAAAACCTCTTCAGCTTCAGTGACTAAGAGATTCTGTCCCCAAACAGTAACAACTTACTACACTAGGCACCTTTAAAGGTACTAGGGTACCTTTTATTTTCTTCTTCTAATATAGATGAAGGGGGGACTTAAAATGGGAGATGAAAGTTTTGTTAATTTCGGTAAGTTATTTTTTTAATGTTGTAATACAAAGTGGCTTTCCTCTAGTGACTATTTAGTAGACTGTCCTGTTATTTTTCATACACAAGGTGTTCTAAAGCCTTTCATTTGGGTGCCAGTAGGCAGCACACTGACAAAGAAACAACCGTGCAGTATAGAGTGATCATTAGTTGCTCTACCATTCTTCACACTGTTGTGAACATAACTTTTTTTTTTATGAAAAGAACAACTTGGAAGAGATTCTCATGTTATTCTGTATTAATCACTAAATGTTCCTATCCATTAACTACCCAAAGCTGATTTGGTTTGTAGATGTTGCCATTGTATCAAACAGTAATAAACAATGCTATCAAACAGTAGCAAGATGCTATCAGCATTTAAGTTTTGTAATAAATTATTTCTAAGCATTTCTCTCCCTGTATTCAGCTGTGTTCTGGATCATTGTCCTTTAGATTTACTAACTTGATTTTTTTCCAGATCAGCTTTTCCTACTACAGACCAAACAACCTTCACTTGTGTTTCCTTTCTCTGCCCAGGGTCTGCTGCCTCAGTTCTGTGATGTCTGCAGATAAACAGACAACTTGTGCATTATTTCCTGTCTTCAGATTACTGTGGTGACACAGGGCTAAAATAACGTAGAATGCTGAAAATGACACATTTTCAAATGACAAAGAATGTGCCCTAGGTGTACAGCTGTTTCATGGGCAAAGACATGACTCAGACACAGCCTTTTTAGACAAAACCCTTTTGTAATACTGGGAACACATGTAACAATAGCCTCGGGGGAAATAATAGAGCATTTGTTTTGTGAAGGGGGGCTGAGAAGAGTATCTGAAGAAAATTGAAAATAAGAATTATATTTAAAGTCTGGGGTTTTTTTCACTGCCTCACAGGGTGCAAATCTGTTTCTTTATGATGTTTCAAGATGAGGTCCTTAGCTGTATTGCACGCTGTCTATAACAACTCCCTGTGCAACAAGAACATGAATATCAGGCAAACCGATCAAATATAATCTGAAATGTGTTGATAAGTACTGACTAAGTTCTTGTAGCTCCCACTGATAAATACTGATGTACTTGGATGCATTAAAATGCAAAATAGAAAGGAAATTTGAAGTTGGGGATTACAACCTTACAGGAAAACTCTGTGTGGGCAGATTTCATTGAAGTCTATTCATAGATATAGCAGAAATTGTCTCTACAAGACATTTTTAAAGTGCTTGGGGCTTTATGCAGACACTTCAAGATACCATTATTCAAATTGAAAAGATGGCAGTGTTTCAAAACAGGTTTTAAATTTTCTGGATTGTAGCTCTCTAGTAAGTCACATCATAGTTGATTTACACTTTGTAAAGCCTGCAATGGACCCTGTGCAACATAACATTGCAAGATCCAGAGTAAATATCTCTTTTCTGAAAAACATTATCTAGCCTTTCCAGGCACAAACACATTTGTCATCAGCAAGGCCAACTAGCGAGACAAAGTTTGAAGGCCAAGACTATCAGGAGTATTTAATGTCAAAACCAGTAGTGTTAGAATGGTTTGGAAAGTTACATACCTGGGACTTTTTGTAGTACTGGATTTCATTAATACCTTATTTTTCAAAAATATATTTTAGTAGCAATGTAAATGTTAAACAAAAGAGACAAGTGAATCAATGTGTGATCTGATCTTCATTGTATAGGATATGATGCATAGACATGATACTGCATCTGTACGGTCTGGATGCTTGCCTGTTTAGCCTGTTACTTTCATTTGCAATCTGTTGAGTTCGTTTTTTTTTTCTTCCAGGGAGAAGGGAAGTCAAGTGAAGCTGCTACTCTCCCATGGTATGAAACAGCAGCACTGATGTTCAAGAACATTGCCTGTAGTACTGAGAGTCCTTAAAGGAATTAGTTGGAAGCATGAAGAGAAACTATTAACTGATAGACTCAACAGATGGGTTGTGAAGGCAACTGACAGACGGTAGGCAAGGTTTCTCATTAACTTCTGCCCTTCCACTGAGATTTGACTAGATGTTGTATTGTAGGCTCACCATTCAGGCAAAAATCCCATTGTCCATCCCTTAAATTTCCAGTCAATCTATGTTGTGGTTGGTTGATTTGTTTGGAACAAATAACTAAACATATTTTAGATGTTTTCTAATCCAAATTAAATTAATTTTTAGTTCTGTGAGAACTGGTAAGTGAAGTGGATGAAGAAGTAAATCCATCCATCTATTTTCAAAACAGGAATAACTGGAAAAATGAACAGAGAAAATTAGACAAGGCTAATAATACAGCATAATTATTGGCACAGGGATGTTAAAATATGCATAATATGATCATATCCTTGTCCACATTTAAAAAGAGTATGCTGTGCCTCGCCCTGTTTTCATCCAAAGGAAATAGGAATGTTCCTGCTGATTTCAGTGGGTGGGGTTGGGGCTGGCTACATGCAAAAGTTGTTTCATTACTGATTGCATTCTACCTCCCTTCTATTTGATTGTTTCTTCTAAGCCTTAGAAAACCACCTCTTTCATAGACGTTCTGGCTTCAATGCTATTATTCCTAAACAGCTCAAAACAGAGTCTCTTAAAATGAGAACGTATCGCGGCAATCATTGTCACAGCAGTAAGCTGCTATAAGAAGGTTGTCCCGGCTGACTTCCAAGAGCCTCTTAGGGGAAGCTGATCTCTGATGAGTCCTTTTCAGCGGGAACACCGGCGACCGCCTCTTCCATCCATTGAGCAGCGGCCGGAGGCTCCAAACGCGGCCGTCGGAGGTGCGGGGCTGCGGCTCTCTGAGGAGCCCGCGATGCTCGTGGCTACGCGTAAGAAACGCAGGAGAGGAGGGAAACGCAGTTCCTGGCAGAGAAGCGGGGCTGGGGGTGGCGGGGTTGGGGGGGAGCCCTGCTGCAGCTCAGCGGCCCGGCCCTCACAGCGGAGACCCGGTTCGGCTGCCCGGCGCACACCGGGCCGCTCTCTGCCGCCAGCTCCGTAGCTCCGTGCAGAGATGCGGGGGGCCCCGGGGGTGCCCGGGGTAAGGCAGAGCAGTCGAGGCCTCTCGCCGCCGCCCCGTGGCCAACTCCGGCCCTCACGGGAAGATGGACCCGGGAGCGCTCGGGGAGGCGGGGCGCCCTGCGCCATTGGCCGCCGCCCGCGGTTTGATACCGAAAGCTGTGGCCGGGTTGGCGGCCCGCACCAGGGGGCGGGACCCGAGGGCGAAGCTATTGCCTAGGTAACCCCCGGCACCCCGCTGTCCCCGCCCGGCAGGCAGTACTGCGGCCGGTACCGGCGTGAGGGAGCAGGCTCCGCGCTGGCGGGGGGACGGCTCGGAGGACGGCGGCGGAGCTACCCGGGCAGGTGCGTGTAGGCGGGCGGGGAGTCTCGGGCCGCCCGAGCCGGCTGTGCCGCGGAGTGCGTGCCCAGCTCTGAGATGGCCATGACGGATCGGACCGGACCGGACCGGTGGGGCACCCGCGGGCGGGCAGGTCTGCGTGCCGGCGGGAGGTGCGGCGGGGTTTCCCCTCATCCGCCACCTCGTTTCGGTCCCTCCCTACCCCGCGGCGCCGAGCTCCGTAGGAAGAGGGCACTTCTCGACCGCCGCCCGTTGCGACACGGTAGTTGCTCAACCGTGCGGGAGGCTCTGCCCCCTCCGCGGCGCGGGGGAAGGTTTCAGCGGCGCCCCGGCCGTTTGTCAGCGGAGGGGCCGGCGCCAGGGGCCCGGGGCGGGAGCCTTTGTGCGCTGCCCCGCCGCCAGCCCGAGTTGCGCAAGAGCGCGCGGCGGTAACGGCCGCCGCAACAAGTGGCTCGCGCGCATCCCGCGCCCCCGGGCCAGCGGGCGTTGGGCAACGGCCCGCGCGTGCTGGGGTCTTGCGCGGGCTCTCGGACCCGCGCGCAGGCGGCGTCGCCTCCTCAGAGACCCCGAGAGGGGGAGAGGGGACGGCGCCTCAGCGGCCCCGGGGCTCCGAGCGGCCCTTGGGGCGGGCTGGGCCGTCCCGCGGTGCCCAGCGCCTTCTCTTCTGTGAGGTGGGATTGTGTTCTACCTGTTTGCTTTTAATGGTGAGGGGGTTTTTTTATTTGTTTCTTTTTGTTTGTTTTCTGTTAATTGTTTCTGTTTGTTTCGGGGGTTGTTTGTTTGGTTTCGTGTTTTGTTTATTTTGTTTGGGTTTTGTGTTTTGTTTTGCATCTGAGAACTCTTCGCGGTTGCTTTGTGATATTTAAGAGATGTTCGGGTTATTTGACGCTCCTGCTTGTTTTCGGCTCCGGTTCGAAGTCCTGGTTTCGTTCTGACCCACAGGGCTCTGTGTGGAACAGCAGTGTCTGTGTCTGTGTCTTCCCAGTCACTGGTGACTCCCTGAGCGGGCAGTGTGCGGTCATCATACGCTTTCCTAACAGGCAACTAAACTCTTCCACAGATGAGAACCTGTTTCTTTGTACGGGGGGAATAGATCTTCATTAGTCCCAAAGAGTTCCTGACAGAGAAACGGAAACCTCTCATGCCAGAATCGCTGGTTTGTCTAGCTCCAGCCCATGTGTGCTTACAGACTGATGCTGGATACCTTCCAAAATCAAGAAAGCATAGTGGGTTTTTTGCCAGAACTTTCTGCATTTACAGACTTTTCTGGTCACCAGATACATTGACGAGTTTTGTTCATTTAGAATTGACAACTGTTGCCAAAGTAAATCTTGCATGCTCTCTCAGTCAATGATGCTGTTATACTCTGGGTATTGAACTCCGTGCAAGCTGAGGGAGTTCTTGAAGCTGGGCATTACTAGAAACCCCAGTAACACGTTATTCATGTTTTCTAGGGCTGTAGTTTAGGGCTCAAAGGTACATGACTACATGAAGCATGTAGTAGAAATTTAATCAGCCTGTGGTTTGCAGTATTGGCCAATGACTCGCACAACTTTAGGCCTTCAAAGATGAATTAAAAGGCAAAGCTTAAGTTTGGAACACACTTGCTATTAGGAAAATTGCATATAAAGAAATATTGAATATCCAAACACTTTTCAAAGTTATGCAGACTGGTGGAATGCATTAAGGGGGCTGGGGAATCAATCACCAGGTCTCTTGGAAACTTTGCTGTAGAAGCTTCAGTTCAGACTGATAATGGTTTTCCAGGCTTCAGAATTTTCATGCTAGAAAGCAGTGCTCTCCAAAAGAGTCAAGAAAGAGAAGAACAATTTAACATAAATTCTTTGGTAACTGGGTTTTTTGATTTTGAGTCTGTTGTTTTTTTCTTTTTTCTTTTTAAAAAATAATCAAGTGTATCAGTAATATCAAGAGTATGTTGTTGTGGATTGACTTGGAAACACGTTTGGGTGGGGTTTCAGCCTGAAATTAAATGTTATTTAATTTTTTTTTAAAAGGAACTTCCTCCATACATGCTCTTAAAATATTTTCTGTCGTTATCTATTTAAATATCTGTTTTTCTTGAATAAAAATCACTTCCGTTAAGTCAGGTTTCACTTCCTTGGAATATCTGATGTCATAAAATTGCTAGTTCTCCAATTGTCTGTAGACTTTTGGCAGAACTCCAGATTCTAGGGTAGGAAAGCCTTCTCAAAAAAATAAAAATCTGCCTTTGATATAGTAAAGAGGGAACATATCCTGCCTCTTCTCCCTGATTTACTACTCCTTTCCCTTTCTTGGAAGTTGAATGTTGAGTCAATAAGCTTGTAAAATGTTGCACACTCTTTTGAAAGTGTGCTTACATCTGCAGCATGCTCTGTTTTTTGCAAACGTAAAATTTAAAATAAAAACCTAGGAAAATACCATCTGTCAGAATGACATGTATAGGATGAGGATTCAGGAAAAACAGTGTTATCATTTAGAAGTTGGGTGGAAATGTATGCTGATGTTTTGACTGTTTAGCTGGAAAGCTGGTGTTGTGTTTCAGTGACCAGAAGCACAGAGTTCAAGCAGCTTAAGTGCTTTTTCATAGATCTAGAGATACCCCTGGAAGCTTTGCCCTTGTTTCTCTAAAAGTTGCCACTGGGCTGTGGAATGTGGCATCCTATTTTATGCAAAGTCCACAGGGCTTCTTCATGGAGGGACTTTCTGACTTGCTGTTAAGTTATGAAGTTAACCCTTTTTCACAGCTGGTGGTTTCTACAAGCAGTCCAGGATAGAAAAATCTGAAATAAGAATGACTGACACAGTTACATAGGAAAACTTGTTTGTTTGGGTTTTAGTGTGTGTTTGTAATGTGTGTGTACTGATACACCCTTGGAGTATTGACACACGTGGTGCTGTGTGCCACATCTCAAATCTCCATTCATTTGCCTCAGAATATAGGAATTTTGTATTGTGGAGGGCTGAAAAAAAAATGTAGCACTGATGTCTGAGTGCATTAAACAATTTGTGTTGTGGCAGTGCTGTTAGTTCTAACATCACTCACCCATGTGAAAGTTTCACTCTTTGTTTTTGATAACTACATGAGAACTAGTGTCAAAAATCATAGTGCATTAGAAATTAAGCAGTTTTTTTAAATTAAGTTTTAGAAATCACAGTAGTAACTTGTAAACAGGCAGTTTTTCTTTGAATTGGTAAGGTGTAAACTTATGGTCCAGAATTCACAGTGGGTAACAAAGCGGTGGTTCTTTTAAAAATTACAAATGGGAGGTGCTACAAGGTTAAAGTTACAGCTATTTGTATAATGCCTGAAGGACCAAGTAGTTTATGTGCAACATTAACCAGTCCATTTCACTGTCAAATATGCATGGGTAAATCCTTTTATCTCAACATTTGGTGGAAATAAATTCAGGAATGTGGTCCATTTGCATATATTAGAGTTGCAGAGTGAGGCCCTCATGTGCAAATGTTTGTGGATATGTAGCTACCAAAATAATTGAATTTACATGCTGGCTTCAGAAGATTAAAGAAAACAAATTGTGACAGTGATGTGTCAAAAAAGTTTCCCCTGATAAGCAGAATTGGTGCAATTATATACTGTCTCCCACTGTTTGTGTTTTTTTGGCAGAGTGGAGGGGAGGGCAGACCAGATAGGTATGCACATTGTTTATTTCTTTTAGTTTTGGCAGTTTTAGGTAGCCAAAATTTAATTGCTAGTGTGCTACAGAATAAGGCTTCTTGCAGATTTGGTTGTACACAAACAGAAGACCCAGACTGACATCAGGTACCATTTTTGCTGCTTCCATGCTTTAATTGTTTCCAATGGGGGAGAAAATTGCTCCAAATCTTTCAATTGACTTAAACAGAGCGGGGGAAATATTTCAGTTGAATTGAACTTGGAGGAGAGATTTGGTATCTACTTCAAGAGCATTAGCATTCTGAGTACTGTAGTTTTTCTCTTGATGCAAAATGTACCTAATATAAATTTGTTACTCAGCTTATGTTTCTTTCAAATGGCCAAACTTTGCATATTTTTTATCAGTACTGTTGTATTAGATTTTCACTATGAAACTGAATTGTAAAGAGTGCTCTTCTGTTTCCAGAATATCTTTTACTTGCAATTATTTTTATTTTTAGAATAGCTTTGTGAATTCTGCATTGAAATATCTTAAAGGAACTCCATCAGATATGAGTGTCCAGTTTTTGCTTGTAATACTGATATCTATACATTGCTGTAATGCTGAACAGTTTTAATTCTCATGTTAAGGTGGTAAATGGTCCCCATATTTGTTATTGCTTCATTTTTTTTTTCTTAACAGAAAATTTGAATAAGTTGAGGTACAGTTCCTGGGGACAAGGGGCAGGCAGAGTGAGTTGGCCTCATGAGACAGGTCTGCCTCTACAAAATAAAGTATTTCTAAGACATCTTGAGGAAATGCGAATATTGCAGATAAAATGCATAAATGCACTTCTCTTCCTGCAGAAACTGTGATGACTGAAAAAAAAAATCGAAGTTACAGTTCTAATTTTTGTGCCTGTACATGATGGTATTTTTATTCTTTGCATTAATTTACTTGTAAGAGTTGAGGATACCCCTGTAATTTCTCCTTTTATAAGACACAAGTAATCATTATTATATTTTGAAGTTTACTTTCAGGGTCTTTAGTTGAGATCCTTCAGTCCTTTCACAATGTTCTTCTGAGGCTTTTGTTTCCAGATTTCATGTATTCAGAGCAGAAAGCAGAGGCTTTTGCTCATATCTTAATTTGGAACTGATGAACGTGTTAAAATGATGTAGAGTCCACTAGGAGTCTGCACCTTTTGCTGGCACTTTGGGTCATTCCAGTCCTCCCTTTGTTCCCAAGCACCATATATCCACTGGATTAAAAAAAACCCCCAAAACTATGAGAATATTAGAAGATGAGTTATATGATGCAAGTTGAGAGTTTGCATTAACTGGCAGTATGTGTGCAATAGCTTGTTTGAACAGTAGAGGTAGAAAATCAGTTTTGTGGAGGTCATGGGAGTGTTTATGTTGAGTTAATAAGAATGTTGGTGTGTTTTTTGTTTTGCCATGCAGTATTGTTATGAAACATTTGTTACTTTTCATTGTTTTAAGTCTTTTGTCTGAGTATACAAAAGGAACAGGTTAGCAAAACAATGAAATTATTTAAAATATAAGAATAGTCAGTTGTTTATGAAAGCTTTGGTGTGGAATATGCAATAGCTGGTGTTCTATAGGATCAACCTGACATTGTAAGAGGCTCAGAGTCCTGCTGTCAAGAGGTTTTGAGACAGTTTTAATGAGGAAAACTTGTGCAGCTACAGAGTACTAAAAGCAGTTAAAAAATCAGAGTAAGTAGATGATTTGGAGAACATTGAAAATAAAATCTAGAAAATAGAATAGTTGGTAGCATTTGTACCACTTTTTATCTTCTGTGCTTGGGAGATGGATTTTGATATTGATATTTGGATATTGAATGTTAACAACAGAAGAATATAAAGAATGCCTGACTTTAAAAACTGGTTACATTTGTGTCACTACAAATAACCCCCCAAGAGACTGGTTTATGTGATGGCTTTCTATCAGTAGTTAGCCTGTCGTTTCCGTATACACACACAGGAGAGAACCAGGTAAACAAGAGTAAATGTTGTCAGTAGACACTCAAAGCTAAGTACAAAGTTGATGTGGTAGAAAGGAGCACACAAAATGTATTGGCCACTGCATTCCTTTCCTGGTTGGCTTCACTCCTCAACTTCCTTCCACTGCTTTTGAAAAACACTTTCATCCTTGTGCCAGTACTTTTTTTCCACTTCACCCACCTTTCAGTATTTCTGGGTTTTAATTTTTTATAGCCTGCCATTAAACTTACTATTCTTGACTTATTTCTTGTCCCCAGCTTCCTCATTATTTCCCTCCTCACTCCCAAAGAAATTAAGGACCTGTGTGGTAACCATGTGTGTAGTCACTCCGAGTGTCATGTCTTCTTACATTAGCTCGCTGGGTCTTGGAGGCATTGAGTTCTCATTGTGTTTCTCAGAGTGCTCTTGTGGGATCCTGTGTGAGGATGTGTAGTTGACACATCCTGTTTTATAAAATAATCTGTAAAATGGAATCTGCAGAACAAATGACTCTCTGGTGACAGCTGTGGGAGGGAAGGAAACCAGTAGTCACAGATGAGGTCCAGGCTAGGAAATGAGTGAACTGCTATGGTAAGGACTCAGCATCCTAGGACTGAAAGTACAAATGTGGGCATGGTGTGCTAGGAATCACAACACTGGGATGCCTGCTTCTGGATCCTTTGTGTTTCAGTGTTTGACAATGGCTAGCAATGTTGGTTGTTCTCTGCAGGTGTTAGGATGTTGGGTTTTTTTTATTTATTGTGGGATGTTTTGTTTGTTTGGTTGATTGGTTTTTTGTTTGGTGGGTTGGGGTTCCTTTGGGTGTGGGTTTTTTTGAGATCCTTTTTGAACAAATAGGTGTTGCTAGGAGAAGCAAGGCCTCTGGGATTCTATGTTGTGTGTGGTGTTTGGGAAACCATGTGAGCTTGGAGTATTTGTATTTCCAGCCTTCAGTACTAAGTGTCTTCCTTTTGTTTCAGCTGACAACAGAGGAGGACTTCTGAATTTCCTTTCCCTTTAGTTTTACCTTTTCTGACAAGGATGCAACTCAAGATTCAGTGATATATTTAAGGAGGATTGTCTTAAGTCATAACCAGGCATCCTTTAGGCAAAGAGGAGGTAGAACTTGGTACACAGACAGCAGTAAATCAAAGGTCTTTCCCAATCAAAAGGTTCTATGATTCTGTGTAGATGTGAAGTGGCCAGATAGAAGTCTGTGAGACACAGCAGAGACACATACTAATTTATAGATATCTACAATAACAAAAACCCCAATAATGAGTCCAAATCTTATAGGGAATACTATTTGAAATGTACCTCTATAAATATCTGAAAAGAAGTTGGAGCAAGGTGTTGGTCTCTTTTCCCAGGTAACAAGGGATAGAAAAAAGGTACAATGCCTCATGTTGTATCAGGTTGGGGTTAGATTGGACATTAGAAGAAATAATTTCTTCATCTAAAGGGTGATCAGTCACTGGAACAGGCTGCCCAGGGAAATGGTTGAGTTGCCATCCCTGGAAGTATTTAAAAGATGTGTAGATGTGATGCTGAGGGCATGGTTTGGTGGTGGACTTGGCAGTGCTGAGGTACTGGTTGGACTCAAAAAAAGATCTGTTCCAACAAAAATGATTCTGTGATTTTATTCTTTCAGTTTTCTTACGCCAGGTTTGAATGGAAGTTTCATGGGAGTCTTGCATGTGCCAAGACACTAAGAGGGAACCAGCAGGAGGTGAAGAGCACTTGCCTCCATCTGCTGAAGTATTTTGAATTATTTACTCATAGTAATAATTTCAGTGTGAAGGGGTGGATGTATGCATGTGGAGAAGTGCTGTCTTGTTTTTCTTTTCATGGGAGGACCGTGTTTGAGAATCTGAGATAAAAGCTGACTGGAAAGTGAGTAGTAGCTTCTGAACTCTCTTGGGTGAAGAAAAGCATCATTAGTCTGGCAGAGTGTCAGCATCAAATGGCAGATTAATTTTTGGCACAAAAATCTTGCTAATGAAAGAAGAGGCTTTCTGTTGTTAATAATAAAAATGAGGCGGGTCTGATTATCTGTTCTCAGCAGGCTGATATTGTTCAGCTTCTTTTTAATATCCTCAGAAGACAGACACAATGCTTTTGAGAAAAGTCCCTTTATGCTTTATTAAAAATAAAAATACTTTCTAAAACACTAATACACATCCATCTAAAACACAACTCTTTAAACATCGACTTTATTATTATTATTACAAAGTATGTATAAACTATTGTAAAATGTCAAATGTTTAAAAAACTACGCATTATAATGATAGTGGTATAAAACTGTATGGAATATGGTGAATCTTCATCTTAGGCCATTTTTAGGCCTTCCCCTGCACCCTGGAAGTACTCTTTTATGTCTGTTACCAGTGGCAGTAACAGAAGAAAGTAATATTTTTTATTAAAAAGGTTTATTTACACTTCAATCAAGTGATCTCTAGCTATGTGGAAAATTAGTAAGCTCAACATAATTAATTTTATTTTTTAACCTGAGTAATAATAAAAACATATTTTTGTACTGCATTACTCCTTTCAGTGTTAGGGTGCCATTTTTTAAATACTCCATGTGGTTTTGCCTGAGTTTCTAGACTTCAGCTAACACAAATGCATAAAAATTATTTATTTTTATGAGTCTGTTTTGAGAACTGTAGTGATTTCTGTTTCCTTTGGGTACTGTAAATAAATCTGATGTATGAAGAGCTACCATGTTTAAGAATAGCAGAAAAATATTCCCTAAAAAGAAGGTTATTTAGTAGGAATTGAATTGTTCTTCATTAGAACCAAGATTTGCAAGAATGTGAAGATGTAACTTTAAAAGTTAGAAGTAACATTAAGACCACAATCAAGTCTTTTCCTCATCACTTCTCATCTGAATTTCTAGTAGTTTGGGCAAGATTTGCAGCAATTCTGTATCTTTTGAAACTGAATGTGCATATTGGGTGCTTTCATGATTTCTGCTGCTGCAAATATGCTGGATTACAACTCACATTATATTCAATTTGTTCTTCACCATAAAATTACCAAAGTCCTCTTCTGTTTCAACTTCTTTATTTAAAAACTCTTTCTGTATTTTTTTTTCCTTTACTTCATTTTGTTTAACTTGAAAGCTTCAGCATTCATTTACTCCCAGAAAAACTCTGAGTGAAGTACGGGCTTGGGATTTGAAATAATTAGATTGTGTTTCCAAGTGTGTCACAGGGCTCCTTTTGGTGCTTAGAGAAGTTTGGTTATCATGTTTTTTTTTTTCCTTCTCAGTGTTGGTGTTGAGACAGTTGCTTTTTCTTTCTTTGTCTTTTCTCTGTTAACTTTTCTTCTATTTCTGTCTGTGAAGATACATAGTATCGGCTGGACCTTAAAGTATCTGAGATGCTACTTTGGCATAAATGCAAGTGCCTAATTGAAAAGTACTTTGTAGCAGCTATAGTAGTTGAAATGAATAGCAAACAGGTTTTCTGTGCTTTATATTAGGATAGAGAAAAAGTAAATCCATTTAAGTGGCCTCTTTTAAAAAAATCCGTTTAAGTGGCCACTTATAATTATCCCAGCACAGCCTCACTTTGCTGAATATCTGTGAAAATACTTCTGTTGAAATAAAATCTCCTCTATTATATTTTTAAAGGATAAATTATTCATAAAAATAAGATAACTGTAGTACAGAAGCTAAAGTATTTTTAAAACATCATGTAAAAAGATCAAGAAGTTAGAATCTTTAGTGTATTGTTGTCATGGGAATAGAACTTTGAATTATTAACCCCTTTCTATTTATAGCTGTTTTCTTTGTGTCAATATTCTTGTTCCATTTAACTTCCAGGCATATTTTCTGAGAAGGCAGAGCAATTCTTGCCTTAGTTTATCACTGTAGCTAATCATGTTAGTGTCCTCATTACTTTCTTTTTGATGTGAATTTCACAACTAACGTAACAGTATTTTTGGATTTATTTGTGCTTTGATAAATTGCCATATTTTATTCTGTGTACATACAGGATTTAAAGAGGCATTCAGTACTTGGTGCTTCCTTCTGTCTCCTTATCATTACTTGCTCTTTTTAAAAATAGTGGTATATTGCTGCTTAAAACTGATCTTCTGGGGTTATTGTCTCTGAGAATGGGAGGTACAGGCTCTGTGTGCTGTGCTGATAAAGCCTGAAAGAACTAGATCTAATGTATATCAATTATTATGAATGTTTTCCACCTTCTTGATGTCAGAAGTTAGTTTTTCATGTCAATTTAACTTGGGCTTGTTTGTCAGGAAAACAGCATGCTACTTATACTATGGTTTAACTATTTGTGGAGTAATAAAGTATTTCTGCTTATGTAATGGCAGTTGTCTTGAAAACAGTCATTGTGTTGAGTGAGAACCCTTATGTAAGAAGGAGTCTTCAAAAATGGCAGTATTTCTGAAACTTTCAGCTCAAGCTTCTACGTTTTGGCTATTAGCAGACTCCTTTAACCTGAACAAAGATTTCTTGAGGTGCAGTGGCAAATGAAATGGTTTTAAATGTCTAATTTTTGTTGTTCTCTGATGTACTTTTTTCCTGTGATTTACTTGTGAGAAATAAAATAGTATTATGGAGGGGCTTTGTTTTCTCTCTGGCTTATAATGGGAGAGACTTTGAAAGGAGTTGAGGCAACTGTTTTTTGTCTTTCCTCAAGATCTGTGCCTGGTAAATCACTATTTTGGTGTCAAGCATGGTGATGAGAAATTATCACGGCCGAACCGTTATTGTGTGAAAACTGAAAAACCTTTGCTTTCATTTGCAAGAGTCATTTTGTTGATCCGTGATTTTTATGGCATATTTTAAAGAATTTAACTACCAGTGCTGCTGCTCCAGTGCTCTTCTATGTGCCCAGGTTTATACTGCTACTGGTACTGTTGTTTGGGATGAAGCAAGATGCTCTGGAAAAGAAAGTTGTTCTGATGTAGTCAGGTGGTTGTCAAAAGCAAGTCTGTCCTACTTTGCTCTGGAAGAAGGAGCTCATTCCCATTTACCAGAGAGCGAGCTTTTAGGTGTCCATTGCCAGAAACTAATGTAAATATTGATCTTGTAATTCAGTAGTAGCAGGAGAATAAATACATTTTCCAAAATGGATCTGCTGCCTCCTCTCCCCAATCCTTCCACACCTTGCCTGTGCACATGAGTTATCAGAGCATGTATCATTTTCAGTTCAGCCTTTGTCAGGGTCTTCTTCAGTCTTGTGGTTTTTGAGATGTTAGACAGTTAAGAGAGCTGCATCTTTTTCTATCTTGCTGTTCATGGTTCCTCTCAAGTGTCAGGAATTGCTTGGCAATTTTATAATACTGCATATAGAAATAATCTGGTTAGAGCACTTCTATTCACCAAAGCATCTATGATACTCAGGGTAGTAAGTCCTTCACTTATGTTACAGATTTGCCAGACAAATTGCTCTCCTTTTGGAGGCAGCTTATTCCTCAATTATTTCTGTGCTGCTGTCACACAGGGTCAGAGCTGTTGCTCCTCTCTGTGCAAGATTCACTGGGGGGAATGCACACAGCAGTGCTCTGAAAAGGGTGCTTAGAGAAAGTTACAGCTCCAGTACTAATATACCTCTGTTCCTTCTCAGAATATAGAAATAAATTTCTCACTGCAGTTTTCCCTGGTGCCACAATAAGCTTTTACATCTGCCAGAAATAAGCCTGTTTCAGTAATGAAGAAAGCTGAAAATGCCATAGTCTAAATCACTATGCTGAGCATCACAGCTGATGAAAATAGGGGTCTGGGGATTGTTTTGCATTGTTTACATCATTTGCATTTTATTACATCAAGTGTACCATCATTTTAGGTGATACATCTAGAAGTGGTGTGAAACATATAAATTCTATTCAAATCTGACTTTTGGATGAGGAGGTTGTCTTTTATTGTGGGGTATTTTTGTTTTGTTTTGTTTTTTAAAGGAAACACTCTCTTGCTTTTAGCTTGGGAGTTGTAGAAATTTAGGGTTCTTAAATTACATGGTATTGAGTTATCATACTGAAATTACACCTGATATTTTTACTTTTTTCCTCTTCTTCTTCTGAAAAAAAAAACCAAACTCAAAATACCTATTCAATATCTAGCCAGCTTCCATGAGCAGAGCCTGGTAGCTACAAAGTTATTGAGTTATTCTTCCTGGTTTTGTTACATAGGAACTTTAATAAAGTAACTTGTAAAGTTACTTTAATAAAGTAACTGCATTATAAACTGTGCACTTATTGTCATTATACTGCCAAACTTAGATTCATACGTAAGGGCTAGAAGGAATAGGGATATGCTAAAGCTTCTGTCATCTCAGTGTTTCAGAGGAAGTTTAAGAACTAAACCAAAAGCCTAAATGTATATTCAGGGTTGTTACTAGTTTTCTGTTCAGTTTTGCCTGTTTTCCCCAACTCCTCTCCTCCCCTGGTTTGTTCTTGAGCACATAATACAAGCAGGAGGGTGGGTGTCCTTGCATATTTCAGACTTCTCATCTTGCCTCCAAGTTTCCCTAATGATTCTCTTCCTTTCTCTTTTGTAACACAGTTGAAGTTCTTGGAAGGTTTCCTTATGTACTCTAAGAACCTGACTTTGTACATTCTGGGATATAACATGCATCTTTTTTGTTAACACCATGAGTTTTTAGCACCAGAGCATGAGGCAATAGAAGTCTTACTACATGAAACAGGTAGTTGAGAGCAAGAGCAAATTAGAATGCAATGTTTCATTATTCAAGACCTTACTAGATTTGCTTTTGAGTGGTGTGTATAGCTGAAGGTAAACTGCCTTTGTTCAATGCTTATATTTTTCTTTCTTTCTTTACCACAAGAAATATTCTTAGTAATTACTTTTGTGGTTAGATTGTATTTACTATATAGATGATGTGTTGAAATACTGATGATATTTATCATGTGATAATGTTTGGAATCAAACAAGTTGGATCACAGCAGCATGTCTTTGAAGTGCACTTAGCTAATCGTGACGGTGTTAGTTCATAATCTCTTGAAATCTGTGCTTTGGAGTTTGCTTTAATTGTAAAGAACAAAGCTTTTAAGCTGGTATCTAGAGCAGAGTGGGAAGTAGCTTCACAGAATGGCTCACTAACAATTAAAGAAAAATTAATTGTTTGCTCTTGCTATTAATTTCTACTGATGTGTTCTTATTTAATATAAAATGAAATACACACATGACAAAAAGCATAATTTAGGAACTAGATAGAAGTAAATTTGCATAACTACACCATACTAGGCATTCAAAAAATGTAAATGGGAAGTGAAACATCAGCATGTGAAAGTAATGAAGACAATCGACTAGAGAGAAGACATCACAAGAAACAGAAATTGTAAGTAAGTTTATGTTTCAAGTAACTAAATGTGAATAGATCTTTGCAGAACCCAGATTCAGACTCATTGGTTTATTTCTCTGTTTAAAATGCAAATAAATATTAATTTAGTAACATTTGGGTGGAACTTGTAGAATTTTTTTGCAGTGTTTTTAAGTCTATGACACACACTGGTGAGTAGTGTGTGTCATATTATTTATCCCTTTATTTATCAGCAATAAAGGCTGTATTCAGATATCCTGGATTCTGAGAAAATGCCAAGTTAGGGGAGGGCTCTGCACCTTCAGGCTTTTGGAGTCTAACCAGCCAGAGGGAAATCATGGGGAAGGACTTCATAAGCTTCAGATAAGCTTTTGTTGTTATTGCTTGCTATCTCTTTTTAGTATTCAGGAAGGTGGATTTTTGCATTATGACTGCCAAGTATGCCCAGTGGTTGCAGACCAGTTGGTTTGCTGTTCATTAACTCTTGCAGACATCCCTGTAGATGTTACAAGGGCTTGTACAAGGTGGTGGATTTGTTTGCACCTGCCTGAACTACTTCTTGGTGGTTATGTTAGCTCAGCTTCAAGCCTTGGAGTGTCATGCTTTGTGTGCATGCACAAATATGAATAGATTTCTTGAAAGAGCTTTTCTGTGACCACAGCTTCTCATTCTTCACTTCTGTAAGTACGATTTAGTGAACCAGACTTAGAAAGCACTGGCAGTAAGTGATCTCTGGCAGAAGGTGGAAGAACTTAGATCTTCTCATTAATGAGTCTGTTCAGTCTAGATTATTAATTTCTTTGTCACCAGCTTTGGAGCTACCGAATCAGTTGGGTAATCACTTGTGATCTGATCTGATCTGGGCTGAAACTGGAAATGAGCTGGAAAAGTGTTACTTATTTGACTGCATGTTTATGAATCGCTATAAAGCAAATGTATGTATTTGTTAGTGCATCATCTGAAATATAAAAACTGCTGGTTTTTATAAAAATGGTCACTAGCAGCATAGATCTGTGTGCTTTTTCAGTTGTAGAACATCCACCATCCATCTAGTACATTCTCCAGCCCAGAATCTGTCCAAGGAGGTTTTGGTGTTCTACTGTTGTTATAACTTATCAGTGCTGGCAGTGAGCCCTCTAATACTGAGAACATTTGCAGGGTTTCCCACTTAGAGAACTTTGCTAATCTTGATTTCAGCATGCTGCTCTCAAATCAGGGAGTGATTGGCTGCCTAGCATGATGAGAGAGGAGAAATGTGCTATCTACTACAGTTTTTTTTTGTTAAGATTCATTAACAGAGTTGTGTTCCCCTTCTGCTTTGCCCAGAGGCATGTCTTTGGAAGGTGGTAGAGCAGGAAAAAAGCAAGGGTTGAATAGTTCCTGTAAAATGAAAATAAATTGCTTTTGTTAGGTTTTGTTTGTTTATCCTAAATCATGCAGGTGATGAATTCCCATCTGGAGGTATCTGTTCTTTTCTCCTTTAGCTGAAGGTCCTTTGTTTGCCACTGCCAGTAACTGACAAACCCTAAAAGTCTTTTGCTCTTTCATTGACTTTATCACAAGGAAAAACATTGTAATTTGCCTCACAGCTTCTATCATATTGAGTTCTAAACTCAATATGAGCAGGATTACCGAGTTCCTTAACCATGAGCACCATCAGGATGTCCCAGTGTGAGAAAGGGATTCCCCTCCCCCCAAATATGTATTCAAATTACAGTAACTGGCAACTTCTTAGGAATCTCCATTTTTCAACATAAAATTGAAAATTCACAAGATCTTGTTAGTGCTGTCTTAGAGTTGTAAACTGAAAGGAATTCAGCAGCATCTGTAACCAAGCAAAAAAAAAAATCTGACTTATTTTGAAGTGTATTAGTATGTGATAGTATGAATATAAATTTCCTTTAAACAAGCCTGTTTGAAGGGGGATTTTGCAAAGGTGAGCCATAGTTTGGTGGAGGCTGGCTCTCTGGGTAGAGTGAACATGGGTGCCTTCCAGGGTGATTCATAACTGTTGGGTACAGAGCTCCTACTCTGAATTACTCACTGGAGAAATGTAATTATGGTATCAAGTTCCTCCTAATGAAGACATGTGACTGTATTTAGCTTCAAATCATGTTACTAACTGTTATCCACTTAACTTAAAAGAATGACAGTGATCCACACCTTTTAGTTATTCATGGAAATGCTTTGTGGTCTTATGTTCATCTTACAGAAAAAGAAGGGCTGTAAATTGTCTTGTAGTTCTGATATAGGTCTTATTTTATAACTCATTTGGCTTTGAGCTTGGTATCCTGCAGTTTCTGTCTCTGCTGGTTTTTTAAATTTTATTTTCTGTGGCTATTTTTACATGATGAGAGCTAGTAGCTATTTGCCTGTTTTGGTTTGGTTTAAAAGATTTTGTATGAGATCGGTGGGCATATAGAGCAATTGTGTTTTGCATTTTAAAGGGATACATTTCAGAAAAATGTAGGGCTTTCTTTCATAAATGTTGTCGTTGTCTTTTTGACCAACCACAAAACACCACGTGAAAGAACAGGAAGAACCCTGCTGTGTAACAGTATGTTGTCCCTTGTCGATCAGATATTTTGTCTTTTTAAGTGCCACCTTTAAAAGGTAAAAAAAATGGTGTCTGTCATTGATGAGACTGTGGGTACTGCATAATTGGTGTGATGCTTCTGTGCAGGTCTTCTGTTTGGATCAGTCTGCAACACTGTACAATATATAGGAAATCTTTTTTTCCAACTCAGGCTTTAACTTGCATTTTCAACATTTGCATTAAGATATGCAATATGTGGAAGTGGAAATTTTTTGTGATTTAGCCAAATGTGCACTCTTGCAGGAAGTTTTTTCTCAGTTACAGATCTTCAACGTGGGTTTTAATGGCTTAGTTACTGATAGTGAAAGTTCTTCAGTTTTGTACCCATTAGTTTTGAAACTTAGAACTGAGAAAGGAGGAAAAAGAATGTTGCTTTATATTTCTCAGTATTTTTTCTTTTTATTTTAAGATACTTGAGGTATTTACTGATGGTGAATCCTCTTCTTGTCTCAGACTTGGTGAAATGGTGAATTTCTTCATTGCTGAGTGGATGCTTACAGCAGCTAATTCAGCCTGACATTCACTTTTCAGATCTTCTGTACTATTGAGAGCATGAAATGCATGAAACAGCTTTGAGCTAGCTGAAGATGTGAATGAAAAGCTATTCAAATATGCTTGTGGTATGTTTATGTATCATTGTCCAAAACATCTGTTAGTGCTCTTGACACTGGTCTTCATGCCCTCCTCAGTGCATTGTTCCAGAGTGGGTTTATTTGCAAAGAGGAAGACACTCAAGAAAATACCATGTGATGTCATTCCCAACCCACTGCAATCCTCTCTAACAAATGGATTTGTTTGTTTGTTTGTTTTTTCCCTTGAATTTCCTTGCAAGTGGCCTATTTTCCTGGCTTGTAATTGTTGCTGCTTTATATTAGATGCCACACAGGAGTTTTAGTCAAAACATCTTCCCCCTTTCTTTCCTTGTGGTATAACTTTTGTAATCATACATTCAGAAGTGTTTCTGTGCACATAAAGTATAACATGTAGCTGTAGAATTGTAGCAAGTTTTACTGTTACAGGCATTTTTAATGCCACCACATAATTTTACGATTTCTGAACTATTCTGTAAGATTTTTTATGTTTTTTCAAAAACTGTTATAATTTTTAGAAAACTAGTATCTCTGTGATAGAGGTCTAATAAATGGATTGCCAAAAGTTACTGTTTTTCAAAATGCAACTTCTCATGCAGGAGATGTAAGCTGAAATGGAATAGAATTTCTGTTAGGTTCCTACTGGTGCTTTCTGTAGAGTGCTGTGAGTGTAAACCCGAGGGCAAGCACTCACAGTTGTTTTGTGTTTTTCTGTCTATGCTCACAGTCAACATAGACCCACAGAGGAGGCCCCACTGGCAATGTTTAAGTGACACTTCTGTTTTTCCCATGTTCCCCAGAGAGGTGTAGTGGGGAAAAGATGTGTGCTCAGTTGAGTCCAATAGCTATTGCTTTCTGATCTTTATTCTGTTCCCAGAGTAGTTGGTGTGCATCTTCTGGTGTAGTTGGAGTTCTCAATAGCTGTTTCTGATAGTTAAAACACCAGCAGGGTTTGTACCATGGTCTATTGGGTAGTATCAGCCTTTGAAATATTTTCCACTCATGTTCTGAAAGTAGACATATGAAAAGTTGCCTGTGTCACATCAGGTTTGTAGTGGAGATACCAGCTGCTCTGAGAACAGGGGGGGAAAAGGACAGGGAAGTGCAGGCAAGCAAGCAGAAATCTAGCAAGCACGAGATGGTGGAGAATACAAGAATTGTGACAGGAGCCATTCACAATGTGCTGTCTTGTTAAATTGTTAAATGTTAAATTTATGTATATGAGATTTTGTGCCTAACTTCAGTTCAGATGGCAGTGCATTGACCACTGTGCTAACAGGCTCTTCTTTCTCTCCAAATTCTGAATAAGGTACAAGGAGCATTATCTGTCCTTGTCTGGACAGTACCTGAGAGATGAATGTAGTGCAGGAGGCTGATTCTAAGATGGGAATTCCATTCCAGGTCACAGTTTGCACTGTGTGGTGTGAAGAGCCAGGAAACACTGAGGCAGAAGGCAGCTCAGAGCAGAAACTGCAGGACTGCTTTCCCTGCTGGTACTTGAGCTGTTTCACAAAGCCTCCATTTATGAGCTGATGGGGCAGTAACTATTTTTCCCTCAAAGCCCCTGAAGAAATCTTAAGTTGCTTTATGATGTGCTACATGCTGATCCCTAGAGAGGTTCTGCTCTGCATGGGATGGAGGCAACGACAGCTCTGGTTCCTGCACACTGTGCTGCATTCAGTTCCTATAAGCACAATGTGGACAATTCAATGTGGTTTAGAAAAACAATTGTTTGTGGGAGGAGTGTAGCTGCATGCCTTGTGCTTTGTGGCTTGCCCTACAAACCTGTAGATAATATCAGTGGAAATGGATAGTGCTGCTTTGTTCTCAAGGGGGGTTTAAATATTTTTTGTTTATTTCACTTGCTGACAGCTTGGTCTACAAAGCAGAGCTAAATGGAGATGATGTCTGGGCTGTATTTTGTGCTGTACCTCTGCAGAATGTACAGGAGACTTACTGAACCTTTCTCCTGCTGTTTCACACATGGAAAGATGGCTGTTTCACAAGTTGAAAGATGAATAGGAGGATGGGTCCAAAGGAGGGCAACCAGGCTGGTGAAGGGATCCAGCACAAGTCCTGTGAGGAGAGGCTGAGGGAGCTGGGGGTGTTCAGCCTGGAGAAGAGGAGGCTCAGGGGAGACCTCATCGCTCTCTACAACTCCCTGAAAGGAGGCTGGAGTCAGGGGGGGGTTGGGCTCTTCTCTGAGGCAGCTGTCAGTAGGACAAGAGGGCATGGTCTCAAGTTGTGCCAGGGGAAGTTCAGGTTGGATATTAGAAAGAATTTCTTTATGGAGAGGGTGATCAGACATTGGAATGGGCTGCCCAGGGAAGTAGTGGATTCTCCATCCCTGGAGATATTTAAAAAGAGCCTGGATGTGGCACTCAGTGCCATGGGCTGGGAACTGCAGCGGCAGTCGATCAAGGGTTGGACTTGATGATTTCTGAGGTCCCTTCCAACCCAGCCCATTCTACAATTATATGATTCTATGGGTTTACTTCTGTCATCAAATCAAAATTTCCACAACAGAACTGCTGATGACATTACATTATTCTAAAAAAAACCCAAAACAAACAAACAAACCCCCCAAAACCCCAAACCAAAAAACAAACATCAACTTAAAGCCAAGCATAAAAGAGAAGATGTGGTTAGGAGAGTGAAGACAACTGTATTTCCTTTTCTTTTGTCTTTGATTACAATGGACATGTGTAATTTAATTGTTAGATTGTAATGTGAATATGATACTGTAGCATTTGAAAAGAATGAAAACATGGTTCATTAGAGATTTCTTCACAAAACGTTTATGGAGCTATTAAACCAACTATAAATTGCTGATTTCCTTATTTGTTTAGTTATATTATGTGGTGTTTTGGTTTTTTAGGTCACCTTTACATCATCTTGAGGAATCTTCTGAGAAAACAGGAATAGTAGGAAGAAAATGATGTTTAATAAAAGTATCTTCACAACACAGTCAGACTGAAACAGGAACAAGTTCTCTGGAGTAAGTACTACAGTTTTATTTTGTTTTATATTTTTGCATGTAAAGTCTTTTGCATGGTTATTAGATTATTATTGTATTTAAATTTGTTCCAGTTGCATTAAAAAAAATAAATCAGTGACTCTGTACTCATTTCAGTTGATCAACTTGTAATGGAATACTTTGCTGAGCTTTTATTGAAGCATCTCCCATCTTGGAAGAAATTGTATCTTGGGAAATTTAGATGAGCTTCAGACTTTTCTTTGCTCCTGTGTATTCTGAACATGGTTTTGAGCAGGAAGAGGCCTCGTATAGATGTAATTACATATAACCCATGATTTGCTGGCAAAAATTAAAGCCCTTCATGTGTCTTCCAGGTAATTTGAAAATATGATTGGGTTTTTGGCTGTAACTTTCCTTTCCTGGCACTTCTTTCACTTTCCAGCCACATCTGTGTGGCTGCTATTTTTGTTGTCAGTATGGTAATATTGGTTTGTATTGCAGTTCTGTCATCCATAAGTCTTCAATTTATGGATTTCAGATATGTCTTTACTGTATCTAGTTAATGTCTAGCTTTTGTGTTTTCTAAGCCAAGATGTGCATGTTTCATAAGAAGCTTAGCTACTGAATTCATGGACTGTGGATTGCACTTTTTGGTACTAGATACCTAAACATTTATGTCCTGATACAGTATAATTCTTAATTTCTGCATGCTTTGAGATAGGAAAAATAATTTTCTAGGTTTGCATGAGATTGTAAGACGTTTTAAAATATTTTTGTAGAGGTTAGAAACTAGTAAAGAATCTGCATAATTTTCTGTTTGATGCAGATATTACTCATGCTTAGTAAATGCAATTCTGTAGAGTCTCTGGAAATACACTCCAATACGTAGTTAGGAATAAAAAATATCTGAAAGGGGCTGGGGAGTGGTTTTAGTTTACAAGTATATTTTGGCATATTGCTTTATTGCCAAGAGGAAATTACTTTCCTTAGCTACTTTTAAAAGGGATGTGTACATCATGTCATACTTTGGGTTGAAAAATGCCTGTGAAAACTAGTCAAACAAGTTCAACTTTTCTATTTGGTGTTTTTTTTCCAATGTGTTTTTAACTGTCAGACTAAAACATTTGGACTGACAGTTTTTGGTTTTGTTTTTCTTTTTGGCTGTTTTGTTGTTTTTTGTTTTTTGTTTTTTAAGGAATGAAATAATTATAAAATTTCAATTAAACATAGATTTAAAGAGGTTGATGTGTGCATTGCGTTAAATTCTGTAAATACTTGAAGCAAGTGCTACACTTTTAAGTCAGCCCATGATTTCTACCAGTTCCTGATCCAGGCCATATGTCAACCAATGGATAAACATTCCATGAAAGGTTCTTGTAGCACCTGACACTTCAGTTCAGACCTCCGAGGTTTTCAGAAACTGTGTTGTCTGAAGTTTTTTGACTTCTACTGATTTAGTAGACAACACAGTAGAAATAAAGGCACCCATCCCAATGTCCAAATAAAATGATACCTATTACACACTTTTATTTTAACTAGTTAATTTTTGACTAAAGGAAAACATAAGGAAAAAAAAATCACTGTGAGGGTGGGTAAGCACAGAAGCAGGTTGTTCATGGAGACTTCAGAGCTTTCATCTGTGGAGACTTTCAAAATTAACTTCCAAGTGTGAGTGCTCTCCCAAGTGCTTGGGAGTGCAAGCTCCCCAGCAACATGATTTAACTTCACGATTGAAAATTATCTTGACTAGATTACTCCCAAAGGTCCCTTCTAGTCTAAATTAGTCTGAGATTCTTAGATAATCTTAATAATTTCTTTTTTTCCTTATGGTCAATGGGCAGGACTACTTTTGGCTTTATTACCATTAAATTCAAACAAAAGTATTAATTTCTATGCAATTTTTAGGAATATTCTTTACTACCAAATGATGTAATATTTCAAGTTGTAGTTATAAAATGTTGTGGAAAAGATGCATACAATAGATGTAAATATTTGCATTAGGCTTGAACTGTTGGATTTCTTTCAATTCTTGTTTAGCACTGAACAGCCCTGTTCATATAACAAATGGCTGTGGATGACCACTTCTGAATCTGTATAGAGGGTGACATTGAAGTTGGTGTTGGAAGAAAACCAGCTACAAAATTACAGACCAGATTGCTGAATGTAAAAAATTTACCTAATCAGGAAGAATGTCTAGTCTGATGAAGCATGTAATTTATACTTTTTTCTTAGAGGGCATCTTTCCAACATGTAGTATCCATGGCATCTCTGTTCATGAGACTTAAGCATGGTCTGCTTATGCAGTAGCTCTGTGTTTCAGTCTGTGTGCCCTCCTTTTAGGAGAAAATTTCATTCCTAATTAATTTCCCACTGGTTTTAATTATTTCACATTTTAAACTCTCTTTTTAGAAGCATACAATTTGTCTTCTGGAGAATAAAGCTCTTTCTTAGAGGTTTTGATTGAAATATCAGAAATAATTGGAAAGTGAATCTTTTAGTCCCTGTGTGAAAATGTACCTATATATAGGAAAACCTCAATTTGTGGTGTTAACTTTTTTATAGTAGGCAGTCATCTAGCTCATAATTGTATGTAACATTGTAGTAACTGAAGGAAACAGCTGGTTGTTGGTGGAATTTGACCAGCCAAGTCCATTTTTACAATTCAAAAGGAGAGGAAATATTAACAATTTATATAGTTGCATATCTTGGAAGTGGATGTTCATTCTTCCTTTTGCCCATGTTTACAGTGGAACAAGTAATGACTCCAAGTGCTAGAATAGGCAAGAAAATAGCAGAGAGCAAAACTAATACTGGTTTAATATTTCCTTTTTTTGTTGTTGTTGTTGTTAGACTATGGAGAATTTTTACACAATTCTCTTATAGCAAATGGGGGGACAAGGACCCTAGAGTTCACTTGGTACAATAAATCAGTAAAAGCACAGCTCCACTTTATTAATGTGTCTATTCAGATTCACACAGACACATTACATAGTCTTTTGAATAATAGCTTGGGCTGTTACAATGACAGACCTCTAGGCTGTAGTTTTATGTACATTTTTTAAAATGACCTGAAGAACTTCTAAAGTGGCAAGCCAGCCCTGGTGATGGAAGGAACTGTCACTCTTCTTCCACCACTCATTTTAGGAAACTGTCTGCCTCACCTGTCTTAAAATGACATCTTTATTCTGAGTTACAGTTCTTCTGGGCTAAGGTTCAGATCTTTCTTCTGCTTTCCCTTTCAGTCTGACAGACCAGACATCTTTCTTACCTTGAACTTCATTCACCTTGTATATTAAGGTTAATAATTTTTTTTTTAACTATCTGTGTGAGCATCCCATCATTTAAATGTTTAGTAGAATCTTTTTCTAATATTAGAACTCAATATATCTTAACATTTTATGCTAATCTTCCCCTAGTATATATAATATCTACAATGATCTGGATTATCAAGATGGAGCTATCTAAATTGTGAACTAACTAGATCTAATCTTCTCCCAAACTTTGAGTCTTATTTTACCATCCTGGAGCATGTTACACAGAATGAATTGGTACTGATGTCAGGTCTCACTCTTCTTGCTGCTATTTAAAACTTACCAAAATATCTGAAAGAGCTGTTTACAATTTTTTCTGAATGTAAAGGTACCAAATATATTCTCGCAGCCCAGCTGACATAAAATACTGTAGGATTTAACTGTGCCTTTTGCTTCATTTGAGCTTTTCTCTTTGTGAATCGGTTGGTGAAGGTGTAGTATTAACTGTTACTACATGTCAGTGCTTTTTCTAATCTTCTGTTTTCTTCCTTTCTTTTATTTCCTCCCATGTCTTGATCATGCAGAACTGGATTTCACTGAGCTAAATAGTGCTTTCTTTTAGTGGCCAAAGTTTCAGTGTGATCCAGTGATCAGTGCTTCTAAACACAGTTTCAGACAGTAGCATTCAATTGTGAAAGGAATTTTCCTTCTGCCTGCAATTCACTTTAATGGCACAATGCAAAAAGATGGCCTGAAACTCTTTATTTTTGTGTATATATATTTAAGGTATCCATATAGTGATTTCAAGATAGATCAAAGGACAGTCATGAATCAGCTGCAAGAAGGTGTTACACTACTTTTGTATTTTGTGTTCATTATGAATGATGTGCTGCCTGTGAATCATCCGAAGTACATCAGGAGCTAGAGACTTAAATTTTGTTAATTTGTTTAGTTCATCATGAATAATCTTTGAAGGGAGTAGGAACTCTGTTTACTAGCCTAAGTTTATAATAATGAGAAGTAAGAATTCCCTTTTATTGTTACTCAAACCATTTCTGGTAAGTCTTATGAACTTGGAACACCATTTTAATGTTCTTGACGTGTAGATTGTTTTGGAGGATATTTTTTTGAGGACTATAATTTTATTTACAGCTACAATGAATCATAGAATAATTTCCATAAGAAAGGGTGACTGTTCAAGTCAAGTTGGTTAAAATTAAATTCCATTTTCATTTTGAAATTTTACATATCAAGTCCTTTTTAAGTCTATTGCAAATTCAGGTGCTCATCATTTCTCAACCTTGGACACTTATTTAGAGGCATTAACATAAAAGTAGAAACTCCATTCATTGTGGTTTTTAAATCCTGGCTTCAGGTTTTTTAAACTTTGTGGGCACAGCAGAAGAATAAATCTACAGAAGATGAACAGGAAAAAAAATCAAGGACCATGGAAAAAATTTCTGTTCTCTTTGTGGAAAAGAAGCTCTATTTCATGAGTTGAATAAGAGAATCTGTACTTTAATAGCTGAGAGACCACTTTTGGTACTAGTCTAAGCACTGTGAGGAACTGACATTTAAATAAGGCCCTTCATGTTTTCTATACATAGCTATTTTTAGAAAACTAAGTGGTTGTATTTTTACTCGTATTTCTGGAGGAATCCTGACTAACTGGACACTTAATTTTCCATTCCATAGGGTCAGTTCATGTGGCAGTTGAACTAAACTGCTGGAAATATTTGTTGTACCACATGATCTTTAAAAATAACTTTCCAGGCTACATCATAGATGTCTTGAATTGTTAAAATCCTTGCTATTGTAGATAGATAACGATGACATTCCTGGAGTGGAAATATATTAGCTTTGCTGATTTAGGAATTTGTCTTCACAATCAAGTTGTTTGTATTTACTTTTTAAATTTGTAAGCATTTTTAGTTGAAATTCACCTGTGCAGCTGTAGAAGGCTGGAACCTTGAGTGGGTTCATTCTTCAGGGCAAAATAGGAATTTCAGTGGCATCGTATGATTTAACATACATAATAAACTTTGCCAATGGTTTAGGTCCCATCTTTAACAGAGGGTCTGTGTGAACTGTGAGGCGTATGAAGAGAAATTACAGTTCTTAGTATGTATGTTGCTTAACATAGGTGCTTTCTCTTGTCACGTTCAACCTTCAAACAAAACCATGGCTGTAGTTATTTGTTCTGCCTCATTTCATCCCTGTGGCCACTCCTGGAGGGTAAGGGCAGTGTTCTCCCCCAGCCCTTGCTGCAGACACAGTGCTTGCTTGGCACCGTGTGAGGCAGGTGGCTCCCAAGCTGATGGAAACCTGGCCATGTTTGGTCCTATTGTTTCTCCTTCTGTGGCTGGGGAGGTGGGGACAGCCAAGAAAGGGGAACAGTCTAACAACTGTGGCTGCTGACTGTAGGCTGCCCTCAAAGTGAGCTGCAAGGGTGAAACTGCCTGTGGGAATCTGAGTTCTGATAGTCCAGCTAAGTGTCTGAAGTGATCCTGTTACAGTCAGTGTAAATACAGTGGCAGTCAGCAAAACGGGAGTGCTGTGCAACACTGATGAAGCTGCTGTCAGTGGGTTGGCTGCAGAGTAGTCATCTTGGACTTGTAAGCTCCCAGGCTGTGGTGGCTGCTAAGAATTTGTTATAATTTTAGCAATAGAAGAGGATGTAATTCTACAGAGCCACAAACTGATCTGTTGTATATATTTGACTTCAGAGGGTTCAGAAGAAATCGGAATTCTTTCAGCTATGTAAATGGAGAAATTCTTTAAATGTCTCCTAATTTTATATGACATAAAACTTCCTGTGTATTCTGACTCCTTTTCAGTCTTTGCTGCTAGATTCTTTTCAAACATTTGGTTTCAAATATTTCCTTTATAGCTTGCTCATCTTTTTATAGTACTAGATGTTTACGTAGTTAGAAAAACGGTTACAATGATTATATTGTGTAAGTGCTTGGTGTTTCTCCTACTTAGACTGTGATATGCTGCTGCTGTTTCCTAGAAAATTACTGTGGTCAGCTTCTCATGTAGTCTGTTCTGGACAGTAAGACACTGTTTAAACACTGTTCTTGTGTGTCTGGATAGGGTAGCTCTTTTCTACTGCTTTCACTGCTACAAGTCCTTTTTTTTTTTTTTTTTTCCTTTAGCCCCTTGACTCCCACATGACAGAATAAGCAGTAGATAAAAAGATAAAAAGCTGTACTGATCACAGTGGTGATCATCCTGAATGTTTTTAACAGTTCTAGTAACTTATTATATAAAGCAAAAATCTGGGTAGGCAGCACACTTAGCGTTAGATATTTACCTCTTATGTAAATATTAATGTTCTTAGTAAAAAGAAAAATAAAACCAGGTTTGTATTCAACATGAAAATCTGTAGAATCTGTAGATACTTAAGTGCCCTTAGAAAGCATTCTTGATTAAAAGAAGTGGTATATAAGAAATGTGTGTGAAGAAGTCTTTTTCCTTAGGAAACAAGTGATTTCTTCTTCCCTTCTACCCCTAAATTTTTGCTATTTGGGAGGGCATATCTATTTTATCCTGCGAGAACTGTGACCACGTTTTAGGGATAGGTGACATCATTTCAGGTGTGCAATAGTTCTTCTAGAAAATAGTCTGAAGACTAGATTTTCTGGACGCTATGGGGCAGCTCAGGAATAAATGCTATGAGACATATGGCATCACAGTTTTCCTCTGTTATGTGGGTGTTTATATCATATATTATATAAAGATATTAATACATATTTTTATAATCACAAATATTTATTATATATTCAACAGTGTCCTTAAATCTTCTTTTACTTGTCTTTTACTAGTATTCTTTTTGATTACACTTCATGTAATATTAAATTAAATTAATATTAAATATTCAATTAATTCTTGCATTGGATTTTACATTGATTTTGTTTTAAAAACAGAAAATGCACCCGAAAGTACGAGTAGAGTGACGGAACTTGTGGCGAATTCTCACAGATAAAGGAGAATTTTTAACTCACAAACTTGACTTGGTGTGAAATTTCACAATTGGTGCATTCTTCAAAATGTTGGTTTTAGAAGATATTCTTCTGTCTGCCTACAGGTGGCAAGTTAAAACAACCCCCCCCCACACACAAGCAAACACCACAACGAAACAAGGCAGAATCCTGTGCCTGGGAAGACAGAGCTTTTCTCAATAGCTGCTCAGGGACTGGTCTGTTGGCTGCAGACCAGGACTCTCCTGCCAATAATATCTGATTATCTTCTGACTAAGGTCACAATACAGAGGATAGATGAAAAATTAAATTCTGTAACTTTCACATTGATTTCACAGAGGAAATTCTCACCTTCTGCAGGAATCCATAGTGAAGACAGAAACAGCTTATATTGCTTCTGTGGTGAAACAGCCTGATGTGCTGGCAAAGCTGGGTCAAGACAAGTGAATGTTTATGGAAGACATCAGGAATGAAAATCTTTGTAACTTAGAGTATGATTGACTGGATTCCTTTCTCCCCTTTTAACTAGCTGGAACTGTTTTAGTGTGAGGTATTCACTAGAATTTTCATTGTCCTTTATCTGGAAATTATTTGTCCCTGTTGAAAGCAAATTAAAGTGTTGTTTCATCTGCTGCTTGAGTTGCTTAAAATCTGAGCTGCTGTCAGAAGGGATGGCTCTGCCAGGTTCCCAGCCAAGTGTTACCACCACCTTCTTTTTGTGTTCATGCAGTGTGTCTGCTTAGAAAGCTGTTTTGTCTGAAAACTAACTTTGGATGAGAGTGCTCAGATCCTGCTTTCAGAAAAGGCAGTTTCAGCCAGATATAACACTGTTGTTAACCCCTGAAGAGTTATGACACAGTCTGGAGGGTTGCTGCTGATGAAAAGAGAAGGTCCTGTTTCTATCCTGCTCCTTTCACAGGCTCTGCCTCTCTTTAGATCCTTCTGTAATTTGATCCAGCTACCTAACTGAAAGGAAAATTACTGACTGATTCCACCTGGATGTGGAGCCAAAAGGGTTCTTGAGGGGACAGGAGGTGTGCTGAAACAGGCCCAAGGTGAGGAAAGGAGCTGAGCAGCCTGGAACAGAGGGGAGGATGTGGGCATTCCCCTCTAGCTATCAGTGAGCCTGGCACTGTATGGCACAGCTTCACTTGGAGTGTGTTATCAAAACCCATGTCATGGTTTTGTTGACAGCTTGTAGTGATAGTTGTTTGACTTCAGGCTTAATGCTTGGTGCACATACCAGCTGTACAGAAATGTTGAGAGAAAAATGGAAGCCCCTGTCTTGTTTTGAGAAATCTTGATGTAGGGCTTCTTGTTTGTGTACATTAAGTAAGTAAATACAAGATGAGCATTACAATTTTTTTTTTCCTTCTCATTCTGCAAATGTTCTACTAATCTGTGTTCCATTTTTTCCATTACTCTGAGCAGCTCTTTCAGAATGGCTGGTATATTAAAACACAAATTAAGCTGTTTTGACCTTAAGAGTGTCTGTGTGTTCACTTATATATGAATCTGAAACATGTCAGTCAAAGTTTAGAGAAAATTTATGGTTTGGAATAATTTAAGGTTTTGGAATAATTTAAGGTTGGAATGCTGTCTATCAATACTATACACCTGTGACTTAGAAAACATTTAGTGTTTGGCTTTGCTGCTATTAATGCAGATAATCTTTAGTAGATACTTTAGTAGCCAAGATTAAGTACTGTTTTAATGACTTCCTTTTTTTCTGTGAGAAGTTGTTATTACCATGACAGTATTCAAGAATAGCTATGAGCTTAGCAGCCAGAAATAGCTTTTCATTATTATTTTGGTAGCTGTTTTTTTCCTTTGGCTGGACGTTGTTTAAAACATGTCTGGTGTTATTGCTCCCAATCCAGATGGCTTTCTGCCTTTGTTTCAGTGACTGGATGGGATATGGTGAGTTAGTCATTAGTGCTACCACACATTTTACAGTTTGGCTCCTGCCTTGTTCTCACACCCGCCTTCCATTGGCAATCAGTGTCCCTCTCAGTATAAACACTTGTTGGCTCTTGACCCCTGTGGTGTCAGCTACTGGGGAGAAACTGAGTGCTGACTGCAAAAAACACTAACCTGGTTCTTTGAGGAAGGAAGTATTAAGTAAGTTCCTGAAAGCAAGAATAGCTTCCCAGCACACTCAGATTGGCATGATGATTCTTCTTCCCTTTTTAACTGAAAATGGAATTTTGAAAAGATTTTTATGTCTGAATTGGAGGGCTGTAATGCTAAACAAGTCTCTTACAACAACTTGAGAACTCCGCGTTGCGGTGTTGATTTATAAACCATGTAACAGAATTTTTAATTCTGGCTTCTTTGATAATTTTAAACTCTTGTTAATGCACTGAAGTGGTGTCAACAGCCTTAAATGCTATGGAAAAACAACCAGAAAAGGATACAATTAAAAAAGATCTTACCTTGAATTAAAATAGCAATGATGAACAAAACCCCGTCATTGAACAGGTTAATCTTCTCCTTGCTGCTGTACCTGTTAGTTATGCTTTATAATAGTGATATCACTTTATTTTACCATGGTGACCACTGAAAATAATTGGAAATATACTGTATCTGCCCAAGTATGAAAAATATTTAGTTTTAGATAATTTAGATTATTTTCTGTGACCACTGTTGTCAGTTACAACAAAATTGCAGCCAAGATTCTATGGGCAGAAGTAGCTGGATGGAAGAAAAGAAATAATATGCCATTTAAAAAATAACTTGTTAAAGATACACTGATTTTTCTCTAGATTTTTAGGCCATTATGCTAACAGTGTAGACTGTGGTGAACAATGGGGTTAAGTTTTATTTCCTGTAGAAAATTTAAGAGATCACACTAACGTTCCACGGTGATTGATGAGTGAAGGAATGGATTTGTCAAGATCTGGTAATTAAGATAAAATATTTTCATACCAGATTTGTTATTGTCACTATGTTTACACTCCCATCTCCAATTCTTGTTTTGATTCAATCTGGTACAGAGCAGTGCTTTTTTTCTGGGATTGAGGAGCTGATGGTTATGAACTCTTAATGATGATGATAGGAGCTGCCTAATTATTGCTTCTATTGAGGATAAATATTTAATTTACTATATTTTTATCTAGTGCAAGCAAAATACTAAGTGATTTACATATTTAGTGTGGTAACAAATTATGTTGGCAGGAGGCATGCTTGTGTGGGTCCTCATGACTTTGCTAGAGCTGAACAGAGACGTTTTGAAATCATTTGGATCTCATCATTCAGTGTGTTTACAAGACAGCTAGAGGTGAGACTTATCACAACTGCAGCACCAAGCAGCTATTCATTTAGCTGGGCTCCATCTGGGTTTTGAACTCACTATTCCATGGTGACTGGAAAGCTTGAAGAGATTTCATTTCTTTCTTGCCAACTCTCTTCCTCTGCTGGAGTTTTTAACCACCTGGATTTTTCCAAATTTCAGATCAGTAATTTCAGATACTTATTTTAAATTAGTGCTTTAAATGACACTGTTTAACAATGAAGATCAGTAAAGTTGGCACTGAACAGTGCTTTATAATGTGTACAAAATATTAATAGCTTTGTTAATAAAATGAATGCTTCTGTAGTAATTGATTTTTTATTTTTTATTTTTTTTTGCTGCTGACATATTCTGTTATCCATTGTAGGGACAGCTAGATTTCCCCTATGCTTGCTTGTTTGCTTATTTATATCATGGCAAGCTGTCTGTATCAAGCTAGGGATTACAAAGAGACTTTCTGATATACCATTGCATTTCTGTTGTCAGTTAAGGACAATGATGCATATGACATTGAATGGTTTGATTTTAAAGCATACTAATTTTATAAAGTTGAATTTCTCTGAAACAGGAGTATCACACAAATTTAACAAACTATAAATGAAGAGTTAACTCCTGCATATGGTAAAGTTGGGATTTAGTAGCTGATGGTGTGCCATTTCCTAAACTTTTTATAAAGAAAAAGCAGAAGCTGGAGAGGGAGGGGAACAAGACACTTCTGTAACAATATAGTTGGTTTCCTGGAGTTTTGTGGCGGGTTCAACTACAGTGCATTATAAAAAGATTTCCTGATTGCTTGTGTTAGGGAAAACTTGTGACAGTGCTTTGGGATTGAAAAGCTGGATTTTTAAAGGCCTATACATTTGGAAAGTTGGCTTAGTATGGTAATTATCTGTAATTCAGTGTCATGACCAATTTAAGTGATCTTGTACTGTATCTAGGTATACCTTTGTGTGTCTAGCACCTGTAGAAAGGGCTATCTTTTGAGAATGGACTTTGCCTAGTGTCTTACCAAGGGGGGAAATATCATGTGTCAAAATGTAGTCAGCAATAATGACTTGATTTCAAAAGGTTCTACTAGCTTTTTTTTTCTTTTTTTTTTTCATTTGTCAATGATCTTTTTTGAACTTTCTCTGTGGCATACAAGGAACAGCAGCCCAGTGTGTTAATTAAGTCTTCTTCTGGTGGTGCTGTAATAATAGGTGTTTTCACTTGAGCAGAACAGGCCTGATTTCAGGGGATCTAGAAGGAAAAGGAACGAGTGATAAAAGCAGTGGCAAGCTGTAATAGTAGTGAAGTTGCATATGCTGGCTGATGTTTTTACAAAAGATCATTCCCCTCATTTTGTGATGTCCACTAAGGATCAGAAAGGTTTTGAGTAACTCGTCCTTATTGGGTTAGTGCATTACAATTATGTTTTACAACACTTGCTATCCCTTTGTCAGATGAAGAGCATTGTCTGGATGAATAGGAAGACAAGTAATTCAGTTGATAGTGACTAAAGGGAAAATGCATCTTTCGAGTATGGTAGTCAAAAAGTAAGACTTGGTAGGTTACAAGAACTCGTGGCATCATTAAAAGGAAACAAAAATGTCATTAAATACTAGGGACAATTAATCTGGAATGCAGTGTAGTGAGTTGCAGTAGATCACAAATGTTTTCCCAGTTCCTGCAGTGAATGTAGATTAGACAGTGGGTTCAAAGGAGATGATCTTGAAGGGTGAAAGAAAACTGAGTTAATTGTTTTTAGAAGAAGATATCACTTCTAATAGAGCTGAAGATAACTTTCCTGCTATTAATACAGACTTTGAAGTTGAATGTGTCACATTTGTGAACAACTAACAAGGAACTTGCAAAATTACAAAATTGAGCATGTTTTCAAATTAAATATTGCCTTCCATCATTCAAGAGCTTTGCTTTAATTCTATTTTATGCAGGTAAATCATTCTAGAGAAATTCTAAATTTAATTTCTTTGTTTTATCTAATCTCTTATTAGTTTTTTTTTCTCGTAATACTTTGTCTTAATGATATAAACATCTCAACAAGAGTGCTTTACGAGGCAAGTGCTTTTATAATACTAAATGGAATTAAGGAGTAAAACTATGCTTATGTATTTGCAATACTGGCATTTGAGACCTCAGACTTGCAAGCTGAGCTGTACAAACACACTTATGTAAACTTTCCAAAGGCTTTAAAATGTGTGTCTAATTATAGAAGGTTAAGTATACTGAATTTTATTTTTTTTCCCTAAGGCCATGTGGTTATGATATTATTGAGATTCCATAATGCCTCCTGCCGTGACAGACAGCCTTGACATCTGGGCAGTGGATTCACAGATTGGTGCTGATGGCTCAATATCTGTGGACTTCCTGTTGCCCACTGGAATCTACATCAACTTGGATGTCCCTCGAGATGCCACCATATCTCATATTAAACAGGTAATAGCAAATGTTCAACTAACTAAGAAGTTAAGTTATATTTGAAATGAGTGCTGTTTCTGATTTTTATTTGTCTTTTGGCAAATCAAGTAATGAATTTGAATAGGCACAAAAAATAATGTATTCTTTATATATTTAAGGCATGTGCAGAGCAGACTGATTAACAAAGATGTATATGTGCCTAAAAGTTTGGATTGGTTTGGGGCTGGTGATAAAGTTTGTAGAAATTATTTCTTGATGATGATTACACGTCAGAGGTTATTCTGATAACTATATTAAAACTGAATTACTACATCTAATTTTTTTTAGCACGTTTAATATGTTGTAGGTTGAATTAACATTTTTTTATTAATGTGTTAACAGCAGACACTGTCTAATTTGAATATTAATACAGAAGTCACATATTGTGCTCATATTTCTTGTGATAGACATCAAAGCTGGGTACTTTATAAACTATGTATGACACTTCTTAAAGGTTATGGAAAAATGCCTCGTTAAGGCACCACTTAAAAAGTGAGGGAATACCCACATCAAAGGGAATAACCCTAAGTACTAAAGAATAAACTATTGACTGTTTATCATCATGGTTGTGTGAGGGCATTTAGACAAGTTACTGTGGAATTAGGTAGTGGGTGAATTACAACACTAAGTAATTGGGTCCTTAAGCATAATAAACTTCTCAAAGAAAAGAAGGAAGTGTGATTTCTCATTTCATTGCATTGCCTGGGAAATTGTCACGTTATTTTTTGTTCCTTTTCAGTCTGTCAGTATTTTCTCGCTTATACAAAGATGTTCTTTGTATCAGCAGTAGCTTCATATCCTAATTTGAAACTTTCTAGGCACAGCTTTTCTAGATAGTTTTTAAATGCAGTGGAGGAGCACTTACTATTTTAGAAGAACTGAGAGTGCCGCTTGAATTTGATGTGATCTGAGAAATAGCTTTTGTGCTATAATCAAATACTTGTAATAATTCTGACTGGAAAAATGTAATTGCTGTTTTAGTAAAAGGATAAGATGGCCAACAAGAGGTTAGTTCATGGCTAACATAATGGAATAGCCAGTAGTGATTACAACTGATAAAGAACTTAAAGAAGAAGTGTGTAAGTGACAACAGTAAGGAACTTGGACTAAGCTGTCTGGTTTTCCTGGGGGTTGTGGCACACTGAAACTTAAGGTCCCATAAACAGGTAGTGTTGCTATTTGGCTGTTTTTTAAAGAAAAGGGATGTTGATCATAACCACAGAGGTCTTTCATGGAAATAATTGTGTTTGAAAACAAAATAATAATGAAGAGTTTGGCATACTGGATTAGTGGCCTTGCTCCCACCACATTGCTGTGACAATCCCTAATTTGTCAAGCCTTTGTATAAATAGAGGACATGAGAACAAATATATGGAGTTTATCTTGTAGATGAAACTGTTTAAAATAAGAGAAAACAAAAAATAGCTAGTTATTCGAGAGCTGTAGAATTTTTCATTTCTGTAGATTTTATAATTCTATCAGGTCATTACTTGGAGTGATGGCAAATGCTTTCTATGCAACCCACTTTCAGGGACCTTGTGGCTTTTAAAATTTTACAGTCACTCAGGGATATAGTACGTACCAGTAGGTGGAACCTGAAGTTAAGCAGCTTGGGGGGAGGGGGTGGGAAATGTATTGATCTTTAATCATTATCATTAGTTATTGGAGTAAAACACAGAGGTAATAATATATTTAGTCTTTTTATTCCCCCACTTGGGAAAGTTCTAAGTCTCAGCTCAACAGGCAGCTATTAGAAGGGTTGGACCAGATAATCCTTGGCTTCCCTTCCAACCTGACTTTCTTTGATACCCTTGAGGTTAGAATTTTGCTCTATACCAAAGGCAGCTTCTGTGTTCAACTCTTGGCTCTGCAAAATATACTGGAGTATGTTTCTGGGTTTTGTTATACAAATCTGTGAAATATCTGCAGGTATGTTCAGTTCAGTACAAGGATACCAGTTCAGAGTCAGTTGTTGGAGAAGAGGAATTTGCTATTGCATTATTGATCGTACAGTCCTTGTTTCAAAAAACGCTTCACAAACAAACCCATAAAATGTCACTTGAAAAATCAGGAAAAAATATTCTCATTTGGTGTCTTTTTTGTTTGTTTGGGGTTTTTTGTTTTTGTTTTTTTTTCTTTAGCTCGAGAGAGCTCTTTTTTATTCCTGCTGTATATTATTATATCTGATACTTTCGTGTTACTTAAGGTGTAATCTGAGTATTGAGTTCTGCGTTATTTAGTGTTCTGTGGGTGTCTGTGTATGTCTTAATGGCCTGTCAGGGATTTACAAATAAATTATTGCAGACAAGAGGAAATTTTTAATTCAGAAATCAGTTCCATAGTGGGAACTGCTCTGTATATTACAGTAATCACTGAAATAAAACAAAGTATAGGTGTGTCTTGAGGGAGAGGAATTTTGATAGGAAGCTAAAGGAATGGATGGAGGAGAGTGAGAGGTGGCCAGGCAGTGTCATGAACATCTGCCTCCAAATTCAGTAAGTGCTTTGTTAACTGCACTGACAGCTGCTGTCCTGCAACTTCCCAGCAAATTGGGCTATATGGGGTCAATCCCAGGATAAGCTTCAAGATGAGCCACAGTGCTGCCCTTTTCTCATCAGCTCATAGTACTTAGCCCTCTGAGATTTTTAACCCTGGGGTATTTATGCACATGAATTGCTGCTTAAAAATAACCTCAAGACAGAGTCTATGAATTAGATAAAGTAAATATATACTGGTATGTATGGGTAAAAATGAACCAAGTTAGTAAATGTAATACTCTTACATTCATTTGGGAACTTGAATGTATATTAATGTTACCTTCAGTGCCATAATATATACTCATGCTTTCTTGTTTGTTTTTTTGTTTTCTTTATAGCTGTTATGGAAGCAGGCACATGCCTATCCACTCTTCCACCTCCTGATGGAGATTGACTCTTACATGTTCTCATGTGTGAATCAGACTGCTGTACATGAAGAATTAGAGGATGAAACACGAAGACTTTGTGATGTTAGACCTTTTCTTCCTGTCCTTAAGCTAGTAACAAGGAATTGTGATCCAGGAGAAAAGTTGGATTCCAAAATCGGTGTCCTTATAGGCAAAGGTAATTAGGTCAATTGTTTTTATTTTATTTTTCTTAAAATTGAGGGTAAACTTTGGTTTGTTTGAGAGTCTTAATTGGGCAGATAACAGTGGGGGGTGGAAAATGAAACAAAAATTACTTCCCTGACAGAATTTCTCAAACTAATACCAATGTAGTTTAAAAGATTTTACATACTAGATGAAACAGTTGAAGCTTGTTGAAAACTACTTCATTGTATTTTTGGCACTGCTTTGTATTGCTACATCAATTCAAAGTAAATATGGTCTCACCAGACAAGGGAAAAATCTATAGTATTAGTGAAGGAAAGCATAATCTCTGAAAATTATTTTTATGAATAACTGAATAGCAAACTGAATACACAGAAGGAATTAGAAATCCTGGTTTTGTTGTACATGCTTTCTGAGTTGGTTAACAATATGATTCTTGTTTTTGCTTTCAATTGTGGTACTGATCTTCAGCAAACAATTAAAAGCTATTTTTAAAAGTTTCACAGTAACTTGTTCTTGATTTTAGATTTTACAGCTTTTAAATCTACTCTGCTTGGTTATACAATCAAGATTGACAGGGTCATGTGAGGTCATAACTCTTGTTTTGAAACAATGAACCATTGTTAGCCCTTTTATAAAGGCTGTGAGTTTTGTTTAGATTTCAGCAGTACACTGTCTGCCTATTTGTTGAAGCAGACAATGGAAACAGTTTGCTAGTTTAATCATTCAGACAGATTCTGACAGATTCTAAGGGATTCACATTCTTTGATTGAATATTTTGCTTTTTATAGCTGTGTGAGATCGTTCTTATGCAGCCCCTATTCTGTACCTTAGCAGTTGAAAAATTGTATTCTTGTCAAAGTTTCTAAATTTAATATTTCACTCTCAAAAGGTATTTAGTGCTTTGTGTAATTTGTACAATGTCCTTCAAAGTTTGGGAGAAAGCACAGAAACACTTATAGGCCCTATACTAACTGAAATAGCAAAGAATCTCAGCTGCATGGGCTCTCTGCTCTGTATTTTTTCTTTACATGTTTTGGAAAAGAATCTTGACTTGTCTTAGATTCATTGAAACTTCAGTCCTGTTATTTCGACTTGAGTAGATTTTCACCACAAGGAAAGGAAAATAATAAATTTATTTACAGTCCAGCTACCCTTCTTTTTGAACTTCAAACAAAATAATAATGTCATCTTTCTGTAGGGTTAAAAAAAAAATAAAATTGTATCTAGCACTTCTTCCCCTCTATGGTCTTTGTGATGTATTTGCTGTGCATTTGCTTTTCTGGAAAGAGACTTAAAACTTTCCAAACTATCTTAAACTAAGGATGAGGTTGACTTTTCCATTTAGTGGTACCTGAGAGGTATTGGTTCTTGCTGTTTAAATTGAACTCTCGTGCCAAGCTGTGTGGGAGTTGTGCAAGTAATTTTAGAAGTCCACTGATGTATGGACGTGTAACCTATCTGAAGAAAATAATTTATGTAAACTTAACTTAAAGCTTTGAGTGAGCAGAATTTGCTCACATCTGTATCCTTTTGCTTGCTTGAATTCTTTCAGGGCTCCATGAGTTCGATGCCTTACAAGATCCTGAAGTGAACGACTTCCGAGCTAAAATGCGGAGAATCAGTGAGGAAAAGATTCAGTCTCTTGTGGGTCTCTCCTGGATGGATTGGTTGAAGCACACGTACCCACCTGAACAGGAACCTGTTATCCCAGAGAGCTTTCAAGATAAGCTCTACAGTGGAAATCTTGTAGTGGCGGTTCATTTTGATAACTGCCAGGTAGGAGTGCTGGTTCCTTTCATGTACTGCTCTTGAGCCTGATCTGACTTAGCATGTGGTTGATCAAGGAGGTAAATGAAATAATATATTAATGTTGTAGTGTTTGTTTTAAAATGCAAATTATTTCACCAGGATCTTTGTCTCGTGAAAGAAAGTGAGGACAAAAACTTACTTGTAAACTCATCTTAAGTCAAACTACAGTTCTACTTCTAAAATCAATATGTAAAACTTGCATATTCTAGATTACTTCACATTCATTTAAATGTAAAACATAATCCAAAGTTGTCGGGGCACTTTTTGCCAGGATGTTATATTGTTGCTTCTCTAACATTCAGTTTTAGGCTCAGAGGATGCTGGCCCCATATTCAATGCAGTTCTCTGTATGTGATTAGCTTCTGGATATCTTTGGGATTGGTCTGTTAATTAGGTTAAGCTATACATTTCAAAATAAGACCAGTTAGGATTCTTCATTATAGATAGGTAAAAAACTAGCTAAGGCTTAGAGTTAACTTTTCGTTTCAGCTAACAAAGCTGCAATTTATTTATAAAATAAAAACCCCCTAACTTTCCACCTAGAATTATTTTGAGTTTTTTGATGTTTAAGTTGCTGTGATTCTACTCAAGTCCAGCATGCCCATTATTCAGTTGTGCTCTGTTTTCTTTTGGATAACAGTGAGGGATCAGCAAAATACATAGGAATATTTTTCAGGAAAACAGAATTCATTATACAAATTTATTAAATATCTGCAGGTATGTTCAGTTCAGCATAAGGGGACCAGTTCAGACTCAGTTGTTTGAGAAGCAGTTTTTACCATAGCATTATTGATCCTGCAAGTGCCTATTTCAGAAAAATTTCACAAACAAACCCATAAAATGTAAACTTTAAAAATGAGGACAAAAATATTCTCACAGATAAGCATTTGGTTTAGAGAACTTGCGGTTGTCCAGTAGTGAGACTATCTGTGTGTTTGTCAGCTTTTGATGAAACTATTTTTCATATAGGATGACAGCATAAAAGCAGTGCACAAGTTCATGCTGGTGCAGAATGCATTTGCTTGCGACTGTAATAGCTTAGGCTGCTGACACTTCAAATGTTTTGAATGCTTCTGCAGCCATTTCTGACCTTCAGAGCTGTTAACAGTTCAAATCAGAGCTGCTTTTTAGAGTAGTAAACTCTACTTTACTACTGTTCCAGACTTTACTACTTGGACTTAGTATTAGAATCATCTCATGAGACTTAAATGGGAAGGCATGGGGACTGTTGTGTCATTTCAGTAGAAGTACTGTGAGATTGAGAGACAAACATTAAAATAATATTAAATTAAAAAATACTTAATATGAAAGTACTAGAATGTGTGGGTGAGCTGTAAAAGCTACCTATTTGTCTCTGGAGCAAGAGAGCGAGGCTGTTCCCCCTTTATGTGACATACATATAAAGACCTACAATGTAGAAGTAAGGCAGCTGCCATAGAGCACCAGCTTCCTGGGAAGAAAAAGTGTCATTCTCTGTCTACTCGCTACCAGCTATGACAGGAGAAAAAGGCTTTCACACTTTGGTAGCTTTCTGAAAAGGGGAAGCTGCTGTGAACTATTGAGAAACAGAGAAAACAGAATTAGTTTTGCCTGACTTTACAGACTTACATTTTTTTTCATGAAGGCAACTTGACTTCAGTATAAATAAAGTATAAGTGAAAAGAATACAAGCTAAACAATACTTAACATTTTTAAGTAACTGCTTTTAGAATGCCTATGTTTTCAGGAATGTGTGTGTAAATATAAAATAAAACAGAAAAACGCCAGAACTTGCTGAGTCAACCTTTTCAAATAAAAGTACTGTGGTAGATTAAGGGAGATGAGAGATTTCATAGATGATGTTTTACATTAGTAACTTTAAATGAATGTAAATATTTTTTTAATTTAAAAAAGAAAGTAACGTCTTACCTTTAACTTTTTAAAATGCATCAAAAGTAGAGATAATCTGGAAATGTGTGTGTGGCTTCTAAAGATTTGATTAAAAAATTTAATCTTATGTCTTTGGAAATGCAGAATCTTTCTATGTTGTATTCAGAACAATACAGGTATTGGCTACTACCCTTCTTTTCTGCACTTCTCACAATTGTAACTTTTGTACATAAATAACATCAACAGTGCTTCATGACTTGAAGCTTTATTTTTCTTTTGAATATGGTGGTACCTAGAAAGTGTACAACTTGATACTGTCTGGAAAGAAGAAAAATTAATACATCTAGTACTGCTAAATACCTTGAAATGTATGCATGATTTATTGTTCATCTCATTCCCATTCTTTAATACATGTTTCTAGATCTGTATCCTCATCTAGAACTCTTTAAATCACTGCTGAATCAATTAGGTATCTGTGTTCTAAAAAGTACTTCTGATACTGTAAGTTTGGGAATTGACCATCTTTCAGCTTTTAGGGTGACTATTGCTCTGATTGCACTGAAGATTTAGATGTTAATTGTTAAAATAGACTTTCTAACAGTTGAGTATTTTTACTTATTTTATTGTGTACGCTATGACTGAAGCATTGTACATCTGACATTGACGAGCTTGAGATTCAGTATTCCTGTTTGTGTTTTGTTAGGATGTATTTAGTTTCCAGGTGTCTCCTAACATGAATCCCATCAAGCTGAATGAGCTGGCAATCCGAAAACGTTTGACTATCCATGGAAAAGAAGATGAGGAAGTTGATCCTGCTGACTACGTGTTGCAAGTTAGTGGAAGGCTAGAATATGTTTTTGGTGATCACCCATTAATTCAGTTTCAGGTATGTGGAACTGTTTGGAACTTACCCTATAAGTTCACTGGTGCCTTGGCCAAAATTTGGCTTCCCATACCATTGGGTAGTTATCTATGCTGAACAGTAGCGCACTTCCTCCTCATTACTGCCTCGATTTCCAGTTATAATTGCTTTTTTGTATCTTGGTATTATTTGTTTCTTTGATTTAAACGTTGCCATAGAAATAATCTGTTAGCTGATAACTCTTTTCCGTGGACTTTTAGTACATACGCAACTGTGTGATGAACAGGACTCTTCCTCAGCTGACTCTAGTTGAGTGTTGCACCATAAAGAAAATGTGTGAGCAGGAGATGATTGCCATAGAAGCTGCCATAAATCGGAAATCATCCAACCTTCCTCTTCCTCTGCCACCAAAAAAAACAAGAACAACAACAGTGAGTTGAGACTGAATATCTAATACGTAAAATGAACAGATATTTGTGTAATATCAATCACTGCCTGGGATTTGAGCTACTACTGCTGTTTTCCAGTGTAGGTCACCTGGCTCTATTCAGAGCCTCCTGCTTGCAAACATGTTTACATGAAAAATAGCAGACCTTCAAGCTTTTAGGAAACTGCTTACCCTCTCTTACCTTATTCTATCCTCCTCCTCTCTCCACCATCTCCTTTCTGTTGCTATTGATTCTACTGTTAACCACAGCCCAGAAGAATGGGTTAGCAGCAACTGCACGATTTATTACAGTTTATTTATCTCTTGTATTAGCCCATCTATCTTGCATGGCATTGCAGATTCAACGATGGTAAATTTTGTCATAACCATATCTCATTTTCTTTTAGTATAATGTTCCATTTCTTGCTAAACTTTCTGCCTTACAGCACAGCTGTAATTTATATGCTGTCATTCTAAGAAATATGGATAGGCTTAGCTCTATCCACAATATATATTCATATATATTTGAATATACTGTATATATTCAGAATGAAAAATAATTTTGAGGTTTATTCTCAATTGCCAACAAGTAGCGCTCAATGCATTTTTTCAACCCCACCCCTCCTTTTAGCTGAGTGGTTTTTATAACTTTTTTTATCCTTTAGGGAATCTTGTATGGTCTTGTAGTTATGATAACCACTATATTTTTTAAGGTTTCAAGTTTATATTTTTTAAAAGACATCACTTTAGTTTGTATTTATGAATGTTGCTTAAAATACTTAGCTTATAAAATACGTCTCAATATGTTACTTGGATTCAGAATGAACTTGAATTCTTGTTTCCCTTCTCAGAGCGTATGGGATATTTCCAACCCTTTCAAGATTGTTCTGTTAAAGGGTAATAAATTAAATACAGAAGAAAATGCCAAAGTAAGTAAGTATACTTAGTATCAAAAAGTTGTTCGTTCATCAGTTTCATGGTATTCATTGTTTAGTGAACTCAAAATCATTCAGATCTCAGTTCAGCAAAACTGCAGCATTTTTAATTCCTTGTTGCAACATTCCCTGTTGTGTTGGTATGGTTAGTTGAAAGCCTGCTTTATTGCTGGACTATTGTTTTGTTGGATGAATTTGGATATGTGCATTAGAACACTTTCAATAACCATGGACATTGTGGCACCAGTGTTTATATGGTACTTGATTTTTTTTTTTTTATGATGATTTCTGTAAAGTATTTTATTGATATGAAATAAACTTATTCAACTAAACTATCATAAACATTTGATGAGCAGAAGTAGGTTTTAATATTAAACATTTTTCTATGTAACATAAGGTATTTTTGTAGTCTTGAATGTATTCAATGTGTGCCTAAGTGTGGGCTGCATGCTTCTATACAATCTGTCTTTTATTTTCTAAACATGCTGAACACACACACACACACACACACACACAAAGCTGTAGTAACACTTCCTGTAAAAATGTACATGACTGGGCTGCTAACTGTTTTAGAGACCACAAGTTGTTAACACATGGTAATTTATTGCACAACTACTTTAAGACCTTACAAGACACTTGCCTGTGAGGTAGAACAACATTAATTTCCTTTATTTTGTTTGGCAATCAGTAAATAATATAGCTAGTCATGAAGATTAGGAAGAAATTCAATTATTGGAGTTTGCTGTTCCAATACTTGAGTCAGGATACTCGGTGCAATCTTTTCTTTCAAATCTACTGGCATAACTTCCTTGTATATTACAATAGTGCATTTTACTACATAGCCAAATAAGCCCTAGTTACAATTTTGCTACCTAAGACACTGTGACTGTAGAACTGGATGTCTGAAAAAATGGATGGTTTCCTTTTGTTTGTCTAACCAATTACTTAGCTATCTGTAATATCTTCCTAAGTTTGCATTCTGTAATTTTTAAATGTAAAGGAAATGGAAAAGGGAAGTAGGATTTCAAAAGCAGTATAGCAATCAAGCTTGGTGGGGGTTTTGTTTGTTTCTTTTTGTTTGTTTGTTTTGTTTCATACTTTCCAGAAATAACCAAAACTTAATTTTTGTATGTTTTCAGAAGAAAAAAAAAAATTAATTTGTAAGCTTTAGGAGAAACAGGGAAAACTGACAGTTCTTTGATATTGCCTGCATTTTTAATGCTTTTTCAGTCTTGAAAACTTTTAAGTCCTGTAGCTACCCAAGAACAAGGGTGAATGTAGTACCCTTGCAAGATTTTGCATGTTTCCCTGCATTGCCTGCCTACGCTATTATGGAATTGTCACTGTTGAGAATGTATTTGTTCCCCAGTCCTGACTCTAAGGCTGTTTAATTCACTGCCATTGTTCTTTCAGTTTCACTGTGCTTTGGATCAAGCCAATATTCATCCGTTTTTGCTGAAACCACCAGCAGGATTCATAAATACTGTTTGTAGTGGGAAACAAAACATTTGTCAGATGAATAGCACTTCACTAATGTGAGCTGGATGGAGAATTTTCACCTAGAGCACAAGTGACTTTGTTCAGCTGTCTCACACTCAATTTTCCAAATACATGAAAAAAAAGAATCCAGTCCCTTACATTAACAGGACTGGAAATCATAGAATTAGAACTATCCAAAAAGGAAGCAAAATAGCATTGTGTTCCAGGAGTACAAAAAATAGGTGGTAGTAGTCTTGCTGGAACTGAAGTGAATTTATTTTTCTAGCTGAACTTTTTCTGTGATTGATTGTAAGCTCAGAAATGAATTGGAATTGTGTATATGTAAACAAATAAGTCAGTTTAGTGATGGCTGTCCCTATGGCACCTGTATCAATAAGGAGTGTAACCACCAGGAGTGTGTTGGGAGCATGCAGTTTTCTGTGTACATGTGTTAGAAATACAGGTATGAGCTACAGCTTAGCACTGACCTGTACTGCATTTAATTTCAGTGCCAATGACTCCAAGTGCTCTCTCTTCTTGATGTTCACATCTCCCATTCCTTATGTTTAATACTCAAGTTAGCTGCTTGTGGGTTTCTAGGTGCTAGAGACAAAATAGAATTGCTGGAAGTTCTGGACATTGTTGTTTTTGTTATTTTTACAGGTGAATTAATTTTTAGGAGAATCTGCTTAGCTGTTGGTTTCCTATAATTTCCTTCTGCATTAGATATGTTGAGTTAGAAGCCTTTGTATATCCATACATTGTATTTGTAACTACAAATTAGTTATTATTATTAGTCCTATGTGGCAATAGAAGTAATTCAGTACTGAAGAATTTGTAGCCAACATGATTTAAACAAATGTATTTCTTTTAGGTTGGGAAAATTACTAGCAAATTAAATGAATTTTTTCTCAATAATTGTTTGGTTCATTTAAAAACCTGAATATTAGTATTTCTTTTAGGACAGAAATATTGATGAGATGCCTATCTTCTGTGTAATGCTCTATATGGAATTCTGTAGTTCCTATGGCAAGCTTAAAATTTCTCATTTCTTTTTTCCAGGTTCATGTTAGGGCTGGTCTTTTCCATGGTACGGAGCTACTTTGTAAAACTATTGTAAGCTCAGAAATATCTGGGAGAAGTGACCATGTTTGGAATGAAGTATTAGAGTTTGAAATAAATGTCTGTGATCTACCAAGAATGGCAAGGCTCTGCTTTGCAGTTTATGCTGTGATGGATAAGATGAAAACTAAAAAGTCAACCAAGGCAATGAATCCTTCCAAATACCAAACCATTAGGAAAGCAGGAAAAGTGGTAATTGTTTCATTGCTTTTCTTGAGTGTACCTCTGAATTATACTGAAATAACTATTCAGAAATAGTTATGTCCTCACTTTAGTGTTCAAGAATGCAACATGTTAAAAAAAAAAAAAATTAAAAGAGCATATGTATATAAGAATTGAGCATTTTGGTACAAAAAAACCTTTTCAGAAACTACTTCTCAGAGAATGAAAAAGGCATGAAAAAATTGATTTTAAGGCAACTGGCAAATGGCTGTTTAAGGAACTGCAGTTAGCTTTCTTCTGTGAAAAAATAGAATCTAGGTTCATATTCAGGGAAAAGCTTACATTCTGGGAAATGTGCATTTCTATTTGCAAGTAAATATTTTATCTGAAAGATAACACTATTTTTATAAAGGCCAACATTGTACTTACATTGTAGTGCATGCTGCATAGTAGTATCCACTGGCATCTTAGTTTCCTTTTAAATATCCTTTTCTTTAACAGCATTATCCTGTAGCCTGGGTAAATACCATGGTATTTGATTATAAAGGACAGTTGAAGAATGGAGAATTGGTACTGCACAGCTGGTCATCATTTCCTGGTAAAGTTTAACTTTAAAAACTTGGATTTTAAATAATTGTAAGACTAAAGAAGAGTAGTATCAAATAGTAGAATACCTAGTTCATGCATGTCAAATTCTTCTGTCATCATCTCTTTACTCTGTATTTTTTTATGTGGATAAAATATATATGTCTTAATCTTTTCCCTGAAAGTATTCTGTATTAGAAAGGAGAAAGGAAATAGCCCGCTTGGAAATAGTATTCTACAAGTTTCATCTGTTATGGGAGGAAAATTGCAGAGCAGTAAATATATGCTTATTTCTAGACTCACCTGGTTTTAAGATGCATTTTAAGTTTCCTTTGTTTCCCCATGGTTTCCTTTTTTTCCCTGTGCTATGCATCCTAAACTAAATAGATAAGCTGTATTGTATGTGACAGTATTTGCATCAGCAAAAAATGAGAATACATTTCTTTAAGTCTACCTTCCCTGATGTTCAAATTGATGAGGAGAAAATCTGAAATCCCCATATCACCTTATGTTCCTTCCTGAGAAACCAACTATCAGTTTGGTTGTAGTATGGAAGCAAATCTCACCTAAAACTCTTCTTTTCTTGCTGTTTTATATCGAGGCAGCATGTGTAGTGGTTTACAGAAGCTGCAGATGTTACTGTGAGTTGGTTTAGTATAGGGATACTTCAGCTTTCCTTGGCTGTTATGTTTATTTTGGAAAGAAAAAATCAGTTTCTCATTTGGTAAAGATCTGACTTCTGTGATTGTAGGAGGTATGGGTAGATTTACTACAATTCACTGCACTTCCAGCATAAAGATCTGTACAGCAAAACATGCTTCTGCCAGTTGTTTCTAGTAAGCAACTTGTTATAGCCTGTTTGCCTTTCAGATTTTTAATGCATGTCTGCTGCCCAATAATATTAATTGTTCTGTCTAATGTTTCAGATGAACTTGAAGAAATGTTGAATCCAATGGGAACTGTCCAAACTAACCCTTACACTGAAAATGCAACAGCTTTGCACATTAGATTTCAAGAATACTCAAAACAGTCTATTAATTACCCTCCCTTTGATAAGGTAAGAAATGACAAAAAAAAGCAGTCATGGATGCATATGTGTAAACAGCCATTTCTTCTTTCCTTTCAGCACTGTTTTTACATGAATTCTCCACTTCTGCCTTGTTAACAAACTGCACTTCATTAAACTTGCACAGCATGAGGGTACCAGTGGGCTGGCTTCAGCATCTTCAGACAGTATTTTGAAGGCATACTTGTAAAGCTACTGTGTATGTAGGTTCTTGAGGGTCAGAAGCATATTGAGTTTCAAATAACAAGGATCTTGCAAGAAGCTAAACTTTAATTAAGCTTATTATTCTGGAAATCTTCAAACTGTGCCTGCACTCTCAAAAGAGCCATTACTATATACACATGTGTGTTATCCACTCTTTGGGACACTTCTCTATGAGCTAAAAACCTTCTAAGTGTAAGTAGAGTCTTAATTCTTTAAAAAAGGGATTCCTCAAGGTCTGTTCTTTGAACTAAATAGACTGGACTACACATGGCAATGTTTGTAGTGCAAACACTAGAAAGCCTGCAAATGAAGCTAAAATCAGGAAATGAGCAATAATGACAGCTAATGATGCACTGAAAAAGCTGCACACAGACATTAGTCTGAATATTGGTCTTGGTAAAGTTAATAATCACGTAGAAAAAATTGCCATTTTTAAAAAGGGTTTGTACCTTTGGGGAGGGACATGAACAAAGAGACAGAAACTACCAAGCTTTATGCAAGAAGGATTTTGGGTTTAAGGATCATCAAAAGAAAATAACAAGAAAGGAGCTTTTTTTGTTTTGTTTTTGAATTGTTGTTTTTTCTCTCCCCCCTTTTTGTCAGTGCAGTACTCATTCTTGTATTTAAACAGCATTTAAATTATTTAAAAAAAAAAAAAGAGTGGTACTGACCAATTGCTACTTTTATTATAGATGACCAGTTTACACTGCATACTGGACATATTTTAGTCAGTTTTGTTATAAATTTATTTGTAATGCTTTTTTTTCCCCCTTTTTTTCTGATTACAATTTATATATTTAATTTCTAAAGAAAAGATCTTGTGTATATTCTACAGCCATGTTTTGTGAAAATATGTTTCTTAGGTAAATGCCTACTTATTCTAGTAATATTGTTCCTTTATTTGTATCTGCAATACTAAGTTTTCAGTATGTTAAAAAAACATACAGTATGTTAAAAAAAACAGGTGTGAATACAAACAAAATATTTTCCTAAGTTATCAGTTATATTGATGTGAAAGTAGTGTCTGGTGGTCTTCACCATCCTCTGAAACTTTCATTCAACTGCTGTCTTTTTTTATTTGGTGGCTTTGCCCCCTTCTTGAGCTGTACCTGAGAAGGTCCATGTAACAGAGGGAAAAATCCCAGAGAAATGTTATAGAGTGATCTTCTCAGTCATAGCATCAATTCACTTGCACTGACCAGCTGCTTGGGGCTGAGTCAGCAAAAGTGCCTTGGCTGGTGTAATGCAGGAGGTTTGTCTTGGGCTGCCACTGACACACTGACCAGCTCGTTGAGTTGAACAAAGCTGGACTTCAAAGCTTATTTGCAGAGTGTCTCCAAGAAGAACATGGAGGCAAGCATCAAACATAGAATTAGAACACTGTGGTTTTGTTTATCTATGTTTTCATGCACAGTATCTAAACAAGCTTTATAGCCACATAGCAGATGTAATGCATTAATAAGCATTTCATACAAAGAAATAAAACCAGTTAGTATACCTTTTCAAGGATTTTAGCTGCTGGCTATTATTTATGGTCTGATTACTGTAGTCATTCGTTGTTTCTCACACTGCCTGAATACAGACAATCTAAGTGGGGCTGAATCTGTCTGGGGGTGATGTTTTATTCCTGGGTGATGGGAAAGGCAGACCTCTGAGGGTAATGAGATGGCATAGATTTCAGACTTCTTTCTTAATTAGGATTTTATATTATTTGTTCCTCCAAGCAGCAGCATCTGACAGCTGTAGATAGCCCTACCTGACCAGTTCAGCTGGTCTTATCAGCTCAGGCAGTCACTCTTCCAATGTATCTCTGGTAGCTGCAGTAGTGTGCAAAATACAGTTTGAAGAATTGTATTTAACATCTATACTACCATCAGAATTTAATTTATGAACTTCAAACACTAAGTAGAATGTTCAAAAGTAAAAAAAAAAACAACCAAAACCAAACAAACAAAACCCCAAACCAACAACCAACAATATTTGAACAACAAAACCAAACAAACAAAAATAAAGAGCAAGAGTAGCTTGGAGCTGAACTTCTAGGGTATGGTTTCTTTGCTGTTAACAGAAGCATTAGTCCTTGTTCCTGAGGGCTGCTGTGTATTAACTAGTGCTGGGAAATTGTTGGTGAAATAGTCATTTGATCATTAAATGAATTCTTGTTGGAAGCTCATCGTTCAGCACATTACACAAGAGGAAGTTTCTAGGTTTAGAAAAGTAACTGGAAATGCAAACTTAGATAATCTGAGAAGATGCTGTAAAGACTAAGTTTGTGGATTCATGCTGAAAAAGGTAACTGGAAGTGTGGATCTGTGGATAACAGTATATGACTCAAGGAAGTAGTGACCTCAAAAACAGCAGAAGTAGAGATGAGAACTGGTTTGCTGGACTGAAAAATAAGAAGGAAATAAAACCAAACCAGGATGATGTAGAGAAGCCAGGTGTGATGAAGAAAAAGAAACTGGAGGCAATAATGACCTCCTTCTCCTGGTCTCCATAATCCTGCAGATTAGAAAAGAGATACAGTATAGAAGTTCATGATGTGCCACTGTATACACAGAATAATACTGTTGCAAATATCTAAAAGAGCAAAATTTCCTTATCCGCTTCATTTTGGTATTACTTATCTTTTTTTGTTTGTTTGTTTTTTTCCTTTCTTTTTTAAATCTAACATATTTAAAATCATCTATTTGCAGATACTTGAAAAGGCAGCTGAGATTGCAAGAAGCAGTGACAATGCTGCAATGGCGGTAAGAATCTGCTAAAGACTTGTCAAATTTATTTTCTGGGTTTTTTTACGTTTTATCTTCTGCCATTCATCTAGAAGTAAACAAATCAGCTGCTGAAATAATGACAGTTCTATTGGCTCCGTTTTCTTTCTTCAAGTGTGCTTGTATGCTTAGAAAATGCACTTTTCTTTGATTATTGTTGAATAAGAATTTTTTTGCTTTTAATTAAAAAGAAGAAAATTATATCTGTATTGAATTTGCTCACTAGAAAACAAATTATGTGCATAACTGTAAAAGTTCTCCATGTTACTGTTGCAAATAGAAATATCGCCATCTAGTGTCATTAACGCTGAGGTTTAGTTACTTTTTCAGAAACTTGAGTACACTGAATTTTGAACTATTAGCTACAGTTCTTATGGCTTAAGAAATCTGAAAGAAAGGCATAGTGGTTATTCCCTTGTGCTTCAGGGGTGTATGATATTCTGATATTCTTCCTGGTGTATGATTTCTGGTATTTGAGCAAAAATATAAAAATCTTACCAGATATTTCAAAGCATTATATATTTCTCATTTTCTAGGGTCGAGGTGGTAAGAAGTTTTATATTGTTTTAAAAGAAATAATGGAAAGAGATCCTTTATCTCAACTCTGTGAAAATGAAATGGATCTTATTTGGACTTTGCGATACGACTGTCGTGAAAATTTTCCACAATCATTGCCAAAACTGCTGCTTTCTTTGAAATGGAACAAACTTGAAGATGTTGCTCAGGTAAGGGAAAAGATGATAGTGAGGAAAAATGCTGCAGCTAAATCAGGGATAGGGTTTCTTTCCCAAGCACAGACATTTTGAAGTGGTCCTATTGTATAGACCAAAGGTCACTCTATACTTTCTGTGGCCTGAACACATAAGCAAGAACTGTCCTAAAGAACCCAGGAAGCAAAAACAAAAACCAAAATGTATTTAAGGGGAAATAAATATAATAATAAAAACAAAAATTATCAAGAAATTAATTTTATTATTTAAATTAGAATTATTTATTATAAAAATAAATTAATCATCTTATACTTTCTGAGCAGTTTAACAGTTTTTATAAAAATCCAGATCCTGGACTAAGTAATTAAACCTCATTGAAACATACAGATGGTTTTCCAAAGAGGTATGATACCCCCTAGTGGTAATAAAATCCCTAGGTCTCATCAAGTTGACTGACCAAATAGGGTCTCCTTAAAGTAACCGTTAGTAATTAGAGACTTGAAGTTCGGTGCTGTGATACAAGGTTCCACTTTCAATGCAGTGGTATAATTTGTTTGCTGTATAAATGTGCAAGTATTATTTCCCTATGTTGTGAAGAAGTTGGTGTATCTGCCTTTTTCAGTATATACCCAAATAGAATCCAACTCTTGTGATGCTTTTTGGGAGTAGGTGAAACCTTAATGTGGGAAAAATTATAGGAATTTATAATGAAGTCATTCCTTCTTGATAGACTAGCTTAAAAACTGGATTTGTGCTAAAACTTTTAATCTGATAGTGTACAGAGCAGGTTGGGGAAAAGTGTGGAAGTCTGGCCAGTGTTAAGAAGCACAATACTCACTCCAAGGGCTGAACACAAATGTTTTGTTCATCTTTATTCTGATGGAACTGCATATTGAAATCATGCTCAACTTCTTGCAGGCTGTTAAGCTAGATAATATTTGTGTCTTCCCATGAGTCTCATTTTAAAAGAATTTTAAACTATTAAAAACAGTTAAAAAACAACAAAAAATCTCTATCTTTGAGCTAGGAAGCATTAGCTGTGAAGGATTATGATTAATAGCATACATTTATATTCTAATTTAGTATTCTGACCTTTGCCTGTTACAAGCTAGATGTTCTGGAGGAAAGGAAACCAATCCATGAAAACTCAACTTCCATCTATTCATGTGCTTTTTTTTTTTTTTTGTGATAATCCAGGCAGTTAGAAATCTTAGTTTGCCTCCAGTATAGTTTATTTTCTATTACATCCTTCCTACTAGCTAGATGTATATGTTCTGTGAACTTAGAAAAATAAATGAAATTTCATCCTGGCTCACTGTCTGTGCCATGAACACTCAACTAACAAAATGTAGCACCCACACATTCCTTGCTCACTTTTGTTCTTTCACGTGCAAGAATCCTTTGTTCCTTACTAATTCCATTATGTGCTTCTGAATGTATTGTTCATTATTAAGGTTATCTGGAACTATAAACTAGAAATATAAGCAGATATTTGTTTAGCCTTTAAATTATATTAAGGAAAGGCATTCTAATTGATTGTGAGGAACTTTGAAATACACCCTTCAGTAGCAGAGTTTTGTAAACTTATTTGGAGTGAAGGAAATCAGTTGACATCTCAAAGCCCTTTAAGTTTGGGAATTAAAAATATGTGTAAACCATTTGATTTAAACAGATGGCTGAAAATACTGAGTCATCTTGGTTGTTACCCTACTATCTGGAAGGAATGTAATATTTCTGTTTGCTTATGTATAAACAATAGTGCAGTTTATATTTTAGTGTTGGTTTTGGCAGCAACAATAACCTATCTGAAAAATGACATCTTATCCTTAAACATGCCAAATATTTCTGTAATACACAGACATGTAAGTAATCCCAATGACTTACCTTTTCAGGTAAGGTAGGACAACCTCATTAGCAGGACTGAATGTATCTCATTAAAATGAAAAATATATAGAACTAGTTGTATATTACAATATTTGTGATGCTATAATACATATTCTGTGATACTAGAAGCTTTTTAATGCTTATTATTAGCAGTAAGTATTTCAGGAAAAGTCTTGGCACTTAACATAAAAAGTTAAAAAACAGACAAACACAAACAAAATAAAAAACACCCCAAAACCCAACACCAGCTGTTTGTAAGAAAAACAAATGAAATAACTATATTCCTGTTTCCATTAATGCAGCTCAGAAGTAGAAATGGGTGGGGTTTTTTTAGAAATAGTGTATTATATTTGATTGTAGGCCATCTTTCATCTATTCACTCAGTAAACCAAAAAGTCTTCCACCACAGCAGAATGATAGGGTGGCACTACTTGTTAGCAGAATTCACAGGCAGTGTTTATTCTCAAAGCAGAACTTAGTCATTATTTAAAAAAAAAATCCACCCACACTGCCAGTGTTAGTTTTTAACTGTATATCTGACAAGCATAGCTGCTGGTTGTGCTTTCACCATTTCATGGTATTATCTGCTCAGTGTTAGTATTTCAGAATTCAGTAGAAGTCAGTGTTGAGGGCTGTGGTGCTTGACATACAGACTGGTGTTACTGAACCTTACTGGGTATGGATTGGATATATTTTCCATTTGTATTTCTGTGGTATTATGACCTCTATGTTTAAAAACATTGCCAATTTTACTTTATACCACTGTGAATCTTGCTGATGCTCACACTGGTATTTGCCCATGAAAACAGATTAATTGACTCAGGAAGAGTCTGCTTCTCAAATTTTAGTGTGGCCACTGGCTTTGCATTACAATTGGTCTGAACCCACTTCTTGCCTTCTGAATTTCACAAAACTGTATGGATGAACCAGTTCAGAATCCCCCAGCTATTATAATAGTGTTACAAACATGCCTATTAAACACAGGCTGAGGCTTTGGATTTATACTTGAACTGAAAACATTATTAGAGCTATGGCATATACTAGAAATGGTCATTTTTTACTTTTGATGTAAAAGGATTACTAAATAAGGAGTAAAAAAATCTTTCTAATTTTTTTTTTATTTTAAAGTCCTATTTGAATATTAAATACTTGTATTATCTAATTTGTAGGAAAGGGTATTTTTATCATCAGTTATGATTCATCCCTACAAAGAAGAAAGCTCTTGTGCTGTTGATGCACTGCATTTACATATTCAAGATTGTTTATTCTAATAATGTACTGTATCATAGAACTGTATACATATTATTAAAAATATGCTCTCAGTGAGTAGCTTAATTACAATGCAATAGAACTAGTTTATTTTATGAGACCTTTAGATGTTCTTGATAGTCCAAAATAATATACTGTGTTCTCTGTAATTGTTTCCAGCACATAATTGCCTTTTTTTTTCTTTTTTTTTTTTTTTTAATGGAAAACTTTTACCATTGCCAAAATGTTTATATATTTATTAAAACATTTACAAAACACTATCTAAATTTTTTGTGAAACTCTCCTTCTAAAGCATACATATCTGTGACTGTCTAATTTTTGTACCGTGCATTGTGTATACCTGTGAGGAAACAATTTTTCAGATTAAGTGTAAAAGAGAGTTGGTTCCAAAATAATAATCTGGATCAATAAGAAATTTAACCAGAAGGGTACCCATTTTCCTAGAATTATCTCCTTTAGACCAGTCTGTAACCTTCTTCTGTTAGTATGAATGCTTTCATGGGCACTTATACCCATCCTCATAGTCTGTTTTTTAAAACAGCTTCAGGCTCTCCTTCAGATATGGCCAAAGCTGCTGCCTAGAGAAGCATTAGAATTGTTGGATTTCAATTATCCAGACCAGTATGTCAGAGAATATGCAGTGGGTTGTTTAAAGCAAATGAGGTGAGTATATTGTATTATTTCAGCATGAAATAATTTTTGGGGTGAAATTATTTCTGGGGTGAAAAACTACATTCCGTGAGCTCATAGAAAAAAAGAACACAAAGAGGAACAATTTGGATCACTGCTTGCCATGAATAGATGGCCAAATGAAACAGTCTAATTTCTACATAAGCACACTGGCAGCCACATAAAACCTCTTCAGTCTTACATCTTTTATTCAATGATTATTAATTTTCATGCTGTTAAAAGAAAACCAGCATCCCAGAACACCTTTGTCCCAGAGAGGGGGTTGTGTCTTAGCCTCATTCTTGGTCAAAGGGAGAGCAAGATAGAGTGATAACCTGGTAATAACAAGAGGAAAAAAATACAGTAGGCAAGTACTAAAAAAACTGTCCTCCAACCTCCTACTCTGTCAAGTACTGGCTACATCATTTTATAGAAATGTAAGCTGTAGCATATAATGAAAAAAAATGGGTTTGTTTGTCCTTCATAGTAGCCTCTGCTATCTTCACTTTTTCCTTTATTGCATAATTATTGCTCTTCCTGGTAACCCAGGGCAAGATTTGTATAACATGATAATTTGCAACATTACTGCATATTTCCTGTCCTTGAGTTCCAAATTCTCTGGAGTGACTGGTGTAGTGATAAGTGTTTTTAAATGATCACAGCTAGAACTTCAGGGTAAAAAAAAAAAAAAAAAAAAAAAATGCTTTGACTTCTTTCAAATGCAAAGAAGGAATTTAGGTTCTGGGCTGTCCTATTAATACTGAATTGTTACATCTGAAATTAATTCCAGAATTCTTAGTTCTGACTCTGAAGCAAAATCATGTTCAGTTGGGTGTCAGAAATAAATTTTCAGTTTCTTTAACAAGTCTGATTAAGGCAGTGCATAAAAACTGTAAACTGTTTTTTTCTTTAAATAGGCAAAAAATAAATACAATGCAGCATAATTGCAAGTTTTTACTAAGGTACTGAAGTTTTTCAGAGTAAGATGGAGACAATGAAAGCATTCACAGTACTTGCATCTCTGAAGTCTTCAAGTGATGGACAGAAGAATTTCTGTTCTTTTCCTGCCATCTTAGGCAGAGCACTTGAATTCTGCAGGCCTTCTATAAGATAAGATATGCAGATGTAAAAAGTTGAGGAAAATTCATAATTATTCTAGACTAACATAACTGTCAAGTGTGAAGTTTTTTTCTGGAACGGATTTTTATAGAAAATTATTGGCATTAATATGTCAATGCTACTTGAAGTAGTTATTAGAGGCTTTTCAAAGGGATGTTTATGAACTATTTCTGAACACTTAAATTTGTACTTATGAAGTAGGAGCAATTTGGGCACTGTTTGCTTTTCATGATGTATTTTCCCTTACCTTCTGAAAGTCTTCATGTTGTTGGTATCATCTAAAAACCAAACCAAAAAAAAATGGAAACTCCAAAACAAACAAAATATTTGGGCTATATGGCTCACTTTGTAGGGGTATCTTAATAAATCAACACCTATTAACTGAAAGATAGTAACTTTTAATGGCATGCTGATTGAAATGCTGTCAGTGGAATGAATGCTCTTCTCCACTTCTTTGTAGTCTGAATCACTTTGGTAGATATTGGAAATTATTCTCAGTTCTTATCTATATGTAGTGCAGCTAACTGCTGGATTACAGAGGTTCTTTGTGGTTGCAAAGGTCCAGCTCCACAGTCAGAGGCTCACTGGTCTAATTATTCCAGATTATTTCAGAATGGTCACTAGCTCCCTTTACGTCCCAGGTACTTAACCTAGCACTCAGACTGAGATCTTTATTTTGTAAAAGCCTGTGACTAAACACCAGGTTTTTGCTTGTGGATTTGAGGGCCTTAGTATTCTATTAAAGGTGTAACTTAGTGGGGAAGTGATCTCTCTGGAAGTTGAACTCAGCTGTGCATCATGGTCCTTCTCCATGCAAATGAAAACACTGGGGAACATTCTTGCTATTGAAACAAATCTGTCACCATTGGGTTTGTCATGGATCTGAATTTCTGGAATATCATGATCTAGTTCTCTGTTACTAACTGCTTTTATGTACCTCATTCTAGTGATGAAGAGCTCTCTCAATATCTTCTTCAACTTGTGCAAGTCCTGAAATATGAACCTTTTCTTGATTGTGCTCTCTCCAGATTCCTATTGGAGCGAGCACTCGCTAATAGGAGAATAGGACAGATGTTGTTTTGGCACCTAAGGTAGGAGTCTTTCCCTTATGGCCTTCTGTATGGAGCCTGACTGGACTTTCATTAATGATTTCTTGAAGATTTTTCTAAATAAAACAGTATCATTGTCTCCAAGTCCTCTTTTATGTTTCTTTTCTTTCAGCATTTATAGATCAGAGCCTATCATTCAAAAATGTATTACAGTGGTTTGTAATCTATTGCTTGATGAGGGTATTCCAAACTTCATTCAGCTCTAACTATCTGATGAGCTAGTTTTGTGTATAACCTTAGTGTTTGTTTTGGCTGTGTGTGCAGAAAAAGTACAATACTTGTACCTCACATTTGGGAAAAAGTTATATTATGATTGAGTGTGTAACAGAAAATAAGAGCAGTTCTGTGTGTTGTTGCTACTTCTGATAACCAGTTCCATGAATAGCAGAAACCTTCAAGGATGGGCTACATGTTGATTCTGTTTTCTAAGTACAATTTCTTTTATTATTTCAAAATAAAAAGAGCAAGTACTACATTAAAATGTCTGAGGATAATTGGCTCTGGTGTAAGGTTCAGTGGTTTGTTTCAAAGTTTTCACCCTTAGGCAGATTTTGGCATTTCCCTTACGAAGATTCAAGAACACATACTTTAATGTCAGCCCTGACTGTCAGTATCACCTTCTGTGACTTAACAGTGCTACTTTCTTGAGTAAAAGGGGTTCCTGAAAACAAATATCCAATTGCTACCTCTGAACTTTACTGCTTCAGAACAGTGGTAGACCTTGAAGCAAATGGCTTGCACTGCACCAGCCAGCCCTCAGCCCATAAATGTTCTGTTATTTCATAAAGCAAAAAGCCAGATTTTTAATCTCCATGATGTGAGGTATTGCAGTGGGTTGGGTTCTTAAATTATTCTTTTATTCTAATAACTTCAGTGCTAATCTGTATATGTCTGATGAAACACTTTTCTTCTTACAGGTCCGAGGTTCACATCCCTGCTGTTTCAGTGCAGTTTGGATTGATACTTGAAGCTTACTGCCGAGGAAGTGTGGCTCATATGAAAGTGCTTGCTAAACAGGTATAGACTTCCCTTCTCCTTGAAATCTTGGCTTATCCTGGCTTGTAATGCAGATATTTATTCCATTGCTCCAACGGGGCATATTGGTTACCTTGACACAGTCCAGCTGCTGCGGAGCAAGGAAGGGAAGGTTGCATGGGTGAGACAGAGAAATGAAATGACTAAATGGATGATGGAGCAGTCCTCCCTGGCAGCTTGTGCTGTGAGGCCTCAGAGGCAGAGACTTGGCTGTATGCTGTTCTGAGATGCATGAGATGCTTCCAGAATACCTGCCCAGGTATGCTGGGCAGGACAGCAAATTGTCCAGATTATTAACTGAAGAAAGCTTTCTGTGCACTTGAAACTTGGAAGCTATTTTTTTCAGTAAGGGTAGCTGGTTCAGTAGAAATTATTCCCTTTCTATCTAAAGTTTATCTAGATTACTCCAGCTTGAAAGGTGATGGGAAAATCCCTGAAATAGTATTAGTATAATGTAGTACTCCCTAGAGATAGGGGTGTTGAAGTAAAGTATAGTAATTTTAGTGTCAATGTAGATGTGCCATTGACAAAAAGAAAATGTTTGCTTTTTAATATCCTAATAAGTGAGAGAGGTTTGCTTTTGAATACACTAATAAGTGTACTGATATATCATTAGGAGACACAAATAATCTTTGAGGTCTCTAATGAAGTTTTAACAAGTTAATTTAGATTGCAACCATAAAAGTTTTTGAAAAATGATCTTGCTCTGGACTTGGTGTATCAGGCTACAAATGCTAACTCAGCAGGTATGTGATGAATGTTATTTCTAACAGTTTTGATACACTCTACATTGAAACTGTGCTGTGAGAGCACATATGGGACAGGAATGTACTGTTGTGATCTGCATTACTGCAGTTCACAGGACACAGAAAAGACCATTTCTTACACGTGTGCTTGTTAGCATTATCAAAATCATGAGAAGATTAGGTGATGAAATGCTTTAAGCAATAGACCTAAGGTCAGTGAAGTTTTTGTGCACTTTACAGGAAACAAATGTCAGTACAATCAAAGAAGGGGCAGAAAAATTCCCAACTGTGCAAACAAGGAAGAAATTCAAAGTAGAAATACTTCAAAAAGTTCCTGTTTGTACAACACAGGTTCCATTTTGTTCCCTTGTCACTGATGTTTGTACAGCTCCTAGAATAGTGGAAAAGCAGAGCACTCTTGGTTTTGACAGATGGCTGACCTGGCAGGTCTCCATTGCCTCACTTTTATAATCAAACTGCATACGATTTCCACAGCATCCTGCCTGACAGGGTTCAGTCTGTCTGTAGAAGTGGTAAGTGTTTTGACTCAGCACCTTGTAAGTGAGACTGAAGCTTCCTTGTATAGAAATCCACTTTTGTAATTATTAAGTTTATGCTGTTTGCTAGATGATGTGTGTATTACTGAGCATGTTAACTGTGGCTAGTGGAAATACAGCTGATTGTTATAACAACTGTTTTATATTTGACTAACAAGTTGCTTAGATGTAGGTGCCATGTAGAAATTATATGTTGTATGTGCTGCCTAAGTTTGCTACCAAAATACTTTGCTCTGTTAGTGTTGTATATACTTACGTCACAAGTTTACTACTTTTCTTAGAAACTATGTACTAGTAGGAAATTTTCCAAAACAGAAGGGAAAAAAGGGTTAAACCCACCTGTATTGATTGCAAATAATTATCTTGCTTTTGTACACATTTTTAAGGTAACAGATTTGCTTAGATGATAGTATGATTTGTAATACCACAATTGATTAGATCATTTATGTTATGCCTAACTTCTGCAGGATTTTAATGAGCAAACATTTAAATCTATACTCCCTAAAAGTTAAGTCTGCTTAGTTATGTGTGTGAAAATTGTTTGCAAATAGTCACATGGCCATCCTGTTTTGTATGCAACTAACTGCATGTGTACAACGAAATATCTGCATCCTTAGTTCATCTGAAGCAATGTTTGATTTTGTTAGAGGAATGAAGCACTGTTTCGGTTGGCTTCAGTATGGATATGGATATAGGATCACTTTTGCTATGTGTCTTGCTGAATTAGTGGATGAAGATTGTATTTTGAAGAGAGAATTTGTGTAAAATGTATCATTAAAATCTCTCATTTTGGGGGCAGTGTCAAGTCATGCTTTAAAAAAGTGACTTGAAACTTAGGAGCTTTAATAGCATCGATGTTTTTTGTTATGAAAATGGGTGTCCTAGGCTGTTTTCATGGTTTTTTGGGAATGCCACCTTAATTTCCATTTTGAAAAAGCTGTAGAATTACTTAATACTTGGTGTTGTTTTAAATGGGATTTTGCATTGTATTATGTGTAAAATCAGAGCAATAGCATTCAAAGGTAAAATCTCTCTTTCAGGTGGAAGCCCTTAATAAGATGAAGACTTTAAATAGTCTAATTAAGCTGAATGCCATGAAGCAAAGCAAAGCAAAAGGAAAAGATGCAATGCATACATGTTTGAAACAAAATGCTTACAGAGAAGCACTTTCTGACCTCCAGTCTCCTCTGAATCCTTCTGTTATACTTTCAGAACTACAGTAAGTTCAGATTATGTAAATAGAATTTCACTGTAGCTTTTGCACTGACACAGTAAAGCAGAAACATACGTACTTTAACTTGGTGTGGCTTTATTGTTCTGTCTGGGATGTGCTGTCACCGGGAGCTTTTTCTGTAGTGAGAGGTCTGTTGGAAATCTTCCTAGAGTTAAGATATCAGTTAAATTAGATTTTTTTTGTCCTTCATAAAACTTAATACTGTCTTAGTCACTGCATTACCATAGTTAAATATATTTAATATTAAGCATGAAAGCCATTAAAACTTTTTAACAGCACTTAAATATACACTCTAAAAATTGATCGACAATGATACAAGAAAACTGTTTTGTTTCCTGAAAATGCAGGTGCTTAATTGATGCATTAGATACATGTTTGCCAGTTAAGGTATCTTGTACAATCCATATATAACAGATATTTGGTAACTTAGTAAGTGCATATAGCAGAGAAGAAGTCAGACTGCAGAGATAACATTTTAAGTACTTCCAAACTGGAAGTTGACCTGTTCCCCTGTGTTTTGAGCAATCTTTAGACCTTTTTAGTTGGATTATTCTTACTTGGATAAAACTTTTGTTGTATTTGCTTCTAGTGTTGAGAAGTGTAGATATATGGATTCTAAAATGAAACCTCTGTGGATAGTGTACAACAATAAAATGTTTGGAGGAGATCTTGTAGGAATCATCTTTAAAAATGGTGATGGTAAGCAATGATAAAAATTTTTAATTTTTCCTTTTCCTTCTTCATTCCCACACTTGCATTTACACTGTGTTGCTCTGTATTGCATTAGTACAAATGTGGCTTACTCTAACATCAGTAAGCAAATTAAGCATCACCTTCTGACTGGGTTTCAAGGTATGAACACCATCAGTCATGGTGCTATAGTTATGGGTAATTCCACTTTGACCGTTAGGCTTGATTATTTTTACACACCTTTTTCTGAAGACTTAATAAACACTAGGAGGTTTTTCTACAAAAGACTGAGAAGTAGCAGTTTCAACCTTTCCTTCTAGATCTCCGACAGGACATGTTGACACTCCAGATGTTGCGTTTGATGGACATACTTTGGAAGGAAGCTGGTCTGGATCTCCGGTAAGGATCTCTTGAGGGCTACTTTATTTGGATGGAGAGTCTACTTTTAGCAGTAAAGCTTTCCTGTTTTTAAAATATCTTCCCTACTGTCCCTTTTCTAAACTTCTCTATCTATGGCCAGAGGTTTCAGTTGTCACAGAAAAGGCAAACATGCTTTAGAAAGTAGTTACCTTAACTAAGATCAGCTTCTCTTTGCTTTGTCATACCCTAGATGGCCCACACTACAAAAGAATTTAGCCAGGAAAACAAATAATGGAAGAAGGCACATTTTGTGCCTTTATGTCTGCAACCATTCAGAACAAAGGTGTTTCATAAACTCCTCATGTAACAAACTTGCCTCTTAATAGTCGCTGAATTTCCTGGAATATGCAAAAATGGAGACTTAGTGATTATGGGAATTGCAGTTCTTAAGATCTAATATGCATGTACAAGTGAGGCACAAACATGGAACACAAATTGGCTGGCAAAAAGTGAGCTGCTGGAGACTGCATCTGGAATACACCATCCAGATTCTCTAATAGGTACCACTAACAGGCCAAACCCTCTCTCAAAATGAGACAGCTTTAAATACTGATTATAGAAGGGGCTGTTCAGCCTGAAGAAGAGGAGGCTCAGGGGAGATCTCATTGCTCTTTACAAGTACCTGAAAGGAGGCTGTAGCGAGGTGGGAGTTGGACTCTTTTCCCAGACGATATTCAACAAGACAAGAGGACACAGTCTTAAGTTGTGTCAGGGGAGATTTAGGTTAGATATTAGAAAGAATTTCTTCACGGGGAGGGTGGTCAGGCAATGGAATGGTCTGCCCGGTGAGGTGGTGGATTCTCCATCCCTGGAGACATTTAAAAAAAGACTGGATGTGGCACTCAGTGCCATGGTCTAGCAACTGCTCTGGTGGGTCAAGGGTTGGACTTGATGATCTCTGAGGTCCCTTCCAACCCGGCTAATTCTATGATTCTATGATCTTTCTAACATTTTCTTATTTGTCTTAGTTTATTTCTCAAGGACATGTATGATTTGTGCTGCTATGGTCACAAGTGAATGTGTTACTGTCACAAATAATGTTTATATTTGCTATCTATTTTGTACAAATTTTAACAGATGAATGCCCATCCTGTATTAATTATCTAACAGGCTTCATGAAGATGGGGGTCTTAGGAGAGGAGAAGGCAGTTGCTGGGTGCTTCTCTTTTGGGAGTGCTTCTGCACAAAACAAATTATGATGGTTGGGAACAGTCAGTGTGGATTTACCAAGATTAAATTAATTGCCTTCTTTGAGAGAGGGAAAGAGTAGTGGATGAACTTACCTTGAGTCTCACTCCCATAATATTCTTGCCTCTTGAGTTAGGGTGTTGCAGTAGAGTAGGGTGCACAGCTACACACTGTGCCTGCAAGTTGATGACAAGTGGATTAGTCTATATGGAAATTTGTATCTTCTTAGCCTTGTCAATACCTTGCAGTCAAAGACATTATTTAGGTATGTATGTAAGGAAAAGCACCATTTTATGCTTACCATCTGCTGATCTTGGTTACTGCATGTTCTCAGCCATAATTTTGAATCCTGGTAAATAGTGGATCATCATTCAAGAGTAAGACAATTCTGTAGTAAGATGAGGTTGACACTAGAAGTGATATATTTAGAGCCACTACTATACTGGGACAAAAATACATAGCAGCTTCCTTAAAATGTCACTTTTCAATGTCATTTCAATGAAGTAGTTCCAACCCAGCAGTTTTAAAGTCAGTGGAGAAAAAAACTTAATACGCTTGTACTAAAGAACTTCTTACGGTATTGAACTTGCCTGCATTTCATGATGAAGCTTCCATATTTTGTTCCTTTGGGCAGGTTTTGTGAGGCTGTAAGTGTCCAGTTTAAAACTCATAATCTAAGTATTCTGTTAGGGCAGAAATACTCTGAAAATAAGCTTCTCATTTGTTCTGCTCTCCTACAAAGCTACTTCTCTCAAAATGGAGTAATAAACCTTTCCAATTACAGGAATTTCAGAATGATAAGGACTGTGGGATTTTCATGTATTTATTAGTTGGTTAATATGCACTAGGGCAGTATGTCCCCCCATGCAAGCTAGTCACATTTTCATAGGTTGTGCAAGTAGCAATGAACTTTTTGTAGTAGGCCTTTTTCTTCCTGTTGTCGCAGTTCTCTTACTGCTGTTTACACCAAGACTTGCAGTTATTGTGTTCAGCTTTAACATACATTCTGAAGTCCCCCTTTGCATTCTTTTCTTGAGAAAACACTATTTTGACATCAAAAAAAACATTCTTCAGACAAGAAATATCCTTGTACCTTCTGAAGCCCTTGCAAAGCAGCTTTCATACTTTCATGTGCTTGCTAATGTAAGCATGACATCTTTGTAGGAGTACTAGAGTATACTAAAGAGAAAGAAACAGTATCAGGCATTGTTCATTGTAACTGTCCAACCTTTTAGTACATGGGCAACTTTTCCAGCCAAACCTTAGTTTTAGCTAACATTCTTTTTAGAAAGAACAGTTCTAAAGAGAGGTACTGGGTGTCACATTATTATAAACCACTTGGAGGCCATAAATTATATTTTGTATTCCTGCTTGAGTGCCGTAATCCTTCGTGTTTAGTTTTTATATGTTGTTTACTTGGCTAGAAGTATTTATTTCATTATTGAGATACTTAATTTAGATTCTTTAAACTCATTTCAAGTTTTTTTATGGGTTAAGCCAAATAGCAGGAGCTTCATAAGGCTCCTAACATCAGGACACACAGATAAGTAAAATTATCCGCTTGTTACTTATGCTGCTTATAGAAAGATTCCTTTGAGTGAAGTGTGGGATAAGGTAGGAACATGCATAGCAAATCACTTCTAGAAGTGTATGTTTGTGATGAGGAGGCTTGAATGTGTGTTAAATTGAACACTGATTTGGGAAAAATTTAGATATTTTCTGTTATTATAAATAGACTGTGTGGAGACTGATCCAGCATTTAGGAGCAAGGACAGCCTCTGGCAGCTGTGGAATCCAGATGAGACATTCTTTGGCTGCTGTCTTCCCAGAAGCTTAGTTTGTGCTTTCAGCCTGGGCCACACACTGTGCCTAGCAAACAGGAATAGTGATTAGGAGTCATCACATAAAATTTACCAAATTAAGGCATTTTTTTCAACTCGACAAAGGAAAACCAGTGGCTTTTATGTCCAAGATTTTTCTCAGAAGAAAAAAAAAAATAGAAAGGGAAAGTTCTTTGTAAGAATTGAAGTTCTATAATTCTACCCTTCCTCTTCCACTTGATCCTGGGAGCATCTTCCTTTCACCTATCCTCTCATAGTTAAGATTGTAAAATAAAATTATTGGATGGAGGCATGTTACACTTCTGGGTCTATTGAAGGGAGATTAACCAGGCAGTTGCCAAGGGAAGGTTCTGAAAACAGAGTTGGACATAACAGCATTCTGAATGACTGGAGCATGAGGAGGCAGCTAAGAGGGTATGGCTTTGTGATCTCCATGCTTACAGTTCCCATGCCCCTTGAGTAGAAGCAGGTCCAAAATCTATGAACTAACAGCAGTGGTAATGAGTTCTGTATATTCTGCATGAGTTGGTGTTGTTGGTTTGCTTCTTTTTGCTTGGGTAAGAGGCATGGTGTCAGGTGAAAAAGTAGTGTCAAATAGATCTGCTTTCCTAAAAAATACAATTTCAGACATCCTTACCAGTTAGTGGCATTGTTTCTTCTCTCCCTGTAGTATCATCCTCTGAGGCTTTAGTTTTCCTGAATGTGTTGCTTCCCTTTTTGCTTCTGTGGATGCATAATGGATTTTTCTCTTTTTTCTACTTTTTTTCTACTACAGAATATATACCTCCATGCATGTATAAGCAGTGCTCTTTGTTTAATCTCTGTAACAGCAGAAGCACTTGCTGCTTGTCTCCCTCTTGCAATCAGTAATACCTTGCCACAAGCAAATCCTACAGCTTTCATGACACATGGATCAAATGGCAACCAGTGTGTTACCATCAAGGTGATGGGATAGGATCAGTTTCCTTATAATTGCACTGCAGTCCACAGTCAGTTATTTAGTAGTAATTTAAAATGAAATCTTAGCCCAATCTGTGTCTAAAGCAAGCACAATACTACCAGTGGGATTTCTCAGCTGTGGAGAGGAACACCAAATATATACTGGGTTTGACATCTCCAAAGCTAAAGAAGGAGAAAGGCTGGATGGTTGCTTAGTTTGTTTAACTGTCAACTAATTTGTCTCATGGGTAAACTGGCCTCTTTCTTGTGGTGCCTTTGTTGTTGCCTGAAGCTCAGGGTTCATGTGTAGGGTGAGGCAAAACTGTTCTGCTGTGGGCCCTTCATCCTGGGCTATCAGTGGGTGGACTGTGCAGTGCACAGCTGAAAAAAAACTTCAGATGTAAATTTCATCTGCTTCCCTGTACAGGTCCAGCCAGTAAAACAGCAGAGATCATTGCCCCAGACAAACTAAATCTAAGAGAGACTTCTCTAAATGACAGAGCATTTATCTTAGACAGCAGTCAGTCAAGTGCCAGAGAAATGAGAAAAACAAAAAAGCATATATTTTAATTAATCCCTATAGCTATTCATTTCAAAGACAAACTTATCTGATAACTGAGCAGGAATAGTTGACATAAAACATTAGTAAGTATGTGCAGCCAAGCTTCTTCAGTTCTCTTCTGTAGTTTGCCCCTAGTTGTTTCTTGTAGTTTAAATATGGGCAATTATGGAACCAACACACTAATTTAAATAGTATTTATACTCAGGTTACATCTGAGTGACAAAATGACACTTTTGGAGATTCAAACCCCTATAATAGTTACAACTTCTCAGTTTATTTTGCTTGAAAAAATTCAACTCCTGAAGTCATGTTCATAGTACATTACATAACTTTCTCTGTTTTTATGAGGGGTGTTTAAACATTACAAATACTTACCTCAGCAGAGGAGCATAACTTCTGTTTTTCCAAGCATGCTGTGGAGTCTGCAGTGTTGTATCTCTTAGCAGAGTAATCCTGGCATCAAAAGGTATTTCTGCTGCTTTACCTAAATTTATAGCATTGAAAATATCTTAAGGGAGAAGTTAGTAAAGTAACAGAGCAACAAAAATGTGGAGTTTGAGCTATGCTGAGTGACCCTTGCTGTGGCATAGTCATAGAAGTGTTTAGTTCTTGGTTAATTTTTGGACATACAGAGAGAGTTCTCTGAACTTGTTATTTTCATTGACCATTTCTAGTGAGCTTTCAAAAGTTTTGACTTCCCTTAACGTGTGTGCAGTCTGCAGTCTGATGTTAAGGGGCTGTATATGAATGAAATCAGAAGAAAAACATATTTGTTACAAGTTTAAAGAATATCATAAACTTGAAACCATTTGATCTGAAGTTACAGAGAATGTGTTGGTAAATTACCAGAACTTAGCACTGTATTTGGAAAGAGATTTGTTTGGAGAATTAAACTCTTAAAGAACTGTATTAAATGGAGTGAAAAAGAAAATTTTATGTCCTGGATTGCTGATCCATCTGTGGTCTTCACTGGCATTAAGAAGCACTGAGCATATCCTGCTGACAGATGTTGAAGTCAGAAAGACCAGGATGAGGTGGAAAGGACCCAGAGGATTTGTCCCTAACTTGACTCCTGTCAAACTGTCTCTCTGACAAGGATGTTTTTTCCTCCAGTTGCAAGCACAGAGTCCTCAAGGGGCTGAAGGCTTTCATCATTGCTTGCTTTTGAAGGGGAAGTTGTTGGCTGTGTGCCCAGTTAAGCTGCAAGTAGGGTGGGTTGAAATGCCATGGATGGCAGCCAGCGTGCACTTTAACCTGACAATATTTGGCTCACATTTGTTGTGTCGTGATAAGGATGGGCAGTGCTTCCTTGTCTCCTGAATGCTGGTGATACCTTTCTGTTCCTTGTGAGAAACTCTCATCTGGAGAGCTGGTAAATAGGTTAGAATACAATTTTTGTTTTGGAGTGTTCTCTAAATACCCTGTTGAATGGGGTTTTCAGTTTGCTTTCTTGCCAGTAGAGAAGACTCCTCAACTATATAATTGTTACTACAGTTGTAGTAACTACTTCAGTAACAACTATATTATTGTTACTACTTCAGCAGCAATTGTTACTGCTGCTTCAATTGTGTGTTATCACTGAGGTAAAGAAAATGTTCAGTTATTAATAGCTATTAGAACAAAAGGTCTGATAATTTAGTCTGGAATTTATTTTTCTTCTATGGCTTCAGGTAATAGGCCGTGTCACTGAAGAGATGTGATTCTGCTTTATAGCAATCAAACTTAATATTAGTTTCATATATAAATACTGATGACAACTCCACTAGCAGTTCTTTTTATTACATGTACACATACATGCATACACACAAATTTTAATGTGTCCTGCAGGTTTTTTATACAGCTTTGTAAGTGGTGGTACACTGCAGTTAGATCTGCATGGGCATCCTTTATTTTACACATGGATTCACAGCCAGAACAAAGAGTATCTGGACTGGAGATGCCCACATAAGACTGTACACTCAGTTAGTGATGTGATGTCTTTGGAGGGTTTGCATTATGTTTCCAGTGCATGCATTGAACTCCCATCTAAGTTGTATCTCTCTCTGGTTCATATCTTCAACTATGTGTAATCTGAATGCAGTGAACTAATTTGAATGCAATGATAATGTGCATAGTTTTGCAAAGCAAAGTATATGAAAGCACAAGAATATTGTATATCAAATGGGATAGAAAAAATATTGTTTTTCAGAAGGTTTCTATAAGAGCTGGAAAAAAATATTGTTTTAAAGTATTTCCAGCATTTTAAGTTGAAATAGGAAGAATGGAGAAAAAGAAGAGCCTCTTTTCTATTTACACAAATAATTTAATCTACAGTGAGCATGAGTGTAACTTAACTGTTTAGCAAGAGGAGTAACAAATGAAAGCAAAGCGCTCCCTCTATGGTTTGTCCTCTAAAATTACAAGTTACTGTGTTCCTAGTAAGAGGGGAAAATTTGAGTTGCTTATAATTTCATTTTTTACACATACGTGTGTTACAGGAAAAAATAATATTTTAATTGTATTGCTGGTATTTTAACATTGCAAGAAGTATCTGATGTTAACCTTTGAGAATCTAATATTCAAGTTAGAATGAATATTCAACCTGCTCAATATGTTGACACACTACAGAAACTTTCCTACTCTTTTTAGCATGATTTTGTATTTTGTTTCAGGATATTGCCCTACGGCTGTTTAGCAACTGGAGATCACTCTGGCCTTATTGAGGCTGTTTCTAGTTCAGAAACGATTGCTGACATTCAGTTAAATAGTAGCAATGTTGCTGCTGCTGCTGCCTTCAACAAAGATGCTCTCTTAAACTGGCTGAAGGAATACAATTTGGGGTAATTGCTACTGTTATTTTCTCATTTGTAGTGTAACCTACAAAATTCCTGTAAGTTTCTATATCTGTATCCAGGCCTGTGTGGCTCTTCTGGCAGGCTTCTTACTTGGTTTTCTAGTATCTCACAGTCTTACTCAGATTCATGCTGCTGTTGGAATTCAAACAATGATCCAGCTGAAGTCTGGGCATTTGCAGCATTTTAACTGCAATTTTATGAGTAAGATATGCCAGATTTGTCAAAAAAACCCCAAAACAGACCCAAGAAAACAAAATGGATCTCAAGTCTTTATGCTGTTGCCTTTCATAATAGTTGCATTTCCTTTGTTCTCCATAGATGCTTTCTACAAGTTTTGTGCCTGTTTGGGGTTTTTTTTTTGTGTTTTTTTTTTTTTTTTTTTTTTTTTTTTTGGTTGGTTGGGGTTTTGTATTTTGGTTTGTTGTTTGTTTTCTTGGTTGAGGGGAGGGGGTTTTGGTTTTTTTTTCTTGGGCGGGGGGAGGGGAGAGGGGCAGAAAAAAAGTCTAGTTTTAAAGTATCCCAATGGGTGTCTGGTTTAAACATCAAAAAATCCTTTTTGAGGTCCAAGCATGACATGAATTACCAGTAGAATGCACTAACATTGTTTGTGGTTACAGAGATGACTTGGATCGAGCCATTGAAGAATTTACACTGTCTTGTGCTGGCTACTGTGTAGCTACTTACGTGCTGGGGATTGGTGACAGACACAGTGACAATATCATGGTCAGGAAAAATGGTCAGGTAAAAATCTCTTCTGTATGCAGAATAACTGCAGTATCTCTGTTGTGCAAGAATTTTCTCAAGAACTTTTGATTTCTTTAGTGTCTCAGTAAAATCAGATCCACATTGTTAGAACTGATGTCTTCATTTACTGAGAACTGGAGAGCTTCACAGAGAGAAAGTGTAAGACAGTGGCAGAACTGGCCAATGCCTTTTTAGTAAGCCATTCTACATCAAATGAGGCTGTTCTATAGAACTTCTTCAGACTATCCAAAATCCTGTTAATGGTTCAGACTAATGGAACACAAGTACCTAGCAAAGGACCATACTCAAAAATACATAGACTCATAGAATGGCTGGAGTTGGAAGGGACCATGAATTGTACTGTTGAGCAGTACCTCTCTGAAGTTGGTCTCTAACAGCCCACTTCTGCAGAAATTTTCAATATGCAACTTGGTACAAACATGATGCTGTGATGACAAGTCTCAAAACCTAGGTAAATTCTTAGAGATGTATTTTCTGGTTTAATTATTGCATTCTACTCTAAGTGGTCTGATTTTATTTAAATTATGCTGCCTAGAAAACTAGCAAGAGTTGGAGGAAGGAGAGTTTTACAGACATTTTCAGTATTCTTTTAAGTTATTACCAACTAGCAGACAGCTGTAATCCCCTTTTCCTTGATTCTAAGATGGGAGAACTGTGATAGGTTCCTTGAAATTAACGTAAGTTCTATTTGCCTTCTGACTTTGTGTAGAAAGCCCATGTGTGTGATGATGTTGCACCTCATAGGCTCATCACTGGCCTCATTTTTCTCTCTAATATTACAGACAAGATGTCTAGTGGTGAGCATCAAAAGCTTAAAACTGAGATCATCTTTTGCACACTGGTTTGTAGCAGCAGTCACACATAAGAGCATGGATGTTATTACTGACTTTTATGAAATTAATTATGAAATGTTGTACAGCTCAATATTCCCTAAGGGCTGAAACCATGGGCTATGGAGAGTACAACTGTGAGCAAACTGTTCTTGATAACAGCATCCTGTGTAGAGATATTAGAAAAGTAAAATATTTCACTGGAGAAATTAATTTTCACTTCTGTTTTGGTTTTTTGTTTTTTTTTTTTTCAGCTCTTTCATATAGATTTTGGACATATTCTTGGAAACTTCAAGTCCAAGTTTGGAATTAAAAGGGAACGGGTACCTTTCATACTCACCTATGATTTTATTCATGTTATTCAACAAGGAAAAACAGGGAACACTGAAAAATTTGGTCGGTGAGTATTTGATCTCTTTCTTCTGTAACGGAGATGATCTCTGGTGATAATTTCCAAAACACCAAGAACCTATCTCGGTCTGCTTTGCTTATTGATACATATGTGCAAGTGTGCTAATATGCATTTACAATAGTATCTCTGGGTGTGCCTGAGCTAGAATATATACATGCAGATTATTTAATTCATCAGAATCTGCATCTTTGCAGTGGAGAGTTTCTTGTTATTTCCTCCAGCAGGGGGATGCCAGAACTGTAGAGTATGGAATACTTCAAATGGCAGTACAATTCCATTTTCACTTGAAAAATGCCTCCAAAGATAATTTGTTTCTTGAAGTATAACTTGTCAATTTAGTCTGAAGTTCATTTAATTTTGTGTGGAAAATTCGTTACACATTTAGTGTGGAAATTTACAGGTTAGTCTCTGGACAGTGCCACATTTTGAGATATTAAACAAGTTCTTGAGTGTCTGCATGACAGATCTTGATAACCAGAGCTGTCAATCAGCTCAATTTTGACTGTGTTTGCAGGAAGGAATTGCCTTACTGAGACAGGCTGATTATTGGAAGGGACTGCTATGGAGCTTTTGTTTATCCATTGTAAGATTTCACCTAACTGGCAGGGAGACAGGACATTGGTATTACCTCTGGTGTTACCTTTGGCACCTTTTGCTCTTTCTGAAGAACAGTGCTGTTTTTAAAGCTTTTGATGTTGTTTTTTTTACCACGCTTTAAGGGCTTGTTTGAGATACATGGGATAATTTTGTGGAATGCAATGGAGATTCCGTTGACATCTCTATTGGCTGTTCTGCTACTGTTTTCCTAGGATATGTGTGTTAGGCCAGATAAGAGTGTTTGGAAATTGTTAGGTATACTTGTCAACTGTGTCAGTTCTCACGTGTTGTCTTCCTTGCATGTGCTTTGCCATTGAACATGAAGGTTCCGCCAGTATTGTGAAGAAGCATACTTGATCCTGCGAAAACACGGAAACCTATTTATTACACTCTTTGCACTGATGTTAACTGCAGGGCTTCCAGAGCTAACCTCTGTCAAGGACATCCAGTATCTCAAGGTAAAGCAAGATTAACAGCTCAGCAGGATTTAGTATTTTTCTAGTGTGTGGATTTTGGTTCCAAGATGAATACATTTAAATTGTTTTCCATTTCTCTCAGGTTTTTAGGTTCCTAAAGCTTTCATTTTTAGCTGTACAGAACAAGGTCTGTGGTCAGTCCTAGTGGTTAAAGGAAGGTTCTTCTCAACCCTGCTCTAAGTTCAGCTTCCACACATCTTGTCTGTAGTCATTTTGGGGGTTGCTTTGTGTCTTGGCTTACACAAAGACCTGTAAAAGAAAAATTATTTGATGAATTCTTTAGTTTTATCTTTAGACCCAGAAAATGTTGCTGATCTATTGCTTAAAGAATAATAGGTGAAAAAACATCAAAACAGAAAAAAATCACAGTGGTTTGTATTGAAAGGTGAAGGAGGCCCTGTGTTTTTAAAAACAGTTCCTAACAGTACTTGTTCTCATATCATCTTAGGACTCCCTTGCCTTGGGGAAGAGTGAGGAAGAAGCACTAAAACAATTTAAACAGAAGTTTGATGAAGCACTTCGGGAAAGTTGGACTACTAAAGTGAACTGGATGGCTCACACTGTTCGAAAAGATTACAGATCCTAGAAGATATTTACATTTGCACTAGTCTGAATGTTACCTTGAAAAGTGTTTTTAAAGGAGGTCTGTAGTATGGATCAACAGAATTTATTTTAAACAAGAAAGGAAACAACAAAACCAAGAAATGGGCTGAAACAACTCCTGAGTCTTTTGCACTCTGCTTCTGAATGCTTGATTCCAAGACAGTCTCTATGAAAAGTGAACATCCTGGATAATCAGTTCCTGCTGACTTTGCACGCTGAGAGCTACTAGGCATTTTAAAAAAATCTTTGGTACTTTATGGAGGTGTAAATATTTGTTTTTATACGTTAGGGTAACATGCTCTAACATACTCAGGAGGTTTGAAGACCTCTGATGGAACTGTTCTTTGCCTAAAGTTGAGACTTGAAGAGTAATTATTTTTTTTTTTTTTTTTTGTATCCTAATCTGGCTAAAAATGACCATATCATGTATATTTTTCATATGAACTCTGCCCTACTGGCACAGATGCATTAATTCTGTAAATAGCAACCACAATATCATTGTACTACAGGGAGCTGCATAATGTCTTATACTGCTGCTGAAAGGAAAGTAAAGTAGATATTGGTAAGATGGGAGTGGGTGAGATGGGGTGGGAGAGACCTTTGAAAATAATGCAGCATCCCAGTGTTCAGGTTGCACAGTTTTGCTCCCCTGACTGACACACACAGAGAAGCCCTTTGATAAGAGGAACATTAGGCCAATTCCTAAGGTGTCTGAGAATCCCTCATTGGTTACAGTCTCCCATTCAGCCTCTGGGAGTTTGTTTTTAGCTCCTTAAATGTACTTTTATTTCAGGTTCAGTAAGAAGCTCCTTACAGCCTTACACTGAAAGTCATATCTCAGATAAGTTATACCATGCAAATGTACCAGCTTCTGTAAGGGAAATTTTCAAATATGTTACATATAGTGATTTTTAGAGCATACATACCAAAAAACCCAAATGTTTGGAAAAAGTAAGTGTTTGTGGGAAAAGATCATTCCATAAAATACCAATGAGTAGTCATTAATCTTTTCTTTCTGTATTTATTAAAAACTTGTGGTAATGTTGCTTTACCATATAGATATATATGTGGAGGATGGTTGCTGAAGAAACTGGACTTGTTTTAATTTATTAGTGAGGTACCAGGCTTTTAGGTGCTTAAATGGAGAGCAAATTTGTTATGTGCAATAGGGAACTGCTGGTTCAAAGATGTAACATGCTGTTTCTGAACATCAGCAAGATAGACTTTAACTACTGCTTGTTCTCCAAAGAACACTGGTAGCTCTCAATTCTTGTTGATATTTGAATGAGAATTAAACATATATATTTACTTTTTGACTAAACGATTGTTTTGCATAGAAATGTTGTTTTATGTAGGAATTTAATTAAAGGTGGGTTTACTTTGTCAAGAGTGATTTATTATTTTTTATTGTTTTGGAATTTTGTTTCTTTTCATGGTGAAGAACCTGTCTGGAGCCAGGATAGCATTTTCTGTAGTGGTTTGATGCTCTTGTCCTTCACCCTTTGGGGCTAATCTACGTGAAAAGACCTCTGCTTCTAGAATACTGTGAAAAAATCAAGTTTATGCTTTGGTTTTTTTGTTGTTTTCATAATATAGTAGCATTTAAAGTGTTCATTGTCCCCCATTTTCTTTTTTTTTTTTTTTTTGTTTTTTGTTTTTAATTTCTAAAGCAGATGGGACAAAGGGTAAAAAACAACTACTTTGCAGATGACAACTCTGAAAAAAGTAATTTCATCTTTAGCTAATTCACAGCATGTAAGTTTGCATAAGTTTGAATTCCTGGACACAATTATATTTTTGTCTGAGTGCTCAGACATGTTGTCTTGCTGAGGTGGACATAACCTTTCCAAAACCCAAGACAAAGTTGGCAAGTTCATCTTGATTGCTTGGGGCTGGTGTGCAAAGGTGTGTGATATGAGGAGCTTTAATGTATTTTATAAGAGTACTTGAGACAGGCAAGAGATTTCCTCACCATCTTATTTGAGATAACTAGAATTTAGAGATGATTAGAAAATACTACTTTTCTAATGGCTCAGAATTTGTATTGGCAAAACCCCTGGAATGGGATACATTGTAACTGGTTGTCTTTACCTGCACTACCTTTACTCTTGGCAGTTTATTAGCTTATTTATTAGTTTATTTAGATTTAGAGAGCATGTAGATGGATAAAAGCTGTGGAAAAGAAGTGTAAAATACAGTGAAGTGTAGAAAAGAAGTGTAAGCTACACCACCTTCAGTTCAGATGGTCTTGTGTTAAGTTCATGTTTTCTTCAAGTCTACTTCTAAACTGGTCTGCACATTTCCCTGGAAAATAACTTCTCTTAAGCCAACTCTGCTTCTCCAGGCCTTTGTTGTATCTGGCAGGGAGAAATGAATCCTAGACTGCTTGGAAAACAACTGAAATTGGGTACATGTTGTATGTATATTATATAAATGTGTTCTGGTTTTCTCCTGTTGCATGATTACTTCATGGGTTTGCTTTCTTTACCTCGTGTTACGTGGTTTGTGCCATATCATGACAACTGCTACTTTTACACTCCTGCTTTCCCTCTATTTGATTTCCAAGGAAAGAGCTTCCATGGATTTTCTGCTCACCAGTAGAGTTACACCCTTTCCCTTTTATGCTTGTATTGGTTTTATGGGTTGATGGTTATTGAGTTATTCATGTTCTAGTGAATGCTTTTGACAGAGCCTATTCATATATTTCATATAATGAGTTCAAATTCCTGTTTAATTTCCTAGAGCTATTGAAATCGGATAATTAAATAGTACAGCTCTTAATAATTAATATATCAGGCTATGATCATAACTTTATTATTTAGTAATGATTTAAAGCCTAAATCTTTTAAGTATGTAATCAGTGTTTCTATTATTATTCTTTCAGAGTATATTATATTAATATAATTAAGTATCTGAGCTGGCTTTAAAATTTAAAACTGAAATTCAGTGCTCACATAATACCTTCCAGCTTTTGGCATACTTTCTTAAAATAAATCTTAAAATAACTACTCTGGCATAATACTGCTGGGACATGAGGCAGCAGAGCCATCTTGATGGAAAGCAAGTTTTTGTAGGTTCTGCCATATGAGATGGCAATGCTGGATTGCTGTTGGACCTCACAGTTTAGGTGTGGCTGTGGGTATTTCTGTAAACAAGTGTGGCTCATTCTGATTGAGCCTGGGAGACAAAAGCCACACTGAGCTCAAGGTAGTTGAGGTTTTGTTGTAGTGGTACTGATTTTGTTGTCTGACCACAATACCATGCTGACTACTATTTCCAGTGCAATGCTGTTTTGTTTGAGGCATCATCTGTCTGTCACTGACTGTTGGTGGATGTAGTCTGGGCATAAGGTAGTAGTGAAACTGTTTGTAACTGGAATATCTTTGCAGATCAGTCACAGCATCATCATAACATCTCAAGTGATCTAAGTGATCCTTAAATAGGAACTGCTGATCTTTGGTATTTGACATGTCAGTTGAGAAAACTAGCTTTGTTTTTCCTTTGAAAATTTGTTGAGATTGCATGGGTGTGAAAGCTTCCTCTGACATCTGTGGGGAGAGCATGCATCCCCTAATGCCCACATGGGTCACTGACTTCAGGGAGCACAGCTAGATAGCCATTAATTCAGGGGCTGAGGAGGCAGCAGAGCTGGACTTTGTAATGTTTCCATGGGGACATTTAGGACTTTTTTATAAACCTGAGTGCACATAAAGAGCAAATGTCATCTCAGGAGTATGCACTATCAAGCAGATTTCAGTAGCCAGTCCAGGAAAGTTGCAATAATTTTAATAGCTACTATGAAAACTTCGGTGTTAGGCTGCTCAAGCTGCCTTCATGCATTAATAAAAATCTTGCATTAAAATATCTTTTCCAAGCAAGCCTGAATTCATGACTCATCACAAACAGAGGGCTTGTTCTTTAGCCAGTGCTTACCAGGGAATTTATTTACCCTGCTCATATTACTAGTTGTTCTTAGAACAGCACAGCAACATAGCATTAACAGTTACACAGTCTGGGTTTGCATACTGTTGTTACTTGGATGCCTTTCCAACCTAATAGCCCACATAAGGAGCTGAGTCTGTCCTTTAGCCAACCACAATGGAAAATACTATCAGTCAGATACTGATGGAATTTCTGTCACCTCTAGAACACCTGGCTAAAAACCTGCTGAATTGTGTGACCTATTTTAGCAGGTTTAGCCATATTAGACTGTTGGATTTAGAATAATGCTGCTGTGATGAGTCCTTCATCCTTTGAGCCTGCTGCCTTTGATTATCTGGAAAAATTTTCCCAGGACTGCTTGATGAAGAGGGCTGGGAGTGAATATATGTTTCTTAAGTAATGGCACAGCTTATTCTTGGGAAAACCTGCAAAGGATCAGAGTGTAAGAGTAGCAGCCATAGAGAAATGTAAAAGGTTAATTCTGTTTTGCCAGACAGTGTTTAGCTTCTATGAAGTAAATGAGTGGATGCAACAATCAAGCACCATGGAAACATGGGTTCTGAGGGACTGCAGCCCTTGTAGTGCAAGGATATTTGTAAGATCTAATTAATGCCCAGAAACACCAAAGTCTGGGCAGAAGTGAGGAACCTCATAGTGGTTCATTCCTATTTGTGAATCCTACCTAAAGTTTCCTAATGGGCTTGGCCCTGTGAGCATTCTCTGGATATGCATTTGTGATCTGACCACCTGGGAAAAGCAGCTCATTCTAGTTTCTGAGATTGTTTCTTGACCTTCTTTGCATAAGGAGCATGGAGTGCTCCTAGGACACATCAGAGAGGGAGCTGAGCAGTATTGTTTAGGATACTCTAGAGTGTGGGAATATTGTATATGTCGTTTTGAATTCCTTCGGTAGGACTTGTTTTCCATAGTGGGGGTTAAGAAAACAAAACCCACAAGAGTGGATGATACAGCTCAGTTAAACTATTCCATAGGGATAGGGAAAAAAAATCTGAATTACATTCCCTTTGCCAAACAGTCATTGGAACAACAGTGGTACAGTGCCAAAAACCAAGCAGGAATGACAGAGAGAGCAAGTCCTTTCTCCTGTGGACGACTGGCTTAAGAATTTAGGAAGAGTGAAACCAGAGGCCCAAACTTTCCAGGCATGTTCTGTCTGCTTGATGAAAGAAAAGAACCTTTAATAACAAGGGCTATGAGAGAAAATGTCTGTTTAGTCCATTCCCTACCAAATCACACTAATCATCATCTATATAGAGTTGTTTCAGTTGGTGTAAAAGAAAAAGGTGCAGGTTTTGGGCAATCTGCTGCAGAGGCTACTTCTACCCTTAGCCTGTATTTATGAATTCCATAAAGGTAAACAGTCCTGTGTGTGTCTGGACCTGAGTGCCACCCTTCACCTGCCACAGTGCTTTGGCAAGTCACCATGCTGCTCTCCTGATCATTGCTGGGCAAATCCTTCCACGTGCTGTGCAGGGGACAGAGACAGCTCAAGGTGTGGGTTCCACTAGTACCCTTAGATTTTGAATATAGTTTTACTTGGTGCTGTACTACCCAGATCTTAAACCCAAAGAAGGCTTAAATTATTGTTCCTTGTAAGGAGGGGTGCCAGATCATACGTCCAGAGCTGAAAGTCTGTAAAAGTTCAGAGGTTCTAGAAGGGAAGTGGAATGAAATCTACAATTTTTTTGGCCAGGATAGGCCTTAGAAGCCACCTTTCCCCATCAAGTTGCATACCCATGGTAGTGAATTAAAAAAAAATAATAATTGCAAGTTTAATATTCCAGACCACAAACAATACTGAAGCATACCTTTGCATTACAAATAACTGCAATGCACCTTGTTGCTCTGCATTTAATATTAACTTTCTCTTTTACAGCTCAATGGGATTATTTTGTTTCCAAGACGGGAAACCTAGAACTCTCTGAAGCAGTTTCTGAAATGATTCCCTGTTCTTAATAGCTGAGAAACTTTCAGTTCCTACTTAGAAATATTTTTTTTCAGTGTTTATGCAAGCTAAATTAGTGAAGGTACATATCCTATGAATTGCAGTGTAGTTGTAATGGGTGATGCTGCACATGGATAAGTGTGGACTGGAGTTACAGTCAGCCTGAGTGGATCCAAGCTGTAGCAGTCAGGTACTGACAAGGAACACACACCAAATCTTTAATCACCTCTACGTACTTGGCTTTCTGCAGTCAACATACTAGAGCTGGTGTCTCCTCCTCTGTCATAGTGATCAAGCAGGCTGTGGGCAATGAAGCTGCTTTCTGCATGCAGTGTCTCACATTTTTGGCAGATGAGGATTTCGCATTTGGGACACATTTTCCCAGAGTGTGGCTGCCTTAAAGAACACACTTCCTCCTGCACTGGCTTCAACAGTTTGGAACTTTTCCTGTGTAAACATCTCCTCTTGTCTTCAAATAGCAGAATTCTTCCTTGAGGGCTAGAAAGGAGACAAGATTAATCTATACATTTTCTGGATGAGTGAGATCAGCAGAAGCAATTAGCATGTGATTTATGAACTCTTCCTGAGGCTTCACCTATGACACATTAGGAACTGGTGCAATGTGTGGTCACCTGCAGAAAACAGAAATGGATGGAAAAATGAAAGCCTGAGAATTGAGATGGGAGGGCTGAAAGAAAAGCACTCTTGATTGAATTATATACCATTATATGCCATTATATTTTACATAAAATAAGTACTTCAAAATCAAGACACTAACCCTTCTAGGAGCTGAACTGCAGAGATTGTGTGACTGGGCTATACCACTGTGTAAGTTCTGTAGGCTCCAATAACTTAAATGCTTTTAAAATCCACTGCCATGCAATATTTCTGTAGCAATATATCCAGTAAAGTCTTGATGGACTCTCTTTCCATTAATGTGAGAATACCATGGGCAGAGGATGCTACATGGTTTTGTTTTGGATTGTTGTTTTTTTGTTTGGGTTTGGTTTTGTTGTTTGGTTGGGTTTTTTGTTGTTTTTGTTTGTTTCTTTCTTTCTTTATTTGTTTTTTTAGATCAAACTGGGGAAAGTCTGTATTCATCACAAATAAGGATCAAGGCCTGGAAAGTACAATTTTACTGCTTCAGTTGCACTTGACTACCTCCAGAATGCTTGCCTGAGTGAAATTATGGACAATGGAAAAAATTAACAGCTGTACTTCACTAATTCCTTGGATCTTTGACTGTTCCTCAGCAGTGCAGCAAGATTAATCCCCAAACAAAGCCTTTGGCATTAATGCTGCAATTGGCTTCAGCCTAAGAGAAGAATCTGGCTCTCAGGATGGTTTTTGGCTAGTGTGTTTTAATCTTGAGTTGAGTTTGTAACCAGCTGCTGTGGCTATCATGCTTAATGTGGTTAGATGTGTAACTGCATGCACTTCTTGCTAGGACAGATATTTCATGATAATTATCAAAGAGAGACCTTTTTAGGAGATCTGTATAGATAGCAGCTCTTGTGGTGGATGAGAAATGACAATTTTGGGAAACTATTCCTGGTCTTAGCATGATGCATACACTAAGTTTACCTCTTGGTAAGGAAGAATAATGTTAAGTACAAAGACCCAGAAAGAGAATTGTAAATTCCATATGAATGATGGTGATAAATTGAAGCTAAAACTTACACAAAGCAATAAGCATAAAATAATTTTTCCCTCTAAGCTTACTTCATTTTGGATGGCGTTTGTTTTTTGGGTTTTTTTTGTTTGTTTCTGAAAAGTAATAGGCATAGAGGCAATTTTCTAGCAACATGACCAATAACTGTGCTCTGTTTCAAAAAACTCAATAGCACCAACTTCGTTAGCAGTGATTTTGGGTGCTGCCCATAGGCTACCAGTGCCCATTACTCCCTGGAACTAATGACAAAAATTGTCAATGTTATTCCTAGAAACGGCTTCCTGGATTTCACACCTGCCAGTGTTTGTGTGTATGTGGAAGCACAGAGATGCTGCCCCTCCAAATATCTCTTGCTGTTCAAGAGGAAGCATAGGGTAAGGGTTAAGTGAGAAATGTGCACACATGCAAGGCTTGGAGACCTTAATTTCATACATCAGCCAGCAACTTGCTAGTTTTTAGGTCATTTTGTTTGATTAGCCCAGAATACAGTTGTGGTAGCAAAGGTGTTTGTAGCTCTTTGGAGGGCAGAAGTACTTAGAAAATGTATTGGTTAAAAATGTGTACAAAATATAATCTTGGGTGTACTTACAGTTTATTCTTAGGAGACGCAGAGAAGAGGCTCAGTCTAGAAAATCTTTTCTTAAATAATCGCTCTCGCTTCTTTCGGCTCTGCTTCCCATCTCCTTTGCTTTCTTCTGCAAGTTCCTTTTTTCCCTTGTGCGAACTCATTTTATCTGTTGTAACAACAGCACCCACTTAGATGATGGCAGAAGTCTGAGTAGTTTTTTTAAGTCTCTCCCTTCCTGTGCTGCATCAGTGAAGTCTGGATCTATTCTTCTACAAACCTGGAAATGTCCTGGTTATGCAGGTTTAGTTGGGATCAGTGAGAAGCTGCTTTCCATCAGATGGAGCAAATGCCTGCTTTGAAAAATCCTGCAGATCACAAAGCAGCCCTGGGTGATCTTATTCAACCAGTATTCTACGTAATTCTGGAATGTGGGCTTGGACATTAAATATAATAAATACTTCCCCTCTATAATTGTTCTATCATGATTAGGCTCGTTGCTGAAATTCAAGAGAGGAGGCAGCTCACTTGATAGAACCAGGAGCCAATGAAACAGTTTTGCACAAAGAACAGAAGCAGTGAAACAAATGTGAGATGGAACAAATGCTGCAAAGCAAAAAACAGAACCCTGAAAAGATGAGGAACCAACTGGGAATTTTAGTTAAGCCTTGGAAATAATTTCCTTTTCCTTTTGATTAAGGCAGTTGATTAGTCTGCATTTCCGCATTACGTTGCTTTGTCTCCCAGAATTATTCCTTTGGCCTCTCTGATTGAATTAGTCTCTCTGCTCTACATTTGATAATTAGTAATTGCATTAACTTTTGGTTGCTTGACTTGGAGAGTAGCACGCACTCTCCTGATGACTGGAAGTTCTTGTCTGTTCCTACCCGTTCAACATATTTTCCACAAATCATCTAAAATCACACAAAGTTTGTAGGATTAAAAACAAAATCGAAAACCATTTTGAACTGTGCATTTTTCTGATTTTACTCTTTATCTTTTCCTTCTCCCCCCTCCCCCACCTCCCCGTGTGCCCTCTTCCCTCACAACAGCACTTCAGGGACATTTCTTCTTACCCAATTCTTACAGTACAAGTCACTTCAAATGCTTTGCAGGATCATACCCTGAAATAGTTTTTCATTAAGTTACAATTATTTACCAAAATTTTATGTTGACACACATTAACAAGAAACTATGAACATAGGGAATTTGGACCTGTTTCGCCCAGAGAAATGTCAGAAAATACTTTTTATGGAAGAAATTAAAAACAGCTAATTGACCAGTAAACGGAAAATGTTTCAAGAATTACTATGCTTTTAAGGAATACATAGAAGGTGTGAATGAAAGAAAATTGCATACCTCACAATTGTGGACTTCCTTTCAAAAGTTTTAAATTTGTGACAAAATCATCTGCAAGTTCAAGCATACCATTTTAAGCCCACAGTGGTGCTGAGGTGAAAGTTTGCAGGACAGACCAATCTGTAGCTAATAAAATTCAGCATCTGGGGAAGCAGGAATCTGCCTTACCTCTGAGAAGTGAACTTCAAAGACTTTACTGCAGGATCTTTGAGTCTTCTTGTCTAAAATTTTGATCAAGGGAGAAAAATGTAACATCAAAAGTGCAGATGTAAGTATATGGAAATTGGTAACAAAAAATCAAAGATATACAGAAAGTGTCTTTTCTAAAGACTTTTATTCAATATTGTTAAAAAATGTACTTTGGATGTATATTGTATGTTAGTTAATTTCTCTTTTAAAGATGAAGTTGTCTTGCTCTGAGTTTCCAGTACAGTTAATTCCATTGATGTAAAGGGGATTCTTCATATACTTTAGCTATATGTTTAAATACATTGCCAGATCAAAAGATTAGAATATTCAATATTGGAATAATTTATAAAATTTTTGCCTTGCTTTTCTTCTCTGCGTAAATCTTATGAACTTGACTATCTTTGCTTTCAATATACTTATTAATTACCCTCATCTTTCTTACTTAGCAACAGCAGTAGTTGTGCCAGGGTAACCAATAATAGTGATACTGTGGGTAGCCCTGAGATTTACTTTATTGTGTCAGTCTGTAATCCTATAAATCACATTATGACTCTTTAAATGAGAATCCTACCTGCAGATGAAGTTCCCCTAACAGCAGTGGGAGCAGCATTTTCAGGAATCTGTAGGCTGTCTCTAGTGAGGTCATTTCCTGCAAGACTTCAGGTGTCAAAACTGATGTTGCACTGATGTTTGCTGTTGACTGCTTCCATTCCTGGACCACCTCAGCAGTGTTCTGGTGCCTCTATTCTGGCCATCATATTTATAAATATAATTTTAGGACAAAATATGAATTACAGATAGGGTAAAGAAATTGCAACCAACAATTTACAAATGACACTGATGGTTTTCCCTACCCAGGTCTGGTGGGCTAAAGGCAAAGGAAATGCTTTTCCAGATATGGAACACTTCTAACTTCTACAGTCATCTACAATCATCCTTCAATTGCAGCAGCACACAGTAGCCCTGACCCAGCTGACAGGTCCTATGGTAAAAGAACCAAACAGAACATGAGGTAAAATCCTAGTGATAGAAACTGTAATTAAACACACAAAGCAAAATATGCCAGACAGGAAGGGAGGTCTGGAGAGAGAAAATGACATGACTAGCAACTGGGGAAAGATTTCTCTGTGTCCCCAGGATGCAGCTTTTCCAGTCCAGTTCCATGTCTTAATTAGATAACATTTAAGCTCTTTGAAATAATTCTGATCATATTATTTTGCCACCACAGGGTGTCTCTGCATCTCTTACACATGAAAAGCTTTGGTAGCCTTTAATGGCAAGCTTCAATCTCAAGGGAATATAAGGCTAAAGAAAAATGTCCCCACCCTTAGCTGTGGATTTTCTTCAGGATCCATGAGTCTTTTTGGACTGGAATGGTGATGCCTTCATTAGCAGGTAAGAAATTCTTCTTTAGCAAGTAAGGCAGCACAATGCCTCAATTATGTTTAATTGGGTTTTGAGAGCTCTCCCATGTCAGATCCAAGCAAACTGTAGCCATAGGATGCGGTGCTCTAATCTAGGATAAGTTTATCCTGCACTATGCTCACAATGTTTGTAGCACTCTTCCTGAACTCTTCCTGCTAACACAGGCAGTGTCTGTCTGCCATTTAACATTTATGGTTCTCTGTCTGGTTTCCAGCCTCCTTCAATCAGGATAAAGCTGATACGAAGACAGCATAAGCACTGTGTCATATGCTTTGGATATTTTTCCACCGTCTGTGGAATTGGGGACATAAAGTGAGGACTGCAGAAAAGGTAGGAAGGTCTAGACAGTGGGTCCTTCTGTTCACACTAGCCATGCAGAGCTCTTCATTTCCTCAGCATTCAAATCTGTTCTGGGTCTGAGGGCTGAGAAGATAACACAATGGGTTAGCATACCAGGTAACATACCTGCTAGCAGCTGGTTCAAATATTTGGCTAAAGTGTTGGTGTGGCTATATGCTATAGGGGTATTGTATAAACACATCTTTGTGTAGGATGTCTGAAAAGTAAATTGAGGAAGAAAGCTATCTAGGAGTTCCAGATGAGAAGTGCTGAGGTAAGTGGCCTGTGGATGGATAAAGGATAAAGCTAGTCAGGAAGCTTCTGTCCAGATGGCTTGTCATTGGGGAGTGTTAATAAGTTGAAAATCCAGTTTATCATAGACCAGTTTGAGGTGTTCTCTACTTCCATTAGGTAAAGTTTCCCAGGGCCAGGCTGTTAAAAATGGTAGCTGTGAGCAGATCCTTACTGATATGGTTAAATATTGAAAACTAAGGCTCAAAGCGCTGCCCTAAATTATATTTATTCATGCAAATAATGAGCTTCAGTAGAAGAGGCAGAATGACCTTACAGTAGCAGTCGATATGAGGAGTCTTCAATGCAGTGAGCCAGACTCTCAGGCAGCAGAGGGAGGAACAGGAGGGAGAGGTTCCTGTGACTTAACTCACTTTTAGGTGCTCCCAAGGGGGTGGTTTCCCTTCAGAGCTGATAGCTGGGGGATTGCATCTAGATCAGGCTGTGATAGCACTGGAGCTTGGACTTACCTGAGTGTCCTAGATTCTGGGCTGTGTTCCACTGCTGTGGGTGTTGACATATTCCCTGGCTGGTTTCTTTCTCCATGAAAATGATGGCATGTTTAGAAATGCAAACTGGTGCTTTGCTCACCCTTGGTGCCATTGCCTTTGCCTGTTGGTTTGATTTACAGAATCACAGAATTGTTCTGGTTGGAAAAGACTTTTAAGATGATTAAGGCCAACCACTTACCTAATTCTGCTGAGCCCAGTGATAGCCCATATTCTGAAGCTCTCCAAGAGGCACCTCAGGATCTGAAGGTCTAGATACTTACAAAACCACCTCCTTATCAAGTAGATACCTGGGTTTAAAGGTTTGTGCTAGCTGGGACTGAAATTGATGGAAAGTTAGTGAAGGCAGCAACAAGTGGATTCTCTTTCTTCAAATAAAATGGAACAAGGTATCCTCAGGGTCAGGAATATTAAGTTCCCAATTTTTGAAAAAGCAGCTGTGTAGACCTCTTTCTTCCTTGGTGCAAACAAACATTTTCTCCTTCAGAAGTTTTGTTGTACAGAGTGGGGGGTGTACAAGAGAAGTGCTCATGTTAATGAAGGGGAACCAAGGGGAGCTGGGATGCCTGAAGCTGAAGGCTGCGTGCAAAGTGAAGGCTGAGAAGTCAAAGCCAGGAGAGCTGAGGCTTGGTCAAGTGCTGCATTCAGTCTGAGACAATCTGTTAACAAGCAATGGTTGATCCCATTCATTTGCCTCTGGTTTTGCTTGGTGATAGGCATAGGAATTACAGTCCTGACAATATGGGTTTTTTCATTTGCAAGTACTCACCCATAGCAGCACAAAGTAAACTGTAATACCTCTCATGATTGACTGCTTGGTATTTTGGGGTTTTTGGTTTGGTTTTATTTGTTGTTGTTTTGTTTTGTGTTTTTATTTTGTTTTTCTTTCTAGAGAGGAGAGGAAGAAAGAAGGTAGTGACAGAAACACACAAAGGTTTTCATCTAAATAATCCCCCGAGGTTCCAAACTGGAATGAACCCAGCCTCAGTAACCACACCCCAGCAAGACATCCCTGATGGGCTCAGGCGGGGGAGGCTGCGGCCGGAGCCGCTCCAGGACCTTCTCCTGCCCTCGGGAGGGTGGGGAGGGGGCACCTCAGTGCCGTGCCTCTGCTTCCTACTCTGTGATGTGAGGCGCAGGCATGCTCAGTAGCCGGCGCCTACCCCTCCTATCTCAGCAACAGTGTCTACAACACCGGGAGACCGCTTGCAGCCGGAGCCCCGCCGAAAGCCATCTTTGCTGGAGAGAGAGCCGTCAGATTCCCAGATCTCGGCATCAGCTCGGGGAGCGCCATGTGAGTACCGCCCCGGCCCCTGCCCCGGCCCCTGCCCCGCAGAGCCCTGGGTGCGGGCAGCCGCCGCCCGGCCGGTGAGAGGCAGGAGCCGGTACCGGGGTGTTGTCCTGTGGCTTCCTCCGCCGAGAAGGGATTAACTTCTGAGCCCCGTTTGGGTGTCGTTGGGGTGAGGGGTGGAAAGGAGAAGAGAATGCCCCAGGCTGCCGAGACCCCTGCGGCTGTGGGCGCTGGGGAAGGCTCCGGGGGGCGTGGGGCCGGGCGGGTGTCAGGCAGCCCAGGCTGTGGCGAGCAGCATCACGGGTGAGATTAACCTCTGAGCGCTTGGATGGGCTCTCACTGCTGTTGATCCAGCTGCCAGGCAGCACTGGAGATCATTATTGACACGTTGCTAACTAACTCACGTTAATACTCAAAAAGAAATGCTGGGCCAACATCCTCAACAGGTTCGAGTGGGGATTGCTTGATAGCCTGAGTCACTGGGTGCTGCTGAGTCCTGGTTATTGTACCTGGTTAGGGTAATGTTCTCCCTGCAATACTTGCTGTCTGATCAATTCAGCCTCACTCTTTTTAGTACCAATGTCTTCCTGTCAGCAGAGCATGGTAATTATCTGTTCACTCTTGTTTGCATCTCTTCAAATATCTTTTCCAAGTCTTTACATTCAGCATTAATAAAAGCATTAGTAGTCCCTGATAGGCAGTAATATGAAACCCCCATACTCAATTCTTAAACCAGCAGTGTGCTAAGTAGGTATTGATTGGACCCCTGTTCATTCACAAAATGACTCGGGTAGCTAAATGCATCATCGTTTTACTGTCATCTCAATTCATTGCTCATTCCCACTGACTCCTAAGAGACAGCCAGAGATGTCTGTAACAGTCACTCACATGTGGTGTTGTAAAATATGTATGGGATCAAACATCTGCTGGTATTGGGTAGTTTCTGAAGAATTCGAGCTTGATTCATTCAGACAAGTTGAAGAGTGGAAACAGTACTGGGAATCTGTAATCAAATGAGTTTTGAAATATTTACAATGATCAGCTGTTCTTCATGAGGAGTTTTCAAACTAAAACTTACAATCACAAAATCTGAAATGTTTGTTTTCTTCTTCAGTGTTATTTACTATGTAGTATGTTGGACAATAAGCTTTAGACATGTTGCCTAAAAACACGGAATGCTTTGGAAGTAAAAAAAAAAATATTTCTATCTATAAATGATTCTGTATGTAAACACTGAGCTCCATCTAGCAAGAGCCAGGTCATTGTAAGCTTCTGTTGCCTGGTTATGTTTGTGTCACGAGCCAGATAATGACATCAGATAGTTTTGTTTGCATGTGAACTGTACTTCCATGACTGATAAAGGGTTTGCTGCTGTGGTATGATACAAAGCAAGCTGTTCAGACACAAAGCAGTAACTCAATTAATGTTTAACTTAACCTGTGTATATTTCAGTCTTGGTCTATATGTGTTCATGAGAGCATTTGTACTGAAAGCAGAAAGGGCACTGCTAAGAGAATTTGGTCATACTTCTTTGTAGAGGATGTTCATCGGACTTCTGAAAACAAATTAGAAGAACAAGGGAAAGCAGCTTTTGTCTATTTTGGCAATACAAATTTGCAGTTTGGTAATGGATATAAAGCCAAAACAAATAAGCAGCTTGTCACTGGTGGTGTCAGTTGGTGTCCGTTTCATTGCCAGCTATTATAATTAAAACTTTTTTTGCCCATCTGCATGAGTATCATGTCCTAGTATCAGAATTCTGAGTCACTGATGTACAACAGAGATAAATGTGTACCACCTACTGACTTACAGAAGCAGCTACAGTTGTAGTTCACTAGGCTATAAAAGCTAATTGCTAACGAGCACTGAATACTCTCTAGAGTTTACTTCTGCTGTGACACCTGTAGGATACTGCAAGCATGTGCTCTTCTGGTGTGCAGACACAGACCTGCACGTGAGACACGATGCTGTCTCTTCAGCTGGTGTGAACTGGTGTTCAGGAAAACTCCTTCACTCACCCAAATGACATCTCCATCTAATCCTGGTCTGCTGTCCCCAAAGCAGCTTTCAAGGAGTGCTTAAGAAATAGGACAAAAAAACATGGGTGTGCAGTGGTGTTCTCTGAATACTTTCCCAGTTTCTAGTGATTAAGGGCTCAGGGAGTGTCTGAACCTGAGGAGAGTTCTCTGTATTTCCTGACTGACTGGATTTTGTTGTTTCAGAAAGGTGTCTGGCTGCTCCATTTGCAGTGTCCTGTGGCAAGGAGCTCCACAGCTGGACCCTGAAGGGTGTGAAAGCATCTGCCTGTTGGTGTTGAGCCTTGCAGATAGCTGGTTCTGTCTGATCTTTCTTTTGCATTGGAGATCTGTGAACAGCGCTTCTTATTCACCATCTTGCCTGTGGTTCAGGATTGTGTATCTGCCCAGCAGACCTGCACTGGTTTACATCAGGTGGGAATCTGTCCCTCTGGTCTCTGTTGCAGTGAGTACAAGCCCAGGAAGGAAAGGTATGTTCAATGAACAGGCATCTTTCACTTTGGTGCAGACAGAGGAGGGGAAGCCGTGACTTAGGAGAGGAATACAAGAGCAAGAACAGAGAAGGGCTGGACCATGCCAGTGCAGCTGAGAAGACTGTTCCAGGTGTCAGGGAAAACAGAGAGATGTGGAGCAGTGCAGGAAGATGAGGACAAGTAGATGGTGCTCAAAGCTGGGATGCTTATAGGCTTTGATCCTTTCCGGAAAACAGAAGTAGTAGGTGAAGCTACTGTAGGTTAGAAGCTAACAGTAGTAGGTGAAGTACCTGGTTTTGTTCCTTTTACAGTGGTCACATCTCAATAGCTAATTACATATAATAGAAGCTCATGGCATCATGTCATCTGTTGTTTACAGACAGGTCAGTGACCAGACAGCAGGGTGCCTTTGATTACATCAATCCAGTACAAATGTGCTCTATTCTGGGGCACAACTTCTGTGACACAAGCAGCAAAGCACCTGGCTTTCCCTGGGGCAGAACTGCCTCTCTGTATCTCATTCCTAGGGTAGCAGTTAGAGCTTTCCAAACAAACAAAATATAAATCCTTCTGCCTGTTTTAGAGCAGCAAGGAGTATGTCCTGGAGGGGATGGATAGGATTAAAATGGTCTCCCAAGTTGTAATGAGTCTGTTCTGGTTGTATGTCTATTCAGTTTCTTTGAAAAGAATGGTGTGCCTATGTCCTCCTGCTGTTAGTAGAGTGGTACTTTGTCCTCCTTTTCTGGGGATCACTTTATGAAGCTGGGCAAAATCTTCCTACCCTGCCCATTTCTTGTACTGAACAGCAGAGACAATCCCATTTAGTACTGTTCTCTACAAAATCCTGATCCACTGCTTAGGGAGTTTAGTAGCTTACAGGTGTATAGTCCTAGGAAAGTATAGCAAACATGAAATGGATGGGCAAATCTTATAAGTGCAGCTCTTCTGGGTTGCTAAGTGTCTGTATTCCCCTATTTTCCAAAAGAGCTCCAGAAATCCATGGTGGCAGGAAGATTTGAGTCCACTGGAGCTCATGGGGTTTTACATCCCATAGACAACTGCTGCAAACCCAAAGAAGCTACATTCAGTGTTGACTTTTTCTGACATTTTTTTCCTTCCCTACAGTCAGGTAAATGGAAGGCTAGATAGAGGGTCTTGTAGGTCTGGTATTGGTTCACATTAGCATAACTATGAAGCAGTGTTCTCATTCAAGGGATGTAACAGAGCTTGTAGTGAAAATATCTGGGCTGTGCTCTTTGTAGCAGACCTGTGTACAAGAGAAGATGATGTTGGGGAGGGGAAAGGACCTCACTTTCTGCATGATTCTATTCTGACCCTTGTTTGCCATTTCAAAGGCTCATGGCTCTGAATAAAAGCCTAGGAGTAAGGGCATTAGGAACAGGATCTACTGTTTAGTTTGCTGCTTTGAAACATCAACAGAAGGATATAAGTGTTTTGCTCATTGCTTTCTTCCCTGACTTTCTCTTTTGTGAGATATTATGCAGATAGGGATCTTCTTCATGTATTGCATTAGAAATTAACAGATCATATTAAGTGTTATTCTTGATTCACCCACTTGTCATTGAAATTATGGTGACCTAAGGAGGTCATAAATCTTCTAAATATTTGTGTGATGAGTGTTCAAAATTGCAGAGATCAAACTGAATGGTGTCTTGGGGCCCTTAGTGAATAAAATCCTAGTGTGGGAGCAACTACAAATTACATATGTCAAGTACAAAGTTTCACAGTAAACATTTTTCAAACGAGGCTAATATGAAGTAGTTGTAAGCCAAATATATTGAGTTTGGTCATCTCTTTCCTTGTCACTTGCTGTTCGTTCATGCTTTCTGCTGTGCATTGGCCACAACTTGTTCCTGTTGACTTCCAGGTATTTGCAAAGGTAGTTCCATCTGTGGAGTAACTTACAGGACAGTTAAAGTGGTTGTAGTGGATGCTGAATTTGAACTTTTTAGATGCTGCTTAATTAAGGTCTTCCTAGCTAGGCTCTAGAGCACCAGGCAAAACCATGTTGATGTGCATGTATGTACGGAGTGCTCCTGGGTGAGCAGACATGGCTGAAGAAAGCAGAGCAGTGCCTTCCCCCTTTCTTTCACTGCCTTTCTACCAACAGTTGTGGGATGCAAAACACGTGCAAGATTTTCACTGGCAGCTTTAGCCCAACGTTGGTGGTACCCCGGAAGGAGCATTACAGACTGCCCCAAGTAAGTTCACACTGACTGAACTGCTCATTTTAGGCAATTATGACTTAGAGAGAGAATATCCTCTCACCCACATCATTCAGTACTCTCTGCTGTCATTATTCAGAACCATTACCAGCAATTAACTAGGCTGGTGTTTTTAATAACTCAATTCCTTTTTCCCTGATGTCTGTAGTTGAGCCCTCTAAACACTTTTCCATTATCCACTGAACAACCACCAAATGACTGCTAGGTGTTTTTTTTAACTGCTCAGTTATGACAATCTTATGTTTTTCTGTGTAAAGTAACTAATTGAAATTGATCTGCATGTACATTTCCAAGTAAGTGTTTTGTCAGTTGCAATTATATTGTAGCTTCTGTACTGGGTGATGTAATTAGGTTGGAAGTCCCAAGTTCCTTGATCTGTTCAGATCAAAATATAATAAGAAATATGTAGAAAAAATGAAAGTATTTCTATTTCAGAGTAAATGAGAGAGAAGTTTAATTTGCCAGGTGATAACTTACACCTGATGGACTCAGTATCACTGGGTCAAAAGAGAACGGTTTTAGAAAATAGAGATTCTCCTATGATGACCTATGATTAGAAGATCAAATCCACAGTGTTTCAGGAATTGCTTCTTGTTAATTTTTTTCTCTGAAGTACATTCTCACCTATTGCTGTGCTCTCTAAATGCAAACTGGTAAATGTATTGAAATCAGGTGCTGTCACTGCTTGTTTATACATCAGAGCTGCAGTTCACTTGTGTTTTGTAAGCATCAAATCCTTTGTGCTTGCAAGAAGTTGATGTTGTGGACCTCACTGTAGATTTTATTAAACATGTTGATACCTTGCAGAATTGAGACAGCCTTTGTAAGGAGCAAGAGAACTCAGAAAGAGAACTGATGGGTAGTGGTAATGCACTGGAGGCTGTGATGTGTCCTCTTTCTTAGAATGGTGTCCATATGATGGATTGTAAGTAGGAAAGGAAATGTACACAGAATTTACAAAACTCCTTATGGTGGTCTACAGATGAGTTGAAGAGAGAAAATACCAAGTGATAAGTTATTCTATTGAGCTGTTGTTAGTGCCTGATACTGGATAAATGCTGATTTGCTTTTAAGCTGCTTACACCAGATCCAGATGGGAATTATATCTTTAACTGATAATGGGAAAATGAAATTGAAAAATTGAACAGTGTTAAAAATCCATTCATTTTAGGGAAAGGGGTTTTCTTAGTTCCCATTCTGGACGTGGGAAAATGTTATGCTACAAAATTATCAAAAGGCTTCTTTGTGTTCTGTTTGTGAACTGGTTTTGGAGATACTAAAAAATCCTTTCTGATGGAAAGAACTTGGGCACTGGCTTCACTGGCTTCTCAGCACCTCCTCTGCACCCACAGAAAGGCCAGGGTGCTGGCTCTGGGAGGTGGGCAGTGTTGTAATGCACTGTTTGCCCATTTAGACACTGAGGTCCTGATTCTTGCCATGTGGCAGTGTTTTAGAAATCTGTGGGTCCTAGCAAAGCTTCCCTAGGTACTACAAAAATCACTAACTATTTCTAAACCCACTTGTTATCTGCTTCAGGAGGTTAATGGATAGAAATTGCATTTGTTAATTTGAATTCACATGCAAATATAGCTCCTCTTTATTAGGCTTGTGAACCTGGCCTTACTCAGGGCATTAATTACACTGTGCTGCAGTTAGGCAGAGGGCACTCCTGCTTGAAAGCATAAACCTGCTCTGCTGTTATTCCCCAACTACTGGCACAGATCACATGGGACAGTATTCTATTTGCTATTTTGGAGTTTAGATGAGAATTCTAAGATTAGATATGTCTTATTGCTCCCAGTGATCACAAACAGCACTGAAAAAAACTGGCAAAAAGTCTTTCTATTTCACACATACTCTTTTCGGTTGATCTGGTGGAAAGCTTCCTGAAGTCCAGCCAGGTTTGCCAATAGCTCTGATAGAGAATAGATCCCCCTTGTCTTTCCTTCATGTGTCTCCACTCATATCCATTTCCAGTGTGTGCACAGAGAATAACTGTGCCCAACAGCTGTCACCCATGGTGACAACTCAGATAGGGGAAAGGAAGCAAAGAAACAAAGCTTTAATCAGTAGCAGCAAAACCAAAGTTGTCATCTGAACCTGAAAGGCAGGAGTACCTTGTTCTGTTACTGAGCAGCTAAACTGATTGGCAAGAACTTTGTGCTGCTAAAAATCCTGAGTGGGATGAAATCTTACCAAATGGTTACCAAAAGATAACTGGACTTGCCTGCTGGTAAAAATGCAAAGATTCCTTAATAGGCATCAGGCAATATTCTGGCAGAATGACCTTGCATCCCTTATATAGGGTGAGGATGGTGGATTCTGCAGGTCTGATTTGCCAAGATTGGTTCTGGCCAAGTACTGATCTTTGTGACAGCTGTGTGAAAACACAGCTTTTGTTTGTTTTCCATTACAAGTGCATTGGATGACAAAATAGCCCTTCTAGAAGGCTTTGGGTGTCTGGTTGTTTCCTACACTTCAAAAGCTGACTGAGATTTGATGATGACTTGTAGCCCATCAGCTTACTCAAGAATTTCAAAGTAGAATTGTCTGAGCTGGTGTCAGTGCTGTAGTTGAGAGCCATTTTGCTGATTGGGATCCAGGGAGAGCTCAGCTTGAGACCTGGTACTGCCAGGATGAATCAGCAGATATCTTCCTGGACGCTGTTCACAGTCTGGATATCCCAAGTGCTTAGCAGAGATCCCACCAGGCTACAAAAGTCAGCTTCTGAAGTGTTTGGCTTATTTTCCAGCAAGGAGAGATGTACAGTTATTCCCTGACAGCTGTGATATTGTCTCCCACACATATATGATGATCATACAGTGATGTTTATCAGCAACTTTGTTTACAAGATGATATAAGTACAAACATGTTTCAAGTCACTTAACATTTTTATGCTTTTTTTCTGAATATTTTGGGAAGACTAGGAGAAGGGATTGGGAAGGCAGAATATGTGCCATGAATCTTGGTATCTTGATACTGACACATTTTTTGTCAGTTCTCTTGTATTTCATCTTCATAGCTGATGTGTGGCTACAGCAACAATGTTAAAGCAGAGACCCTTGCATGTTCATCGCCCTTGTTGTGATGATCAGTTTTATGCAGTTTGCTCAAGGAGAAAATGAACAGATTTTATTTTCTGTGCAGGGACTGAAATGTTTCAGAAGTAGAACAATCTAACAAATCACAGCTGACAGATGCTTTTCTTGTTCAACTCCCACCTGGCAAAGCCAGTTACAAACTATGCAGGTTAATATTATTCTCGTTACTGACTCCCAGATAGCTGTTTGCTGAGGATTTCCCTCACCACCATGGTTTTAGAAATAGAGCTTTTTTTCAGCCGTGAGCCCCCTCTACCAACTCTACCCACAGGAGCAGTCTGGATGGTAAAACCTGTCATGCAGAAAGAGGGCTCTTTGACGTAGAGTAAAACATAACAATTAGAGAATTAAACACTCTCTTATTGGGGAGAAGGAATAAGGTGAACAAGTCAGATACTGGGTGTGGATGAATCCAAAGGGGATCTGCATCTTGGGGCAGGGAACATTGTATCCAGAGGGAGGAGCCGCATTCCTCTCTTGGAAGTCCCCTCATTCCTGTGCCCTGTCAGTGAACGAGAGGTACCGAGATTTCTGAGTAACTTGCTGTAGTTTTGGAGGAATCTGTAGTTCTTTCAGCAAGTAGAACTTCAGAAACATTAAGTTTAACTGCACGAAATGGTTGCTCGTGTTGAAGTCACAGCATCAAGTGCTACCCGGCAAAGGGAAAAGGAGTCTGAGAGGTTATAGGTATTTAGGGAGTTAAATCCCCAATCCTCAGAGGCACTATGGTGGCTCTACAAGAGGCTCAGATCAGGCTCAGCTCAAAAAGCTAAATTATTAGCTCATCAAAGCTAAATTATTCTCTACTTCCACTCTGAGGTGCTGCAACAGCACAGCAAAACTTGAAGGAAAACATTAAAACAGTAGGAAAAATATGTACTTCAAAAGGTAACTCCCAATGAATTAAGCATTATATACTTTGAGTGAACCTAAAAAATCTCAAAATATTGTAAAACATTGAACAACTTAAGCAGTGACTAGCTGAATGTTCAATTACATTAAAACTGCAATTTTTCTGTTGTTTTTTTTTTTTTTTAGTGATGGTGTTTGTCTCTAGGTTTGTTCTACCATTGCTTGTCCATAAGACCCAATCTGGTTTACAGTGATGGCAGCTGTTCCCCAACATGGACCAGAGTAATTGTGTTTCAGTGTTTGTATACTTGAAACAGTGCAAAACTCTTCTAGTTAAAACAATTTTTCTGGAAGGCTTATGTTTATTTTTATAAACTTTGTTTTGCTTTGAAACTGATTCTGCAGGTTGCTTGTGGGATGATGCATGTAAACAGTAAAGGAAAGTACTTATGAAGAAAGATTTCTTCATACCTTCTAAAAAATTGTCATCAGGGATTTAGCATCAATAATGAGAACCCTCTGGTTTGAAAGGTGGCAAAGAAGTGTTGTGAACAACAGACAGGGCATAGCAACCTGGTGAGCCTAGGGGAGCAGACAAATATAGGTGTTTACACTTGCAGCTTGCCTCACCAAGCCAACATTCAGTCTCTGGGCAGCACAGTCAGAGCCCAGCTCAGCAGTCAGGTGTCTCAGGAAGTGACTCATTCACTGAAGACACAGTTTTCTGTTGTTTTCCCTGTGTTCACTTGTTAACCTGCAGATGGTCTACCTCAAAATCTACCTTCCCTGCAACTTCCCAGTGGGGAGTGTGACTTGTCTGCCTGTATTTGAGACTTCCCTTCCTGAGGTGGCTTGATTGCAGATTGATGAGAGATTTACCAACCAGCAGGCATCAACTACAGCTCCAAGTGACAGAGGGCTCCTAGCATAACTTCCCATAGAAAGGGTCTACCTTTGACTGTATGGAGGTGGTAGCATGCATTTTGGGGCTCTAACAGCAGAAACATTAAGCAGGCTGTGAGTGGTGACAGGAGACAGGATTGTGGTAATTCTCTTGTGCTGTCAAATAAACAAAGGGAGTGCCTCTGCTTTTAAATACAATTTAATTTTGGTCAGAGTAGAATAATCTGTGTTTTCTATTCTTGGCTGTCTCTTTGAGAGAATAAACTAGGCAAACTCGGCTTCATTCTTTCAAAAAAGACTGCTTGTAGGCTGAGGTCAGAAGAAAATTAATATAGAATATGTGAGGCACTAAGTCAAGGGCTTCAACTCTTTTCTTCTGAATTTCAGAAAAGCATTTCCTGTTCTGTTAGGCTCCAACCTTGTAAATCATTCTTTAGTTTTAGGAAGCTGTCTCTCCTTCTGTCTTCAAAGTGGAACAAAGGGCAGACACTGTATTTGGCTTTCCTTTCCCTTAAAAAATTAAAATAAAAACTCAAGGACTTTTAGTTATCTTTAATTGCTAGATCTCTGCCCAAGTAATGAAGAGTGTTGGGAACTGGGAATTCCTTATAGCCATAACAAAGATACAATTCTTCTCCAGAACCCTTTACTACTCCAAATTGTAGTGATTTGTATTTGCAAGCAAAATGTAGATTTTTATATAGACCTTACTCTTAGGCAAATTCCCATAAATACTCAGGATGTGTAATTCAGAGATCAAAAAGACAAGTACGCTGACCTTACAGAGATTATGAGAGAAGACATTAATACTCTGTGAGAAGTGTGAGATTTGCAGGTGAGAAGATACTCAGCACAGGAACAAACACCTCTGCCTAGGAGCACGCAGATTTTTTTCAACTTGCTGTTGTTAAGGACAGCTGCTTTGTGCCAACGTGTATAGAAAATGCCCGATTTAGATGTTTCCATGATGCTGTGCAAGAGCTATTGTACGTAGCAGTGCTTTGTCGCAAATTGTGCTCTGACAACTCAGTGTTTTGCTCTGTCTTTAGAAATAAAAGCCTGAGAAGTTGGTATTTTTTTGCATGTGTCTGCATTAGATGGGTTGGCTTGGGATAGACAATATGGCTCTGAAGAATACTGCTTTCTTCCCAGTCGTACTTTGCTTTACAGAGGATGTGTTGTTGGTACTTATCTTGTCCATGTGTGCCCTTTATAGCAAGTTCAATGACAACAAAACAGTAACAAGTATTTTTCATTTGTCTACAGTATCAGAATAACAGACAGTACATTTCATAGAGAGACAGTGAATGGTGGTTTGGTTGCACAGGAACTAGCACTGTTCATACAAGCTGAAGGCTGGGGATAGTATAATGCAAAAAAGGATGCATCTAGCATCTTTTCCATTCCTTCTTGTCCCCGGTCTGTAATATGTGTGTAAGTAAAGCAAACAGATTCTGGCAATATAGCAATAGTCCTGTATTAGTCATATACAATTAGCTGAAATCAAGAGAAACGTGTAAATCACCCACAGGCCCCAAGTGTCTTGCATCTGGTGGACCAGAGCAACAACATGGATCAAAGAGGCAGGCAGTGTTTGGAAAGTGCAAGTGAATGCCTAAGCCTGAAAACTCCTTGAGGAGGGGGTTGAGAGATTTCCCTCTGAAAACATGTGTCTGAAAAAGAGATTTTTTAATTGGGGGAACAAGAAGTTAATTTTAGTTAAAGAAGTTAATTTATTAAATATCCCTCTGTGTCTTAAAGACAGTGATACTGGCATCCCCAGTACTGCACAGATTTACACCATATAAATATTGAAAAATGAACCAAAGAAGAATTAACATCTCTTTGGAAAACTAAGACAAATGTAGCTATTGCAGGTATTTTATAGATTTTTTTTTTCTTGAGAATTAGCAACTGTTAATAGGAATTATGAGAGAAGATAGAACATCCTGGCTTGGACTGAATAGCATAAGTGATTAAAATTATTTACGTAGTTCTCTTACATGCTTGTAGTTATCCAGGAGCTTTATTCAATGTCTTTCCTTTGCTGATGTGCTCCAAATTTATCTCGCTGAATGAGTTAGTGTGGGATTGTGTTTCCATCACAGTGCTCCAGAAATTGACATGTTAGAAGTTAAGAATTCTGTCCTCTTCTTGAATGTTTCTTCTTTCAAAGCACTAGGAAATAAAACAGGATGCAACAACCCTTACTGCCTGGCTGGGAAGGTGACTTCAGGATGGTAGCTTTTGTTGTTCATGGTTCTTTGTAACCCCTGCAAGTGTGCCTGGTGTTTGGTGATACATAGGATAGTAAGTACCATGTAAGTGACAAAACAAAATCGAGGAGCAACAGGTTTATATATCAGGATGCTGCTAGGAGGAAAGATATTGAGGTGCAGTGAGGCTCACGTAAAGTGGGTTACTGGGGTGAGCCATAGCCATACCAGCCTTCCTCTTTCTTTTTTGCCTCTTTCCTCACATTTGATCTGTAACAACCTCTGACTACCTTTGACTGTCTTTGCTCTCTTGTAGTTACTCTGGCTCATAAAACTTCTTGTGTAGTGAGTTTGCTCCAGCAGTGTGTGCACAATGCCTGTCTTTTAGATTTTTTTTCATCAGATATCTTGTGATATCAGAAATAAACTTGCCTGGCTTGCTTCAAGTTTGAAATTAGATCTCTTAAATGTTAAGAAATTAAGGGAAAAAAAAAAAAAAAAAAAAAAAAAAGAGAGAGAGAGAAAGAAACCATGCTGTGACATGTGAAGAGAACAGGGACTGGGTAAAATATCTCCATAGAGAACTATGGACTGGGTAAAGTATCTTCTCACTAGAAAAGATCTTTGAAGAGTGAAAATAAATTCTCTGTGGAAAGATCAAAGCACACAATGTTAATGGATTATGACAAGGTAAAAAAATACCTGGAGAAAAGAGTAGGTTCAAATTTAAAAGATGGAAAGAATGATGTGTGTTTGTTTGGGGGTTTTTTGGAGATAAAGACTAGTTAGATGTCTGGCTAAGAACTTTGGATTATATGTTGGAACTAAAGGGCTTTTAGCAGGAACAGGGATTTCTTTCCTCCTGCCTGGCACAGCCTCCACTGTTTAGGCAGCCTTAAAGTTGCAGTCCTGAATTCCTGTTCTGTTGCAGTGCTCTGTGATGGTGACTACAGCCCAGTGCATCCTGTAGTGCAACCAGATCCTCTCAGGATGTTCCAGGACTGATGTAATTCAAATTACTCTTAAAGTTGCTCTGATAGTCTGATTTGGTCCTGCTAGGGGGAAAACATATATATATATACTTATATATATATATAAAAATATGAAGTTTATAAAAGAAAAAAAGGCACAAACCTCTTCTGGTGAGCTAGGAAATGTTAATGGATGAAGAACTCTGGAAAAATATTTGTTCAGGTCGATGTTATCAAAGATGATTTGTACTGCTATAGGTATCTGTGTGCCACCTTCTTTGTGGCAGTGTTTGACATTGATGACATTTGAAATGCCTCTCAAGAAGCTGGGATCAGGTGACTTTATCCAAAGCTATGATGTGTTTCTGTGGCAGAGCACCTCACTTCTCCCCATTAGTCACCCATCCTTCCTGCAGTCCTACCACAAAGCAGAAAGTCTCAGGGGACTTGTTTACATGTACCAGGTGCTTTACATACATTAATTACAAACTAACTGTTGAATCTACTGAGGGATATGCAGCCACCCAGAACTATCTCTAGGTATTGCTTGCTGATTGCCCTCTGGTTCTTCATGTGTTTGAGCAATTTCATCTCTACAAGCCTGCCTGTGACCCTGTGCTATGTGAGAGTTGGTGTTACCAGATGGGGTAAGGGAGGGATTAAGGTAAATCCCAGACTTCCAAACATCTCTCCTCATTAAACTGCTTGTGCTTTGTGTGCTGCTCAGTTGTGTAATTTTAATTTTTTTAATAACTTCCAGGAAGTGGCTGATGTAGAAGCTGTTGGGCTTCCAATTTACAAGCAGCTTCAACGTAAATGTATATTTAACTTTATTAAAATTGTAAGCTTTTGTGGTCTGTTTTGTTAGACAGCTTCACCTTAAACTAAAAATTCTTTTTCCTTCTTTTACAGCAGCTGGAACAGCAGTAGTGTCTCTTGTCTGTTCTCATGACACAAAAGAATTACAGTAAGGAATAGAGTCCAGTGGGTGCCTAGTCCAGAAGTAGCAGAGCAACCTGAGTACAAAATTGAGTTGTTACTAGCAAAATACACCTATTCTCTTAATATCTTGTTCAGTGTGGTGTAGTATAGACCAGAGAAACAAGTGATGGGAACTAGGTGCTGCAAGACTGTATTGCACAGAACACATGGTTTTGATTAGAAATGTAATGTAACAGAAATACTGTACCCATCTATAAATTAGAAGAGACCTTGACCCTGAATGTTTGATATTCAGAATTCTCAGTAATAGGATGCCAGCAAAATTTATAAGCAGTAACTGAAGGACAGCTGCCATTGGGTGACTTATGCAGTATGCCAAGAACTGTTGCAGTATTGGGGTCTTTCCCAGTGCTGGGCATGAGGCTCACACTTCTCCCAATTTTTTCTAGAACAGGCCTGTTACAGGCCTTTCTGGGTCATGAGGAAATTGTGTACTTTGTTATGCCTGGCATCACAGTTGCATCTTTTCCTTTTACTATCTAAACCAGACATTTGGGATTGTGGATTCTGACCAAACTCTGCAGCAGCTGCTGCTTACCAGTTACATTCTGGGCCTATACAGCTGTGTGAACGTAAGGGCTAGTAGACTGGCACCTCATAAGTAGCACATTCCTTAAATCCTTCAAAAGCAACAAATTATGATGTTGAACAAGGGCCCAGAGCATCCAACCTGTTCTGTGGAGTAAAAGGGAATGCTACTCCCAAAGATCAGTCATGGCTACAAAAGCACAGCGTCTACTTCTCTTCCATTTCTTTCTTCTTCCAAAGCTATGTATGGCTTTTCTTTCATATATTCTCAATTCTGCCACCATTTCAGTAATGATGTATGGAAGATGATACCATAAAAAACATTGCTACTGTAGGGTACTACTTTGAGGTTATGCTGGTAACACAATTAGCCATATTAATTTCTTCTCTTTTAATAGCTGGGAAAAAACATATGGAATCAGTGAGCAACAAAACCTCAGTTTTCATTTGAAAAAGGAAATAGAGAATGATTCACTCTAAAACCATACGCTCCAAAGGAGGAAGATTAGAATTATTAGGAACATATCTAAACATGATGGGTGCTGACACCTTCATCTCTTATTTTTACTGCCATGGATTTTCTTCACATTCAGTGAGAAAATTTACACTACAAGAAGTGTTAATGGTGTCATGCTTCCTACCCATTTTTAGCTGCCTAATTTATGAAAAGCCATTACTTGGTGAGTCATTGCTTTCACAGTTATTAGTGTGGCTGAGACAGAACTTAGGGTGTTCCTTTAATTTCCATATTTGCTTGAAAAGAGCAACAGACCCATATTAAAACTGTTAGTATTTGGTGTTAGAGTAGAGTTCAGAATCTCTGCTCTATTTGATTATGTACAAATATTGCAAGCTAACAAGCTAAGCAAACAAAAAAGATTGAGACTTATCTGTATTATAGATGCCTCACAAGTCAGGGTGTTTCGTTGTTCACAATCTATGCCTAATTGGATGGAGGTCAAATATTTGCAGATATTACAAACAGAAACAATCCTGTGAATCTTCAGTGTAAAGAACTGTTCATTCTGCAATAACGATTGTAGAAGCATATCTACACTCCTTTTGATCTTAAGAGGTGTTGGTTAGACATTCACAGGTCACAAAATATAATAGCCAAGCCTGTGGATCAGGGTTTGCTCCTAATAGTAGATGAACCATGCACTGAAATACAGTTGGTCTCTATCACGAATGTAACAGGAAGAATTCAGTGTACAAAATCCTCAAGCTGTGAATAAGGTGTAGGTTTCATAGGCAATATTCTATGTAACAAATAATTCAGAAAAGAAAACCTTGAGTTGATCTTTAGAACTAATTTACCCATCAATAACCTCCTAACTCGTCACAAAAGGTGTGTGTTACAGACTAAGTGTCTTTCACCCAATTAGAAGCTCGTAAAAGCCTACATAGCTTTTTTCTGCTAGAGTTTCCATGCAAGTCTAGCTCCAGAGGCAGTTTGTTTTGTGGAGGTTTCATAGTTAAAGAGCCTGTATCTAACTGTGGATGGCTGTGTGCAGGGGTGGTGTGGACCTCACCACAGCAGCAAATGATGCTCCTTAGGAGGGAAAAGGTGGTTGAGACAGTATCTTGGCACATTACCACTTAGAAAGTCTTTCAAGATGGTAAATGAGCTAAGCTGGGGGTGTTTTGGTGACTGGTGAGTGATGTAACAATCTTGGATATTGGTTTATAACGATCTTGGATATAAGGCTTTATTGGTTTGGTTCCTCCTGGAACCATAATATAGTCTGTAAAGGTTGCTTTTTAATGAATGACATCATAAACCATGGAATAAATAGAGTAATTCTGAATATCGTTAGTGTTTTAGACTAGTAGAAAGGTTAAGACTTGGTATCAATAAAAACTCACTGGAGACCTCTAGCCACAAAAAAGGCAGAATCTGTATGTGAAGTGAAGAAGTAGTATATTATACTGTGACTGTTTGTTCTACAAATAAATAAGCCAGTGGGTTTGAGTATACTTTGCATTTTGTTTCCAAGCAAACTAACCTACTAGTAGTAAAAATAAAGCAAGTCATTACTGATACACTTCCTTTGGCATCTATACTGAAATGTATGTTTCATTCTGTTATTGTACCACACAGATATGTGCAAGTCCAATTTGTATCTTCAGAGTAATAACTGATAAGTCAATAAACGCAAGAATTAACAACCTCAGACCTGCCTCTTCTTTCTTTCTGTTTAACTCTATACATTCATACAAGGTTAGAGGTTCTAGAAGGTGTCCATGTTTAATGGATACAGTTAGAATAGTCTAATGCCTACTTTATTTACTGCTTCTTATAATTGAATCAAGAAAGAATGATCTTTCCTCTTGGACACTGATGATTGTCTCCAGTTGTACCACAGGACACCTAAAATGATAAGATGGAGCTATGCCCTACTATTAAAAGACCCTTGGGCATTGTCTGATACATTGAGGAGTGGGGATGGTAGTATTTTACTCTAATTGCTTTCTTCAGATGATGAGTGGTGCAATTGCTGTCATTTTTCTAGAATGAGTTAAACTAAATATGGCTTATTCAGGCATATTCACTTGACAGAATGCTCTGAATTTACATGATTAGCAAGCTCTTCAGATTAAATTCAATTCATCAAGGCATTTTTCAGAAGTAAAACACCTGTGTCATACTGCCACTTTTCCTTTGTGATGGTAGGGATGTTAATCTTACTACATTCAAGAAAAATCTCTACTACCTGTATATGCCATCAGGTAGGTGGGTAAATAATGTCTCCAATTAGTTCCAAATGTAAAACTGCATGCGCAAGATTGAGGGATGAGCTGAAGTTATTTTTTTTTAATTAAAAAGAAGTTACAAAGTGGTACTACAAACCTATGGAAAAGAGGCTTTTTCAGAAAATCAGTCCTGTCAAATCTTCTGAATCTCATGAGTTGTTAGTCAAAATCTTAATATGCTTAGCAAAGAATGCTAGAAGGTTCTTAATCATTGCAGTTTCTTTCAGGAAGCTTGTATAGAGAAGTATGCTTCATGTTCTGTGGAGCATTGTGATAAAACAGTTATGTGGTGTCAAGATGCCAATAATTACTTACAAATTGTTCATTCTAGTTTAAAGCTTCTTGCAGAAATTTGGTTGATGCACACATATGGTGCATCACGTATGATAGCTGCTGGTGATCTTGTGAAAGCAAAACAGTTGTTGCAACTAGTAAGAACTTGCATTTATTTTTAAAAAGATGTGGTATTATGCAGTATCTCATATGTTTTGATATTTTGATATTTTGATTATGCTAGAAACTTTCTGGAGAGAAATTGAATTTTGTATGGCTGTATTCAGAGAAGCTTGTAGCAAAATGCAAGAGTGAAGTAAAAACTAGAAAGGTGCCCCCTTGATAAAAGAAGTAGGATCATCTTTTTCCATCATGTTTACTTCCCTGTGTGGGCACAAAGTAAATAAATCTGCTTTAGCTAGGTTGGCTGAGAGTTGGTGAATTGGTGACGGTCACAGATTCTTTATTAGAAACTATTCTGTTCTTTTGACTCACGAAAGACTTGAAAGTCACTGTTAGTGACTTGAGATAAAAAGTATATGAGCAAAATACAAAGAAAAACATTTAAAATTAGAAGTGCCCCAGAAGATGAGACTGCTAACAGAATTGGTTTTTGCAAGTGATAGATTATCTTTCATTTACTTGAATAATCTGGGTGTAGCAGTGTGGTGAGATTACCATAATCACCAACCATATACTTTATCCTAAATTTGATTTAGCAGATTGATAAAAAATTAATTCAAAAGGAGACTGGTTTTGTTTTCAAATGAATGGCATCTTGAATCACAGTCAAAGGCCACACTACCATTAAATTCTGACTTCTCGTGTCATGCTATATTGTTTCACAATTTACTTTTTTAAGCTGTTACAAGTTAGTGTAAATTACAGCAAGGACTGGGGTTTGTTGTTCTGTTTTTTTACTTGGAATCTAGTTTTCATTTAACCATTTGAACTGATAACCCACTGATCTTAGACCATTTTGGTTTTTGTTTGCTAGACTGGAGAATAATCTAATGTCTGGCATCTGCTCCCTGAGCTCTGATGGTCACTGGTTTTGAAATACACACACACATTTTTACACATACAAATATATGGAATTACTTCAGTCCCTTTTAAATAGCCTGCATGACTAAGTCTTGCTCTAGTAACTTTTATGATGTTGAAGTGAATCTGTACTTCACTGTGTATTATTTCTTTGACTTTTCATTTTCAAATTGCCTATGAGAAGTTGGAACATAAAACAGTTTGTTTGAAAAATCATTTACAAGTAATCCCTGAGAGTTGTTACCGAGTGTATTACTCACAAGCTGTTAGTTGTTTTTACTTGAAGTCTGATCTAAAAACCAGAAATGTAGTCTGCTCAGTTAGGGTGGATTAATTGTGTATTTTTTCCTCTATTTGAACACTGGCATCAGGCTACAAAGTCTGTTTCCCAATAACATTGTAGTTTATCTTTCTGGTAATATTTTTCTCAGCTTCTTTAAATATCCACAGACAGCAGGTACTGCATATATTAACGTTTTTATGAGTATATTTTTAAATTTTAAAGGAAATTAGCCAGTTCTAATAAAGACTGTGAAAGTGAATCAACCCATTTTTAAAGAGAAAAGGCAGTGAGAAAACTCTGCTTTGATTTGAATAGGCCTCTTCAGAGGTTAAAATGTACTTTGCAAAAGATCTCTTAGACAGTTCCCCCAGAGGCAGTGATTTCTACCAAACTTAGAAATGAAAATTACTTTTGTTAATTTCCTGTATTAAATTACTCTCTAGGTGTTCAGCCACACTAGGACTTCATGGATAAAATTAAGAACTTGCTGTTAAGGTTTTCATGCAGCCACAAAGATTCTTCATATTCACAACTCTTTCTTTTCTAGATATCCCAGTCCCCAAGCTGATCATGACTGAGGGACCTGTGCTACAGATATACTTTGGTCTCACTTGGGGGCCTTAAGACTAAATATCACACAGCATACTTACTTCAGTAAGTAAAGGATTAGTAGACCTGACTGGTGCTGTTATAAGTGAGTTATAAGTGTCAAAAGAAACATCAAAATGTCTGATACAAATATTGTTGGAAAAACCAAACAAGACAAGGCTGAGGAAGACTAACCCATTTCAGTGCTGAAGTAGAAGTCAGTCCTGCCTGGAGATAAGGGAATGGTCAAGACCAACTCCTGAGGCCTTCTCCAGATAAATTTTCTATTTTCCATTATTCTGTTGGGGAGAGAGGAAGTGAAACCCCAGTTAAGATTGTCTTCTGGCAGAAACACTCCCAGTTATGTCTAAATACGTTGCTTACAATGGGAACTGACTGACACTGTGTGGTTATACCCCACTTCCATTTTTCTTACTTCCCAACATTTTTACTATCTGTCCCAAACCTAAGGATTTCATATTGCTATCTAAATTATTGACAAATTAACTTTAAGGGAATACCTTATTGGTGTGGCATGCTTAATGCCATGTCTCAACTGTGCATCTAACATATAGCAGTCTTCTGAGCTAAGGTTTCTATCTGAGATTTATAAGGCGTGACTTAAAATTGTATCCTTTTGAAGCACTTATAATTTATTAAGTTTTACTGCATTCAGTGACCATGCTGGTTATCTGGAAGCACAATGACTCTGGGTTGTGCATTGCCAGGTCACTGATCTCCATCCTGCACCCAGCCTATCAGCCATAGGAGAATGACTCATTTCTGCAAACCTCCTGTTGCTTAGTAGCTGTTTGTATATGTGAAAGTAATGGTGAGGTAAGAGGAAAAGGGCTGGGAGGCAGTGTTCCTGGCTGCTCAAAAGGAACTTGTGATGAATATTATTTGACCTTTTAATTGGTGAGGAATTTTTCCGTTTCCTCCCAGATACATGCTGCATGAATTTACATGCTCTGCCCCTCTCTGTTCTCTGCATTATTCAGGAAAGTTAGTCATGCTTGTGGGCCTTTATGGCATGTATTTATTTATTTACTTCCACAATACCACCTTCTCTTTTTATTAGTATCTCTGTTACCTAGGGAACTGGTTACAGCCCTGCAAATTTCTTCCTCTATTTGGTGCATCATGATTCTCCCATATGCCAAACACAAGGTCCCCAGTAGTAGCTGAGGAACTGTACATCTGAAACCATCACTAGTGTGATGAGTCAAAAAAAAATATACAGGAGTCAAAGAGTAATAGTAATAATAAAAAAAGTAATAGCTCAGTGCATTAAATCTTGCTCTAAGTAGGCTGAATTTGTTGTGGGCAGGTGGATTTAATTCCCAGTATTTAGTTGGGTTAGCTGTAAAAATTTATAAGCTTTTTTTATGAAACAAACTGCATGGATAATGTTTGTTTCTAAACTATAAAATATTTATCTGTATCACAATCACGATAGCAGGAGGTAATACTTCTTCCTTCAAGGGATTTAAATAAAGGGATGGAAATAGAGAGCTTGAAGAGTAGCTCTGAGGGCAAGGAAATGCTAGCTATGGGAATGCTTCAGTGATCTGTCTTTTTCTTTAATATAAACAGGACTTTATGGTTGATTGTAAATGGATTGCTTTGTCCTAGCTATGATTCTCACCAGTTTCTTCTCCTCACTTAAATGATATATGGACAGTTCAAATTTTTATTAAGTCTTTGACTTCTAAAGCATAACAGGTTTAAATCTCAAACATTTCTCCTCAAACCTAATGACTGTTTTGTTTTCGAAAAAGGATATAAGGAACAATTTGTTACTTTTGACATATTGTGAAAATAATTAACTTCCAAGTTTCAGATGAATGCTAACCAAATAGCAATTCCCCCAGGAAACACAGAGGAGAGTATTTCCATTTATCTAGAGAACCCCAAGGGCTGCTTATGATGCAACTCACAACAGATTTTCAGTGAAGTGTCTAAGTATTTTAAGAAATTGCAAAAGGTGGTCTCCTAAGTCTAACAGGACTGGAAGATAGTACCAAGATAAACCAGTCTTTACTGAATTAGTAGAAGTTTATGGATTTAATTTGGGGAAAAAAAATTAAGTTCAGTTTCTGGACTGTAGCAACTTGTGACTATACAGGTGTGCACAACATGAATTTACATAACTCAACTAGATTAGAAAATCATATGTCATATCTCAGCCCCAGTACTGATCCACAGACTATCTCTTCTGGCATGATACTAGAGGGTCTGGAAATGTGACTTTAACATAAGTGTGCAAAGCAAATATGATAATTTTTGAGTATCAAATATGATAATTTTTGATTATGATAAATTTTGATATGATTATCAGCTATCGGAGTTTTGAGAAAAAGATAGATGGCAAGATAAAGATGTGAGCATAGTCTAAGGGGAAATTACAAGGCTCTCTGATCCCATGGGGGTGGGAGTCTGAAAAGTTTGAGATGGCTGTGATGATATAGATAAATCTTCTTTTATGTGTTTAAAGTGCTCAGAACATGTTCAATATGCATGCTATGATTTTCTGCTAGGCAGTATTTAAGGAATTCACATTAGTTTGCCAAATGATTTATTTGACAATGTAGCATTAAGGTTCTTCTTTAACAGGTCTTTAAAACTCTGGTTTTGCTGTATTCAAAATGTTCTGGAGTTTTTTTCATTCAGTGAGAGTTGGAAATGAGAAATTTCCTTTTATTGCTTTAGTGTATTTGATTGGTAAAATGGAATGTATTTTCAGTAATTGATGAGTGTTGAAACTGTGAAGAAATAACATTGCATATGAATCATAACAGTGTGGGAAGGTGGATCACCTGTCATAAGGACATAGTCATTTGTAAATGCTATCTGTGTTTCACAGCAGCTCTTCAAAAACTGAACATGACCTTTGGTGAGAAATAAGAGTTGAAGTTTGGCTTCATGCACAGGCACTTTTGCTGCCCTGTATTAACACTTGCACATACTGGGTGACTGCTTTTAAGTAGTGAATAGGAGGGATATAGAATGTTCACTATAGTTCTCTTGGCCAAGTAGTTACAGAAGATTTAAGCTTAATAAGCCTCCTGGTAATTAAGCTTTAATATAAGTAAGGATGCTAATTACCCTATAAAGTTCAGTTGTGATGAAACTGCTACTGAATAGATGTGCATAGCAAGGCTGCAAAAACACTTCACTGTTGATGGAAATGTGACTTTCTTTCAGCTGTTTTGTTGTTGCTGGGGCTTTTTTAATTAAAAAAAACAAAAAACCAAAAACCACCAAAAAACCCACCAAACATACTCATAGTTGATTTCCTCCTAAAGTGCAACAAGAATGCTGGGAAGTTATTTACAGGCAAATGGAAAGCCCTAAAGCCTCCTAAGTTTTAATTTGGGTCTCTCAGAAGACAGGCACAGAAAATATCCTTGATTCAAAAACTATTACTTTAAAGGAAGGGAAAGCATATTAACCTTACCATTCCTTTGAGAGTCCTCCTCGCTCCTCTGTATCAGAGTTAACTTTTAACTGACTGCAGCCAGCAACAAATTACAGCAGGTTCCTCTGCACCAATACATGAGTCAGTGAGTAGGGGATGTCTGAGTCAAACTCTTAACTTGAGCCTTCCCTCCCACTCCCTGCCCAGCTGCTGCCTGTTTACTCCTCTGGGTATAGCCCATGATCCTGGGAGCCTATATAGAAAGTTAGGAAGAGTGGATTCTTTGACTTCTCTGAATGAGAACAGGGGAGGTCTAACCAGAAGATACCACATCAGTATGAACTTCAAGTACATCAGCTTGTGTTCAGAAATAAGACTTGGGACTTACCTTAAAGCTGGCCATTTCCACTGAACTGTGTCCTCAGTAACTGGTCTAGAGGTTGAAAACCAAGCTTTGTGAATCTGGAATATCTGGTAGATGGATCAGGTGGTTTAACATCATCAGCTCATCCAAATGTACTCTGGCTTTGGAGTCCTGAATTTTTTAGGCAATTATTTAGCAGCTTATGTGGTATTTCTATGTTTCTTCTATAGTTTCCAATACACATTGTGTTTCTTCTTTTTCTTCCATTTAGGAGAGGGAAACAACAGCAATTATATTGACATTTTCAGTGTATTTATAGCTTTATTCCTGACTTGTTTAAGACATTTTTCACAAAGGCACTGAGGAAAGCTTTGTTCTGTTCTGTTTCCCCTATCTCACAGCCTGGTATACGTCGGTGATTTTCTGCTTTAATCCAGGGTTTTTTCAGTTTGCAATCAGTTTTCTTTCTCTGATTTCACATCAGTAACTTAAAAGAAGGAAAAAAAAAAAAAAAAAAAAGGCTTTTTGTTATCCTGGATTTGATTTCTCTGATGAATTTATTGGTTTCTGTGGGTGGGGTTTTTTACAAAAAAATTTAGAACAAAAAAATACCAAAAGGTTGTATTCTTTCAGCTAATTAAGAGAGAATATTATAAAAGTCTGAAACCTCCTAATTGTGAAATCTCATAATAAGTAATATAAGGTACATTCAATACTACTTGAGAGCTAGAGCTAAGGCTTCCTTATAAAAATTGACTTTTTGTGACTTGTGTTTTGGTATTTTTCTGCATAGATATTACAGTTATTTTTTAGTTAGCAACTATCATGAGTATTTCACATGATGTATTTTCCACATTTTTTTAGCAAAAACTTCTAACCAAAAGCAGCCTGATGCAAAGTAAAAATTTGAACAAACAAAATTTAGAAAATAAGAAATTATATTATCTTCTATTGCAATATTATGTTAATTTCAAAACAAGTGTGAAGAGAATTCTTTAAATAATTGCTTACCCCTGTATTTGTGTTATTTCTCTGATTAGTTTAGAGATTATTTATTTCAGCTAATAATGAGAACTAACCCTTTTATAAGAAAAAGACCATGCAGTATGGGGATTAAAATTGCCTAAAACCACTGGCCAGTCTGAGGAAATGACCTTTAAAGAAGAGTAATTACTTTAGAAGTGTTTAGTTATTTCAGTTCTCAATATTTAGGTATCTAGATTTACAGACCTTGTAGCAGTGAAAAAATATATGTAATGTTCTTGGAGATGCACCAGATCTGTAGTTAGTCTCAGGAAGAGGTTTTTTGGGGCAAAGTCCCCTGCTGATCTAAGCAGGGCAGGGGAGATTGCCCACTCTGGTGTCCCTTGCTGGCAGTAGGTAAGCAGAGGTCCCACATGCAGAGAGGAGCAGTGGGGTTGCCCCACAAGCTGAGCAGCTCCCTTAGGTGCTCAGTAATTTGGGGCTCTTCCCTCTTTCATTTATTCCCAGGAGACCTAATATGCTGCTCTGCTCTTCTGGAAAGAGATGAGAACCTTCATCACTGCTGCTGCTTTTGGAGAGACAAGTGTTATGGTGTAAAAATAAAAGCCAATCCTATAGTGTGTTAAAGCCCAGACTTGGGTCAGCACAGTTCCTCACTGTGGTGTACTTGTCACACCAGGTTCTTTTGAGTGGGTCAGATGGGTTACAGGTTATAATGGGGACTATCTACTTAACTGCTGCTTCAGTATCTGCATACGTATTTTTTTAAATGTTTCTTTTATTCAGTTAAAGGTAAAGATGGGACTGGTCAACTGGGGTATAAAAACATAGTAGTTAGTTTTTATGTGCTGAGGATTTTTTGATGGGTAATTATTAACACTAGCATATATTAGACTGTTGGCTTCTATAGTGTAGTTGTGAGTTTTTAATTTGTGAACCTAAAATGTGTACACCAGCACCAAGAGTCATCTAACCTGTAATCATCCTTCAGGTAAATCCATAGACTGCTCTGCACAGTGTGGACAGTGGTTAACACAGGAATCAATATCCTTGCACTGTGTTGACTTTTAGCTTAAGCCACAGACTTTACCAAAAATGACATCTTGGGAAAGAAGGATCAAAAAAAATCTGTATTGTTGTCACTTTAGAAAAGGAATCCTGCCTTATGGTACTTTGCTGACTAACAGAAACCACACTTGAGTCACTGCAACTGGTTGTTGTCAAGATGATAATTTAGAGAAATTATGAAAATAATGCAACTCTTTCTGGCAAATTCTTTTGTCATAAAAATCGTTTGGCTTAACTAATTGGCTTGATTTAGAATTCAGGTGTCTTGGTCCTTGTAAATAATGTAATTGGCTTGAATAGAAGATATTGGAGAAGATAAATCATTCAATAATTATTAACTGATGATCAAATTAAAGATGATGTCTTAAGGTTCCTTTATTTTTTCTCTGTGTGCATATTTAGCACACCAGATGGTAAATGCAGTCATAATAAACTGGTGGGAATATTTAATCAGATGTATTCCCAAGACATTAGATTTAGGGTATTATTCTTTGGCTGATGATCAGAGTAAATATTTCATACTAGGGGAGAGTCCTTGTAGAATATTGCTGGTACAAAAAATGTACATGAAAATCATATTTGGGAAAAAGATGTGTTCAAAGTAGAAGTTTCTTCACAGAATTGAAACATCTGAAATGCTAATTCCTTTTATATGTGGTTTGGGGTTTTTTTTCCTAACGCCAATTCACTATTACCAACTACTACCCAATTAATACAAATAGCATGAGAAATGGTTTTTAAATTGATAGTCTTAGAATGGGATATGTCTAAGTTAAAGTCTCCAGCCATGTAATTGGCAATAGTCACTGTTACTGAAGAGCTGCAATGGAACACTGAAAAGCACAGTTAAGAGCAACATCTCTGTTAAATCAGTGGTGGTTCCCTAGTAGTGAAGGAAGCCTCTTAGCTCTTGTTGGGAGCTAATTCTGCTCCCTGTGTGAAATATCAAAGGACTGAAAACACCTTTCCATAATCTGAAAAAGCCCTTCACCCCCAAGTATGCAAATGTCTGCTACCCCAGAAGTGATGCTCTTCTGTCAATAACCTCACTATCTTTTCACACAAACTGGTTTTATAATATCATGACCTTCTTTGCTTCCATAAAGCAGCTTTTTTTTTTTTTTTTTTCCTGTGAAAGTGAGATTAGTAGAATGAAAACTGTTAAATACTGGAGGGGAGGAAGATCAGCTAGAAATCTCATAATACATACAATTAATGGGCAACAAAACCAGAAAGCAAATTACCTTACTGAGTGGATCTATCTTGCAACTAGGTAGGTCATGCTGTCTATCCAGGTTTTCTTTTGAAGAGCCCTCTCCTGTTACAAGCAGAGGACATTGTTAGCTACTTGTAAGAAGGATAAGAACCTGATTCTGAAGGACACAATTTTATGGGGACAATAAAAGTATGTTGCCTATTCTCTGAACCTCTCCTGACAGAATTAGTATGTGGTTTTCAAAGGGCAGCAAGACCTGCCATTTGACAGTATGCTATTTCACTATGGAGAAAACAAAAAATTGGGTAGGCAGCACTGGAATGAATAGCTAAGTTCTCTTGATTTCTAGATACATCCCTAGATTCACAAACAGTTGTCCACACACAACTTTGTTATTGTTAAATTCATACACACAAGTATGTGTACACAATTAAAATATTATTAAGCACAGAGGCTCCCAGAGGTTCAGAAGGAGGTATCAAAGGTACCACTTTCTTTGAGACATGGCATGTAAATAGGATAGTGCAGAATTATAGTCAACCCTTTTTGGTTAGACTGGAATTGGAACTATGTCAGACTGCACATAGAAAAACTGTTTTTTTAGGAAAGCTTTTGTACTGGTGTTGCCTCAAATGATCTGAAAAAATAAAATCCTACATGGTAGAATTCCATAACTAGAAAACTGGGAACTAGCAAATCACTCCAGAAAGCAGAAGACTCTAAGTACTGTCTGTAAAAGCCCCCCTTTGCAAATTAGCAGTGGAAAAAATGTTTTATCCGTTATTGTACAGGAATAAATAAAGCAAGTTCAAAACTGACAACAAACCCTGAGGACTACAGAGCTGCTTAGAGATTCTCCCTCTTCACTGACATCCATAGTCATTACAGTAGTGTAAGATTTGCATCTGAAGCTAATTTTAATAGTTGTTTTACAGTTAAATCTCAAGATTACAGACCTATGGAAATGTTCTGATGTATTTTGCAATTAAATTGTAAAAGGAGGTTTTGTAGTATATTTTTCAAATTCCTTTGGAACCACAGACTGTCCAACCCTGCTCAAACAGTCAAACCCAAATAGCTAGATGCCTTTTGAAGGAGTTCAAGTGGAAGAACAGTGTCTTAAATATACATAAGTTTGGTTTCTATTTACTATAGAAATATGGCACCTAGTCATAAAAAAAAAAAATAGAGGAAGAGAGGCAGTGGAATTTTGTTTATTTCAACAATAAGGGGAAAAGGTATGAGGAAAGAGAAATGAAACTGGTATTCACAGAAAATTGCCTCTTTCATTTTTTATAGGGATCATTAGTTGAATCTTCTGCTGCATCAATGCACTTTTCACTGCTCCCTCCTCTGCACTTTGCCAGCTGATACCAGCTAAATTTATCTGATGTCATTCTCACTTTCCATGTGCTGCAACCTTTAACTGTTTCTCACTGTTTAAGCCTGAGAGCTAGAAAATAATTCCTGCTATTAGAAATAGGCTGTCAGTTTATATTTGCAGTCAGTAGGAGGGAGGCAGAAGGTGGCAACAAAAAGGCCTGGGCTGCTTTGCCACAGGCTCCAGTGCCACCGAGCAGGTCACTTAATCTTGTTGTACCTGTTTCCCAGCCATATGTGGGGATAATAGCTTTTCTTTAGCTTATTGCAGTGTTATTAGGATAAAGACTTTGAAGGGATTAGGCCTCATATCTGGAGGCTTTAGAAGCAGTTTGGATGGCTAAAACAAGTTGCTGAAAGAAGCTCTCAAGGTCCTAGTTAGTGTAAATGGTACCAAAGTCACAGTGGTGGGCTGTCCTCCTGGTTTTGCATTGTGCATCTTCTTTGCCTGCCTTCATTAACACCAAAAATCTATCCTAGGTAGCTCACACATAGGAACAAAAATGGAAGTTTGGGTCCACCAGCTTTTCACAATGTTAAATACATAGTAATCCTTAATGTTTATTCAGAGCGTGCTCAAATGGAACACAGCAACACTGGATATCTCCAGTTCTTTCTTAATTAGACTTGCAGCTCCCTCAAAGGGTTACAGGTAAGTAGTAAATTGCTTCCAAAATATCCAGATAAGATGAGAAATCTCTTAGTCATGATTTTAGCCTACCAGTTTCAGGCTTAGCAAGTAACCAGAAGAACTGAGTATGTCCGAGTCAGCTGAGAACACTTTATTGTATCACTAGGACACTCCTCAAATGTTTCTCCTCAGGTGGGTGCATAAACACATGGAGCCAGCACTTGATTTCAATCAGTCAGGCTGCTCGTGTGCCAACTGGCACTATCTAGCAGGGTGGGGGAGCAAGAACCAACTAATGTTTATGTATAAAGAGCAACCCAATCACTGGGACTCTCAAAGTCCTGAAGTAAGTGAACTCATCACTCTCCCATAGTGTACCTCAGTGCTCTGACATTGGTGAGTGGTTGCCATTTAAGACTCTTTGGTAGGGGTTTATACCCTTCTTCCCCAATAATGGAGCTTTGTTCCTCCTTCAGAATTAATTTGACCTATTTAGGGGAGTGAAAGTTCTGAGCACCAATGAAAAGAAAAACAAACAAACAAACAAACCAAACCTCCCCCCCCCAAGTTTGGTGGCTAGGGACCCTATGATGGAGTGTTCTATGGATTCTGTGTTCTTTTATAGCTCAAAAATCATGTTAGGCCATGAGAAATAGGACATTAAAGTTGTGATGCTTCATGTATTTCAAATGCAAGCTTCTCTAACAGGGTGCTAATGTTTTGCATAATTTTTTTGAATAATTCTTCTGAGAAATCATAAGTTGATATGACACAACACAGAGGCAATAATAGAAGAATTATGCAAATTTAGGTTGGACTTTCATTCTAGCAGTTTTGCAGTAGGTTATACTGGACAATGTTGGTGCTTTATAGTGATGTAGACCTTCAATTCCCTTCTTTACTAGAAAACTTAGGTTCTAAGAGAAACTCTTAATGGATGCCTTGTGGGATCCCTGTGGAATACTACACTAGCTCAAGAGGCACTGCCTTCTCCTGCTGCCCAGCCAGGATGCTTTCTACAGGACTCAAACCTATGTTGGGCTGAGCCAGAAGCAGGGAGACCCTCTGGAGCACAACTCCAGATACAAAAGGTTTGGAAAGAGTAGCTCTGCCCTGCAGGCAGCACTCAGCTCTGCTTACTCTGCTATTGGGTTTTATGTAATTAATGAAGATGGGTACAGCTTTCCGTACCTTAGTATAAAGATTGCTGTCTCTCCTTGGTAGTGTTATAGTAACTCCTGCTGGATGGTTAGGGCAGCAGTCAGAACAACTGTTTTTCCTACCCATTCTTCCCTTACACAGGGAGCAGAGAAGCCCCAGGAAATACAGCTGAAAGGAAACTAGAAAATAGCAAGGATGCTCAAAGATAACAAGCTGTATAGTGTCTACTTTATAAGCCAGATCATTTTTAAGGACACCTTGGGAGGTGGAAAGAAAGATTAAAATTACTGAGCAGGAAAGTTATATGGTAGAGCACTGAACTTTGGAGTTCTCACACACCTTTGACCAAGAATACCACTGCACTTTTTACCAGCACAAAAAATGTTGCTGGGAAAAAGGCCTTCTTACTGTCATTTCTGAGATGGTAACAGTACACAGCTTAAGTGGGGAGCTGTGTTAAGGTTCATAGTGAGCAGTGTGACACAATGTTTCCATAGAAAACATTCCACTTCTGTTGATTGCAAAAAAGCCTATTACTTCCTTGACTGCAAAGAAATGTCACAATTTCAATTTTAGCTCTGTTGTTGTACCAGGAACTCCCTTTGAAGTTGATAGTGCTCCAGGGAGACCTTGTTTTACGTTATTTGAGTCTGATAAACATTACAGTCAGATTTTGATCCTTTGTGACAACAGCATAAACTGAGAATAAATCCTCTTGGGATCCTGGCCCGTGGCCCTTCAGTGAAGTAATTCCATTGCAGGTGGCAGCTGCATCTGGTCTTTAATGTTTTTAGTAGTGGCTGTGAGGTCCTCAAAGGATAAGCAATTGGTGTATGGCTCAAGTTCTTTAAACTAAAGCTTAATAATGAAAAAAAAAAAAATAATTAAAAAGTGAAAGACAAAACAGTGCTCCAGGTCTGCTTCATCTGTTTGGAGCCTGTGAGGGTCAGTGTTATCTCTAGAGATCTCAGCCCACAGGCGATACTGTCAAACTAAATTTTGCAGCTTAAGGTTTAAGATAGTTCACCTTTGGGGAACTAACTTTAGTGCCACCAAACACTTTGACAGTGTATTAATGGGGTCATAATTCCAGCAGCAATAATCAGACCTTAGGATGTAAAAGGGAATGACTCACATAGAAACACTGTGTTCTCTCATTCTGTTGTTGTGGGAAGGCACTGGTAATGCAAGAGTGGGATCTGTGATATTTTTCAGTTCACATGCATAAGGGATTTCTTCTGGCAGCTTCAGGGAGGGTTTTATGTCTGCAGGAAGAAGTGACAGGGGTCCCATGAAAGGAAAGGTGAGATGTGTGTGTGTGAAGGATGAGTGGCTAAGCTTGAGGAATCCTTTTCAGTCTGGTACACTGAGACAGACTTCATCTGTTGCTGGATTTTAAGGGACTTTTGTTTTGTCTCTGGTTTTAAAGCAAGCTGGGGAAAGCCAGTATTGATGCTTAAGAAGAGAGCTGATTCACAAGAGATCAGGGCTCTGTTCACAACATTGCTGCAAATATTCATCCAGGGCCCACGGCAGATGTTCAAGCCTGACCAGCTGCTCTGGTGGGGTATCTGGGGACAGCCAGTGGGATGGTTAAGCATTGCCTGAGATGAGTAACCACATGCTGTGTGCAGTTCTCACACCTCCCTCCCCTCCTCCATTTCTTTCTCCTTTCCTTTTGTCTACCTTTCCTTGGTTAGCTTCCAGTCAAACACCCAGGAGCAGGGGAATGCATCATTCAGCACAATGAGGAGAAAGGCACTGGCTCCTATAGTATCAGCACAAAATACCTGGAGCAGAATCTGTTACCTTAGTGGAACAAAAGCTTTGTCCTGCTGGTCAGGCCTGTGGTCAGTTTGGCCATTGGCCTATGTTGGGACAAATAATCTGAATTGCTCACTGTTTAAAAAGGTAACAAGGGCAGGGGAAAAGTTTGATATGGTCCTATCAGAAAATAGTGTGAAAACTAACTGAAGCATAGGAGAGAAAAGGACACCAGTATTGTGATCTAGGGATGGAAAGTGTGGGCTGTAAGACAATGGAAACCACTTTCTAGGAGCTATGCACTTTGTGCTTGTTCCAGAAAAATGGTAGTGAACAAGTGAAGAGAGTTTGTCACTTTTTTGTGTTCTCTGGTTTTGATCTAGGTCTGCTCCAGCTCCTACTCAAGGTCCCACCAGTGCTGGGGCTGCAGGACCACCTCCTGCTCCCAGTGTGTCAAGCAACAAACGGCTACAGCAGACCCAAGCCCGGGTGGATGAGGTGAGTGGGTCTAGGTGATTTGTTGCTCACAAGGATCATGATGTGAGTAATTTTTTCTTTAAGAAGCTTTCTTTCCTACTGATCCAGCAGCTCCTGCTTGTCTGAAGGCAATGGGTCTAGGAAATAAGGTTTACTAAAGGATGAGAAGGCAGATAGTACAAGAGAGAAACTGAGTATTTACATCCTTGTGCCAATAACACTTCTGTGGAATAAATGTGGGCATTGGTAGCAGATCAGGAATTCCTTCCAGCCAGCCAGGTTAGGAGGAAGTGTCAAGGTGCCACCAGCTCTATCCTGTGTTGAGAAAGGTTAGATACTAATCTCACATGCTATTTAGTAGGGACAGATCATCAGCTTCTCATAAACAGGTTAAAGCCATGAGAACTGTACCTCTAAGGGCTTTGTTTCTTAGCCAGAACTCTATTGATTAATCATCACAATTTGTCCCATATAAAAGTACCTACACCTGAGGTCATAACAGCATCTTCAACAAATTCCCACTGGTTTTTTCGGTCTTAGAGGACCATGGGCCTGTTGCAGCATGGATCCTTAAATTCTTGTAGCATACCATCTGCCTTTACACCTTGGCTATAATGTCAGCACTCATCTAACTGCTGCAATAATGGGACTCTGTGATCTACCACTGCTCCTGGGTGTAGTCTTGGAGCATACTAGCAGCACAGCAGCAGCTGTGGCATCCTTGCACACCTGCTGTGCAGATTTACATGCTGGGTATTAGGTATGGAGTTTTGCTAAGTCCCTACAAAGATTTAAGTAACTAATTGCTTCCTGTCTGTGGAGGTGTGACCAAGGCTTCTGTGATTCTTTAATGCCAGTTTGAAAATACACACTAAAAAATAGCTTTTACATGCACAAATGCCTCTATTTTCAAAAGCTGCAGGTATGCTTTAAAAATAGAAGACCTCACAATATGAGATGGAAATTTGTTTTTTTAAGTCGAACTAAATAACTGTCAAATTTGGCTTTGGATTTTTTTGTAATTTCTTTGCTGAAGAGCAGAAACAAGGTCTTCCTGGCCTCTCCATTGCTGATGTTTGGAGCTGGGGTCAAGAACATCCTCTGGCTGCAGAAATGTCTGTGGAAATTTCTAGGCCTGTATCTCTCATTATCAATGATTTTCTCAACATGCTACCTTCATTGACATTAGTAGAGTGTCCTTCAGTGGGGAAAGGAATATTACATTTCGGCTTTTGTCTTAGGTCAGAATAATGAAATAATCTTGTTGTTCTGAACATGTTACATTATGATGGTACTGTAATTGTTTATGTGACGTACAGCAAAAGTAATAGTCCCTAGAAGATAAAAATAGTTGCTAGCTATTGTCTAAAATGAGCGATGCAGATAGATAGAGCTTTTCAAGAAGATCAATGGCTAGTGAACCCTTTCTTTGTGGTCAAGATACTCTGTATTCTGAGACTTTTCACTCAAGACCATTCAAGTTTGTCTTCTTGTGAAGCATGATGAAGTGATTTTGGCAGGAACTCTTACCCAGTATAAGGGGACATAGTAGCTCTGCAGGTAGCTCTGGGTTTTTTCCTCAAATTTGAGAGGTAGACTGAGGTTGGTCTAGGGTTTTTGTGACTATTGCATGGTCAGCAGATCCTTGTCTAATAGTGTGATCAGTGTATAAGAATAGCCAAGGGAGAAAAACGCCTCGTGGGCTTTCAGTACTGGAGAAACTGGTTTAGAGCACTTAGGGACCATCCGTTCAGCATTGCTTTGAACTTCCGACGACGAGAGGTTTCCTGCTTGTTTTTCTTCCGTGTCTTACAGAAAAGTAATCTGTAGATGGCACTAAACACCACAGCACAACCCGACACTCCTCTGGCTGTTCTGCTCCACTTGTGGTTCGGCAAAGCCCTTCAGACCCAAACCCGAAACTAAGAAATATCATCACGACTTTGCTTAAGAGAAAATTCTTGGTCGTATTAAAATGACTGACAGTTTCACTGCTATATCAGTGCTGATATAATATTTCAGATATATCCCTGTTGAGTTTTCCCCTCTGGGTTTTGTAGGCACTCCAGGGTTTATTTTCTAAGGCTCAGCTCTTCATTTTGGTCTAGACAAAGCTTTATTTACTTGACAAAAATGCAGTCTAGGCTAATGTTTGCTGCAGTCAGGTTCAATTCAGCAACTAGTTCTGGGCAAAACAAAGGACAGAATGGGTAGGAAATGTTACAGAATTTTGTTTCCAAATTTTCAAATAGTTTAAAAGTTTTACTGTGAAACATGGTGGCAAAATAAAATTCCGCTAAATACTAGCTGAGAAATGAAACTTTTAAAAGAGTTTTTTATTTGATATGAAGTAAAATGCTTTGAAGGTGAAGGTATTGGTTTGGAAAAGAAAGCAAAAGTGGGTTTGATTTTGGTTTAGCTTTGATGAACAAATGAAATGAACCTTTTGGGTTTTGAAACACCCTTTATTCCTATGTCAGTCCTTTCAAAGACTCTTTCACTACCAGTTTCATCTCACTGAATTTAAATCATGTATTTTTTTAATAACTGGGATTTTGCAGGTAATAGTTAAACTATATTCAATAAAACATGACCTTCCTAATTACAAAGTATGAGAAGTAACAGGCCAGCAACCATATTCACAGCTAGAATAAGTGGACACAACTTTACTGAGATTGGTATACTGTCTAAAATATACATTAGTGATGAATTTGTATAAAATTTCTATTCAGAGTTATTGACTTGCTAGAAGAGATTTTTGTCTAACTCTCTCTATAAAATATATGCATGAATGACCCCTGCCTATTGTGTACTGGATGTGCACACTCTTTTCACTGAGACTATACAATGAAGTGGCATGAGCTCCCTGCTGCACTTCAGACTGAATTTTCCCAGGTAAAATTTTATCCTCCACTTTCAAGCAGGACTTCAAATTATGGCTGGGAAGTCATCTTGTCTGCAAAAGATCTGAAGAATGAGTGAATTCCTTGGTAAAGAAGTGCATAAAGTCCCCTTTAGAGTGGCCTTTATCTAGCTGATTTCTTTCCTTCTGCTAAGGAAATTGTAGTAAATGTATAAGGAAAACAATGGCTTGGTCTTAGTGATGACTGGACAAATGTCAACCAAATTGTAGCAGAGGTACTTGTTTCCATCAGCTTTTTGTATATATAAATACCTAGTTGTAGCCTAAAAGACATAAACAATTTTAATGAGACTATAGAATTTCATAATATCCCTATATTTTTTACTTTCAAGGGCATCTGAGCACAGTAGAAGTATGTTCATCTTGTTCTCACTGTGTCATTTTCCATAGGTATAGGTTTTGAGGCACTGTCCAGATAACTGCCGTCACATTCTATGATGACAAATGGCTGGGTTTAGTATGATATGTGACATTCCAGAGCAGGAACACACACATGACTTTTGTCCTTGTGTGTATGGAATCTGATGTGAGGCTGTGCCTTTGCAGGTGGTAGACATCATGAGAATGAACGTGGACAAGGTGTTAGAAAGAGACCAGAAGCTATCAGAGCTTGACAACCGGGCAGATGCATTGCAAGCAGGTGCTTCACAGTTTGAAACCAGTGCAGCCAAACTGAAGAGAAAATACTGGTGGAAAAATTGCAAGGTAAGGAAACATAAATTCTTGTCAAAAATCAGTTCATGGCAAACATTTTTACTCTCACTTGAATTTAATGGGACTTTGCATGCAGGATGGGATCTCTAAGTCATCTCTTCTTGTGAAGGATAGAAAGAGATGCCTTTACTGCTGGAAATGGCTTGGTCACAGCATCTTAGCTGATGGGAAAGAACTTGCCAACTTTGACAAGAGGCTATGTCCATTGCTGGTTGTCAGCTGTTCCTAAAACTGACATTTAAATGTGGGGCATTAGCAAGTCTATTGCACTGAGTATTCACAAGAATTAACAACATGTCTTTCATGTGAAAACCTGACTCTTTTGGTTTTTTCTCATAACTTTCTTTTTATAGATGATGATCATCCTTGGTGTAGTATGCGCAGTCATTCTCATTATAATTATAAGTGAGTAATTAATTTTTTCTTTCATTTATGATCCTAACTTAGAAGTGCTGATGTATAAAAAAAAAAAAGATAAAATATGTAAACTGAATGATTTCTGAATTTCCCCTTATAGTGTCATGCTGTTACAGTAAGATTTACTGCTTGCCCTCTCGACCCTTCTATAGGTTGAATTTGATGACATTTAATGTATTTTACATTAGCATATTACATAATTTTCCCTAGGATTAAAGGCTCACCCTTTTCATGTTCCTACAAATTTTTATACAGTCTCAGATATCTTCCTTTCATTGCAACCACTGAAATGGTCCTAGTGAGATCAGTAATGCTTCAATTACCACATGCCCACAGGCAAACAGGCATCTGGTGAATTTAAAAAGTATGTTGGTGACTAGTTCTCACCAAATCAGCTGGAATTTGAGATGTTGGTGCTTCTGAAACTCCCTTTGCATCTTGAATACCTAAATGTTGTTAAAAGATGGCCAAAAATCTTACTGATTTATTGTCTCAAAAGATTGTCTCATACTATACACTTGTTATAAGAAAGATTGGATATGAATGAATAACAGCAGTTTTGCTGGTTGGGAGCCAGAGATCTTGTAATGACAGGAACTGAGCATTTTATTTATTATATTCAACTTTACTTATGTAACCTCTGTGCTGACAACGGCCTTATGTGACATAGCTATAACATGCTGGTAACTCCTAAAAGGGGGATTATTTGTGTTAGCCAATCCAGGAGGCTGGACTGTGGATGTGAATTAATTCCTAGATCTCAAATGACATGCTTTGTGTTCAGGATATTTCCATTTTCCTCTGTTGCTTCTGCAAAGAGAGCTTACAGAATCACCTGTAAACATGACTAAATGGATTGAGATGCATATGGCAGTTTATTATCTTATGAATGTTGGCACCAGAACAACACAGAATAATTCTAAGGTTTCGTAACACTGATACAGCAAGAATGGGAAATGGTTAGATATTAATTAACTATATTAACTGGGTACTTATGCCAACTGGCTTCAAAGGATAGATGGGCCTTTGTTCTGCAGTTTAGTGCAGAAACCTGGGAAGATGGATGTGCAGCCATTTAATTGATTGCTTTGTCTACATGCATCATGGAGCATTGTATGTATCTTAACGAGAAAGTAAAAAGTAGTCAAGGTAACTCATCATTTTTCTCTGGAAGTGAAGGCTGAAATTCTATGTAAGCAATAACATTGCTTCCCTCTTGGTTTTAAATGTTGGATGCCTGTCCTCATATGTTCAGAAGCAGAAATAGCAGGTTTGACATGGCTTAGGTTTAGGCTGTTAAATCACAAACTTGAGTGTCACATCAAGACCAGCTCAGGGCTCACCATAGTGAGATTAGTGCAAGTTTAGTGAGAGTTAAATATATTTAAGCTCTGGATTTTAAATTATTTTTGCAGTCTATTTGATCCTTCTGTAACAGTGCCTAAAGGTTGCAGCTTCAGGAAGAACCCTGTGTATTGAACTTAATGACACATTTATTTAAAGTAGATCTCAAGTATTAGTTTAAATCCTATTGACATCAAGTGTTCAAGTGCTGTCACAGGACAAGACCTGCATAGCTTCTCCAGTCACTGGTTTGAATGGGACCAATATCATACCCTCCATTCAGGCTTGGCTATATGTGCAATAAATTGGGTAGTTCCTCACAGCACCAAGCTACCATAGGTGGTGAAATGGCCCAAGCCAGGCCTCCTACTGTCCTGGTAGCAAGGCTCTGGAAAAGCTGTCTGGCTCCCTGCTGAAGGAAGATTTACAACAGATGGCACTGCAGGTGTTGCTGGAGCTGGGGATGGCAGCTACCATCACCTTCAATCCTTGCCCTTCCTGTCTTTTGAGCTGCAAACTCCTCTGCTTTCCACTCGAGGCCTCCCTCTAAACTCCTTTTGACACAGAAGGAGCATCCCTGTCTCAGCTAGGAAGGCATACTGTGCGCAAGACCTGTCATGCTCTTTCAGCAAAGGTCTGCTAGAAGCATTTACCATCCTCTGACAGTACGCGTTTCTGTGAGATAAAGCACAACAGCAACTTTGTAATAACTGTTGGTTTATGTCTTTTTCTTTCCCTTCTGCTTCCTTTCCCAGTTTATTTCTCCACTTGAAAAAAAATGAAGAAGACAGACTTGGCACAACCTTGTTCATATCAAAAAACTATATCAGTGTTCCTTTGTTGAACTCCGCTTTTTAATTCCCTGTGTCTTGGGATTTTTGCTTGTCATAACCCATAAGCATTCAGTGTGATGTGTTTTGGAATTCTGTTGTTTCCACAAGAAACTGTACCAGCTAAATACTGCCAAGTAGTTCTATACACTGTCTTATCACTGTGTCTTAAAATGTGTATGCACTGACCTTCAGAAACTGTAGTATATGAAAAGCATCCTAAACATATCAGTCAGAGAATGCAGCTGGGGGGAATCTGCTGTCTAAAGGGACACAGTCAGGTGGATTAGACCCAAACCTAAGGCTGTGGCAAACATTAGAATCAAAATTCTCAATCTGAGCACTTGAAGCTGGATGTCAAAATCCATTATCAGATGTAACTTTTTGAGGTAGTATGTGCTACTCACATTGAAGAGTGTGGTACACACTCTCAAAGTATTCACAGAAGACAACTTACTTCAATTCAGCCAACCAAATACAGATTTTTTGAGATTAGTTGTGGCATCTAAGTCTAAAAACATTGCCTGCAGAAAACAAATAGGACTGAATTATAATCTTTTATGGATTTTAAGTTTTCCTTATAGGGTGTTCATACAAGCAGGATAGCCTCTGTGTGAAGGACAAAGAAAACTGTATGACAACAAAAAAAGGCATTATTTAGCACAATCTTGAAAAAGCTAAATGCCATGCAAAGCTGGTAATGGAAGCATTGTAAATGACCAAGATACAGACTCTAGTTAAAAACTTGAGGCATTGTTTATCAGACTTCAAGGGACTCCCCCCAGTACTTATAGCCCTAACTCAAAGCACATGATCAACTTTAGTGACGTTTGTGGCTTCCCAGCTCAATTACAGGAAGCCATTTCTTCACTGTTCTGCAGAAATTATCTCCATTGTGAGGACCGTTCAAAAATCAGGAAGAAGGTGTGGGTAAATAGAGGCAATAGTAGAGCTAGAGGCCAAGAAAGGCAAGGTGTCTAGCAAAGCTTTTCTGGAGAAAACAGGAAGAATTGAATTTCTGGAGAACAGGAAGGCAGAGGAACACTGTTCCTAAGTGATGGTGTTAATAGGCTTTTTTAAAATGTCATTTAATTTGTGTGTGTTTATAGTTCATAAACTCTGGCGTCATCTTTGTGACGTGGTCAGCTATTTTTCATACTCAATTAGTTTAAACTAGTATTTGATATAAGAGAAGTTAGACAGTGTGGTTTGAGAAGAAACTCTTGTGTGCTTTTGTTGTAGGGTTTCTCCCAAATGTTGAATTAATTTTCTTTTTATTTTTCTCTTTTTAAACACCGAATGTTTAACCTCATTTGAAAAAAATGAAGAAGACAGACTTGGCATAACTTTTTTCATATCAAAAAACTATATCAGTGTTCCTTTGTTGAACTATGTTTGAATCATAGTTAACCTCAGTAAAAATAAATTATCAAATTTTGATACAGGAAATTCCAGATGGGTCTTTTTAGGATAACTCCTTCAGAATTTCTAAGAATTCCAAGAATTTTAAAAATTTTTAATTTTTTTTTTTTAGGGGCATTTTTTTGTTCACCTAGAATTTAATTAGGGCATCAGAATGGTGATAATAGTAGTGTAAATATTTCCAGTGTGGAGCATCTCTCTTGGCATGGTCTTAGATTAAAGAAGCAGAAACTCAGACTAGTTTATTGCAGTGTAGGCATGTACAAATTGTGCATAAGTAGAACTTTGCAGAGAGAATAAACAATGACCAGATTAAAGGTTCCAGTTGCATTTTTCCACTATATACTTATTACTTCATATTCACACATAGTGCTTCATATCATTCAGCTCAGACAGTACATAAACAATTCTAAAACCATAGAAACAAAATCTTCATGGGCAGACAGAAGATTGCTGTCCATGAGGTGCACTCCATGAGGTGCCACAACTGAGTGCTATGTATGATTGAACCTTCACTGGTAAAGGAATAAGCTGTTCAATTTCAGGATTTTTTAAACTACTACTATATTTGGCTAACTGATATGAAAGAATTATCCCCTAAGAGTGAGACCTTGCCAGCCATACCCATGTTGAACATGGCTTGATCCTCAAAGGGCTTCCCTGTGGGAATGCTGAAAGGACTCACAAGATGAAGATAGCATTCATCAGAGATGGTACAGTGAGTAAGGTTATATGCTGATACAGATCCGTATCGTAGACAGTTCTTTCTCCTGTAAGAGTCTGAACTGACAACTTAGCTGATATGCAAATCCGCAGCAAATACACATGAAAAAGTCTGCATCCTCTTGCTAAAAAGATGCAAAGTTTCTAAATAAAGCTGTAATGCAACTGCTGTAAGGATGCAAAGCTTTCATTCTCCTAGCTAGTATATTTCAAGCAAGATAATCATGAAAGTGTACGCTTTAGAGGATAGTGGAGAATAGAAACTTCTGGTTGTGGAATGTGTCCTCGTCCTTCCTCAAAACAGTAACTAATGCAAATGACTGCTAAATGTTGGTGAGAATTTTCTATGAAGAGTGCAGTCAAGAAACCTAGCCTCTAGTGGGTTGTAAAATGTCTGTGAGAGAGAGAGTTTTCTTCTGTGTGCTAAGGAAATATGCTAAATTAATGTGTTTAACTCTTTGTTTTGCTTTGACTCTCTGTTTGCTATTTATGCTGTGCTGGCTGGTTGTAATCAGTAAACCAAGCCATGTAAGATTTCTAATTCAGCCCAGGAAGTGTGAACAAGTACATCCTTCCCTGGTGTACAGATCCAAAGTCAAACTGCTCCTGCAGAAGGCTAATTCTTCTACACAGAAACTTTGGTAATATAGGGCTGTTCAGAGTCATTTGTGCAACACCATCACCTATATGTAGATTGGTACAGAGAACAATATATATAAACACAACTGGAGATCTTACTTGTGTTGAAGACAATATATTGATAGTTTTCTTCTCAGTGCCTCTACATTTAAAATGTCCTTGCAGTTACAACTGCCTACTTGTAATACTAAATTTCCAATTAAAAGGTTAACTCATACTTGGTTATTCAGCACTGATCAGAATTTCAGTTACTGGGTAAAATTTCAGCTATTGCTCTTCATCACTAACTACTGCCCAGGCTTGGGCACAAAGGAGCTCCCTCTCACTCACTCTCCAGCAAACCCTCAGGTGTTTGCAAGGCTGACTGTTTCCTGACTGCCATCTTGGGGACTGAAGATTTCTCTGTCTGGAAGCAAGGATTTCAAAAACTTTAGCCAGAGTTAGACACCGTCTGAGACAAGTATATTCTGTCCTTTAGAATAAGTGCTTACTCTTCCTCTGGTTTCAGGGCTGCAGCTGCACAGCTAAGATGCTAAGTGTGATACATCATTCAGAAAGAGGATAGCTGCAACGGGCAGGTTAGGACCTGGTCTGTGCTTGATGCTGGTTGGCTTGTGAAGTTGCAGAAGTGTTTATTTGCATCCACTATCCACAGGCTAGTAAAGTCCTGCTAGGGCATTATACCTTCCTCCTTCTGATTTAGTTCACCTTGCAATACCATAAATGTGGCTTGAAACCTAAAAAATTGGTACACAGAACTTGCAGGAGCAAGTACCCTGGAAGCCCACACAGGAAAACTTGACCTGAATTTCACTTGACAACATTATGTAACAGCACAGTCAATCTAAAATAGTCCAACATAATCCAGTATCATTAGGAGGAGAAGAGAATCTGATGAAGATTCTGAATATAGCCTAGGTTCTCTTAGACATAAAGTTATTTAGATATTTAATCAATTTATATTTTTAAAGCTGGTGCTTTGATTCCATTTGAACCTGCATGAGGTTAGCCCCAGGAACAATTCAGGCAAGTACAGTACCTGTCTTTTTTCTTTTAAAGTAGTGATCTGCAATAAGTTACTTAAACTCTCACAATGATGGAAGAACAGGACAGTATTGCGCAAAGGATTAATTACAACAGCCACAATCTTCCCTGCTTTTTCTCTGGGTAGCAAGACCTTTTGAAATTCTGCTTCTCTGTCTCATTTCTGTCCCTGCTCATCTGACAGAGCTTCAGTTTAACTTTATGAATACTTTAACTTTTACTTCTTGTCTGAATACAGTGGCTTTTAGATATTAGAAAGTTCATGACCTGGCAGCTCTGCTAGAACATACCTGTAAAATGGTGATGTCTGCTTCTCAGAAGTGCATCTACCATGCAGGACTCAAACTTTGGGAACTTCAGAAGTTCAGATGTTACTCAACACTTTTTTATGCTTATACAGAGAGAGTTCTCTGTTCTCTGGGAGGTTATCCACCCACTAGCAGTATCTATATTCTATTATTTGTTGATCACCCTTGTTGGTGCCAGACCCCCACAGATAAAATAGAGAACACCTGGGTGTGATCCAGGATTTAGATCTCAACCCTGCTTCTCCTGCCCTTTAAACAGGGAAGAAGACTAAACCAATAGACATATAAGGCACTAGGCTCACTCCCAATGTACACAGTGGGTGCTGGAGAAAGGCCTCAGAGAGATCAAAGTCTCTTTCATCTGGATTTGTGTCCTGACCTGAACTTTGGACCCACAATAGATTATGACCTTTGGGCCCCCCTATGGAGTCAGAAGAGTGAGATGTTCTTCCAGACAGTTACTCCTCTCACCTGATTTAGGTTTATGATAAGATACATTTAAGCATGTGTTTCTTCATGCAAGAGAAAGTACAAGTAGCCTCAAATTACCTTCTTTAAAAGCAAAACCAAAATAGCCAAACAACATAGTTAAAAAAAATCTAGAGAAATGAATGGCTGAAGATTTCTCAATAGTGACATTTTCAGGAAATGTACTAGATTGAGAGATAGGAAACAATCAAAGCAGAACCTCACATCAATTTTTCTTTATTTATCTGGTGTCCTTCAGAAACACTTGTCTATGCCACTTCAAGAAATAATTTTGTTTTCCTCTTGAGATAATTTCCTTTTCTTATTTAATTAATGTATGTCTCCATTGATATACTCAGTAGCTTTTCACCATTGAGAACCAGCAGACTGTCTGCTTTTAAATACGTGTATAAAAAGAGATCTGAGTCACCCAAGGAGTTTATCATTCTTCCTGATGCACTGACATTTAATAGCTACATCTTACAATAAAGCAGAAAATCTGTGGCAGTCCAGTTACATGCAGTTTTGGTGGAGCACACACTTTATTATTTAACAATGACTCATTTCTGCAGTAGCCTCATTCTGTCATGAATGTATCACATCTGCCAGTTCTCCAAAGCAAAAATCATAACCTGTACTGGTTTAAAACATGAATACAGCCTCGTGGTTCATACCTAACACTCTGCTCAACCAAAGAAGCCACGTGCTACAAGTTTAAAGGGGCGAAGTACTTGTTCTCAAAAAGAAAATAACTAAAGAGAACAAAAAGATAATTATGAAATAACCTTCTCCAATCTTTAGCTCTTCTCACAGTGTCTGGCTTGTCCAGTATTCCTCAAGTCTCTTTGTTCTCTTAGAAAGCCTTTATGGTTTTGGAGTGTAGTATATTTAGAACATAGCAGATTTGGGTAGAGTTGGTCTGCTACCCTCTGAGTTGACTCCCTGCCTTCTGCTGTATTGTTATTGTTGACCTCAATCAGAGCTGAGGAAGGCTTGAGGGGAGTAGAATCTCCTCCCCATAACTCCCTTCTGTCTTCAAAGCCTCCACTGATGGGACAAGAACACTGGAAACAAAATATGGTTCCTGAATCTTAATTTGGTTCAAAATGGTGTGATACAAAAGAAGGCTCCTGACTACTAGACAACAGCATTTTTGCTACACTACTTCAATTTTTAGCACTGGACTTTTAATTAAATGTATTTAGCACTTCTTGTAACAGAAGTTTCATTGATTTTGATGGAAAAGAGGGGAAGAAGCAAATAATAGTGTGATGATGACAAGATGGGGAAACAATTTAAATTAAATATAGACAACATTTAGTAATCTCCTTATATACCAAAAAATCACCTTTCATATGTTAAAACTGAGCAGTAATAGACTATTGAAATGCATATGGACTGCTACTTAAAATGAACTATGACATGAACTATGACATGGTAGCTGAATTTACTTTCATTTTTCCTGGCAAATGCAGGAGATAGATACAGGAAAGATAATTTAATACTTTTTGGATAGAGCCATTTGCAGTATACCATTCAAAGACCTACTGCTGTTGTCTGCTGAAAGACTGGTCAAGGACCTCAGTCACATAAAGAATCCAGAATGCTTGATGGAATAAAGATGCATACTGAATGCCCACCTTACTGTACAGCACTTTGGTCTGCCAGTAATGAAAGATTTTTGGCACAGCATGATTGTTTTGCTTACACTTGTTCCTTCTAGTATCTGTGCCTCTCTCCTAATAAACGGTCTAAGGGGAGCATGGAAAATCACTTTTCTGAATCCATTGCACTCCAGTCAACCCAGCACTGCTAAGCTGTCACAGTTTAACACTGGGCCACCAGTTAACTGAATGACAGATGTTCCATTAATCCCCACTCTTTCCCTGATAAAGAGAGAGAATAAGGGAGAGAGACTTATGGGTTGGAAACTAAACTACACAGCTTTAATGAAACAGTAAAGATAAAAATGGAAAAATCATTAAATATATACAAATACACACAATACCAATCCCACGTTCCTCCCCCTTCCCCCTCAATAATGTTCACATCACCACTGAGGCTGCAGAGCAGCCCTGGAAAAGTCCCAGGCTGGGCTGCTGTAGTCAGCAGCAGTTAGGAGCTGGAGGCAGGAGCACACAGATTCAGGATGGCAGGGATTGGGACTACAGGCATATGCACAGATTAAATCCTTCCAGGATGCTGGCCAAGGACAAAGAAGGAAGGGGCTTGACCCTTGTGATCCCTCAAACTTATACCAAGTATGATGTCTATGGGATGGAATACTCCATTTTGTCAGTTTTGGTCACCTGTCTTGTCCACTCCTCCCTGAAGGAGGGTTGCAGATGTGAGCCTTTTCCTCCCTTTCTCTTTCCAGAGCATAAGATGTTCCTCAGAACTGAACAGTGGCCTTGTTGTGCTGACCATTCTCTACCTGTAACTATAAACATTGAGCATTATCAGGCCTAGAAGCAGACACTAACTGAGAAATTTGCTGCTATTTCAGCTAGTACCTCCGCTTAGAAGAGACTTAGTTGAAAGCAAAATTACAGGACAGAAAATTATTTCTATCCTGGGCCAAACCAAGACACAAACCCGCCACCAAGCCATGTCCCTAAACACCACATTTACATGTCTTTTAAATTCCTCCAGGAACAGTGAGCCCACCACTTCTGGATACAGCCTGTTGCTTCACAGACCATTCAGTTCTTAATATTGAGTCTAAACCTCCCCCGACAGGTCTTCTTGTTGGCTGTTTCTTGCTGTTGTATCACTTGTAACTTGGCAGAAGAGACTGACACTGACCTTGCTACAACCTCCTTTCAGGTAGTTATAGAGAGGAACAAGAAGGTCTCCCCTCAACCTCCTTTTTTCCAGGCTAAACAACCCCAGTTCCCTCAGCCACTTCTCCTAAGGCTTGTACTCTAAACCCTTCACCAGATTTGTTTCTCTTCTTTGGACACTTTCCAGCACCTCAAGATGTGGTGGTGAACTGAGCTTTTGTAATGAAAAGCACTTAAGAGAATTAAGATGTCTCAATATTTTAATCTATCTTTTGAAAATTAATTTCTCCATTTGATAAGATGCAGGATTAAAAATAATGGCAGCTGCTGCTTTCTTTGTAAGATCAATGTTTGAGATAGAGCATTTAATGGGTGCACAAATTCACAGATGCACAATGCATAATTGTTTCCAGAAGTACAGCTATTAATATTTATAGTTTTGCAACAGTTTCTCCATTAGTCATAGTAGTGGTGACTGGACTTGATAATTCAGTGGTCAGTGTGGCTACTGTGCTGTTAGCAAGCTACAGTGAGCTCAATAACACAAGTTAGCTGTTCATGAAACTTAGAAGGAAAAAAAGATTCTGAATAAAGGGTGTATAGTAAAGGCCATAGGTATACAGTTTAATCTTTACTTGCTTAAGTTTTTTATCTATTATTGAAGCAATTAGTAGCTACACAAATAGTAAAGTAATTCACTTCCAAAGCCTATTTGATAATGAAGAAAAATTTTCTCATTAGAAATGTTAAGTTAAACCTATGTTCCATTTGATTTTTCCCCAGGCTTGGAATCAAATAAAATGCTAATATAGCTGAGACACACTCACAGCTCTGCTCAATAAATGACAGATCACTACATGTCATGAAAAATGTCATTACTTTGTCTTGTAAATGAAAAGTTGTTCCCCCTCCAATCACACACTTGGTAAAACATTAGTCACATTATGTATATCAGCACCACTGAAAGACCAGAAATTAGTACTGCCCACTGAAGAATGGAACTTAAAAACATCCTTTGTCTGTTGCAAAAATATATTTGAGGGGGACACACCAACTGTTGTAGAGGTAAAATTTTTATTCAACAACTCCTTTTCTTTTTCCCTCCACCTTTCCAAAAGAAAGACAGGCATTGACCTTTTGGGTGAGATGTTCTCTTTCCAGGCATGAAGATGAAACATAGTCATCATCTATTGTGAGCAAGCTTTGTTTTGCAGCATAAAGTTGTCTTAGGAGCAACATATGAAGTCTTATTACAAATTTGTTTTAGTCATAGCAGGAAATGAGTTTATAGCCAGCTAATTAGTATCTTTCTTAATGTCTTATGCTTGACTCTTAACACAGTAAAGCAGCCTCTAAAAATGCCATCTACAGTTCAGCACTGTAGACTTAAAGAGACAGATGTTTGACTATTTGACACTCTCCAGACCAAAGTGAAGAGCAAAGCATACCCTGTTCTGAAAGTGACTTGAGAATGTGCTTAAGCATATAGAGAATTTCCATTCTCTGTTTCAAAGACAACAAGAAAACCCTTATTGGTCTTTAGTAAATCCAGGCCTGATACAGAATCTGTGCCATGTTCTAATTCAGGACTGGAAAAGCCTTTCCTTTGAATAATAGAAAAATTAGGTTGGAAAGGACGCCTGGGGTTTATCCTAGTCCAATCTCCTGCTCAAAGCAGAGCCACCTCAGAGGTTAGATCAGGTTGCACAGGGCTTGTTTTGATGAGTTTTGAAAGTCTCCAAGGCTGGTGATACCACAGGGAATTCTGCCATTGGATATATTCTCTGCCCTACCAAGGTTGATAGAAGTGCAGTATGCACCTTCATAAGCAAATGTTGCTCATTGTTTTTGCCTTTTTTGATACTTTTTTTATACACTGATCTGATTAGAGACAAATTCAGATCTTGTGGGAGTAACTGTAACCCTCATTTTTCAAAGAGCTTCCACTGACATCTTTTCTTTCTTCTTCTTTTACCTTAGATAGGCCAGACCTGATCACCCTGAGAATATCAGTGCATTCTTTCCACTCTGTTTATGTGAAGCTTACTGCTTTGGCACTGAAGTTTAAGATAGGCATAGTGTCAGATTCAGGACATTGGGTAAAGTCTAGTACTGTACTGGCTGAGGTCAGTGACAAAACCTTGATTGGCTACTATATTACTAGACTGGCACCAAAGAAAGGATTTACTAGTTCTCCTCACAAGTCACCTTAGCAATGCCACCTCTGTTTCAAATGCTGCTGGAATGGCAGTACAAACCAAAAAGCTTTCTTCTACCTCCTTTTAATTCTTCAAGCTGCACTCCCTCTAATAGGACTAATCAGTAATAAGTTTACAGTTGCCCTTTTAAAAATGAAACTCCAGACCAAATATTTGATTGCCTCCTTGTAAAGGCCACAGTGGTGTTAAGCTATGTAGTAATGCATTCAGAAAGGATCTGGAAGTCTGTGCTGAGAAGAGCATTGCCCACCTTGTAGAAAGAAAATTGTGATTTGTGCCTCTACAGAAAACATTCCATTAGCATATTACCAGAGCTACCTGGGGAAGAAAAATAATTTTGTGGAGACCAGGGAGTTTCTTAAAGTGCTTTACCTGGAGGTCAGTGGAATTCCATTTATAAATGATGAATGCATGCAGTTTGATGCTAAAATTGTGATGACTTACAAAGTTTAATATTACTGTACTTTGTGGACAGTGATTTTTTTTTTTTAAGTGGTGAATGTATTTTACAAGAATATTGTAGACATTTGTATGTAGACATGTATATTTGTGCCAATAAATGTTGGTTTAAGATGCTTTTTGTATAATTTCTGTTCCAAATATGCACAGCTTAAGGACACTTGAACAACTTCAGCTTTCATTCCCCCTGTTAAGTGCTAAAGACTTCTGAAAATGAAGATTTTCTGATTCACACTGAGTTTTTATATATCCAGTCTCTCTGCAAAAACAGGGAGGGGGGCAGAATGATGCAACCATTTAAGAGTGTGAAGAGGAGCAGATGGAGAGTGCATTTAGTGTAATTGACCTTATTCTTAAATTTCGTAATGGTAACAAATGTTTTCTCTTTAATAGGGGACAATAAACTCAGGGATCTTACCTCCATAAGATAGTTCACAAATTTAGTGTACTTCAGACACATTTTTCAAATTAAGAAAGAAGGATTCTCTGTGAGGGGCATAAAGGCTCTCTTGCAGGGTTATCTTCTGCCTTAAGGTGAAACAGCTGATGCTGGCCCCTAAGGTAATGGCTTAATGGGGCATGGTAACTATTGCCATCATTATTCCTAATGAGTAATTAAGCTCTTTGAAGGGACAGGAGTGGGAAGCTGCTTTTCTTTCCCCTCCTAGTGACTACAAGTATATTTAAAAACGTAGCTGCTGGGCAGATCTGCACCTTCAGGCAAATGGGGTGTTACTCAACAGCTCTTCTGATTTCCTGGCAAATCAGCTCAGCGTGTACCAAGGGCACGGGATCATCCTCACCCAAAGACACCCAAACCAGGTAATGTCAAGAAACAAACAACAAACAAGCAACAAACTGGGGGCATTTTGGGCCTACAAGCAGAAGCTGGGAATAAGCAAGCACAGATTTCATACAGTGCATATCCTCATCCATGTGAAAAAGAAAAAAAATGACTAAGTGTGAGGGTGAATAAGTTTGTTTGGTGCTTATGAATGTGATATTGAAGAACACAGGGAAATGGTCAAAGCCAGAATGAGGTTTATCCCAATAATTGAGAGAACAATGGGTTAATACTCTGTTAGCACTGTTATAGTTAGGCTGCATAGTTCGCTCAGGTTTTTTTGAAACACGATGTCCCCACTGCTCACTTCAAGATTACAGAGTACTCTAGCAGATCATAAAACCAAATGAAAACTAAATTCTATGTAATCTGATTGAGAGAGTAAGGTGGATATAGAAGAATCTATAAGATTATATGAAAAATCTAGTATATTTTGCTTTCTGTTGGATAGCACATGCATAATTCATGGATGGGCAGGGAACAAAAGAAAGGATTGCTTCTTAAGGGTTACTAAGTATGTAGAATGAAGAGCTCAGGGACTTGCATATGCTTTGGAAAGTCAGGTAAAAGACTTGGAAAGAAAGGTAAATGAATAAATAAGATGCTTTTAAATTCTCCTGAGAGATCTAAAAAAATAAATAAAATTCTTAAAAATTGCAACTGAAGATTGCCAGAACTGTAATCTGAAAAGAAAAGCTGGTAATCTTGAACTGCTAGAGCTCTACAAGATGGAGAGCTAGGCAGGGATGATGGCTATTATAAAATCAAACCATCTTTTTTTTGCTTTCCCAGGTGATTCAAATCTAGGGGTACATAACCTTGTAACATCACCTGTGGTTCAGGCAGCTATCATCAAAAGCTCTTACCACCACGTGGCAGGTATATTAAAACCTTTTACTATGGGAATTTCCTGGTACCAAATACAATGAATTATTACACTTCTAAGGCAGCTTTCCAAGAGATTTTGCAGAAATAACACCCTTGACTTCTCCCTTACCATCAGAACACTCTAATTATAATCTAGCAGCTTTTAGCTGTACGGCTTTACAAAGGAAGTAAGCCTGGCTTTTCAACTTTCTCTTGGCCTTAATACAGCTTTGTGAGATGGGGTTACTGCAATGTACATTTTGTGCTAAAAAAGAACACTTCTATCTCCATTCAAACCACTTTGGAGACGCCTACAAAAAGTTCAGCGTTTATTGTTACCAGGAAATATCTGGATTAATTTTGCCATCCTTCCACCTGCTTATCAGGCACCATTTGATAACCACACACACTTTTGCTCCCCTTCAGTCCTCTAGAAAGCTTGATATGAACTTCATTCCTGAGCTGGCTCAGAAATGCTTTCTAATGTCCTGGTTATTATCTGACAGCAATGTATAATTCTTACTCTCTTGTTTGCTGTTTTCTTCAGTTTCACCACCCATGTCTTTCTTAGTCATCCTGACAGTCCATCTCTGCACAGCTGCTAGGTCCATCACTTATAACTAGAGCAGCAGTCTGAGCTCTGGTCCAAGTAAAACTTCACCAAATGCTCTATGTAGTGGCACAAATATTTTGTTGTCTGTAGTAAAGAAACCTGAAACATCCTACTATCATATTAGAATTTCTCACAACTGCATTTAGCCTCCTACCTGACCCAGCAATCACTTTAATTCTCCTATGTTACAAATGTTACTTTTTAAAAATTGCTTTCTGCTACCTCTGTGGTTTAGGACCAACAAAATTATAATTGGTGAAACACTAATAGGCAATATCCTTGAGGATTAATTTGATCCAAATTCTTCTGCCTTCACCACTAAAAAAAATCCTATTGATACCTTCAGTGCCTAGTCAGATGATAGCTGGGTGCCTTGAGATATGGCCTGTGACAGGCAATCAACTAGTAATTTCTTTTCAGTCTTTTGTTTCACTCAGAAGTCTCCAAGTTTGAGTGACTTTTTTTTCCAGAGTTGTTAATAAACCAAAAGTAGAATTCTTGCTTACTGCAGTCACCAGGTTAAGGATTTCATGACTACTCAGACATCTCTGTTCTCTTTGAACCCAAATGTCACTTGAAAACGCTGGTATTTTTGAGATGCTTTGCTAGATGGAAAAAAATACAATAGCAGTCTTTGTTGATGAGGAAAGGCATTTCTGGGGAGCTGTAGGCAAAAGCAGTAACCTCAAGACCTGTCTTTAATCTAGATGAAGAGCCAACCCGCATGCTCTTCTGCAGCTAAGCCTCAAACTGGAAGCCCTGTGGAGTGAGAAAGACAAGCTGGCTGCATAAGCAGCTCTGCTGGATTTCCATGGTCCTGTGCCCCTTACGAGCTTCCCATGGCTTTCATGTAGGATAATGAAGTGTTTTCTGACACCGTAAAGACAATGCTGGTCTATAGGTATCCCTGTATCTGGATTTTATTTTAAAATTATCTTTGGACAGCGAGATAATTAATACACAATTAAGAGCAGTGTGAACTCTTCTTCAGCCTTGTATAACTGTACAACACATCATCCTGACATGATGTCTGTCTAAAGACGCAAGCAGCAAAAAGGGAGCCCTTCAGCATTTAACTTTTCTGCTCCTATTTGACTCAGATATGAGGGAGGAATCAAACCTCAATCTACCCAAACTAGCAGCTACCATTCCTGATTGTTTTCTCTTTGCAGACCACAGCAGAATCTGTCAGTGTCTGGTAGAGATTTGTGGAACTGCTCTTCTCCTTAAAATATGCCGACAGGAGTGGGAACATGTCTAAGTACCTACAGTGACAGAAAACAGGATGTCTTTTAAATTTTGTTTTCCTTTAAATAACAACATAGCTACTTAAAAAGAGATCTTGCTTTAAGACTACCTAAATGAAGGCTGGGGAAAAAAAAGGTAAGAAAAGAAAAGAAAAGAAAAAAGACAGGTTTTCAGGTGTTTGTTGGCACTGCAGTGCCCAGCATCAAGCAGCAGTCAACAGTGACCCCTCCAAGCTGCACAGCCTGGGCAGTGAACACCAGTGAAGGCATGGGCACTGCCCTGTGATGGAACAGGCACTGTCACAGCCAGCCAGTGCCCATCATCCTAGTGCATTTGTTTCCTATGTAATGCCAGCATGGACTAATCATATCAGGCTTCATCTTGAATGCAAAGCAAATTCAGTCACAGTTTGTCTGTACAGGATTAAACTGCACTGTCCAATCCTTGGTTAGCCCTTCTGCTTTAACTGGCATTCATCCTAACAGTTTTTCACATCTCTGGGTTTTTTTGTCTCCTGAACATCAGTTCCTTGAGGGCTCAAACTTCTCAAGCATTCTCAAACTTAATGTAATTTTTCTTTGTGGTTTTGGCACTATCTCACTCTCTGCTTCATCTCACATATTTTCTGTTTCATCATGCTGAATGAAAGATTACTCTCCCTGTTGTCCACAAGAGCCAATTACCTCTGAAGCAATTTCCTTCAACTACTATGTTCTTCAGTTTCTCTATGGAAAAAAGAAATCAGAAGAGTTGTGTCCAGTCACAATGGCTGCACACTTTGACTAAGCCTTTGAGGTCTTTGTATTCTCCTGACGCTTTCAGGGCTGACTTCTACTGCTAGGATTCTCTGGTTTGGCATTGTTCAGGGTGACTGATTAAGTTGACTCATTAGTCCTTAATAAACTCTTTCAAATCTTCTTTAAAAAACACCCATATAATTTAAATGCATCTTTGTCTTAGAAAAATGTAGAGCCTTTCCTTCTACTGTTGCAAACAACAGAAAACACCACATCTATGTGGAGAAGTACCTATTGATCTGTTCATGGAAAGACTCAAGTCAGGAGCCAATATGAAGCATGTTGCCAGCAGATGTCTATACAAAGACTCCCTGTGTCATGTGCTACATGGGAATGACCTCACTGATTGAGCAGAGCTACTCAACCAGTTAGGGATGTAGTCTGACAGTCATAGAACAAACATGACTCATTTAAGAACATTCCCTACCTTCCTTTTTAATGACTGGTTTCACCTAAGTCAGTAAAGTAGAACTGAAAGGAGAACAAAGAGTGCTGCAGTCAGCTTTGCACAGTGTTCTCACAGGGCAGCTACTCCACTACAGAAGTATATTTGAAACAACTGTCCCTCCACAATTACATCTCCTCTGATGATGCCTGACCTCTCACAACATGGTCACTTTCTAGCACTATTGGCACTAGTATTAGTGCCAAAACTACTAATAATAATACCAATACTAATGACTTAGCAGTTCTATGTTCTGGATTTAAAACCAAAAAACTTGAAAAATACAAAATACTGCTGTGGTGAGGAAAGATCATTATCCTTGATGATGATAATAATTATGTTGAGATGAGAACTGGGTTCTGCAAATGAAGTCTGTGTCTAGTTTGACCAAGTCATAAAGGCTTGGTTGCATGACTTTACACCCAAGAGTGCTCAATTTCCACACTCAGTTTTTTAACAGGTGGCTAAGAAATTATTCCCTGCTATGCCTTTGTTGCTCTGCCTTGCACTACATAAATAACCACTGTGTAAAACTATTTTTGCAGAAGTAAGTAATAGAAATTATAACATTTCAGGGTAAACAGTGAAAATTTGAACCTTATTTGTGAAGTATTTTTGCTGTTATAAAACCCCAAAAAAACCCCACTGATGATAACAACAAAATCTAGATTATATAAGTGGACCTGAGGCTTCATCTCAGATTAAGCTATTACAGCATGCTAATAGCAGCATAATTTTCTGAATGTGCAATACACTAGTAGTCATACTAGGTCTTCTGTTGTTTCCATTTGATTGTAGAGGACTGGTCCTACATGATTAACTTGCAGTGGCACCCTAGCTTGTAAACAATGGAGTGCATTCACTTCACTGGTAATGGCTGTGTCTAGGTGGGCACACTGCAATTTTCCAGTATATTTTGTTAACGGACGTCCTACACGATTCATTGCACTGTAATCCACCACGTGGATGGGGAAAGGGTTTGTTTAAATAGATTTGGCTTCTGTAACTAGCATTTGCATTAACTCAGTGTGAATTACAAGATGCTCAATCTGAAAATTTGAGGTGTCATTACTTGTAATTCACATGATTCCAAGCTCTAAAGATCAAGTTTGCAGTGAGGTAATGGCTCTTAGAGGATAACACAACGTGCTGTGATTGCATTTTAGAGCTTGAGAAGTGGAGATGCTGTCTCAGTAGACAGTGTGTGACCAAAAAAAAAAAGTGTTGATTCATTGTTATTAGGTTCCAGTAAAGTATAAAATCTGTAATTTAAAAATCTCCCTATTTTGATTTGCTTTTTGAAGTGCCTTGAGTAGCATACGCATCCTCTCTAGGCCAAAGCTCCTCAAAACCTGCTGGCATTCAGACCTATGTTGTTCCTTCTGGAGGTAAAGGCAAGAAAAAGCTTAAATTGGCCTGACTTGCAGGTAAGTACAAACTGATAGCAGTTTAAAAGTTATTAACTTCTTAGTTTGGGTGAATTTGCTTAAACGCCACAGTATTGGCAACTTAATATATACTATATTGGGTGGGGGTTAGGGGTTGGAAATTCTGCTGAGACTCAAATTTGGCTTCTGTGCATGTGCCATGGACTAATGCAAATTAGAAGAGCAGAGATGACAAAACTTAGAAACTACTTTTGGTTAACAACTGAAGTGGATGACCCTGATGTTTAAATACAAGCTGTTTAGTCAAAATATATGTTGGTTCTATCACTCTTACCATGAGCCAGGTAACTCTTGCTAGTCAACCCCAGGCAGGATCATATTTGCAAACTAACACAATAAAGGTATAAAGTTTTGCTGCAGAGGGAAATTATTTTCTTTCTAGTAATACTAGCTGCAAGGACTGCAGCAGTGACCAACTTGCCCAAACTTGCTCTGTGCCAGTCAGCTGGAGGAATGCTCTGGCAGAACAGGCTAAAATGCCTCAGCACTGACTGAGGTCCTTGGGTGTTTTTTGCATCCACACCGATCTCGGGATCTACTCAAGGAGTTTCCACTATTTTAAAGCTCCTTTGAATATGTCTTCATAAACTGTCCCTATGATGCAGATTTAAGGGTGCCTCAAGGCACTGTTTTCTCTGCACTATATTAATCTAAAAAAGAAGAATGCTATTACTGCATGAGAGGCATCATGTCCCTAACTTAGTGCTTGCTTCAGTGTTAAATGAAGCCAGCAAAAGCTTACCAGCATTATTAACAATAGGGGGAAAGTAATGACCAGTGGAAGAGCAGGCCTGGGGACACAAAATAACCATTGTAAATTACCCAGATCAATCACAGGCAGATGGATACATGGTTCAGACCCACTTGAAGGAAAGAAATCCTGATGCTTATTCAGTTTTCCATCCAGACACCAAGGAAACAATGAGCCTTGCAGCATTTCTGTCATTGCCTACAGGAGGCATATCCTATGGCTCTGGGTTTTTTGGGTTTTTTGGAAAGGTAAGATTTGTTTCAATTTTTGTTTTGCTCTAGCTAACCTGTCACACTAACCCTTTTTTCTTAAATATATCTCCTAAGATTTCCTGTAGCACAGTGCTTTAAGACAACGGCAACCTTTCCTTTAATGAGCAATAATTAGCTAATATTACTAAGGTTTACTAATCCCTGCTTCCTTTTTATACCCGTTAACCTTCTTTAAGAAATGAAAGGAGGGCTTTTTTTTTCCCCTTTCGACTGAATTAAACTGCTGGTTTAATTTCTTTTATTGTGTAATTACACAACAGAAGCATTAAATTTCAAGGTTCTCCTACTGCTAATGGAATGTTACATCACATGTAACATGTTACAAGTGTACAGAATGTCTCTTTATAACAAGTATTATATTTTATAACAAGTATTATATTTTTATAACAAGTATTATATTTTAGTGTTTTTCGATGTAAAGAAGGCTCATGTGATTCTGTCTGCTTGCTTGCATCTCCCCATTCATCTAATAATCTGAAATTTGTTGGCTGATATCTACTGTATGACAAATAGTAAGAAGTCCTAAGGATCTTTCAGCTACATAATTTCAAACAAATTATATACTTGGGAAATGAGTTAGATGAGAAAAGTCTGCCTAGGGCTCTGCTAGGGAAAAGGTTGTAGTTAAGCTCATACCAATTAAATGCCAGATAATTCACTAAGATGGGAAAGATTTCTGCTCTCTTTGTTTCAGTAGCAGTGTTCTTTAGAGCAAATTCCCAGAGCTATTTAAATCAAAGGGAGCTATCCTAAAGGAATTTGTATCAATCCTTCACTTCTTGGTGCTGTGAATAAATGAAAGGGCACAAAGTGTGCTGCCCTTTCTCTTTTTCTTTTAATGTATTAAAAGAAAAGAAATTCTGATTGCCTATCAGAACTTCCTAATTTATTTATGGACAATATCTGTGGAACTTGAACTGCTAAAGTATCTTGAATTGACACAGTCTTACAAGGGACTTCTGCAGTGCCAAAAAGGCTTTTTAAAATCCCTGCTTTGTTTTCTGGTAGCATGGCCAGGTATGACAGGCTTCTTTTCCTGAAACAAACTCGGCCAGTTAGGGTACACGCTCTCCTGGAAACAAAACCAAGCTTCCACTGACTTCATTAGCAGCAACATTCAGTTGAAAACAGCTCATGTGTGAAGTAACACTGGAAAACTAATTCAAGCAGAACAGTAATGGGAAACTCAATCTGAAAATGAAGTGTTTTAAATTAAGAGATGCTTCTCAGAATTATAAAGAAAGGCTCTTTCTCATCTAAAATTTGGCTCTTCCTTCTTCACCAGCTTTAAATCACTGATCTACAATTGCTATTTATAGCAGAGGGAATGCCTGACTGTCTGGCTTAAGTTATGTCTATGACTGCAATGAAGAAAGCCATAGGTGTGTTGGAACAAATTCCACCTAGTCTGCTACTTACCATCCAATTTCTTACAAACATTTCTCATAATCTGCTAGTGTTATAATCTGTTCCTTAAAAATGAGAACAAATTAAGGAAGAAGTGTGCCTCTATATTCCTGATCATTGAGAGCAGAGGCATGACTCCGTGGCACAATGACTGGGAGCTTACCTGGGGACAAAAACAGTCCAGCTCCAAAAAACAGTCCAGCTCCAATCCTGTGCCAAGACTTAGTCCAACATTTTATATATGACTACTTAATGAAAATTGCATAAATTCTCACTGGTGGGGCAGCCAGTACCCAGATCTTGTCCCTCTGTCCTTATACTCTTTTCAAAGGAAGGTACATATCACTCCCTTTTTGTGAGAGACTGATAATGCTTTATTCTAGTTAAGTAAGTCCAAAAAGAGCTCATAAATGTGATGGAGGTCAGTAAACTGACCCTGGCCAGTAAACAGAAACCAATTAAAAGAATTGGGTTTAATTGCTATTTAAACTAATATCAAAAGTGTAATAGAAATCGGTGTTGAGAGGAATCAAGAGATAGGACATGCTGCGTTACAGATGTGAGTTAAGGAATGTAGGTGTCTCAAGGACACCTGCTGTCTGTGGCCATGCTTAATCCACAAAGTAGCTTGTCTCAGCAATCAAAAGGTGTGGAAATGTTGTACTGCTGCCTCACTACCTTTGAAAGAGTTATTCCATGCTATGCATGGGCGCAGAAGTACTTCCTGGAAATATGTGCTCATCCAGGAATCAGATTCAGTTGCTTAACGGGCATAAAACTAACTCAGAAAGCTTTATCAGGCATTATCAAATTGAACTGGCTTGCTGAGGGGCCAAGCAAATAGCAGGGGTGGCAGGGATGGGCTGAAGAGCAGCACTGTCCCCCCCATGATAAAAGCAAAAGTTAGATGAGCTCAGAAGCCACGTGTAAACTGCCTTTGGCATCTAAGTCTGGATGGCACCTGATGGAGTCACTTTCTTTCAGGGCATGTATAAATCCAGCACAGTAAGCAGGAGTGAGGATGCACTTTCCTGTTTGCTATCTCTTACTAGCTCTTTTATGCTAGTGTCATGACATGTACTTTTTTAAAGTGCCTAACTCTCTAATTCCATGTCTTGGACAGTCTGGTGCCAGCCAAAACATGTTCTTCCATCCTGTTTTGTTTTGGCTTTTATGCTTCTGCAGCTGCGATGTCATCCAACAAAAAATTTCTTTCATAGGATGTTTTCCTAATCTGCCTGACAGTACAGTTGCATAAGCTCTAATTTTTAATTCAGTGGAGGTGGTGGGACTGTTCCTTTTGGTGGGTGTGTAGTCTTTGATCGCCCTAGGTAGACTGCAAAATCACATGCACTCTTGAATTATACAGGAAGCTTAAAAAACTTTTTCAGCACAAAGGATTCAATTTCAGGCCCTCTTCAGCCTTCTGTGGGGCTGAATGCAGAAAATTATTTGCTAATATACACTGAAGAGTAGGATCCTGGAGCTGTATTTTGCTTCTGAAATCATGTTAATGGACCTGTTGCACACATAGCTACAGTGTTGAAATACACGTCTTCCATTTTATCCTTCTAGTCCTTTTAAAAAAGAACAATTCAGGGCTTCTTTAGGTGTCACTTTTTTCAAAGATATTTGAAACTTAAAATTACACAGAAGTTACCAATAGGGACTTGATTTAATGAAAATATCTAGAAAAACAAAATAGGGACATAACGAAACACTACATTTCTCAGAACTATTTAGGAAAGTTTTGCTGGCTGGGGACAGCCATGTACCTTTAGAAAGATTTATGAGCTGCAGCACTTACCAGGAACTTGCTGATTGAATAGTTCTTATTTGTTATGTTCTTTTATATTTTAATCAGTGTGTTTTACTGCTATCCTTCCGTTTGTTGTAATTTTTTTCCTACATTTTGTAATGCTTTTGGAAAAACCTGTCTATATATTCACTGCTAATGAGGAAAGTGGGTTTTTTCCTTCCCTCATCCTTTTTCTTTAGAGACAGTAACAGTGACGCCTTTTGCTCGTTAGCAAAAAAAGCCTTTCCGGCTCTTTGCAAGAATCAATGACTGCCAGCATCTCCGTAAATTATGAGTAATTGGGCTGAGGAAATGAAGAGTTAGATGTGAGCTTTAGCTGCAAAATATTGATTTTTTAAAAAATTATTGGGTTTTTTTAACAATATACAGTTCCATCAGTGCTGTGGCATAAATTCCAACAGGTAACTTCTGGAAGTGATCACGGCAATAGGGAAGCATAGTTACTGGAAAGATGAGCTTTATTTCTTTAACAGTAAGGAGACCCAGGCAAGCAATCCTCAGGTAGCTTCTCAGAAGTCTCAAATGATCTCTTTTTCTTATTTTTTTTTCATAGTGAAATTCTTGTTGGGTTTTTTGTCCCCCAAAATGTCGATAATTTCAGTATGTTGCTGATTACCAGAACTGCTTGAAATGCTTCTGTTAAGCTAGAAGTTCTATTTAAAAAAATATGCTGGAAAAAGCTTCAGCTTTTTGCGTGTGTCTGTAAAGTTCTGATAATATTGGAAAGTGCAAGAAGCAGGAGGAGTTTCATTAAAAAAAAAAAACACGACCTATTTTTCCCCCATGTAAAACCCAAGAAAAAGTGAAAAGGCCTTCTTCTACCAATTCATCTTCCATAATTTCAGAAAGATGCTATGCTGGAGAGAAAGGCAGACAAAGAAAAGATTCAATACCATGTGGAAACAACCTATTCACAGTGCAGTTTGAGCAACATTAGTTGTGCATTTGAAGGAAAACTTGAAGGCCCAAACCTACATGCTAATGGATGGGACCCTACTTAAGAAAGCCTGTGGTCTTCCATGGTGTTTCATACAGATCGGCATTTCCCTTACAAAACCAAATAGGTGATCCAGGTAGAATTTAAAACAGGACTGTGCCCCCACCTCGCCAGGCAAAGGCTGCTTTGGATGAATGTTAGTGTCAGATGTGGTATGTTCTGTGGTGAAAGAGATGTATTTAAAGGACTTGCCATATATATAATTGATCTGTTCTCACGATGTCCCAGAGTTACAGTCCATTAAAAAAAAATAAAGATGAGAAAAAACTCAAATATTTTAATGTTTTAGTTATTATCTCTGTGTTGTTTAAAACTTTGTGTACACACATACTGTACTCACGCTGCTATTAAAATGCTTATTGTATAACTGCTTACTAGGTAGAGTGACTTTCAAATCAAAACAATGAATTTTGTCCTCTGGTGCTTTTCTTTTGCATTGTTTCTTAGCAGGCAAGCCATTGTGTCTCTCCTCGGGAAGCCATATGCCTGCCTTCTGGTCATTTCACATTAATGTTGCCTGGAAAAATTAGTACCTACCTCCATGACTGCATCTTTGAGAAAATTATCACAATAGAAAAATTAGGAATGAACTGGTACAAGGTGCACAATTACATTTTGAGTAACACTGCTTTCCCTGTTTTTTTGTAAATTAAATAGAAAGATACAAACAGTAAAATGTGGCAGAAATAGAGCTGCCAACCTTTAAAATCCCTTTAAATAAAAGATCAAAGCCCTTTAAAAACCTTTATCCCTTTAAAGTAAGTGGAAGTCAAGCAATGCCTCCAGTAGTTTCTAGGATGGAAAAGGTACTGGCTTTTTCTGGTAATGGTGATTACTGTTTGCCTGCTAGAACTGGCATGCTCTGCTACAATGATGAATGTGTCTCCTGTTCTGTTTGTTCTGGAAACTCACTCAGCTCTAGGGCAGTTTCATAGTTTGTCTCCAGCTTCTCATGCTTGCACTGGGTGGGGGGGAGGGGCTCAGAGTTTTACCTTGGGTGAAGTGCCTTAGCGTCTGTAGTAAGAGGTACAGCCCTTAACACACAGTATTTTTGGCAAATGACATGAAAAACACCATCCCATAGAAACCAACAATGCATTTCTACTTGACTCCAACCCAACCAACTCTAACAAACAGAAAAGGCAATTAAATTTTGGAAGTGAAGTCCTAACAACAGTAAATTGACTAAAATACACAGAGAATATTTAATCAGGATTAGTATTTAAATTAGACTCCTCAGAGGAGTGCAAACTAAGAATGGGATCCTGATAAGCTGTCTTGTGCATCACAACAAATCCAGTTGCAGAATCTGGTCCTAATGCTTCCGCTGCCCACCCCCTTCTCTTCAGGAGTTAAATACTCCTCAGTATGTTACTCAAAGGCCGTTTCCGTAAAAGTCATAGCTTAAATATCTATGTACCTAATGGACTTAACACCACAGTGAGGCAGGGAAGCAGCATTAACCTCATTTTGCAGATAAACAGTGTGAGCCCTAATGGCTCTCCATTGCGTTACAACCTATGGAGCAAACACACGTACTCAGGGAGTGTACAAATGCTGTTACACCAGACTGCTGTATTCACACCAAGACTGACAACAGCTTTGGCATGTCCCCTCTTGCTGCTTTGCATAGACACATATGACTGTTATATAAATGAAGTTCAGAATATGGCAAAGTTATTTTCTCAGCTACAAATTGCTCACCACAGCCTTGGAAGACATGGAGACTAGAACAATGCCACTCAACAGGATGAACTATTTAAGAATGGGTAATATCACTCAAATTTCAGGTTCTTGCACAATTTAGGATGGTGTAGGGGCCTGAGCAAAAACCTGTGTGGCTCATGTCACAAAATAGATTTTAGGTTTTTTTACTGTTTGCCTAACAAAAGGGCAAGAGTTTTTGGTTTTGGAATAGACATGAAAAATTGGTTCATATGGTACTTTGTGTATCAGGAACTAGTTTTCCACAAGGTAACGGGACATACCTTTAATGCTTCAGAAACTCTTTAGTTTAACCGTCTGAGCAGTTACTTAAACTGACACTAATTGGACGATGCTGGAGAAAGGTGAAGCTTTACTCTCGCGTGTCCTGCTTTTTGGTTTGTGAACCGGCGACTTCTGAGCAGTACACGCGTCACTTTTGAAACTTCAGGGCAAGCACCCAGCAGGGTTGCCAATACCGAGAAACGCACGCTTCTCCCTTATGTAAGCGAACTGAGCCCCCAGCAGGCCACTGGCTTCGATCTCCGAAGGCTCCAGCTCCTGCTCCTACACGGCGAGCAGCGCTTCAGTATCATCTCACCAGGAAGGCCAAACGCCCGGGCTGCACTGGCTTCCCTCTCCCCTCAGCTCGGGGGCCCGCCAGTCCTTAAGCGGCGGCACTCAGGCCGCACAGATGACCCTTCCAGAGCGACCTTTTCCCGCCGGCAGGCCGGGAGGGCTTCCCGACCCGCCTGGGACCGCGGTTGGCGGGCAGCCCGACCGCTCCTCGCCCGCCTTCTGCCGCCGTGCAAGGACAGCCTGAAGCTCTCCGCCATGGCGCTTCGCCCTCCCTCAGAGCGGCTGAACGCGCGCCCCGCCTCAGCTCTCCAAGGCGCGGGCCCCGCCGCCAACGGTTCCCCCGCGCGCCGAGCCAGCGGGCGGGCGGGCGCGCGCGCGCTGACGTCACGGACGGGTTAAAGGGGCGGGGCCTCTCCCCTCAGGCGTGATGTAACCTCTGCCCTCCTCGGCCCAGCGGCGGAGGGGCTGCGCGGGCGGAGAGCGGCGGAGGTGGCGACGCGGAGCCGAGCTGAGCAGCGCGGAGCAGAGCACAGCACAGCGCCAGCGGTGAGCGCTCTGGTAACGGGGGGAGGGATGCGTCCGTGGCGGAGGAGCAGACTGGGGAGGGGGGGGGAGGGGTGGGCTGACGGGGCAGGCTCGGAGGCGATTGTGGCTGCCGGTGGAAACATGGTGCCACACGTGAGGCTTATGTAAAGTGAGCGGCGTCCGGGCCCGCCAATGGGAGAGGCGCCCCGCCCCCGTCCTCCGCTCGCGTCACGTTCCCACAGCCAATGGCGCGGCGGGCGGGGTGGGCTCTGCGGGCTCAGTCACGTTTCTGCCTGTATGAAGTCGGTGCCGGGCTGCGCCGGGCTGGGTGGACGCCGTGTGCTCGGTGAGTAAGGCTTTGCCGGGCGCTCTCCCGGCGGCCGGCCGGGACTAAGGGTCGGGTGGGAGTCCCGGTGTTGGCGGGAGGAGGCAGCGGGCGGCCGCGGTGGGGGCCAGGGGGCTGCTCCGATCGCTGGGCGGAGGTTACGTAACCCCCGCGCGCCGGGGCTCTCCAGCGGTTGGGGAGATGGGATGGGGCCAGCGGGGGAGCGGGTAATGCCGCGGGGGTGCGGATAGGGACGAGAAGGGGGGAACGGGACGATTGTCCTCAAACCAGGGAGGGGATGGCAGTGGGCGGCTGTGATACACACACACACATCCATTTCAGACTGTAGTGGGGGAAGGGGGCGCCGGCTTTGACCCCTCCTCGGACCGGGCCGCGGGGTGTGGGGCTCTGGGGGTGAGTGTGGCGCGGAGCCGCCCATCCCAGACCGGCAGCGGGGCACAGGCACCACCACTTACACCCTGTCCCCAGATTCAGGCTGGGGGCTTCGAGAGCCGGCTGTGCCACCTCTCCTCCCTGCCTGTGTGTGACCGGGCCGCTTCCACATGGAGCGGGGCGGCAGGACCCACGTCTGGCCCGGCGGGGCGGTGTGGAGGAGGAGGGCGGCGGAGGGGCTATAGCCCCGGAGGGGCGGAGGGGCCGGGGGTGCTCTCGGCGGCGGAGGAACCGGTCCCGGGGCACTGCCGGGGTTTGGAGGGAGCGAACATAGAGGGGGTATCATCTGCGGGAAACACGCGTGGACCGCGTCCCCGTACACCGGCGTCCCCCTCATAGGGGGACAGAGATGTGCGGGTGGCTGGGTGGCTTTTTGGACGTGAAGAGCTGTGTGGCAGTAAGTAACAATCTTAGCGCGCTGCTGAGATGCCTGAGCTACAGGTAGAGTAGGCAACAGGTGCGGTGGAGTTCCTTTTTGTGTTGCCTGTAGTTGCAAGGACACGCATAGTTTCTTGAGACCCCGTGGCTGTGCTGCTGTTGACATGAGTTGCATGCTGTTACATGCATGATTACAAAACCATTTATGTAAGTATAGTTTCATGCAAATTGATGAGCAGTATGGTAACAGTCAAGCTGACATTTTACAACCAACTTCTTGTGACAGAATTGGTTAGGATCTGGCTTTGCTCTGGCTGCTACAGGAAGTTAAAAATCCCCATACAAGTCGGTGTGAGGTCCCTGGTACTTGGAAACTGAAGCACTTTGGAAATGTATTCCAGTGAAGCAGTAGCTTGTTTGAGACATGGAGGATTTTGATGAACTATGTGGCTTTGTTTTTGGGCTGTGACATGTCTTACCTCTTCTTTTTCAAATATAAGACCCTGATGTTTACAATCTTACACTGATTAGCTTTTACTTATGAATTTACTAGTAAAAGGACAAAAGTGGAAATTCCATAATGATTCTAATCTAAAGATTGTCTGGTCAAGTCAAAAGTAGAGTCAAAAACTAATTCAGTATACTGAGAAACTTTCAAGCTGGCAATATTGTTTTAACCACAGAATTTGTAGATGATGATTAACATTAGTTAGCACTTGTTAAAACTACTTATCTATCTTATCAAGCTGTTTCTTGCTTATTGTCAAGGTAAAATCTGAATTAGTCACAATGATGGCAGTGTAGAGTATCTAAATGAATGCAAATGCCTAGTTTTGGAAACATGGTGGTATTGGTAAAACTTAAGGATGTCAAGCTGACAGCTAAGACCTCAATGGTGTGGCCCCAGTCCATTAATGGGTCCCATTTTATATTACGTGGTTTGAGGGCATTGAACTTGATCAAACTTGAGTTTTCATATCTTCTAGGGTGTCTCAGTGTCTGTATGTGTCCTTCATCATCTCAGCCTTGGGCATAGTGCTGTTCATGCACTTTACAAAGTGGCTCCTCAATACGAAATTTGTGAGCAGGGCCTTAGAATTTGATTCATGTTGGGAAAAGTGCCCACGTTGCTGTGCTGTAACATCAAGTTCTTTCTTGCTTATACTTGTGTGTATTTGCAGGCTCTTGGGTTCTTCTTGTTGGTTTGGTTTTTTATTTTCTCAGTGAAACTTGGGCTGTTTCTGCAAAGTGAGAAAGTTTCACTGGAGAACAGGACCACATCCTTGCTTCCTCCAAGGCTTGCTGTTAGCCTTGTGGTTGGGTGCTCTTCTGAGGTGTGCAATCCTTGTTCTGGAGATTGCTCGCCTCATTAGTAAGCTATAATAGAAAAGAGAGGACCATTGGCATAGAATAGAAGAAAAAAATATTATCCTTTGATTTTTGGTGGGGTTTTGGACACTTCAGGTGCTTATTTCAAGGTGCACGTGAGAATGCTGTAGTTTGTGTCAGTGTCCAACACAGTGCAGTGAAAGAGTGTCCTGTGCTGTGAAGCAGTGTAGTTCAGCTTGACCTAATCCAGAAGGTAAAGGCATAGAAATCAGGATTTTTGCTTTTGTGAGCTTTCCTCAGATTCAGCAAATTTTCTGGTTTCCTTTATGCTGGGCTTTTTGTTTATTTGTCAGTGGGTGGGACTTGTGGGCTTGCTATATTTTATTAACACATGAATGCTATCTGTGAAAATCTAAAAAAACCTTCATTTTTATGGTTTACTCATACTCCTGGATTTCCACAGTGAGGAATTAGACTCAGCATATTGTGGCAGTTCTTGGTGTAATACCTTACTTTTTCACTTTTTTTTTTTCCCTCAGTCATGAGATAAAAATATGTAACTATTCAGTTTTTCAAATAAACTTTCTTGAGCCTGTCTTTGGACAATATGTTTTTATAGTAATAAATTTCACCTGGTTATATATTTTATATATATATAATATTTTTTTGTATATATATAGTTATATAATATACAACGTATATTATATATATTAGTAATAGTTTCACCTTTTTGTAGTAATAAATTTCAATTTATTTTTTTTTAAGTAACTTGACATTTTGATGGCGTTTATCCATAGTATGAGAACAGAGTGACATGGGGAAACTGATTGGGAGTTCTGGATTTTTTTGCCTCACACTTTCTTATGATCAGGAAGTGTTTTGTTTAGATAGAGACTGATAGACCATTTTGCTTTTTTCCGGGTTCTTGCCACACCCTTATTTCTCTAATATCTTTACAATACTAAAACATTCTTTACTTCCAAAAAACTTTGGTTTTAACTCGATAAAGTATAAGCACACGAGCATGTTACTGTGGGATGAGGTATATTTGGTGTGGTTTAAAAGCAAGAAGATTGCTGCTAACCAGTAGAACAAGTAAATTATCACCAGTCTACATCAGGTGTAGTGTTTTTTATAGGGTTGCTATGGTTGGCCTATGCTACAGAGGAACGTCATGTTCTTAGGAACGTGTTGTATAACACTTGGCATGAGTGTCCTGTAGACAGTGTATTATACTCATAACGTTACCACATCATAATTACTAGATAATCAGGTGTTTCTGAAAAGGAATTTTTGTGCTCAGTTTTGGTTGCATGGCCTGGAATTCCTCGGTGAGGCTGGTGGATTGGAGAGATTTTTAACTGGGTTGTATTACTGCATTCACACTTTTCACATCCAGTTATATGCTAGTGAGAAAATGTAACCTGCTTGAATATTTATTATGTTAACCTAGCTTGTTAAGTCCTGAACTGCAATTTGGTAAATAAATATCTATATTATTCTTTGTGTTAAAGTTTTATTACTCTGAAGAGCTTTGACTTGCACTGTTGGATATGGATGAGGATGGATGCAGGAAATCGTGGTCTTCTAAAGTAATGCCACCGTTGTTTGGTTTACTGTGTAAAAGGTGCTGTCACCTCTCCTGCTGTAACTGCTGCCTTAAACTTAAAACTTAATCACTGCTCTTGGGGATCACGGGTTGTTAATGTTGCATGTATTGTTGGTTGTAAGGCAAACCATTTGTTTGCTAGTTCTTGGTTACTAGAGAACAACTCTACCTTCAGACAAGAGGGTTTCTTTGTGAGTTGGTTCCTTTTAGCTAGAGGTGACACTTCCTTCTGTAAAGTATGCTAAAAGGACATAGAAAAAGAAAAGGAAGCAGTCAAAAACTCTGAAGTGGTTTTGTGATCTGTTCCTGGGATTTCTTGTGGCCCCATGCCACTTCTGTGAAATACAGTATGGTAGAGAGGACCAAAATGAAGGAAGGTCGGGTGGTTTGACTATCTCTAAAGGCTGTGGAGAGGCTCTGAAGCCATTAGGCACTTTCTGCTCATCCTGACAGTGAGCCAGCAACCACACATAGTAGGAAAGCACACCACACATGGAAATCCACATGTCTGAGCACACACCTAGTGATTTGGTACTCTGGTAAGTGGCTTAGGAGATGAGCAGGCACGCTCCTGCAGCCTGCTTGTACTCTGTCTGCCAGCACTGCTGGAACACGGGCAGATGTCATGGTTTAACCCTAGCTGGCAGGTGAGCCCTGTACAGCCACGTACTGACTCCCCTCCAGTAGGATGGGGGAGAGAACCAGAAGAGTAAAAGTGAGAAAACTCTTGGTTTGAGATACAGACAGTTTAACAGGTAAAGACCAAGCAAAGCGAGGTATTAGGTCGCTGCTTCCCATGGGGAGGCAGGGTGTTCAGCCATCTCCAGGAAAAGCAGGGATCCATCATGTGTAGCAGTTACCTGGAAAGACAAATGCCATCACTCTAAACATCCCCTCTTCCTTCTTCTCCCAGCTTTATATCCTGAGCATGGCATCATATGGTATGGCATATCCCTTTGGTTACTTGTGGTCACCTGTCCCAACTATCAGCACTGCTGCTGGGACAAACCCAAAGCACAGCTTGTACCAGCTACCATGAAGAACAGTAACTCAATCCCTGCCAAAACCAGCACAGCAGATCAGTCTTCTGTGCTTCTGTTGTGTATTTGTGATATTATCTTTTAAGTGTAGATAGTCTTGTGTCTAAATCACCAGCACTGGACTTGTTCCCATCCAGCATAGCCACTTGGTCCTTTCTCTCTCTTGACGAGTTCCTGAGGGACAGCAGCAGTATAGTAAGTTTTATGCAAGTTGCACAGACCGTACTGTAGAACATGTTTTCCCTGTTTATCCACTTGTGTAAGTGGGGTTATGAGAATTTTGTATATGTGAAAGTTACTGTACGGTGAAAAAAACCCTTTTGTACAGATGTTTTTAGCTGCTGGTGAAGTGGTGTGTGGTAGTACTAGAGAAGCAGTCTGATTTCTCTAAATTTTGTTTTCAGTAGTCTGATGTAGATGACTTTTCTTGTAAGAAGACTAATCTTACCTTCTTCAAAATACAGTCAAAGAGTATGATTTTCTTTTTATCTTCATTTTACCCTAATAGAAAGCAAAACTTACTGGGGTGCTGGTGGGTGGAGACCCAATATGCTGCTTTCATGCCAAATGGACTGAATACACAGGAAGCATATTTCTTGGGGCAAGTGTATGAAGTTATTCTGGAGATATTTTGAGCAGGCTGCAGAAGTTTGGTACAATCAATAGTGATGCTCATCCTAAAAAGATGTGTCTGTGGGAAATAGAGCTCATTGGTATGTCAAAATGTCTAGGAAGGACTTTGGGGTTTATTTTGCATCTGTTTTTTACTGTACTGGGTTAACTCTTAATACTTGATTTTTCTTATAAATAGAATAGTTAGTTTGCTCTTTAGAGATTGTATAGATGGCTTTTAAAAGCAGAACCAAAGCTATGCTACCTTTCAAATATCCTAAAACCAAAAACACTTTACTGTTAAATAACACCTGTAATTTTTCATAAATGAAGCTTAGGGAGGCAAGATGAAGTGGTGGTTGAGAATGTCCAGTACTTCTCCTCTTTGTTGGCTTGGCTTCCTATCCTCCTTATTTGTTGTAGCTTCTGAATCTTAGTATGGTTTTTGTACTTGACCCTATTACATGTACTTTTATGTTTCTGCTATTTAGTTTCTGTAATTGTGCAAAGATCTGAAGTATATAAAGCACTTCTTTGATTTCAATTGCATCTCTACCATGGGTTCCTCTGTATCGTGAACTCCTATTTCTTGGTCTGAATACAACTAACTCATGGGACAAGTACATCATGTTTGTTGGGTTCCTGTGCTTTGTGAAGTGAATTACTGGTACAGTTGGGTCTGGATTAGTAATAATCAGAGAATTTATTTGGCACAGAGTCTTCCAGAATGAGAAATTAATTCTGACAGAAGTATTTTAAGTGGGTACAAACTGCAGCTATGTCTAAAGAGCAGCATTGGAACTTCAATTGTAATACTTCATGGTGAAATTCTGCCCACTTCTTAAGGGAGGGGAGCCATAGGCACGCAAATACACTGCTTAATGGAGACATCATCAAATATTGAAGCTGAAGTAGGGTGCTGAAGATGCTTCAGATCTAGTTTCACTTGTAATAAAGGTAAAAATACATGACTATGTGGTGGGGCATGATATTTTTCCTTCCTTTCTGTGACAACACCAACTCAAATGTATTGTATTTATTTTGTTCTGAAAGGCAGGGAATGCTTACTGTTCAAAAAGGACAAGAGTTGACATATGCAAATGCTAGACATCTGAATACTGATCTGCTCAGTAATTTCTACAGTTCCACACAGCAAGAGAATAGCAGTTTGGTTTACAAAGAGAAGGAAATGTCTTCTAAACTTCACACTTAATACAAAGAATTTTAATTTGCCTTTAGGAATGTACCTGTTGTGGGAATAGAAGGAAGGATGTCTAGAATTTAGCATTGGGCAAGTAAAGGAGTCTGTGTTTATCCTCTTCCCAAGATGGCACAGCCTGCAGTAATCTTGTCTGCTAGGGGTCTGTATTATTGTGTACTTGGTTTAATGTTTTGCTTTTTTTTTTTTTTTTTTTTTTTTTTATGGCAAATACCCAACCTATTGGCAATTAAACTTAGCTCTGGGCCATTCAAGGTAGAGAAATAAACTTGAGAGACTATTTCTTTTGGCTCTGGGGATATTGGTACAGATCCACTCTAGACATTTGAGCACAGGTGGTGGGCTTAACAGAACAAGGAATAATTACCTGAAAGAGTAAAATAAGCTTTACTTCTGGTCTGGCAGAAAAGAGAGCAATTCCTGCTAGGTGGTAGGAAGTGTCAGAGTGTCTCTGACAGCTTTTGGAGGGGTGAGGAGAAGGGGAGGTTACTTTGATTCTTGTTTTTTTATAGTTACAGGAAAGCAAATGAATCATGAGCTGGCCTGGCTTGGTCAATACAGCTTCAGTGAGATTGATCCTTCAGAAGTTCATTTGATTAAGTTCAACAATGTGTTGGTGCCCTGTGATTCATAGTAAAGCTGGATTGACTTTGTCCTGTTACCTCAGGCTAACTTTTTGCTATTAGTTACTCCATGGGGAGAATAAGCAGCTTTAAAAACCACAAACTAATCTAAATCTGGAAGGAAATTAAATAATAGTGGTGCCATGAGTCCCTCAGGAATAGAAATGGCTGGTGACATAAACTTAGGTCAATTTAGGAATTGTGACTTGAGGGATTTACTTTTTTCTTGTTTATCCCTCTAGGAACTAATTAAGAAAGCTGCTTCTTGTGTTTTTATGGGATATATATTTTTTGGGAGGCAGGGGATTTTTTTTTTCCTTGGGGAGGTTGTTTGGGGTTTTTTTTGTTTGGGGTTTTTTTTGTTTGGGGTTTTTTTTGTTTGGGGTTTTTTTTGTTTGGGGGTTTTTTTTGTTTGTTTGTTTGTGGGTTTTTTTGTTTGTTTCATTTAAAAACCTAAGTAAAAGAAGCATAAATTTTAGTAGGTGGGGACAGCTTTTTTTTCAAGAATGCATACTTGTATTTTGGAGTCTTGATCATGATGCCCATCCTTTCGCTCAGCTGAATTATTTCTGAAGATTTTTTCATCTGCTAACAGTAATAAAAAATTTGTATTTCACTGGCAAAATGTTTTAGGATTGTAATCTGTGGAAGAAGAAGAAACATAACATGAATTCCAATATGTGATCCTAAATTTTATACATGTTAATACTCATTCACTCATCCTCTCTTGTGAGTGAATGGTTGATTATAAAATCACTGTGGTGTTATCAGTATTATGTAACAGTATTCTGACAATAAGTGAAGATTGCAGAAAGAGTTTTGGAGGGTTTCTTATGTTTATAAGGGAAACAGAGTTAGGTGAATAGTTATGCTGTGCATTGCACAAGGAACCAGTGTAGAAGTTAAAGTTACAATAATAGTTAACATTTTATCATTAAAATTTCCTGTGTTACCTCATTTTGTGTTTGTAGTCTTTATAGCTGTTCTTCAAGTGTTGAATAGGTGTTTTGCATGGTTAGACTTGCATTATTAAATTGACTTATGTTTCATAAATAGCTTACCTTGATTATAAGGCTTATTTTATTTTTATTTTTAAATAGGAATATATTTATGACACTTTAAGATTTGGAAAGATCATGATTGCTACATTCATTAAGGTGAGTGTCTTATGCTGTCCCCAAGAAAGTAATTTATAATACCAATTTTTCTCTTGATTTTGTTGATGTCACTCCTTGAGATGCTTCATTTGAGTCATAATGTTAGAATGATGAGAAATAAAAAGATATTCAGGGCATTAAATTTTTTACAACCTGTAGTACAAATCTTGAAGCACATGAAAATGATACTTTGAAATTGGTGTGGGTTCTCTAAATCTCTAGAAAGCTGAAATGTGGTGTAGCATCCAGTATCAGGTGCTACATCTGCATTGTTTGCTGTGCAGAAGTTATTGATAAACTTCGTAGGTTTCATTTTTATTTTTGAAATTTTAATGGTGAGGAAAATGCTAGGGTCCAGGAGACAAAGTAAGTAGTTGTATTTCTCAGATAATCAAAATGAGAGCTCAGGAGGAGAAAGGAAAACATTATGCTTCTAAGCTTTGATTTAGAAAGCAGGTCATAGCTTCCAGTAGTATTTTTTGGTGCTCTCCTTTCTCACAGGCTGATCCTAAACTAATCTCTGTTTGAGAAGTTCAGCACATGGTATCAGAGGTACTGACTCATGCACATTTATGTTTGTGTGAGAAGCTGATGAGAAAGAAAGCTTGTTACAGCACAGGTGGGATGTGTAATGGATTAAGCAAGCAAAATAGATGGTCAGAATTGCAGAAACATTTTGAAAGTAGAGTTGAAGTCTAGAGGAGTAAAAAAAGGAAATGGCTGAGAGTTTAAAAGAGAATGGTGGAGGCATGTTATCAGTGGGGAAAAAAAAATGACCCAAGTGGTTTTGCTATACATAATCTGATGATGGGACACAATTTGCTTAAGATAGGAAAGACAAGAATATCAGTTCTGGATAGTACTGTAATATTCCAATACAGTTAAAGTTATAATAGAGGTTTTGAGGATTAATGCTATACTATTTGATTAGCCTAAATGATTGAAAAAAATATATTGTTTTTCTGTGGCTACCAAGTGTGATCTGAATAGGTTCTTAAAGCTTACAGTGTTTTCTTTTCAATGATGCAGGTGTGACTACAATTCTCTGCAGAAAGTGATCTTAGTTGGGATCCTGTAATACAGGTGTGTTCTTTAAAGCAGGTTGTTGATTTTTTTTGTTTTAATTTTTTTATATCTGAAATCTTCTATGCTTAGAGTAGGTGAATCTCAGTATGGAGGGGAATGTTGTCTTGAATTCTATGTCCTTTCTCTACTGATCAACTTAAACTTCCTTCTGTGGAAAAAAACACCTTGACATGCCATATGTGCATGAGTGCTTTTAGTTCTATGGAATTTGGGCATACTTAGTCATCTGTACATTTCCTCTGATAAATAACAGTAGACTAGATTGCCATTAATTCTACTGAAACTGATCAAATGCCTGGTTTGGATGACCCGTATTTAGTTTCAGACATAAATCCTTTTAGCTTAGATTTGTTACAGCTTTCAGTTAAATTGTAGAAAGGCTAATGAGAATTTGAAGTAGTTTACAAGGACTGCTTTTTTTAATGTCTCCCTAAGTGCATTAAGTAGATGAAGTCAATATTGCTACTACTGCAGATGTCCTCTTCAAACCTAGACTTTGTTTAACCTTTTTAGTTTTTTTATCTATAAAAATGTCATGATGGAGGTCATCAAACTAGTGAAGTCCTATATCACTCCATAAATAGTTAGGAAATACCTTTTGGTTAGTTTCTTGTAGATTGTGATTAATAAAGATAGAAACTGAACTCCATTAAGGAAATATAGATTACAGGGAGATGAGTTAATGTTCTTTAAATGAGAATTTAACTAGTGCTGAAATCATTCCACATTTTCAGCACTCAAGATAAAAATTGCAAAATATGCAAGTAGTTCCAGACAAGGTAATATCTAATACTTCTCAGGGACAGAGTTCATAATTCAAAATCTGTTTTAACAATTTATCATAAAGACAGAAGCACAACATCTAAAGATCCAATTTGTATCATAAACTGAGATATATTGTTACGGAACTTGTAGTGGCTTTGCAACGTTATGCAGAATGGAATGTTGTGAATAAATTCTTCCTTAAGTCTGGCCAAAACAAATGTACTTTTAACAGTTGGTAGGCATGCAGCATGTTAAATTAAGGCATGTTAACATGGGCTGTCTTCCAGAATGGTTTGCTTGGGATCTGAGCACTGTTCCAAATTTTTGTTCCAAACATTCCTTCTGCATATTCAAATGAAACACTTAAGGTGATGTAATTGTTGCCACAGAAATGTTCTGAAATTCTGATTACTATTATTTTTTTAAATTCTAATATTTCTTTGTGTTACATGACAGTGGCATGTACCAAGAGACATAGTTTCCTAGCTTTATTAAGAGTTGTCAGATTTTCTTTTTCCTGCTGAAATTCCCAGTGTTTTTCTTAGGAAGAATAATAGCGTGGATGGACTCTGTTAGTAGAGACTTCTGAACGTAAGGAAAAACTTCTTAAATTTTATTTTATTTTTAATTATGAGGGTGAGTAAGTACTGGCATCCTGTGTAACCTCCATCCTTGGAGATATTGAAGAGCCATCTGGAGATGTTCCTGGGCAGCCTGCTTTAGGTGACCCTACCTGAACAGGAGGTTGGGCAGGATGATTTCTGGAGGTCCTTTTTGATCACTGCTATTCTGTGTTAGTGAACTGCAGTTTTGTAACCTCCTAGTAAACTCTTTAAAGCTCATACCAAGCCTACAGTTATGTAAATGAGTTTAGATCAGGTGTTAAAATGGTATCTAGCCCAATTTCTTTTAGCTTTTGAAGCTCCTATGTAATGTATCAGGCATTTTACTATCTATAGGAGCTGTTGGCCCTTTATTCTTAGTGGCTGTGTCAGCCCGTGCAGAGAATGTACACATACCATATATATACATAGTACAATACCATGCCAATAGTGAATTGTAAGAGTTATTTTATCTAGGGTAGAAGATTCTGTAAGTTCTGTAGGACCTTACGTTAGACCAAACGTGTTTAAAATGCAATTTTGTGTCTTGATTCCTGTACTGGGTGACTGTTTCATGGTTAACCAACATTTATCTGCATAGGCATGGCATAGCTGTGAACATCTGTGGTATCTGTTTGAAGAGGACACTGTTGGGGGGCCCAGGTATTTCTTTTATATTTTATAGTTGTAGAGGTGTCCGGACTCTGTAATGGTCAAAGAATTCTAAGAGAAGAGGATGAGACAAGAGTTAAAGGCATGTGGGAGACTTTGGACCTAGGCACTTCATGCTTTTGATGCTAGCTGGAAGGGAGCTTGATAAACACTTTAACCAACTTTTCATAGAAAAAACAGGTAAGAAACATGCATAATCGTTATGATTCATGTTAGTAGAAAGATGCTTTCCCACCCCACCTAGAAGTAATGGAGAAAATATATTGCTCTGTGTTTGTTTTATCCTAACATTGTAATTTCAGTCATGTATATATGTACAGTTAATTCAGAGTATATTCAGTAATTTTTCAGAGTGAGTGTAAACTGGAAGCTACCTTATTTGAAGCTAGAATGTTTTAGCTAAAAAGGATACATGTTCTTAAATTCAGGTTTTGAGTTTCTTCACTGAGGAAACTCTGGTTGGAGGCATCCTTGCTATGGATTCAAGGGACCTGGCCTGGTGCTTGTGCTGACCTCCTCTTCCATAGGTGCTACTATAAATTCAGGGTGGCACTTGGATTGTTCTGGGCCAAGGCTGTATCTTGATCTCTTCCTCTGTTGTAAAGTGGTAGCTGCAAGCAGTGGTTATTTAGGATTCACCTTTATAAAGATACTACTAACTTTCATTTAAATAACACCCCTGTGTTCTAGATTCTCTTGAACTGAAAGGTGAATCCTTATCAACAGATCCCAGTTTGTGTTACTGTGAAATTCACATTTTTATGGAAGCACTTGTGATGCTGTAGATATCGTTGATAATCTTATTACCATAAGTAGAAAATTGATACCTCCTTAAGACAAAGAGCATAACTTGTTTATGATGACTTGCAGTAGGATGGGGAATCCTAAAATACAAAGTTTTTTTTTCAAAAAGTCTTGCAGGAAATTGTTAAGCATATATTGTTACTTTGTTTTATAGCAAAGTCAGAGAATACTGTCATCTTTTTCTCTCCCTGCCCCTTGCTAGAAAGTGTAGAGTGAAGATACTCTAATTGTTCAGTCAGTTGCAACAAAAAATGAATCAGTGTTATTGCTGGTGAAGCTGTACAGATACACAAGTCACTTCTTGGATTATTGTTTGTTTTTCAAAATGTTTTGCTAACGTTTTGCTACTTCCAAGCATTTAATTATTGTCTAATTACACAGGGAGAATGCATTCATTGTAGCTGTTAATTTTCAATTTTCTCTAAAATTGCATGATATGATTAAATCCCTGCCAGTTACTTGTCATACAAATGAAAAGTTTTTCCATTTTGCAAAACAATTGTCCAGAAGACATGCAGAAACTCATCTTGTGGTTAAGATCTTCACTAAAACTGAATCCTAACCATTAGGAATGTCTTGTGCCCAAAGCATGCCCAAATGTTCACTTGTCTAACATGTAGTCATGAACTGTGGTGTATCTCTTGCTTCATTTGTTCATTGGTAATTTCATATTCATAGCAAATGTAGCCTCATCTTCAGATACTATCCTCTTATTCAGTTCTTGAATTTGGACTCTGGATTTTTAATTTTTGTTCTTTAAATGCCAGTACTAGACATGATAACTTTTGTGTGAAAATAAATCTGGAAAAAAATGTTCTCTGAATGTGGCTAGATGTCTGAAACAAGATTTTTGAGTTTAAATGTTATAGCTTCAAAATCAATTTGCCTCCTTGGTGTTCTACAGTCTTCCTTAAGGGGGATTTTCAGAAGCACAACACCATTATTTGTGTGTGTTTGTTTCTCCCCCAAGGAACATGAAATAAGATAAAAGGAAATGGTCTCAAGTTGTGCCATGGGAGTTTTAGATTGGATATTGGGAAGAAATTCTTCACCAAAAGGATTGTCAGGCACTGCAACAGGCTGCCCAGGGAAGTGGTTGAATCAGCATTCCTGGAGATATATAGATGTGGTTCTCAAGGATATGTTTTAGTGGTGGCCTTAGCAGTACTGGGTAAACAGTTGGACTTGATGTCATGTTAAAGGTCTTTTCCAAAAGTTATTTTATGTTTATTTATTTGAACATTTGTCCGTACATACTTTGGAATGTTTTCCTGGGATGCTGAAGTTCCGTTGTCTTACTGCAGGATAAAGGAGCTTCTGTAGAAAATAAATAACCAGAAGACATTTTCTGCACATCTAACTTGGTGTATTAATGACAGCATTTATCCTTAGTAGTCAATGGAAATATGTTGCCTTTTATATGGGCTGCATCAAGATCTTAGGGTTCAAATCTTTGCCAGAGTGTCTTAGGGAGGTTTTTTCTTTCTAGAAGAGTAGAACATTTTTGTGAGCCCGTTGCCTTAAAATCAGGCTTAAATGGTGCCAATTCGAGATTTTAAAGGTTTTTATTTAGAGTCAACATAGACAAACTGCCTTAAAAGTTTAGAAAGGTGTAGCAGAAAATATAAAAAAATAGAGATACTCTTTTTTTGCCACATGGCTGTCTGCTCATACTTAATGAACTTGGTATGAGATGCAGTTACCTTCCTCAAACTCTGGTAACAGGTGACAACCTCAGACTGGCAAAGTGTGCAGACTATTACCTTTTCATTCTTACTTGGTTACTGATTGGAAATTTATTCAAGCGTGTAAGTGGGATGAATATGTGCAATTTATTATGGACTTTTGACTGAGATTAGTTTTAATGTTAATTAATCTCTCTCTGGGATGACTGACCCTCTGTACTCCTGAAGTGTTTGCGTGGTGCTTGCACATGAATGCAGATGTTCCACTTAATGTTGTCTTCTGATTGAGAGGAAAGTCTAGCCAGATGCATCAGATGCATCTGATCTAAAATTACAAGCACAGAGTATGGTGTAGGGTAATTGCCAGTCTGTTCTTTTTTTCAGTTATTCTCATGTCTTTGTAGAAAATACATCCAAACATGGCATAAAGGAAAATTGCTACTTCTGTGTGTCTTGGCTTTTTTGTGTATTATACAAGCTCTTGTTATAGAAACATCTCTCTTCCGTTTGTCCCCTAAGTTGTTGGAAGTCTATCATAGTCTTTTTCTTGTTCCTTTCCATTTATTCTTCCTGTATTCTTTACTCTGGTATGTGCCTTTTGGCAATAAGACATTTGAGATTTTGAAACAACAGAAATTTTATGTAAGGCTGACTTTCAGTGACATTCAACATCGTTCTACATCAGAGTTGAGCCAATTCTTGTCAAAAGATACCTTTATAAAGATCAGACTTCTGTCTTCTCCATTAGTGGGATACTCATTTTTGTTTGACACCATTATCCTTGGGCTCCAAATCATTACCACTGTGATGTAGTTACATAGGAACAGCAAAAGTACTTACTGTGGACAAAGCTACAGAAGTTCTGTCATGTTGCTAGAGACAGAAGGAACACAATTTAAGTGTTTCCTGACAGAAGTTTCTGACAGGTATCACGAGGAATAAAATTCACATGCTATCTCCTATGGACTAGTAGCTCTTTCCTTTCTGTTGCTTTTCGTAGTTTGAACGCATTGCTTAAAATAAAAATAATTTAAAGAATCTTAATCTTACCTGTGGTTGAATTACTGTTCATTTATTCAAGGAGGCACAGGAAATTCTTCAGAAGTGATTGGAGAGATTATATATGTATTTGGAATGATTCTTTCCCACCAAAGGATGTACTAATGAAGTTTCCTCCAAATACCTGGCAGAAGCTGGCCTGGGTGTCAGAAATGAAGGGAGGGGATGAGACAACAGAAGTATTTGGAGGTGGAAAAAAATTACTCATCAGTGATTTAACAGCTCAGAATTTCAGACTTTCAGACTTTGAGATTTGATGTGCTAACTATGGCACAATTTCATTGACTTTTAACCTTCCAAAGATTACAGAAAAGAGATTGGGGAAATAATTTTCCAGGGAAAGTTGTTCCAAATAAATTTGTGTACAACTCTTGAGGCTGAAAATGCTGTGGTAGGGGTGATACCATTTGGCTCCAGAAATGGAGAGAAAAGGCGTTTTATTCTTGAAGGATGAAATACAAAATGTTTGCATTCAGAGTAGGAAAGTTACGTTAAAATCATTGCCCTTCCCATAAATAACACAATTATTCTGATACATGTGTTACTGCATGTATTAAAAATAATTATGGGCTAATTATTTTTAGAGGATATAGGGCTATAGGAAGCATTTTTCTTGTGGCAGTTCATGTTTATGAACCTATTGATAGTGATTTATGTAGTTTCCAGTAAGTGATTTAAGCAGCCCAAAGCATTTTTTTTTTTTTTTTTAAATTTTTTTCCTACCTCTGAAGAAATACTTTAGCATAGTTTATTGGCAGATAGTGTCATTTTGGTTATGGCAGTATGTTTCTGAACCTTTTTCTCAGTATCATTCAGTCAGAAAAAGAGAAGGTGACCCCACTCTAGGCAGAGAATATAGGATGAGTAATGTTTAAACTCACTTTAAGTTCCTGCGTGTCAAATCTTCTGAAAATGTGATGCTGTGGCTGGGGTTTTTTGTTTGTTTGTTATTGTTTGGTGGTGGTGGTGGGTTTTTTCCTCTCTCTCTCTCTCTTCTTTTTTTTTTTTTTTTTTTTTTTTTTTTTTTTTTTTTTTTTTTTGGTGGGTTGTTTGGTTTGGTTTGGTTTTTTGCTTGTTTGTTGTTTTGGTTTCCAGAAGCTTAATTTTAATCATGATGAGCTTTATCTGTGTAGTTTTGATGTGCATAAAGCATTTGCTAGAAGGGGACAAAATGTTGTAGATGATCTCCAAGATTACTTTTAGTCTTCACAGGGAAAAATTGCATTACTAGCTGAGTAGTTTGCTGTATTTTGGAGTACCTTTACTTGCTGAATCCTCTAGAACTTCACAGTCTGTGTTCTCTGTCAAATAATAGTACAGCTGACACATTGGAAGTGGCTTCTTCAGAGTGAGTTCACTTACTTAACCAGAGAAATGCTCTTATTTCTGTGATACTTGAAGTTGTTCTAAGAGCATTTCCTGGGTGAGGATAGATGAGCACATGTGTAAAAAACACTCCGTACCTTTACAGTAACAGGAGGTTTGTCTCATGCTGTCCAAATGGGTGTTCCCAGTGCTGTCTTCTATATTTTCTCTGAGTCCTTTGTTTTCAGGCACTCAGCCCAAATGAGTGCCCAACCCTGCATTGTTAAGCACTGGCTGGGGTACTTCAGATGGTAGATATTCATTAAAATGTCTACCTTAGTAAGGCAAGTTCAAGTGTGAGCTCTATCTACCAGAGAGATTAAATCAGAGATGAGCTGTCTGATGTAGTTAAACATTGTGTGCCGTTGTGAAAGAATAGGAGTTTCACCTGAGAGAAAATATTTTTTTATTGTATGTTCCAGTTATGTAGATTTTTAAGACAAAAGTGGCTCTAGAAAACACTAAGAGTCATTAAAGTGTAATTTACTTCTTGTATACTGCTGTCCAATACAATGGCATAACAGGGTATCTATTTAGGCTGGATTAGAGCACCTGAACTGAATACATGCAGAAGTAAAATGTCAGTCTATTTTACTTTACCCAAGGGGGTTTTTATATCATTATCTGTAATGAAGTGCTAGTGAATAATCTTGTAAATCAAACAAACAAATATATATATATATTATTCATTTATACTTCTATATCATTACTGATAGCTTAAATGAATGTCTTTAAACTATGTTTTAAATGTTAAGGTAGTTTTCTGTTATAGAATTTCTAAAAGTGAATAAATGTGTTTAAAAGGAGGCTGCTGCTGTTGATAATAGCAAAACTTAGCTGCAGATTTTTTCATGGGCTTTTTTTATTCCAGAGGTTTATTAGTCAACAGCTGTTATCTTGACCAGAGGTGGAACGACCCTTTTTTCCTGCTGATAAATCTTAGTTCATTGTTTTCAAGTATTGTTGTCTCTGTGGGTTGGTTAAATAGACAAGAAAATGAGTCAGATGAAATACTTTATTGATAAAGTTGAACTGCTCAATATTACTTCTCCTTCAATAGCTTTTTGATATTAGTATGCTCTTAATTCATTAGACATTCTGATTGTTGAGCTTGGTGCATTAGAATTTGGTTTAAGAGCAGGGATTTTTTTTTTGTTCTATATTTACATTCCTAAACAACGCAGAATTCCTCCTCCCCCCTGAATTAGAGGTAATCAGTATATAAAATTTTGCTCAGGCTTATTTGCGTCTTGTGTCTTAGAATTTTCGTGGTTGATACCTGCATGGGTTTTTGTGCTTGGTTTCCCTGTTACCACTGTATGCCTGTGTGGCACTTAAACAAAGAAAGAAATTAAGTATTAGTCTAAATGATGAACTGATCTTAAGACAAAACCAAAAAAGCCCAACCAAGCCCCAAACTCAAAAACCAGCCAATAAAGAACCCCAAATTACCTCCAAACCAAATAAGGAATCCTCTGATGGAGTTGTCTTGGTTTACAAGGGAAACTGGAAGCCAAGGGAATGGTTTCACTGAATAATAGCTACTGTACAAATCTAGGCAGTAAAATTGTCAAGTATTAAGTAGGAGAATAGAAAACAAGTGAATATTTATAATTTTAAGGAGGTTTTAATGTTTCTTCTGCTTCCTCTTTTTATGGGGGTTTTATTAAAATATACTTTTTTCCACATTGAAACATGGTTACGTTTGCCATTATGTTTGATTTGTCACTGTTCAAATGCTGAGTATATTAACTATGAGTATCACTTATCACCTCAGTCAATGAGAATTCCAGTTTGTCAGCAGACATACAAGAAGATAATTTTTTTTTTCCTTCTTTTCCTCCTCAGATTTTTGGGTCTGTACTTTCAAACAGAATTTGTCCCAAGAGAAAATTCTGAATATGGCTTGAATTTGCTCTTGATCTTGGCAGTATTTCTAATGACTGTCCCATGGACTCTATCAAGTTCAGAGGGTTCTATGCTAACACTGAGGAGCAGAACTCTGAGCATCCACCTGGCATCAGTGAAAACATTTCTTCATCATTCTCTTTAAAAGAGCAACAGAAAATGAGTGATTATTCTGGACTTGAAAATAACCATAGCCAGATGATTGCTGATGATTCAGCAGTTCAGACAAAGCCTGAACACTCTCATGAAGTTCTTCAAGAAGATATTGAAATGAGTAGTGGATCCAGTGGAAATGACTTCAGTGGAAATGAAACAAATGAAAACTACTCAAGTGGGCATGATTCTCATGGCCATGAATCTGATGAAAATGGGAAAGATTCAGCAATGCTTATGGAATCCTCAGACTGTCATAAAAGGTAGTAACTAATACTGAATACATTTCACTTTTTGTCACTGAGGGGTTTTTCAGTTTCAATGTAATTTCTGAATAATAGCTGTGGTATAAAATTCAGATCGAGGGTTCTTTTCCACTAGTTAATTTGTACTCTCGTATGATGTAAATTGTGTAATATAATATAAAGAGAAGGTCACTAGGGTTCCATGGGGAACAGATTAATTCAATTCTTTCTTCTCATCATTGCATATTTAATTGGCCTTATTTAGTTATTTTCTCATTAACAAACTTCCGTAATTGTACATCAAAAAGTATCGGGCTGTTTTTATGCAACTGTGGTATTTTCATCTTCTAAATAATAGCTTAGTGTACAGAGCATAGCTTTGGTAATAAAAACCTTAGACAAATATGTAATAACTATATAATAGCTATAAGCTTTTAATGTTGTTTTTTGTTTGATTGTTCTTCTCCTAGATACCCAGTCATTAATAAGAAAATATAAACCTCTTTCTAATATAAACCTCTTTCCATCTTTCTTTATTCCAGTTCAAGCTCAAATGCATTTAGTCTGATAATTGCAAACTCTGAACACAATCAGTCTAGCAGTGGATGCAGGTAAATCAATGTGCATGTAATTTGAGTAATTTGCATATTTATGTAATGCTAAATGCTGAAAACTACTGTTGTGTTCTGGTTTTCTTTTTTGTTTTGGCTAAACCTGGAGTAGTACACCAGAAATCTTATCTTTGATTCTCTTCCTGTCCATAATCAGTAGCATGTCCTATTAACACCTGGCTGTATTAGAGCTTCTTGTTGCTGTTCCATGCAAGTTGTGTGGTAGCCTGCAATTTTACTTTGTTTTGAGTTGGTACCTAAACACTGTAATTTTATTTTTGTTGTTCACTTTGACTGTTTCTTCAGGTCTAGTGGTTTTTTTCAGGTTTAGGGTTTTTTTTAATTTCCTGCTCTTCTAGACAGAATTTAGTCTGAAGCCCTTGCCTCACAACAACTTAGTAGTATTTTAACATGAGAATTCACCCATTGAGATGGATGTGTCCTGATGTCCAGCAGCCATATCACCTGCCTCTCCTGTGTTCCATTCATCAGGATTCAAGCCTCCAGTCTGTAAGGATAAACCAACATCAGCTGCAGGAATCCCTCCATATGAACTCCTGACCCTGATAGCCTTGAGAAGCATAGTGACGTTGCAGGCTCAAATCTGGACACTTCAGAGAGCACTAGCATACTTGTTAGGCTTTTTAACATCAGTTTCTGATCAGGAGATCAAAACCTGATCCTGAGCAGAACCAGGATATCTAGATGTACTGTACTGATGTTAAGACCCCTGTCTTCAAGTACCTACCTCAAAGTATTTCCTCCTGGTGCAGTTACTAAAGAAGAGATAAATTAAAATTACCCCTTTGCACCATTTGGAGCTTGATGAACTTACCTGGAGATCTTTTTCCATACTGTATTTTCAAGTGAAAATTACATTCTGGAGTTCATGTTGATTAGTATCAAAGACAGAGTAAAGCAAAGGCATTTCTTAATCTTCTTTTCCCTTTGATTCCATTTTCTTCACTGCAAGATTTTGGGGGGGTGTTACTTATTACAGTTTTCCTGATACTCCTTTAAATTAAATTTCATTAGTAGCTCTCTGCACAGAAATAAATAGGAATGCAGATGGTACAGTGTTTTCTCCAGCTCTCAGGTGTAGTGCTAGAGGGTTACAGATCAAAATCTGCTCATTTTCTGCAAACAAGAGACCGAGGATCTCTAGAGAATGATCTTTAAAGAGAAGAGTAAAGTAGACTGATAAGCTATATGTTTATCTTTTATTCGAAGACTATGGGGCTTTGGACTCAATTTTGGCACCAACCAACTATTTAGTTTAGTGTCTGTGTAGGTAACTTCCCAGTTCACTGTCTGCATGAAGAAAAATTGAATGCTCCTATCCTTATAGAATTTGTTCTGTCCTCTGCAAGTCAAGCCTTCCCTGTGGCTGGCTACTGTGCCTGATAGGACTAAGCTTTGGAAAAACTTTTTTGAGCTGTATAACTTATTTTCCAAGGAGGCCCATCTTCTGTATTTGCTGCTGTAGGCTACTATGGAAAGATTTCTTCTCTTGCAAAATAGTCTTGACTGTTCTCATGAAACATTCTCAGAGTTCAAAAACCAGCAGTATGCTCAATTGTTTCATAATCTTTTCCGCCCCCCCCTCTTCCTCCCTATTGCCAGCATCGATGTTTTGTCTACTAACAAGGGCTTGTTTGATTGCATCAGTCCAAGCTGTCAAGCCACGTTGTAGATGTGATTTTAATGTACAGCATGAACATAATGTTTCCTAAGGGACTAGTATGCTCTTTTGTCTTATCCCTTGCCATTATTTCTCAGTACAAACTGACCACTGATGCTGTTTCTCAATAGTATGTGGTGCTGTAAGCAAGAACAATGTTTATTGTCTAGTATAAGCTTTAGCACTTTCCAAGCCTATTAGGTGAAATACACCAAACACCTGTCAGATGACTGATCTACCTGAAGAACTTCTCAAACTTCCCAGGAAAGTGTTCAGAAATCCTCTTGAAAATTACTTGGAAGCTGAAGACACTTCACTGAGCACTTCAAACAGGGCAGTGCTGTAACAAGCTCCATTGTTTCTACAGAGCTTCTTAGGGTAACTTTACTAGAGACTCCCAGCCATGACAAATCAGGTGGTAAGAGAAGACCTTCCTCTTGATGTGAAAGAATTTATTTTCAGGAAGGTTTAAAAAAAGCTTTAGAATACTTTGATTGCTGTGACTAATTAGCTTTTAAAATCTACTCCAGTGAGAGAGAAATGGTGTTTTTTAACTGTTCCATACCCACCTGGTACCCAGCTTTGTCATCTTCCCCCTCCCTTCCCTCCTTTGCTCTTCCTTTTTGATTTTATCAGCATTTTGTAATAATGGGAAGAGATAACAGGAACTGCAAAGGAAGGTGATAATTTTCTGGCACTGGCACTGATAATCTCTGTAGTTTACCCTTCTACACTGAGACAGCAGTTCTGAATGTGCACCTGAGAAATGTGAATGCAATTTCTGTCTCCAGCCTCCTCTGATTCTTTACTTTACATATTTAGTCAAGTTTCTTTATCTTATGTATTGCCATGCTTAATGGGGATACTTTTTTCCAAGGATTTCTCCATTTGTTTTGTTAACTTGATGCTCTCCTACTGCCATTCCCTTTTCAGGGACCTTTCTTATGAGAACCTGCTCGAACAGGAGGTGAAGAGTTGAATGGACCTCCTGCTTCTCTCCTTTGAAGTCCATGAACATTTCTATGAGTTTGAATTTGAAAGGAACTAAGGAAAATACCACTAAAAAGGGAGGAGGGAGACTGGCAAAAAAAAAATTTCTTTTGTGCTTGGGTATAAGTACTGTTGCACATGAAAAGTACATTTTACAGTAAGACTTAAGGTGGTGGTAAAACTTTAATTTTAAATTATTATAGCTAATTTAAGATTTGTTATATGTTCTGAATGTTGATACTAATTACTGGAAAAGTTGTATTTGGGCTTCTATGAGGATCTGTCACCTCAAGCATGCACTTGACATTTTATTTTTTGTTTTTAATTTTACAGTAGTGAGCAGTCCACTAAAGCCAAAACACAAAAGGAATTGCTAAAAACATTACAAGAACTGAAAGCTCACCTCCCTTCTGAAAAGAGAATTAAAGGCAAATCTAGTGTGCTAACAACGTTGAAATATGCCCTAAGAAGCATTAAACAAGTGAAAGGTAACTTAAGTATGATACTACCTAGATAATGCCAATCTGGATAAAATTAAAATTCTAAATAGGAATTTTTAGATGTTCTCTGTGTAAAGCTAAGTTTATTATGTTTGAAAACCTCTCTAAACAGATATTGTCATAGTGTTATATGTTGGCTCTGTTAACTTCTGCTCCTTTGGGAGCTAAAGTAGTTTTTCTATATGTTTGATACTTTGCTGTTTTTTTGTGGAGTTTGTTTTTTTTTTTTTCAAATTTAGTTTAAAGCTGTTTTCAATTTCATACAATTTCAAATAGGCTAAAATATATGATCATGAATATTTGGGTGTATTAAGATGGGTAAATTTATCTGGGTTACTGATGAGGAAGCCCCACTGAGAAAAAACTTATTTGGAGAAGTACCTAGATTTCCCACCTTCCTCTTCTGTGCTTATGCCAAAAAAATATTTCAGCCATTTCCTGCTTCCAGGCTGAATGTTCATCAATGACATTTTAAATTCTGAATATAAATTGTTTAATGTTTCTGTGCAGCTAATGAGGAGTACTATCAGTTGCTGATGATTAATGAATCCCAGCCTGCTGGACTCAATGTGTCATCTTACACAGTGGAAGAAGTTGAGACTATAACCTCAGAATACATCATGAAAAATGCAGTGAGTATGGTGACCCAAGTCTACAGTATGTATTGAAAATGTTTTCTAGAACTGGAATTTTTAGGCATGCCTCCCTTTTTTAGCAGGCAAGAGTTGGTAGCTAGGCCAGTCATCTACAGGATCTGGCTTTGCCTTCCAGGAGATGTTTAGTAGAAACTTCAAGCCTTCCTAATTTTCCCTATTCCGAGTGTTTAGGCATATATTACGAAGTCTTCAAAAAATAATTGCATATAAATTTATTATACTACCTTCTACTATTTATATTTTTCCTGAAACCTCTTCCTGAATGTATAATTTTCTGAATTTAATAAAATTATGGTACAATGGGGGAGGTGTTTTGTAGCTTGATGTGGGTGGGCTTTGTTATTTATGGAAAGGCTGCCCAGATGGTGAAATAAATAGTAAGTCTGGAGTACAACAGAGAACTTCAGCCAAATAACACGAACAGTTTTCAGTTGATTTGAAGGACCTGGGTTTGTGAAACCAGTGTTCTGACCACAGCTCTTAAGTTTGTGTGTAGTGTTAAGTGGATAGAGCACCAATGGCTATGATACAGGAAGCTTCTCTGTGACAAGAAGAAAAAATGGTGCAAAGCTAAAATTTGTGTGTGTGGCTGTGTAGGACTTTTTTTCTACCTGTCTACTCATTATTTTGTCAAGTGGTTTGTAGCACTTTTTTCATTTTGCAGTGGGTGGACAGAACATAAACAGCCTTTTACAAAATAGTTAAATTTTGTAAACATAAAATGTGCAGTTTTATAGCTGGAAGCTCTTTAATTTTTAAATTGTACATTCTGCATCATAAAAATTTTTGGCAATGATATCTAGGGCTTGTAACATGGCATAGTTTGAAGAGTGTACTCTGTGTGTCTAGTTCATTAGCAGATTGACTTTATTGCTCCCTAAGAAGTGATTTTAACCTATTTCCTTAATTTTTACTTTGAACTTATCAATGCTTTGTATCTTAAGTGTTTTTCAAGAAATACATACTGGATGGAAGCATGTGTTAAACTGTCTAAATAATTTGATATTTTTGTTCTTAGGATACATTTGCTGTTGCTGTTTCTTTGATTACTGGAAAAATTTTGTACATCTCTGATCAAGCTGCTTCTATTCTCCACTGTAAGAGAGGTTATTTTAAAAATGCCAAATTTGTGGAGTTCTTGGCACCTCAGGATGTCAGTGTGTTCTACACATCTACTAGCCCATACAGATTACCATCGTGGAATATTTACAACAGAGCAGGTGAGTCGTCTCATCAGCAGATATTTCTCTGACCTTTCAGTTGTGCAAATGCATATACCTGACCTGATTTTTAGTATCTTTTTATCCTCCATCACTTCTTGGGGGTATAACACAGGAGTATTATTAGAATGTCTGAACAATACTAGATGTACAAAACACTTCTATAAATCAGCAAGGCTTATCTATTGGCTGGAAGTCTTCTGAATGCCATTGTTTACTGGCCCCTTTCATCCAAATGGTTAATGAAAACAAAGTAGGTATTAATGTTGAATGGTAGGTTTACTTTCCAATTAAACTGCAGCCATTTGATTGCTAGCAAATCTTTACATTTTTTACAGATATAAGAGGTATAATGTTCTGCTTTCTTCCTTTTGAAATGGTAATGATTTGAATACTGGAAACCTTGATTACACTGTAGAAAGATGTATTTCAGCTACCAGCACTGTGTATTCACCAAGTGTAATCATATCTCTGTTCTTTTAGCCTTGGAAAAATGGTGTTAGGCATGCTAATGGTGAAGGATCAGATGTCTTGCAGTAGTTTATTTGATTGTGGGATGATTATTTTACTAGTGTAGCTACAGCTGTCAAGAATTTCAGAAAACGTTGCCAACTGTTTCAACCAAACATTTTGAATTTCAAGGTCTGCTCTAAATGTTTGAAGTTACAATCCATTGGCATATATTAAGTCTAATAATAGAAGTTGGAGTGTGAACCATATTTAATCTGAAGAAACAAGTAGCAATAAATGTATACTAAGTAATGCATACATAAAACAGGCCCAAAGGGACCTTGTGAGGTCTTTAGGCCTACCTTTGGCTCAAAACAGGGTCACTGTTGAATTCTGGCTATATGATCCTAATTTCAGATACTATTGAGTTGTACAAATCTTTTTCTAAAACATGTTCTGTAGTTTTATTCTGTTTGTGTATACGTTCAAATGTGAAAAGATGCAGTAAGTGGAGCTATGCACACTTACTCCTGTATTAGCTGCCTTATACTGTAATATCCCAAAATACATCACACTGAAGCCTTTGAAAGACCAGAGTTTGCCTTGAAAATCAGTCTGAGGCAACTCTTGAAAAGAAGGGAAATAGGCTTAAAAGTTGAGAGGGAGCCTTCATGAAAAATACATTTTCTGGGGGAGAGGAGCAGGTAGGAGGAGTTGCCAGGTAGTTTGGATGATCTAGCTCTCCTAGTGCCTTTCTTGGAAAGAAGTCTGATTTAAGGATCCCAGATAATAAACCATTTTTGGTCAACACTATTAAGTACAGTGAAAAAGTTAAGAATAAACAGCTCAAACTGGAGAAACTTAAGGAAACTGTAGGAAACTTAAGGGAAATTCTTGATTTAAATACTATATTCTTGTAATAATTTGTAACTTGTTACGAATTATATTTAATATTTCTAGAGTCTTCCACCCAAGATTGCATGGAAGAGAAATCCTTTTTCTGTCGCATCAGGTAAGAAAACAGTATTATAAAGCTTTGTGTTGTATTATGAAATCATGTATAACAAAAGTATTTGGCTTTTATAAGAACCATATGGTATGCAAGTTTCTTACTTTTCGTAATGTGAACATAAGGCAAAACATATGCAAGTCTTCTAGTTAATTAAACTTCTAGAAGTTACCGAGAAAGCTGCTAAATGATTTCAGGAAGTTGCATCTTAGAAGTTAATCAGTGTGGATATTGACCTTTGCACTTAACAGGAGGCTTATCTGGTATCTCCTACAGCTATGGCAAGTCATTAGGTTAATTGATCTGTTCAGTACCTGCTACAGAGTCTTTTGCATTCTAGAAAACTAAAGTCTAATTGTAAATTTATCTCAAGTGTCCTGTAGAGTAAGATGAGGGTAATTTAAGTTGTCTGGTTTGCAGTTACTAGGTGACAGTTACTTTGGTTTTGCTTTTCTTCCTTTTTTTCCTGCCCCCAGACCCTTTAGTTGTTTTTATTTAGGAAATGGTGCTGACTTAGTCCATATTCTTTCTTGTGCAGTTTGTTTTACTGTTGCCTCTCTGGTAGCATTTCCAAAATCAAAAATGGTGGTTCCTATTATTTAATTACTTCTGGAGTAAATTAATTATTGTTAAACTACAAATAAACTTCAAACAAATTGGAGACAATGCACTACTCCAGAGCATTGGATGGGATGTACTGTACAGGCACTGCTGGTGTTATTGTAGGTGGTTTTGTCCAACATTGTTTCCAAAAGTACTAGTTTTATTCATCCATCCTTTTAAAAGTTACTATGTTTGAGAGATATTTTTGTCACTTTATAAGTAGTTGTTATTTTCATTGCTGAGCTTTGGATTTTTTTTTAAACACCTATTATTATAGCATTCTTTCCAAATCAGGATAAAAATTAAATAAAAGAAGGCAATTTTTCCATTGAGTTTCAATTTAAAGGTATTTATTTCAGGCAGTAAAAAGGACAGCATACCCTTTATTGCAGTTGGTGTGCAAAGGATGCCATCAGAGTTAGGTTCACCTCAACCAAAAGAATTCAGAAAGTTATGTTCTTGGGTGCTATTTTAGGACATGCAGTCCTTGAGTCATGAGGAAATCAGAATAGATAAATTAGAAGATTTTTTAGCGTAAGATGAACCTGCTGAAATAATTAACTCTGCTTAATTATCAGTTCAGGGAAGGAGCGTGACACTGAGATTTGCTATCACCCATTTCGGATGACTCCCTACCTTATCAAAGTGCAAGACCCAGAAATAACAGAGGAGCAGCTGTGCTGTGTGTTGCTTGCAGAAAAAGTACATTCTGGTTATGAAGGTAAAGATGAGTTTGGTCTCTTGAGAGTAAGAACTGTTCTGTGTTCTGCTACTTCAGGCAGTGTAGCCCAACTGAATCTCAACCTAAGAAAGCTGGTTACATGAGTTACTGTCAGTGATCTTAGGCTTTATTAAAGTGAAAGATAAATTGGTTCTGTTCCCTGCCCTTGCTTAGAAGCTGTGAACTAGCAGCTGCCTTTCTGCATGCTCTCAGGCTTTTTTACTTTATTTAGTATTTAATAGAAACATAGAGCTTAAAGTATTTTATGTGTTGGAAAAAAACCCTACTTGTTAATCTGCTTTTATTTTTCTCTCAGCACCCAGAATTCCTCCTGACAAAAGAATTTTTACCACTACACACACACCGACGTGTTTGTTCCAAGATGTTGATGAAAGGTAACTTAGAAAAATGTTTTCTTGATTTCCTTGTAAGAAAGCTAAAGCTAACTCTCCAGGTGGTGCGAGGAATTAAGATGTCTGTGTAAGGTTATAAAAATGTGAGTGCTGAAGAGTGTTAAACAAGCCAAATTACATCCCCCTAGTTTTCACTAAGCATAAAGACACTCTGGTATTTAAGTGCCTGCTAACTTATTCTTTCATTTTACTTCTATTTGGGACAAAATCTGGACAGAAATTCAATGAATGAAGACCACAGTCAGGAAAATTCCTCCCACATTACCTGTGGGAGATTTTTGCAAAATATCTAGGGCAAGCCTAAAGTGGGTTGACCAAGAGCAGATGGCACAGGATGGCATACAGGCATGTCTTGCATGTCTCAAGAGGAGATTGCACAGCTTCTTTGGGCAGCCTGTTCCAGTGCTCTGCCACCCTCAACATACGGAGATTTTTCCTCATATTCAGATGGAACTCCCTGTGTTCCAGCTTGTGCCCGTTGCTCCTTGTCCTGTCACTGGGCACCACTGAAAAGATTCTGGCTTCCTACTGCTGACATCCACCCTGCAGATAATTGTAGGCATTGATAAGATCCCCTCTCAGCCTTCTCAGATCTAAACAGTCCCAGCTCAGCCTTTCCTCATACGAGAGATGCTCCAGTCTCCTCATCATCCTCCTAGCTCTCTGATGGACTCACCAGTAGTTCCTTGTCTTTCCTAAACTGGGGAGTCCAGAACCAGACACAGTACTCCAGGTGTGGCCTTGCCAGGGCAGAGTAGAGGGCAATTATGACCTCCATTGACCTGCTGCCCACACACTTCTTAATACACCCCAGCTTGCCATTGGTCTTCTTGGCCACAAGGGCACATTGCTGGCTCATGGTGAACTTGTCCACCAGGACTCTCAAGTCTCTTCTCCCGAGAGCTGCTTTTCAGCAGCTCAGCCCCTAACCTGTGCTGATACATGGGGTTATTCCTATAACAACCTGCAGTTGCCCTCATTGAACATAAGGAGTTTGCTTTCTTCCCAGCACTTCAGCTTGTCCAGGTCTTGCTGAATGGCAGCGCAAACCTTGAGTGTAGGGTTTTTTTGTTTTACATTCTATTCAATTAGTAACAAACAACATGGCACTGTCATCTCATCACAAGTCTGCTGGCCCAGATACAATTAGATTTGTATTTTAAATGCAACATGAAGCTTAAAAAAATAATTCAAACAAAATAATACGTATTCTCAGTTCAAACTACAGCCTTCATAATTCTTGCTGTAATTGTCTGTATAAAACTGACATAAAACTTAGTATAAGTTCAACTTATACTAGGTGAAGGCTTCACACTGCTTTGACAAGCTCATTAAAGTATTCACATATTACAGAACCAAATACACTACCTGTGATCTTAAGGAATACACAGGCTTGGGAACAAAGGTATAAACCAAGCTTTCCTTTAGTCTTCTGGATTGCTTTAGTCTGTGGTCTTAAGCTCATGGAAACATGAGGTCTGTGAAAAGAATGGAAAAGTCTCTTTGGGAGTTAGGTTTACTTGGCTGAGAAGGTGAAAATCTCAAGTTTTAGGGACAGGGATGCACTTTACAATATCATAGCATTTTGAAGACTTAACAAGAGTATTCACTTGTCGCTGAGTGGAAAACACAGGCCACCTTTTCCCCTTTCTTTATTTTTATATCTTGACAAAAGAACTACGAAGTCCACTATAGCTCTGTCCTCTTGACAGATTTTTTTTTTTTTTTTTTCTCTCCCACACATGCTCCAAGCCAACTGCACCTTTGCAGGGTGGGTTTATTTTTTCGGGTGAGCTAATGTCATGGTGTTAAGCTTCCCTTCCTCCATACATCCCTAGCTCATTTATTTCTATTGGTCACACGACAGAATTAGCAAAATTACTGAATGAAGAGCTTTGCTCTTATTCTTGGTCTTGTACGGGGCAAGTAAATCCCTTTTCTATGGATGCTCTGGAAGCTGCTTTCTTGTTAGGCTGTTGTTACCATTTAAATACCTCTTTTGAATACTCACAGCAAGGGTAGGTTACATCTCGGTCGGGCAGGACTTAGATCATCAGAACATATAAAAGTGTAGCTGATTTTGCTTTTAATTATTCAACTTCTGAGAGCAGTGGCAGCCAAATAAATGTTTACCAAGATATGCATATGCAGCTTATTAGTTTCAGTCTCTCCAGGGTTAGGTGAAATATACAAAACAATGGGTTCTTTGAGAAAGCAGAGTCAAATATTTTGAAATACACAACTGAACTCCTGCTGTCAAGTTAGAGTTGTTTATAATGCTAAAACTGATGCGTGACTTACATAAAATAAAGTTAATTGTGTAATCAGCATGTCTTCCTGGGTTGGAAAAATACTTATTGGTCCTAACTGCAAGTGGATATATGCACAGAATATGTTAAATATTCTAATAAATATTTCCTGAAATTAAGTGGATTATTCCCATATGTATTTGTCTTTGAAATATATTTGATACTTGTTGTGTGTAAGGAGTTCTACCTATTTCACCATAGAGTGATCATAGTAAATGAATTTTAAGCAGTTTCCTATTTAACTTGCAGTAGGAGACTTCTTATAAACTAAATTTGTTGCTGCTCCTCAGCAGCCATTCTTAGGCCATTTGGATTCATGAAATGTGTTCATTAACTAAAACTCAGAATTATTTTGAGTTACTAATTATGAGGAAGCATAATGACACTGAGGTACTGGCTCTAGTAGACAAAAAAATCAAGTATTTTCAAATACAGAATTATATGATGACAGAAGTGCTGGTTGGAAGGGACTGCTGAAAGCTTCTGTTCCATCCTTTTATGTGAAGTGAAACTGTTGCCCAGTTTTAGGTTAGGTCAACTGTGACCTTGTCTCAGTAGTGCCAGAAAACCTCCAAGGGCAGATATTTCACAATCTGTAGGGGAATCTGTTCCTGTGTTGAACTAATCAGTTTGCTGAAAACTTTTCCTAACATTCAGCATAAGTTTTCCAGACTGCAATCTGGGGCCATTGCCCACAGTTTTATTGTCTGACAACACCAAGAAGATTTAACTCTTATGTTTCCAGCTCCTCTTTCCAGTAGTTGTAGGAGGTTCTTGGATCATCTTAAGCCTCCTCTTTATTGTAACAGGCAGTTCTGCCTCAACCCCTCATGACTGCTTATCAGTCTTACATTCTAGATCCCTTAGTCTTCCAGTGATCTTTGTATAAGCATAAAAAATGTGGAGTTTTTTTAATGCATAAAAGGGAACAAATATCATTATAACTAAGTTCATAAAAGTTTACAATTTTATACTTTTTAGGGTAGGCATTCTGTCACAGCACAAAGAAATGCAGTGTGCTGGGCTTTCATAAAGCAACTTGTAAAGAATAGGAACAGTGCTAACAAAAACCTTTCTTCTACTTTTTACAGTGATATTTGATGAAGTTCAAACTGAAGTAATTCAGAATTGATTGGTATTTAAAATTCCTCTAGTGGCATAACTTTTATGTGCTTAGAATTTGGCAATGTTTTTAAATGTCAATGTGTCAAAGTGATTTGGCGAGAGTTTCATGCCAGTTTCAGCTTGGTGAAGCTGATGTTTTAAGATCATCTTACTAGCTTTTACGACTTACTATTTAACTAATTGCTTCAATAATAAAGCAGTTCCTATCCTCATTTTCCTGTCTCAGCCCCTTTACTAGAATGGGGACGTTTGATGTTTTGGGGAAGTGGTTTAATTTCAGTGGGTTACTGGGAGTACAGCGTTGGAGGCATTTTTCCCATAATGCTTTTGAGTTCCAATACCACATAAATCCTGTGTCTTTGGCACACTGCGATTAAAGTCTTCATTAAAGCAGTTCAGATACCTGAGTAACTTTCTGTTCCTGGGCCTTTGGCAGTGAAAGGGACTGGGGGAGGTATACAGTACTTTGGTTTTACAAGATTGCTTCTTGGCATCTGGCAGCTTCTTAAACATTACTGAGTAGTACCGACATAATACATTGGGGTTTTTTTCCAAACCATATTTTTGACAGTTGGTTTTCAGGATAAGGTCTAAACTGACATTTGTGAACTCACTTTGTCTCCTTAATATGAATGCTTTAAGTGATCAATGAAAATTATTTCATCATGTAAATTAGTCATTCAGATCATAAGTGCTCATTGATAATATGCTGGAATTCATAAGATTACTTTTAATTCTCTCATCAAATCAACAGGCTTGCTTCTTTGTAGCTCCCGTATGAGTGAACTTTTAACATGCCTGTGAGAAAGTTTTCTTGAGACTAAGTCAACCATCCTGTTGCTAGTTTAGTTTTACTAATCCTGTGATCCTTAGCCTTGGCTTGCAGCCTATAGATTAAGGTACTATTTACCTTCATGAGAGTTTTATAAGATTAAACTTTATAAATACCCTTTTAAAATTAGGTTAAGTATTTATTCTCTAGAACTAGGCAGCATAGAAAAACAGAACTGCTGCAGCAGACTCCTTGATTTGATCTGATAAAGTTGTTTTCCTTATGAAGTTACCAAAAAACTCCAAACAAACAAACAGAACCCCACCACCCTGTAAACAAAATCCCTTTTGCTCAAAGAGTACTACAGCTATTAACATGAGGCTGCTATTTCCCCTATTTCTCTTTCTAGGAAAAAGAGCAAAGAAAAAATGGAAAGATTTTAAAGATGAAATATGCATTTATTCTACTTTATTTTTTTTTCTTTCCTCAGAGCAGTACCTCTGTTGGGATACCTACCTCAGGACTTAATAGGAACACCAGTCTTGGTGCATCTTCACCCAAATGACAGACCTTTAATGCTAGCAATTCACAGAAAAAGTATGTAAGCTCCTAGTGTGACAGAAATAATTTTTTTTTTCTAAAACTTAGTAATACTTTCAGCAAAGACCTCACAGCAAGTAGTGAGTAAAAATTAATGGTAGCTATGAATATTTCTGCAAGTAAATACTGAATCTTTGACAACTTGATTACTAATGCAGATAGCTGAAAATTAGAAATCACTTAATTTCATCTTTATTGTGAAGTATGTGTCTGCTGTAAACAAACTGACTGTAAATTAATATTTCATGCTTAAAGAATTTTTTGTGAGAATGCAGTGATAGAAGTTGTCATACTTTAAATTGAAGTCTTCCTTATTTCCCAGAAGATAAAAGCTAATGTTATTTTGTTAAACTTGTAAAATGTAACTTGTGTTCTGAAGGTTATTTTCTTGACATAGTCCACTAAATTGTGAAAGTCTGCTTCTTATGGCAGCCCAGCATTTCTAAATATGCATACATGTCTGAAATTCGTGCCTTCAAATAATTTCTCCCTCATTTGCAATTGATTAAGTATAATTGTGAAAATTCATCTGAAATTTCTTTTTGAACCATTCGTTACAGTACTTCAGTATGGAGGACAGCCTTTTGACTATTCACCCATCAGGTTTTGCACTAGAAATGGAGATTATATAACCATGGACACTAGCTGGTCCAGTTTCATCAACCCTTGGAGTCGAAAAGTTTCATTTATTATTGGAAGACACAAAGTTAGGACGTAAGTCAATAAATTGTTGTGGCTTTAAGATCTATATATTTATATATATTTTAGTATAGGGTTTACGCAGCAATCCTTAAGAAAGACATAAGGGGCTTTTGTGGGGGAGTGGAGGGCAAAATCACACATGAAAATGGCTTCCTTTTTATATTTGGATTTTGTGACGTACTAGTGGCTATGAAAAGAAATCAGCAGTCCTTTATAATTCTGTTATCATCAAGAATTGCTTCAGAAGAGGGAAGTCATGCTCAGAGCGATCAAGGATATGTATTTTATCAGATTCAAAAGTTAGATATGCAATAGAATAAACACCAGATTGTTTTACTATATATAGATGATAATTTGAAAATTTGGCCTGTCTTTGAAATACTTGCATTTGTGATGAGCTGTGATATGTTTGGTTTATGCAGGGGTCCCTTAAATGAAGATGTCTTTGCTGCTCCCAGTTATACAGAGGACAGAATCCTTCATCCCAGTGTTCAGGAAATCACTGAGCAAATCTACCGGCTATTATTGCAGGTACAGCATGTGCTTTAACAGCACTCTCTTCATTTCCCACTGACAAAGGGGCACTTATCTTTTTGTGGCATTTTGTTTAGCTGTCTACTACTGTACTGTGACTTCTGTGATTTCTGGCTACAATCCTGGAAGTTACTTATAGTTGATAATTTACAGATTTCATGCAGCTATAGAGTCCTAAAAAAAAAAAAAAAAAAAAAAAAGGGGGCAAAAACCAGACTCAAACAAAACTAACCCACAAATAAAGCCTTTTTTACTGGTAACTCTATGTGTGTGTAAAATGTATCCTGTTGTTAACAGCCTGTACACAACAGTGGATCCAGTGGCTATGGAAGTCTCGGTAGCAATGGTTCACATGAGCACTTAATGAGTGTGGCATCCTCCAGTGACAGCGCAGGAAATAATAATGAAGACGCTCATAAGGAGAAACCAGTAGGTTTGGTTTTTCTTCTACAGGGATGTGGCACAAAACAAAGTCGAAAAAGAGGGTTTTTTCACTTGTAACTTAACTTTCAAATAAGAAAGTATCAAAGAAAAAGTCATCTTTTTTGCTTAACATGGAAAAAAAAATCTTCCAAGGGGAAAAAAAACATTTAGTATAGATGGAAGTCTTAGGGTACTGAGTAACAGTTATAGGTGTGAAAGTTGGTGTTTATTAAGAATTTAAAACTGTACAGTATGTTAACTTATTCTAATGTCCATTATATGTTATATGCTAAGTTTCTAGGAAGAACACTAGATTATTCAAAAGCATTCTTGTTGAGGGAATAGTCTGTCTAAATACTTTTTTCCCAAATGATACTAAGAAAAGAAATTCAGTAATACCTGTGTAAATTATTAATAGGTTGGTCTTGGTCAATTTTTATGCTGTAGAAACACACTGTGTTTTCTGAGCTTGAAACATAACTTTACTGTAGATGGAGTCACTGCTCCATCTTGTTGATAGTGAGATGTAACTCTTAGTTCATCAGTAGAACAAAATAGTGGTGCTAAACTTGTGTCAATGTTTAACAACACTATTCCATAGGCAAAGTAAATCAGACATACAGCCAAGTATTGAATGTGGATGTAGTCAAAGGAGCTACACCTTTTAACATCTCTAGTAATTTTGGCTTTTCTGCCCTTCTTCTCAAATTTAAAGTAGCTTACCAAGTTGTGTTTAAATCTGAAAGACAATTTTTCCTCAGGTGATAAAGACTGTTACAGTGTATATCTATAGCATCCTGTCAGTGCTTGGTTAGGCTTCTGGCACAAAAAATGCTTGGTCTTAGCAGCAATATTCTTTTTGCCAAATGAGATACTTTTTTCTTTTTCTGAAATCTTCCTTGTAACATCTTTTTTCCTATCCAAGTCATTCAGCTCTATGAAACAAAACAGAGTGGTTGTGTACAAAAAACATACTTGAGATGTCTTTCCAATTCCAAAATTCTGCTGCTTGTACAATAAATTGTATACATCAGGATTTCTTCCATGATAAATTAATTGTAAGGTAGAGAGGAACTGTTACATGTAATTTACTGAGGTATCACTATGCATGATGCTTTCTATTGGAATTTTCTAGTAACTCTTTTTAATGGCCTGCTTGCAGGAGGCTTGTCAAGATTCCCGTAAGGTCAAAACTATAGGACAGAGTATTTTCACTGACAATAAAGCAAAAATGGAATGTAAGAGAGAGCCTTTTGCAGGTAAGATATTAGCAAGTTAATTATTAGTGTATAGCTTTGGTGCCTCGTGTAATACGACAGTAGCTTGGTTTTTTTTCTAGTTGTGTTCTAATCAATGAATAAAGGCAGCATTCTTTTCTATTAAAATTAAATTGCATTGTGTCTCTCTATAGTGTTCAGGGAAATACTACATTCAACTGTGTTTGAATTGATAATTGTATAAAATTAAGGCATGTCCTGAAGCTATTGTTTTTAAGTACCTTAATTGTAGCTTATATTTTGCTTGCTTTACTATTTTTACTCATTATGTGCAGAGAAATATGCATAAATTAAAACATTTACTGTTGCACTTAGAGGAATTTGCAACAATTTAATGCTGTAGTTGCATAATAGCTTTTTCTTTTCACAGAAAAACAAAGTGGCCCTAGTGGTCAGGTGAAAGATACAGTGGGAAAGGATACTACATTAACAGCTTCTCCTAAAAATGTTACAACAGAAGAGTTGGCTTGGAAAGAACAGTCTGTATATTCTTACCAGCAGATTAGCTGTTTGGACAGTGTCATCAGGTAAGCAACAAGTGTGTAAATTATTCTTTACTTCTAGACTTGAGACTTGTGTATCTAATGTTAAAAATTGTATTTTAGGTACTTAGAAAGCTGTAATGTGCCTGCTACAGCTAAAAGAAAATGTGAACCTTCATCAAGTTCATCTCTGAATTCTGGAGTTCATGAACAAAAAGCACCTGATAACTCTATACAGCCCTTGCCAGGTATTTCTATGTCACAGCTGTTGATTGATACTTTTTTGCTAGTAGCCAGCTGGATTTACACCTTTGCAGAGTAATAGGTGTAGCCTAGGCATGAGCTCATAACTGTTTTCTCGGCTGTAGATGTTTGGTGATGTAACTTTTATCATTAAAATCTTCCCTACAGTCAAAATACTGAGTAGATGATTGAATTCCTTGACTGTAGATGCAATATGCTTATTTACACTGTACAAAAATACAGCAGGATTTTGAGTTTTAGGATTTGAGTAATTGTAAAATTTCAAAAGTTGCTTTAACAGTTGGAGTTGTAGCAACAATCAGCTGAAGAACCTGGCAGTTAGTTAATTGCAACAAAAAATATGCATATCACTCTTCTATTTTCTTCTTTGTGGACATTAAATAAAAGGGGGTCCGGGGAACAAGAAGGTAAAATGCATTGTCAGACTGCCCTCAGTGTTGTGTGTGGCACAGGACCCCAATTGAAAAGAATGTCTAGCTGTGAAAAATAAAAGTGATTACTGAGGATAGTTACCCAAGAAGTCTGAGGCGAAAAACATTACGTTGTCTTGTTAGGTCTTAAGTGTAGTGCTTGATATGGTCCCTGTCTGGATGGGAAGCTAAAGTGAAGAATATAACTATTTAGTTAGTAAAAGAATTGTAAAACTGCTCAAGAACTTCATGTAAATGAGATCTTTGCTGGTTTGACCTTGCCATTATGAGGCTGAAGGGGAAAGGTCTTGTGGAGTTTCTCCAAACTTGGTCTTGGGGGAGAGCTTGTCTATATTTGCTTTTGATGAGCTTCAAAAAGAAGTACTAGTGCAGGTTTTAGAATCAAACTGAATGGTATCTGTATACATAGGAGTGAAGAGTCCTGTGGGAGGAATTGGAATGCCTTGAACTAGAGAGAAAAAGGGTGGGACTAACATCATACAATTAATTAGGAACACAATTTATGCTGCTTTTTAGAGTCCATGTAGTTCCAGTTGACAGGGTAAGGTGTGGAAACACTATCTCTTTGGTGGACTGATGACAGGGAACAATTAAGCTACCACCATACTCTTAGTCAGGAAAAAGGCAAACTTTAGGTCTTAAATATGTGTTACATTAAGTATTCCTAGTAGAGAAGGAACATTTTAATGCTGTTTTATGAGATACAGGGATGATCTCTGCTGGGTTATTGTGTATAGCTTCCAGGTGAGAGAATTTAAGTTGGTGGGTACTCAGAGCAAAGCTGTTAGGATAAACAGGAAACAGTTAATGATGGAGATTAGCATACAGCAGTTTGGGAGCTGGGCAGGGCTTAATCTTAGACTGGAAGAGGCTAGGGACTTTCTTCCAAAATTGTACCTTGAAAGAAGAGTCAAGACCAGTAAAGAGCAAAAAGTTCTTCATTAAAAACATTTGGTTTGGCTCTATGTGAAAGTAAAGGATTGGATTTGGTTGTTCAGCAGCTATTCTGTCCTAAAGCATTCTTGGAGGAATTCATAAAGTAAAGTAAAATGTTAATTTTGTGTCTTGTCAAGCACAGATCAGCCTCTCTTAGGGTTTTAAACCACAGCAACATATAACTTGCATTTGCTTTTACGTTCTCTAAACTACAGCTTTCTTTTCTTTCTTTTAATAGATCCTGCTGTGTTGAAGTCATCTGGTAAACCAAATGGTCCTCCAGTGGTTGGTGCTCACTTAACATCTTTGGCTCTACCTGGCAAGCCTGAAAGTGTTGTGTCTCTCACAAGTCAGTGCAGCTACAGTAGCACCATAGTTCATGTTGGAGACAAAAAAACACAACCTGAATTAGGTATGATTTTAGATAGTAAATTTTCTCCAGAATGGCAATTGCTAGCAACTTTAAACTTCAGACAGCTAGTGACTTCCATTTTCTTACAGTTAGAATGATTTTATGAAAATAGAAACAGAATTTGTATTTTCAGCTTGCAGCAAAATTATTACAGAATTGCAGTATCTTAAAAACACATATACAGAGCTTGATGTAGTTCATCTTGGTTTATTTTTTCCTCCTATTTCTGCAGAAATGATAGAAGATGGTCCAAGTGGAGCAGAACTCTTAGACAGCCAACTTCTCACTCCTCCATCCAGCTCTGTGCATGTAAATCAAGAAAAGGAGCCATTCAAAAAACTGGGTCTTACAAAGGAAGTCCTTGCAGTGCATACACAAAAAGAAGAGCAGAGCTTTTTGAATAAGTTTAAGGAAATTAAGAAATTTAATATTTTTCAGCCGCACTGCAATTACTACTTACAAGATAAACCCAAAGGACGCCCTGGTGAACGTGGTATGACAATATTTTTCAAGCCAAAATTTGTATTTATGTAGAAAGCAAATCCTGTTGAGAGGGCATTTCCATTTTTAGCTCTATTGTGGGGCCACTGTGTGTAGTGACAGTTGTGTGCTATTTTTAAAATGCACAGAAAGGTTCTTTCTGGTAAGTCTTGCTGGAAGATTGAGCGTGGAATATAGCTTTAATGAAATCACTGACATTTTAGTAACTCATACTTTGATTTTTATCTGTTCACTACACGGTCGTGCATCTGCTTTCAAGGGGCAAAATCATACTTTTGCTGTATGTATTCTTTTATTACCTTGCTTTTCTTTGCCCTCTGTCTTTCCATTTGTATTTTTTTCAGGCTTTTGGGTTTGTTTTGTTTTCAGCCCCTTTCTTTTCATCCGATTTCTCTGGTTCCACTATTGTGTAGTCAGTGAAACAATCTGATAATTGGTAGCCTTGAAGTTAAAAATGTGATCAGTGGGATGGAAATGGCACAGCCTAGCTGTTATAGAGGTTGTTTTATTTATTAATACTAGAAACTCCAATGGCATTTTCAGAAGTGCTTGATACTGATCTGACTTTATTTCCATTTCAGTCTTGCCATGGAACAGAAGTCAGACATTGCTGACATTTTTTGAAGGTTCACATCTTTCATTTTTTATTTAAGTAGCTATGCAGGTTCTTGTTTTAGTAAACCTGTTCTGGAACCTTTTAGTCCCCTTGTGTCCTTTATACTCGATAAACTTTCAGCCTATCTAAATTAGCTTTAGGCAAAGTAAAAGTTTGAGCAGCTTTCAGTGCTAGAGAGTATGTTACAAATTTCCTCATGTCTAATCAGATGAACTTGTCAGTCTTTGCCTGGAGAAGAGTTGCAGACTTCTAAAGTAAGGTTGTAAAGGCAGCATACTTTTTCCTCTCAGGAATTTTTGTCCTTTCTCTCCTTCTGCTTTTTTTTCTTCACCTTTTGAGTTACAAACCTGTGTGACCTTAACTCTCTAGAAATGCTTTCACTCATGTCCCATACTGCTGTCATTGCAGTCGCTGGAGTAATTAGACATTTGCACCTCTAGGAGCCACTGTTTTGCAGCTTTGTGCCGTTTGGGTCACATACATTTGATCCTGAATTGATCCACTGGTTCTCCCTCTTCTTCCATGGTGTCAGTGTGGTTTTCATTGCCCAGTTAGCTCAGCTCCTGTGCTGGAGGTAAAAGTAAACCTGACCTCATATGCTTCCATTTAGATAGGTCAAATCCAGAGCTGCTGTTTTGAGCATCTAGGGATGAGCATGTGGAAGGGATCCATCAGATTCCAAGTAGGATCCTTCATGATGTTTTTCTTTCAGGTGGCCGTGGACAAAGAAGCGGCGCTTCTGGAGTGGATCAGCCTTGGAAGAAAAGTGTAAAAAACAGGAAATCAAAGCGCATTAAACCACAGGAGTCTTCAGACAGCACAACTTCTGGAACTAAATTCCCTCATCGGTTCCCCCTTCAAGGTTTAAATACCACTGCTTGGTCACCATCAGACACTTCACAAGCCAGCTATTCAGCAATGTCTTTTCCCACCGTTATGCCTGCATATCCAGTCCCTGTTTTTCCAGCAGCAGGGACAATGCCACCGGCTCCTGAGACTTCACTTTCTGGTTTTAATCAGTTGCCAGACTCTGGAAATACTTGTCCTGTGCAACCATCCCAGTTCCCTGCACCCGTTATGACACCCGTCGTAGCTCTTGTGTTCCCCAACTATGTCTACCCAGAGATGAACAGTAACTTGCCTCAGACACTTTACCACAGCCAACCCAGCTTCCCTGCCCATTCTGCTTTCCCATCACAGACAGTATTTCCCACACAGCCCCCTTTTGCTCCACCCAGCCCTTTCCCACAGCAGGCGTTTTTACCAGCACAGCCATTCCATTATAACCCACCAGCAGAGAGTGAAAAGGTTCTTGTGACAGAGCCACGAAATGAGCCATCCCGTTCGTGCACTCCACAGTCAGTGAGTCCTCAAGACCAGGCTTCACCACCTTTGTTCCAGTCAAGGTGCAGTTCTCCTCTGAATCTTCTGCAGTTAGAAGAAACTACAAAAACTGCTGAAAGTGGACCTCCTGCGGGTTTACATGGAGCTTTAAGTGAGGAAGGAGCCATAGGCAAAATCATGACAACTGCTAACAAGGGATCCTGTCCAGTAAGTATGCTGATGGGTTCTGTTTTCTTTTTTAAAGTCTTCACCATCCTGAACGTATCTGAAATTGTTAATGTATAGAGATGCCTAATCACTTTTTCCCCCGTTTCCCTGTCTCTACTATGTGATCTTTAATCCTTTGACTTATAGAGCCAATTTTTAATGATGGATAGTAATCAGTCAATATAATGCCAGGAGATCAACTCACAATTGCAGTTAGTAAATGCAAAATTCAGCAGACTGAATAAAACATGAAATATAATCATCAGAATAGACTTCTTAAAAAAAAAAAAAAATAAGAATTAAAACCAGTTTGTTGTTGCTTGAGTGTTATGCTAGGAAGCTTGAAAATACATCCTAAAAGTTTTTCCCAATTTGTGTGAAAAATACAAATGGAGACAAGCCCATTGAAAGGCACTAAAATAGATGTAAAGTAAGCACTTCATCTTTATCAAATAAGTTTCAGGCTAGTTAATTTGTGTGGAGGGGGAAATAATCTGTAATCTGAAAGAAGCTGACTTAAAATAAAATCACATCTTTGTTTGCAAGCAAGCAACCAAAGTAAAAGAAGCATGAATTATTATTTGCAGACCATAACTTTATTTGGTGCTTTAAAACTATGCTGAGTTATTGCATAACTTCAGGGTGGAGGGTTTTTTTGGTTTATTTTTATTTTCAGGCTCATTCAAAGTTTAACAAAATCCTTACAGAAACTTCAGATTAATATATCCATAAAAACTTTATGAGGGAAACAATGTATACTAATTTTAGTGGTTTTCTAAAGGCATCATAAAGTCACTGACAGGCTGGAGTTACAACCTTAAGCCTTTTAAACTGGCTTCTTCCTTCCTTTTGTTTTTCTTGTGCTGTGGTTTGTCACTGGCCTTTGCAGCTGCTGGTGGAGTTACAAAGTAGAACTTGGGTTCACTGCTGATAAAATGAAAGGCATTGAAAGGGGTGACTTAGAGGCATGTCTGAGGTCTAAACTACTGTAAGTAAGCAGTGAAAGCTTTGTTAGTGTTGATGCTAGCAGCTGGTTTGACTTCCTTTGTGCAGTCAGTCACAAGAATGAATCTATATTAGATATTAGAGAGAAGGAAGGAAAAATACTGAAAATGCTTGTTCACCATACTGTGGGGAACTTTTAGATATCCTTATTAAACTTTTCTCTGTGTTTAGTTTCCAAATGATGTGTTATACCTAATATTCTTGATATTGACCCTTAAGGAAGATGAATGGAGAATAAATGGATTTTGTTTTATCTGTGTTTTTCTAGAGAAACTTCCAGACTTGATTGATACAGTGCAAAAACTTTCACTTTGTTACTGCATGCTTATTTTCTCAGTCTTGAGAGCGAACACATTTGGGGTTATGTTTAAAAAATTTCTCTATCATATATAGTTGTGCAGTTGCCACAGAAATTTTTGGGGATGTATGCATCCAGTGCCATATTTGGACTAAATTCCTTGCACTATGCAACATCTCTGAAATCTTATCTCTGAGAATTACTGACTTGTGCTGGGATAAAAGCATGCATCTGTACCAACTTGTAACATACAGCTTGCTTTGAGATGCCCCTGGGTTCAAACAAGCTTGATAACAGAACTTAATTTCCAACAAAACTGTCACTATTATTTTTTATTTCCTTTAACTCTTTGTTCCTATTCGTTTGAAACCTGCAAAATCCAACCTTCTGCAGTTTCCTTATCACATGCTGGTAAATGAAGACAAAACAGCCATTTGTTCAGTAATGTGTGAAATTTCTTTCCATTATGTATTTTGCTAAGTTCTGTCAGGTTTTATTGTTTTATGTTCACACTGACTTGCAATTCAGTTCTGCTTAGTTTATAAATCAGCGGAGTTAGTTCTCTTTCCTTGAAAAGCATAAAAATCTTGCTTAGGAAACTTGCATCTGAGAGCACCTTCTTCCTTCTCATCATGTATGGAGACCAGTGACAGTGATGGACTGTTGATGCAAATCTTTTTTGAGGTAGATCATAGAAGGAACAACTGCAAGTATGCCTTAGGTGGCTTGGGTAAATTTTGACCTGTCCAGGACAGTAGGGGCTGTCCAAACTTAATAGCAAATGCCTTCCTTGCTTTATCTCTAAACTCTTTTTTTTTTTTTTTTTTTTTTTTTTTAATAGAGAAACTGAATTCAGATCTCAGTCTTACTTGAAGGGCTTGTTTGATAGCTGTTTGTTTGCCTATCAGCCCACTTCATTTTTCTTCATTTGGTCTTGGTGTAAGTTATTGGTGATTGTCTTTGAATAAGTGTGTAAACATACTATAATATAAATTGAAATGGACAAGTAATGATGAGTAATGAAATAGTCTTTTGTTTTGTTTCTTATTTGGTTTTAAAATATTTCCTCCCCTTCTTACCACTAGGCTGAATCTCCAATGGATGCTCAAAACAGTGATGCCCTCTCCATGTCTAGTGTCCTGCTTGACATTTTACTTCAAGAAGATGCATGTTCAGGCACAGGTTCAGCTTCTTCAGGGAGTGGTGTGTCTGCAGCTGCAGAGTCTCTGGGGTCAGGATCCAATGGCTGTGACATGTCAGGAAGCAGAACAGGTATCATTGGCAGGGAGTACTCTTAGCATTTTAAAGGAGTTGGAGAATGAGATTCCTAACACCACTTGAACATCAAGTGTTTTATGTAGAAGCCTTCTATTTAATTGTCATTGGATAGTTCATTCTTGATGTAAATTTTTTACATAAAATTAAATTTCTTTAGTGCTTAATCGTGTAAAACAGCCATTAAGATATTACATAGGTATGCCAGAATAATGACAATACCCTACTCCTTCATGTTTCATTATTAATTGAAGTAGGCTAATGATTCTGTTGCTATTTAATGGAGACTTAGCTTGAGAACTTGAGTTCTAAAAGTATTGCTGCAGTTACTTAGGGGTGGAAGTTACCTCTGCTTAAAGAATAAGATGGTTATATTTATACTTTCAGTTCTCTCTAATCTCTTTATTTTCAAGTTCATTCAGATAGTCTATGCATTTGACAACTTGTAATGACATATTAAATTTCTTTTTAAAGGTAGTAGTGAAACTAGTCACACCAGCAAATACTTCGGGAGTATTGATTCCTCAGAAAATCATCATAAAACCAAAATGAAAGCAGAAATGGAAGAAAGTGAGCACTTCATTAAATATGTCCTTCAGGATCCTATATGGCTGTTGATGGCAAACACAGATGACACTGTTATGATGACTTACCAGATCCCTTCACGGTAACTCCAGTCTTGTAGCCCTTTGTCAAATGTATAAATGCTGGGGGGGAGCAGGGTGTATAGATGTAAGAATACATATGTCTCAGTAGAAGCAAACTGGTTTTAATGTTTATCTGTGTCAAGAATTCTTGTTTCCTTTATCTTTTGTATACTACACAAGAAGTTGTCAAAATATGAAAATTACTTGATTAGGCTTACCTGTATTTTTAGATCTATTACCCGAGTTCTAAATTAACTATGTTTTGGTTTGTTTTGTTTGAAGCTGTTTTATAGTTAGTGACTTGTATCTAGAAGCCCTTGTAGTCTGAGTACAGATTCTGGAAAGTGTGTTAAGATCTATGAATGGTCTGTATATAGATCTGGCTGTTGTCTTTGAGATGGTAAATTCAGTAGCATGCTGCTTTCTGGATTTGTGAGGTTTTTTTCCCCTGCATTAACTTCAGAAGTTTATTTGGCTCCATAAATTCCCACTTAAATAGGAAAAGGAAGTAGAAGCTAAAAATAATGAGGTTTTTAATGGAAAAATAAAGTAATTAAAAATTATTTTAAATTATTCCTTCAATAGTAAAGATCAAATGTAGGGGGAGTGACTTGGCTGATTTTTTTTTTCTCATTATTTATTTATTTTCTTTTTATTTTTACATTTCTTGAAAGCAGAGAATATCTTGATAGGAATAGGAAGCTTCAGTAAAGGCAAGTCTTTTTTTAAAAGGGAAGGAAAGCAAACTTTCATAATACAGAAGTGCAGGAATGATGGCAAAAAAATAGAAAACGCCCAATAATGACTTCAGAATTTTTCTCTAGATTTAAAAATGCCTTGGCATATCTCAGTTTTTTGTAGCCTGAAGGGTTGACAACTGTAGATGGAAATTACAGTAGATTGTGAGAGTAGCAAAGCCTGCCAAAGGGAATGTGTAGTGTAAAACAGGATATTGTGATGAAAGGAATTAAGCTCATTGTCAATGTGATGCTGAGGAAGAGAAGGGTAAAGCCAACTTGCTCTTAGGTATGCTGTAATGAACAGAAATAGTGCTGACCTGGAATTTACTTTCTATTGTTATCTTTTATAGAGATATCCAGCTTTTAAATGGTGTGGTGCAGGGGTTTTTTTTAAGTTTCTAAATAATTATGGGTACTGGGGGGAAGAGGAAACTTTGGCTGCTGAAATAGGAGAAGTATTTTCTAAATCAGTCCTGAAGCTTAATCTATTTTTGGTGACTCTAAACATATCCATCTTCTTCTCTAGTATCTTAAACATACATCTAGTGACTGTTTCAATTTGCCCTCCCTCTGGAGAGCTTGGAACTTGCTGCAGCAAAGGGAAAGCAGAGATCTTGGTGATTTCACTGGTGCTGCCTGAATTACTCCAACAAAATTTTTCACTGATGGGATTTGTTTTTCTTTCAATATAAGATTCATAAGCATAACATTACAGAACAAAAATAGTCTTTAAAAATCCTAGTGTTTGACTAGGTAACTTTATATAAAGCCTAGAAACTCTTGAAGCTCAACTTCTATATGCCTTTTCTTTTAGAGATTTGGAAACAGTTTTAAAAGAAGATAAGCAAAAATTAAAGCAAATGCAGAAACTACAGCCAAAGTTTACAGAAGAACAAAAAAGAGAGCTTATTGAAGTTCATCCATGGATCCAGCAAGGTGGACTGCCAAAAACTGTTGCTAATTCTGTAAGTGAATTATGAATCTAGTGAATTATGCAGAGGAAAAAATTAATTCCAACTTCTATGCAGGGGTTTCTGATTTACTGTAAATATGCTTTTTAATGGGAATGTTAAATTGGCAGTCAATGGAATATGGGAAATTTCCTTCCTATTTCTAAATTTCTGCCCATCTGTCCAAAATCCTTTAGCACTACAGCCAGAAACTTCATTAAATTTCTATTTTGTGTGCAGAAATTAAGACCCATTGCTTTTTCTAGAAAGCACAAAGTTAGTGGCATTACACTATTCCTTATTTCTATCAGACCTCTCATGCAGGATCCTTTCTCACCTTAATTCTATTAATGAATTAATGGCTTGTAAAGCAATAAAAAACTCGAATCAAACTGAGACATCCTTGCCATTTTATTTGTTGTCTACTTTCCTTGCACACAAATACCCAATTGCATTATCTTTTCCCAAAGCTTTCTGTCATTTGTGGCTTTCTTGCACAGAAGTTACCAAATGCAGAGGCTTTCTTAGCATGGGAATGTTTCCAAAGTCAGTGTAACAGAATTGCAGTGGAATCCTAATCCTGATGTTAATGCTGCTGCAACATTCAAACTGTACCACTGAATTTATGTAACTGTAAAATTGCTTCAGCCTCTTAAGCATAACAACTGACACAAATGTAGTCCTGCAGGGTTAGCAATCAAATGGAGGGAAAGGTGATTTGAAGAACATGTGAAGTGTCAGCATTATAAATGATCTATGACATAAATGCTTCCCGTAGTGTTCTCAAGTACTTGTATTGATTTACTACATGTTATAAAATGATGAGTGGGGTAAAGTTGGGGGGTGGAAAGTATTCTGTTGCAGCACAGATGTAACGATGTGTTGTAGTTTAGAGAAACTTTTTTTCTTTGACTTAACAAGTGTTTGTATAATTTTTCTTTTTAGGAATGTATTTTCTGTGAGGACAATATACAGAGCAATTTTTATACATCGTATCATGAAGAAATCCATGAAATGGACCTTAATGAAATGATAGAAGACAGTGGGGAAAACAACTTAGTTTCCCTGAGCCATGTCAGTGAAGAACAAACATAGCCTTTGAGCCTGGTGTTTTCAAAGCTGCTTCAAAACTGCAGTGATGATCCATAAAGGTTTTAATCTTGTATCCAGCAAGATGAATCCACTTTATAAAAACAAATGTTTTTCTTGCTTTAGAAGAGTCATTTGTGAACGAATCTCTTTTTAAATGGTGGCAATCTCTTCCCAGTAAGGACATTGTTGAAGATGGTATAGCTTTTCTTTAAAAAAGAGACTCATATTTTGCACTTATGCCTCAATTATTTCTTTATAAATTATGGAAACTTTCACTGATGCCTACTGTTTTTTGTAGAGTAGGCTAATGAGTACTGAAATTCCCCTTACCAACGGTTCGTCAAATCTTTTGTTAATGATTCAGCATTATAAATTGTTCTGGCAATTTTGCATAGTAGCTCTTCAGCATTGTTCTTAATATTTGAAGTGGTCCAGCAGTAGAAGAAATAATCTTCAAGCAAATCAGTTCACTTGCCCTTCTCATATCAGTTGATGCCATCCGGTTTTCCTATAGTTTTGAATATCAGAACTGTTTTTGTCACAGAGAAATGCTGAACTGATTTTGTAAAATGGTTTTTGGGTTAACATACTTACATGAATGTGTAAGAAAGTATACACGAGTGCTGACAACTTTGTAGCCTTTTATTTGAATGGATGCTCAATACTATGAACTGTTTATTACCTTGAAGCATCGTTTTAGAGAATTTATACACAAGAAACCTTAAGGCATAAAGATTTTAAAAGCTTAAGACCACAGAGGATGACTGTGTATGCTTCAGTGAATGCTCCAGTGACTGTTAGATAAAGTTTGGTATAACTTTAACCTTTATTCCTCCAATTTATTCTGTCTGGAGGTTGGCAGTCGGTTTTCCCTGTGTGGTTAAACAAACATCAAACGTCTTTGTGGCAAGAGAGGATTAGAGGTTTCTTCTCGTTTGAAGATAGTTGTTATAAAAAAGTGATTTTGAGAATAATGCTGACTTTCACTCTGAGTTGCATAATCTAAAATTTAGCATGGCTGGAATCTGCTGTCACGGGTTTGATTTCAATGCCTCAGAGATTGTATTGACTTGAATATTTGTACTTTATGTTCTTGTGCTGTTCATACATTTTGGATGTCGGAGGAGAACACAAAAGAGTAATTTTAATATATTGGTTAGCTAAAGGACATTTAGTTGCAGTATTGCTGGATGTCAGCTTGGGGTGAAAAACATGGATTAATTCAATTAACTGTCTTAACAAATTTTTCATTTCCTTTTTTATTAGGATAACATTTCTGTTCACTTAAAATGTAATTTGTTTTGTTTTTTAATTATATTTTCATTCTATAAAAATATTCCTCTCTGCATACAAAGAGGATATGAAGTCAGTTCTGACACAACCAAAAACATGCGGAAGTGACTGGTGTTTGCTTAGCGGGAGAAATAATTTTTGTAAAGTAATTGATAATTTGACCGTGTCATGAGGAAATCTGCATTGGAGACAGGTTCTGCAGCTAGCAAAATGTGTGAACTTGTGAGACAAGTAGAATCACAATTTAAAAAATAAGTAACTTAAACGTAGTGTGAAGCACTACCTGGCAAGATCTGGTTCCTATTTTTAATAGTTTAGCAAGGTCAAACTTAAATATATGTAAATATAAACTGAATGAGAAACTTTAAAATGTTGGTGTTCAAGTCTGATATTATTAAATGTGTTTATCATAAATGGAGTAGTGCAGCTACACCAGCATATTACATATATTCCATTTTTACATCTAAACACAGTTTTAATTGGACCAGGCTTTGAGAAAAATAAAAGCTTTATATAAGGAGTGCATCATAATTATACAAATTATTTTCAGGGACTTCTCAACCACTTTGAACTTCTTTGCTTTAGCATGCATTTTTTTTCCAGTTTATTTTTTATTCTCATTTTTTTTTGCTTTTTTATGACCATCTTGTAACCATAACTTAGTGAAAGGAAGAGAGAAGTATATTTAGAGCATTTTGTGGATGTGCTTACTTATGGACTTAATCTTGCATCCTTAAAGTGTTTGCATTTACAGGGTGGTATTACAATATTTTCCTGTAACTTTAAATCTACATGCCTCCATTTATAGATAAGATTCTGAATCTGTAATTTTTCCAAACTGTTGTAAGATGACTTATTTGTGATGACACTTTGTCAACATGTCAACAATGTTTTCTGTACACTGTGCAATATATTTTGGTTTTGCCACTTGTGACTAATTTTTATGACTTTGCTTTTTAGAAAACTGGTAAATAAAACAGATATATTTTTAGTTGCCTTTTTGTTCCTTGAGCCTTCTACTCCAAGTAAGAAGAAAACATACATGTAATACCAGTAGTATGTGACCTGCTATTTCAAACTGAAGAACTTGCAAGCTATGAAGTTAGTTGTGGCTTGCTGTCCTGAAGTAAAATTCCTGCCAGCTTGTCTGACCTGTAAGGTTAGTTGATCAAATGGAAGACTGAATATTTATATTGCATAGTAGTTCTGAAAATATGTACAGATTTACTGCCTGGAAAAGGTGGATTCTCTGTTGTTCAAAACCACCAGAAGGCACATTTTTCCTTTGGCTTTCTTTAATGTGAGCTATAGAACCTTTTCTTTTGCAGCCTTCTGTGACTTTATACTGGTAGCTTACAAGTAGAGAAATACAGTTACGCCCCTTGAATTTGCTCAAGTGATTTTTAGTGTTTTGTTTGTGGTGTGAAGTATCATGTCTTGGGAAGATTGCCAAAACTTGTCAAGCTAGCATAGTTTCCTGTTGATGTTTTATACTCTTGAATGAAGCAAGCAGGAAGGCTTGAAGATTGCTGTTTTCTCACTTTGAGCAGTGCTGTAGTTCAGTGGGTGTGGAGTGCTGCTTCGGACCACCCGCAAGTTTAGGAGGTACTCTGGCACGAGATCCTCATCAGGTCTTTTTCCATTACTGTTTTGAGAGGTTTATGGGTTTTAAAACAGGAAGGATCTAGTGCAAACTCTAGTTTGGTCAGGAGGGACACAGACGTTTCTGGGAGGTGCAAAATCAAGGTGTTTCTGAAGAAAACAGTTCACCACACAGATAAATTGCCTTCACACCAAGGGTAGAATTGTAGTGCTGTGAACTCAGTTGTTGAGACATGCATTTTAAAACATGCTAGCTCAGTGCATCATCCAGATACCTTTGAAGTTTTCCAAGTTGACCCTGAATACATGAGCAGCTCTCTGTGTGTGATGTCTGAAACACTATTCTCCTAATGGCACCTTCTTTCCTTGCTTAGCTAAACATGCAGAGGAGAGATGCATCGATGAAGCAGTTAACAGAACTACACAGAGTATTTGCAGCTCAGTAAGTGGGTACTGTGCTAGCATTTTGATGCAAGTTTTGGTGATAATAAAGTTGGGAGAACCGAAGTGCTGCTAATGCAATAAATTACCAGGTAATGTTTCACAGTTACTTCTGCATGTGGTAATTTTGTACAATTGTAAATGTTGTAGAGTACAAATGTGGCTTCAGGTATTCATGTGCACATCATCCTTGGTGATGTGCCTTCTGTCAGCACTCAAGATGATAGCTTGCTTTACCCTGCAGGACTGTGGAGGAGCAGACTCAGAGTTTTTCTCCTGCCTCAGTAGCCCCTAGGCGTCACTGCTGTCCTGTGGTTAAATTTGGCAGCTTTGCTACCCCTCACTTTCCCCTACTCAGCTTGTGTTTTACTGCTGTTGAGTTTGCTATGACATAACTTAATGTAAAGGAAAAGATCCAGGGCTTGAATTTCAAATAAGATAATGAGAAAATCTATAACCGGGAGCTACTGGCTCAGTGACTACAAATGCAAACTTCTTGGAAGAGGGAAGTAGACTACTGAAAAGCATCAAATTTTAGTCCACTTAACAGCTGTCCTGAATTTCAAGCAGGGAAAAAATGTAGTTTGTCTGTCTAGCAAGGGTGGAAAGAACCTAATGCCTTATAAGCCTCTAACTCAAAGAACATGGTGAAACAAGTGGCATGCTTCTGACGTAATGACAAATGGATGACTTGAAGGAGAATAATGTTTGCAGGTCTTATTTCCCAAAATTCCAGCGTTTACTTGCTCTGAAGCTGTTAGGACCTTGAGAAATATATGCAGTCTGTTGAGAAAGGTAAAGGAGCTCATCAGCTCCTTTTTCTTGGGGGCTGTGGAAGAGCAACAAACAACTTCTTCCAGGCTCCCTAGGTGCAAAAGAAGTGTAAAACTGGGTAGAAATTGAGAACTACTGAAAAAATCTGCTGTCCCTCAGGTTGCCATGTGTAATGGGGGGGGGGGGGAAGGGCTGGGTGGTAGGGTTTCTACAGTATTTCTGACTCTGGATTTTAGTAGTTACAAACAAAAAGAAGCTGCTGTGGCAGGACATGAACACTTTTGGCCTTAGTGGAAAATATGAACGTAGGAAAACACTTGCATTTGCTAATAAAGAAAAGGCTTTTAGCTGAAGAATGCTGTGCAGGAGGTCTAATCTTGTGAGGCTCTATAAAAGAGCTGTTAGGTGGCAGGCCCTTCTGATGTTACTACTGGGATATATGTTTACACCTATTAAAAAAAATAATAAAAATTTAAAAATAGCCCAACAAAACAACCCAGATCTGTTTCCACCACTTTATTAACCAGAAGGAGCAGGTACTGTGGCAGAACTGATGCATTTGCAGCAATGGGTACAATGGTTTCTGTGGGGTACAGGCTGGGGAGATGAGTAGGGGCTGATTCTCAAGCACTTGACACCACAGCGGGGGTGGGAGACCCAGAACACCCTCAGCTGCAGAGGACCATACTTCTTTGCACTTCATTTTCTGCTTCTAACTGAGACAAATCTGACTCTGGATTAGAATTTCCTGGTATTCCAGGATTTGTCATGATGTTTCTCTCTCTGTGGGCCATATAGTAATATAGTAAAATAGAATATAGTGAATTTTATTACCCTTTTTAAGTTGGTGTAGTAGTCTAAAAGACAGAATTGGCTTTATTTTGTTGTTGTTCTTCTTTTAAATGTATTTGGCCATTGGTTGTCCAAGGTAGTTCTACAGCTTTCCTTTCTGTTGTCACCAGCTGAATCCCTTTGAAATTTCCTGTGCCTTTATGTAAAGGCGAAACAAAAGAAAACCAATGCCAGAGGCCAGAATAATACAAAAAAAAAAAAATCATACCTGTGTGGGATAAACTTAGCAAATGCATTTCTCCACTTGGCTTTAATCTTTAATTTTCTTAGCTGCAGGAAGCAGAAGGAAGGGTTGGGTGGCCCATGTTACATCTGCTGGGACTGGCACAGCTCAGGTCTGTGGAGCCCTAAGGAGGCAGACTGTTCTTTCACTTCCCCAGGTAAGAGCCAAATCCATGGTGTGATTTGTGCACAGGCATTTACTAATGATTTATCTGAGCTGTGTGTCCATTCTGTATGCTGGGACTTCTGCTCCTGCTTACTGCAACTTTGCAGCTTTTAAGTGTTTGCAGTATTACTGGGAACATATACAAAATCAGTGTAGCTTTTAAAGACAGAAGCTGCTACAACACTGGGGCTTGTTACTTTTTACTGTGTTTGTGTTAATAAACTCCCACCTCTCAGTTTAAATTTTGGGTACTAACAAATCTGCCTTTCCATAATTTGGAAGACTATTCTTTCATGAGTTAGTTGTATTTTTAGTTTTAGTTGATTAGATTGCAGGTTAACTCCGGGTGCTAAGCAATCAGGAGTGGCAATTGCTGCAAGGCAGAGATACTGTTGCTTGTAGAGTCCTACACTACATAGTGTGTGTCTGCAGCAATATAAAAATCTAAGAAATTAGATAACATTGTTATCCTTATTGCAGTGACAGAAGGTAATTTACTATACCAAGCAGTATATTTTAGTATCAGTTGGTATTTAAGTGAATGTTATTGTGTTCTTCCATTGTGCAAAGTAATAGCTCTCTGCTAGAATTGTCTGTTTTCTAGACTGGGCTAAATGAGGTTTTAATTTACTAAGAAAACAAACAAGCCAACCTAACAAAAACAATCAAACAAAAAATCTTTCCAGAAAATAATGGAATTGAAGAAAAAAAAGTGTCTGCATCAGGGCATGGAAAACCCAAGGATGACCTGAAGGTACTCTGGCTTTGGGATGGTCTCCAGAGGACCATGGGAGGCTGGGTGTCAGCCCTGGCCCTCGCACTGAATTTTTTGTGCTTTCAGATCTTCCTGCAGAGCCTTAGTTACCAGCCTGAGACCAAAAAGCAGTGTCTTAAGTATTGCAATTTGTGCATCTAAAAAAGCATAAGGTGTGACACAATTGCAGCAGGAAGTGACAGTGTGGAGAATGTGGCAATGGGGAGTTATTTCCAGTATCTGTCTATATGCAGTTTTCATTACAAGCCCTTTTTTGTGTTCTGCTGCCCGCCTGTGAATAGTGAAGACTCTGTTCCAGCTGCTCGGTGCAGGGCCAGGAGGGAAGGGGAGGATGGGGAGGAGTGTGCTGGTCTGTTCAGATCTGATTTCTAGGAAGATGCAAACCCCTTCTGTAACTCCACCTCCCTGCTGGTGGCCGAAAGCTGCAGTACTTTTGTTCACTGTTGGTTGCCTTGAAGTTCTCTCTTGCCTTCCCTCCTTTCAGAGACAAGTCAAAATACAGATAGTATATGTTTTAGAAATGTGTGTGTTTGTGTATATGTATGTATATATATATATATATATATATAAAAATAGGTAGCTGCTGAGATCACATGGCAACAACAAGGGATTTCTCATGTAAATACCTAGGAAATTCTTCCATTGACTTTAACTGTGCATGTACACAAAGATGGTTACCCAAATACCTGATTGGAGGCTCCTAAAGCTTGAGCAGTGTTTTTAATAATTACTAATAATTACTTTGCATTACATGAGTAGTGAATGTAATGAGATCAACTCTAAAGACTTGATTATGCAAGCACTGAGGTACAAGATTGTTTTACTAGTCCTACCAGTTCACCTAGAATCCCTTACACATAGGTACTCTGCCATCCTGAGTTGACGTTCAAGTCTTTAAAAAAATAGAATTTTCAGGGATTTATGGATTGGATTTTTGTGGAAAATATGTTTGTTTGTTTGATAGTCTACTGGCTAACAGATTAGGAAAATAAAGGTGTCTGTATTCTAATCTGAGAAAGCCATTTATTACCTTGAATCAATTTCACAGCAGAATGATACAAATTAAACCAGGCTGCAGACTGTGAAGGGTTTTACAGATTTCACTTGCTGACAGAATTAGCTTGATGAAGTGATATACAACTGCCTTTGTCACCTCATTTAGTGTTCACAGGCCTGTGAAGTTTATGGTGTTAACTTTTACTCATTAGGTTGACAACAGGGGCTTTACAGGTAGAGACTTGTTGGATGTATTTGCCAGGATCAAAGGGTCCAAACGCTCAGGAAGTTGTTGAAGAGTGACACTGCCCATAGTGCCTCCTGAGGGGACAAACTGAAGTAATGCAGAGGAAGGTCAGGGTATCTTGGCCATCATAATGTAAATCCTCCATGTCTGAATGAGCTGGCAGTAAATCAGGCCCAGGAAGTGCAGCACTGTGTTCTAATCTCTTAAGTAGGGTCTATAAATGGAGATGGTATTTATTGCCCAGCTGATTTATGCAGTCTAATGTGGTTATTCAAGCATTTCCAAGGAAGGCTTTTAAAACTTTCAGATAAGAAATTTGCTTTTCAGTTGAGAGGAGGGTGTGAGAAAGAGAATTCTGTATTATTTGTTCTGCAGGGGTGCTGTACCCCAGCAGCCTGCCCCAAACCTCACAGACTTTATCAACACACAGAGTAGTGGCTTGAAACTGATTCCCAAAACTTACTGTGAGTAAATTGCTGTAATGAAAGGTATCCACAGACTTCCAAACATTGTGTGTTCCATACATCTAAGCCCTCTAGATAAGACTGGGGCTGAACTGTGGCACCTGGGCTATATATAGAAGGTGACACTTTGCTGCTCTGGAAACATTTCGGTTGTTGCACTCCAGTTTGTGACTTACATGAAAGAATTGGAGGAAGAGGATAATAACACAGTTCCCAAAAGGCACTGCCTCTTCTTTGAAATCTCTTAATAGTCCCTTTTTAAAAACAGCTTTATCAACAGCAAAACACAATTGTATCTTTCTGGGGGCAAGATGCAGGGTTTTCTTATCAGAGAGAGAATTTGAGGAAGAGATTAAGACAAATGTTTCAAGTCACGTGGCTGTTTGGACCTTTAGGAACAGTTCAGTTCAATGAAGATGCAGAGTTGTTAAACTACAGAGACACAGAGGAAAGGCACAGGGTTAAATCTGTGTGCCTCTATAGACTGTGACTGTAACAAATGAGAGAGCTGTCAAAACAGGGCAGATTGGAATTGCCCCTCTTGTCTAGACAAAAAGTTAGGAAGAAAAAAATGTGAGTGGAAAAAGAAAAGTGATGTTTAGAGTTTCTGGAAAAAGAAGGTACAGCTGTAGAACCCCAGGCCCACAAATGGCTATGTGCACCTCAGCTCTCTGCTAAACTTCATTCCCAAATTGTCAGTCTCAGTACATGTGTGAATTCTAAGGGAAACTTTAGAAAAAGAGTCAAATAGAAATTATTTGTCCAGATACTTCAGACTTTATCTTTTGAAAACTCTGATAATTGGGCCATTTGAAATTATCTTTGTTTTTTTCAGAGCAATGTGTAAAATAACTGAGTCTAAACAGTTTCTTTATATAAAATGTTCTCAAAAAAACCCCACAAACAAACAAAAAAACCCAACAAACCAAGCAAAAAAACAAAAAAAAACCCAAACAAACAAAAAAAACCAAACAAAAAACCCAACACCACACCAGTAAGTGCAAAACAAGAAAAAAACTATTTTGTTTCGGGGGTAGGACAGGGGAAGTGGAAGCCCTTCTGCTTTTGAAGGTGCGTGTGTTTCATTTCTTGCTGCACAGATGCCATGGCTACAAGCACTACAGAAAACAAACCAGTGGTACCAGGTAGGCTCCCCTCCTATTTTCCAGCAGTTCCTTGCTTCAGCAATGGAAAGGACCAGATGTCAAAATCTTCTAATGTGTGTTAGAGAACCTAATCCTTCCCGTTACATTGTAGGATTCTGCTGTGTTTCTAGGGGAAATATATTGTGAGCAATATTATGTTTTGGTTTCTCATCAACAAGAAATGAAGGATGAAGGCAACACACTTATCTGGAGACTCCTTCATGAACTGAAGAGTTTTCCCAGATGTGGGGAAACAAACTGGGATCCCCAGCTAAATCCCTTACTTCTTGCTTGGCTAACCATCTCTTTTCTTGTGGCAAGGACCTGCTTGTTGAGGTGACTCAGTGTGTTGGGTGACTCTGCAGTGACTGTGTGTGGTGTTGTCAGAGTAACTAGCAGGAGGAGCACCTGGAGACTGGGTTGACCTCTTTGCATATGCAGGGTTTAAAAGTACTTTTCATGGCATCTAATGTATTCAAGGAGGGAGGTAATAGTAGAGAATTCCCTTGCTACTGCCAGCACTATGGGTACCCATTTTTCCAAAGCAGGCAGGCAGTATGCTTGGAAGCATGTTGTCTGGTAGTTTTTCCTTCCCCTTTTGCTCTCAACCAAACCAAACAATGCCTGAATGCTTGTAGTGTTGTTTTTTTCCTTTTCCTGATCTACTTATTTTACATGACACTGATTATGTTTGTTTGCATATTTCATCTCCCATCTGACCTATGTCACTTACATCAATTTCATGTGTGTGTGGCTGAGTCAGAGCGATCACTGCTCATCTTGCCAATTAGAGAGCTCATCCCTCACCTCTTCAGGGTTGGACAGGACTTATAAAACCTGTTTATCTCATCTAAAGCAAGAAGATAGTGTATATGTATCTGTCACAGCCTAGATACAGCAGCACTTGCTATTTATGCAAAACTTCAGTGTTTCTCCCAATACCTGACATCATAATATTTTAGTCATAGGAATCTTCAGCTGAATTAACCAGCGTGGCAACACAGAGCCTGTCTTAAGAGATGCATGACCAGTGCTTCGTTAATGTAATTCTGGAGTTAAATCCAATCTGCATGAGCAGAGAACAGAGGGAGGAGTATCTGACAGCAGACTCCGTCCTAGGAAACAAAGAGGCCATGGCTTTCTTTGAGTATACTTACTTTAACTTCAGTATAAGTTATACTTAAAGTATATATTTAAGTTATACTTAAAGTACAACTTACTTTAACTTTAAATTGAAGCATAAGAACATTGGCTCCATTCAACAGCAATCATTCCTGCAACTGTCAGTGAGAGCCTTGATTTCAGGTAAGACTTGAGAGTTTTGAGAGATGAGGAAATGCTCTGGCCTTACAGATTCTAACTCCCTCTTAATCTACACAAGGGTTCTTCACTGTAGTCCCCTTCCATTTTTCCTCTGGCAAATAAAGCTTTTTCATCACCTCCTTCACAGTATTTCTCCCCTTGTAGCTCTGTTATAAAATGATTGATTATAACCCCTGTAAATTGGTGTGTAAATGCATAAACCCACAAAAGACACAGGCAAGATGTTGGCAAATTCTCTATCTTCTCTTTCCAGTTCCAAAAACCTTGAGGTAGTATTCTTCCCTTCTTTGTGAAGCTTTGCTAGACTTAAGCAAGAGCAAAATGTTATTGGTTGTCATTATAACAACTGGGATATCATTAGAATAATTTTTTTGTTTAGTTTTTAAACTTTAAAAACATCCTGTGGTGTTAAAACAAGATAGGTACTAGTACTTGTCCTCCCTTGAAATGCAGCCAGTAGATTTTCTAACAAAAAGCTGAGAGGTAAGAGCCAGTCTGTGTTGTATGGGTGGTTGTTGGTTGTTTTTATTTTATTTTGAGGTTTTTTGTGGTCTTTTTCATGTTTTGTTTGTTTGGGTTTTTTTCAAGGCATTCAGGAAGTAGCTTGTAATGCCACAAACAGGGGGGTGGTGTTTCTGGAAAGGAACAGGAGTGGGAACAGACTCCTAAGTACGGAGCATCAGGATCTTGGGGTTTTGCATACTGTTTTGAAGAGTCCCTTTGTCACTGGAGTTTTTGAGCCCTGGAGGCTCTAATTTAGTGTTGGCTGAAAGGATATGAATCATTTTTCCTGCTTCCTGCAGCAATCGAAAGTGCAGTCTGTCCCACTGGTGCTGAGCCCCCCTTGCTGGCTGGGCTCTGGCCAAGTGCTGCTGGCAGCTCAGTGCAGCAGAGGAGAAGCTGGGAATTCCTGGTGCTGGGCTTGGTTGTCCCTGTTGGCCACATGACTGTTGCTTTGGGCATCTGGATGTGAGCTATGACGTGGTAGGAATTGTGCCCCTTGGGTCCTGTTACCCTCTTATTTTTGAGACCATTGAGGAGCTTTCCAAATTATGTGTCATTTCATTAAAAGCTTTCTGGGAAGTGGAGAAAAGGGGCCCTCTGTACAGGTGCCCCCAAAGCCCCTGAGGTGCACGTCATAGCTCACTCAGAGGTTGCTGTTGTGGACTTCACTAAAAACCTGTGTTGGCTGCTTATGAAACTGCTGGTTGAATGGAGGGGTTTGTGAGTAGAAGGCTTGCAGCTGCTGGGAGAGAAGCAGGTATTTGCTAGATTTGCTCCAGAATCTTAGATTTTGGAAAGAAGTTGTGCACTCCTTCTCCCTGGATGAGGGGATTCAGTGACACTTGTTTTCTGACCAGTAAATCTGCTCCTGTGAAGGACAGGAAGAATGTGGAACAGGCTCAGATGTAGTCTTGGGCTCCTGCAGGTATTCTGCAGGATCTGCTGAGGGTGCATTGAGCAGGGAAGGAATCTGTATGTATTGTTTTGGAAAGGGACAGTGTGTGGGTAGATAGCATCCATGTTTGGGGGCAGCTGTAAATAATAAAGACACACTTGTTTTATGAAGGCCGGTCATAAACATGGCATTTGCAGGAAAATTTGACGTGAACTTGTGTGATCCAGGCCTCAGTGAGATATGTGGATTCTGTGAACAGCCTCTCCCAGTTGCTGGATAAGTTTAATGGGGCTGAAAATGGAGCTGATGTTTCTTCTGGGCTTTTCCCCCTCCTTACCTTCTCTCTCTGTGGAACACTAATTGCAGAGAGTGTTGCATGGTAACAGTAGAAGAATTCTTTATAGTTACTTTGCTTGGCACAGTTTGGTTCTGGTGAATTCCAGGCAAGGATGAAATTGTGAAGTTTTACTAGTGTGGCTCCTGGTCATGGATGGTCCAAGCCCCAGACACAGCAGGGCTTCCAGAGGGGGCCACTAGCAGCTGAAATCTGGTTTTGAAGCCCTATCTCTGAGTGGCAACGCAGGTTCTGGAGGATCCTGAGGGATTACCCTTTCCTCTCAGCTGGCACATCACTTCAAGGATAGTTTGAAGTGTGCCCTTTTGGTTGTGATTGCTGTAAAGCAGCAAATTACACTGCTTTTTTTGTACTTAAATGGTCTAGGAGCTTTTGGAGATGCTGAGGGTGAGTGGATCTGGGCAGTTCCTGAAGCTGGCTGCAAACATGTTTGCACTTTCCTAGATGAAGAAAACTGCTCTCCATGATTTCAACCTGAGATTAATGTAAAAACAAAAAACCAAAATAAGTTAATTTTATACTTAAGAAATCCAAAACCAGAAAGGATCAGGTATTATAGTTGCTTGTATGTTGTTGTTTTACTAAGTAATTTTTTTGTTTGAAACCAAAGCAAGTAGTATTTGCTTTTGAAAGGTACTCTGCCTCACTTGACCTGATGACATTAAGAGGATGGAAATTCATGGCTTCTTCAAGTGCCTAATTTCAATCTTTTTCTTTCTCATTCCAAACAGTTTAGATCCACATCTAACTCCTGATATTTAAGGCTGTACTGTATTGGATTAAAAGACCTTTTGGACCCATGGCAAGTGAGCAATGTAACATGTATAATACGGCATATGCGGTGTAACTTACCAAATCATCCTCAATCTTGTGTAATTTAGTTAATCTGTTGCTGTAAGGTGTGGTTTTAGGTTTGAATGTTTCTGCATCATCTTTTTTAATCTTTATCTTTCTTTAAGTGCAGTGCTATGAAATGCCAATGTTATATGGGGAGATGAATAGCCAGTGGAAGAAGAGAGACCATTTTCGCCCTCTTTCCTTAGTTTAGCTCATGCAGAAGTCACTAAATTGTGCACTTTAAGCCTCTCAGACATTATCCATTCAGATAACTGTAGTCTTATGGACTCTTTGTAAGAAATATAAATCCAATTTGAAGCCAGGCATCTCATGCAAGAAAATGAAAATATATTGTAGGAAGCAGAGGAAGGAAAGGCTTTTGGTTAAGACAGCTGAATTAGTGTTTTGTTTAGGTCCTTGAGTTTTTCATGTACTTCCTGCATGACATTGTTCAAACTATTGTGCTCATCTGTGAAGAAAGGTGTTGTCCTCCCAAGCCCCATCTGTGCTGACTTTTCTGTTTCCATGGCCCAAGTTGTGACTGGTAGGGCAAACTCAGCAGGAGATATGCTGCATGGCCTAATTGTTGTCACCACCAGAGGAAAGAAAGAGTTGTTTGGGGAAAAGTCTCAGTGGGTTCCAAAAGCTGGACACCAAACTTGTGTAACCCGTGTGCCTGAATTGATGTCCCCACAGGGTGGAGGTGCAGATGGGGCTGGGGACTCTGTCTCTGGGTGTGTGTGCACAGAGCTGTGCTTGGAGATGGGCCCATGAACTGGAAAATCTGGAAACTGGGCTACAACAGCCAGAGATTTTGGGACTAGATGACCCCTTTGGAATGCTATCTGTGGATCTTACCGTAACGTGGCAAGGCTCTGGATGCCAGGATTAACCAACATCCATCCCAATACACTTATAGTCATAAATCCCCCTTTTTTTTGGCTTGTTTTCAATAGCATTCTGTTAAGGACAGTATCTTGGATGGTAAGAAATGCAAGTTCTCTGTTTTACAGACAGGGATGAACTGCCTGCATAGCAGCAATTTCACTGATGAAATCCCCTAATTTCTCTGTGAATTCCCTGTGAATTCCCTGTGAATTCTCTGTGAATTCTCTGTGATTCTCTGTGAATCCCCTAATGGCACTTCTGGACTGCATTATTATTCTGCTTTACTTTTTAACTGGAATAGAGAAATTATTTATTCATCTATTTATTTGCAGAGGAAAACTATGTTGAGAGCTATGTGATATTTGCTAGCTGGAGACAAATGAAGATTTAAGGTGATTTGGACAATCTGAAAGCTCAGTCTTGCCTCCTGGCCAGAGGGCTCCAACTAAAGCCTGGTACATATTGCCAGGAGGTGAGGAGGTGATTTGAACTCTTAGGTCCTCTCAGTTGACCTGCTCTAAAAAGGAGCAGTTTTGCCCTGCAACAGGTGTGAGTGACTTACATGCAAAGAAAAGGGAAAATGAGGCCTCCTTTCTCTTATTCTTCACCTGCATATCAAATGGGAGCCCTCCTGTTTAGGTGCTGCTCCTCTCTCCTTTTACAAGGCAGTGCACTGTCAGATCAGATACTCAGTATTACTTTGGAATGGAAAAGAATGAAGGCAGTTTCTATAAAGAAGGACTTGAAAAGGCTTACTGGTTTCTCATCAGAGCTGCTGGAAACCTTCCTTTCCCCTCCAGGTTCCCTTTCTCCAGTCCCACCCTTACAATGCTCACCTTTTTTTTTTTTTTTTTTTGCCATTGTCAGGGAAGTGTCAGATCTGACACTTTTGCATTAAGGTACAGAAATGCAAATGGAGAAATCCAGCAACACCTAATCAGAGTATGTAAACTTTCTGTGAACCTAATATGTGTTAACAATACGGCTCTTTATTTTAAATCCACATTTCTAGAATGCTTTTGACACTTTTAAAAAAAACTAATAAGAATGCTTTGACCTGGCTTTTTTCTTTTCAGCTGATACAAAAGTCCTCGGCTGTGGCTCTTCCTAACCAGCCAGGCTTTGGGAAAGCAGCTGGCTGGGAGCAACTTGGCAGCCCCTCTGCCTGTTCCTTTCTGCAGCCGTGGGGGTGGGCTCTGCCCAGGACTTCTGCAGTCGTGGCAGATGTGCAGGGACCCATGAGGGCTGCAGCAGGAGAGGGGAGTGCAGCAGCATCCGTGGAAATATCCACAGGAAAGGGAGCAGGTAAGCAGGGAAGGCCAGTTTTAGCTCTGCTTCCCCAGGACCAGTACAGGGAAAGGAAAGGAATATGTCTGCAGTGCTGCTTAGCAGAGCTGAGGTTTCTCCTAGCCTCCCCCCCAGCACTGCTGAACTGCAGCTGGCACTTTTATTTTGATTTTTGGCTTTGTTTCTGTCATTGAAGCGTCAGGATTTGCACTTTTGCTTTCACAGGAGGGTTACAGGAGAGCCCTAACCCGGGGGTCTTTCATCTCATGGAAATGAAGCCAAGCCCTGCCCTTCCCTGATCCTGCAGCGGGCCCGGAGCAGGAGTACCAGCCCAGGAGCATCCTGGAGCAGGAGTACCAGCCTGGAGCAGGAGTAGCAGCCCAGAGCAGGAGTACCAGCCCAGGAGCATCCCAGAGCAGGAGTACCAGCCCAGGATCAGCCCGGAGCAGGAGTACCAGCCTGGAGCAGGAGTACCAGCCCAGGATCAGCCCGGAGCAGGAGTACCAGCCCAGGATCAGCCTGGAGCAGGAGTACCAGCCCAGAAGCATCCCAGAGCAGGAGTACCAGCCTGGAGCAGGAGTACCAGCCCAGAAGCATCCCGGAGCAGGAGTACCAGCCTGGAGCAGGAGTAGCAGCCCAGGAGCATCCTGGAGCAGGAGTACCAGCCCAGGATCAGCCCTGGATGTCCCACCTGAAGCCACCTCAGGTAAGTGCCCGCAGCCCTGCGCTGCTGCCTGTGTGGGGGTAGGAGCCGGGCTGAAATGAGGGTTTCTGAGATGTGAAAAACGAGGGGCTCTTAGTGGAGCAGGGTAACGTGTGGATTTTCTTTGGCAGTGTATTGTTAGCTGAGCTGATTGAGGAGAAGCGGAGAGTTGAAGTATCAGACACTGTGTGTGATGCTTGGGGAATGTTTTTATTTTACGAAAATAAACCTGGCCTTGCACTAGGGGCGCTAGAAGTGCAGGCTCAGCCCAAGAGATCATCCTGTGTGTAGGGTGAGGCTCTTAGTGCAAGTGTCCCAGGCTGCTGCTTCATTTACGCTTCAGAACACCAACCTCCCTCCCTAAAGCAGAAAGGTCACTACAAAAGTTCTCACCTCCCTCCCCTGAGCCGTTTTTTGCTTTTCTCTTCCCCCCTCCCCAAGTTCAAAGGGAATTTAGCACAGAAGAGTGGGAGAAGAACCAAAATCAAATGGCCATCTCTGAATAACAACACCCACCTCAGGTAACTTAAAGAAAATTACAAAGGAGAGGTCTTGCCAATATCTTAAGTTTCCAATTTTATTGTTCCATAGGGTTGTTAACAAAAAAATGACATGTCTAATCCCTCAGTAGTTAGGTTGCTTCTTTTCTTGCTTGTTCTGTTTGAGAACTTGCATGTATGAAGCAACTTCACGATAATTTTTTTCTCTTTAGTGACAGCTCTGACAGGTATTAGCACAGCATAAATAACCTGACATCTCTCAAAAGTACAAACACGGGAGGTGCAAAACTTTGTGTACAAAAATGCCCAGGGCCTCCCACCCAGTCCTCTAGGCACTTTTTACATTTTAAAGAATACTTTCCCAATCCATTGCACACTCTATTTAACTTTGCATTCAAGAGATAAAAAAAAATTATCAAAACCAAACCAAAACAAACCACCAAACTGAAGATCCATGTGAAGTTACACCCCAGGACAGGCTTTGACTAGCACTTTTGAAGTTAGGACTGTAGCTGTCTGAGCAACAGTCAGATGGCAGAGCAAGTAGAGTAGGTTTGAGACTTGCATCCAGCTAAACTAATCCAGAAATCTGTGGCCTATGATCAACCTTACACCAGTATGACCTTGCTCACTGCAATAACTTAAGTGTCTTCTAGTACTAAACAAAAGAAACATTTGAATTCCAATACTTGAGCTAACAATGCTTAGTACAAGAATCAAGTGCTTAATTACCAGCATTGTTTCCACAATATATACATACTTCTGTTAATAGTTAACAATAGGGAACTGTATTTTTCATTTTTTAAAACCAGTTAGAAGTGCATCACACTCCACAATACATGCAATTAGTTGTGAATTCCGTATTTTTTATTAAAGATTAAAAAATAAAAACATTTGACACCCCAATATATATAAACTCAAATGTGCTAAAAGTAAAATGTGCAGAAAGACACTCATTTCTAAAAGGCACTCTGCCACCATTATCTTGCAAATGTTTGCCTAATTCCACCAGGTTTCTAGTTTTCCTTCACTGAAGGTGAGACTCTAGACTGCTACTGAGTACAGATGCTAACCACACCAACCCCTTTCAGGGATCTTTGCTATCACTAGAACACTTAAAACTGCATGCAAACTCAGCTCGAGCTTCTCACGGAGTTAACCATCACGATTTAAAACGCACAAGGGCTTTTCCTTAAAAGAAAAAGGTAGTGGTATTTAGGCTGCTTACCAGGGCCAAGAGAAAGAGACAGGGTTATAAAACAACTGCTGTGTATCCACCGAAGAGCTTTGCTACTAAAACCCAACTCCCTCCTCCCTCAGCCCGCCCCAAACCTCTCATAAAATCAACCCCTGAAGTTACAAAATGCCACACACACACACACAGGCAGACACACACACAGATGAAATGTTGACGCGTTGAGCTATTAGCCTGCCAGGGCCTGACAGGGTGGGAATGCCAGGGCCTGACAGGGTGGGAGTACCAGGGCTGGACAGAGTGGGAATGCCAGGGCCTGACTGACTGACAGGGTGGGAATGCTAGGGCTGGACAGGGTGGGAATGCTAGGGCCTGACTGACTGACAGGGTGGGAATGCTAGGGCTGGACAGGGTGGGAATGCCAGGGCCTGACTGACTGACAGGGTGGGAGTACCAGGGCTGGACAGAGTGGGAATGCTAGGGCCTGACTGACTGACAGGGTGGGAGTGCCAGCCCCAGGCAGGCTGCGGGGCGGCGGGCTCGGTGCTCTCCCCGCTATAGGTAGGTTCAGCGTTGGTTCCCGGGCACTCCTCCGTTACCAGGGTCTCCACATGGATTTGGGCAAGCCAGGGGAAGGCAGGCTGCGCGTCCGGGAAGCGTCCAGTCCATCGGGGGAGGTCTGGCCCGGCTCGGCCTCCGCCTCATCCGAGTCGGAGCAGGTTTCCTCGCTGGGTGCCGGGAAGGGGAGAGCCGGGCCCAGGGAGGGTTCTGCCGCCGGGGCCAGCGCCTCACCGCCGGGCCAAGGGCCGAGAGCGGGATCTGCCAAAACGTCCGCGACCAAGTCCGGGCAGCCGCCCTCGCTGAGGGGCATGGACTCCAGCAGGTGGTTGAGCAGCTCGGCCGCCGTGGTGGCGTCGATGCCGGGGCAGCTGGAGACGAAGGTGTGGACTTCGTGCATGCACTGGATGTAGCCGGCGGCGAAGCGCTCGCTGGCTTCGCGGTGCAGCCGCCCGCCCTCTGCGCCGCGGAAGACAGAGCGGGGAGCGGGGTGAGGCGCGGGCCGGGCCGAGCCGCCCCCGCCGCCGCCCCGCCGGCACTCACCGAGGGCGCGGCGCTCCAGCACGGCCTGCACCCGCCGCACCGTCAGCTCCAGCACCTCCGCGTTCTCCAGCTTCGCCTGGAACTGACCCGAAGGCGCCGCAGCCGTCAGCACGGCCCCGGGCCCCGCCGCCCGGCCCGGCCCCCGCCCCGCCGCCTCACCTCGCTGTCCGCCAGCAGCAGCCGCAGCTCCTGCAGGCTCTCGTTGATCCGCGCCCGGCGCTTCTTCTCCACCAGCGGTTTCCTCGTCTGCGGGGACAACAGCGCCGTCAGCCCCGCCGCCCGCCCGGCCCCGCCCGCCCTCCGGCCCCGCTGCTCACCTTCCTGTCGGCCCGGGCCTCCGCGCAGCCCCCGTCGCCCCGCGCCGGGCGGCCCTTGCCGGGCCGGAAAGAAGGCGCCATATCGCGGACCAGACTAGACCCGACCGCTCCGCTACGCTCCCCGCCCCGCGCCGCCACACTTATAGCCTGCGATTTGCATGTCAATGAGCCCATTGGCCGCGCCTCGAGGGCCGCCGCCGCTGCGTTGGGCGAACGGGCCAATGGGAAGCGAGCGCTTTGTCTGCTCCGGAGTTGGGGGTCGCGCTTCTGCTAGCCTGTGGTTGTCGTCGCCGCCGCCTCCGCTCTTCGACGGCTCCCACCGTCTTTGTTAGCCTGACCCGGTGCGGGCAGGGCCCCGCGCTCCTTTCGGCCGTCACGGCAGGGTCCGGAGTGGCGGGGCGAGGGGCTGTCTATTGGTCACCTCCCCACACACACCCTCTCTAGATTTCAGTGCCCACCAGCGGGTTCGGAGCCTAAAGGAACGTGAGGGGCTTCGGGTGTTGCTCCCCGCAGCCCCGCAGCCTGCTCGGGGCAGCCCCGCAGGTCCCGGCTGCAGGCGGAGGTGGCCG